>CM072771.1:82037500-83287500 GCA_036936925.1 Cenchrus fungigraminus | reverse complement strand
TTGCGAGGTGAACTTGGAGTGTGTTTCCCTTTTTAGCTGGATCTTGGAGCTTCTCATGTATATATGTGATATATGTATCATTTGTTACATTTCAGGCATGCATTTTCATTTTGTACCAAAACATTGTAGGATAGCCATCTTTGTATCGTATTTGTTAGGATGACCTTCTCTTATATACTTTGATCACCATGATGTGCTATATGTGAGATATGTGTATGCTTTGGGAATGGTGATGTGAATGCTATGCTCTTGATGGTATTGTCATATGTTCATGATGAGATAGCTTTCTTTTTTTGAAAATGCTAAAAATGCTTCACTCATGAGTAGATACTTTTTCATGCTCTCTTTGTGCTCAAATGCCTATATCATGCTTAGTTTGTGCTTGAGTATCATGCTCTTTTCACTTGGGGTCAAAGACCCATTTGTCATGGTGAATGTTTAGCCCATATGTTCACTTGTGGAGTTGATTAATCTTCTTTTTGCCGCAAAGGCATTTCATGTACCATGCTTAAATTTAAAAATGAATTTGGTCTATGAAATGTCTATGCTTGAAAAATGTGCTCATAATCATGTCTTTATGCTTTTATGTATATATCTTGGGTGCGAAACCGTTGCATGATGTCTACCATGAGAAGTCTCAAATTAGAAGGAGACACATGGCTCGGTGGCTTTGACAGGACATATAGTAGCTTATGGGTGTTTGCTATGATCTTGTGTTGAGAACTTGTGATCTTGTATGAGCTTTGGGTGATCTAGCTGATTTTTGCTGAAATTGACCATGGATAGGGCATTGCTCATGAGATGAATTTCTTTTGTGAAAATTGCTTAAAATGCTTTTGGCCATGTAACATGTATCTATGTCTCTACTTTCTTAATGGCAATGCGCTAACTACACCATGTCTACTTTGCTTGCTCTATGTCCCATTTGTAGCATGTTTTGTTGTGCTCTTTGTATATCTGAGAAGCTTGGTAGTTTTTATATGCCTTGACATGCATTTTGCACCTTTCATGGTAGCTTGATTCATGCATTGTCAACAAGGGGGATAAGTTATATGTAAGGAGGAGAGTATGTGGATATTTTGTTCGCTTGTTCTTTGGCTTTGGATCACTTGTTGGAGGTTTGTGTTCGTGGTTGTTTTCTTTTCCTTTTTCTCTGTGTTGGTTACTATGGGTGTTGTCAATGCACTCATCAAGGGGGAGATTGAGGACCAGAAGCATCTGAAGACCAGTGGTGGGTCGCTCCTTAGTGATGAGTGATTGACAACGTTGTGTGGACTGATGCTTGGCTTAGTATTGCAGGTGCAAGTTGCGGCTTGACTCGTGCTGGTGCAGGTGAAGAAGAAGCGCGAAAGGCCTATGCCTTGGTGGCCTCTGGGTGATGCAGAGGCAAGTAGGCTTGGTTCGATGGACATAGTGGCTGATGGGGTCAAGTGCGAGCTGCATGGTGCAAGAAGGGCAAGTTGAAGTCATGGACATGGGCCGGTGCAAGGTAGAGGTTCGAAGCCGAAGCTTGCACACGGGGTTTGGTGGTTTGCCCACAAAACCATCGGTGGACGGTTTCTTGGTTTGGGCCTCAAAACCAATCCCGAAGGCCTAGCGCGACGGAGACGGTGATCCGGGAGCGTCGGGAAGCTTCGAGGTGAGGGGCACGTGGTGTGATCGCGGAGCTTGCGTCGAGGCTAAGCAAGTTTGCGGTGGAAGCGTGTCCGCTCGATGAGAATATGCTTGACTTGGACCAAAAGGCCCCTGAGGGGTGTGTATCTTACATTTATGCACTAGGGATAGTTGTGTCATTTGCCACCTCCAGGAGACTAAGTATAAATACAAGGTAGAGGAGGATGGCTAGGGTTAATCCTCCCGGATTGCTTCTTTTCCCAG
The DNA here is from genome assembly GCA_036936925.1 of Cenchrus fungigraminus. Classification (NCBI taxonomy): domain Eukaryota; kingdom Viridiplantae; phylum Streptophyta; class Magnoliopsida; order Poales; family Poaceae; genus Cenchrus; species Cenchrus fungigraminus. The sequence continues at coordinate 83,285,622 of CM072771.1, read as the reverse complement.
TATTTCCTTAGGCTAGATTCTTGTATAGACTCCGACCTCTGGATGTATGGAAGAATTCGGCGTTGTGATTCCTTCCCTCTCTTAGCTGTTTGTGATTTTTGTGTCATTTTTGGAGCTATTTTTGGGTGCTTTTGTTCTTCGCTTGATTCGTCGATTTGACGGCTTTTCTTCTCGGATTTCTTTGAGGGGATCATGGGTGGATGCCTTGTGCATCTATGGGTATGATCTTGACCCTTCAAACGCTGGGAAAACCCTTCGATTTGCGAGTTCTTGGTGGAACCCGAGTTCATGGAGGTGTTTTCGTAGGATCTCGATTCCTCTCGTTTTAGTGGGTTTGAGGCCAAGATTTCGTAGGGATAACATCTCCTAGAGGTGCTTCATCTTCCCCTTTGTTTTGGTCGCAATCCATTAGTTGATTCAGGAGATCGGGTGAAGGGAAGAGGGAGTTGACCTTCAAAGGGTCCAGCTCGCACTACGTGAAAAACAAACATTGGTAACGGGCGCGGATGGCCATTGGTAACGGGAAAAAGCCCGTTACTGATGAAGCGTTACAAATGAGCCAACAAAGGTAACAGGCCGATGCCCGTTACTGATGACATGTAAGTGTAACGAGCGTGCAACAAAGACCGTTACCACAACTACTTACCGATCACCTGAAATGGCTGTTTCTCCGGGCCCACTAGGGCCTTTGGTAACAGGCGCAGACACTGAGCCCGTTACTCATAACACGTATTAGTAATGTGCGTATTACAAAGACCGTTACCGAAACTAGTTACCGGTCACCTGAAATGTCTGTTTCACTGGGCCCACATGGACCTTTGGTAACAGGCATAGAAACCGAGCACGTTACATGAACTCAATATCGGAGACGTTTGCTGTGGACACACGTCTCCACGAAAGGAGACACATTTTTTGTACGTGCGTCTCGTATGTGTCGACGAAAGGAGACGCATTGTGTACGAGCGTCTCCTCTGTCTCGACGAAAGGAGACGCATGTGTTGACGTTTCGTAGCGTCGATCACTTTAGAACAGATTTAGAATCCATCCTTAGCGACAGCGCTAGAAATGCTTGTTGGCATTTCTTAACATCACTACTAACGACGCCGAGTAAGCGTAAACTTCAAGACTTGCCAAAGGTAAATCTAAACGATCATGAACGAATCCACAAGTACACAGATAAACCATTGTAGAATTTCCCCAAGGAAGGAGAATATTCCAAGGGTATCGTATCCGTGGAAGGCAATGGCGGATATCATAGACTTATGCTTTTGCACTGGATGTAAACCAAGAGATAGATAAAGGAAACAAAAAACTCAAATGCAGGGGTGAGATAAAAGATATGATAGGGTAGTGTGACACACACTCAGATCTACCTCCACTCTTGTACTCTATGGCATAGGGGGAACATACGAGTTAGCTCTAGGTTCTAATGTACTAAACATACAAAGCTAGAAGGTACAAGAGGGTAAGGTTCAGCACCCAGGTACAAACGGGGAGATAGCCCGTGACGACCAACACTATGCGAAACTATACTTTAGACTCCTACAGCAATAACCCAGCACGGGGGGTTCCAAAGGGTCCAACAGCTGTCACCACTGCGGCCTACCTCAATCTTTACGGGGGGTATGCTCATAACTAACGTAGCCACACAACCCAGGCACCATGCCTGCGTTGCTGCTAGACTTCACCCGGCCTGGGCTATTGTGACCTAGGGTGAGAGCCACCAGAAGACTGGTCAACTTAGACCGAGTACCGTAGCTTGAACACAAACCTCATGCAACACTATCATGCCATCTAACAAGATCAACTAAGGCTAGACATACGAATGGATACGAACTCTCTTATGTCTAGTCAACAAGATCAAAGGGTCGTGTTCGTGAAGAACACGAGCCCCTAACTTATGAACAAACACTTAAGGAATGAGTAAATCATCCTTCAAGTGGATCAAAAGGTAGTGTTCATGAAGAACACAAGCCTCTAAATGATGAACAAGAGATGAACTCAAGAACATATCAAGCATATGATCTACCATGACTTTATACGAAATAGCTGAATAACTGAAGTAGATCAAAGTCATACAATGAAATAAAGATAAAAGAGAACTCATACCTAGACTTGAAAGTAGACTTGGAACCTGAATAAGAGCTACTCTAGCCTACCCCCTAGCCTTGGAGACTAAAAGTGAGAGGAGAATGAGAGAGTGGTGTGTGAGAAATGGGAGCCCCTCCCTTTCTATTTATAGGCAAGGAGGAGGCTTGCCTCGGGCACCAAATGGCCTCAAAACACCGGGGAGTGAAGCAAGTGACCAATGAGCAGCTACCACGTGTAGGGACAAGATGGAGGGACATTAGGTCAGTTCGGCCGATCCTAGGATCGGTCGGCCCCCTAGGCCCCCCACTCGGGGTGGTTTTCCTCTGGGTGGCTGCCCTGTGGGCCCTGTGATCCATCCCCGGTGCATGGCTTGTTTTGGTATCTGATGTGGCCCCTTGATCCATGTGAAGTCCATGTGGCGCTCTCTGATTCGTCGGTGAGTGCCTCCCTTGGATCAATGACGTGGAATGCCATGTGTTTCCTTGGTGGCAGCCACCTCCTCAACTGAGTTGGCATGGTTCTTCCATAGAAGGTGGGTTTCCATCTCTTTTATGCTTATTTTACCTACATGCAAATAATATCCAAGGACAAGTGGAACTACATTATTCAAACCAAAATTCAAGTAAATAATGCATACGCCTCCATTTATGTGAGAATATTGATGGCTGAAAGTAGTACTTAACAGCCGTCAATAGCATACCCTGGACGCCGTATCCTTTGTCTCGACGAAAGGAGACATGTGCTCTGGATGCGTGTCTCCTCTATCTCGACGAAAGCATCAACTTCTAGGGCCCACCGGTCAGTATTAGTAACGGTCCTTTATGCTGCCTATTACAGTGTTGTCATACTTGTAACGGGCCTTCCAAGTGAAGCCCGTTACTCACGGATCAGTTTTTGTAACGTGCCTTACTTAATGTCCGTGACCAATACGTAGGGCACCTATAGTAATCTGTCTGTTTTCTGGCTGCATCCCGGAACCAGCCAGGATTTGGCAGCCACCAGATCAGGGGCTGCATCCTAGAGACAGCCAGGATTTGGTAGCCACCACAGCAATGCAAGGAGACATCACAAACACATTCTCATCACATATATACACAAGCAAGATCACATATATACATAATGCAAGATCACATCAAGTTTCTCATCAGATCGACATGCATGCTAAAGTTTCAAGTTCCTCATCGGTGATTTCTTTGGATGGAGTCCTGAGAAAACTGCCTTAACCAGGCAACAACATCTGACCCTAGCCAAGCAGGTTTATCAGGCAGTACTAAACAAGCCTGAATGCAGCAAGTTTCAAGTTTGTCAGGCAGTATAATGAACTCATGGTGCACCATTATAGAAGTTACCGTTTCGGTCGAGGATCTCCTTGAGAATGTACTCGCACAGCATCTCCCGGACTGGCTTTAGATCTTCTGTAGAAACATTTAGGGCAGGTTTGAAATCCTGCAAAATACAATCATTATGAGAATACAAGTACAAATCTCTTTCTAAAATCAAATGGAGAATATGAGCAGAGACAAGGGTGAGCATTATCTACTTACACCAGCCTCGTTGATGTGAGGTATGTCTTCGAGTAGTCTGAACATGTTGAATGCCACATGGAATCCTTGCAAAAAGGACCCTGATGGCTGCTGACGCACTGCGCATCGAGGTACCAAAATGGCAAGTTAATGCAGTACCAAATTGGTATGAAGGGCCATAAAAAAACCTCGGTCTTACAATGGTATTTGGCTTGTGCTTGAATGTCTGTTTGGTTTTTAGATTTTTCTTCTTTCCTTTCATCACTTCGTCCTTTGGGCATATATTTTCGAAGGCCTTGCATGATCAGCAATACCGATTAGAAACACTAAGACATTAAATTTTGTGAACAAAACCTACAAGATACGGACCAATTCACAAGCATTCGAAGGTCATTGAACTTTCACGTGGGATGATGTTTAGCAGAATTTAGATACCAAACCTCTTTGAACTTCATACAGATGATCAGTGTTACACAGTGGCCACCGATGCAAAAGGCACCCACCACATAGTCCTTCGTCATTGCATTTCTCGATGCTTGTACTACAAGGGTAGCCTCCTTAGCAATATTTTTGGTTGTGAGAACCTGTGGATCCAAAAACCCAACACTGATCTTCATCTCCGCTGCCTTGTCCATCATTTTCCTACAAAAAATCCAAATGTTAGCATGCATGAAATTTGTGGTCAAAATTAAAGAAATATCTTTTTTGGTTTTAAGGGACTTACAATGTCCACAACCTCAAGAAGGTATCATCCAGAGCAACCGGGGTTATAAGGTTATACACGTCACTGAATGCAATGTTTAACATTAAATCACCATCAGCATGAAAGGAGTCTTCAAGCAACTTTGTTGGAAAACTAAGTTTATCCTTACTATGTTCCATGGCGTAAGCATGCAACCTGGCACAATTTGGTCCAGCAGCCTGTAAGTCCGCTTCTGACAACATAGGCACAACATGCTTGTATTTTGGATCCGGTTTTGTCCAAATACAGTTAAGAAGCTCATCTCTAGGCAAAGGTTTTCTGGCCCCCTTCTTCTGTGGTGGCTGCTGCTCAGGCGGAGATTACCTGTCCTCCTCCTATTGCAGAGGCTGCTGTTGCTGCTGCTGCTTAGGCGGAGATTGCCTGTCCTCCTCCTATTGCAGAGGCTGCTGTTGCTGGGGCTGCTTAGGCAGAGATTGCCTGGGCTCCTCCTGCTGTTGTCCATGCTCCTGCTACGTAGTTTTGCTGATCTGCTGCTGCTTAGGCGGAGATTGCCTAGGCACCTCCTGCTGTTGTTGATGCTCCTGCTGTGTAGTTTTTCTGATATGTTGCTGCTGCTGCTGAGCTTTCTCTTGCTGACGCTGAGCTGCAGTTCCTCCATCTAATGTTGTACCCCTGCTACCTGATGTGGGTGCAGGGTTGATATTTCTCGTAATGGGTGGTCCATGGATCCTGTTCTTTGACCATTGGATCCTTAGACAGAGAGCCTCAACTAGGGTTGTTACTTCATCACCCCAATTGGTACAGGCAGAGGGTAGTGACCCGTATTGCCCCACACATAACTAGGTTGCACCATAGCATACCCATCCTGCACCGGTACTGTATGGAGAGTCTTTTGCAATGGAAAGACAGTGGCTAGTGCGAGCTCTACTTTATTCCTGGTGCCATCCAAAAGGCTGCACTTGGTTGGCTCTGTCAGCTTATCTATTGTGTCCAACATAGGTGATCAAGTATCAATGTGCTATTGACTACCTTCGTCCTCGTTGACATGCCAATGGTCTTCCTCTCTGCCACGCGCTTCTTCCTTGCTGCCATGCGCATCTTCTTCCTCGAGGCCATGCACATCTTCTTCCTCGCTGCTACTGACAGGTAGTGATTGGGAAGGATGAAGTACATTTTCCGGTATATGGACCACGCCTGCTTGTCTTAGCATGTCAACAACTCTGATGAATGCTTCACTAACTATCTCTTCCCTCTCCATATCAGACTTCTTGTTCCTCTACTTCCTGTACATTCCAGCAAACTCTTCACCAAACCCTTTACCCCAGCCAAGTGAACTAGACACTCCTCGGATCCGACCTCGATGCTCTGGAGTCTCAAGTGCTGCAGTGAGGATATCATTCTCCCTAACCCCATGGAAAGAACCATTGCTAGCCTGAGCTGCAAGTGTTTTCACCCTAGTTGCTACCCCCACCACCGCAGAGTTACTGAATGTTATGTCCCCACTTCCTTCACTAGTGGTCTTCCTCTTCCCTACCCTTGCCCGCAGATAAGGCCTCGAACGTTCAGGAAATTGGTCCCGAGGGTTCTGTTTTCCTTCTTCAGCTAGCTTTGCATCCTCCTCCTCCCACTCTTTCCTTTATGAACATAACCTTTTCTGCCCGTCTTGTGTGGCTTATTATGCAATACTCTCTTTTCTTTCATCCCCTGGCTCAATTGCTGAAATCTTGGAGAATTGGTTTCCTGCACAAACATGGGCCAGTCTTTTGGCTGCAAAAAGGCATGCTTCACAAAGGGAGTCTCCTCTTGGCTCACATATTTGTTTCTTAAATGGGTCTTGAACCGCCATTGCAACGTTGCAATCTCTAACATAGCTGCCTTAACTGCCTTCTTACAAACAGATTTAGCCAGATTGGCTGGGTAATCTAGCTTTTCCTCTAAAACTGTGAACAACTGTTCCTTCTCAATTGGTGAGAGATCATCAACCGCCTTGTTGATTGACACCCTCTCTTGAGAAATGGGGGCACAGACCAATACAAATCTATCCCTCGCAGCATCTGGGGTAGGCCAAAATTTGTTATCAAGTCTAGTTGCGGTCAACTTGTCTTCTGGCCATTTGGTTTGTGTCCTTGACCCGCGGGATCGAGTACTACTCATAGCAGTCTGTGCCGAGTGACCCTGTGAAGAAGGATCACCGTCGATAGGCTGTGAACAAGGTTCACCGTCGATGGGCTGTGATGGTGCACTATAGGTAGAGGAGTTTGGTGTTGTGGGAGACTGCATAGATGATATGTCAGGTTGTTAGTAGAGCAATATAAGCTAGACTGAAAACCTAAACAAAATTAGATAAATTCTTATTCTCTGACAGGCAAAATAGTTGATATTAGCATACAAGTTGGGGATAGGTGCTAACCATTTTGACAGGGTGAAGCAATATGCTTATATATTAATGCAGAGACTAAATTCCTTCAACTGCTTCCTTGTCCAACTTCAGCATCAATGAATTGTGTGTTCCATGTGTACATGCAACAAGAGGATAAAGTAATCAAAATTAAAGTATGCTAACAGGTCCAAAGCATAACTGTCGATCTAGTACATTCAAAGCATAATAGAATTAAATCATAACAAAAATTGGCACACCAGGAACATGAAAATGAATTTCAACAGTTCATATAAGTTCATCTGTTAGCAACAATTTATTCAAACAGACTTGGAGCAACAAAATTCATCCGTCAAATCCATAGCCAATCAATTAAAAATGAACTATTAAGGCATGCTGTACTAATGCAGATAATTCCAGGAGAATAATCCTATGTGAACTGACCCTAAAGGCCTAAACAACCGTAAAGTAGCATGTCTCCCTAATCCACCTTGACAGGAATAGCAGATTGGGTGGCCGAGCAGAGAAAGGGCGTTGGGGGTTCAAGCAGTACTAACCTCTGTCACGAATGAAGTAGTTGTTCTTGTGGTGGTCGGTGAGGCATGATCCGCGTCGCCTCGTTGCCTGAGGTGGCCGGCTTGTCGTCGTGGCCGGGGATGCCGGATCCGCGTCACCGTCTTTAGGTTGGCCGGGACGCTGTCGGCACGCTAGCAACCACGTCCTCGTCATCGTCGTCACGGCTGGAGCCGCTTCGCTGACGTCACGCCGGGACCGGTGGGGCTGGAGAAGAGCAGGGTTGCGGCAGGGAGAGCGGCGACAGCGGGCTAGGGCTGGAGAAGGAGCAGGGCGGTGGCGGTGAGAGTGCAGGCGTGGTGGATCTGTATAGGAATTAGACTCCTGAATATATGTCCCCTGATGAACCACACGTGTTACTGTGTTCAGAAATTACTGGCGTGCCCTTGAACGGCTCTCTGGTGGAATTGGAATTCCATGGGCATTATAGTCAATATAGGTGGGAATCTTTGAACAGCGCGCGCAAGGTTTGCTAGCTGACGATGACAATGGATTGTCATCGGCGACGCTGGTTAGTAAACCCACGTCTCCTTTGTTGGCCGGTGGGTCCGGGCAGGCAGGCAGTAGTTATCTTTTTATATAGGCTGCTGACACTGATGCGTGGGCCCGACACCATTTTTTAAAAATGAAACTTGTATCCCTCAAATATTAGAGCCCATAAAACAGCACCTAAAAATTCATCAAAAATAACATCAATTCATATTTGGAAATTTAGTATTTTAATAAAATATCAACAGTCACACTTGTGTACCCAACATTCTTATAATTTGATTATACATCTCATGCTTGCGATATAATAATTCTAAAATCATCTTAGTTTGCTCCAAAAATTCTACAAATTGACATGGTAACATAATTTGGGTACCTAAACTTGTCATAAAAAATTCAAATGGCTTAGATAAAGGAAGAATATACTTGTGTACAAATGGCCACATCTCTCACATAGTTTCCTTGAATGTAGCTTGAACATTGAAGTTTTCCACACTTTGCAACATGTTCGATCTCGTACGCATTTGAAAATTTAACACAAGCTTGTGTTCACCTTAAGATAACGAAATGCAAAGTTTCATTACTAATGGTTTGTTGGCGGTCGATTTCCATCAACCTAGAGCACTTGTTACACTTTGGTTTGAGCTTTGATTTATAACTAACCCGCCACTAGGCACACTAATGATGTAACAAGTTCGCACTTGCATGTGGTATTTGGAGTATGTTGTTTACGCAGGATTTACACGCTTGAAGGAGCACTTCCGGGCAAGGTTCATGGAGCACTTTGTGAGAAGAACATGAAGCCCGGGACAAGCCAAGACTCGAAGTGAACATGACTCCAAATGGCCCAAGGACCAAAGCATGAAGCCGCGAAACTACGGGGACTTAAACGGAAGATGCGGGAGCTTGGACAACAAGTACCGTTATCTAAAACGCGGAGCAAACGACGTCAAGGGCCCACATGAAAATCGGCAGAGACAAGGAACGACGCAAGAAGCTCGCACGAGGAAGACCGAGCCGAGCCAGGCCAAAACAGGCCAAGGCCGATCGGACTGGGCCGATCGGCCTGGCCCATTCCAGGTTTCGTTCGGCCTCCCCTTTGACCTAGACGCTCCTCGGGCTATTTAAATTCTCCACCCCGAAGCACCGCCGCATCCATTCATCAGAGAGCTGCCGAATCGAAGGAGACACGCCGAAGGGAGCCGACGGCCGCCGCTAGTCCTCGTGTTGCCTAGGAGATGGCTTAGGCCATGCCCTAGCCACCATGGTTGGCCCTGCGTGGTGAAGCCATGGTGGAGTTCCGGAGCTATGCCTTGAATCCTTCAAGGCATTTGTACCTTCAACATTCAATGGTGATATAATCTTATCTAGTCTTTACTTTGATCTACTACGAGTATGCTTCTTCATATGTGTAGCTACCATATGCCTTTAGTAGGAATAGATCTAATCGTGGTGATTAGTCTTTGTCTTGCGGATATCTCGTAGTGGTGCACGGACCAAGGATTGTCGCTCGGTGATGATTATCCCATCGTAGTGACAGTACGAGGAGGGAGAAAGCGGCGAGTGAACGTGTATCGGACCACTCCATATCGGGTTACTCCATATCGAGTATACTCCTTATCATAAGTATCGGTATATATTGGTTTTCACCTTTGGCTGGGGCTACAACTAGGAGACGATAGGCTAGGGTTACCTTCGGTATTGTTATCTTATGGCTTGAATGTGATCCATACATCCTTTGTGTTGTATGTTATCTCTTTTGCAATCAATGCTTCATGTTAGGTTAGTTCGGTAGATTAGATGGAAGACCTTGGGAGTTTGCTTGCCGATCCTTGGATTGACAAATCTAGGGAGAACCCTGCTTGGTGAAAAAGGTACCAAGTCACCCATACGCTCGCGGTGAACTTGAACACGGTATCCAACCGTCAACAGCCACCTTTTTCTGGCGCCGTTGCCGGGGATCGGCAACTCGAACCCTAGGGCGATCTATCTTTCTTTTTGGACTAACCTTAATTTTATTATTGCATATATCCTGCTTTTCTTGTTTGTGTCCTTGAATGCAGGTAAAACCCTAGACACAAGACGTTCGAGAAGTTCTCTACATCCGGACTTCAACAAGTCCAACCCCGTTCCGAGATTCACTCCCACCAACAATTTGAAGACTCACTCTTTAGTGGTAGGTGCTAACTATGTTAATGGCCCATCATCCGCTATCGAGTCCCCACCAATGAATGCGACAAAGATCAATATAGACGAGGTACGCCGCTGTGTCAATAAGCTTTGTTTAGACTAATGTTCCTTGGAGTATTGCTTGTTCAAGTAATAGGTGCCAAAGCTACTCCCGGAGACTTGCGAGTTGATCATCAACATCTTGAGTTGAATGCCGCTGTTACAACAATTTTTTTCGGCCAAGATCAGAAGTGTACAACAAGATAAAATTGGAAATTCAGAGGCTCCATCAAGTCTTGTTTCCAACCCATCAAGAATCACTAATTTTGGAGATCGGTACGAAGAGTTACGAGGAAATCTTTCAACACTACGCGTTCTGAAATCAGCTCGGGACAGAACGTAGTGCCGGAGCAAAAAGGGCGTAACTCTCTCATCCGAAGTCCGTTTAAGGTGAATGACTACTTGATGGAAAGGTAATTTGATCTAGGATTTGATGGAGCAGAAGTTTGGTACATATTCTGCATTGGACGCAGAGGAATTCAGTGGAGAAGTTGCAGCTGCAAACAACAAGGAAGTGGAGATGACACAAGCGATCATGTCAAAAATCCTATTACTTTGGCTAGAGCAAGAACATGGATAAGACACTTCATTAATGTCATGAACTCGCCGGTGACACAATAATTGTGACCTTGAAGCTAAAGGATGGGAGACATGATGCTCGAAGGACAACAAGACCAAGATCATCAACATCTCCGGATCAACCCGAAGGAAGTCAATGTTCTCATCAACATTCTGCACAACCTCAGAAATAAAAGGTGTAATATTTTTGGATATTCAAAAGCCCCATGAAGTTACGACTCCAACGAATCAAGAATCAAGACAATCGGATGTTCCTACTAGCGGATATGACTGAATCATCGAAGGGTGCACGTTCTGGAATTTTCTGGGCAACATGCAAGAGCGGAAATAAAACGACCATAGCTCCCTCATTTGGACTCCGTTTAAGACGAATGAGTACTCGTTGGAAAGGTAATTTTATAAACTTTGCAATAGAACAATATTTTGGTATATGTTCTGTTCTGTATACAGGGGTAAATCCACAGAGAAGAGGTGGCAGCGACATGATGAGGACGAGATAAAGGAGATGAGGGTGACAACAATGAAAAGGAGCTCGGGAAGTGCCTTCACCAAGCATACATGATAAGTTCAGAGGCTTAGAGCAAGTAAAGGACACTTGAAGCATTAGTCAATGGAGACACAAGTGAGCAACATTCGATAGAAGCAAACCGCGATGGACTATGAAAGCCAACGTCGAATGATGAGAAAGTTTTTGGGCTCTCACACAGGGGACCATTGCATTGCAAGAACATAACCATGATGTGAGTGTGCCCGCAAATGAAGGAAGGAGTGAGTCCACACAAGTCAACCTTGTCGACATGTGGTGCATAGAAGAACTGGAGAAATTACAAAGAGATGACATGACAACTACATGGCGCCACCGTGAGGTTGATTCGCTTTCAACTCCAAGAGACCACTCAAGATGGAATAGCTCCAAGGCTAAGGTACACATTAACCTCTCAAGCTACTACTAATTTTGATGCTTTTATTTTAATACATCTATGTCAATCTAGTAGTTTGTTTTAATTCTATGCCTTATTCCATTTAATATCGTGTTGAGAGGCTAGAATTTCTTGAGAATGATAAATAGGCTATGTTTGTGCTTGAACTTTGTTAATCCCATGCCTAAATAACCTTTGCCTAATGATGAGCTAAGTGCTTTGCAAGAAACATATGCTTCCTCTAATTGCACCTTGTTGCTTGTGACCGTATTTATGGATGTGTGTGTTTGCGATAAGTTTTGTAAATCTCGATCTTGCTTTGCACTTGGTCAAGCTAATGACCTTAAAGAAGCACATGTCGGGAGAAGCCCGAAGTTCACTAACCATGCAGGACAAGAAAATCGAATAAAGTGGATAGAGGTATTGCCCAAAGAGTTGCAAGCCTCATCGTCACCCTCTCCAAACAACGTCGCTGTTCATGTCAAGTTTTGAGGACATGGTCAGACATGAACAAGGGGATAAAAGTAGATATTCAGAAGCTCCATCAAGTCCTTGTTCCAACGCATCCAAGGCCGACAAATTTGAAGACCTGTGCAAGGAGATATGATAAGAACACTAGGTGCTGCACGTGCTGAAATCAACTCGGGACAGATTGCAACGCTGGGATAAAACGGGCATAACGCACTCGATCGGAATCGGATTGGAGCAAACAAAGACTCGATGGAAAGAAAATTTCATGCACCACGCATAGGAATGATTATCGGATATATGTTCTGATCTGGACGAAGAAGAAAAATCTATGCAAGTGAGGCAGCGATGAAGCGCAAAAAGGAGGTGATGACGACGCGAGATTGGGCAAGTCTTCAATTGAGCACAAAAGATCAAGTCAAGCATGTGAAGTGAATCAAAGCTGCATGGACACCTTCAACTCTTGCATGAAGGGTCATGGCTTTGTGACCATAAGAAGGTATGTGAGAAAGTCGAGCTCTATGACTTTAAATGAAGCGCTTTTCGGGAGGCAACCCGTTGTTTTGTGTTTTTATTTTCTTCCTTAGAGAGAATAAAGAATGATACCATCCTATGATGATTAACTTGTGGCTAATTAATCTAGTTTAATTTTCCTTTTTAGAACCACCATCATGATCATATTTATTTACTCGTATGCATTAGCATATTGTCATCAACGTGATGTTCGTTTCTTTGGATATACATGTTTTGCATATGGTTGGCTTGGTTGTTTTATGAGGCTTAATGATGAAAGCTTCATTTTCCATGTTAATGTTTCTAGGGCATTTCCCTTTTGTGATCTTGTGTAAACATGGTGTTTTAACCTTGCTTAATAAATCTTTATGGCTATGGAGAAATTTAGCAACCTAATTGCAAACATGGTGTTTGGAACTAGGTGAAAACTTTGACTTTGTTTATATGCCATCCTCTCTTGTGCATACACACTCTTTGCACCCACGTACACCCATTAGTTTTCATCATCACTAGAATAATTATGCCACAAGTTAAGAGTCTTAGGAGATGTCCTTGGTTTGTTGGCAAATTGTTTCCACTCCCGACCGTCACCTCGAGGGTAGTTTGTGCGCTTGAGTTGTTTTGCAGGCATGATGATGAGCTTTCATGATAGGAAAAGAGAAGAAGCGACAAAAGTGAAGATGCATAAAGACAAATTCCGGACACGGAGAACAAGCCTCATCCTCTCCTTCCATGTCTAGCAAAGTGCTAAGCATGGGGGAGGACCCGATGAGAAGAGGATCACTATCGCTAGAAGATGCTCGAGATTCTTCTCCCATGATAAGCACAATGCTTAAGCATGGGGGAGGCCATGCTACACTTTGATACAAGCATAAAAAAGGATGGTAACTCTTCCTCATCCTTCTCTTTGTCCATCATTTTCAAAAATGCTTGTGCATATATGCCATCAACCATAGGTCCGAAAACCTTTATTTTTTTCTCTCTTGTTAATAACATGGCTACTAGGAGTACAACCTGGATTTGTTTTTATTTTCAATAAATGATAATCACCTTTACCTTGAGCTCACCACGATGATATCACCTTTACATCGTTGCCGCTTTGCTCATTCTTGTGCTTGTTTTATATGTGATTAAGCTAGTGCTCTCTTTAAAATGAATCTGAAATTCACTTAAATACTAGCCTAATCTTTTGTGGAGGTAATGATAACTTGAGACCTATGGTATTTTTCGTGCTCTCATTTTTTGAATGAATCAAGGATAACTTATTTTTGTGCTTAAAATGATGCTAGCCTTATCTCTAATGACCACTTGCATTTTGCTCTACCTATCCAAGGCCAAATATACATTGAGTGAAAAACCTTAGTATTTCAAGATTAATTTTTGGGTGCTTCAATTCAGATTTGGTTTCTTTGGTTCGAGTCTAAGAAGCTGGTCATTCCATATTTTTACGTATCGTTCTTTTTGCTAGCCTTTCTATCCGTGCATTATGAGTTTCCACATTGGGAATTTCGCAAACCTCGCCGGATATCCACCCCCAAAACCCATATCATCTTTTTGTGTTTACCTCCTTGACCAATCCAAACTTGAGTATGGATGAACATTTCGAAGAAGACTACAAGAAGAAGGCGCCATCAAGTAGAGATAATTTCGGGAGACTTCCAAAAGGACACGTAGAAGACTTCGAGTATCTTTCTTCAAAGAAAATTTCAAAAATTTCAGTACCACCTTGGCACTTTCTATCACCTCTTTTGCTCGAGGACGAGCAATGTCTAAGCATGGGGGGGGGTTGCCAAGGAAGTACTAGTGTAGCCTAGAGTTCAAGGGGAGTTGAAAAAAAAGAGAAGAGAAGAAGAAAAAAATGTGTGATGAAAGAAAAAAAAGAGAAAAAGTATGATGAGAAAAAGAAAAAAAATGATGATGATAAGTAAAAGAAAAAATATATAAATAAAGCTCCCCGGTCCTCTAGTTACACTTGAAAGGTTCAAAAAGCTTCAAGATCAAGACCCATACTCTTTTCCAACCATGTGCAATCCGATAACGAGGACTTTGCTTGTGCCTCGGGATCACCTTATTCCATTTGCACATGTCCACCTATCTAAAAGTGTGTATTTTTCTCTCCTCCCTCCTTGAAAACATTATTTTCCAATGACCTTTTTGACTAGGCTCGGTAATTCCATGAGAAGCTTCTCTTGTTTTGTTTGCATTCCATTTATGAAATCTTGATAGGATTACCTTTCCCAAAGCTCCATATAAAGCCTTCCACCAAATACTTGAGAGAGGAAAGGAGTAGTCCTAGTAGGCTTGAGTGACAAGATGAGATGAGAGTACATGAGCAAGATGCAAGGAGGTTTATTATTGATCTTGGTAAAGCAATTTTTCCTTCATCCCATGCTTGATTTCAAAATTTCTAAGATTTGTTTAAAATTTGAGCGCATGGTTAATTACTTGTGGAAAGAGCTTATTTGATGTCTACCCTCCATAGAGATGAAAGCTAGTTACATTATGAAACTTTAATAAATATAAACTTGGAGAGCATTATGTTTTCTCATGTATGAACAAGCGTAGGGTATGAACATTGAAGGGCAACACTGATATCCATTGATGGCTTATTCGAGGACGAGCAAGGTTTAAGCATGGGGGATGTTGGCGGTCGATTTCCGTCAAACTAGAGCACTTGTTACACTTTGGTTTGAGCTTTGATTTATAATTAACCCACCACTAGGCACACTAATGATGTAACAAGTTCGCACTTGCATGTGGTATTTGGAGTATGTTGTTTACGCAGGATTTACACGATTGAAGGAGCACTTCCGGGCAAGGTTCATGGAGCACTTTGTGAGAAGAACATGAAGCCCGGGACAAGCCAAGACTCGAAGTGAACATGACTCCAAATGGCCCAAGGACCAAAGCATGAAGCCGTGAAACTCCGGCGACTTAAACGGAAGATGCGGGAGCTTGGACGACAAGTACCCTTATCTAAAACGCGGAGCAAACAACGTCAAGGGCCCACATGAAGATCGGCAGAGACAAGGAACGACGCAAGAAGCTCGCACGAGGAAGACCAGGCCGAGCCAGGCCAAAACGGGCCCAGGCCGATCGGACTGGGACGATCGGCCTGGCCCATTCCAGTCTCCGTTTGGCCTCCCCTTTGACCTAGATGCTCCTCGGGCTATTTAAAGTGTCCACCCCGAAGCACCGCCGCATCCATTCATCAGAGAGCTGCCGAATCGAAGGAGACACGCCAAAGGGAGCTGACGGCCGCCGCTAGTCCTCGTGTTGCCTTGGAGATGGCTTAGGACTTGCCCTAGCCGCCATGGTTGGCCCTCCATGGTGAAGCCATGGTGGAGTTCCGGAGCCATGCCTTGAATCCTTCAAGGCATTTGTACCTTCAACATTAAATGGTGATATAATCTTATCTAGTCTTTACTTTGATCTACTACGTGTATGCTTCTTCATATGTGTAGCTACCATATGCCTTTAGTAGGAATAGATCTAATCGTGGTGATTAGTCTTTGTCTTGCGGATCTCTCGTAGTGGTGCACGGACTGAGGATTGTCGCTCAGTGATGATTATCCCATCGTAGTGACAGTATGAGGAGGGAGAAAGCGGCGAGTGAACATGTATCGGACCACTCCATATCGGGTTACTCCATATCGAGTGTACTCCTTATCATAAGTATCGGTATAGATTGGTTTTCACCTTTGGCTGGGGCTGCAACTAGGAGACGATAGGCTAGGGTTACCTTCGGTAGTGTTATCTTGTGGCTTGAATGTGATCCATACATCCTTTGTGTTGTATGTTATCTCTTATGCAATCAATGCTTCATGTTAGGTTAGTTCGGTAGATTAGATGGAAGACCTTGGGAGTTTGCTTTCCAATCCTTGGATTGACAAATCTAGGGAGAACCCTCCTTGGTGAAAAAGGCACCAAGTCACCTGTACGCTCACGGTGAACTTGAACACGGTATCCAACCGTCAACATGGTTGTCGAAAACAAATATTATTTCTATGTTGTACTTACAAAGAACAAGATAAGGCATACAAACATTATTCACAAAACAGAATATACACTAAACAATGAAATTAATGAAAAGATGGGGATTTTAGAAAAAAATAGGAAAAAAATTATCAAATTTAGACTAAGCACGACGGAGAAATCATGTTACAAAATTTGACTGCAGATTAAAAGGAGAAATGCGAACTGTTCTTCATTCCAATAGAATAGTGGGGGTGGTTAATCCGCGTCTCCTTTACCCCTCCAATCCTTGTCTCCTATGCCCATCCAATAGAATAGAGGAGGAAGCAGAGGCCACCGCCACCGCCGTGCCCGCTCACCCAAGAGGGCACCCTAGGCCTCTAATGTGGCAAATGAGACCACCGCAACCTTCGATTTGACTGATAAATGTGACAAATCAAATATTGTCTATCAAAAACTGATTAGAAACCTCTTGTAATATGTAATAATTTACATTCAAGATACATAATTTTTATTGATGCTTCTGCCTACATCCTGATGTTCATCATGCCGACGGCGTACTCCACCGCGTTGCTGAATGCACACGTCCAGAGGTCGAACTCATGACAGATGCGACACTCAGCGCTGCAATAGTGGATGATCCCTGGGGTATCCGGCCCGTAGCGCCTACATCCCGCTACCCAAATGCAGAAGTGGGGATTCTGGATGGGTAGCAACGGAATGTCGTCGTCGCCGTCACAGAGCCAGTACCACCACACAATGTTCTCGAGATCCCAACGGACGAGGAAGCGCAGCCGCCCCACGTTGTGGTTCTTCCACCACCCGTCAGGGGGCGACGGGCCGCTACTGATTTCGTGGAGCAGTGCCATCGCTTCGGGGTCCACAGGGTTGCAACGGTACTTCAGCATCGCTAAGAAGTACTTCGCACCGGAGTCTTTGGCAGCGGCCTTTCCGACGAGGTTGAGACCCTCATCGGGATTCCGCCGCCTCATCAACCTCTCCATCCCCTCGAAGCATGATGCCTCCGAATGTTCGGCGAGGCGGAAGCGCTCCTCCAACAATGACTTGACGTGGCGATTCCTGCACACATCACGAAGCTCACGTAGCGACACGTGCAGGAGTACCTCATCCAAGTCGCAGATGCGCCGGAAGGTGCCGCATACCCGATTATGAAGGATCAGGAAACGAATGACGGGCTCACCCTTGATGGAGCGGAGGATGATCTGGGTGATCAGTTCATCTGGCAGCAGCTCCATCAAGCACACTGCGGCCATCAAGGAGAAGGGGAAGGAAATGGAAAGGCGACGAGATTTGGAAATTGAAAGGCGACGGGGTTTGGAAATTGAAAGGCGACGCGGACATTTATAAACACCCGTTACTAATAATATGGAATTTGAAAGGCGACGCGGTTTGGATGCTAACGCGTGGGCCCAACAACTACCACTGCCCCTCCACCTTCCTGTGAAATTGAAAGGCGATGCGTGTTTTTGGATGGTTTTGCTCCCAAAGAACAGAAGGATCAGAATGGCGACCAGAGAGGGCGGGTGGAGTGAATGGGAGCCGATAAAAATTCTTCTCCGAAGAGACGAACTCGGCCTATGGTCCCAAAAGCAACTCTGGCATCTGCAGCACCTCGCTAACCAAATCCACGCAGCCATTGGAGTGCTACTGGACCTAGGAGCTAGCCACACACCTAAGCTACTCGAACAGGCAGCGGAACACAACACGAGTAGCCACCTGCTTGCTCCAGTCAGACCGGTCACCTGCACTAGTCAGACCGGTCAGGATCAACCTGCTCAGAATCCTCCCAAATTTGTCCAGCAAACCTAGATGTCAATTCTAGGATGTAGAGCAACAGAGAGAAATCCTGAAATCTGCCTGGCAAGCAAAAACCCTCTAAAACTCGAGCACACCGAAAACTCTCCACAACCAAACTTGCTCCAGAAGCACTCTGCGAACAAGCAGCACAACCAACAACAGCAAAGGAGATTTTCCCACTAGAAGCTTCACATCAGTCTGACCGATGCACTCTACCAGTCTGACCAGTCTGGCTTAGGAAAATTCCAACTGCAAGAAACCGATCTCCCAAAACTACACTGAACTGAAATTGCAGCAAGCCAAGAACACAACCAACACTCTGGAGAAGAACTCCCCGAGAGACAGCCACAGTAGGCCGCACCGGTCTAACTGGTCACGCCTGGGCTGCTCGGGATGAACTCCACCCGCGAGTCAACTCCCACCTTTTGATGATTCGATCTCCCGATTCGCTCCACGGATTGAAGTAAAACTTTGGGGATAGGTGTATCACCTCATGAACTAGTCATGCCTAAGAGATCGGCCCCAAAGATGCACTCAATCAATAGGAATTGGAGAATGAACACCAAGAACGCCTTTTCCTGGAACCGAAACAAAACCCCAAAATCGAGCACCCAAACCCATGGATTTTGAAGGGGGATGACAAAGAAAAGAACCACAAAGGGCTCATGGATACATCCCACATCAAATCAACAAAGGGAAGGCCTCAAATCCAGCAAAAGAAAATTGCCAAGAAAAGGCTCCGAAAATCACCAAAAAGGAAAACGGGAGAGACACCAAGAACACTTGAGGAACCACACCGAATCTTCTATACATGACATGAAAGGTTCATACAAGGTCTAGCATCCGCCCGTACATCCATCCCTCTCACAAGATCTCACCATGAAGCTCTCATGCTAGCCTAAGGAGAAAATAGGAAGCTACAGAGAGAAATTGTCTGGAGCAAATGAAAACCCTAAAGCCCAAGAGATGGCTTCCACAACCCTTCCACTCGGTTTATATATGAGGTCCTCTGATGGGGGTAAATGACTAGAATGCCCTCTAGGCGATACAACCCCTCGAAGGGCATATTTGGAAACTTGACAGCCTTTCCATCGAACGGATCCCAGCAACCACAACTTGCGTAGCCTCGACGCCAAGCCTGTGATTTCGACGCGTGTCCTTCGCTTCGAGTCACCCGATGCTCCTCGGCCTCCACCGATCAGGCCGGTGCTCCACACCGGTAAGACCGGCCCGCGCAGAGCTGAGCCGCTGACCACTCAGACTTGGCTTTGTGGATCAACCAAGGAACCCAGTGGTTTTCTGGTGAACCATTGCAAACCCCGCGAGCTTGGTGCAGCCTCCACGCTGAGCTCCTCGACTTGACCGCCACGTCCGCTCCGGCTCGATGTTGGCTTTCGGATCAACCAACGAACCCGCTATCCTCTGACTTCGACTTGCTCTTCTCACACCATGTGACTCGCACTTGATCCCGTCTGGCCACTAGGTCCATCGAACCAAGGCTAGTTGTCCCTCCAGTTCTTCGGAGGCCCCGCAAGGCTAAGACCTTTCGTGCTTGTTCTTTACCTGCACCAACGCACATCAAGCCGCAGCCTACATCCACAAGATAGAGCACAGCGTTAGTCCACACAACATTGTCAATCTAGCCATCAGACACTCTGGTCCTTAATCTCCCCCTTGATGAGTGCATTGACAACACACCACATAATCATAACATAAAGACGAGTAAAAACAAAAGACAAACAAAAACCTCCAAACAAGTGATCCAAAACCCAAACAACACAAACCCTGATTACTTGCAATCCAAAGTCTCGGTCCCCTAAGGCAAGGGCAATGGCTCAACACAACCGAGACAAACCACCAAAGCTCTCAAAGAGCAAAGCAAAGCTCACACGGAGCAAACCACCAAAGCAAGAACACAAACGACACAGGGAGCTCCCCCTAAACACATGCAGCTCCTCCTGAGCAAATGCAACTCCCCCTGAACCAAACCATGCAACTTACCTGAAGCAACTGACCTTCCAGCTCACACCTGTCAGACCGGTCAGGGCATCGGTCAGACCGATGACCATTTCCACAGTGCACTTGGTTCAACCGGTCAGACCAGTTCCCACACCGGTCAGACCAGTGCCCACACCGGTCAGACCAGGGCCCACACCGGTCAGACCGATGACCATATCCATAGTACACACCTGCCCATTTTTCGATCGAAACTTCACCAAAACTCTCTATATGTATGCAGCAAGCCATTTCATGCCCAAACTTCTCCCCCTTGTTGACAATGCATGAATCAAGGCATTTCTACGAAAATTTCAACTAAAGGCTTCTCAAATGAACATAGAGTCATAAAATGTGCTAGGAACGAGCAAATGGACTACTTAGAGTTGACAGATGTTCAAAATAGCACAACCATCAAGAATGTTCAGTTGCATACACACAAGTTTAATTCATGGTAAAAATTAGCAATTTTGCGAAAAAAATTCCCTCTCATGAGCAAAGACCTAAACATGCAAAGTGAATCTAGATCACACAAACATCATGCTAGGTCACATATCCTCAACACAAGATCATTACAAACACCCATAAGCCTCTCATGTCATGTTAAAGCCACCGAGCCATGTGTCTACTTCTTAAAATGAGACTTCTCATGGTACACAACATGTAACGGTTTAGCACCCATATTAAATTCAGATTTAACGCATTTATGGCATGGAACAAGTGAGAGCATAACTTCAAGCACAAGCATTTCATACCAATTTCATTTTTCATATTCAAGCTCAAAATGGTACATGAAGTTCCTTTGCAGCAAAAAGAAGCTTATGCTCCCCCACAAGGTAACACATGGGATAAACATTCGTAATGACAAATGGGTTTTTGACCCCAAGTGAAAAGCACATGATATCCAAATGTGAATTAAGTATGATATAAACCACGAAAGCACACTAAGATCATGCAAAGCCTTAAACTCACAAGAGAGAGCCTATCTAGCATTTTTGATAAAAGTAAGCTATCTCATCATGAATCTACAACCAAACTATCAAGAGCATAGCTTATCATCCCAAATATCAATCAAGTACATCCACAAGCTCAAACATAGCATATCATAGGGATCAATGTACATAGGAGAAGCCATTCCAAGCCAATGCATATGATACAAATGCAATGCAAAGCATATCTTACAAAGATGCAAAACTATACATCAAGATACAAAGATGGCTACTCTATGGAATTAAACATGCATGCTATACATCAAAGTAAACATGTAAGATACATATGCTACAAAGTGAGCTCCCAAAGACCAGCTCAAAAAGCACAACACACACCAAGCTCTCCCCGTAAACGAGCAAAGGTAGCTTGGTCAATTGGTTTTGTGAATATGTCAGCTTTTTGGTCTTGGGTAGGTACATGACTCACACTATGGTGCCCTTTTCAACATTATCCCTCAGAAAGTGGTACCTCACTTCAATGTGTTTTGTTCTAGAATGGAGCACTAGATTTTTGGCAACGCTTATGGCACTGGTGGTATCACAAAGAAGTGGGATCTGAGTGCACTCCTCACCAAAGTCTCTCATAGTATAGGATATCCAAAGCAGCCGGGAACAACAACTAGTGGCTGCAACATACTCGGCTTATGTGGTAGATTGAGCTCCACTCGACTATTTACGGGAAGATGAAGAGACCAAAGAGGAACCAAGAAACTGACATGAACCAGAGGTAGAAACTGACACCCAGCAAAGTCAGCAATGTCGAGGAGGCAGAATACCAAAGACCAAACTCAGGAGCGTACTGCAAATACCTAAAAATCCTCTTGACGACCTGCCGATATGAAGTCCTCGGGGAAGCCTGAAAATGAGCGCACATAAACACACTGAACTGTATGTCCGGCCTCGTCGCTGTCAAGTAGAGAAGGGAGCCGATCATGCTCCGGTACTCCTTCTGGTCCACTGGTTCACCATCCTTGTCCACATCCAAATCTTTAGTCGTACTTATCAGTGTTGAAATGGGCTTCTCATAATTCGTGTTGAACTTCCTCAGCATGTCCTTGGTGTACTAGATCTGGTGCACGAAGGTCCCGTCCTCGACATGTTTGATCTAGAGCCCTAGGAAAAATTGCAGCTCGCCCATCATAGACATTTCAAATTCCCTGCTCATGTCATCTGCAAACTTGGCAACAAGATCATGAGAGGACCAACCAAAGATTATATCATCCATGTAAATCTGTACAATCAAAAGGTCATTTCCATGCTTAAGGAGAAACATGGTCTTATCAACTGTGCCCATCACAAACCCCTTACTCAGCAGAAACCCTCTCAACCTACCATACCAAGCCCTCGGTGCATGTTTCAACCCATAGAGCACCCTCTGGAGTTTATACCACACGATATGGGTATCTCTCACTCTCGAACCCTGGTGGTTGCTTCACATACACTTCTTCTTCTATCACCCCATTCAGGAACGCACTCTTCACATCCATCTGGAACAACTTGAACCCTTTAGCCACGGCAAAGGCTAGAAGGATCCTAATCGCCTCTGTTGATGGCTGTTAAGTGCTACTTTTACACCGTTAATACCTGCATAAAATAAATGTAAAGTGATCATCAACACTAGAATAGGGCTTGATACTAATGATTTCCACAAGTGTTGGTGTTTCTAGCTTTTGTTGCCCGATGCACCGAAATATGTGCCAAATGGTACAATTGAGAGCAAGTGATCCAATGGCTATCAAAGGATATCATCATAAACAACCTCAAATGCCAATTTGGACTGCACCATTGCGACGGGCTCGTCGAGATGATCAAAACAGACATAATATATGCCTACTTCGGAGTTTGTATGGAGGAGATACGTAAAGGACAAAATACGATGCAATGCTGACATCACCGTACCCTATCCGCATGCAATTCAGCGCAGAGCTGCCACGTGTTAGGGCCTGGTTGGCTTCGATTCCTCCCACGTTCGATTGCAGGTGCACACACGCGGCGCAGCAGCAACAACAGGGAGCGCGACGTGGCAGGCGTGGATTGGCGGGGACCCGGTGACGCAGATCACCGCGTTGGCTAGCGCAGGCGCACGGGATCCCCTGCTCGCCATGTGGCGGCCATCGGTTGGTCATCCAAACCCCCACGCTGATCGCTAGCTCCACTCAGCGGCGCACGCGGGAAGGACGCGGGCGCGCGCGCTTCTGCCGCTCAGCCCGGGACGCGTGTCGCCCCGTCATTGGCGCGGAAGGAGGCGGTAGCGCGAGCCGCGGGGTTTTTCCCCTGGTTTGCTGCCTGAGTTGCCAGTTCACCCTTTGGTTCACCCGGTTGACCATCTGTACTGCCGGTTTAGGGCTCTGTTGCACCGTTTCAGGCATAGGATTCGTCGGTTCTGTCCGGTTCTCGTCTCCAGAAGCTCGGTTCTGCGAGGACATGTGTTGCCATGGCATTGGAGACGCCCAACTGAGGTCCAGGTGTGTCCGAGGACCAGTGGAGGGTCGCTCCTTAGTGATGAGTGATTGACAACGTTGTGTGGACTGATGCTTCGCTAAGTGTGCAGGTACAGGTTGCGGCTTGACTCGTGTTGGTGCAGGTGAAGAACAAGCGCGTAAGGCCTTAGCCGTGGCGGCCTCCGGGTGATGGAGTGGCAAGTAGGCTTGGTTCGACGGACCCAGTGGCCGATGGGGTCAAGTGCGAGCCGTGCGGTGCAAGACTGGCGGGCTGAAGTCGTGCACATGGGCCGGTGCAAGGTAGCGGATCGAGGCCGAAGATTGCACGTGGGGTTTGTTGGTTTGCCCACAAAACCATCAGGTGGACGGTTTCTTGGTTTGGGCCTCAAAACCAAGCCCGGAGGCCCAAGGCGACGGAGACGATGATCCGGGAGTTCGGGAAGCTTCGAGGCGGAGGGCACGTGGTGTGATCACGGGATTTGCGTCGATGTGAAGCGAAGCCGCGGTGGAAGCGTGTCCGTCCGATGAAGACTTGACCAAAATGCCCCTGAGGGGTTGTATCTTCATTTCAAGTTGTAGGGGTTGCGTGGTCATTTACCTCCCTCCGATGGACTTCGTATAAATAGCGGAGAGGTGGATGGCATCTCTCTCTCATGGACTCTAAGGTTTCCTCCCCCGGTAGATTGCTCTGAACTGCTTCTTTTCCCTCTGTATTCCTTAGGCTAGATTCTTGTATAGACTCTGACCTCTGGATGTATGGAAGCATTCGGCGTTGCGGTGATCTCCTAGTCCTCTGTGATTTTCGTGTCATTTTCGGGGCTATTTTTGGGGAGTTCCGTTCTTCGCTTGATTCTGGGATTTGAGGGCGTTTTTCTTCGGATTTCTTTGAGGAGATCATGGGTGGATGCCTTGCGCATCTTTGTATGTGATCTTGATCCCTCAAACGCCGGGGAAAGCCTTCGATTCGTGAGTTTTTGGCCGGAGTTCGAGTTCTTGGTGGTGGTTCATGTGATCCGCGATTCCCGGTGATTTAGTGGCTTAGAGGTTTCTTAGTGGCAATTCCCGACGATTTTTGGGTTGCTTAGAGGTTGCTTAGTGGCGATTCCTAGCGATTTAGTGGCTTAGAGGTTGCTTAGTGGTTTAGTGGCTTAGTGGCGATTCCCGGTGATTTTTGGGGCATAGCTTCCTCTTAGGTTGCTTATCATCACCCCCAAATCTTGTCTCAAGAGCTTTTGGCATTTGGGAGATCCGGTGATAGATTTGGAGAGTTGACCTCGCGGGGTCGTGCAGTTTTCTGCTCTGTCCGAGCCTAGCGGACCATCCGCGAGTCCCATGCGGACCGTCCACGAGGTATAGACAGCGCAGGTGTTCTTCGTGTTCTTCGTTTGTTCTTCGTGCGGTTCGTTTCGATCCGTTGGCTTCAGGCTTTTGTTTTGCAGGAAGTTCGCAGACCATCCGCGTGGTCCTTGTAGACTGTCTGCGTTGGCCAGTTGTTTGTCTGGGGTGTGGCTTCCTTTTGTCTAGGGTGTACAGTGACTTGGCGGACAGTCTGCGATGCACGGTCGGACCATCCGCGTGAAGGGGTTTTTCTCCCGAAATTTCTGTTAGCTCCTGTGTCTATTTCGGACCATCCACACCTACCTGTCAGATTGTCCGCCCCTCTCTGGCAGACTGTCCGCGGCAGCCTGGCGGACCGTCCGTCCTGGACGCAGGAACTAGTCCGGTTTGATCGGTTCCTTTGAGTCTTCTTTCGTGCTTCCGCGTGTGCTTCAAGGAATCATTCCTAAGACTTGTGGTTGATCCATAACCTTGTTGCCTTGGCGATTGGTGTTTGATTCGATCCATCTTTCGTGTGTGCTCGAATTTGAGTGGGGTCTTGGCCGAGTTCTTTCCGAAGAATTTTTGTTGGCTCCTATTCACTCCCCCCTCTCTGGTCGCCTATTCGGTCCTTTAATTAGTATCAGAGCCGGTTACAGATCTTCTTGATTCTAACCAGTCTAAGATCCAAAGATGGGCGATTATGGCAAGGGTTCGGGTCCTCCGCACTTTGATGGCAAGAACGACCCGATGTGGGAGAGGCGCATGGGCGCGTTTTTGCATGGGAAGGGAACTCTGATCTGGGAGGTCACTTGGAATCCTCATTATGTCATCCTAGATAGTTTTCCGCTTCCAGGATCGCGGGACATGTGTGAGGCCAACAGTAAGGCTGTTGATTACTTGTTCCGTGCTCTCTGTGCCTCGGAGTTCGAGCGAGTGTACGGAGAGAATGTGGCTGGAAAGATTTGGCTCAAGTTGAGAAATGCTCATGTTGGCAATGCCCAAGTGCAAGCCCGTTTGTTTTCCACTTACTGGAGAGAGTACAAGAACTTCACTCATCTCCCCGGTGAGTCGACCGATGATATGTTCCAGCGCTTCACTAGCATAGTCAACAACATGAGGGCCAATGTGACAGTGCTCCCATACACGGATCATGATCAAGCTGTCAAGCTTTTGCATGCCCTGGATAGATCTGTGTGGAGTGCCAAGGTCGAGGCCATTGAGGAGTCGAGCGTGTATGATACGCTGACGCTGGATGAGCTGTTTTCCAAGCTCAGGTCTTTGGAGGTTGATCGTGGCTTGAGAGCCAAGAGCGAGAGCCCCACTGATCCTCATAGTTTGGCTCTTGTCTCAGGATCAAGGTCTAACGCTAGCTCTAGTTTTTTCTCTTTGTCTTGTCTTGTGTCTTTGCCAGATGAGGCCTTTGAGGTGCTAAGCGAGGATGATCTCGCTTTGTTGAGAAAGAGGTTTGGGTAGATGTACGAGAACCGCAAGAATGCAAAGCGGAGCTCGGGGATGTGCTATCGGTGCGGGAAGCACGGGCACTTCATTGCCGAATGCCCTGAAGCCATGGAGATCAAGAACGACTACAAGGGCAAGCCCAAGCAAGACTACAACAAGCACCACTCCCGGAATGACTAAAAGGACAAGCACAAGGACAAGGGCGAGAGAAGGCACAAGAAGAGTGGCGGCCACAAGAAGAAGACCGCTCGAGCGATGGTGGTCGGAGCGAGCGACATCGACTCGACATCAAGTGATGCTTCTTCTGACTCGAGCAGCGAGGAAGAGCAAGAAAGGCACAAGGAAAAGCGGCACACGGGCAAGAACTTCACCGGCCTCAGCTTCGTTGCACAAGGAGGCTTTTGCGGCATGGCGCATTCCAAGAAGTGTGGGAGGCACAGCTCGGATTCGAACTCCGATTCCGAGGAAGAGGTGGGAGGCTTGGAGAACTTTTGGTTGATCAACTCCGATTGCTCACGACACATGACCGGAGATCGTGGGTAGTTCTCCAGCCTCACCCTGATGAGTACGAGGGAGTACATCACTTGGAGAGGACGAGTGCTTGCTGAAGGTATGGTGAAGGTGAGTAGCAAGGTGACCTTAAGAAGTGTGGCCCTGGTCAAGTCACTTGGTTTTAACCTGTTGTCAGTATCTCAATTACTCGACGAAGGTTTTGAGGTTCATTTTAAGTCGGGTGCTTCTCGTGTGCTTGATTCTCGAGGCGATCTTATCTGTTCGATCGTCCTCGAGGGTCAAATCTTCCGTGCCGATTTTTCCCAGTCTGTTGGTCCTCCTTGATGCTTTGTTGCTGGCGTTTCAGCCGAGCTTTGGAAATGGCATAGGAGGTTGGGACACTTGAACTTTGAGTTGCTTTCCCGCTTGAGTGGTCTTGATCTTGTCCGAGGATTGCCTAAGTTGAAATTAGAGAAGGATTTGGTTTGTGCTTCTTGTCGGCATGGAAAGATGGTTGCTGCTTCTCACGCCGCTTTGACTGCGGTCATGACTGAGCGACCTTGTGAGCTGTTGCACATGGATTTGGTTGGGCCAGCTCGTGTTCGCTCTGCTGGTGGGAAGTGGTATGTTCTTGTGGTTGTTGATGATTTTTCGAGGTACCCTTGGGTTTTCTTTTTGGAGGATAAGAGCGAGACATTTGGTTTTGTTCGGGACTTGATCTTGAGGTTGAAGAATGAGAGACATGGTGATGCCATTCGAGCTATACGCAGTGACAATGGCACGGAGTTTAAGAACTCTCATTTTGATGCTTTTTGCAGTGATCTTGGTTGCTCAAACATGACTTAGCTTTCTGACAAGTAGTGCAACGTGCAACAATGCGCTCAACATCTTTGCGCATCCGGGGCCAAAAGAAGTGGGCAGCCAGCACCTCATGCGTCTTGTAAACGCCAAAGTGCCACATGAGACCGCCTCCATGCGCTTCCTGCAACAACAACAGACAAACCGAACTAGCTGGAACACACAGCTTGTTAGCGCGAAACAGGAACCTGTCCTGCAAGTGAAATTTGCCCCATGGTTTCCCATTAACACAATGAGTGAAAACATCTTTGAAATCAGCGTCGTCCACATATAAATCTTTCACAGTTTGCAAGCCAAAAATTTTAAAATCTAACTGTGACAGCATAGTATAACGACGAGACAAAGCATCAGCGATAACATTATCCTTCCCGTTCTTGTGTTTTATAATGTAAGGAAAGGACTCAATAAATTCGACCCATTTAGCATGACGACGGTTCAGATTTGTTTGGGTACGAATATGTTTCAAAGCCTCATGATCAGAATGAATTATAAACTCGCGATGCCAAAGATAGTGCTGCCATGTTTGCAACGTTCGCACTAAAGCATAAAGTTCCTTATCATAAGTTGAGTATTTCAAGCTAGCACCACTTAATTTCTCGCTAAAGTAAGCAACCAGTTTACCTTCTTGTAACAAAACAACACCTAGCCCAATACCACTAGCATCGCATTCAAGCTCAAACACTTTAGTAAAATCAGGCAACTGCAAGAGAGGAGCGTGGGTTAACTTATCTTTCAATGTGTTGAACGCTACCTCCTGTGCATCACTCCAAGCAAAAGGTACATCTTTCTTTGTAAGCTCATGTAGAGGTGCTGCAATGGTGCTAAAATCACGGACAAAACGGCGGTAGAAACCTGCAAGACCAAGGAAACTCCGAATCTGTGTAACCGTGGTCGGTGTAGGCCACTCCCGAATGGCATCAATCTTGCTGCTGTCCACCTCAATACCCTGTGGGGTAACAACATAACCAAGAAACGAGACACGTTGTGTGTAGAAGATGCATTTTTCAATGTTAGCAAATAAATGGGCAGCCCTCAACGCGTCAAAAAACAGCACTCAAATGTTCTAAATGCTCTGCCATAGACTTGCTGTAAATCAAGATATCATCAAAATAGACAACGACAAATAATCCTATGAAGGGCCTCAGAACTTCATTCATCAAGCGCATAAAAGTGCTGGGAGCATTAGTCAAACCAAACGGCATAACCAACCATTCATATAAGCCAAATTTTGTTTTAAAAGTCGTTTTCCATTCATCTCCCAATTTCATTCTAATCTGGTGGTAACCACTACGCAAATCAATCTTAGTAAAAAGAATGGCACCACTAAACTCATCTAGCATATCATCAAGGCGTGGTATAGGGTATCGATAACGAATGGTTATGTTATTAATAGCACGACAGTCTACACACATACGCCATGAACCATCTTTCTTAGGAACAAGTAACACAGGAACCGAGCAAGGGCTAAGAGACTCATGAATGTAACCCTTATCAAGTAACGCCTGCACCTGGCGCTGAATCTCTTTTGTCTCATCTGGGTTTGTACGGTACGGGGCGCGGTTTGGAAGCTGGGCGCCGGGAATGAGGTCGATCTGGTGCTCAATCCCACGAAGCGGTGGAAGACCCGGTGGCAAGTCTTTGGGAAAGACATCAGCATACTCCTGCAAAAGGTTAGCAACCGCAGACGGAATATCCAAAGTTGGTGCATCATCAAAGGAAACAAGCACACAAGAGCATACAAGTGCATAGCATGGCAAAGGAGCATCTCGAATATCATCGAAATCAGCACGTGTAGCAAATAAAACAGGAGCATTCAACTTAATTTCAGATTTATCAGAAGTGGATGGTGATGGTTCCTGTTCTTTAGCAATTTTAACAGCTCTAGCAAGATCATCTTTAACAATTTGTTCAGGTGTCATAGGATGTATAATTATTTTCTGACCCTTAAACATGAGAGAATAATGATTCAAACGACCATGATGCAAGCTATCAGTATCATATTGCCAAGGTCTACCAAGTAACAAAGAGCATGCTTCCAGAGGAACAACATCACAATCAACATAATCAGAGTAAGCACCTATAGAAAAAGGAACATGCACCGATCGTGATACTCTAATTTTGCCACCATCATTAAGCCATTGAATGTGATATGGGTTTGAATGCTTACGAGTGGGTAATGACAACTTCTCAACCAGCATAGTACTCGCCAGATTGTTGCAGCTACCGCTGTCGATGATGATGCGAATCGACCGCTCCTGCACAACACCCTTCGTATGGAACAGAGTGTGTCGCTGATTCTTCTCGGCTAGGGCGACCTGTGTACTAAGAACACGCTGCACAACAAGACTCTCGTACCTATCGGCGTCCCCCGGATTGACATGTATGTCCGTCTTAGCTGCATTGTCAGTGGCAAGCAAAGTATGTTCAAGTTCTTCTGAATCACTAGCTGAAGAGTACTCACCATTGTCACGAATGAGTAATGTGCGCTTGTTCGGACAGTCCCGAGCCACGTGGCCACGTCTGCTGCAACAAAAACACGTGATATCCCGTGTACGACCTGTGGTGGATGCTGCGCCTATGGATGGAGTGGTGCCTGTGGCTGGGGCGGCTCCTGCCGGCGTAGCTGTCCTCTCACGCGGTGTAGGTGTGGATGGCGCAGGGAGAGCAGGTGCTGAACTGGACGACGAGTTTCTACCTGCAAAAGTGTTAGAATATGTCCTCGAGCGGCGTCCCTGCACTTCGCGTTCAGCTTTGCAAGCAAACTCAAATAATTGGTCATGTTAGCATATTCTTTATAATCAAGGATGTCCTGAATTTCGCGGTTCAAACCACCATGAAAGCGTGCCATTGCAGCGTCGGGTTCCTCCAATATACCACAACGAATCATACCTTTTTGCAACTCCTGGTAGTAGTCCTCAACAGACTGAGGACCTTGCTGAAATCGCTGCATTTTGTTAAGCAAATCACGAGCATAATATGATGGCACAAAGAGATGTCGCATAGCAGTTTTTAATTGCTCCCAAGTTGTCGGAACAGCAGTAGGATTTTTATTTTTATACTCACACCACCAAATTAAAGCAAAATCAGTAAATTCACTAATGGCAGCCTTAACTTGAGAGCTAGCAGCAATATCATGACATGAAAATTTTTGTTCAACTTCTAACTCCCAATCAAGATATGCAGCAGGATCATATTTGCCATTAAAGGGTGGAATTTTAAATTTGATTTTAGAGAAGGAATCGTTACCAGCGGGGCGGCGTGGTACACCGCGGGCTTTGCCTCGGCGGTTAGCATCCTCCTGCTCATCGTCACCCACACATCCTTGGGCCACCAAATCAGTGACCACCGTGTTCAATGCATCGAGTCGTGACACGATGGCGTCGAGCGTCGTCTTGGTGGCTGTCTGCGCGAGATCAAGCTGGTCGAACCGCCCGTTGGCCGTAGTAACCGTGGAATCCATCCGCTCGTGGATCGTCTTGATGTCTGTGACAAGGCCATCAATCTCAGCCCGCATGTCCTGCAGCTGTTTCTTGTCGTCGTCGCCTGCCATGGTTAGCGCAAACACGAAACAAAACGGACACCAACACAGGGGTGGAACTGCTCACAAAGGCTCTCAAACTAATGCTGTTATCAAATTCTTATCTGTTCTTACCACGCACACAAGGGCGACCTGCAACCAACCGGTGGAACTCGCGAAAGATTGGAGGAGCGATTGCCTGGAGAAACAAAATCTGCTCGTCGTAGAAATATGTGGAGTTCTGGGTAGGCTGCACTCAAGTCAAGGATTAGCACACTCAAACAATAATGCAAAGTTGAATCATAGTGCCAAACACGAAACAAACGCTGCTGGCAACAAGTGAAATCAAAAAGACAACAAGTAAGGTGGAGAGGGTGTAGCAAATTGCTGTTTTTTGTTGCTTCTGGTTTTTTTTTTGCAGGAGTCCTCAAAACTGATAATATGAACACAGAGGATCTCCAACAGCAAATTACCACACACACTTTCTCTCTCTCTCTGTCTCTCTCTCTCTAGAGTAAGGCCAAACTCAGAATATGGTACTGGATAAGAGAGAGGAGATGGCTCGGTGTGGGGGTACGCAGCACGATCAGGGAGAGATAGCTACCAGGGCATGCACGGTGCAGCCCAGGAGGCTTGCGAGCCAGGGGAAACTGTGGCGCAAAACTCCTTCACCGAGACGAATCGGTTCCCGTTTCCCACTTGGACTGTGGGGCGGTCTCTCTTTTTTTTTGGATTCTTTTTTTCCTTTTTTTTGGTTGCTTTCCTTTTTTTCCTTTTTTTTCTTTCCTTTTTTTTGACCTACCGCACCACGGAAATAGGGACGGGGCGACCGAGAGGCGGCTGTGCAACGGGTGTGCGCGCGAGGAGGAGTGCGGCGAGGTGGTGGATGGATGAGCAGTGGAGAGAAACGGCAACGAACTAGGGTTAGAAGAAAAGAAGGAACAAAAGGTAGAAAACACAAGTAACCAGCAACAATTGAATGCGTAAGCACACAAATTCAACAAAGACACTTATTGAAAGATTGTGCAAGGCTGAACGGTTGCTGGGGCAAAGATCTAACCTGAAAGTAAATTTTTGTTTGGTTGTTTTTTGGACTGTAGGAAGGGAAAAACACTAGATAAAACTCACCGATCAACCTGGAAAGCTGATACCACTTGATAGAGGCGAAGTGCCCGATCTTTCGGTGAGTGGAGATAACTTCGATCTGGTGGGAGGCGACCCTCACGATCCACTACGACGAGCGAGACTCGAAGCGCCAATGCAATCGCTGAACCAACTCCCGATGGTTACCGACCTTGCTGGCGCAAGATCAGCCTGATCACGAAGATCAATTGTTGTACGCAATTGAAAAACGAACAAGAATCTGAGCTGAGCAATCTTAATATCACTCGAAGGTGGAGTTCTGAATCACAGAGGACAACACGTATTTGTGCGTGTTCTGGTGTAGCTAAAGCTAGATGTAAAACAAAACTCAAGTCTGAAAGTAAAAGAGGGGTCTATCTAAATAGAGGGGAGAAGGGGGCGCAGCCCCTAGCACCCTCGGGGGAAGGGCGCGCGGCGTCTCGTGAGGGGGAGGGCGCGCGGCTCCCTCTCCTGGCGCCCAACCCTAGGAGCCCCTCCTGGGCCGTCCTGTTGGACCGTCTTCTATGCATCTTGGGCCTTCGTTCTTCAACAGCAAGACGTAGTTTAATTCCCTCGCACGAGCCCGAGTAATTGGCCCAACTGGTGACGCCTGACGTAGTGGAACATCTTGGTGTGGCGCCTGAGCTTCTGGAGATGGCGCCTGAGCGTCTGGACACGCAGCTGCGGGTGTAGATGTACTCGTGGTGTCCTCATCAAGAACCCTGAGCTTTAACCTTTTCGCCACCAGAGTTTTCCTATGTCTTGCATATCTTCTGTTTTAGCCCCAGTAATCTTTAGATAATCGTAGATAGGTCCCTAGAACCTTCAAAACCCCATATCTTTCACGTCCTAGCTCCGTTTTAGCTCGTTCAAGTTGCGTTAGCTTTGTTTCGTCGTAGCGCACGTGTTAGCAGCGACGTTCACCATGTTTCATGTTTTTGAAAATTAAAGTCCCGCGCCCCCTCTGCACCCTCCCAGCGGCTATCCTCGCCCGGGCCCGCTCCTGCCCCCTTCAGCGCGTCTCCCCTTGCCCCAAATCCCGTCTAGGCACGCCCTTGCCTCGGATGGCAAGCACCACCGCCGCGTCCGTCATGGCCGGTGAATGCGCCCTCCAAATTCCCAGCCATCCCATCAACCCCGCGCCCTACAAATGGCTAGCACCGAGCTCTCCCCCCTCTCTTTGCACCTCTCGGAGCACCCCTCCTCTCTAGTGCCCTCGTCGTCGACGAATCGCCAACGCCACTATCGAGGTGAAGCGCTCCGCCGCCGCCGTCTTCTGCCGCTGTCCGTCTTGCTCTCACCCACCTCTTTCTCCCGTTGCACTCGCAGGACCACAACGGCTACGCCGTGATGCCCAGGAGCACCAAAACGAGGCCGAAGCCCCGTTCCCGGTGAGCACCGCGACTCTCGTCCGCCCCTCATTGGCGCACGTCCTCTCCGATGCCCCACCGTCGCCCATGAGCCCCTGGTAAGCTCCGCGCCGTCCTCCTCCTCCTCCTGGTCCAAACCCCGCTGGAATCCGTGCACTGTAGCTCGAGAACGGCCATCTCAGGCGATGCTCCGGTGAGCCGCCGCCCACCGCCGCTGTCTCCCTGGCCTCTCCGGTGACCGAAGCGCAGGGGCGCCTCTCAGCCGTCCGACCACGCGTGAGCGGCCCAAATCAGAATGGGGCATACCCCTTCGGCCGATCCACCATGAGCCCGTGGACCGTGGTCCATGGCCCGGTGCACCGCTGCGTCAGCGCCACGTGGTGAGCCCCAGCCAATCAGTGCACGCCACGCGGTGCCACCTCAGCAGAACCGCCCCATCAGCCGTGCTTTTGCACAAAACCCCCTGTGGAACCCTAAAATCCCATCCACTTTTCTCTGTGTCTTGGTTGTTTTGCCCGTACACCCCTGGAAAATCCCACCTTTTGCAGAAAAGTCCAGCCGAGCCACTTTTCCACCCAGAACCCTGAGCTTTAACCTTTTTGCCACCAGAGTTTTCCTGTGTCTTGCATATCTTCTGTTTTAGCCCCTGTAATCTTTAGATAATCGTAGATAGGTCCCTAAAACCTTCAAAACCCCATATCTTTCACATCCTAGCTGCGTTTTAGCTCGTTCAAGTTGCGTTAGCTTTGTTTCATCGTAGCGCATGTGTTAGCAGCGACGTTCACCATGTTTCATGTTTTTGAAAATTAAAGTCCCGCGCCCCCTCTGCACCCTCCCCGCGGCTATCTTCGCCCGGGCCCGCTCCTGCCCCCATCCGCGCGTCTCCCCTTGCCCCAAATCCCGTCCAGGCACGCCCTTGCCTCGGATGGCAAGCACCACCGCCGCGTCCGTCACGGCCGGTGAATGCACCCCCCAAATTCCCAGCCATCCCATCAACCCCGCGCCCTACAAATGGCTAGCACCGAGCTCTCTCCCCTCCCTTTGCACCTCTCGGAGAACCGCTCCTCTCTAGTGCCCTCGTCGTCGACGAATCGCCAACGCCACCGCCGAGGTGAAGCGCTCCGCCGCCGCCGTCGTCTGCCGCTGTCCGTCCTGCTGTCACCCTCCTCTTTCTCCCGTTGCACTCGCAGGACCACAACGGCTGCACCGTGATGCCCAGGAGCACCAAAACGAGGCTGAAGCCCTATTCCCGGCGAGCACCGCAACTCCCGTCCGCCCCTCATCGGCGCACGTCCTCTTCGATGCCCCACTGTCGCCCGCGAGCCCCTGGTGAGCTCCGCGCCGTCCTCCTTTTCCTCCTGGTCCAAACCCCACTGGAATCTGTGCACCGTAGCTCGAGAACGGCCATCTCCGGCGATGCTCCGGTGAGCCGCCGACCACCGCTACCGTCTCCCTGGCCTCTCCGGGGACCGAAGCGCAGGGGCGCCTCTCAGCCGTCCGATCACGCGTGAGCGGCCCAGATCAGAACGGGGCATAACCTTTCGGCCGGTCCACCGTGAGCCCGTGGACCGTGGTCCATGGCCCGGTGCACCGCCGCGTCAGCGCCACGTGGTGATCCCCGGCCAATCAGTGCACGCCATGCGGTGGCACCTCAGCAGAACCGCCCCATCGGCTGCGCTTTTGCACAAAACCACCTGCGAA
Source organism: Cenchrus fungigraminus (assembly GCA_036936925.1). Classification (NCBI taxonomy): domain Eukaryota; kingdom Viridiplantae; phylum Streptophyta; class Magnoliopsida; order Poales; family Poaceae; genus Cenchrus; species Cenchrus fungigraminus. The sequence continues at coordinate 83,250,101 of CM072771.1, read as the reverse complement.
ACCCTAAAATTCCGTCCACTTTTCTCTGTGTCTTGGTTGTTTTGCCCATACACCCCTGGAAAAATCCCACCTTTTGCAGAAAAGTCCAGCCGAGACACTTTTACACCCAGAACCCTGAGCTTTAACCTTTTCGCCACCAGAGTTTTCCTATGTCTTGCATATCTTCTGTTTTAGCCCTGTAATCTTTAGATAATCGCAGATAGGTCCCTAGAACCTTCAAAACCCCATATCTTTCACGTCCTAGCTCCGTTTTAGCTCGTTCAAGTTGTGTTAGCTTCGTTTCGTCATAGCGCACGTGTTAGCAACGACGTTCACCATGTTTCATATTTCTAAAATTTAAAGTTAATATTAATTTGATTAATGTCCAATTCAACCTCTTTTGAATAAAATCAAATATAGGTTTAACCTTCGCCTTTTTCTTAATAGAAGTTAACTTGATTAATTCGAACATCAATATGTTTTTCTTATAACGTATAGCTCAACCCGGCACATCTTTTAACTCGTTAGTTGCTCTCACATAAAGTTTCTTTTATAAAGATAAATGTTAAATTGGTATGAATTCTAATAAACTTTTATAAATAAAATATGACTAGGTTTATACCGTGCTTTCTATTCAAGTATAAATTTGATTAAGATACAACATGTGGTATTTCTCCGAAATACCCATTAAACATATTTCTTTATATAAAATAAATCAAGCATATAGTTTTTTCTTTCTTACAATACAATCTTTGCCGATAGTTGTGCCCTTTTTACCCGTAGCTTCACTTTAGCCTTTTCACGCGCTCTCTTGTTCGTAGCTAGCTCGTGTTAGCTAGTAGAACACTTTTCTAAAATGGTTTTATTGTCTGGTACTCTGTTCTTAGTGTAGCATTGTGTTGTTTTAGTGATTGCTGCGCGTGAAGGAACGCTTCTGAGTAGTGGAGCATCAGGAAACGGGCAAGTGTCCTTGACATCTTGCTATTTTATACCTTTATGTTTTAGTCACCATAATCACTGCTTTATTTATGCTTTCTTGCATTAGAAGTCTAAACTTTGCTGGGAATCCTATTAAGGACTGTTTACTAGATTTTCATAATCATTCCTTGCTTACCCTTAGAGGTTACCTATATGGGTAGATTTATGCTTAGCTTGCTCAACATGGGTTGGGTTAAATCTTAACTTGATTAATTACTATGCAACATGTTAATGTGGGTTATGGTTAGCAACATGAACACCCTAGGCAACTCAGGCAAGTGGTTGGGATGGTGACTTGTGATGCTTGATGTTGGTCTTGCCTGAGTCGATCTTTTAAGGACCGGTCTATGGAGTGACAACCTGGGACTTACAGTACAACCACGAGAACTAATGGGCTATGGTCTTGGCCAATTAAGTAGGGTAAATCAGGAAATCCAGCTGGCCTGCGTTAAGCTGTTGGTTCCAGTGAGGGAGGCTAGGCCCCCAACAATCTGTGGCACGAGGACGGGTACCCGAACCCTGAGTTGGGTTAATGCGCCGCTGGTATATTTTGAGAGAGAAAAGAGATATGAGTTAGACTCGAGGATGAGATTAAGCTCTAAAGATTAGAGAGGCTTTAGAGATAGGGATACAAGGGCCGAACCATAGGTGAACCTATTCGAGTTTTGAAAACTAAAACACATTTTTCACTCAATTAAAACTATGGATTGCAGTATGAATGCAACAAACGATTATTTATAACCTGTGATTCATTTATTTATTTTTAGAAAATATTATTTATTTTGAAAAGATTGCACACACTCTCTATTTAATTCTAACAAATTTTAATAAAATTTTTAAATCCTAGCCAAAATGCAAACTAGGGTGTTACAATGTAACACCCGATTTTATAAACACAATCAGGTGCCACTTTATGTATGCTAGGATCATATTTCATACATAAAGTACAACATCATCAATGGTACATTCCCATATCACGCTTATATATTACAAAATGACCCGTGGGTCCAAAAGAAAAGTACAACTAAAGCTTAATATCTTGTGCGGAAGCAGGCTCCATGACCACAGGCAATCAACCGGGGGAAACGCACTCCTAGATCTTCATGGCCTCCATAACCTGAACAACATTTAAGGGGCAGAGAGAGACAGCTGGGGGTTGAAAGGGAAATGGTGAGTACATCGAAATGTACTCTGCAAGTGTAGGAGGTATATCTATGAGGGCTTAGAACAAGAAAGGCTGACACAACTGGCTGCAAGCATTGATTTTAGTTGGTCATATTTTATAAAACAACCTATTTACTAAGGTGAGAGTCTTCCCAACCCAAACCCAACTTAAAGGTAAAGCATCTATCATCTATGGCCAAACAACCCATCCAAACCAACCCTTCCACCAACTAAACATGTGAGGGTCTAGGCTACTCATAACCGTGAGCACGGATATCATGATAGTTTTACACTCTGCAGAGGTTGTACAACTTTACCCATGAGTCGCGTAAACGTTCATGAAATGTTAAACCCAACCATGCTTTGCTTGCAAGGCACATTCACACTTCATTAGGTGTGATAGCATAGGGACGCTACGAGGCCTTTACAAAGGATCTCCCAGTCGCAAGATTGCCTAGCTAGGTTTCCCCGGTCCGGTGTACATGGACAAGTCCGAAGACGAGCACATACCCATAGGGCCCCATTTGCATCCATGCGGTTCCACTCCGCCTCACCAATGGCTCTTACTAACTGGGAGAGGTCCTAATTAATTGGCCAAGACCAGAGCCATATGGTTCTCATGGTTGTACGATCTTATCCTGGGTGGTCACTCCACGCATTGATCCTTGAAATGGCTCGAACAAGACAAACACAAGCCCAAAACACCGTCCACCGGACAAGCACTTGCTCGAGCCCCTATAGTTCCATGTTTCTAAAAACATCACCCACCCATGTGATTAAGCATAGTTCATTAGACAAAGTTAATATTAAAACCCAGCCCAGGTGTTCAGCAAACTAAGCAGTTAACTACCCAAGACCAAAACTCTCTAAGGGCTTCAAGGAATGTCATAACAAAATCTAGTAGACCCTATATAGGATTCCCAGCATATTGACTCGAAGCATGCATAAAGCGCAAAATAAAGTGTGATATTAATGTAAATGCATGGGAAATCAAGGAATATGCATCAAGGACACTTGCCTTCTTCACTCTCTTGCTTGATCTTCACGTACACTTGATCTTGATCACGATCCGCTACTTGTAGCAAATACCAAAAACAAGCATAAATACAAAGTATAAGAAATAGTACACCAAACAGAGGTAAAACAGTATGAAAAGAATTTTAAAAGAACGGGCTCACCGCTACGATCGCGTGAGCACAAGAATCACCTGAAACGGAGCTACGAGCAAAAAGTATTGATCGTTTTAGTAAACCAGGGACTAAACTGTAAATCTAACATTTTTGGAATTATTTTAATACTGGAAAAGATGAATTATGACGTCATCATAGGGATTTATGATGTCAGCATGAATTTATGGAAAAATCAAAATATATTTATTGAAATTTTGGTGAATATTTCTGGTGATGACGTTAGCATGACGTCATCAGGGGCTAAGATGTAAATAAAATATTCAGAAGGGGTTGATTTGATAAAAGTGCAAGACACAGAGGAACAGTGGCTGGATTATATGGTTTTACAGGGGTGAAAAGGCAAAAGCGGCGCTGACTGGGCGAAACCGCTGACTTGGTGCCACATGGCTCGAGTTGATTAGGCGGGGGGGTGTGATGTGGCGCCACGTGGTGCTGGTGTGGCCGTGGACCTGCGGTGGACCGCGAGTCCATGGTCCACGGTGGACTGGTTATACTCCCCGAAGGGGTATGCGATCTGGACCGCAGATGAGAGGATCGGTGGCTGAGGTTGCGCTGTCGGTCCTGGGTCGCCGGCGCCGCCCAGAACGAAGCTCCCGCGGTGGCGCTTCGCCGGCGAAGCGCGGCGTGGTGCAGTGGTGCACGGGGGAGGATGGGAGATGGGGGAAATGAGAGAGGAGTGGACGGCGAGCTCACCAGAGGGCAAAGGACGAGCGGAGGTGCAATGTATACGGCAGACGTCGGGGAGCGGCGAAGATGGCCATGGCCGTGATCACCGCCCCCTGTTTCTCCCCCACCCGAGCGCCTCCGCCCCCATAAGAACCCGCTGCAGAACCCCTCTCCTCCCTTTGCCGCTCCACACCACCATCACTCACCTCTCAGCGCCCCCACCCCGCCACTTGTTGCTCGCCGGAGCTGAGCTCGGGTAAGCTCACTCGCCGCCGTGAATCTCCCTCTCCCGACCGTCTCTCACCCTCCCTCACCTCCCGCACTCATCTCTCTCTTTGACCCAAAGGATCCCTCTCTTTCCTTGTCTCTTTTGCTGCTATCCAAATCTGGCCCAAACTCCACTCTTTCATGGGCTAAATCCGTCCTAACACATCATTCCCCCTCCCCTCCTCTGTTTTTTTCACCGGCCCAACACACCAAGGCCCAGCAGCAACAACCCCCCTCTCTTCCTTTTCTCTGGGGCCGAAGCCCACCAAACGAGCGGCCCAACTCCTCCTTAAGGCCTAGCAGCAACCCGCCACACCTCCTCCCTCTCCCCGTCTCACTTCCAACCCGGGCCCACTTGTCATCCCCTCCACTACCTTCCTTCTTTCTCCCCCTCTCCTCTGTCTGCCGAGCAGGGCAGCGTCGCCAGCCAGGGGATTTGAAATCCCCGGGCATCCCGCGCGCCTCCGCCCCCAATCCTCGCTCCTGGCCCCACCTGCGCCCCTCCGCGCGTCTCCCCTTGCCCCACATCCCTTCCAGGTGCACCCGGAGCCCCAGATGGCAAGGCGAGCCCGTGCTGCTCCTGTCACGGCCGGAGATGCCGCCCCCCGATCCCGGCCGCCTCCTGTCCTCCTCCTCCCCTATAAGTGGCCAGCATCGAGCCCTCCTTTTCCCCTTTGCCACCCCGCCCGCTCCCTCTCGCTCCAATGCCGCCGTTCGCCGTCAGTCGCCGGCGCCAACGCCACGGTGAAGAGCTCCCCTTGCCGCTATTTTCCGTCGACCGAGCCACCTCTCGCCCTCCCTCCTTTTCCTTGGCCGTCGCAGGATCCCCAGGAAGACGCCGCGACGCCCGGGAGCACGAACCCGAGGCCGAAGCACCCTCCTCTGCGAGCACCCACGACGCCGTCCGCCATCGGTCGCCGCACGTCCTCTCCGACGCCCCACTGTCGACCACGAACCCCTGGTGAGCTCCGCGCCTCCTCCTCTTTCTCCCCGTCCAAACCCCATGCGAAACGGTGCCCCGTAGCCTCGGAGACCCCGTCTCCGGCGATGCTCCGGCGGGTCACCGCCGTGCGCCACTGCCTCCCTCTGCAACCGGTGACCCCCCTGGAGCAGCACACCACAGCCGCCAGATCTCCCACGGGTGGCCCAGATTAAATCGGGGTATACCCCTTGGCCCGGTTCACCATGGACCAGTGGACCTGGTCCACGGCACGGTCCACGACCACGTCAGCGTCACATTGTGGTCCCATCCAACCACAGCGTGCCACGTCGCGCCCAGTCAGCACCTCCGCCCCTGTCAGCCGCAGCTTTGCACAAAACCCCCTGCAGAACCCGGAAATCCACCCACCTTTCTATGTGTCTTAGCCCTTTTGCACATAAAGCCTCAGAAAGACCCTACCTTTCATTGTTAAGCCCTGGCCAAGCCTTTTTGCACCTAGCACCCCAAGTTTTTATCTTTTCGCGGCCGAAAATCTTTGAGTCTTGCGGATCTTTCATGCTAGACCCTATAATCTTCGGATAATCACACATAAGCCCCTGCAATCTTCCGAAGCTCATATCTTTCTCGTCCTAGCTCCGTTTTAGCTCGTTCAAGTTGCGTTAGCTTCGTTTCGTCGTAGCGCACGTGTTGGCAGCAACGTTAACCATGTTTCATGTTTCTAAAATTTAAAGTTAATATTAACTTGATTAATGCCCAATTCAACCACTTTTAAATAAAATCAAATATAGGTTTAACCTTCGCCCTTTTCTTAATAAAAGTTAACTTGATTAATTCGAACATAAATATATTTTTCTTATAACTTGTTTAGCTCAACCCGACACATCTTTTAACTCGTTAGTTGCTCTCACATAAAGTTTCTTTTATAAAGATAAATGCTAAATTGGTATAAATTCAAATAAACTTTTATAAATAAAAGTTGACTAGGATCAACTTGTGATTTGGAATCAAATTTAATTTGAATTAATTCCAACAAAGGTTATTTCTCCGAAATACCCTTCATACATGTTTTGTATAAAATAAAATGAATCAAGCATATAGTTCTTTCTTTCTTATAATATAATCTTTATCGATAGTTGTGCCTTTTTACCCGTAGCTTCGCTTTAGCCTGTCACGCGCTCTCTTGTTCGTAGCTAGCTCGCGTTATCTAGTAGTACACTTTTCTAAAATGGTTTTATTGTCTGGTGTTTTGTTCTTAGTGTAGCATTGTGTTGTTTCAGTTGATTGCTACGCGTGAAGGAACGTCTCTGAGCAGTGGAGCATCGGAAAGCGGGCAAGTGTCCTTGAACATCTTGCTAGTTTGTACCTTTACTTTTGCACACCATAATCACTTTTATTTATGCTTTCTTGCATTAGATGTCTAATTTTTGATGGGAAACCCTTAAGGATAGTTTACTAGAAATTTTCATGATCAATCCTTGATACCTTGTAGTGGTAACCTTTTTATGGGTAGATTCTTGCTTAGCTTTGCTCAACATGGGTTGGTGGTTGCTAATATATTTTGACTAATAAACTATGCAACATGTGGGATGGTAATCTCTTTTATAGAAACATGGAACCTTAGGGACTTGAGCAAGTGGTTTGATGGTGGTGATGCAAGTAGGCATACCAGTTGATTTCTTCCTGGTAGGGCTTTACTTGTTGGGTGTTGACCCACTGATTGTGGTAGACTTGCTCGAGTCATCTATAAAGGACCAGTCTATGGAGCGACCACCCAGGTTTACCTAAACAACCACGAGCACTATATGGCTCTGGTCTTGGCCAATTAATTAGGACCTCTCCCAGTTAGTAAGAGCCATTGGTGAGGCAGAGTGGAACCACATGGATGCAAATGGGGCCCTATGGGTATGTGCTCGTCTACGGACTTGTCCATGTACACCGGACCGGGGAAACCTAGCAAGGCGATCTGGCGACTGGAAGATCCTTTGTGAAGGCCTCGTAGCGTCCCTATGCTATCACACCTATGGAAGTGTGAATGTGCCTGATCCACACAGCGTGACGGGGTTTAAAGTTCTTTTGAACTTTTACGCGACTTGTGGGTAAAGATGTACAACCTCTGCAGAGTGTTACTAAAACTATCATGACAGCCGTGCTCATGGTCAAGAGCGGCCTGGAACCTCACATGGTTAGTTTGGTTTGGATGGATCATAGTGGTGGTAACTGTGGTTTGGGATCTGGTTATAGTTATGTGATGTTTAAACCTTAGGATCAGGACAGGTGGGTGCCTGTGCCTTGAATGGTATGGGAAGCTTATTACATAATAAATTCTAGGTGCTTAATTAAAACTCGACCAACTAAAACTTGAGCTTTACAGTCCACTAAATAAAGCCTTCCTTGCTTTAAGCCAGCATGTTATGCATACCTTTTTCCTCCACTTGCGGAGTACACGCCTCCAGGTGTACTCACCGTTTTCCCTTTCAACCCCTGCTGTTCTCTCCCCACTGCTGCTCAGATAAATAGAAGCCAGAAGGAGCTGCTACACTACGATAGAATAACGATGTGTAATCATGTGTTTTAGACCCTCTGGTCATTTTGTAATAATTATACGCTTGTAATGATATATATTGTGATATTCACTGATGATGTTACTTTATGCATGAATTTGATCCTGGGCATGCATAAAGAGTGCATTCGGTTTGTCCTTTAAAACTGGCTGTTACAGAAGTGGTATCAGATAAAATCTTGCAAATGAAAGTGTTCTCTATCAAGTGAAAGGTACACCGATTGAGGATATTCGTGTGGTGGGTGAATTTCCTGATGTATTTCCAGATGATCTTCCCGGAATGCCACCAGATCGTGAAATTGAGTTTGTCATTGATCTGCTACCAGGGACAGCACCTATAGCAAAGAGACCTTATAGAATGGCTGCAAATGAATTAGAAGAACTAAAAAAGCAGCTGAAGGAGTTATTGGCTAAAGATTTCATTCGCCCGAGTGGTTCGCCATGGGGAGCCCCAGTCCTATTTGTGGAGAAGAAGGACGGTAGTCAAAGGATGTGTATTGACTATCGGTCTCTAAATGAAGTCACCATCAAGAATAAGTATCTGCTGCCCAGAATTGAATACCTATTTGATCAGCTAAAAGGTGCATGTGTATTCTCCAAGATTGATCTTCGTTCAGGGTATCATCAGCTCAAGATTCGAAAGTCTGATATTGAGAAGACAGCGTTCACCACCAGATATGGTTTATATGAATTCAATGTTATGTCTTTCGGATTGACCAATGCACCAGCTTACTTTATGAATATGATGAATAAGGTATTTATGGAGTACCTAGATAAATTCGTTGTGGTATTCATTGATGATATTCTAGTTTTCTCCAAGAATGAAGAGGAGCATGAGGAGCATCTGAGACTTGTACTACAGAAACTGAGAGAACATCAGTTATACGCCAAGCTTAGTAAGTGTGAATTTTGGTTGAAGGAAGTTGCTTTCCTAGGCCATGTTATCACTGAAGGAGGAGTCAAGGTTGATCCAGGAAAAGTTAGAGATGTACTGAACTAGAATCCCCCCAGAATGTCTCAGAGATCCGCAGTTTTCTCGGCTTGGCTGGATACTATCGCAGATTCATTGAGGGATTCTCCAAAATAGCAAAACCGCTCACAGAATTATTGGAGAAAACAAGAGAATTCAAATGGACTCCAGCTTGTCATGCTAGATTTGAGGAATTGAAGAAGCGGTTGACCTCAGCACCAATATTGAAACTTCCAGACATTCATAAACCTTTCGACATTTATTGTGATGCCTCATACTCTGGACTTGGTTGTGTACTCATGCAAGAAGGCCGTGTGATAGCCTATGCATCACGACAACTACAGAAACATGAAAAGCATTATCCTACTCATGATTTGGAATTAGCAGCAGTGGTCCATGCCTTGAAGATTTGGAGGCATTACATCATGAGTAATCGTTGTGAGATCTATACAGATCACAAGAGTCTGAAATATATCTTTACTCCAAATGATCTGAACTTGAGGCAACACCGATGGCTGGAGTTAATCAAAGATTATGATCTGGGTATAAACTATCACCCTGGAAAAGCAAATGTTGTTGCTAATGCTTTGAGCAGAAAGAGCTATGCTAACATGGCTGTGGCATGGCTTTCTAGAGCGGAATTATGCAAAGAGTTCGGGCGACTCAACCTGGGTTTCATTACAAACATGGAAAGTGTTGCCATGGAAGTAGAATCGACACTAGAGCAAAACATAAGAAAGGGGCAACTCGAAGATGAAAAGATAAAGGAAATCAAAGAGCTCATCAAAGTTGACAAAGCCCTGGGATTCAGAATTGATGATCTGGGAACTGTATGGTTCGAGAAGAGGATCTGTGTGCCAGACTCGAAACCCCTCAGGGACACCATTCTACGAGAGGCACATGACTCCGCTTATTCCATTCACCCAGGGAGCACTAAGATGTATCAAGACTTAAAGACACTATACTGGTGGTACGGTATGAAGCGAGATGTTGCAGAATATGTGGCCTTGTGTGACACGTGTCAACGGGTGAAAGCAGAACACCAAAGGCCTGCAGGATTGTTGCAACCTCTGAAGGTACCAGAATGGAAATGGGAAGAGAAAAGTATGGACTTCATAGTGGGACTACCTTGCACGCAAGCTGGTTATGATTCTATATGGGTCATAGTGGATCGCTTCACCAAGGTGGCTCATTTCATCCCGGTGAAGACTACCTATACGGGAGCAAAGCTTGCAAAGTTGTATATGGCAAGAATTGTTTGTCTACATGGTGTACCTCAGAAGATCATGTCGGATCGTGGTACTCAGTTCACCTCCAGGTTTTGGGAGAAGCTTCAGGAGTCTATGGATACTTGTCTCAACTTCAGCTCAGCCTATCATCCTCAGACTGATGGACAGACAGAGCGTACAAATCAAGTCCTTGAGGACATGCTCAGAGCTTGCGCATTGAAGTATGGCAAAGGATGGGATAAGAGTCTTCCATATGCAGAGTTCTCCTATAACAACAGCTTCCAAGCAAGCCTTAAGATGTCTCCGTTCGAAGCTTGTATGGCAGAAGGTGTAGGACTCCACTATTCTGGAACCAGACAGGTGAAAGTCAGGTATTCGGACCGGAAATATTGAAAGAAGCTGAGGAACAAGTCCAAACAATTAAGGAAAATCTAATGATGGCCCAATCCAGACAGAAAAGTTATGCAGATGTCCGCCGTAGAGAGTTGGTCTTTGAAGTCGGGGATCTTGTATATCTCAAGGTTTCGCCAATCAGAGGTCTTCGCAGGTTCAAGGTCAAGGGAAAACTTGCACCAAGATACATTGGACCATTCAAGATCTTGGAGAGAAGAGGTGAAGTAGCATACCAGCTAGAATTGCCAGAACAGCTCTCTGATGTGCATGATGTGTTCCATGTGTCTCAGTTGAAGAAATGTCTTCGAGAACCAGAGAAGGAACGACTAATAATGGAAGAGCTTAACCTAAAAGAAGATCTGACCTATAAGGAGCACCCAATCAGGATCATAGAGACCGTTGAGAGAATCACATGAAGCAAGACTATCAGAATGTGCAAAGTGCAGTGGAGTCACCATGCAGAGGATGAAGCAACGTGGGAGCAAGAAGAAGATCTGAAGGCGGACTTCCCACAACTCTTCGCTGGCTCTTCCGAATCTCGAGGACGAGATTCATCTTAAGAGGGGTAGGATTTGTAATACCCTAATTCTAAATGTTTGCAATAGTTTAAAATTTGCTAGAATTAGTTGGCTTATAATCACATCTAGTTGTAAGCAAGTGTTACTTTCTAAAGACATTAATGAACCATAGGGTATACTCTTGCTTGCTTGCATACATGCTGGTAGCATTGTGTATATGTTTGGAAAATGAATTTGTATTTCAAAATTTTGAATAGGTTTCAAAATCTGGAATTATTTCAATATTAAACCTATTCTTCCAAAAACCTGGGCTGAATCCCGTTTTTCTTCCTCAAAACCCCCTCCCTTCCCCGTGGCCCAACTCCCTCACCCGCAACCTCCCTCTCGGGCCGGCCCACAGCAGCCCAGCACCTCCTCTCCCCTCTCCGCCTCACTACCACGCGGGGCCCGCCGGTCAGCTCTATCCCCTACCTCCCGCCTCATCCCCCTCCTTTCCTTTTCCACCAGCCGGCGCAAACCCCGCACAGGATTACAAAACCCTGCACCCCCGCACCAAACTGCGTCCGCCCGGCCCCACATCCGCAATCGCCGCCCCTGTCTCCCTCCTCTCCATCCTTTCCCTTTCTCCCTCCCCCTCTCTATGGCAAGTAACGGCCAGCAATGGCGGGCCATGGCCGTGATCACCGCCCCCTATTTCTCCCCCACCCGAGTGCCTCCGCCCCCATAAGAACCCACTGCAGAACCCCTCTCCTCCCTTTGCCGCTCCACACCACCATCACTCACCTCTCAGCGCCCCCACCCCGCCACTTGTTGCTCGCCGAAGCTGAGCTCGGGTAAGCTCACTCACCGCCGTGAATCTCCCTCTTCTGGCCGTCTCTCACCCTCCCTTACCTCCTTTCTATTTCCGCAGGAGCACACGGACATCACCCCGGCGCCCAGACGCTCCCAGGTGCACCGCAACGTCCTCCTCCCCGCACGGCCGCGGCCATCTCCGCCGCTCCCCGACGTCCGCCGTCTACACCGCGCCTCCGCTCGTCCTTTGCCCTCTGGTGAGCTTGCCGTCCACTCCTCTCTCGTTTCCCCCATCTCCCATCCTCCCTCATGCACCACAGCACCGCAGCCGCGCTTCGCCGGAGAAGCGCCGCCGCGGGAGCTCCGTTCTGGGCGGCGCCGGCGACCCAGGACCGGCAGCGCAACCTCAGCCGCCTATCCTCTCATCTGCGGTCCAGATTGCATACCCCTTCGGGGAGTATAACCGGTCCACCATGGACCATGGACTCGTGGTCCACTGCCGGTCCACGGCCACACCAGCACCACGTGGCGCCACATCTCATCCCCCCGCCTAATCAACTCGAGCCACGTGGCACCAAGTCAGCTGTTTCGCCCAGTCAGCGCCGCTTTTGCCTTTTCACCCCTGTAAAACCATATAATCCAGCCATTGTTCCTCTGTGTCTTGCACTTTTATCAAATCAACCCCTTCTGAATATTTTATTTACATCTTAGCCCCTGATGATGTCATGCTGACGTCATCACCAGAAATATTCACCAAAATTTCAATAAATATATTCTGGTTTTTCATAAATTCATGCTGACGTCATAAATCCCTATAATGACGTCATAATTCATCTTTTCCAGTATTAAAATAATTCCAAAAATGTTAGATTTACAGTTTAGTCCCTGGTTTACTAAAACGATCAATACTTTTTGCACGTAGCTCCGTTTCAGGTGATTCTTGCGCTCACGCGATCGTAGCGACGAGCCCGTTCTTTTAAAATGCTTTTCATACAGTTTTACCTCTGTTTGGTGTACTGTTTCTTATACTTTGTATGTATGCTTGTTTTCGGTAGTTGCTACGAGTAGCGGATCATGATCAAGATCAAGTGTACGTGAAGATCAAGCAAGAGAGTGAAGAAGGCAAGTGTCCTTGATGCATATTCCTTGATTTCCCATGCATTTACATTAATATCACACTTTATTTTGCGCTTTATGCATGCTTCGAGTCAATATGCTGGGAATCCTATATAGGGTCTACTAGATTTTGTTATGACATTCCTTGAAGCCCTTAGAGAGTTTTGGTCTTGGGTAGTTAACTGCTTAGTTTGCTGAACACCTGGGCTGGGTTTTAATATTAACTTTGTCTAAAGAACTATGCTTAATCACATGGGTGGGTGATCTTTTTAGAAACATGGAACTATAGGGTTCGAGCAAGTGCTGTTCCGGTGGACGGTGTTTTGGGCTTGTGTTTGTCTTGCTCGAGCCATTTCAAGGATCAATGCGTGGAGTGACCACCCAGGATAAGATCGTACAACCATGAGAACCATATGGCTCTAGTCTTGGCCAATTAATTAGGACCTCTACCAGTTAGTAAGAGCCATTGGTGAGGCGGAGTGGAACCGCATGGATGCAAATGGGGCCCTATGGGTATGTGCTCGTCTTCGGACTTGTCCATGTACACTGGACCGGGGAAACCTAGCTAGGCGATCTTGCGACTGGGAGATCCTTTGTAAAGGCCTCGTAGCGTCCCTATGCCATCACACCTAAGGAAGTGTGAATGTGCCTTGCAAGCACAGCATGGTTGGGTTTAACGTTCTGTGAACATTTACGTGACTCATGGGTAAAGTTGTACAACCTCTGCAGAGTGTAAAACTATCATGATATCCGTGCTCACAGTTATGAACAGCCTGGACCCTCACATGTTAATTGGTGGAAGGGTTGGTTTGGATGGGTTGTTTGGCCATAGATGATAGATGCTTTACCTTTAAGTTGGGTTTGGGTTGGGAAGACTCTCACCTTCGTAAATATGTTGTTTTATAAAATATGACCAACCAAAATCAATGCTTGCAACCAGTTGTGTCAGCCTTTCTTGTTCTAAGCCCTCATAGCTATACCTCCTACACTTGCAGAGTACATTTCGATGTACTCACCGTTTCCCTTTCAACCCCCTGCTATCTCTCTCTCCCCCTTAAATGTTGTTCAGGTTATGGAGGCCATGAAGGTCTAGGAGTGCGTTTTCCCCCGATTGTTTGCCTGTGGTCATGGAGCCTGCTTCCGCACAAGATATTAAGCTTTAGCTGTACTTTTCTTTTGGACCCACGGGTCATTTTGTAATATATAAGCATGATATGGGAATGTACCATTGATGATGTTGTACTTTATGTATGAAATATGATCCTGGCATACATAAAGTGGCACCTGATTGTGTTTATAAAATCCGGTGTTACACTAGTTGAGGCTCATAAATATGTCAGTAGTTGTTCTTCCTAACCTATCCTGATCTGATAAGGTTTGATCTAGTACACACTTGCTTGTGTTCGTCACTCCGTATTTATATGAGTGCTATAGTAGGGCTATCGGCCTATGAGACGTATCCCTCTATAGTAGTAACCAGTGGTGTAGACGTGGTGTCTAGACTACGGTTATCCTTCGAATAACCTGTACTTGGCACGTGGCAGGTAGGCCGCATGGTGACAGCATGTTGGACCCATTAGAGTCCTCCATGCCTGAGTACTGAGTAGGGCCCCATTGCCAGCACATTAGCCTCTCCCTATAAAGTTAGGATGGGCTGGCGCCCCACAGTGAGTTCTATACCGTGGAACAACATGACCTTGATCGATACACTTAGGAAGCCCTTCACCTACTCCCCTACCATAGCTGAGCTTGGTGTCCTTGGACCATCTATACTAGATTAGAAGATAGTGCACACCGTTCCTTGGATTCGATACCCTTGGAATACTCTCCTTCCTTGGGGAAATGCTACAGCGGTACTTCCGTGCGCTTGTGGTATACCCGGTTGTTCTTATATGCTCCCTCTAGGTGCACCACTAGTGGTGACATTAAGAAACGCCAATAGCCTCCAGACGGGCCACCGGAGCCACCAACCTAGATTTGTTTCTCACAACCATCCCATTCTCACCTTCTTTGTTTTTCCACACCCACTTGGTACCTATAGGATAGCAATTTGGTGGTGGATTGACTAACACCCAGACTTGGTTTCTCTCAAAGTTCTCCAACTCCTCATGCACGGAATTCACCCAGTTTGCATCAGAAAAGAGTGTGTCCAATATCTTTGGGCTCGAAAGAGGCAACAAATGCAGAGTGAGCAAAGTGAGAAGTATTTCGTGACCTCGACCGTGTAGTTCTCTCGTTCATGTCTCCAATGATCTTCGAAGGAGGGTGATCCACTTGTACACGCCTAGGAGCCTCTCGCCTGGAGACTACCTCCCCCTCCACAACTGCTTCCATCCTTGCTTGCAGTACATGTTGATGCGTCGTAGTCGAAGTAGAGGGCCCGCCATCAACTGTAGTTGTCGTCGTGGAAGTAGTATGTACATGATCCGCAGCAAGTACACGATCCTCGCCATCACCATCATCATCTTCTTCTTCCTCCACAAAGAGCGTCTCGGCCATGTCCTCGTCACCTTCACAATCAAAGCCAAGAGAGCTACATGGCACTGTCTCGTCGAAGGTCACCTCGCAAGTCTCCATGATT
Organism: Cenchrus fungigraminus; assembly: GCA_036936925.1. Lineage (NCBI taxonomy): Eukaryota > Viridiplantae > Streptophyta > Magnoliopsida > Poales > Poaceae > Cenchrus > Cenchrus fungigraminus. Next base: position 83,234,758 of record CM072771.1, on the reverse strand, counting down.
TTGTTAGTGTCAAGATTAAGCACCCTATAAGCTCTAGAATGGTTTGCATATCCAAAGAAAACACCATCACTCGAAAGTGACCCACCTTAAGAGCTCTACCATGCATAAGCTCATAGCACGTCTTCTTCTTGAATGCTCGGAGGAAGATCCTGTTCGACACAAAGCACGCGGTGCTCACTGCCTGAGCCCAATACCTCCTAGGAGTCCTGTGCTCATCGAGCATCATCCTAGCCATCTCACACAACGTCCGGTTCTTCCTTTCCACAACTCCATTCTGAGGGGGCGCATAAGGAGTCGAGTACTGATGCTCAAGACCAAGATCATAGCAAAAAGCATCAAAATGAGAGTTCCTGAACTCAGAGCCATTATCACTGCGGATTGCTTGAATAGTGTTCCCATGCCTCTCATTTTTCAACCTCACGATCAAGTCTCGAACAAAACCGAAAGTCTCGTCCACCACAACTAGGACATACCACTTCCCACCCACCAAGCGAACTCGAGCTGGCCCAACAAGGTCCATATGCAATAGCTTTGTCAGACGCTCTGTCATGACAGCAGTCAGGGGTGGATGAGAAGCAGCGACCATCTTACCATGCCTACAAGGCACACAAACCAACTCCTTCTCAAACCTCAACCTCGGCAATCCTCAGACCAAATCGAGACCACTCAAGCGGGAAAGCAGATAAAAGCTCAAGTGTTCCAACCGCCTATGCCACTTCCACAAATCAGGAGAACCAGCCACCAAACACCGTGCAGGACCATCAGACTGAGAGAAATTAGCTCGAAAGATCTGACCCTCAGGGACAACCATACAAACACAGTCACCTCGAGAATCAAGCACCTCAGACGCACCCAACGTAAACCGAACCTCAAACCCTTCATCAAGTAGCTGAGACGCAGAAAGCAAATTGAACCCCAACGACTTGACAAGAGCAACACGCCTCAGTGACACCTTCCTGCTTACCTTCACCATTCCTTCACCAAGAACACGTCCCTTACCATTATCCCCAAAAGTGATGTACTCCCTGGTACTCACTGGGGTGAGGCTTGTGATCCACCCCTGTCTACGGTCATGTGTCGTGAACAACCGGAGTCCAACAGCCAAACATTCCTCAAGCCTCCCACCTGCACATCAAAAACGGGGACAGAAGTGAGCAGACGACTCAACATTGGGATTAGTACAAAAAGAGTTAATCCAGTGTTGAGCCATTTGCTCAAAAGAGGGGTTAGCAACATCCATCCTACCATATCCATCAAAGCTACAACCCCTACCAAACTGAACCACCTCACGTCTCGCTAGAGGAGCACGATCACCACAAAAGGAAGAGCATGGCCCGTACCTCCTCTGAGACTCAAAGCTGCAATGACCTCTCCCATCCTCATATCGACCATGAGATGGAGAATGTCCAGCAAACAACCCCCGACCAGACTCAGTCTGTCTACCACCTATACCACGAGCTCCAGAACCAACTCCACAGCCACGACACCCAAAACTCTCACCTCTCTGGGGTGCACCGGTCTGACCAGTGCCCCTGACCGGTCTGACCGGTGGCCCCCTGGCAGCAACCCGGTCCCGATCAGCAACTCTCTGACTTCCCCAAGCTGGTATAGACCTTATCACAGCCTCCCCTAGGTAGTGGCATACGAGGCTCAGGCACACAATGAGAGGGGTGATACCTGTCCCTATTAGCCCACTCCTTCACCAACCTTTCATCCCTCTTCCTCTTGTAGCAAAACTCACCAACATGACCTTCTTTGCCACAATACTCACAACGGGATCGGACCTGTTTTGGCTTTGTCGTGGGTTCTCAATGGATTTCTCTTCCTCTTTCTTCTCAGCCTTCCCCTCAAACACGTTTCCCATGTTGCTCACAAACTTTATGGGATTTTGGTAGTTTTCTGTTTCGGGAGTGGTGTCAAGCTTGTTTCTCAGGTGGTTAGGCTTGGGAGCATATTTGTTCATAGGGGTAGTTTGTGGTGGAATAGGGATCTCTCTAATTTTCTCTCCTTTCTCACCATTGCTCTCACCAACCATGTCAGAGCCTAATGCCTGACCATCAAACCTCTTAAACTCAGCCATCATTAAGCTCAATTGTGGCTGATGCCCAGACAACCAACTCATTAGCATTCTCAGCTCATCATTCTCATCTTGCAAGCGATCAACATAGTGCGCAAGTTCCATATTTTTCAAAGCATGCATTTCAGATGTAGAACAAGAGGTAGGAATAGGAGCTTTCAACTCAGCCTCTAAGGAAACAATCCTAGCATGTGAATCATCCAATTTAGCATGCAACACAGGATAAGATTTGCACGCACCAAGCAAATTTGGTCTAGCTTTCAATTCAACCAATTCAACCCTAGCCACATCTAGTTCCTCAACAGTGAGGGCATGCTTCTCTTTCAGAGCAGTCAAGTGAGACAAGAAAACTAAACAATCACTGCAATCAACTTCATCGGTAACAACAAGAGCAGATTTCAAAGCATCAATAGCAAGCATGTCATCCAAATGCCTAGCCTCTAACTCAGCTACTTTCTCCCTAGCTTCCTCAAGCGAGGCCCTAAGCTCTTTTTTCATTTTCTTAGCATCCCTAAGCACACTATCCCTATTATCAAGCAATTCATTCAGAGTGGCATTTTCCTCGAGCAAAGAGTCAATGGTAGGTGGTGATACCTCATCCACGGAGTCGGAATCCAAGTCCTCTTTGCCGCTCTTCTTGCTCCCTGAACTGTGTGCCATGCCGCAAAATCCGCCCGTCGCCATGAAGCTCAACCCGGTGAAGTTCTTGCTTGAATGCTTCTTGTTCTTGTGTCTCCCACGGTCTTCATCTTCACTACTCGAACTTGATGTTGGCGTTTCTTAACGTCACCACTAGTTGTACACCTAGAGGGAGCGTATAAGAGCGACCGGGTATACCAATGGGTACGAACGAATCCGCAAGCGCACGGAAATACCGCTGTAGCACTTCACCTCGGAAGGAGAGTATTCCAAGGGTATTGAATCCAAGGAACGATGTGCACTATCTTCTATTATAATATAAACGGTCCAAGGACACCAAACTCCAGCTGGGAAAGATAGGGTTGAGAAGTACTTTCTTGAGGAACTTAACTCTCAAGATGGATCTGTCCGCTATTAGTCCTCTCCGTGGAGCGCCAGCCCATCCTAACTTTTTAGGGAGAGGCCAATGTTCTGGCAACGGGGCCCAACTCGGTACACAGGCGCGGAGGGTTTCAAAGGGTCCAACAGGTTGTCACCAATGTGGCCTTCCTCTATCGTTAGGCGAATGCACTTGGTCTTCGTAGGATAACCAGAGTCCAGACACCACATCTACACTACTGATTACTACTATAGCGGGGTTACGTCTGTCGACCCGCTAACAACACTATAGCAACCCGTATAAATACGGGACTACGAACTAGAGAGAGAACGGTTCAGATCATACTAGTCATCAAGTTACGGAGCAACAAGAAAGCTTTTGGATGCAAACTAGATACATCAATCTTACTCAGCTAGACATGATCTAAACATGCAATCATATACTTGAACCAATGCACCTGCTCTAAAGGATCGAAGCTTTGTGTCACGAAGAACACAAGCCTCTAAACTATGAACGAGCCAAGAACACAAGAACATATCCTTCATGCATGTAGTCCACTTTAGTCTAAATAGGAAATGCTTAAATACTCACTTTGCTCTAATTGAAGAACAAGCATCCACGAGAACATCAACTCACTCCTCACCCTATGCTACCTAGCACTCTAATCCCACACACAACACATGGGAGAGGTGAGAATTCACCTCTCCAAGAGAGAATGAGAGGAGAGCGCGAAGGAATGTGTTCCAAAAGGGAGCCCCTCCCCTCCTATTTATAGAGGAGGGGGTGGCTTGCTTTGGGCACCAAGTGCCTCCACTTTTGCAGCTTCCCTGGGCGCAACAAATAGCAGTGTGACACATGGCAGTGAAGAACCAGGCGAAAACCGGAATATTCTGTGCAGAACAGGACATTCCTTTGCTGTTTCCAATGAAAACCGGCACTAAAGCTGAGCAATAGGGGCGGACCGGCGTGGGGACCGGGGCGGACCGCGGGCCAGCCGCGGGAGCCGCGGCACCGACTCCCCGTGCGCCACTCCGCGCGTGACGCGTGGTCGGTCTGGTCCCTTCCCGCGAAAGCTACCGCGTGCGCATGCGAGCCTGGTCAGCGGCAGCCGTTCCCGGCCGCTCAGATCATGGCACGTGGCCCAGGCGGATTCGCCCGCACGCACGCGCTCTGCCCGCAGCGGTGCGATCCGTGGGACAGCGGCTGGGCGAACCAGCGCCCACCATGTCGGCCCAGCGGGGCTCCCACGCATGCCAGCGGATGGATCCGTGGCAGCGGTGGCGAGCCAATGGCCGCACGCCACGTGGCGCGCATGCAGACGTCGATTGGTGACGTGGGTCCCATGGTGACGTAAGCACTGCATCATCTTTGTCTTTTTCATATCTCCTTCACACGAACTCTGATGTAGGCATATAATATGTCCATTTCGATCATCTCGACGAGCCCGTCGCAATGGTGCAGTCCAAATTGGCATTTGAGGTTGTTTATGATGACGTCCCTTAATAGCCATTGGAACACTTGCTCTCAACTGTACCATTTGGCATGCATTTCGGTGCATCTTGCAACAAAAGCTAGAAACACCAACACTTGTGGAAACTATCAGTATCAAGCCCTATTCTAGTGTTGATGATCCATTTACATTTATTTAATGCAGGTATTAACGGTGTAAAAGTAGCACTTAACAGCTGTCAACACTTGACGTGGTGTAGCAGGAGGAAGAGGTGTCCACGTCGCTCGCACCGGCCACCATTGCTCTCGATTTCTTCTTGTGGTAGCCGCCCTTCTTCTTGCCCTTGTACTCATCCCGACTCTTGTGCTTGGAGTAGTTGTTCCGGGATCGATGCTTGTGCTCGGCCTGCTTGGACTCGTTCCTTGGGCGATGCTTGTACTCTTGCTTGTACTCGGGCTTCTTGTGCTCGATCTTGTTCTCATCTCCCTCGGCACACTCGGCGAAGAAGTGTCCATGCTTCCCGCACTTGTAGCACATCCCCGAGTTCCTCCTGAAGTTCGTCCTGTTCTCGTTCAGGCGCCCGAACCTCTTGGTCAAGAAAGCAAGATCCTCATCATCCAAAGCCTCAAACTCCTCATCTGGCAAAGACACAAGAGCAGAAAGAGAGAACATCCTAGAGAATTGATTAGAGTTAGTTCTCGGTCCAGTCACAAGCGCAAGACTATCATGAGCAGGACCCTTGCCCTTTTTGGCTCTCAGGTCACGGTCCACCTTGGACAACTGAAGCTTAGAGAATAGCTCGTCCACCATCAGGGTCTCATACACACTGGACTCCTGAATAGCCTCAACCTTCACTCCCCATACATCAAGATCCAACGTGTGTAAGAGCTTGATAGCTCTATCATGGTCACCGTATGGAAGCTCGGTGATGTTGTCTCTCATGTTGTTCACGATCAGCATTAAGCGCTCGAACATGGCATCCACAGACTCTCCGGGGAGATGAGTGAAGTTCTTGTACTCTCTCCATTAGGTCATAAAGCGACGCGCCTTCACCTGACTATTACCACCATGGGCATTCCTCAGCTAGGTCCATATCCAACTTCTCTCCGTACACCCTACTGAACTCGGATGCACAAAGAGCACGATAGAGATAGTCCACGACCTTGTTGTTGGCATCGAACATATCCCTACTCCCAGGCAATGGGAACGTCTCTAGTATGACATAGTTGTCATCAACCGTGACATCCCAAATCAGTTGAGCCTTTCCACGCATGAACACGCCCATCCGGGCTTCCCACATCTGGTAGTTCTTCCCATCAAAGTGGGGAGGCCCCGAACCCTTCCCATAGTCTGCCACCTTTGGATCTCAACCGGTCAAGGTCTCAATGAACCGTATCCGGCTCTGATACCAATTGAAGGATCATAATGGCGACCAGAGATGGGGGGAGTGAATGGGAGCCGATAAAAATTCTTCTCCGAAGAGACGAACTCGGCACCAAAAGCAACTCCGGCATCCTCAGCACCTCGCTAGCCAAATCCACGTAGCCACTGGAGTGCTACTGACCTAGGTGCTAGCCACACACCCAAGCTACTCGAACATGCAGCAGAACACAACACGAGCAGCCACCTACTTGCACCAGTCAGACCGGTCAACAGCACCGGTCAGACCGGTTAGGATCAACCTGCTCAGAATCCTCCCAAATTTGTCTAGCAAACCTAGATGTCAATTCCAGGATGTGGAGCAACAGAGAGAAATCCTGAAATCTGCCTGGCAAGCAAAAACCCTCCAAAACTCGAGCACACTGAAAACTCTCCACAACCAAACTTGCTCCAGAAGCACTCTGCGAACAAGCAGCACAACCAACAACAGCAAAGGAGATTTTCCGACTAGAAGCTTCACACCGGTTTGACCGATGCACTCTACCGGTCTGACCGGTCTAGCTTAGGTAAATTCCAACTGCAAGAAACCAATCTCCCAAGGGCCAAAACTGCACTGAACTGAAACAACAGCAAGCCAAGAACACAACCAACACTCTGGAGAAGAACTCCCCGAGAGATAGCCACAGCAGGCCGCACCGGTCTGACCGGTGGGGTGCACCGGTCTGACCGGTCACGTTTGGGCTGCTCGGGATGAACTCCACTCGTGAGTCAACTCCCACCTTCCGATGATTCGTTCTCCCGATTCGCTCCACAGGTTGAAGTAAAACTTTGGGGATAGGTGTATCACCTCATGAACTAGTCATGCCTAAGAGATCGGCCCCAAAGATGTACTCAATCAATAGGAATAAGAGGATGAACACGAAGAACACCTTTTCTCGGAACCGAAACAAAGCCCCAAAATCGAGCACCCAAACCCACGGATTTAGAAGGGGGATCACAAAGAAAAGAACCACAAAGGGCTCATGGATACATCCCACATCAAGCAAAAGGAAGGCCTCAAATCCACCAAAAGAAAATCGCCAAGAAAAGGCTCAGAAAATCACCAAAAAGGAAAACGGGAGAGACACCAAGAACACTTGAGGAACCACGCCCAATCTTCTATACATGCCATGAAAGGTTCATACAAGGTCTAGCATCCGCCTGTACATCCATCCCTCTCATAGGATCTCACCATGAAGCTCTCATGCTAGCCTAAGGAGAAAATAGGAAGCTAAAAAGAGAAATTGTCTAGAGCAAATGAAAACCCTAAAGCCCAAGAGATAGCTGCCACAACCCTTCCACTCGGTTTATATATGAGGTCCTATGGTGGGGGTAAATGACTAGAATGCCCTCTAGGCGATACAACCCCTCGAAGGGCATATTTGGAAACTTGACAGCCTGTCCATCGAACGGACGCCCAACAACCGCACCTTCTGTAGCCTCGACCCCAAGCCTACGATCCCGACGCGTGTCCTTCGCTTGGAGTCACCTGACGCTCCTCGGCCTCCACCGGTCAGGCTGGTGCTCCACACCGGTCAGACCGGCCCGCGCAGAGCTGAGACGCCGACCGCTCAGACTTGGCTTTGTGGATCAACCAAGGAACCTAGTGGTTTTCTGGTGAACCACTGCAAACCCCGCGAGCTTGTTGCAGCCTCCACACCGAGCTCCTCGACTTGGCCGCCACGTCCGCTCCGGCTCGATGTTGGCTTTCGGATCAACCAACGAACCCCCTATCCTCTAACTTTGAGTTGCTCTTCTTGCACCATGTGACTCGCACTTGATCCCGTTTGGCCACCGGGTCCATCGAACCAAGCCTACTTGTCCCTCCAGTCCTTCGGAGGCCCCGCAAGGCTAAGACCTTTTGCGCTTGTTCTTCACCTACACCAACGCATATCAAGCTGCAGCCTACATCCACAAGGTAGAGAACAACGTCAGTCCACACAACATTGTCAATCACTCACCACTAGAGAGTGGCCAACCACTAGCCATCGGACACTCTAGTCCTCAAAAAAAGTTCCCGAGGTGTAGTGGGATCTAGGGCGTGGGGCATGGGAGGCGCCCCGATGGTTCTGCGTCTTGTCATCATAAATTCCCGGCTGGTTGCTCCATAGTCATATCGTTTCTTTCGCTTCATCTTCTTCCCCCTCGCCATCACCACCACAGTCTCTGATCACCGAGAGATCACCAACAAGGAGTGAGAAGAGCATGGCGTCGAGGGACCTGTCGGCAAAGCGGGGACGAAGGGAGGATGACGACGATAAAAGCCGCCGTCGGAGGAAGTTGACCATCAAGGAGAAGGGGAAGGAGCTGGCGGCACCCAAAGAGAAGGAGAAGAAGGAGGCTGCCGACATCAACTTCGCCATCAAACTGCTTCAGGGCGCGTTCATGAAGCTCCGAGATGTTGGCGCAGCGTTCAAGATCGAGGCGCCTGACCATTACAAGGATGACAGCGTCAAGGGTCTCGCCTTCAGGATCCACGTGTTGGCTGAAAAGCTTGAGAAGCTCCCCGAGGTCCAGCGGGCTCTCCTCGGCGACGACGGCTCCAACGGTTGCGACGATGGCTCTGACGGCGGTGATGACGGCTCCGACAGCGGGACTCCGACAGCGGCGACCGACTAATTGATCCACTTTTGTACCATTAATAATATGTTTGTGACAATTGTGTGTTCGTCAGTTTGTTCGTCAGGTTGTTGGACTGCTTTGTTTGTTTGTCGACATGAACTGCTTAATTAGTTTGTTTGTCGATCATGAACTGCTTAGTTTGGTTGTTGGATTTTGTATGTCATGAACTTGATCTAAGAGATACGGGCAGATCCATCCGCGTCGCCTATAGTATCTGTTCCTCTTGTGATGAACTCGATCTTAGAGACAATGGAGATTCATTGGCGACGCGGGTTAGTAAACCCGCGTCGCCTTCGTTGGCTGGTAGGTCCGGGCAGTTATCTTCTTTATATAGGCTGCTGACACTGACGTGTGGGCCCGACACCATTTTTTAAAAATGAAACTTGCATCCCTCAAATATTAGAGCCCGTAAAACAACACCTAAAAATTCATTAAAAATAACATCAATTCATATTTGGACATTTAGTATTTTAATAAAATATCAACATTCACACTTGTGTACCAAATATTCTTATAATTCGATTATACATCTCATGCTTGTGATATAATAATTCTAATAACATCTTAGTTTGCTCCAAAAATTCTACAAATTGATGTGGTAACATAATTTGGGTACCTTAACTTGTCATAAAAAATTCAAATGTTTTAGATAAAGGAAGAATATACTTGTGTACAAATGGCTACATCTCTCACACAGTTTCCTAGAATGTTGCTTGAACATTGAAGTTTTCCACACTTTGCAACATGTTCGATCTCATACGCATTTGAAAATTTAACACAAGCTTGTGTTCACCTTAAGATTACGAAATGCAAAGTTTCATTACTAATGGTTGTGGAAAACAAATATTATTTCTATGTTGTACTTACAAAGAACAAGATAAAGCATATAAACATTATTCACAAAATGAAATATACACTAAACAATGAAATTAATGAAAAGATGGGGATTTAGTAGGAAAAAAATCATCAAATTTGGACTAAGCATGACGGAGAAATACTTGTTACAAAATTTGACTGCAGATTAAAACGAGAAATGAGAACTGTTCTTCATTCCAATAGAACTGGGCCCCACCCAAATTAGAGACGCGGGATGGTTAATCCTCGTCTCATTTGCCCACACAAACTGTTCTTCATTCCAATAGAACAGAGGAGGAAGCAGAGGGTGCCGCAACCTTCGATTTGACTCAGAAATGTGAGAAATCATATCTTGTCTATCAATAACCGATTGGACGATACTTTACACGATAGAAGAAGAAATTACATTCGTAACGAAGCCTACACTCATCACTACAGAAATACAGGCAAAACCCCCTCCGGCTCAGCTCTGTACCGCAGAATGCTTTGCCTGCGGAATGTTGAATGTTGCCTCGCGCCAACGCCGTTGGTAGCGTCGGCCGGCGGAGGCCACGGCGGAGGGCGACACTCCTAATTTACCAAGCCAGATTGACCCCACGATGCCAGAAATCTAGGGATTGCACATTGCTGATCAAACGTGGACGCCACTACCCTTGCTCCTCGCCCTCAACCTATTTTATGTATGCAATTGCATTGGTGTCGGCGTCGGCCCCGCTGTTGGCTTTGTAGAGGAAGACGGCAGCCACATAGGCTGCCCCTCTGTGACCGTCCTTGGCAGCGCGATGGAGCTCGTCGAGGGGAGGCTGAGGGCTGCGGTTCCTACCGAAGATGTCGTCCATCCCGGTGAGGAAGCAGGCCACCGGGTTGCTGGCTACAACTAGGCTACGAATGAAGACGTTGTAGTCGACGGGGTCGTTGTTCTGCATCTGCTCGACAGGAACCCGATCCAGTGCCAGGCGCCTACCGATGTCTCTGTCGCGGCAGGGGCAGAGCATGTTCTTGCAGGTGGCCCGTAGGCTCCAGAGGTCCTCCATAGGCCGATTCGATGTCGCACCGACTCGGCCAATGATGATCACCAGCACATCCTCCGGGAGTTCCGCGAGCAAACGCGGGTGCTCCTTCGTTGCCGAATAGGCGACCAGAGAGGGTGGAGTGAATGGGAGCTGATAAAAATTCTTCCTGAAGGATGAATCGGCCTATACCCCAATTGCCACTCTGATCACTCGCACACACCAAAGAAGCTCTAGACTAGGCACACACAAGCCTACAAGTCCTAGAGACAAGCCTTGAAGCAAAGAGCGGAAGCACAAGACAAGAATCAAACAACTTAAGGAACTCTACAAAGCACCTGGAGGACTGTCCGAGGTGACCAGGCGGACTGTCCACGTGGGAGGCGCAGACCGTCTGAGAGGGCACGGCGGACCGTCCGAAAAAGCTACCCGAACCTCCACTAGCGCACCGAGAAAAACGGACTGTCTGTGAGGGACCCGCAGACCGTCCGCCTCGACACGGACCGTCCGGCACACTAGTACGGACCGTCCGCAAACCTCTTGCACCAAAAACCAACCGACTCAACGGATCGAACGAAAGGCACGCAAGAACACGCGAAGAACACGAAGAACAGCTGGGCTGTCGGGCACCTTGCGGACCGTCCGCAAGGGGGTCACGGACCGTCCGCCAAGCGCGGACAGAGCAGAAAAAGCTCGACCCCGCGAGGTCAACTCCACCTATCCATCACCGGATCTCCAAACAGCTTGAGCTTTTGACAAGATTTGGGGGAGATATGAAGCGTCACTAGATGAAGCTAAGCCCCAAAAATCTCAGCCTCTAACTCACTAAAACACCAGGAATTGCGGATCATATGAACCATTACCAAGAACTCGGGCTCCAACCAAAACTCGTGAATTGAAGGGATTTCCAAGCGTTTGAGGGGTCAAGATCACACCCAAAGATGCGCAAGACATCCACCCATGATCCCCTTGAAGAAATCCGAGAGAAAATGCCCTCAAATCAACAAATCGAGCGAAGAACGAAACACCCCAAAAATAGCTCCGAAAAAGACACGAAAATCACAAAGATCTAGGAGATCATCACAACGTCGAATGCTTCCATACATCCAGAGGTCAGAGTCTATACAAGAATCTAGCCTAAGGAATAATAGAGAAAAGAAGCAGTCCAGAGCGATCTACTGGGGGAGGAAACCCTAGAGTCCAAGCGAGAGAGATGCCATCCACCTATCCACTATTTATATGAAGTCCACCGGAGGAGGCAAATGACCACGCTACCCCTACAACTTGAAATGAAGATACACAACCCTTAGGGGCAATATGGTCAAGTCTTCGGATATTCCCATCGGCGGACACGCTTCCACCGCGGACTTGCTTAGCCTCGACGCAAGCCCCGCGATCACACCACGTGCCCCCTGCCTCGAAGCTTCTCGATGCTCCCAGATCACCATCTCCGTCGCATCGGGCCTCCGGACTTGGTTTTGCGGCCCAAACCAAGAAACCGTCCACCGATCGTTTTGTGGGCAAACCACCAAACCCCGTGTGCAAGCTTCGACCTCGAAACGCCACCTTGCACTGGCCCATGTTCATGACTTCAACTTGCTAGTCTTGCACCACACGGCTCGCACTTGACCCCATCGACCACCGGGTCCATCAAAACAAGCCTACTTGCCTCTCCATCACTCGGAGGCCGCCACGGCTAAGGCCTTTCACGCTTGTTCATCACCTGCACCAACACGAGTCAAGCCGCAACCTGTACCTGCACACTTAGCCAAGCATCAGTCCACACAATGTTGTCAATCACTCATCACTAAGGAGCGACCCTCCACGGGTCCTCGGACACACCTGGTCCTATGTCTCCCCCTTGACGAGTGCAATGACAACACCCATAGTAACCATCATAGAGAAAAAGAAAAGAAAACAACCACAAACACAAACCTCCAAGCAAGTGATCCAAAGCCAAAGAACAAGCGAAAAACACGATCACTCACCAGACCAAGTCTCGGCCCCCTAAGGCAAGGGCAACGACTCAACACAGCTGAGACAAACAAAGCTCTACAAAGAGCACACCACAAAGCACAGAACTCAGGCAAACCAAAGCAGCTCCCCCTGCACATATGTAAACTCCCCCTGAGCAAATGCAACCTCTTTTCTCAAATTTTTTCTCCTCACATGCAAAATCTCACAAATTTCTCCCCAAACTCTCCCCCTTGTTGACAATGCATGAATCAAGGTACTATGAAACTCTCCCCCTTGTATTCATGAAAAATGCATGTCAAAGCATATACAATCTACCAAGCTTCTGAGATATACAAAGAGCACAACAAAATGCTACAAAAGAGACATAGAGCAAGCTAAATAGACACGGTGTAGTTAGCGCATTGCCATCAAGAAAGTAGAGACATATAAACATGTGACATGGCCAAAAGCAATTTTAAACAGTTTTCACAAATAAAAATTCATCTCATGAGCAAGGCCCTATCCATGGCAATTTGAGCAAAAATGAATTAGATCACACAAACCTCATACAAGATCACAAGTTCTCATCACAAGATCATAGCAAACGCCCATAAGCTACTAAATGTCATGTCAAAGCCACCGAGCCATGTGTCTACTTCTTAGAATCAGACTTCTCATGGTAGACATCATGCAACGGATTAGCACCCAAAATATATACATCAAAGAATAAAGACATGATTCAGAGCTCATTTTTCAAGCATAAGGCAATTCATACACCAATTTCATATTCAAATCAAAGCATGGTACATGAAATGCCTTTGCGGCAAAAAGAAGCTTAAGGTCCTCCACAAGTAAACAAATGAGCTAAACATTTACCATGACAAATGGGTCTTTGACCCCAAGCAAAGAGAGCATGATACTCAAGCACAAACTAAGCATGATATAGGCATTTGAGGACAAATTGAGCATAGACAAGTATCTACTCATGAGTGAAGCATTTTTAGCATTTTCAACAAAAGAAAGCTATCTCATCATGAACATATGACAATACCATCAAGAGCATAGCATTCACATCACCATTCCCAAGGCATACACATATCTCACATATAGCACATAATAGTGATCAAAGTATATAAGAGAAGCTCATCCTACCACAAATGATTCAAAGATGGCTATCCAACCAGGTTTTGTAAAAAAAGTAAGATGCATGCATGGAATGCAACAAAAAATACATATATCACATATATACATGAGAAGCTCCAAGATCCAGCTAAAAAGGGAAACACAATCCAAGTTCACCTCGCAAGCATGTGAAGGTAACTTGGTCAAGTGGTTTAGTGAATATGTCGGCTAGTTGATCTTGGGTAGGTACATAGGACAAGGAAATATTCCCTTTCTCAACATTGTCCCTCAGAAAGTGGTATCTCACTTCGATGTGTTTCGTTTTGGAGTGAAGGACTGGGTTTTTGGCTACACTTATGGCACTGGTGCTGTCACAAAAGAGTGGAACCTAGGAGCACTCCTCACCAAAATCGCTCATATTGTAGGTTATCCATAAAAGTTGGGAACAACAACGGGCTGCAGCAACGTACTCGGCTTCTGTAGTGGTCTGGGCTACACTGGATTGCTTGCGAGACGACCAAGAGACCAAAGAGGAACCAAGAAACTGGCAACACCCAGAGGTAGACTTGCGATCCAAGCGACACCCAGCAAAATCAGCATCGGAGTACCCGTGAAGTCCGAGTGTTGTGGAGGCAGAATACCAAAGACCAAACTTAGGAGTGTAGTTCAAGTACCTGAAAATCCTCTTGACAGCCTGCCGGTGTGAAGTCCTCGGTGAAGCCTGAAAACGAGCACACAGACACACACTGAACTGTATGTTTGGCCTCGTCGCCATCAAGTGGTCCACGGGTTCACCATCTTCATCCGCGTCCAAAGCCATAGTGGTACCCATCAGTGTAGTCAGCGGCTTGGAGTTGTTCATGCCAAACTTCTTCACCATGTCCCTGGTGTACTTCGCCTGATGTACGAACGTCCCGTCCTTGCACTGCTTGATCTGGAGCCCTAGGAAAAACTGTAGCTCGCCCATCATAGACATCTCAAATTCCCTGCTGATGTCATCTGCAAATCTGGGAACAAGATCATGAGAAGAGCCACCAAAGATTATGTCATCCACGTAAATCTAAACAATCAACAGGTCATTTCCATGCTTAAAGAGAAATATGGTCTTATCAACAGTACCCATCACAAACCCCTTACTCAGGAAAAAACCTCTCAACCTTCCATATCAAGCTCTCGGTGCCTGTTTCAACCCATAAAGTGCTCTCTGGAGTTTGTATACAAGGTGTGGGTATTTTTCACTCTCAAACCCCGGGGGTTGCCTCACATACACTTCTTCCTCTATCACCCCATTCAAGAAAGTAGTCTTCACGTCCATCTGGAACAACTTGAACCCTTTAGCCACGGCAAAGGCTAGAAGGATCCTAATTGCCTCCAAACGGGCCACAAGAGCAAATGTCTCCTCATAATCTATACGCTCTTTCTAGTTGAACCCCTGAGCCACCAACCTCGACTTGTTTCTCACAACCATCCCATTCTCACCTTCCTTGTTCTTCCACACCCACTTGGTACCTATGGGATGACAATTTGGCGGTGGATCGACTAACACCCAAACTTGGTTTCTCTCAAAATTCTCCAACTCCTCATGCATGGAATTCCCCAGTTTGCATCAGAAAAAGCATGTCGAATATCTTTGGGCTCAAACGAAGCAACAAATGCAGAGTGAGAAAAATGAGAAGTATTCCTTGACCTCGACCTTGTGGTGCGTTCATGAAGGTAACCTATGATCATCGTCAGTGGGTGATGCACCTATACACGCCGGGGAGCCTCTCGCCTGGACACAATCTCCCCCTCAACAACATCCTCCACTCGAACACCCTCAGCTGTAGTGGGTGTAGGGGATGGACCATCCTCGATCGTCGTTGTCGTCGTAGTGGAAGTAGTGTGTACACGATCAGCCGCTGGAGCATCACCACCATCATCTTCGTCTTCATCTCCATCGTTCTCATCCTCAAAGATCTTCGCACCAATTTCTTCGTCACCTGCACACTCAAAAGCAGAAGAGCTACATGGTTATGTCTCGTCGAAGGTTACCTCGCAAGTCTCAATGATTCGGTTGGTGTCAAGGTTGAGCACACGATATGCTCTAGAGTGAATCGCATAACCGAGAAATATACCATCCGAACATCTAGCCTCAAACTTATCTAACTTGCCCTTCTTCAAAATGAAGCACATGCAACTGAAAGCTCTAAAGTGACTTAACTTGGGTTTTCGCCCATGCATCAGCTCATACGAAGTCCTCTTCTTGAAAGCACGAAGGAAAATGCGATTTGACACATAGCAAGCAGTATTGACCGCCTCAGCCCGGAAACGCCTAGGAGTCCTATGCTCATCAAGCATCGTCCTGGCCATCTCACAAAGGGTCCGGTTCTTCCTCTCCACTACGCCATTCTGGCAAGCCACGTATGGAGAAGAGTCCTGATGGTCGAGACCAAGATCACCGCAAAAGGCATCAAAGGAGAGTTTCTAAATTCTGTGCCATTGTCACTGCGTATAGCTCGAATGGCATCACCATGTCTCTCATTCTTCAACCTCAAGATCAAGTCTCGAACAAAGCCAAATCTCTCGCTTTTATCCTCCAAAAAGAAAACCCAAGAGTACGTCGAAAAATCATCCACCACAACCAACACATACCACTTCCCACCCGCAGAGCGAACACGAGCTGGCCCAACCAAATCCATGTGCAACAGCTCACAAGGTCGCTCGGTCATGACCGTAGTCAGAGGGGCGTGAGAAGCAGTAACCATCTTTCCATGCCGACACGGAGCACAAACCAAATCCTTCTCGAATTTCAACTTAGGCAATCCTTGGACAAGGTCTAGGCCACTCAAGCGGGAAAGCAACTCAAAGCTCAAGGGTTCTAGCCTCCAATGCCACATTTAAAGCTCGACCAAAACACCAGCAACAAAGCATCGAGGAGGACCAACAAACTAGGAAAAATCGGCACGAAAGATTTGACCCTCGGGGACGATCGTACAGACAAGATCGCCTCAAGAATCAAGCACACGAGAAGCGCCCAACTTAAAACGAACCTCAAAACCCTCATCAAGCAACTGGGATACTGACAACAGGTTAAAACCAAGTGACTTGACCAAAGCCACACTCTTGAGGGTCACCTTGCTACTCACCTTCACCATACCTTTAGCAAGCACTCGTCCTCTCCCATTGTCCCCGAAAGTGATGTAGTCCCTCGTACTCACTAGGGTGAGGCTATAGAACCACCCACGATCTCCGGTCATGTGACGTGAACAACCGGAGTCGATCAACCAAAAGTCCTCCAAGCCTCCCACCTGCAAATCAAAAATGAGAACAAGAATGAGCAAGCGACTCATCCCTGGGGTTAGTACCAAAAGAGTCAAACCAGTGTCGAGCCATTTGCTCGAAAGAAGGGTTTGCAAAATCCATCCTATGAAAACCTCTAGATGGAGCCCTCTCACACCTACCACCGAAGAACCTGTCACGTCTCACTGGAGGGGAACGCGCACCACGAGGGGGAAAACGTGGCCCGTAGTCCCTCTGAGAACCAAAACTGCGATCGGGCCTCCCAAACTCGTAACTATCACGAGCTGGAGCACGTCCAGCAAACTCACTAAGCCCAACACGCCTATCTCTATGAGGAAACACACCTCCACCGCCATGAGTGGGAACCGTACGCACAAAACCATCACCAGGTACAGTCCCTCTACGAGGCTCAAGCACACCATAGGAAGGGTGCTTCCTGTCCTTGTTTGCCATCTCCTTAGTAAACCTCTCATCCCTCTTCCTCCTAAAACAGAACTCATCCTTATGCCCATCCCTCCCACAATACTTACAATGGAAGCGGATCGGCTATGGCATAGGCTGTGGCTTTTCTGTGGGCTTCTCAACAGCTCTCTCTCCTGACTTCCCACCAAAGACATTCCCTTGGGTGCTCACAAACTTTATGGGTTTCTGGTAGTTTTCTGTTTTGTGGGGGAACACTAGTGGATCAAGGGTTGTGTCTAGCTTGTTTCTGAGGTGGTTTGGCTTGGGTGCAAATTTGTTCATGGGTGTAGTGTGTGGTGGGATAGGAATCTCTCCAGCTTTCTCTTCTCCCTCACCACTCTTCTCACCACTCTTACCAGCCCCCAACGCCTGACCATCAAACCTCTTAAACTCAGCCAACATCAAACTCAACTGTGGCTCATGCCCAGACAACCACCCCATCAATTTTCTCAACTCATCATTCTTATCCTGCAAACTGTCAATATAGTGTGCAAGTTCCATGTTTTTCAAAGCATGCATTTCACAGGTAGAGCATGATGTAGGAATAGGAGTTTTGAATGCAGTCTCAAGAGAAACTATATTGGTATGAAATTCATCTAGCCTGGCATGCAACACAGGACAAGAGGTGCAGGCACCTAACAAATCAGGTCTAGATTTCAACTCATCACACTCAATCCTAAGCACATCTAGTTCCTCAAGAGTTTTTTTTGAGTAATAGTTCCTCAAGAGTTGTGGCATGCTTCTCCCTGAGAGCAGTCAAGTCAGCCAAGAAAACATTGCAATCACCACAATCTACCTCATCAGAAACAACAGGAGTAAATTTCAAAGAGTCTATCTCAGTTCTAGCATCAACAAGCAAAGACTCAAGCTCAAATATCTTGTCCTTAGCATCACCTAGCAAGGACCGAAACTCTCTCTTCTCCTTGTTGGTCTTTCTAAGCACATCATCACGGTTATCAAGCAACTCATTCAGCCTATCATTCTCCTCTAGCAAGAAGTTGGGATCATGTTGTACCTCTTCCTCAGAGTCGAAGATCGAATCTGAGCTGTGCTTCCCACCCTTCTTAGAGTGCGCCAGGCCGCAAAATCCACCTTGTGCGACGAAGCTGATGCCGGTGAAGTTCTTGCCCGTGTGCCACTTGTCCTTGCACCAATCTTGCTCTTCATCGCTGCTTGAGCCAGAAGAAGAATCGCTTGAAGTAGAGTTGATGTCGCTCGCTTCGGCAACCATTGCTCGAGTCGTCTTCTTCTTGTACCCGCTGCTCTTCTTTGGCCTTCTCTCGCCTTTGTCCTTGCGCTTGTCCTTGTAGTCGTTACTGAAGGACCGAATAGGCGACCAGAGAGGGGGAGTGAATTGGAGCTGATAAAAATTTTTCCCCAAGGTCAAACTCAGCCTATACCCCAATTGCCACTCCGAGTACTCGCACACACCAGAGAAGCTCTAGACTAGGCACACACAAGCCCACAAGTCCTAGAGATAAGGCTTGAATCAAACCGCGGAAGCACAAGACAAGAATCAAAACACTTGACCAATTCTGGAAACGACCAGTGCGGACTGTCCGTATGGTACGGCCGGACTGTCCGCGATGCACAGGCGGACTGTCCGGACCAACCTTGCGGACTGTCCGAAAAATGTAACTGAACCACCAGAGACGCACTGGAAAATTCGGACTGTCCGACGGGACCAAGCGGACTGTCCGCCAGTGTTGCGGAGTGTCCGTGAGGCCTGGGCGGACCGTCCGGTAAACCTCGCTGGAAACCCCAGACAAACTCAGCTCCACCCCAGACAAAATCTCGATCTGGCAGACTGTCCGACAACTGCACGCGGACTGTCTGCAAACCACCTACAACCAAAACCTAGCGCAACGAAGGATCAAAACGCGAGTTCGCAAGAACAGACGACGAACACGCGACGAACCCTAACGCGCGGACTGTCCGCGTGGTCCTTGCGGACTGTCCGCTAGCCCTGGACAGAACAACTCAAGCTCGAGCTCGCGAAGTCAACCCTTCAAATCCATCACCGGATCTCCCAAACGGCAAAAGATCTTGAGACAAGATTTGGGGGAGATGATAAGCAACACAAGAGGAAGCTATGCCCAAAAAATCTCGACCTCTAACTCACTAAATCGCCGGGAATCGCGGATCACACGAACCACCACCAGAACTTGAACTCCGGCCAAGAACTCACGAATCGAAGGCTTTCTCTGGTGTTTTAGGGGTCAAGATCACACACAAAGATGCGCAAGGCATCCACCCATGATCCCCCCAAAGAAATCCGAAGGAAAACACCCTCAAATTCCCGAATCGAACGAAGAAAGAAACTTCCCAAAAATAGCCCCGAAAATGACACGAAAATCATAGAGGACTAGGAGATCACCACAACGCCGAATGCTTCCATACATCCAGAGGTCAGAGTCTATACAAGAATCTAGCCTAAGGAATACAAAGGGAAAAGAAGCAGTTCAAAGCAATCTACCGGGGGAGGAAAACCTAGAGGCCAAGAGAGGGAGATGCCATCCACCTCTCCACTATTTATACGAAGTCCATCGGAGGGAGGTAAATGACCACGCTACCCCTACAACTTGAAATGAAGATAGAACCCCTCAGGGGCATTTTGGTCAAGTCTTCATCAGGCGGACACGCTTCCACCGCGGCCTTGCTTAGCATCGACGCAAGCCCCACGATCACACAACGTGCCCTCCGCCACGAAGCTTCCCGAAGCTCCCGGATCACCGTCTCTGTCGCCTCGGGCCTCCGGGCTTGGTTTTGAGGCGCAAACCAAGAAACCGTCCACCGATGGTATTGTAGGCAAACCAACAAACCCCGCGTGCAAGCTTCGGCCTCGATCCGCTACCTTGCACCGGCCCATGTTCACGACTTCAGCCCGCTAGTCTTGCGCCGCATGGCTCGCACTTGACCCCATCAGCCACTAGGTCCATTAAACCAAGCCTACTTGCCTCTCCATCACCCAGAGGCCTTTTGCGCTTGTTCTTCACCTGCACCGACACGAGTCAAGCCACAACCTGTACCTGCACAGTTAGCCAAGCATCAGTCCACACAACATTGTCAATCACTCATCACTAAGGAGCGACCCTCCACTAGTCCTCGGACACACCTGGTCCTCAATCACCCCCTTGATGAAGGCATTGACAACACCCATAGAAGTCACATAGAGAAAAAGAAAAGAAAACAGCCACGAAGACCAACCTCCAACAAGTGATCCAAAGCCAAAGAAAAAGCGAAAACAAGATCACTCGCCAGACCAAGTCTCGCCCCCCTAAGACAAGGGCAACGGCTCGACACAGCCGAGACAAAACAAAGCTCACAAAAAGCACACCAGAAAGCACAAAACTCAGGAAACACAAAGGAGCTCCCCCTGCACATATGCAAACTCCCACTGAGCAAATGCAACCTCTTCTTCTCAATTTTTCTCCTCACATGCAACATCTCACAAATGCATACCAATTTCCACAAAATCTACCAAAAATGCATAAACTTCTCCCCTTATCATACACATTCTCCCCCTTGTTGACAATACATGAATCAAGATATCATGATGCTCTCCCCCTTCTTTTCATGAAAAATGCATGTCAAAGCATATATACAATCTACCAAGCTTCTCAAATATACAAAGAGCACAAAAAAATGCAACAAATGAGACATAGAGCAAGCAAAGTAGATATGGTGTAGTTAGCACATTGCCATCAAGAAGGTAGAGACATATAAGCATGTGACATGGCCAAAAGCAATTTTAAGCAATTTTCACAAAGAAATATTCATCTCATGAGCAAGGCCCTATCCATGGCAATTTGAGCACAAAAGCACTGGATCATCCAAAGTTTATACAACATCATAAATTCTCATTACAAGATCATGATAAACGCCCACAAGCCACTCAAGTCATGTTAAACCACCGAGCCATGTGTCTACTTCTTAAATTGAGACTTCTCATGGTAGACAACATGCAGCGGTTTAGCACCCAAGATATGAATATCAAAAATATAAAAACATGATTAGGAGCTCATTTTTCAAGCATAAGGCAATTCATGCACCAATTTCATTTTCAAGTTAAAACATGGTACATGAAATGCCTTTGCGGCAAAAAGAAGCTTATGCTCCTCCACAAGTAAGCAAATGGGCTAAACATTTACAATGACAAAAAGGTCTTTGACCCCAAGTAAAGAGAACATGATACTCAAGCACAAACTAAACATGATAGAGGCATTTGAGCACAAATTGAGCATAGACAAGTATCTACTCATGAGCGAAGCAATTTTATCATTTCCACAAACATAAAGCTATCTCATCATACATATATGGCAAAACCATCAAGAGCATAGCATTCACATCACCATTTACCAAACATCCACATATCACACATATAACACATCAGTGATCAATGAATATAAGAGAAGCTTTTCCTAGCACAAGTGATCCAAAGATGGCTATCCTACCAGGTTTTGTACAGAAAGTAAAATGCATGCATGGAATGCAACCAAAATGAAGCATATACCACATATATACATGAGAAGCTCTAAGACCCAGCTAGAAAGGAAAGCACACTCCAAGTTCACCTCGTAAGCGAGTGAAAGTGACTTGGTCAAGTGGTTTGGTGAATATGTCAGCTAGCTGATCTTGGGTAGGCACATAGGACAAAGATATGTTTCCCTTCTCAACATTGTCCCTCAGGAAGTGGTACTTCACTTCTATGTGTTTCGTTATGGAGTGAAGGACTGGGTTTTTGGCTACACTTATGGCATTGGTGCTGTCACAAAAGAGTGGAACCTGGGAGCACTCCTCACCATAATCGCTCATAGTGTAGGTCAATCAAAGCAGCTGGGAACAACAACTAGCAACAGCTACATACTCGGCCTCTGTAGTGGACTGGGCTACACTGGATTGCTTGCGAGATGACCAAGAGACCAAAGAAGAACCAAGGAACTGACAACACCCAGAGGTAGACTTGCGGTCCAATCGACACCCAGCAAAATCAGCATCGGAGTACCCGTGAAGTCTGAGTGTCGAGGAGGCAGAATACCAAAGACCAAACTCAGGAGTGTAGTTCAAGTACCTGAAAATCCACTTGACGGCCTGCCGATGTGAAGTCCTCGGTGAAGCCTGAAAACGAGCGCACAGACACACACTGAACTATATGCCGGCCTCATCGCAGTCAAGTAGAGGAGGGAGCCGATCATGCTCCGGTACTCCTTCTGGTCTACGGGTTCGCCATCCTCGTCTGCGTCCAAAGCCGTAGTGGTACCCATCGGTGTAGTCAGCGGCTTGGAGTCGTTCATGCCAAACTTCTTCACCATGTCCCTGGTGTATTTCGCCTGATGTACAAACCTCCCGTCCTTGCACTGCTTGATCTGGAGGCCTAAGAAAAACTACAACTCGGCCATCATGGACATCTCAAATTCCCTGCTCATGGCATCTGCAAATATGGCAACAAGATCATGAGAAGAGCCACCAAAGATTATGTCATCCACGTAAATCTGAACAATCAAAAGGTCATTCCCATGCTTAAGGAGAAACAGGGTCTTATCAACTGTGCCCATCACAAACCCTTACTCAGCAAAAACCCTCTCAACCTGCCATACCAAGCTCTAGGTGCCTGTTTCAACTCATAGAGCTCTCTCTGGAGTTTGTATACACGGTGTGTGTATTTTTCACTCTCAAACCCCGGGGGTTGCCTCACATACACTTCTTCCTCTATCACCCCATTCAAGAAAGCACTCTTGACATCCATTCGGTACAATTTGAACCCTTTAGCCACGGCAAAGGCTAAGAAGGATCATAATTGCCTCCAAATGGGCCACAGGAGCAAATGTCTCCTCATAGTCTATGCCCTCTTTCTGGTTGAACCCCTGAGCCACCAACCTCGACTTGTTTCTCACAACCATCCCATTCTCACCCTCTTTGTTCTTCCACACCCACTTGGTACCTATGGGACAACAATTTGGCGGTGGATCGACTAAGACCCAGACTTGATTTCTCTCAAAAATCTCCAACTCCTCATGCATGGAATTCACCCAATTCTCGTCAGACAAAGCGTGTCGAATATCTTTGGGCTCAAAAGAAGCGACAAAAGCAGAGTGAGTGAAATGAGAAGTATTCCTTGACCTCAACCGTGTAGTGCATTCATGAAGGTCACCAATGATCGTCGTCGGTGGGTGATCCACCTGTACACGTCGGGGAGCCTCTCGCCTGGACACTATCTCCCCCTCAGCAGCAGCCACCATTCGAACAACCTCCGTCGTAGTGGGTGTAGGGGATGGTCCATCCTCGATCGTCATCGTAGTAGTGGAAGTAGCGTGTACACGATCAGCCACGGGAGCACCACCACCATCATCGTCGTCGTCTCCATCTCCATCCTTCTCATCCTCAAAGATCCACTCTCCAATCTCCTCGTCACCTGCACACTCACAAGGAGAAGAGCTACATGGCTGTGTCTCGTCAAAGGTTACCTCGCAAGTTTCCATGATTCGGTTAGTATCAAGGTTGAGCACATGATATGCTCTAGAATGAATCGCATAACCAAGGAAAATACCATCCGAACATCAAGACTCAAACTTATCCAATTTGCCCTTCTTCAGAATGAAACACTTGCAACCAAAAGCATGCATCAGCTCATTAGAGGTCTTCTTCTTAAAAGCACAAAGGAAAATGCGATTTGAGACATAGCAAGCGGTATTGACCGCCTCAGCCCAGAAACGCCTAGGAGTCCTATGCTCATCGAGCATCATCCTGGCCATCTCACAAAGGGTCCGGTTCTTCCTCTCCACTACGCTATTCTGGCAAGCAACGTATGGAGAAGAGTACGGATGATCGAGACCAAGATCACTGCAAAAGGCATCGAAATGAGAGTTCTTAAACTCTGTGCCATTGTCACTGCGTATAGCTCGAATGACATCACTGTGTCTCCCATTCTTCAACCTCAAGATCAAGTCCCGAACAAAACCAAATGTCTCGCTCTTATCCTCCAAAAAGAAAACCCAAGAGTACCTCGAAAAATCATCAACAACCACAAGAACATACCACTTCCCACCAGCAGAGCGAACACGAGCTGGCCCAACCAAATCCATGTGCAACAGCTCACAAGGTCGCTCGGTCATGACCGCAGTCAGAGGGGCTTGAGAAGCAACCATTTTTCCATGCCGATAAGAAGCACAAACCAAATCCTTCTCGAATTTTAACTTAGGCAATCCTCGGACAAGGTCAAGACCACTCAAATGGGAAAGCAACTCAAAGCTCAAGTGTCCCAACCTCCTATGCCATTTCCAAAGCTCGGCCGAAACGCCAGCAACAAAGCATCGAGGAGGACCAACAGAATGGGAAAAATCGGCACGAAAAATTTGACCCTCGGGGACAATCGTACAGACAAGATCGCCTCGAAAATCAAGCACACGAGAAGCGCCCGACTTTAAACGAACCTCAAAACCTTCGTCAAGTAACTGAGATACTAACAACAGGTTAAAACCAAGTGACTTGACCAAAGCCACACTTCTTAAGGTCACCTTGCTACTCACCTTCACCAAACCTTCAGCAAGCACTCGTCCTCTCCCATTGTCCCCGGAAGTGATGTACTCCCTCGTACTCACCGGGGTGAGGCTGGAGAACCACCCACGATCTCCGGTCATGTGTCGTGAGTAACCGGAGTTGATCAACCACAAGTCCTCCAAGCCTCCCACCTGCAATAAAAAAATGAGAACGAGAATGAGCAAGCAACTCAACACTGGGGTTAGTACCAGAAGAGTCAAACCAGTGTCGAGCCATTTGCTCAAAAGAAGGGTTAGCAAAATCCATCCTACCAAAACGTCTAGGCGAAGCCCTCTCACGCCTACCACCAAAGGACCTGTCACATCTCACTGGATGAGTACGCGCACCACGAGGGGGAAAACATGGCCCGTAGTCCATCTGAGACCCAAAGCTCTGATCGTGCCTCCCAAACTCGTAACGGTCACGAGAAGGAGCACGTCGAGCCAACTCACCACGCCCAAACCCAACACGCCTATCTCTCTGAGGAAAATCACCTCCACCTCCACGAATGGGAACTGTACACACAAACACCTCACCTCTAGGTAGAGGCCCTCTACGAGGCTCAGGCACACCACAAGAAAGGTGGTACCTGTCTTTGTTTGCCATCTCCCTAGCAAACCTCTCATCTCTCTTCCTCCTGAAACAGAACTCATCCTTATGCCCATCCCTCCCACAATACTCACAATGGAAGCGGATCGGCTGTGGCTTAGGCAGTGGCTTTTCTGTGGGCTTCTCAACAGCCTTCTCTCCTGACATCCCACCAAAGACACTCCCCTGGGTGCTCACAAACTTGATGGGTTTTTGGTAGTTTTCAGATTTGTGGGGGAACACTGGTGGATCTGGTGTTGTGTCCAGCTTGTTTCTGAGGTGGTTTGGCTTGGGTGCAAATTTGTTCATGGGTGTGGTATGTGGTGGAATAGGAATCTCTCCAGCTTTCTCTTCTCCCTCATCACTCTTCTCACAACACTTGTCAGGCCCCAATGCCTGACCATCAAACCTCTTAAACTGAGCCAACATCAAACTCAATTGTGGCTCATGCCCAGACAACCACCCCATCATTTTCCTCAACTCATCATTTTCATCCTGCAGATGATCAACATAGTGTGCAAGTTCCATGTTCTTCAAAGCATGCATTTCACAGGTAGAACATGACGTAGGAAGAGGAGCTTTCAATGCCGCCTCAAGAGAAACTATTCTAGTGTGAGATTCATCTAGCCTAGCATGCAAAACAGGACATGAGGTACAAGCACCTAACAAAGCTGGCCTAGATTTCAATTCATCACACTCAATCCTAACCACATCTAGTTCCTCAAGAGTAGAGGCATGCTTCTCCTTGAGAGCAGTCAAATCAGCAAGAAAAATTGAGCAATCACCACAGTCAATCTCATCAGACACCACAGGAGCAGATTTCAAAGATCATATCTCATTTCTAGCATCCACAAGCAAGGATTCAAGTTCAGCTAGCTTATCCTTAGCATCACCCAACAAAGACCTAAATTTCCTCTTCTCTTTGTTGGTGTTTCTAAGCACATCATCACGGTTATCAAGCAATTCATTGAGCCTAGCATTCTCCACTAGCAAGAAGTTGGGATCCTGTCGTACCTCTTCATCAGAGTTAGAGTTCGAATCCGAGCTGTGCTTCCCACCCTTCTTGGAGTGCGCCATGCCGCAAAAGCCTCCTTGTGCGACGAAGCTCAAGCCGGTGAAGTTCTTGACCGTGTGCCACTTGTCCTTGCGCTTCTCTTGCTCTTCCTCGCTGCTCGAGTCGGAAGAAGCATCGCTTGATGTGGAGTCAATGTCGCTCGCTCTAGCAACCATCGCTCGAGTCGTCTTCTTCTTGTACCCACCACTTTCTTGTGCCTTCTCTCGCCCTTGTCCTTGTGCTTGTCCTTGTAGTCATTCCGGGAGCGGTGCTTGTTGTAGTCGTGCTTGGGCTTGCCCTTGTAGTCGTTCTTGATCTCCATGGCTTCAGGGCATTGGGCGATGAAGTGCCTGTGCTTCCCGCACCGATAGCACATCCCCGAGCTCTGCCTTGCATTCTTGCGGTTCTCGTACATCCACCCAAACCTCTTGCTCAACAGGGCGAGATCATCCTCGCTCAGCACCTCAAAGTCCTCATCTGGCAAAGATAGAAGACAAGACAAAGAGAAACCACCAGAGTTAGCATTAGTCCTTGATCCTGAGACAAGAGCCAAACTATGAGGATCAGTGGGGCTCTCGCTCTTGGCTCTCAAGCCACGATCAACCTCCGAAGACCTGAGCTTGGAAAATAGCTCATCAAGCGTAAGCGTATCATACACGCTCGACTCCTCAATGGCCTCGCCTTGGCACTCCACACAGATCTATCCAGGGCATCCAAAAGCTTGATAGCTTGATCATGATCCGTGTATGGGAGAACTGTCACATTGGCCCTCATGTTGTTGACTATGCTAGTGAAGCGCTGGAACATAGCATCGGTCGACTCGCCGGGGAGATGAGTAAAGTTCTCGTACTCTCTCCGGTAAGTGGAAAACAAACGGGCTTGCACTTGGGCGTTGCCAACATGAGCATTTCTCAACTTGAGCCATATCTTTCCGGCAACATTCTCTCCATACACTCGCTCGAACTCCGAGGCACAGAGAGCACGAAACAAGTAATCAACGGCCTTGCTGTTGGCCTCACACATGTCCCGCGATCCTGGAAGCAGAAAACTGTCTGGGATGACATATTGAGGATTTTGAGTGACCTCCCAGATCAGAGTTCCCTTCCCACGCAAAAATGCGCCCATGCGCCTTTCTCACATCGGGTAATTCTTGCCATCAAAGTGCGGAGGACCCGACCCCTTGCCATAATCGCCCATCTTTGGATCTTACATTGGTTAGAATCAAGAAGATCCGTAACCGGCTCTAATACAAATTGAAGGACCGAATAGGTGACCAGAGAGGGGGGAGTGAATGGGAGCCGATAAAAATTCTTCCGAAGGTCGAACTCAGCCTATACCCCGATTGCCACTCCGAGTACTCGCACACACCAGAGAAGCACTAGACTAGGCACACACAAGCCCACAATTCCTAGAGACAAGCCTTGAATCAAACCACGGAAGCAGAAGACAAGAATCAAAGCACTTGGCCAATTCTGGAAACGACCAGTGCGGACTGTCCGTATGGTACGGCCGGACTGTCCGTGATGCACAGGCGGACTATCCGGACCAACCTTGCGGACTGTCCGAAAAATGCAACCGAACCACCAGAGACGCACTAGAAAATTCAGACTGTTCGACGGGACCAAGCGGACTGTCCGCCAATGTCGCGGACTGTCCGTGAGGCCTGGGCGGACCGTCCGGTAAACCTCGCTGGAAACTCCAGACAAACTCAGCTCCACCCCAGACAAAATCTCGATCCGGCGGACTGTCTGACAACCCCACGCGGACTGTCAGCAAACCGCCTGCAACCAAAACCTAGTGCGATGAAGGATCAGAACGCGAGTTCGCAAGAACAGACAACGAACACACGACGAACCCTAACTCGCGGACTGTCCGCGGGGTCCTTGCGGACTGTCCGCTAGCCTCGGACAGAACAGCTCGAGCTCGAGCTCGCGAAGTCAACCCTTCAAATCCATCACTGGATCTGCCAAACGGCAAAAGCTCTTGAGACAAGATTTGGGGGAGATGATAAGCAACACAAGAGGAAGCTATGCCCCAAAAATCTTGACCTCTAACTCACTAAATCGCCGGGAATCGCGGATCACACGAACCACCACCAAGAACTTGAACTCCGGCCAAGAACTCACGAATCGAAGGCTTTCCCCGATGTTTGAGGGGTCAAGATCACACACAAAGATGCGCAAGGCATCCACCCATGATCCCCTTAAAGAAATCCTAAGGAAAACGCCCTCAAATCCCCGAATTGAATGAAGGACGAAACTTCTCAAAAATAGACCCAAAAATGACACAAAAATCACAGAGGACTAGGAGATCAGCACAACGCCGAATGCTTCCATACATCCAGTGGTCAGAGTCTATACAAGAATCTAGCCTAAGGAATACAAAGGGAAAAGAAGCAGTTTAGAGCAATCTACCGGGGGAGGAAAACCTAGAGGCCAAGAGACAGAGATGCCATCCACCTCTCTGCTATTTATACGAAGTCCATCGGAGGGAGGTAAATGACCACGCTACCCCTACAACTTGAAATGAAGATACAACCCCTCAGGGGCATTTTGCTCAAGTCTTCATCGGGCGGACACGCTTCCACCGCGGCCCTGCTTAGCATCGACTCAAGCCCTGCGATCACGCCACGTGCCCCCCGCCTCGAAGCTTCCCGAAGCTCCCGGATCACCATCTCCGTAGCCTCGGGCCTCCGGGCTTGGTTTTGAGGCCCAAACCAAGAAACCGTCCACCGATGGTTTTGTGGGCAAACCAACAAACCACACGTGCAAGCTTCGGCCTCGATCCGCTACCTTGTACCGGCCCATGTTCACGTCTTCAGCCCGCTAGTCTTGCACCGCACGGCTCGCATTTGACCCCATCGGCCATCGGGTCCATCGAACCAAGCCAACTTGCCTCTCCATCACCCGGAGGCCGCCACGGCTAAGGCCTTTCACTCTTGTTCTTCACCTGCACAGACACGAGTCAAGCCACAACCTGTACCTGCACACTTAGCCAAGCATTAGGCCACACAATGTTGTCAATCACTCATCACTAAGGAGCAACTCTCCACTGGTCCTCAGACACACCTGGTCCTCAGTTACAGGAGCGGTGCTTGTTGTAGTCGTGCTTGAGATTGCCCTTGTAGTCATTCTTTTTCTCCATGGCTTCAAGGCATTCGGCGAGGAAGTGCCTGTGCTTACCGCACCGATAGCACATCCTCGAGCTTCTCCTCGCATTCTTGCGGTTCTCGTACATCCGCCCAAACCTCTTGCTCAACATGGCGAGATCCTCCTTGCTTAGCACCTCAAAGTCCTCATCTCGCATGGACACAAGACAAGACAGAGAAAAACTAGCAGAGTTAGCATTAGTCCTCGATCCTTAGACAAGAGCCAAACTATGAGGATGAGTGGGGCTCTCGCTCTTGGCTCTCAAGCCACGATCAACCTCCGAAGACCTGAGCTTAGAGAACAGCTCATCAAGCGACAAGGTATCATACACACTCGACACCTCAATGGCCTCGACCTTGGCACTCCACACAGACCTATCCAATGCATGCAAAAGCTTGATGGCTTGATCATGATCCGTGTATGGGAGCACTGTCACATTAGCCCTCATATTGTTCACAATGCTGGAGAAGCGCTGAAACATCACATCGGTCGACTCACCGGGGAGATGAGTGAAGTTCTCGTACTCTCTCTGGTAAGTGGAAAACAAACGAGCTTGCACCTGGGCATTTCCAACATGAGCATTCCTGAGCTTAAGCCATATCTTTCCGGCCACATCCTCTCTGTACACTCGATCGAACTCCGAGGCACAGAGAGCACGGAACAAGTAATCAATGGCCTTGCTGTTGGCCTCAAACATATCCCGCGATCTTGGAAGAAGGAAACTATCTGGAATGACATAGTTCGGATTTTGGGTCACATCCTAGATCAGAGTCCCCTTCCCATGCAAAAACACGCCCATGCACCTCTCCCACATAGGGTAATTCTTGCCATCGAAGTGCGGAGGACCCGAACCCTTGCCATAGTCGCCCATACCATTTGGATCTTACACTGGTTAGAATCACCAAGATTCGTAATTGGCTCTGATACCATTTGAAGGACCGAATAGGCGACCAGAGAGGGGGAGTGAATGGGAGCCGATAAAAATTCTTCCTGAAGGATGAACTCAGCCTATATCCCGATTGCCACTCCGATCACTCGCACACACCAAAGAAGCTCTAGACTAAGCACACACAAGCCTACAAGTCCTAGAGACAAGCCCTGAAGCAAAGAGCGGAAGCACAAGACAAGAATCAAACAACTTAAGCAACTCTACGAAGCACCTGGCGGACAGTCCGAGGTGACCAGGCGGACTGTCCGCGTGGGAGGCATGGACCGTCCGAGGGGGCACGACGGACCGTCCGAAAAAGCTACCCAAACCTCCAGTAGTGCACCGAGAAAAACAGACTGTCCGTGAGGGACCCGCGGACCATCCGCCTCGACACGGACCTTCCGACACTCTAGTACAGACCGTCCGCAAACCCCTTGCACCAAAAACCAATCGACTCAACAGGTCGAACGAAAGGCATGCAAGAACACACAAAGAACACGATGGACAGCTGGGCTGTCGGGCACCTCGCGGACCGTCCGCCAAGCGCGGACAGAGCAGAAAAAGCTCAACCCCGCGAGGTCAACTCCACCTATTCATCACCGGATCTCCCATATGGCTTGAGCTCTTGAGACAAGATTTGGGGGAGATAAGCGTCACTAGATGAAGATAAGCACGAAAAATCTCAGCCTCTAACTCACTAAAACACCGGGAATCGCGGATCACATGAACCACCACCAAGAACTCGGGCTCCAAACAAAATTCGTGAATTGAAAGGATTTCCCGGCGTTTGAGGGGTCAAGATGACACCCAAAGATGCGCTAGACATCCACCCATGATCCCCTCAAAGAAATCCGAGAGAAAACGCCCTCAAATCAATGAATCGAGCGAAGAACGAAACACCCCAAAAATAGCTCCGAAAAAGACACGAAAATCACAAAGAGCTAGGAGATCATCACAATGACGAATGCTTCCATATATCTAGAGGTCAGAGTCTATACAAGAATCTAGCCTAAGGAATAGCAGAGAAAAAAGCAGTCCAGAGCGATCTACCGGGGGAGGAAACCCTACAGTCCAAGCGAGAGAGATGCCACCCACCTCTCCGCTATTTATACAAAGTCCACCAGAGGAGGCAAATGACCACGTTACCCCTACATCTTGAAATGAAGATACACACCCCTCAGGGGCAATATGGTCAAGTCTTCGGATATTCCCATCGTGCGGACACTCTTCCCCCGCGGACTTGCTTAGCCTCGACGCAAGCCCCGCGATGACGCCACGTGCCCCCCGCCTCGAATGTGCCCGACGCTCCCGGATCACCATCTCCGTCGCATCGGGCTTCCGGACTTCGTTTTGCAGGCCCAAACCAATAAACCGTCCACATATGGTTTTGTGGGCAAACCACCAAACCCCGCGTGCAAGCTTCGGCCTCGAACCGCCACCTTGCACTGGCCCATGTTCATGACTTCAACTTGCTAGTGTTACACTGCACGGCTCGCACTTGACCCCATCGACCACAGGGTCCATCGAACCAAGCCTACTTGCCTCTCCATCACCCGGAGGCCACCACGGCTAAGGCCTTTCGCACTTGTTCTTCACCTGCACCAACACGAGTCAAGCCGCAACCTGTACCTGTACACTTAGCCAAGCATCAGTCCACACAATGTTGTCAATCACTCGTCACTAAGGAGCGACCCTCCACTGGTCCTCGAACACACCTGGTCCTCATCAGCGACAGCGACGGCGCGGAGGACGGCACCGAGCCCGAGGAGGAGGCCGACGAGGCGTCGTGGCCGCGGCGATGGCAACGGTGTGGAGGACAGTGTCGAGCCCGAGTAGGAGGATCAGTTGCTACTTTGGAGGATGGTGACGTACGGCGCGGAGGGACGCCGCACTACTGTCGACATCCGCCGACCCCTTTCGTCATCATGCACGAGGCCGGCCGGCCTGCTGCAGCGTCGGCTTTCTGAGGAGAGGAAGCACGCGTAGTGCTATAAATTAGCTGGTGACGGTGGGGAGAGAGCGAGTGGTGCCTTCAGAGGAGAGAGAGCGAGTGTAGTTGTGGGAGATAGCAAAGTGGTCGGAATACAAAGACAAAGACGCGTAATAAAACACGCGTCTCTGATGTGAGAAAACAAAGGAGATGCTAGCTCCAAACAAGCGTCGCCAATTGGGTCATCATAAAAGGAGACGCGTCCTAACAACCACGCGTCTCCAATAGGAAAGTCGTCGGTAACGGACTGAAAGAGCCCGTTACCGATAGGTTTCATTTTCATATCGGACGCATTTAACGTCCGTTACAAAGAAAACATGTAACGAGCGTTTAAGAAGTCTGTTACCCGAAGTCCTCATTGGTAACGGGTGTTGTGGTGGCGATGTCAGGGCGAGGTCGGGGTCGAGCCTGCTGCGCTTATGCGTAATGGGCACCAAACAACAATCGTTACAGATGCGGGTCCATGTAACGGGTGTTTTGGGCCCTTTACAAATGCTGCGTGACCTATTTGAGGTTTTCACGTAGTGTCGGGCTGCTCTGTCTGCACCTGGTGGACGGTCCACGGGCCCTGTGCAGACGGTCCGCGTGGAGCAGACAACCTAGGTGTTCATTGTGTTCTTCGTGTGTTCTTGCGTGCCTTTCATTCGATCCATTGAGTCGGTTGGTTTTTGGTGCAAGAGGTTTGCGAATGGTCCGTACTAGAGTGTCGGACGGTCCGTGATGAGGCGGACGGTCCGCGGGTCCATCGCGGACGGTCTGTTTTTCTCGGTGTGCTACTTGAGGTTCTGGTTGTTTTTTCGGACAGTCCGCCGTGTCCTCGTGGACGGTCCGCACCATCCCCGCGGACGGTCCGCCCGGCCCCCACGGACAGTCCGCCCGGTGCACTGCAGATTGCCCAAGTCCTTCGCTCTTTTGTGCTTCCGCTTTGGTTTGAGTTGGGACTTGTTCCTAGGGTTGGTAGATCTATTGTGACTACGTGACCTTGGAAAGCTCGTGTGGAAACCCTTGGTTGTGATTTTGGGGCATAAGCGGAGTTCTTCTTGGGAAGAATTTTTTATCAGCTCCCATTCACTCCCCCCTCTCTGTTCACCTATTCGGTCCTTCAACCCTGCAAGTAGTCGGTGACATTGCTTGAGGAAATCCTTGACCTTGTGGCTTGTGCGCAGTGACAAAAGGAAGCTGAGTAGGTGCCAGAGCCTGCGCAAGGCGTAGTCCCTGAAGCCGTCAAGGTCGTAGACCTTGGCGATGAAGATACTTTACTACCTGTGGGAGTTCCCACGGGTAATACATCCGTTGAAGTCGAGCCGCCGTCATCGAAATAGCCACAAGCTCCGACAGTGATAGGGCCTTCGGTAGAGAAGAGCACGGAGCCTCCGGCATCTTCGTGAGTAGCTGTAGAGCCGCCGGTAGTTGCCGCCGGTTTGTTCTCGTTGCTTGGAGGGCCCAAGAAGCAAGTGCCGCACTCCACACTATAAGTACCCAAGAACTCGAGTACCTATTTAAGCTTGAGAAGTAGTGGAGTCACATACATGGTCTTGGTGCAGGAGATGAACCGATGTCTCCAGGGAATCGCAGGGCGCAGGAGCCAACGCGGGTACCAGTACCCGTGTTGATGAAGTCGAGAAGGACGCCCAACAGACCCAGGAGGAGAGGGTAGAAGCCCCTGTAGTTGAGGACAGGGTGACGTCTCCTGTGGAAGACGTGGAGCCGGAGCAAACCCCGGTGGAGGTGACCGAGACGGAGACATTCGCCACCACAGGTTTGTCCCAACTCTGGAGTAAAGTAGGTGAGTCACTGATCTGCGCATACGGTGCAGCCCTCGAGCCAAGGACTAATCCTCTGGCAGAACTTGAAGCAGAACTGGCAGAGGTGATACTGCTTAATGAGGAAGGCAATTTGCCTCATTAAGAAGAAAATCCAGCCGCTGTGCATCAGGAGAATGCACGCGTGTTGACATTTCTTAACGCAACTACCAACGAACAGGTTTCGAACCCATCCTGGTAACAGCACCAGAAATGCTGGTTGGTAATTCTTAACGTTACAGGAGTCCGCAAGCGCACGAAAGTACCATTGTAGCATTTCCCCAAAAGAGTATTCCTAAGGGTATCGAATCCAAGGAAGGCTTTGGTGGATTAACAGGCTCAACAATAGTGCAATGAGTATAGATCATAGGCGGAAATAAATCAGACACTCAAGTGCAGGGGTAAGATATGATAATGGGGTAGTGTGATCACACACACACACACACTCACTCTCTCTCTAAATGGTCCTAGGCATAGGAGGCAACATACGAGTTAGTTCTAGGTTCTTATGTACTATACACATAAAGCTGGTAAGAACGAGTTAGATACGTTAGTGTTGAAGAACATTGACTTAAGCACCCAGGTACCACGGGGAGCTAACCTCCCGCGTTGCTTCCGCACAACTTCGGTTGTTAGACTTTAGACTCCTACAGCTTATCCGAACGTGGGGGATTTCAGAGGGACCAACAGCTGTCACTACCGCGGCCTACCCCACGACAAACCGTGGGATAAACTCATAAGTAAGGTAGCTACACAAACCAAGCACCATGCTTACGTTGTTAGCCAGACTTGACCGCACTGGGCTATTGTGACCCAGGTCAAGCCACTAGATAAACCAGCCAATCAGGAAGTGACACGTGGAGGGCCTAGATCAGCCGAACCAAGGTCGGTTCGGCCGATCTAGGGTTCGGCCGAACCCTAGGGGCCATGTGGCACCCTGTGCTTCCTCGTCGTGGCTGACTGGTGGGCCCTGATGCCTGTCCTCCGTGCATGCCAAGTTTCCCGACAGTTTAGGGGGATAAGTGGGCCCTTGAATCCATGTCATGTCCATGTGGTGCTTCGTGATTCGTCGGGCTCACTTCTCTTAGATTGATGACGTCAGTGATCCAGGGGAATCCTAGGTGGCATCCCTTCATTGGCTGAACTTGAAAGACTTGGATCAAAGACTTATGCTTTTACTCCTCTTTCTAGTGCTATTTACCTGTATTTGCATAATCACCAACACTTGTGGAAATGATTAGTTTAAGCCCTATTCTAGTATTGATGATCATTTTCCATGCCAAAAGGTACATGTTTGACGGGTAAGAAGTGAGTGAAAATCAGCCGTCAACAAATACCCCCACACTCGACCTTTGCTCGTCCCGAGTGAAGGGAAGGACAAGATCAGAGTGAGACATGATATCGAAAGGTATGGAACGAGCATAAGAGATATTCCAAACCATACCTTGCACTTGTGAACTCTGATGTGTCTATCATGCTATCTTGGGTAGTTGAGGAATGGAACAGTCATGAATCAAATCACTCCTGCTCATCATGTTAAGTAACTTGGGGTTTTGCAATATTTTCAAAACAAACCTTGCTTAGCTCCTCGTTTGATTCTCTCAGGTCACTCATTGTGTATATGTCCTCACCAAGACATTAGATTGCCTTTCTTCATCCTACTTCTAATGATGGCTATATGTGGAGCTCAGGGTAGGATAAAGGATAAGGCATACTTGCATCACATATATTGCAAAGTCAAAAACTGGATCCATAGAGAAAAACAATTCATACAATCAGATCAAGATGTGCACTTGTATGGTTATGGTGAGTATGGTAAGGTGGATACTAGGCCCGGAATGGACACTAGTTATTACCATCAAAATTATGGAACTCCTTTTTGCATGATCTCATCTCTCTCCTACTTCTCCTTTATTTTGGACATGGGCTATTCTTTCTTCTTCTTCTTCTTCTTCTTCTTCTTCTTCTTCTTTCACAACCCATGTCTCTTTTGAAGGATACTTTTGGAGAGAGATGTCACACCACATATGGAGCTTTATTTTGATGAAAGGGATGAATGATACAATGCTAACTTCCAGTGTAGAAGCGTAGCAAGGGGGAAATAGGTGGTGTGCACATGAATCTTGATCATGAAAGTAATGAAAAGAATTCTCACAAGGGTCACAGAATTTGACAAAGCTCAGTGCGATAACAAGCAGCATATGAGTAGAAGGTTTTCAACTATGAACATCATATGGCTCTAGTGGGACAGTGGCATATCAAAGAGGAGCCTTGCAAAGGGTTTTCATGATTTTCAAATAAAATTTCCCAAGCACTCAAACATAAAGAGCGAAGATCATATCATCAAACCATATCACAAATGCCAACTACTTAGATAAGCATGAGGTCCCTAATGATATTTGTTCACAAGCATCAAGATGATAAGTAAGGAATAAAACATATGCAAGTCAACCACAGGAACCATGTAGAGCAAGCATAGCACAAATTGCTAAGTTTGATGTAAAGGATATGAATTGAAATTCAAACGAACTCATGTATAAAGGAGAGTGAGGTAGAGGGTGCACATACTATCACTTCTGAAGGATAAGAGATCAAAGAAGACCAGTGGTGATTCGGCTGACCAGAGGGCAGCCGGGTCACTCTAGTTTACCTTGCTCTTGTCATGAAGGCGTAGTCGATGTTGTGCAGCGCCTGTGTGGGAGTTCTCGAGTGGATGAGCTCGAGAGAACTCCCCCACACTGGTGGTTGATCCTGGTGTTGTTCTTCAAACAAAAAGTGGAAACGAAAGAGGGACTCTACTGGTTCAAGAACCATAGAGCCTTTATTCAAATTCAAATATTTTTTTGGTTTTTTTTATTGTCACCATGTCATTTGCTCAAGAAGGGTTAGATCAAAATTGCATTCCATAAACAAAGGGGAATATACCTACCTTGGACCTTCGAGAGGTCATATGTACCACCTTTGCATGATGTGCAACATGAATCTGACACCTCATCTTACATTCCCATTTGAATTTAGCTCAATGACTTACCCATTCAAATTTGACAATTCTCTGCAGGGGTTAGTCAGCATATATGCAACCAAGATCTATGAAAATATAACTCTAAGGTTCATCAATCAAAACTCGACACCATGTCTTGTTTTGACTGATGAAGACAAATTTTAACCTAAGCACCATGCTTAATTTAAAACAGCCTATGAAGGTATGTTGCAACATACATTCAAACCAGAGCATGCTAACATAAATGGAGGAAGCATGAAAGCATGATCAAGATATCATCAATGAAGGACATAAGCATGAGCACAAGACGGTGAACCTCGGGAACCTCCCGGAAGGGCTTTGTTTAATGTCAAAAGCAGGACTTACCTAGCTAGTGGGCAAGATGCAAGAGCTAACATCATCACCACACCAAGATAAGATTTGGTAGAGGAGGAACTTTACTCAGGATGCTCACATACCTCCCCCACACTTGAAGTTTGCATTGCTAGGCAACAAAACTCAAGTGTGTGGTGATCAAGCCTCCCTTTGTAAATGTTCCCTCACCAAAGTGTGTCTAGGTGTTTAGCTGATGTGGCTCACAAGTTCGTAGGCATCACCTGTCCATCTTTCTTTTCAATCTCCACCTGAAAGGTTAGTGACCAAAAATACCCGAAGGGCAACTAGATAAGAACTTACAAGAGCGAAGCTAGATCAGTATCTCGATCAGCCTCTAGACGATCAGGAGCCAAGTAGATGCCTTGCCTCCTCCTAGATCTAGACTAGCTAGCTACTCTGCTATATGGTGTTTCTAGGGCGTAGTATCTCTGACTTGATGACTTGATCTGGTGTATGCAAACTCAGGTTTCCAGATGCCTCTGCTAGGGGGTAGGGGGGCTGCTTATATAGCCCTAAGGGGTAGACGTGCGCCGTTTGATCAAACCGACCTAACGAGTGGTTTAGATTGATCCTCATAGGCGGTGGAAGAACCTTCTGGAAGTAGGGCTGAGGTGGCACCCGGGGGAGGCCGACCGGCCCCACCACCAGGCCGATCGGGCTGGGGTGGGCCTCCCTCGGGGCCCACTTCGGCCAGGTGGTCCGTCGCTTCTTCTAGATGCTTCTTTCTTAGGTGCCAAGTCTCGTTGAGTTCCGGAGCCTTCTAGAGCCTTCTAGATTTGATTCTTTTAGCACTTTTCCTGAATGGTTCCTAGATTTATATAATTTACCAAATCTCCAGAAAAACTGTTAGTGGCACCCTATTCTAAGTTGATATTAACATTTGTGCCTTTTTCTCATGTTTAGTTGACTTATAAATATATAGGATAAGATGTGTCAACACCAAGCTGACCCCGCTGATGAAGGAATTAGAGGCCAGTAACGAGAAGCTCAGGGCTCCTTACTCAGAGCAGAAGTTGGACCTGGCCGAGCTGAGAGACGATGTGCACGACCTTCGCCGCGGCCTCTGTGAGAAGATGAGGAGGCTTTTCTCGGCTACAGGGCACACAGCTTTGTATGACGCCGAGTAGTGGGGATTAGCCCCGACTTTAGTTTATTAGGCGCTAGTCTAGGTCTAGGTTTGTTTGCCTTCATTTCATTTGTTTCCTTTCATGTGTGTAAGCACCTAATCTTTTAGAACATTTTGAAATTTGAATAAAGTGGCTCATCGGTCATGTAACCCAGTCTAGCCACCCTTGTGTCATTACTATGGTCTTTTGATTTACAGGACATCTAGGTTCGAGACAGTGTGGGGGGAGAGCCACGACTCTCCCAATGCAGGCACGACGTTTTTGCACGTACCCACTGCGAGCACTCCGCGCTAGCTGATCGATCATCTACAAGAACCTGAACGGGACCCGCACGAGCTCGCTCCTGTGAAGAGCCTCTCACGGTTCAACTCCCATGCATAGTGTCGGTTTGCATCTCGACAACTCACTCTCTTTCATTTCTGAGTTTTATAAGCTATATCAGTCTATCTCTAAATTAAAACTCGAATGTTGATGCTAAAGACCACCCAGCTTGCTTGATGCCTAAGTAGACTCGCATATGTTATATTCCTCGTTATCTGCCTGATGCTTGTGAACCATAATCATCTTAAGGAGAAGCATGTTTACCTAAGTAATTGACGAGTATGATATGGCTGGATGATATGATCTTTTGCTCTGATGACTAACTCTCTTGGGTTATTTATTTTGAAAAATATAAAACCTCTTAGAAAGGCTCCTCTTTGATATGCCACCGTCCTACTAGAGCCATATGATATTCATAGTTGAAAACCTTATACTCATAGGCTGCTTGGTATTGCATTGAGCTTTGTCAAATTCTGTGACCCTTGTGAGAATTCTTTTCATTACTTTCATGATAAAGATTCATGTGCACCCCACCTATTTCCCCTTGCTATGCTTCTACACTGGAAGTTAGCATTGTATCATTTATCCATTTTGTATCATAAGAAGGAAAAGAAAAGAAACTAACACAAACCCAATCAAGTGATCCAAAAACCAAACAAAACAAACCCTCATCATTTGAAGCCAAAGTCTCAGTCCCCTAAGGCAAGGGCAATGGCTCAACACAACCGAGACAAAATCCAAAGATCATAAAGTGCAAGCCACCAAAGCAATAACTCAGGCGACACCAGGAGCTCCCCCTGAACACATGCAGACTCCCCCTGAGCAAATGCACACTCCCCTTGGACAAATGCATGCAATGCGTGCCATGCAAAACAGAGCTGCTCAGCTCTGGCCATCACCGGTCAGACCGGTGGACAACAATCTCCCAGAAACAAACTACCTGACCGGTCAGATCGGTGGCTCACACTGATCACGCCGGTGGCACACTAGAGCCCAGAAAATTCTCGAAACCGCCTGAAAACTTTCGAAATGCATCCAGAACCACTTTTTCTTCACAAACTTCTCCCTCTTATTGACAATGCATGAATCAAGGCATTTCTACAAAAATTTCAACCTAGAGCTTCTCAAATAGACAATGAGCACCACAAAATGCTACTAGTGAGCAAATGAACAAGCAAGACATTCCAAAGATTCGTTTGAGCATTGCCATCAAGATAGTAAGGCGATATGAGCATATGAGCAAGCCATGAACAAAATACACAATTTTGCGAAAATTTTCCTTTCATGAGCTAAAGACCAAAAATGAGCAAAGTCTACCAAAGTGAATTTAGATCACACAAACTTCATGTTAGGTCACATATCCTAAACACAAGATCATTATAAACACCCATAAGCATCTCATGTCATGTTAAAGCCACCGAGCCACGTGTCTACTTCTTAAAATGAGACTTCTCATGGTAGACATCATGCAACGATAAGCACATATATAAATTCAGTTTTGAAGCCTTTATGACATGGAACAATTGAGAGCACAACTTCAAGCAAGGCATTTCTTACCAATTTGATTTTTCACATTTAAGCATAAAATGGTACATGAAGTCCCTTTGCGGCAAAAAGAAGCTTATGCTCCCCCACAAGGTAACACATGGGCTAAACATTCATAATGACAAATGGGTCTTTGACCCCAAATGAAAAGCACATGATATCCAACCATGAATTAAGCATGACATAAACCACCAAAGCACACTATGATCATGCAAAACCTTAAACTCACAAGACAGAGCCTATCTAGCATTTTTCAAAAATTAGCCACCTCATCATGCAGATGTAGCAAAACTATCAAGAGCATAGCTATCACTACAAGGTTTTGTATCAAATTCAACATCCTCTTTATTGCAACACTGAAAATTTGGTTGTTAGAGATGGTTGTATTGCAACCATTCTAAAAAATGGTAGCGATACATGCCTTCAATACAACGGTTTTCAAGTCGTTGCGAAGCTCTGTTGGATTTGGTGGACGATATTGTAATGGTGAAAAATGGTTGTGTTAGAATTGATTTTGGTTGCAATTATGGGGCAGTACTGCAACCACGTTTGCGTTAGTAGCATTTGGTTATGCCTATTTCTACGGTTGTTTTGTGTTGCATAAAATTTCACAAGCGTTGAAAATGCTAGATGCTTAATGCAACGAGAAATTTGATAGGCGAAGCAAAAGTGGTTCGCAATTGCAATGCTGTTTTGCGGTTGCAACTGCTACAACTTATTGCAATGAGGAATCTAGGGGGCAAATCAAAAGTGGTTCTAAATTGCAATGCTTTTTTGGGAGTTGCAACTGTTACATGCTTATTGCAACGAGAACTAGTACCCAAGGCTGATTTGGATTGAGCCTTGTCTATGATATATTATGAAAAAATACAATTCATAGTAAAAACATAACTTGGCTAATTTTGAATTTAGATTTTATTATAATTATTAATTTTGAGAAAGAAGTTTTAATTGGTGGGGAAACAATCTGTCATTAGAGACAAAATAGAAAAAATAAAAAAAGTGCCATGGTATGGAATTGAACAATGACCTCAATACTACACTAGTATATGACTTACCACTACACCATTATAATGTTAGTGTTAGCTAGCATCGTTCAAGCCTTTTTCATGTTTCTATGTGGTAAGCTCATGGTAACCTTATAGACATTAAAATAGAAAAGTTACTTTACAGGATTCTATTAGTTAGTTACA
Organism: Cenchrus fungigraminus; assembly: GCA_036936925.1. Lineage (NCBI taxonomy): Eukaryota > Viridiplantae > Streptophyta > Magnoliopsida > Poales > Poaceae > Cenchrus > Cenchrus fungigraminus. The sequence goes on along the minus strand of CM072771.1, from coordinate 83,192,879 downwards.
CTCGATACGGTCCCACCAGCTGGTCCCACCTCGACCATGTGGCACCGCAATCCCACTTTAACAACATTTGAAGCAGTAAATGATTTTAGATGGAAAAGTCATAAACTTAAAAGTTATAGAACTCATCAAGATCTACATTTTGTATTATGATGATTTTTGCATTTGACATATTTTGACCGATTAAAATTTGAATTTCAAAAATTTACAAAGAAAATCAATTTTTGAAACCGTAGATAGTTTCAAATTATTTTTGTTTTCTGTCTAATGCAACACCGAAAAACTGTTGTAATAGGCCTAAAATGGTTGCCATAGACACAATGCCAGGAAACCAAACAATTTTAAATTGTCACCGACCGCGATTGCCATATCACTCGGTCCCACCTTGAGGATGTGTCGATGCGGTCCCACCTTGAGGACGTGGTGATACGGTCCCACCTTGAGGACGCAAAAAAATAGAAAAAGGTGGCAGCAGTCGGCTGCGGCCGTGCCCCGGCCAGCCATGGCCACACCCATGCCCACGTATAATCGCAACTCGAGCATTGCCCTGCCCGGGCCTACCCTACATTGACACGGCCGGCCATGCCCAGCCGGCCGCACCGTGGCCGCGGCCGGGTGCAGCCTGGCCGCACCCTGGCCACGGCCGGCCACACCCCAGCTGCGTCCAGCCGGCCGCACCCTGGCCGCACCTTGGCCACGGCCGCACCCTGGCCACGCCGGCCACGCCCTAGCTACGCCCAGCTGGCCGCACCCGGGTGTTGACGGCTGTTAAGTACCATATTTATAGCCGTCAACTCATGCATTTTGACACAAGAAATATACATCCATAGTAGAATAGGGGCTTATACTGACAAATTCCACAAGTGGCAATGTATATTTGAATGCAGGGAATTAGCACAAGAAATAGAGCAAAAGTACACCTTATCCATCCACCTCATCAATCCAAGCCTCTCCACCTCAGCCAATGAGGGGCTTCCATGCAAAGTGCCATGGATTGGTGATGTCACCAATCCAAGGGAGGAAGTCTCGGCGAATCAGAAGTGGCCACACGTGTATCCCATGGATCCCATGGCCCACCAGAGCACCTAAACTGCCTCAAAACCACGTGGACACCTGGAACCACCATAAGGACCCACCTAACAGCCACCACGAGAAAGCACAAGGTAGGTGGGGCCCATAAGGGTTCGGCCGACCCCACAGGTCGGCCGAACCGACCTTGTGGCACCCAATCCTGGCCTTCCACGTGGTGGTCCCTGGTTGGCTCCTGACTTCATTCCCGGTGTGTTTGGGGTGCCTCCATGCTGGTGCTCAGGCCTATAAATAGAAGAAGAGGGGCTAGAGAATAGGACACACACTTCTCCTCCTTCTCACTTTTGCCTTTTGGCTTCTCTCATTAGGAGAGGAGAGCTCTATGCATAGGATTAGTGCTGGCTTGCTAGTGCTTTAGAGATTAGAAGGAAGGTGGGGTTGTGCCATGGTGTTTGGCACATTTCCTCAAGAACAATCCTCTACGGATGCTTCTGTTCTTCATTTAGAATAAAGTGAGTATTTCGACATTCTCAATTAGACTAAAGTGGCATTCATACTGTGTTCTTGTGTTCTTCGTTCGTTCATCATTTAGAGGCTCGTGTTCTTCACGAACACACTTCCTCGATCTAGTTGATGAGTGAGTTTCTCATACTTTCGTGTTTGTTCATAAGTTAGAGGCTCGTGTTCTTCTTGAACACAACCCTTGATCTTCTGTTATAAACACCTAAGTTTGTATCCTGTTTGTATGCCTGCTAGTTTAATCAGAGTTAAGTGGATGCTCCTATATCCTAATCTAGATCAAGTTCATCTATGATCCCTTGCATAGGATAGCGTATATCTGAGTGAGTTCGGGTCTCTCCCTCATGGGTTCATCGCTACATATTTATACGTAGTGCTATAGTGTTTCTACGGGATATCAGACGTAGCCGTGCTATAGTAGTAATCGGTGGTGTAGACGTGGTGTCTAGACTATGGGTTATCCTTCGAATGCTCTGTATCCCACGATTTGTCTTGGGGTAGGCCGCGGTAGTGACAGCCGTTGGACCCTCTGAAATCCCCCACGTTCGGATACAGCGTTTAGGCAACCATTTGCCGTGAACCAACTATTATAGCCAGGAGGGGCCGGTGTCCGAAACGAGAGTTCCTAATCGAGAGGCTGTTCTCAACTCTGCGCGCTATCAGCAAGATCCTTTCCATCTTCATCTCATCCTTTAGAGTTGTGTCCTTGGATCATCAGTCTAGGATAGAAGGTAGTACACATCGTTCCTTCGATTCGATACCCTTTGGAATACTCCTGAGGTAAAGTGCTACAGCGGTATTTTTGTGCGCTTGCGGATTCTTTCGTACCTGTCAGTATGCCCAGGTGGATCTTACGCTCACGCTAGGTACATAACTAGTGGTGACGTTAACAAATACCAACAAGCATTTCTGGCGCCGTTGCCAGGGAATGGTTGTTGTATCTATCTTCGAACCTAGTGGTCCTCGTATCTTTTGTTTTTCCTTTTTGTTCTACCTTTACCCCCCGTTACCTATCGAGATATCCTTTTTGTTTCTTTCCTTCTATCTTTACCCCCGTTACCCATGGAGAAGCTTTCCTGTAATAGCATCTCTACCCCTAGGGGCGAGTTCGTCTTAGAGCAACCATCAACTTCTTCATCTAGCTGCGAGCTTCGTCCTGGCTTTATAGCCATGGTTCAGAATCGACCTTTCTCTGGTGCCATCAGTGATGATCCCCATGATCATTTAAAGAAGTTCTAAGAACTGTGTTCGTGCTTGGTAATCCCAGGTATGACCCGGAAACTTTGAGCTGGAAGTTATTCCCTTTTTCTCTTGTAGACATAGCAGAACAGTGGTACACCCGCACGATAGAGAGTGTAGACAATTGGGAAGAGCTACGAGATGACTTTTGTCACTCATTCTCCCCTTTTGAACACTTAGATTCGCTACCGTGTGAATTCCATGAATTTGAGCAACTAGAGTGCGAGTCTATAGGTGCAGCTTAGGCTAGGTTCTCACACCTATTGGAGCTTAACTCAGACTTGTCTATACCCGATAATGTGTCTTTAACCATCTTTCACGGGATGATAGACATGGATTCTGCATTTGAGCTCAACCTTCTAGATGGAGGTTCATTCAGAACGCAAACTCCAACGGAAAGAAGAGAGACCCTAGAATACTTCTTAGAAACCTCTTCTTCCCATCCCAGATACAATGACCTCCATCAAGAATCAGAGTCGATCCAAGAGAGTCTCTTAATAGACGAATTTGAGCTTTCACCTTGCACATCCAATGATTCGTCTAAAGAGCCTTCTCCTGAACCACGAACACCAAAGGGAGAAGAAATTCAACCTTCGGAGTTCTCTTCTCGAGTTGAGGGTGATCCTTCTCGGAACATCATAAATACCTCAGATCGTTCTTGGCACGAGAAGCCTACAGCATCGTTGGAATTTGATAAGGTTCTCGATGAAGTTTGGAGTCATGGGGCAATAGTGGAATTGTCGCCTTGGAAATCAGAGCCTGTTGCCGAAGTAATTCGGGTCAGCTCGACTTCCCCGACCATCCATTGCTCCATGAGGGGAAACACCGTAGATGCTGTTCATGACCCTGCTGCTGGAGTTTGCATCATATTAGAGTACCTTTTGGACACTCTGGTGGGTGACATGCCCCTCACCCCGACTGATAGATATTTCCGAAGTCCTCGGTATAAAGAATACATTTTCCCATGTCGAGGGATTGCTAGGGACGTGCCAATCATCATAGACAAGATCGAGGTGCGCTTAGACTTTCACATCTATGACATCATGGATTTCGATCTTCTTCTGGGCTTCCCATTGGATGAACTTCTTGATAAATCTCAAGGAAGCCTAGATGTAAAGCTTAGGGAAGTCGCTTCTACCACGTCCATCTCTTGCCATGAACATTCCATGGTAGAGCCTCTTCCCGAGCGAAACCCGCTCAAGACGATTATGCACGTATCTCCATTCGCATCATCCGAGCCTATTTCGATTGAGGTTGTAGACTTCTCTACTCCTCAAGGGGATGACTCGGGAGATCCTCTTCACCTCTGTGGAGGTGAACGATCGTCACCACTCTCGACCGAGTTTCAGCCTCTTCCCGCTGGCCCGTATCATATTGCTTTCGATCATGATCAAGAGTCAACATTGAGCTTCCACGATGACTCTCTTGAGATGGAGAATTCATGGGCCATGGAACCTTTCGAGACACCGACTCTGGAGTCCGGAGGAAAGAATTCCACACACGAGCATGGTAGCTTCATTCTTGATCTACCATACAGACCATGCTCGCATCAGGCCTATCCAGAGCCGGCCATGCTGAGTGCACTTTGCACATTCGAGGGTTGCAACCACCTTCTAGTCCTCCATTGCAGAATGTTTAGAAGGCAGATTGTGGATGCATATGTCTATCATAAACATATCAGATTTCGTGTGTGCACTGTGGCACTAACCTTGCAGCTGAAGCTTCACCGATTCATCAAGATTGGTGGTGAGACGGGAATGACACCACCAACGATAGCTGCAAGATGAAGTTCCCACGGTCGAGCTTATGACCAATAAATAAACAAAGCACTACCAGGAGATAGCCTGGATTAGCTTAGGTTTCATTTCCCTTTTCGAATAAAAGCAAGAACATGTTTTTAGGATAAGTTGTCCTTCGGGTATTTTTGGTCACTAACCTTTCAGGTGGAGATTGAAAAGAAAGATGGACAGATGATGCCTACGAACATGTGAGCCACTTCTTTTACAACACCTAGATACCCTTTGGTGAGGGAACGTTTACAAAGGAAGCTTGATCACCACACACTTGAGTTATGTTGCCTAACAATGCAAACTTCAAGTGTGGGGAAGGTATGTGAGCATCCTAAGTAAAGTTCCTCCTCTACAAAATCTTATCCTGGTGTGATGATGTCAGCTCTTGTATCTTGCCCACTAGCTAGGTAAGTCCTGCCTTTGACATTAAACAATGCCCTTCTGGGAGGTTCCCGAGGTTCACCGTCTTATGCTCATGCTTATGTCCCTTATTGATGATAGCTTGATCATGCTTTTGTGCTTCGTTTATCTTCGTTCATGTGCTCTGGTTTGAATGTGTGAGCAATTGCATACATTCATAGATTGTTTTAAATTAAGCATGGTGCTTAGGTTAAAATTGTCTTCGTCAATCAAAACAAGACATGGTGTCGGGTTTTGATTGATGAACCTTAGAGTTATATTTTCATAGATCTTGGTTGCATATATGCTGACTAACCCAAGCAGAAAATTGTTAAATTTGAATGTGTAAGTCATTGAGCTAAATTCAAATGGGAAGGTAAGTTGAGGTGTCAGATTCATGTTGCACAACATGCAAAGGTGGTACATATGACCTCTCAAAGGTCCAAGGTAAGTATATTCCCCTTTGTGTATGAAGTGTAATCTTGATCTAACCTTCTGAGCAAATGACATGGTGACAATAAAAAAAACCAAAAATATTTGAATTTGAATAAAGGCTCTATGGTTCTCGAACCAGTAGAGTCCCTCCTTTATTTTCATTTGTCATTTGAAGGACAACACCAGGGTCAACCACTAGTGTGGGGGAGTTCCCTCAAGCTCATCATCGACATATCCACTAGAGAACTCCCACACAGGCGCTGCACAACATCGACTACACCTTCATGACAAGAGGAAGGTAAACCAGAGTGACCCGGCTGCCCTCTGGTTAGCTGAATCACCACTGGTCTTCCTTGACCTCTTATCCTTCAGAAGCGATGGTATGTGCACCCTCTATCTCACTCTATCATATCCCTGAGTTTGTTTGAATTTCAATTCCTATCCTTTTATATCAAACTCAGTGGTTGGTGCTATGCTTGCTCTACATGATTCCTGTGGTTGGCTTGCATATGTTTTATTCCTGACTTACTATCTTGATGCTTGTGAACAAATAACATTAGGGAACTCATGCTTATCTAAGTAGGTGATGTTTGTGATATGGTTTGATGATATGATCTTCGCTCTTTATGTTTGAGTGCTTGGGAATTTTATTTGAAAAATCATAAAACCCTTTGCAAAGCTCCTCTTTGATATGCCACTGCCCTACCAAAGCCATATGATGTTTATAGTTGAAAACCTTATACTCATATGTTGCTTGCTTTTGCATTGAGCCTTGTCAAATTCTGTGACCCTTGTGAGAATTCTTTTCAATACTTTCATGATCAAGATTCATGTGCACACCACCTATTTCCCCTTGCTATGCTTCTACACTAGAAGTCAGCATTGTATCATTCATCCATTTCATAAAAATAAAGCTCCATATGTGGTGTGACCTCTCTCTCCAAAAGTGTCCTTTAGAAAGAGACATGGGCTATGAAAAAAAAAGAGAAACACATGCTCAAGCATGATGAAAAGAAAAAAAAGGAAAGAAAGAATAGCCCATGTCCAAAATTAAGGAGAAAAAGGAGAGAGATGGTCATGCAAAAAGGAGTTCCATAACTTAGATGGTAATAACTACTGTCCATTCCGAGGCTAGTGTCCACCTTACCATCAACCAACACTTCTTCTCCTCCTTCTCACTTTTGCCTTTTGGCTTCTCTCATTAGGAGAGGAGAGCTCTATGCATAGGATTAGTGCTGGCTTGCTAGTGCTTTAGAGATTAGAAGGAAGGTGGGGTTGTGCCATGGTGTTTGGCACATTTCCTCAAGAACGATCCTCTACGGATGCTTCTGTTCTTCATTTAGAATAAAGTGAGTATTTCGACATTCTCAATTAGACTAAAGTGGCATTCATACTGTGTTCTTGTGTTCTTCCTTCGTTCATCATTTAGAGGCTCGTGTTCTTCACGAACACGCTTCCTCGATCTAGTTTACGAGCGAGTTTCTCATACTTTCGTGTTTGTTCATAAGTTAGAAGCTCGTGTTCTTCATGAACACGACCCTTGATCTTCTGTTATAAACACCTAAGTTTGTATCCTGTTTGTATGCCTGCTAGTTTAATCAGAGTTAAGTGGATGCTCCAATATCCTAATATAGATCAAGTTCATCTGTGATCCCTTGCATAGGATAGCGTATATCTGAGTGAGTTCGGGTCTCTCCCTCGTGGGTTCATCGCTCCATATTTATACGGAGTGCTATAGTGTTTCTACGGGATATCAGACGTAGCCGTGCTATAGTAGTAATCGATGGTGTAGACGTGGTGTCTAGACTACGGGTTATCCTTCGAATGCCCTGTATCCCACGGTTTGTCTTGGGGTAGGCCGCGGTAGTGACAGCCGTTGGACCCTCTGAAATCCCCCACGTTCGGATACAGCATGTAGGCAACCATTTGCCGTGAACCAACTGTTATAGCCAGGAGGGGCCGGTGTCCGAAACGAGAGTTCCTAATCGAGAGGCTGTTCTCAACTCTGCGCGCTATCGGCAAGATCCTTTCCATCTTCATCTCATCCTTTAGAGTTGTGTCCTTGGATCATCAGTCTAGGATAGAAGGTAGTACACATCGTTCCTTGGATTCGATACCCTTTGGAATACTCCTGAGGTGAAGTGCTACAGCGGTATTTCCGTGCGCTTGCGGATTCTTTCGTACCTGTCGGTATGCCCAGGTGGATCTTACACTCACACTAGGTACGTAACTAGTGGTGACGTTAACAAATACCAACAAGCATTTCTGGCTTCGTTGCCGGGGAACGGTTGCTGTATCTATCTTCGAACCTAGTGGTCCTCGTATCTTTTGTTTTTTAGAACTAAATTGTATCTTTCTTCGGATTGACCAAGCTATATGCATGAATTTACTCCTTGCCTCTGTTAAGTTCCAGCAAGCATCACTTTCTTTTAGTTATTCTTTTGCCTGGCAATTGAGCTTTTATCATTAAGCAATACCCAATTGTAATAACATTGAAATATTCTGACAACTAATTAAAAGTGGCATTAATCAGAGGGACACCTCTAGGAGAAAACCATAAGGGAATATCAAGAGCAAGAAGAAAATGGATGGTACCCAATTATTGATTTATTTTCTGACCAAGTTACATGTCCAGATGATGCTTTTTTTTCAGGTGCTCTGTAATTTGTATCTGTCATCACAATTAGATGTAAGGTATATATATTGTGCAAGATTATACTTTGCATATGCTTCACGGTTTGTAATTTCCTTCTGTCAGTTTAAAGTCAATCACCCTCATTTGAAGATTACTACTGGCTGGTTCTATTAGCATGTTCAGAGCAGCTTACCCATTGAGCTCTCTTCTGCTTCATTGATTATATTCTGTCCAGATGACTTAATTCCTCACTGGTGCTATGTAGATTTAGAAAGGAATTGAGCACTTCCTGGAAAACAAGAACATGCTGATACCTTATTGCTGCTAGACTCTGCCGTGGTCCATGCTATGTTCTACCCTTTTATATTCATTTGCTTGCTTAATTTGCACTATGCCTTTTCTCTGATTACATGAGATCTAACAATTTCCCTCTCTCTAAGTCTGCACATATCTGTGCAACATAAGGATGTGTTTTCCTAAATTTTTTATATTAGAGATTGTGATCACAACAATAATAATCATAACTTGTGCTCGACTGCTGGACATTTATTACAGTACCACTTTATCCATGTATTGTAATTATATATATATGTTTGTATGCTTATAAATTGAAATTATTTCACACTCTGTCCATCTGGCGGTTAATATTTTCATTCATGTGTATCTTACACTTCTACGTGTGTCGTGTGCAGGCCAAAAAAATCCATCCTCCTTGCCTGCAACTCATCTCAGTTGAGGGAGCACATCACATTGGTTAGCCACGTAGAGAGGAATGCAATTTTGGTCTCTTATATTCAGTAAGGAGACATGTCTTGCTGTTTTTGTTGCTCCGACCTGAAAATGTTGGGCTCTGGATTGAGCTCTACTTGATCTACTTGATATAAAAATCTCTTCAGTTTTGAATTTTGATCTCCAATTGGTGTTTTCTGATGTTCTGAAATTTCAATGCGTGTTCATTAGTTGGATTAATGAATACACTACACGATACTTTATTTCAATTAAATAGATTCCACCTCTTTTATCAAAATAATAAAATAATAGTTGGTTTGTTTCAGTTTGTTGGCCCTGTTGTGATGGATATGCACTCCCTTTCACTTTCTGAATGAATTGTATGAAAGAGCTCCCGCCCTTCGATCAATAAAATGAGGTGTCTCTTAAGTGGGTCCGAGACGGTTTTTGTAGTAGTATGATGCTACTCTGTTCCTACCTATCAAGGCTAATTTAGTGCCATAGTATGTTTTCATGATACATCATAGCTGATTAAACTTTGCTTTATTATGCCCGATCAGTTTGAATATGGTATATATGTTGGTTCAATGTGTCAGCCATTTTCCTTTTTGTTCTCACACCTTTTTATTATAAAGGTTGCACTTAAATTACTGGAATATGGTAGCTGCAGCTTTGTGATTAGAGAAAAAGGAGTGTATCACAAGCAAATATTAAGGTTACCTTTGCAATGATTCCTAAAATGGTGGTATGACTTACCTGAACCTGATATGGTGGTATGACTTCTCTGAACCTGTACATGATATGGTGGTTGTCTCTTGCAGTTGTGATGGAACATTTGCAACGATTCTTAAAATATTAATATATCTGAGAACTGTTGCCTTGTTGGACAAACTGGTCGTGTTTTATAACACTTGGATTTTGTAAGCCTACTTATAAGTTGTAGTCTACGGACCCCTTACTCTGAGTGGAATAAACAAGTGACAATGGTTTATTAGAAGATATAGATTTTACATGATTGCTTTTAGATTTTGCATGTCCTCTGAACAGATTTGAATTTGAAATAATGTTGTTTGCCAAAATATTATATTACAATTATAGTTTTACTAAAGCATGTTAATGATTTTTCAGGAAGAAGCTTGAGTTTGAGGAGGAGCATGCGAATGGTGGACAATGGTGAACATGAAGGCAACCTTTGCTGCTACAGTAGACATAGGTCATATAATTCGAATGAGTTCAAACTGTACGCTGGATACATTATGTGTTATACCAATGGTTGTGTCTAAGTTTAGTTTGACATTGGGAGTGTTTTATTAAAGATTTGTACGAACAAGTTGTATTTCATTTTAATGGATGTCGATGCTTCATTCATTATGTATTTAACTTTTTGCGATTATTGATTTAAGCTACGAAATAAAAAAGAGAAACTATCTCTTGCAACTACAAAAAATATGACGGTGGCAATAAAGGAATCTACCTATGGCAACCAGTTAGTAATGTGGCAATAGATGACCTATATGTAGCAACCAACCTAAGTAATGTGGCAATAGCCTATGTCTTCTATAGCAACCATTCAGAAACGTGGCAAAAGAGGACATCTTTGTCGCAACCAACCTAAAGAGATGTTGCAATAACCTAAGCCACCTATAGCAATCATTTAGGTGACATGGTAACAGAGAAGCTCTATTGCAATTCTTTCTTCGTGTAGCAATAACCACTCTTGCAACACCCGTGTTGCGTTGCGATTGCATTGTGTTGCTACACGACCAGCGTGTCGCAATACGTATCACTAGCAACGCCTAGTTCGTTGCAATTGATACTATTGCCACACTCATAATGGTTGCAATTACTATTGTTACAACACTCACCAAGTGTTGCAAAAGCGTAAAAAGTGTTGCAATAGAGGGGTTGTGTGTCGCAACTAAAACGTAATCTGTTGCATTATGCCTATTGCTACGGTTACAAGTGCAACGACTTTTAACCAAAAAAAGGTAGCAAAAGTACTATTGCTACCATTTTTGTGTCTTTTGCTACTCTTTTTCCGCGTTCAATTTGATACAAAACCTTGTAGTGATATCCATCATCAAGTCATATCAAACATGCTCACAACTAGCATATCACAGCAATCAATGTATATAGGACAAGCTCATCCTACTATGATACAAATGGAAAAACAACCTAAGATACAAAGATGACTATACATCATGCTTCAAATGCAATGCCATGCAACAAAGTAAATAAGATACATATGCTACAAAGGAGCTCGCACCACCAACTCAAGAAAGCAAACACACACTGACCTCACCCCGCAAGCGGGTGAAAGTGGCTTGGTCAAGTGGTTTGGTAAAGATATCGGCTAGTTGGTTTTGGGTGGGCACATGGATCAAAGCAATCTTTCCATTCTCCACATTGTCTCTCAGGAAGTGGTACCTCACCTCTATATGCTTGGTTTTGGAGTGGAGAAATGGATTCTTGGCTACACATATGGCACTAGTGCTATCACAAGAGAGTGGGACATGGGAACCCTCCTCACCAATGTCGCTCATAGTGTAGGTAATCCATAGGAGCTGGGAACAACAACTGGCTGCAGCAACATACTCGGCCTCTGTAGTGGACTGGGCTACACAGGACTGCTTGCGAGATGACCAAGAAACCAAAGAAGACCCAAGAAACTGACACCCACCGGAGGTAGACTTTAGATCCAAACGACACCAGTGAAGTCAGCATCCGCAAACATGTGAAGGCTGAGTGTCGAGGCCGTAGAATACCAAAGACAAAACTCAGGAGTGTAGTTCAAATACCTGAAAAATTCGCTTGACGGCCTACCGATGTGAAGTCCTCGGTGAAGCCTGAAAACGAGCGCATAGACACACACTGAACTGTATGTCCGGCCTCGTCACCGTCAAGTAGAAGAGGGAGTCGGTCATGCTCCTGTAATCCTTCTGGTCCACGGGCTCGCCATCTACATCCGCATCCAAAGTTGTAGTCATACTAATCGGTGTAGCCATCAGCTTCGAGTCATCCATCTTAAATTTCTTCACTATGTCCTTGGTGTACTTTGCTTGATGCACAAACATCCCGTCCTAGCACTGCATGATCTGAAGTCCAAGAAAGAACTGCAACTCACCCATCATGGACATCTAGAATTCCCTGCTCATGTCATCTGCAAACCTGGCAACCAAAGTATGAGAAGAGCCACCAAAGATTATGTCATCCACGTATACATGCACGATCAGAATGTCAACGCCATGCCTGAGGAGAAAGAGAGTCTGATCTACCTTCCCCATCACTAACCTCTTACTAAACAAGAACCCTCTCAACCTGCCATACCACACCCTGGGTGTTTGTTTTGGGCCATATAGTGCTTTTCTGAGTTTGTATACCTGATGGGGAAACCTCTCGCTCTCAAAACCCGGGGGTTGCCTCACATACACTTCTTCCTCTAAAAACCCATTTAAGAAGGTACTCTTCACATCCATTTGGTACAATTTGAACCCTTTAGCAACTGAAAATGCTAGAAGGATCCAAATTGCCTCCAAACAGGCCACTAGAGCAAATGTCTCCTCATAGTCTACCCCCTCTTTCTGGCTAAACCCCTGAGCAACCAACCTCACCTTGTTTCTCACAATCTCCGCATTTTCTTCCTTTTTGTTCTTCCACACCCATTTTGTCCCAATAGGTTTGCAATTTGGTGGAGGCTCAACCAACTCCCACACTTGATTCCTCTCAAAATTCTCAAGCTCCTCATGCATAGCGTTCACCCAATCTGGTTCAGAAAGCGCGTGTCCAATATCTTTGGGCTCAAAAGAAGCGACAAATGCAGAATGAGCAAAATGAGAGTGCCTTTGTCACCTGGACCGTGTAGTATGCTCATGCATGTCACCTATGATCAAAGAAGGTGGGTGATCCACCTGAACGCGCTGGGGAGCCTCACATCTGGAGACCACCTCCCCCTCAGCAGCAGCATCCACTCGAACAGCCTCAGTCGTCGTCGGTGTAGAGGATGGACCATCCTCGATCGTAGTCATCGTCGTGGAAGTAGTAGGTACACGGCCAGCTGCGGGAACACCACCACCATCATCTTCATCACCATCTTCCTGCACCTCCTCCTCAAAGATCTCCTTGCCAAATTCCTCATCACCTGCACAATCAAAAACCAAAGAGCTACATGGTTGTGTCTCATCAAAGGTAACCTCGCATGTCTCCACGATTTGGTTAGTTTCCAAGTTGAGCACACGATATGCTCAAAAATACCATCAACAGACCTAGCCTCAAACTTGTCCAACTTTCTACCCATCTTAATAATGAAACACTTGCAACCAAAGACATGAAAGTGACTCACCTTTGGTACTCGCCCATACATCAGCTCATAGCAGGTTTTCTTCTTGAACGCTCGGAGGAGGATCCTGTTTGACACATAGCATGCGGTATTCACCGCCTTAGCCCAATACCTCCTAGGAGTCTTGTGCTCATTGGGCATCGTCTTAGCCATCTCACACAGGGTCCGATTCTTCCTTTCCACAACACCATCCTGAGGAGGGGTGTACGGAGTCGAAACCTGATGCTCAAGACCAAGATCACGACAAAAGGTCTCAAAACGGGAGTTCCTGAATTCGGTGCCATTGTCACTGCGTATGGCTCTAATGGCATCTCCATGGCTCTCGTTTTTCAACCTCAAGATCAGGTCTCGAACAAAACCAAACGGCTCACCCTTATCCTCCAAGAAAAACACCCATGCATAGCGAGAGTAATCGTCCACAACCACAAGGACATACCACTTCCCACCCACCGAGCGAACTCGAGCTGGCGCAACAAGGTCTATATGCAACAGCTCTGTCAGACGCTCTGTCATGACAGCAGTCAGGGGTGGATGGGGAGTGGCTACCATCTTTCCATGCCTACAAGGCGCACAAACCAAATCCTTCTCAAAACACAACCTGGGCAATCCTCGGACAAGATCGAGTGCACTCAAGCGGGAAAGCAGTTCAAAGCTCAAGTGCCCCAACCTCCTATGCCCCCTCCACAACTCAGAAGAAGGACCAGCAACCAAACACCTCGAGGGACCAAAAGACTGAGAAAAATCAGTGCGAAAGATCTGTCCCTCGGGCACGATCGTACAAACAAGATTGCTTCGAGAGTCAAGAACACGAGAAGCCCCCAACATAAAACGCACCTCATAACCCTTGTCCAGTAACTGAGATACTGACAACAGGTTATACCCAAGTGACTTGACCAGAGCCACACGCTTTAAGGTCACGAAGCTGCTCACCATAACCTCACCTTATGAAAGCACCCATCCTCGTTCATTATCCCCGAAAGTGATGTACACCTTTGACACCATTGGGGTGAGGCTGGAGAACCACCCCGATCTCTGGTCATGTGTCGCGAACAACCGAAGTCAATCAACCAAATGTTCTCCATGCCTCCCACCTGCAAATCAAAAACAAAAACGAGAATGAGCAAGCAACTCAACAATAGGGATAGAACAAAAGGAATCAAACGAGTGTCGAGCCATTTGCTCAAAGGTGGGGTTAGCAACATCCATCCTATCACGCACAAAGCTACGACCACCACGCTGTACCACCTCACATCTTGCTGGAGGAGAACGACCACCACGAAAGGGAAAGTGTGGCTCGTAGCCCCTCTGAAACCCAAAGCTGCGACGACCTATCCCATCCTCATATCGATCACAAGGTGGAGAACGTCTAGCAAACACACCACCACCAGAAACAAACCCTCTACTGCCTGTACCACGAACATAGGAACAACCACGATCACGAAACCCAAACTGGCCATCTCTCTGGCCGCACCGTTCTGACTAGTGCCCCAGACCGGTCTGACCGATCCACCCCGGCTAGCAACTCTGTCCCGATTAGCAAAGCTCCTAGCACCCCAAGCTGGAACAGACCTCACCACCGCCTCTCCTCTAGGTAGTAGCATACGAGGCTCAGGTATATCATGAGAAGGATGATACCTATCCTTGTTAACCCACTCCTTAGCCATCCTATCATCCCTCTTCTTCTTATAGCAATACTCGCTCACATGACCATCCCTCCCACAATATTCACAATGGAAGTGGACTGGTTTTGACTTTGGTTGTGGTTTCTCACTAGGTTTCTCAACAACTTTATCTCTTGGCTTCCCCCCAAACACATTCCCAACACTACAAGAAAATCGTTAACTAGTGACACAACCACATTTTAGCGTCATTGATTTATGATGTTCCTGGCTGATCTCGTCATTAAATTTCACTTCTGAGCAAATTTAGTGACAAAAAATTTTCGTCATAACGGTTGGTACTGTAGAGCATTCCATGTTCCAAGCTAGTTTTGTGACGCCATAAGCTCCGCAACAGCGTCATAAACCAACTTTGGTCCCACATGTAAGTTGAAGCAGCAATATAAACCAACCTTGGTCCCACATGTATGTTCAAACATCTAGAGCCCAACCGCTAGCGCCCTATCAAAATGTTGCAAAAATAATTCGTCATCGCGAGGGGTCGAACTAAAGACCTGCTGGAACAACACAACATTATTTACCAGTACACCACCTCATGGCTCTGTGACTTTTTTGGGAAATTTATACATGTATCAGATATTTTCCCGTGGTCTCGCGCCAGCTCACCGAGCCGCCCGCGCCAAGTCAACTGGTCGCGACCACTGCCTGACCGGCCGCCCCCACCACACTAGCTGCGGCCTATGCCACGTGGTCAGCCGCCCGTGCCAGGTCACCGGACACGTGAGCCCCAACCACAACACAGAGAGGTGCGGGTAAGTTGGTGGGAGAAAAGCCCACGCTGTAGGAAAAAATAGTTTTCCCGCAGCCCGCTGCCCCGAAAGGGGAAAAAGGAGAATAGAGAGGCGAGTAGGCTACCAAAACATATCATTCCGGCAGTGATTTGCGCCTTCCAATGGCTGCTCACTCCTACGGGCGCAACCTTGGTGATACTTGCTGCAGCGGCATGTCAATCTGGTAAGTAATTTTGTGTTAAATCTGGAAAATTTCATTTCGCAGAATGTTATCTTTTCGATTTGTTCTGTGGTCACTAATTTTGAGTTGGATTCGCCAAAAACTTTCCAGATGGATAGACACTGGATAACCGGTTGTACTGGTTTTACCACCGATCATGAGATAGGGGTCCAGGATTTCTTGGCATTTCTTCGGACAAGATACGCTGAGGACGATGAAGAAATATTATTCCCGTGTCGTCGATGCCTCAATAACTCTACAGGGACTATAGAGCGAAGTCAAGTTCACTTACTTGTGAGTGGGATGGCAACAACTTACACTAGGTGGATCCATCATGGAGAAGCTTTGGAGGATATGGTTGACGAAGACGCAAATGTTCATGATAATGCAATTCTGCATGATGATGGAGTTGAGGAAATTGCAATTATGCCGGATTGTTGGCGGTCGATTTCCGTCAACCAAAAACCCTTGTTATGTTATGGTTTGAACTTCATTTTGGAACTAACCCGCCACTAGGCATACTAATGATATAACAAGTTCACCATTAGATGTGTGTTTTGGAGTATAATGTTTACGCAGGAATTCATGCACTAAATAAGAAGAGATGCACTCGGTTCGGAGGACGATTTACGTGATGATCAAAGAGCTTTGACCGTGCGTAAACTTGACTCCAAAGGTGGCAAGGACCATCGTGCATTAATGAAGAATCTTCGAGGACCAAGATGAAAAGATCCGAAGATCATGTGTAAAGACCCCTTAACTTGGTCGCGGGGATAACGACGTCCAAAGCACACATCTCAAGGAGGAAAAACCCCAAAGTGAAAAAGAAGACACATGGCAAAAGACGGGGACGAACCGGGCCAGGGATGGCCCAGGCCGGTCGGCCCAGGCCGGCCGGCCTACCCCCATTCGGGGTCGGTTCGTCGCCGCCTTTCTTTGGTGATAAGTTCATGCAACCCTAGTTGTTTGGGGGAAGGAGCCATTCGCGAAAGACGAACAGAGGAGCCTCACGAGATCAACCACAAGGAAGAGGGTTGATCGAGGGAGTGAGCGTTCAAGAGAATCACCGCTAAGGTCAAGGGAGGCCACCACGAGGAAGGAGGACGTTGATGCCCTACCACGACGCCGCCGGAGTTGAAGGACACCGAGAAACGAACTGCATCGGAGGCGTCCACCATGTTCTACGGTGCCATGCCTAGCGTCTTGATGGGCTAATGTTATTGTTTGTACATGGAGTTGTAATGGATCTTGATGCATAGTTACCCACTCTTGTTTGGACCTTATGTCTGTCATTCCTTTGTTGATGATGCTTAATGTTTAAGGCTTGTTTAAGGCTAGCTACCATGCTTTTCGGGGTTGCTCCCGTAGATCACGTCAACATACCGTGTTCATTAGGATTAGTATTGATTACCTTCGTATAGTGACATGTACGAGGGAAGGGAAATGTCTAGTTCTATGTTCACATGCTTGTTGGCGTTTCGTAGCGCCGTCATCTTAAGAACAGATCTGGGACCCATCCTTAGTGACAACACCAGGAAACGCCTTATAGGCACCTCTCAATGTCACAACTAATGGCACGGGTTAGCGTGAACATCGAGACTTGCCAAAGGTTAATCTAAACGATCATGAATGAATCCGCAAGCGCACAGATAAACCATTATAGCATTTCCCCAAGGAAGAAGAGTATTCCAATGGTATTGTATCTGTGGAAGGCAATGGCGGATATCTTAGACTTATGCTTTTGCTCTGAATGTAAACCAAGAGATAGATATAGGGAACAACACACTCAAAGACAGGGGTAAGATAAAAGATATAAGGGTAGTGCGACACACCCACTCAGATCTACCTCTACTCTAGCACACTACGGCTTAGGGGGAACATACGAGTTAGCTCTAGGTTCTAATGTGCTAAACATATAAAGCTAGAAGATACAAGAGATGGGCATGAGTATTGCATGAGAGAGTTAAGGTTCAGCACCTAGGTACAAACGGGGAGCTAGCCCGCGACGACCAGCACTCTGCGAAACTAGACTTTAAACTCCTACAGCAGGTACCCCAGCGCGGAGGTTGCCCAAGGATCCAACAGGGCTGTCACCACCTGAGGACCAACCTCTATCGTTACGGGGGGTATGCTCATAACTATCGTAGCCAGACAACCCAGGCACCATGCCTATGTTGCTGCTGGACTCCACCCGACCCGGGCTATTGTGACCCAGGGTGAGAGCCACCAGAAGACTGGTCAACTAGACCGAGTACCGTAGCTCGAACACAGACCTCATGCAATACTCTCATGCCATCTAACAAGATCAACTAAGGCTAGACATACAAACAGATATGAACTCTCTTATGTCTAATCAATAAGATCAAAGGGTCATGTCGTGAAGAACACGAGCCTCTAACTTATGAACAAACACATAAGGAAGGAGTTTATCACCCTTCAAGTGGATCAAAAAGTAGTGTTCACGAAGAACACAAGCCTCTAAATGATGAACAGAGGATGAAGTCAAGAACATATCAAACATATGATCTACCATGACTTTATATGAAATAGCTGAATAACTAAAGTAGATCAAAGTCATACAAAGAAATAAAGATAAAAGAGAACTCAAATCTAGACATTCAAGAGGACTTGGAACCTGAATAAGAGCTACTCTAGCCTACCCCCTAGCCTTGGAAACTAAAAGTGAGAGGAGAATGAGAGAGTGGTGTGTGAGAAATGGGAGCCCCTCCCCTTCTATTTATAGGCAAGGACCAGGCTTGCTCGGAGGCTCAAAGTGCTCCAAAACACCCGAGAGTGAGGCAATGGACCAATAGGGGGCTGCCACGTGGAGGGCCAGGATGGAGCCCCCTAGGTCGGTTCGGCCGATCCTTGGATCGGCCGCACCCCTACGGTGGCCCCACCTGGTGTGCTTCTTTTGGTTGGCTACCTTGTGGGCCCTCTGATCCACCCCCGGTGCATGGCTTGATTTGGTATCTGAGGTGGGCCCTTTGATCCCTGTGAAGTCCATGTGGCGTGCTCTGATTCGTCGGTGAGTGCCTCCCCTGGATCGATGATGTGGAATGCCATGTTTTCCTTGGTGGCAGCCACCTCCTCAGCTGAGTTGGCATAGTTTCTTCATAGAAGGTGGGTTTCCATCTCTTTTAAGGGGTAAATCACCTACATACAAATAATCTCCAAGGACAAGTGGAACTACATTATTCAAACCAAAATGCTAGTAAATAATGCATATGCCTCCATTTATGTGAGAATATTGAGGGTTGGAAATGGTGAATTTCAACCGTCAACAAACTCCCCCAAGCTAACCTCTTGCTCGTCTCGAAGCAAGACATTAGAGACTTAGGTTGGTTGATCAGGAGTTGCTACAATGTTGCATTCTCAACTTATGGCAAACATACAGCAAAGTATTCTACCAAGAGTTGAACAAGTTGGCAATGTTCTTACCTTTCACCTGATAACGTAGGGCATATAGCTTCACCTGCCTTGGGCGGTTGAGAGACAGAATGGTTATATAGAAAGTGCATATTCACTCATACCTTGATCAGCTTATCAATCTGGAGGTTTTGCAAAATTTTCAAAAAAGAAAATCAGAGTTCCTCAAATGATACTCTCGGATTGCTCAAAAGTGTGTGGCTCCTCACCAAGGCATCAATGTTGCCTTTCTTCACATCCTACTCCTAATAGGCTTTACGTGGAGCTGTAGGTAGGGAAGATGTGGCATACTTGTCTCTCATGTTTTGTTAAGTCAAAAACCGGATCCTTGGAAGAAAAACAAACATACATCCTGATCAAGATGTGCATATGTGTGTGATGGATATGAGCATGGCAAGGTGGATACTAGGCCCGGAAATGGGTGCTAGATATTACCATGCTTTATATGAGGGAATGAGGGATTGATGGTAACATGGACACTAGCCCCGGAGTAGGTACTAGTTATTACCATCTACATGGTCGAACTCTTTCTCTTGCACATATCAATCCCTTTTTCTCCTTTTGAAATTTTTGAGACTTGGGCTAGCTCTCTTTATTTACTTTTGCCATGCTTTTGAGCATGCTTTCTTTTTTTCTTTTTTTCTTTTTTTTAGCTAGCCCTTTGTCTCTATTAGAGATATTTGGAGAGGGATGAATAATGCAAAGATAGATAGAGTTTCATTTATGGAAGAATGCATAAGCAATATGGAGCAAATGATGAATGCTAACTTCCAGTGTAGAAGTTTTAGCATGAACGTGTACGTGATCTTGATTAGGGGAGTATGAGTTCTAATAAGGGTCACAACAATTTGACAAAACTCAATGAGAGAACAAGCTGCATATGTGGAGGCTAAGAACTAGAATCTACATATGGCCTTGGATGGGAAATTCTCATCATTGAGGAACTCATCATGTTTTGATTTTTCAAAAATGAAAACTCCGGATGTCAAGCATCACTAAGCACAAGATCATAGCACTCTATTCTACCATATGATGTCTCACAACAACTTAGGCAAGGATCATGCTTTTTGCTACCCATAGTTTTCAGGCTAAGGTTTGAACATACAAGCCAACAAACTCAAGACTTAGGTAGGATACGAAGTTGTAAGCAAGACATACGAGGAAAATAAACAGAGCAACTATTCGTCATTTCAACCATAGAGGCAAACATTCTTACTAAGCATATCAAAGCAAACTAAGCAAACGATGATGATGAAAGCAAATAAATATTTTTGGTCTTTTTATTTTTACAGATTTTTTTTGGATTTTGATTTATAAGATATTCTGAAAACAAAGGAAGATACAAGTTACCTCAGGATGGGGGTCCTCCCCCAAGCTAGCTTCAGGCTCACTACGGAGGAGGGTAGAAGAAACCCTAACTCACGTGGTAAGCCCTCTGCGCCTCCATGTATCGCTGCTGATCCTGCTGCATGGCTGCTATCCTCTCACCAGCTTGACGCTACCACGCTGAGGTAGACTCGATATGGGTGTTCAGCGTCTCCTCCAATCCCGTGACCTGGACGGTGAGCTCTCCCATCCGCTGCGCGAGCTGAGCATCGCGTGCAGTGGCTGAGGAGTGTCGCCGGAACGACGAAGACAAAGGTGGACCACCGGAGCTGGAACTAGCGGGTGTGTTGACGGTCGATATTTGCCATTTTCAAGGCCGTCAACTCCTGCAAAATTGAGCATGAATTGCACATCCACACTAGAATAGGTGTTTAAACTCATACTTTCCACCAGTGTCGATGTCAATTCGAATGCAGGTATTTAGCATAAGAAATGGGAGGAATTCATGCACTTTCACTCCACTCCAATCCAAGGCACTCAAATGCTGGCCAATCAGGGGCTGCCACATGGATTCTCCTGGATCCATGATATCACCAATCCATGTGAAGGACTCTCGACGAATCATACGCTGCCACATTAGCATCACATGGATCCATGGGCCCACTGTGCCCACTAAACCGCCAGGAAACGTGCCATGCACGGAGGAGAGGTATTAGGGCCCACATGGAAGCGAGCCAGAGGAAGCACGGGCTAGATGGCCGGCCAGAGGTTTCGGCCGACCCTAGGATCGGCCGAACAGACCTAGGGTTGGTTGATCCTCCCGTCCACGTGCTGGTTGCTCATTGGCTCTTGGCTGCATTCCCGGGTGTTTAAGGGCACTTTGAGCCCCGGAGCAAGCCTCCTCCTTGTCTATAAATAGGAGGGGAGGGGCTCCATTTCTCACACACCACCAAGCTCTCAAGTTTCACTTCTCTCTTGTGTAGCTCTCTCTCCCTCTCTCTAATTTTGCCCATGAGAGGTGGTTCTCACCTCTTTGTGGTAGAATGGTGATGAGGAGAGATCTAGATTAGGATTAGATGAGAGGTAGAGTAGGGGTAAGGAGTGAGTTGATGTCCTCGTGGATGCTCATTCTTCATTTAGATCAAAGTGAGTATTTCAGCATTTCTTATTTAGACTATAGTGGACATCATGCATGATTGCTTTGGTCTTGTGTTCGTGGCTCGTTCATAAGTTAGAGGATTGTGTTCTTCATGACACAAGGCTTCAATCCTTTAGAGCCAGAGCCAAAGTTTATTTACTTGTTTGCATGCTCTGATCCTGTTTATCTAAGTAAGTCCGCTGTATCTCGTTTAGCTGCATCCATAGCTTCCTTTCTGCTCCCAGTTCAATGATATGATCTGATTCCGATCTTTCCCTTGTTCGTGGGACCGTATCTATACGGTTGCTATAGTGTAGTTGTGGGTCGACAGACGTAACCGCATTATAGTATTTATCTGGGGTACAGACGTGGTGTCTGGGCCCTGGTTTTTCCTGCGAAGACCACGTACGATCGTAGCGTAGAGGTAGGCCGCAGTGGTGACAGCCTGTTGGACCCTTTGTCAACCCTCTTACGTCGCGTACCGAGTTGGGCTCGCTTGCCAGCACCTTGGAGTGTTGTCGCCCCGCGGGGATGACTAAGACCTGACAGAATAACATCTTGAGAGCTAAGTCCCATAAGGAAGTGCTTCTTGTATCCCGACCTATCCCAGTGAAAGCTGGTGTCCTTGGATAGACCCTCTCTGGTTACTCTCCGTCCGAAGGGAACGAAACCCGACGGGAATACTCATTCCCCTAGGGAGAAGTGCTACAATGGTGTATCCGTGCGCTTGCGGATTCGTTCGAACTCGTCAGTGTACCCGGGAGTTTCTTACACGCTCACGATGCCACGGCGCCCAGTGTTGAGGTTAAGAAACGGCAACAGTGTGGCCCACTGAGCACTGCTCGCATCTGCCCAAGCCGTGTCACTCGCACTCGACTGGTAGGTGGGCTGATCCCAGCCAGGTGCATATTCAGGGGTAACCCCGAACATGTACCCCGCAGGGGCCCCTCCTGCCACTGGTGGTGTAGTAGTCTGTGGCTGAGGCTGAGGCTGTGGTGGTGGTGGTGGCTGTGACTGCTGCTGCTGCTGCATGTGTGCTCTCTTCGCCACGCTTCTGGTGGACCTGCCTAAAACACTAGCACGACGGCTTTCCTCTTATGTAACAAGGGGAATGGTTAGTGACTCCGAGTTATACAATCCAAACCCCGGGTTAGGTAACGGGATTTGGTTTGCATAGTCCGGGAAGAAGAAAATCAAAGAATCATTCGGGCCCCTCTTGAGTATATGACCCTGGATCAAGTGTACCTCATCAATGAGAACTCGGGGCGTCCCGATGAAGGGTACGGGATTCCCGCTAAGAACCTCGAGTTTGAGAGCAATACGAGTCACCAAAGACGTACACTCAATAGGACCTATTATCTTGAAATTCATCATCCACTACCGAATCATAGCTTTAACGGGAGAGACCTTGATCCGATTAACAACGGCGTATAAAAGCATCATCTCATCGCTGCGCACGGGCCGAACATCCTCTCGTGGAAAGAGAGTAATGGCGAGCCACTTGTGCCACAGGCGGAGAGTGGGATGCACAATATCGTTGCACCGAGGTACAAACTTGCCACTATAAACATGACCAGAGATATCTGCCCAGAAAGAGTCTCGAACAAAACCCTCACAAGCTCGCTTCAAAGAAACAACACAACGAGGACTAAAACCAAGAAGATGACTAAGATCCTTCCAAGAAAGACGATAATCCGTCCCAAAAAGATGAAACTCAATGCCATCCGGGATCTCGGTAAGAGAGCAAAGAAACTGGATGGTGAGGGGCCGAGAGCCAAGCTCTGTAACTGGCGCAAACTCCTCCCAACCAAGAGCATTCCAAATGGAAGCGAACTCGAGATTCATAGCTGTTTTCTCCATGAGGGCCGGGTCGAAGTCCCGGGTGTGGGTGAAGACTCGGTCCTTCAAGAGAGCATAGGCTTGCTCCTCTTGAGCGTCCGGCAAGCCGAGGTAGGGGGTCTCGTCGACGACCTCCTCTGCGACTTGTGGCTCGGCTTGCTCTTCTTGCTATTCTACATAATCCATCGTCGATGGGCTCAGCGTTGGCTCGGCGGGGGTGGATGAACTCGCACTTGCCCGTGAACGGAAGCGTGAGCGTGTCACCCTCCGGAGAGTGTTCGCCGCCCAATTCATGCTAGCACAACAAGGGACAACAAGAGCAACTCGGTGATGGATTAGTGAAATCGAATGAAGTTCTCACCAAGCTTGCTCCACCAATAACAATACTTTCAGCAATACAATAGAGGGAACACTTGATGATCCAATCTCGAGCAAGAAATCCAAGAAAACCAAGAGAGCAAGGAGTAGAGAGGGGAGTATGAGTGAAATGTGTTGAATGGGTGAAGAACACCCCCTCTCCCCCTGCTATTTATAGGCAAAACAGGGCAGGCAGCTCGGGGTGGCCAAGGCACAATGGCTAGGAGCCGTTGGAGCCGGCTGGGCCCTGCTAGCCGTTGGCCGAGATCAGCCGAACCAACGGTTGGCCGACCCTGGCTCGGGCCCGCTGGCGGCCTACTTCGGCTGGTGGCTCCCCAACGGCTAGCCCATGGCTTGCCTTGGTGCACCGGCCAAAATTCGCCAAAAATATTTTTCAAAAGATTTTTCTTGAATTTTCAAACTCAGAAATTATTTTTAGAAATTTTATTTTGAAAAGGGAAAAGGGCTAGATAAATCTAGCATGCAGATGCAGAGTTTTGGAAAATCAAATATGCAATTTTGGAAATAAAATTTTGAAAAGGGAAATATGAGATAAGTACTAGCTTTAACCTTTTTGGTAGAAAGGACCCATCATTTTTAGTCCGACGAGTTGGACTCTTCTCAGCGATCAATTCCACTCAGCACCCCACTCCTGGGAAGTAGAGGGTGGTGCCATCTCAATCTTCTGCCATTCTTTCCGAATTTTCTTTAACCTCTTTGACAGAGATTCCTTCCTCGGGGGTAATGGCTCCGTCCTTCCCCCAAGCTGCTCAACACTATCTTGCACCAAATAGCATTGCTCTTCTTTGTCTTGAAACTTGAACTTCAAGTTCCTCTTCCCAATGTGGAAACGGATGATTCCGGACCCCACATTGATCCTAGCTCGGACATCACTGAGAATGGTCGCCCAAGGATGAGCGGCATTCCTCCCTCGTAATCCATATCAAGGACCACGAAATCCGCGAAGACATAAGAACTCTTGACCTTAACCAATATGCTCTCAACAATTCCTTCTGGATATCGTATCGTTGAATCGGCGAGTTGGATAGTCCGTGCTATAGGAGAGAGAGCTGGATATCCTAGTTGCTCGAACATGGCCTTGGACATGAGATTAACACTTGCACCAAGGTCACAAAGGGCATGCCTAATCTTCTTGTAATAGACTGTGTAAGTAATAGTCGGGTGGCCTGGATCTTTCTTGTGCACCACTGCTGATTCCTCCCATAGATCAAGAATTTGTTGTATGGGCTTTCCTGCATAGTTAGAAGCATGTGTCTTCCTAGGTTGCTTACCCCACCTGGTTGACACTACACTAACATTTTCACAAGAGGATACGGGTTGCCCCAGGATCCTCCCGTTATCAGGAGATGGAACCAAAGCAGCCAGCTGGGCCAACTGGGTTTCTAACATTTTGTTGAAACTCTGCTGACTCTTCTGAGCAGAAGAAAAACTATCAAGCTTAATGTTGAGACTTTCCACAGTTTTATCAAGGGCAGCTAACTTCTTGTTAAAACCTTCATTAATCTTAGCTTGCCCAAAAACAAGATCTCTCAAGGAAGGTTGGTTGGGATTGTACGAATTACCTTGGTTACCTCGTTGATAATAAGGGCGTTGTTGATTCCACGATTGGCCTCCTTGTTGAGGTGGACGATAACCGTTGTGTTGCCATTCATGTACATCACTTCCTCCTAGGTCTCCGGACAGTAGTTGCCTGAGTGCCCAGTGTTGCCACAGACTTCACAAGTCATGTGACAGTCCATAGGCAGAGTAGTGGTGGCCATGGCAGCCTTCTCGCTGGTATAGTCATCCAATCTCTTCATAAGAAGATCCATCTTGGCAGTAATCATGTCTGCATCCTTTAAAGTATGAGTACCCCTCAGTCGTGGTTGGAGTTTTTCATCACTCTACCCTTGGTTGGAGACCATCTTCTCGATGAGTAATTTAGCATCATCAACAGTGAGTGAGAAGAATGCTCCTTGAGCAGCAGCATCAATATGGCCTCGGGCTGTCGGAGTCAACCCATTATAGAAGCTTTGAAGAATGAGCGAATCCTCCATCCCATGCTGGGGACAGGCCAGGACATACTCCTGAAGCCTTTCCCAAACCTCTGGAATAGATTCACTTGCTGCTTGCTGAAAACCAGAAATCCTTCCACGAAGAGCATTGGTTTTACCCAATGGGAAGAACTTCTTGAGAAATGCCTCTGAACACTTACTCCAAGTGTCAATAGCTTCACAATTCGTGTAGAACCATTGCTTAGCTTTCCCCAGGAGGGAGAATGGAAACAGCCGTAGACGAACAACATCTGTATTTGCACCCCTGATGATGAAAGTGCTACATAGCTCTAGGAATTGCTGCAGATGAGCATTGGCATCCTCATTTGGCTTGCCACGGAATGGGCTAGCCTGTACCATCGTGATTAGACCCATCTTGATCTCAAAATTTTCAGTCCCCATTGCCACCTCAGGGCCTTGCAGCACCTGGTCAGCGGAAGGAGCTAAGTACTCACGAAGTGTCTTCTTGGCCATAGCGTTGGACGTGGATGGTAGAAAAGAAGCTAGATCACCTTCCGTACGAGTACGACGAGGTGAGCCGAAATGAATTCGAGCTTTCCTCACAAGTGACTCGGGATCTTCAGTAAAATTCCCCGGTAGGTCGAAACCAGTCATACACTACATGTCTTCATCATCCTAAGATAAAAGAAGAAAATCAAGGTTAGCCTGCATTGAGAGTTGTCCTAACCTACTCAGAGTTTATAAACAGATCAAAGCATAGTTCTGATAATCCTGTGCCTTCCCCGGCAACGGCGCCAGAAATGCTTGTTGGCGTTTCGTAGCGCCGCCATCTTAAGAATAGATCTGGGACCCATCCTTAGTGACAACACCAGGAAACGCCTTTTAGGCACCTCTCAATGTCACAACTAATGGCGCGGGTTAGCCTGAACATGGAGACTTGCCAAAGGTTAATCTAAACGATCATGAACGAATCCGCATGCGCACATATAAACCATTGTAGCATTTCCCCAAGGAAGGATAGTATTCCAAGGGTATCGTATCCGTGGAAGGCAATGGCGGATATCTTAGACTTATGCTTTTACTCTGAATGTAAACCAAGAGATAGATATAGGGAACAACACACTCAAAGACAGTGGTAAGATAAAAGATATAGGGGTAGTGTGACACACACACTCAGATTTACCTCTACTCTAGCACACTTCAGCTTAGGGGGAACATACGAGTTAGCTCTAGGTTCTAATGTACTAAACATATAAAGCTAGAAGATACAAGAGATGGGCATGAGTATTGCATGAGAGAGATAAGGTTCAGCACCCAGGTACAAACGGGGAGCTAGCCCGCGACGACCAGCACTATACGAAACTAGACTTTAGACTCCTACAGCAGGTACCCCAGCGCAGAGGTTGCCCAAGGACCCAACAGGGCTGTCACCACCTGAGGACCGACCTCTATCATTACGGGGGGGGTATGCTCATAACTATCATAGCCAGACAACCCAGGCACCATGCCTACGTTGCTGCTAGACTCCACCCGGCCCGGGCTATTGTGACCCAGGGTGAGAGCCACCAGAAGACTGGTCAACTAGACCCAGTACCGTAGCTTGAACACAGACCTCATGCAACACACTCATGCCATCTAACAAGATCAACTAAGGCTAGACATACAAACAGATATGAACTCTCTTATGTCTAATCAATAAGATCAAAGGGTCGTGTTCGTGAAGAACACGAGCCTCTAACTTATGAACAAACACATAAGGAAGGAGTTTATCACCCTTCAAGTGGATCAAAAGGTAGTGTTCATGAAGAACACAAGCCTCTAAATGATGAACAGAGGATGAACTCAAGAACATATCAAACATATGATCTACCATGACTTTATATGAAATAGCTGAATAACTGAAGTAGATCAAAGTCATACAAAGAAATAAAGATAAAAGAGAACTCATACCTAGACTTCCAAGAGGACTTGGAACCTGAATAAGAGCTACTCTAGCCTACCCCCTAGCCTTGGAAACTAAAAGTGAGAGGAGAATGAGAGAGTGGTGTGTGAGAAATGGGAGCCCCTCCCCTTCTATTTTTAGACAAGGACCTGGCTTGCTCGGAGGCTCAAAGTGCTCCAAAACACCCGGGAGTGAGGCAATGGACCAATAGGGGGCTGCCATGTGGAGGGCCAGGATGGAGCCCCCTAGGTCAGTTCGGCCAATCCTAGGATCGGCCGCACCCCTAGGGTGGCTCGACCTGGTGTGCTTCTTCTGGTTGGCTGCCTTGTAGGCCCTCTGATCCACCCCTGGTGCATCGCTTGATTTGGTATCTGAGGTGGGAGCTTTGATCCATGTGAAGTCCATGTGGTGTCCTCTGATTTGTCGGTGAGTGCCTCCCCTGGATCGATGACGTGGAATGCCATGTTTCCCTTGGTGGCAGCCACCTCCTCAGCTGAGTTGGCATGGTTTCTTCATAGAAGGTGGGTTTCTATCTCTTTTAAGGTGTAAATCACCTACATACAAATAATCTCCAAGGACAAGTGGAACTACATTATTTAAACCAAAATGCTAGTAAATAATGCATATGCCTCCATTTATGTGAGAATATTGAGGGTTGGAAATGGTGAATTTCAACCGTCAACAATGCTTAGATAGATTGGATCGAGGTTTTATCATGTTTTGGGTGATTGCATCTTCAAGTACCTAGACTCCATGGGCATACGTTCTTCATACTCGAGAACCTCTTACTTCTCTTTAACATAATCTAGGGTTAGATTGTCTTTACTTTATAGATTAATCTTTACATCATAAAGTCTTTAATCAACTAAGTTAGTGTTAGGTTAAACGCTAGTAATCCCCTTGCTCCGTGGATTGACAAGAACCTTAGGGGTCCCCTCCCTTGGTGAAAAAGGCAACAAGTCACTCTGTGTACTTGTAGTGAAGTTGAACACGGTTTCGAACCGTCGACAAGCCCCTTTTTCTGGTGCTGTTGCCGGGGAGCAAGCCAGTTTACTTCATTTAATCTCTCATTGATTTTGTTGATTACTAACACCTAACCTTTGTGTTCTAGAAAAACACTCTTTTTGTTTTTGTTTTTGATTGTCTAGATGGTGTTCGTTTGAAATCCGTTGGAGGAATCGGAAAAATCACTAAGCGACTATGCTAGCCCTCGATGTGAAGATATCAAGGTAGAAGAGTCGGATTCGATTCTCAAAGCGACAAGGTATGAAATCAAGGCTCAAATCATTGAGATGGCAACAACTAATCCGTTCCGAGGGATGGAGACGGACAATCCATATAGACATATCCAGCGCTTCATGACACTATGCAATACGGTACGACAAGAGGGAGTCCCCGCTGCTTGGTTTCAATGGAATCTTTTTCCTACTCACTTGCCAATGAAGCAACAAAGTGGTATTCATTTGTGTCCTTCGAAGTCGAGGGAAACTGGAATCAATTGACAAAGAAATTTTGTGCCAAGTTCTTCTCTATAAGCAAGATTCAACATATAAGGAGGCAAGTGATAACTTTCAAGCAAGGTGAAGAAGAGGGGATTGATCAAGCATGGAATCGCTTCAACGAGCTAGTTGAACAAGGACCAAGACTCAGATTTCCCGATGACGTACTCTTGCATACATTTTCTTTTCCCTAACCTCTAGTTGCATGGAACACGTTCAAATATGTGCAGGAGGGGATCTCATGGAGAAAACACTCACGGAAGCTACCCAACTTCTACAAAAAATAAGCAAAGCGGCAGCCATGCGAAGAGATTGGGAAAGACGACTTTCGGGAAAGCCGAAATGCGAAACAAGTGTGGGACCACTTCCTGCAATTTTCAGAAATACGGCCACGGAAGAGAGGAAAGAGGAACCAATCCCGAAAAAGGTTGAAGAAGCTAAACATGAGGAAACTAGAACTATCCCGGAGAGTGATCACGCCGAGGCAAGCAAAATAAGTGAAAGAACTATGTCGAGCGCGAAGCCACTAAGGGAGTTCGAGCAAATGGATTGGATCCCAATTGATTTTGGAGAAATCTTTGACAAGAGAAGACCGTTCCCTAATAAAAAGGGGATAGCAAAAGCTTTGGAGACAGACTTCCCGCCGGAGAAACAAGTGGAACATCCATACAACCTAAAAACAACCGGGGAGGTCTTTCAAAAGCTCTTTAGCGAAGAAGTTGATCAGGACCATGTGGCCGAAGCTAAAAGAATTATGGGAATCAAGCCCGAGGCGTCACCGTTCGCTCGCCTCACTGAAATTTTTGCCATAGGATCCAATGAAGAAGAGAAGACATCGCCGCGTATAGATTGCAAGGTCAACAACATTAATTGCAAGGTGTTATGCGACATTGGAGCACAAGTAAGTGTCTTATCTTCTAAAATTTTTGATGAAATTCATGATCACACCATTGACCTAGTTCCAACCTCTACTAAGTTAATTATGGGAGATGGTAGAATTGTTAAATCTCTAGGAATTTCCCGTGACCTAGAAGTTTTAATTTTCGGAAAATGCATTCCAACCGATTTCTTCATTGTTGATGTCTACTATGATAAAAATGACCATGTAATTCTTGGTAGACCATTTCTTAAGTTGGTTAATGCCGTTTTAGATGCCGGGAAAGGAAAAGTAACCATTAATCTCGATGGGGGATAATCACACATACAATTTTCTTCCCGCTTCTAGAATTGCCTCACCCCTACCTCTTGATGACGAAGAGGTAGGGAACCTTCGTTTTGTTGAAACTTTCAGGGATCCGCTACAAAGAGCAATGGAGAATGAATCTAATGATGAGCTAGATGAAGAGTTAGCGGAGGCAATGAAAGGACTAGAACCGCAAGATGGAAGCTTAGAGGAAGATAAATTTGAAGACCTTGGAGAAATTGTACACGAGGAACCACAAGTACCGGAGGTGGATCTTAAGCCATTGCCAAAAGGATTGAAATATGAATTTTTGGGGCGGACAAGACTTATCCTGTGATTGTGAGTGGCGAATTGAGTCCCGAGGAGAATGATATGTTGCTGAAATTATTGAAGAAACACAAGAAGGTTACGGGATATTTGATAAATGACCTTAAAGGACTCAGCCCAGTATTTTGCACTCATCGCATACCTATAGAGGATCAGTGCAAGCCCGTACTGGACCATCAGAGGAGGTTAACCCATTCCATGCGAGAAGTGGTGAAGAAGGAGGTTATCATGTTGTTGGATGCCGGAATCATCTGCCCGGTGCCGCATAGTGAATCGGTGAGCCCCGTACATTGTGTGCCTAAGAAAGGAGGTTTAACCGTGGTGAAGAATGAAAAGAATCGGTGAGCCCCGCAAAGAACCATGACCAGATGGAGGATGTGTATTGACTATCGAAAATTGAACAAAGCAACAAAGAAGGATCACTTCCCCCTACTGTTCATCGACGAGATGCTTGAGAGGTTAGCAAATCATGCATATTTTTGCTTTCTTGATGGGACTTGGGGTTCATGCAAATACCTATTCACCCGGATGTTCAACATAAGACAACATTCACTTGCCCTTATGGAACATTTGCGTATAGAAGAATGCCTTTTGGTTTATGCAATGCTCTAGCCTCTTTTCAACGATGTATGATGGCGGTATTTTCGGAGTTCATCGAGGAAATTGTTGAGGTATTTATGGATGACTTCTATGTCTATGGTAAAACTTTTGCAGATTGTTTGCCAAATTTGGATAAAATTCTCACTAAGTGTGTGGAGGTTGATTTGGTGCTAATTTGGGAGAAGTGTCACTTCATGGTGAAACAAGGAATAGTGTTGGGACATGTGATATCCGAGAGAGGGATTGAGGTGGACAAGGCTAAGGTAGAAATGGTTGAAAAGCTTCCACCACCAACGAATGTCATGTCTTTGAGAAGTTTCTTGGGCCATGCGAGATTCTATAGAATATTTATCAAGGATTTCTCAAAGATCACCAAGTCGTTGACTAATCTTCTCCAAAAAGATGTACCATTCAATTTCAATGAGAAGTGCTTGGCGTCATTCCGGACACCAAAGAGAGCTCTCGTAACTGCACCTATTATTCAACTGCCTGATTGGAGTTAACCTTTTGAGATAATGTGCGACGCTAGTGATTATGTCGTTGGAGCGGTGTTGGGACAACGTAAAGAAGACAAGGTACACGCTATTTACTATGCTAGCAAAACCCTTAATGGAGCTCAATTAAATTATGCAACAACGGAGAAGGAATTGCTTGCGGTAGTGTTCTCCTTTGAAAAATTCAGATCATATATTGTGAATTCTAAAGTGATTGTCTACACCGACCAAGCGGCGATCAAGTATCTCTTGTCTAAAAAAGATGCCAAGCCAAGGTTAATTTGATGGATCCTTCTCTTGTAATAATTTGATGTGGAGATTCGGGATAAAAAGGGGTCGGAAAATGTTGTAGCCGACCATCTATCAAGGATGAATCGTGAGGATGATAAAGAGCCAACTAAAGATAAGATGAGAGACGATCACCTTTATCATATCCTTGACAAAGATACCTGGATGATCAACATTAACTCGAGCCATACGAATGATGCCACTTGATCATTTAGATAGAACGCTCAAATGAGAGTGATCGCGGAGAGCCAAAAATATTATTGGGATGCACCTTACCTCTTTAGACTTGGAGCGGATGGAGTCTTACGAAGGTGTATACCAAGGGATGAAAGAGGTGAAATATTGAGCAAGTGTCACTCGGGCGAATATGGAGGACACTATGGACATTTCAGGACTCAAGCAAAAGTATGGGCTAGTGGATTCTATTGGCCGGAAATGCATGAAGACTCAAAAAGGTATGTTGCTTCTTGTCCGGAATGTCAAAGAGCGGGGAATATAAATCAAAGGAATGCTATGCCCTTTAATTATAACTTGCAAATTGATCTATTCGACATATGGGGAATTGACTTCATGGGGCCTTTCACTAATTCAAATGGATATGAGCATATTTTAGTTATGGTTGATTATGTATCCAAATGGGTAGAGGCTATCCCTTGTCGAAGAGCTTCAACAGAGGAATCCATATCAATGATCAAAAATGTTATATTCCCATGCTATGGAGTCCCGCTAGTCTTTATAAGTGATGGAGGAACACACTTTATGGGAAATAGTTTCAAAAAATGCTTGTCCAGGTTGGGGATCGAGCATAGAGGGGCCACGGCTTACCACCCACAAACCAATGGTCAAGCGGAAACTTCAAATAGGCAGCTCAAGAGTATTCTTAAGAAGACCGTTGAAAAGGGAGGTAAAGATTGGTCAAAAAAGTTTGACGGAGCATTATGGGTATATCGGACAGCACACAAGCCACCAATAGGTATGACACCATATCAATTTGTTTATGGTAAATCATGTCATTTGCCTTTGGAGTTAGAACATAAAGCATATTGGGCAATCAAGGAGATGAATCTCGATTTTGATGCCGCGGGAATCAAACGGAGAATTCAAATATGTGAATTGGAAGAGATGAGTCTCAAAGCTTATGAGAGTGCAACCATCTACTAGAAAAGAATGAAGAGATGGTATGATAAAAGGCTTTGAGCAAAGGAATTCAAAGAAGGTGACAATGTTCTCCTCTATAACTCAAGGTTCAAGATATTCGGAAAAGGGAAGTTAAAAAGCAAATGGGATGGACCGTATGTCATTCACTCAGTCTCGTCAAATGGAGCGGTAACAATCATGGACGTGAAAGGAGATCAATATGTGGTCAATGGTCAATGATTCAAGGTTTTTCTTTAACAAGACATCGTGCCCATCGACTACATTGATATATATCACATGGAGGACGAGCCCGAGCGTCAAGCCTAAGACGCAAAACAAGGTAATTTTTCTATAAATAAGTTTTTGTTTTTCTTTTCATATTTATTTCGAGTCCTTTTCACGATTTTTAGCTAGGTCTTTTCACCACCTAGGCTAGTATACACGAAACAGAGAGGCCCGCAAAAGATGAGCCACGAGGGCCCGAAACAGGGGGCAGGCCGGCCGGCCCAGGCCGACCGGCCCAGCACCCCTCTGCCTCGGTTTCCGCCTGTTTTTCTCTGGGACGCGGTTCGGGTTATTTCCTTTTCTTGCCTACCTTTTTAGGAGCTACAAAATTAGGCAAGGAAGGGTTTCGGCCGAATCTTTCCATAATATTTAAGGACGCATGGGGAGCTCGAGAATTGCATCTCATTTGCAATCTCTCACCTCCACAAAAACACCCCAGCACCCATGGCGATCCCGAGCAGTACCAAGGGGAAGGAAGTGGTGAAGGCGACAATGGAAGAAGAAGCACACCTCCCCTCTCCAACACCGGCAACCGAAGAGCTTCATCGGTGTGCTATGGTGCCCAAGCTCAAGGAGGAAATGAAGAGGACCGCGTGGATTCGTTGCGGAGGGCGTGTTCCAACAAGGCAAATGGCTAGCCAAAATCCATGGGTTGAAGAGAAGAAGGAGAAGCCCGCTACTCCCGTACACCGTTCAAAGAGGTTCTTAGGGATGAAGAGAAAGAACTACAAAGAGAAGACCCTCGAGCCGGCAGAGATATACGGAGATAGCGACTACTCCGATGACCGGGGCCCTAGCTCGTGGGCAGCCGGTGGTAGAGATGATAATGACCTCTATGTGTGGGAGGAGGTGCCCAAGGAGGAGCCGGAAGACCACCACGAGCAAGGCGAAGGAGGCAACCCAGACAGCGGTGACGATCCGGACGACGGAGACGACGGAAGCAACAATGTCTGACAGAAGAGCACCATATGTGTTGTGAGGCTTGCCGCAATGCTATAGCGGAGCTCTTCTCTTCCATTGATGAGTGCTTCCACACCATCAACGCCATGCAGCAAAGGATGGAGGATTTGGAGCATGTGGTGGAAGTTGACTTTAAGTTCCTTAACCGGAATATAAGGAAGCTCTTCAGGATGAACAAGAACTTCAAGAAGAAGTAGTGGTGCACCTCGTGCGGAAAGTTTCACTAGGTGTTGTAGTTAGCGTGTTTCCCCCTTTGTACTTTTTGTAAATTTATGACGAGGACGTCGTAATATCTAAGCGTGGGGAGGGGAGCTAGCTAGCTACTCTTTTTAAATTTTTTGCTTAAAGTGGTGTTAGGTCGAGTCTTTAAATCGAGTCTAGTTTGAGTCAAGTGTGAGAGTCAAGTGTGAGTTTTGCTTTATCTTCTTAGCTCGAAAGTGTCTTAATTTAGTGTCGAGTCAAGAAAAAAGAAATAAAAAGTGTCTTATGCAAGCCTCTTGTTTCTTTTCTTGTTATGTCTTTACTTTATCTTTGTTATTCGAGCATGAGCTTGGTGATTAATCATTTACCGTGGTGCTTAGTGGAAATTTACTTTTGTAAAGCACCCATATTCAAACTTTGATCTAGGACTTTGCTTCATCTATGCTTTTAGTATTTCTAACATTGGAGGCTTTAATTTCTAAAAATTAAGAAAAACACCTAGCAATGAAGGTTAGCGATCTCTTTCTCCAAGTTGAGAGGTAAAGTCTATCCTATACAAGGCCTATATATATATACTCCACCTTAAGTGTTGTTTAGCATGATGAATTGGGTTAGGATTTTACTCTCTTGGGAGGTCTAATTTCGAGCAATGATCATGTCCTTGAAGTACATCTTTTATTGCTAGCCTCGTCATACATTCGGCAACGGGAATTTCGCATTGAATGCCCCGTACATCGCCAGATTCCATACCCAAACCCATAAACATCTTTTTATCATCGTATTTCGTGAACACAACCCATGTCCGAAGATTCGTTCAATTTTTAGGTAAGATTTTATTTTAAATTCACATTGGTATTCATGTTAAAGAGATGAGCAAAAGGCTTCGGAGAAGAAGATAAAGATGTGGAAAGAAGAAAAAATATATATGTGTGGGCGCGCACGCAAGAAAAAAAGAGAGAAAAAGAAAAATAAAAGAAAAGAAAAGATGAAAAAGGAGAAAAATCCAAGGCAAAACAAGAGAGGTATAGTGAGGGATGATAAGTCAAATGAATATCAAAAGAAGTGCAAGGAAGGATGTGACGATGATGATAACGAATCTTTGATATTCATACCATGTGCAATCCGACATCGAGGACATCATTAGTGCCTTGAAGTCATTATTCTTTTTCCCTTTGCACATGTCCACCATTCTAAATCTTCTCATCCTTGATACCCTTACATTATGGTTTAATTCACATGGTCATTGGCTTGGAAGGTGAACAACCACTAGAGCATTTTCTTAGCTTGAAAATACTTGTGCTAGCTTCACTAGCCACACCTATAGATCCACCTTACATTATAAATGAGAGACTTGTGGGAGGTGAGAGTTTATGAAATTATCTAGGATAGCCACTTTAAATGAGTGACATGTGAGAACTTGGAGAAGGATTTTGTCTAATGCTTTGGGCAGGAATTTTATTTCTAAAAGTTTGTAAAAACCCTCTGATGAAAGTAAGAAAGCGAGAATGGATGAAGTCAAGGATCTCTAGTGAAAAGGTATGAGTTGTGGGGTAAGTCATGAATTGCTAATTTCTAAATGCCCATGTTTACATTATGATCTTTGTTTCATGTCTCTTATATTAAAGACGAATGATTGACTAACTTGAAAGGGAAAGAATTGACGAAGCATTTTTCAACTCCTTGGATAAACAATTTGTGAGCAACTTGCTTGAGGACGCGCAAGATCTAAGCGTGGGGGGATGTTGGTGGTCGATTTCTGTCAACCAAGAACACTTGTTATGTTATGGTTTGAACTTCATTTTGGAACTAACTCGCCACTAGGTATACTAATGATATACCAAGTTCAATGTTAGATGTGTGTTTTGGAGTATAATGTTTACCCCCATTCAGGGTCGGTTCGCCACCGCCTTTCTTCGGTGATAAGTTCGTGCAACCCTAATTGTTTGAGGGAAGGAGCCATTCACGAAAGACGAACAGAGAAGCCTCGGGAGATCAACCACAAGGAAGAGAGTTGATCGAGGGAGTGAGCATTCAAGAGAATCATCGCCTAGGTCAAGGGAGGCCACCACGAGGAAGGAGGACGCCGAGGCCCTGCCACGGCACCGCAGGAGTTGAAGGACACCGAGAAACAAACTCCATCGGAGGCGACCACCATGTTCAACGGTGCCATGCCAAGTGTCTTGATGGGGTAAAGTGATTGTCTGTCCATGGAGTTGTAATGGATCTTGATGCGTAGTCACCCACTCTTGTTTGGATCTTATGTCTATCATTCCTTTGTTGATGATGTTTAATGTTTAAGGCTAGCTACCATGCTTTCGGGGTTGCTCCCGTAGATCATGTCAACATACTGTGTTCATTAGGATTAGTATCTATTACCTTTGCATAGTGACATGTACAAGGGAAGGGAAACGTCTAGTTCTTTGTTCACATGCTTAGATAGATTGGATCGGGGTTTTATCATGTTTTGGGTGATTGCATCTTCAAGTACCTAAACTCCATGGGCATACGTTCTTCATACTCGTGAACCTCTTACTTCTCTTTAACATAGTCTAGGGTTAGATTGTCTTTACTTTATAGATTAATCTTTACATCATAAAGTCTTTAATCAACTAAGTTAGTGTTAGGTTAAACGCTAGTAATCCCCTTGCTCCGTGGATTGACAAGAACCTTGCAGGTCCCCTCCCTTGGTAAAAAAGGCACCAAGTCACTCCGTGTACTTGCGGTTACGTTGAACGCGGTTTCAAACCGTCCACAGGATGGTGGTGATCAGGAAATGGTCCTGGAAAACGAATACATATCGGGTATGGAGGAGGATGAAGGCCCTGGAGACGATGGAATTTCTGAATTGATTGCTGTTGATGGCTGTTAAGTACCTAAATTAGAGCCGTCAACACCTGCATTTTATAATAAGAACTAAGCATCCACACTAAAATAGGGGTTTAAACTAACAAATTCCACCAATGGCTATGCTAAGTTGAATGCCGGTGTTTGGCTTAAGAAATGAAGAGAAAAGACACCCTCATGATCCTAGCAAGTTGAGCTCAGCCAATGAGAGGCTGCATGCAAGCATCCCCTGGATCCATGACATCACCAATCCAAGGAAGGAAGCCTCGGCGAATCAGAAGCCGCCATGCAGACATCACATGGATCCTATGGCCCACCAGAGCGCCTAAACCGCCTCCAAACCATGTGGACACCGGGAACCGACCTCAGGACCCACAGGGCAGCCACCACGCGAAGGCACACCACGAGTAGGGCCCACAGGGGGTTGACCTCTTTCTCCCTCTCTCATTCTCTCTTGGTGGACGTGAAACCTCATCCCACCATGAGTGTGTGTGTGTGGAGGATCTAGACTAGGTGGTGCTAGGTAGAGAGGAGTGTGTGGATGAGCAGAGGTGAGGTGGTGATGATCCGTTCATCATCCATCGTCCCCTTGTATCTCGTGAGCGATGTTGTTCTTCATTTAGACTAAAGTGAGTATTTCATTCTTTCCTATTTAGACTAAAGTGGTTCTCATGCATGAATGAGTTGTTCTTGAGTTCTTCATTCGTTCATCATTTAGAGGCTCACGTTCTTCATGAATGTGCCTCCTCGATCTAGTTGACGAGCAAGTATTCATACTTTTGCGTTTGTTCATAAGCTAGACGCTCGTGTTCTTCACGAACACGACCCTAGATCTTCTGTTAACATCGCATAAGCTTGCATCTCGTTTCTATGATTGCCTGTCTATTAGAATATAGTGACCTCATGCATATCTAATTTAGACCAAGTATCAATCATATCTCCTTGCGCGAATCGACTCAGTGACGAGTATGGTCTAGCTCAACCTCGCGGGTTCGTCGCTTCGTATTTATACGGAGTGCTATAGTGTTTCTACGGGACGTCAGACGTAGCCGTGCTACAGTAGTAGTCGGCGGTGTAGACTTGGTGTCTAGACTGCTGGTTATCCTTCGAATGCCCTGTATCCCACGGTTTGTCTTGGGGTAGGCCGTGGTAGTGACAGCCGTTGGTCCCCTGAAATCCCCCACGTTCGGATACAGCGTGTAGGCGACCCTTTGCCGTGAACCAACTGTTATAGTCAGGAGGGGCTGGTGTCCGAAGCGAGATCTTATCCAAGCTTGTTCCTCTCTAGAATCGAGAAGCTACAGGAGACTTCACATCACTCACCTACCTCAGCAGGGACTGTGTTCCCTTGGATAGTCACTCGTAGAGTCCCCTATACCGTTCCTTGGATTCGATACCCTTGGGAATACTCGTGAGGTGAAGTGCTACAACGGAGTATCCGTGCGCTTGCGGATTCGTTCACACCCGTCAGCATACCCGGGTGATTCTTAGACGCTCACGCTATCCTGGTGCCATAGTGGTGACGTTAAGAAATACCAACAAGCATTTCTGGCACCGTTGCTGGGGAACGGTTGTCGAGAATCTACGAACCCGACTATCCTCGTATCTTTTGTTTTCCTTTTGTTCTACCTTTACCCCCGCTATCCCAGGAAGGTTATCCTTGTACACACCTTCCGCCCATTATGAGCGAAACCATGGAATCAACTTTCTGGAGACAACCCGCTCTTCTAACACCTTGTATGGTTCACCCATCTCTCATGAAGCTAGTTGAGGAAAAACCCTTCTCGGGGATGAGTCATGAGAATCCCTATGATCACGTAAGAGATTTTGAGCAATTGTGTTCTACCCAGGGTAAAACCGGGCAACACAAGATGTTCTTAAGAGGAACCTATTTCCGTTCTCCCTCTTCAGGGAAGCGAAATCTTGGTACCATTGTTTTGGTTGCAACCACCTACGCTGGGAGGAATTAAGAACATCTTTTTGCACTCGATTCTTTCCGGTGCGGCGTGTCGTTTCCTTAAGGATTGCAATCCTCAATTTCAAACAAAGAGAGAAGGAAACCTTAGGCATGGCATGGCATCGTTTTGCCTCT
Organism: Cenchrus fungigraminus; assembly: GCA_036936925.1. Taxonomy (NCBI): domain Eukaryota; kingdom Viridiplantae; phylum Streptophyta; class Magnoliopsida; order Poales; family Poaceae; genus Cenchrus; species Cenchrus fungigraminus. The sequence goes on along the minus strand of CM072771.1, from coordinate 83,153,185 downwards.
TTGGTTGAAACGTGCCCGATCCTTGGTCTACCCGACCCTGTGCTCTTGCAGCATTTCCGGTTTGGTCTACGAAGAGATTGTGGCATGATGCTTGATGCCATTTTGGGAGGTGCCTTTGTGTTCTTAGAGCCAGAACAGGGAGTGGAAATTCTAGGAGAAATCTGAGATTTTAGCTCCCCACCTGTCTCGAGAGATGAGGTAGCCAAATGAGAAAATGTCGAAATGCCTAAGCCAATCCTCGAGAGAGCACGAGCTAACATACCAAATTTCTCTGTGCTCTGGTCGAAGGTATCACTCCTCGCTAGCAGGAATCTATGGGGAAGAGCACTTAGTGCAAATTCTACCCCTAGATTCCCCTATCGTTTCTTCTCTTAAAAACCTGGCCTTCGAGACTTAGTCTCGAGGGAAGGAGGAGGGTAGTAGTCGAGGAAGAGGAATCGTTCCTGGCGGTGACGATCACTTCAACCTTGCCCGCCACTCTCCAGGAGAGGTCACGGTAGAATTTTCTCGTGCTTCATGTCAAGGCTTAATCCAAAGTGCCACCACACTAAGGGTCATGCTAAGACACGAGCCCTGGCGCAGTAAAACTTCCATATCTCTAGCTTACGGAAGCACGAACTTATATCCGGTCTAGCTGAGCAATCCATCTCACTATCTTAAGTTCAGCTAAGACCGATGCCGATCAAGTCAAGCGGATGTAAATCCTACTCTTCACTTCTTGACCTGATCGATGCCCTGCGAGAGTGTGGTTACAAACCTATCCTTTACACTTCTGTTGGAAGCTTGGGTTAACTTATGTGTCATCCCACTTAGGTGAGGGTGAGGTCCTTTGTCAACCCAAGGAGAGGATGAACTAGCAAGTCGGTCACTCTCAATCTTCAGCTTAAATGACCGTTTGACACATAAACCTTCACTCACTCCATCTGGGGTCCGATCATCATTGAGTTCCAGAGGTGGGAGCTTCGCTCTTGAAGCACTGTAGGCCTTAGGCCCGGATTTTGTGCTCAACTCCAGCACCTCTATCATCTCTCGTCCGTAGTGCTATAGCCTTGCTAGCTGTGCTCCTTTCCTAAGGTTACCCATCATAGTTCCCTTAGGATGGTTGTAAGGATCATCTCTGCTTTACCATATATACAGCTTGCATCGTACATATGCACTAACCATGCAGGAAAGAAAATACATCCTATCACAAGGAAACCTGCAAGGATGACCACAGAGCAGAGTAGGAGGGTATCATCAGGAGAAAATGGATGATATGAGTAACAGGGCAACAATAACTCTTCATCCAGTTATAAGTCCAGGTAAAGTCCCCAAGTTGAGCTATTAAGGTTTATAAAAGGTTTAAGTAAAGTTGTTTGGGGTAGAAGGCAGTATTATGCCCAAAATTCCATTCTATCCCTTGCTGAAGCCTCCGACCTTAAATTTGGTGGGCCACCTGACCTAGAGACCCTGAGCCCCACCAGAGCCCGCACGCCGAAGCTGAGGCCCAGCGGAGCCCAGATGGGGTCGGCCGACCTAGTCGGCCGACCCCCTAGGTCGGCCGACCCACTAGGGCCGCCGCCGCCTCTCGTTTTTCGCATGCGCACTCTTTCGTCCTCCAGAAACCGTTCTCTCACCGCGTGACGGAGTCTTACGTCGCGCAGAACCCTTGCCTCCCCTGCTCACCTCCCTCACTCGTTGTCGCGGCAGTCCTCATGGCCGACAAGAGCCTTGTCCCCTTCGCCGCGGCACCCTCCTCTGGTGAACCTGTTGAGGGGGATGTCCCTGCCATTGCTGCATCTCCCACAGGGGTGGCACCTATGGAGGTTGTGTGCATCTTCGAGGTGCCGCCGCTTGCCTCCTGTCCTCCGGTTGGGAACCAAGGACCGAGCGCCACCATCGACGGAACTTCAGAGCTCAAGGGAATGGCTGTCCCGCCTTTCACTCCCCCGGTTCCACGCACTTCCCGCCGATCTGCCTCGCCTGGGAAAGCAAGGAAGCCACGGGGGCATGCTATCAGTCCCTACCAGAGGAAGGCGGAAGTTCGGCCAAGACCCACAGCAACTCCACCGCCTCTGGTGGTTCCACCACCTCGGCTCAATGTTCCGAGAGCCTCCGGAGTGAAAGGCCATTCGGCCCCTGTTGTGCCTTCGTTGCCTCCACCAGTCTTGCAGCCTGGGAAGCCTAGGTTCGCTAGCCCAGACAGCACCAGCAGGAAGAGCAGCCGTGCACCTCCGACTTTGAAGGAAACAAATGAAGAATTTGAGTTGGGCAGCAGCTCCACACCGCGGGCATCCAGGAAGTCGAGGGAGAAGACTCGGGCGCCCGAGCGATCTCCTAAGACTCCCACTGCAGCCAGGATGACCCCACTAGTGGAGGAACTAGGCAGGGAGTGCGAGAGGCTAAAGACCATTAGTGCGGAGCAGAAGATGGATCTCGCAGAGCTTAGAGATGACCTCCGCGATCTTCACCGTGGCCTGTGCGCCAAGATGAGGCGCCTTTTCGTGGCCACAGGGCACGAGGACCTCTATGATGCTAAGTAGGGGGTCGTGCCCCGCTTTTATTTCCCCTCATAGGCGCTTAAGTTAGATTTAATTTATTTCCCTTAAATTTGTTTCCCTTCCATTTATTTCCTTTCATTCCATCATTTGTATAAGCGCCTATTTCTTTAGTATTAGTGAACTTGAATGAATAAATTTTGGCTCCACCGGTCATGTAACCCGGTTGAGTCACTCGTGTGTTAGTTAATTCTGTTTTTGCTTTTTTGTATCGAAGAACTGCACCTATGTACAAAATAGTGTGGGGGGAGTTGCACTCTCCAGACGCGAACACGACGGATCATTACTACACCCACACTACGCTCACACAGCGCTTACGATCGACCACGCTTAGAGAACCTGAACGGGACATGCATTCGTGTGCATCACAGGAATTCCCGTCTGGTCCACACAAAAATCAGTACTGGTTTGCATTTCTTCCTCATTTCACCATGATTTCTGAGTTTATATACTCATGTTGATAAATCAACTCAAGAAATCTATGGACATGCCTACTCCATGCCTAGGGTTGACATGCATAAGTTTTATTCCTCGTTTATATCCTTGAGGTTTGTGAACAATATCATCATAAGGACAACATGCTTATCTAAGTAGTTGGCAAGTGAGATATGACTTGATGACATGATCTTGACTCTGTTGGTTCCGGCCATTGGGATAATTTTGTTTTCGAAAAAAAATGCTCTTGCAAAGCTCCTCTTTGATGTGCCACCGTCCTACCAAAGCCATATGATGTTTTTAGATGAAAACCTTATACTCATATGCTGCTTGTTATTACATTGAGCTTTGTCAAATTCCGTGACCCTTGTGAGAATTCTTTTCATTACTTTCATGGTCTAGATTCATGTGCACACCACCATTTCCCCCTTGCTATGCTTCTACACTGGAAGTTAGCATTGTATCATTAATCCATTTCGTGAAAATAAGGCTCCATAAGCGTTGATATCTCCCTCCTAGTTTTTGTTACACAAGAGACATGGCTATTTAAAAAAATATGGACACATGAAGGTCCAGGAAAAAATATAGAGATAGCCATGTTCTCAAAAGATTTTTATACTAGAGGGAGAATCATGCAAAAAGGAGTTCCATAATCTAGATGGTGATAACTATTATCCATTCTGGGGCTAGTGTCCACCTCATCATCAATCAACATTCATCATATATGTATGGTAATTTCTAGCACCCACTTTGGGCCTAGTATCCACCTTACCATACTCACCATACCCATACATGTGCACATCTTGATCTGATTGTATGATTTGATTTTCTCTGTGGATCCAGTTTTTGACTTTGCAATATATGTGATGCAAGTATGCCCTATCATTCATACCTACCCTAAGCTCCAAATACAGCCATTATTAAAAGTAGGGTGAAGAAAGGCAATCTAATGCCTTGGTGAGGACATATACACATTGAGCGATCCGAGAGAATCAAAGAAGGAGGGCAGAGCAGTTCTTTTTATTTAGAAATTATCATGAAAAACCCAAGTGCTGACCAACAGGTGCTTAAGAGACTCAATTCGTGGTCATTCCTCTTATCAACTACCCAAGATGGCATTGTAGCCAATCCACAGAGTTCACAGAGCGAAGTATGACCTGGAATAACTCCTATGCTTGTTCTATAACTTTGGTTTAAACTCATGTGATCTCCCCTTTCACTCGGGACAAGCAAAAGGCAAGTGTGGGGGAGTTGTTGACGGCTGTTAAATATCTAAATTACAGCCATCAATCCCCGCATTTTATCATAAGAACTAAGCATCCACACTAGAATAGGGGTTTAAACTGACAAATTCCACCAGTGGCTAAGCTAAGTTGAATGCAGGTGTTTGGCATAAGAAATGAAGAGAAAGGACACCCTCATGATCCTAGCAAGTTGAGCTCAGCCAATGAGAGGCTGCATGCAAGCATCCCCTGGATCCATGACATCACCAATCCAAGGAAGGAAGCCTCGGCGAATCAGAAGCCGCCATGCAGACATCACATGGATCCTATGGCCCACCAGAGCGCCTAAACCGCCTCCAAATCACGTGGACACCGGGAACCGACCTCAGGACCCACAGGGCAGCCACCACGCGAAGGCACACCCTGAGTGGGGCCCACAGGGGGTCAGCCGACCCCACAGGTTGGCCGAACCGACCTTCTGGCGCCCACTCAGGGGCTTCCATGTGGTGCTTGCCCATTGGTCCTAGAGGCCATCCCCGGGTTGTTTGGGTGCTCTCACGCCGGTTGCACAAGCCTATAAATAGGAGGAGAGGGGGGTAAGAAGAGGGAGAAGCACACTTGAAGCCATTTCTCACCTTTGCCTCTTTCTCCCTCTCTCATTCTCTCTTGGTGGAGGTGAAACCTCATCCCACCATGAGTGTGTGTGTGTGTGGAGGATCTAGACTAGGTGGTGATAGGTAGAGAGGAGTGTGTGGATGAGCAGAGGTGAGATGGTGATGATCCGTTCATCATCCATTGTCCCCTTGTATCTCGTGAGCGATGTTGTTCTTCATTTAGACTAAAGTGAGTATTTCATTATTTCCTATTTAGACTAAAGTGGTTCTCATGCATGAATGAGTTGTTCTTGAGTTCTTCGTTCGTTCATCATTTAGAGGCTCACGTTCTTCATGAACGTGCCTCCTCGATCTAGTTGACGAGCAAGTATTCATACTTTTGCGTTTGTTCATAAGTTAGAGGCTTGTGTTCTTCACGAACACGACCTTAGATCTTCTGTTAGCATCGCATAAGTTTGCATCTCGTTTGTATGATTGCCTGTCTATTAGAATATAGTGAGCTCATGCATATCTGATTTAGACCAAGTATCAATCATATCTCCTTGCGCGAATCGACTTAGTGACGAGTAAGGTCTAGCTCAACCTCGTGGGTTCATCGCTTCGTATTTATACGGAGTGCTATAGTGTTTCAACGGGACGTCAGACGTAGCCGTGCTATAGTAGTAGTCGGCGGTGTAGACATGGTCTCTAGACTGCTAGTTATCCTTCGAATGCCCTGTATCCCACGGTTTTTCTTGGGGTAGGCCGTGGTAGTGACAGCCGTTGGTCCTCTGAAATCCCCCACGTTCGGATACAGCATGTAGGCGACCCTTTGCCGTGAACCAACTGTTATAGTCAGGAGGGGCCGGTGTCCGAAGCGAGATCTTATCCGAGCTTGTTCCTCTCTAGAATCGAGAACCTACAGGAGACTTCACATCACTAACCTACCTCAGCAGGGACTGTGTTCCCTTGGATCGTCACTCATAGAGTCCCCCATACCGTTCCTTGGATTCGATACCCTTGGGAATACTCCTGAGGTGAAGTGCTACAACGGAGTATCCGTGCACTTGCGGATTCGTTCGCACCCGTCAGTATACCCGGGTGATTCTTACACGCTCACGCTATCCCGACGCCATAGTGGTGACGTTAAGAAATGCCAACAATTGCTGACTTGGGCAAGGGTGAGGTGCTCAGTGAGAAAATGTATGAATTTGTAAAGGAACATCTGAACCGTAAGGTGTCACCGACATCTACATACACACAATTTACATTTTTTGTGAAGTTACATCATATAAAGTCTTACAGTCAGATGAGCAACATCGCATTCAATGTGACGATGAAGTTGTTACAAAAAGGATTCCTAGAAGTGTGTCTTCCAAAATCTTTCGATGAGGCAATGAAGTACATACGCTCCATGGGACTCGGCTATGGAAAAATCCATGTTTGCAAAAATAATTGTGTATTATTTTGTAATAAGAAGTATATCATACATGATGTGTGCCAAGTATGTTGTGAAGCAGATTCAAGATGGAAGGATGCAGACACAAACAAGTGCATTCCTCAAAAGGTATTGAGGCATTTTCCGCTGATTTCCAGTCTACAGAGGAAGTTTCTTTCATCAAAAACAGCAAAGGATGCGCGATGGCACAAGTCGAAGTGATAACCGGTGAAGAATGAGCTTAGCCATCCAGCTGATGGTGAGGCATGGACACACTTCGATGAAACTTGGCCAAAATTTGCAAAAGGTGCTAGGAACCTTAGATTTGGACTTGCAAACGATGGTTTCAATCCATTTGGCAACATGACCAACTCATATAGTATGTGGCCAGTATTTGTTGTGCCGTATAACATGCCACCATGGGTATGCATGGAAGAATCAAACTTCATGATGGCCTTATTGATCGCTGGGCCGAGTTCTCCATCAAAGGATTTTGATATCTTCATGGAACCTCTCGTCGAAGAGCTGCAGAACTTTGGACGAGTGTCAGGACAATCGATGCTGTTAGTGGTAAAAAAATTAAACTACATGCTGCGGTTCTTTGGTGCATACATGATTATCCAGCATTGAGCACGTTGTGTGGGTGAGTCCTGAGAGGCTATTTTGCCTTTGTGCGCTGTGATAATGATCCTTGCTCAAGGAGATTGAAGAACAAGATATGTTACACTGGGCATCGTCGTTTCCTTCCAACTGATCATCCATGGAGAAGAAAGAGAGCAGATTTTGATGGTACTATAGAAAACCAAGAAAAGCCAGGGTAGTTTACCCATGAGGAGCTGATGCAGAAATTGGAGAAGGTTAAAGACGTTAGACTAGGAAAGCACCCTCTACCTCAAGGTAAGAACAGGAAGTAGGAATCCGGACAGTGCTGGAGCTGAAGGGTTGGTTTGTGGGACTTGTCGTATTGATCATCTCTGAAGCTGCCACATAACATTGATGCGATGCACATTGAGAAAAACATATGCAAAAACCTTATTGGAACGTTACTTAAAATTGCTGGGAAGACAAAGGACACCATTGTAACATCCCTGATGTTTGTGTAATAGTAATCACCATCATTAGTAAGACTAAGCATAGTAGTTAGCATGGTTGACTTCGTCAAAACCCCACCCATGGGTCAAACCTATCAAAACCCAAGTTAAACACCTAGACCTCAATACCTTTCTTTGATTTTGTAGCTCGTTCTCCAAATTTTCCCTAAACACTTCAAACTATGCCAAAATAAAAGTTGTCAAGGATTTCATGGGACACAACTTTGTCCAGTGGCACTTTTTGAGATTTGGTTTGTAAAAGGGATGATAAGTCAAATGAAGATCAAAGGAAGTGCAAGGAAGGATGTGATGATGTTGAGAACGAATCTTTGATATTCCATACCATTTGCAATCTGACATCGAGGACATCATTAGTGCCTTGAAGTCATTATTATTTTTCCCTTTGCACATGTCCACCATTCTAAATCTTCTCATCCTTGATACCCTTACATTATGGTTTAATTCTCTTGGTCATTGGCTTGGAAGGTGAACAACCACTAGAGGATTTTCCTAGCTTGATAATACTTGTGCTAGCTTCACAAGCCACACCAGTAGCTCCACCTTACGTTATAAATGAGAGACTTGTGGGAGGTGAGAGTTTATGAAATTATCTAGGATACACACTTTAAATGAGTGACATGTGAGAACTTGGAGAAGGACTTTGTCTAATGCTTTGTGCAGGAATTTTATTTCTAAAAGTTTGTAAAAACCCTCTGATGAAAGTAAGAAAGCAAGTATGGATGAAGTCAAGGATCTCTAGTGAAAAGGTATGAGTTGTGGGGTAAGTCTGGAATTGGTAATTTCTAAATGCCCTTGTTTACATTATGATCTTTGTTTCATGTCTCTTATATTAAAGATGAATGATTGACTAACTTGAAAGGAATGAATTGACGAAGTATGTTTCAACTCCTTGGATAAACAATTTGTGAGCAACTTGCTCGAGGACGCGCAAGATCTAAGTGTGGGGGGATGTTGGCGGTCGATTTCCGTCAACCAAGAATATTTGTTATGTTATGGTTTGAACATCATTTTGGAACTAACCAGCCACTAGGCATACTAATGATATAAAAAGTTCACTGTTAGATGTGTGTTTTGGAGTATAATGTTTACATAGGAATTCATGCACTAAATAAGAAGAGATGCATTCGGTTCGGAGGACGATTTATGTGATGATCAAAGAGCTCCGACCGTGCGTGAACTTGACTCCAAAGGTGGCATGGACCAACGTGCCTCAATGAAGAATCTTCGAGGACCAAGATGAAAAGACCGGAAGATCATGCGTAGAGACCCCTTAACTTGGTCGTGGGGATAACAACGTCCAAAGCCCACATCTGAAGGTGGAAAAACCCCAAAGTGCAAAAGAAGACACGTGGCAAAAGACGGGGACGAACCGGGCCGGGGATGGCCCAGGCCGGTCGGCCCAGGCCGGCCGGCCTACCCCCATTCGGGGTCGGTTCGCCGCCGCGTTTCTTCAGTGATAAGTTCGTGCAACCCTAATTGTTTGGGGGAAAGAGCCATTCGCGAAAGACGAACAGAGAAGCCTCGAGAGATCAACCACAAGGAAGAGGGTTGATCGAGGGAGTGAGCATTGAAGAGAATCATCGCCGTGGTCAAGGGAGGCCACCACAAGGAAGAAGGATGCCATGGCCCTGCTACGGTGCCACCGGAGTTGAAGGACACCGAGAAACAAACTCCATCAGAGGTGTCCACCATGTTCAACAGTGCCATGCCTAGCGTCTTGATTGGGTAAAGTTATCGTTTGTCCATGGAGTTGTAATGGATCTTGACGCGTAGTCACCCACTCTTGTTTGGATCTTATGTCTATCATTCCTTTGTTGATGATGCTTAATGTTTAAGGCTAGCTACCATGCTTTCAGGGTTGCTCCCATAGATCACGTCAACATACTGTGTGCATTAGGATTAGTATCTATTACCTTCGCGTAGTGACATGTATGAGGGAAGGGAAACATCTAGTTCTTTATTCACATGCTTAGATAGATTGGATCAGGGTTTTATCATGTTTTGGGTGATTGCATCTTCAAGTACCTAGGCTCCATGGGCATACGTTCTTCATACTCGTGAACCTCTTACTTCTCTTTAACATAATATAGGGTTAGATTGTCTTTACTTTATAGATTAATCTTTACATCATAAAGTCTTTAATCAACTAAGTTAGTGTTAGGTTAAACGCTAGTAATCCCCTTGCTCCGTGGATTGACAAGAACCTTAGGGTCCCCTCCCTTGGTGAAAAAGGCACCAAGTCATTCCGCGTACTTGCAGTGAAGTTGAGTGCGGTTTCAAACCGTCAACACGGACACAGAGGGGGATGTAGATAATGCAGCTCCACGGGATGGTGGTGATCAGGAAATGGTCCTTGAAAACGAATACATATCGGGTATGGAGGAGGATGAAGGCCCTGGAGACGATGGAATTTCTGAATTAATTGCTCACTTGGGCAAGGGTGTGGTGCTCAGTGAGAAAATGTATGAATTTGTAAAGGAACATCTGAATCGTAAGGTGTCACCGACATCTACATACGCACGATTTACATTTGTTGTGAAGTTACTTCATATAAAGTCTTACAGTCAGATGAGCAACGTCACATTCAATGCGACGATGAAGTTGTTACAAAAACGATACCTAGAAGCAAGTACATACACTCCATGGGACTCGGCTATGAAAAAATCCATGTTTGCAAAAATAATTGTGTATTATTTCGCAAGAAGTATGTCATACTTGATGTGTGCCCAGTATGTTGTGAATCGGATTCAAGATGGAAGGATGCAGACACAAACAAGTGCATTCCTCAAAAGGTATTGAGGCATTTTCCGCTGATTTTCAGTCTACAGAGGAAGTTTCTTTCATCAAAAATAGCAAAGGATGCATGATGGCACAAGTTGAAGCGAAAACCGGTGAAGAATGAGCTTAGCCATCCAGCTGATGGTGAGGCATGGACACACTTCGATGAAACTTGGCCAAAATTTGCAAAAGGTGCTAGGAACCTTAGATTTGGTCTTGCAACCGATGGTTTCAATCCATTTGGCAACATGACCAACTCATATAGTATGTGGCCAGTATTTGTTGTGCAGTATAACATGCCACCATGGGTATGCATGGAAGAATCAAACTTCATGATGGCCTTATTGATCGCTGGGCCGAGTTCTCCATCAAAGGATTTTGATATCTTCATGGAACCTCTCGTCGATGAGCTGCAGGAACTTTAGACGGGTGTCAGGGCAATCGATGCTGTTAGTGGTAAAAAAAATTAAACTACATGCTGCAGTTCTTTGGTGCATACATGATTATCCAGCATTGAGCACGTTGTGTGGGCGAGTCACGAGAGGTTATTTTGCCTATGTGCGTTGTGACAATGATCCTTGCTCAAGGAGATTGAAGAACAAGATATGTTACACTGGGCATCATCGTTTCCTTCCAACTGATCATCCATGCAGAAGAAAGAGAGCAGATTTTGATGGTATTGTAGAAAACTGAGAAAAGCAAGGGCAGTTTACCCATGAGGAGCTAATGTAGCAACTGGAGAAGGTTAAAGACGTTAGACCAGGAAAGCACCCTCTACCTCAAGGTGAGAAAAGGAAGTGGGAATCCGGACAGTGCTGGAGCTGAAGGGTTGGTTTGTGGGACTTGACGTATTGGTCATCTCTAAAGCTGCCACATAACCTTGATGCGAGGCACATCGAGAAAAACATATGTGAAAACCTTACTGGAACGTTGCTTAAAATTGCTGGGAAGACAAAGGACACCATTGTAACATCCCTGATGTTTGTGTAATAGTAATCACCATCATTAGTAAGACTAAGCATAGTAGTTAGCATGGTTGACTTTGTCAAAACCCCACCTATGGGTCAAACCTATCAAAACCCAAGTTAAACACCTAGACCTCAATACCTTTCTTTGATGTTCTAGCTCGTTCTCCAAATTTTCCCTAAACATTTCAAATTATGCCAAAATAAAAGTTGTAAAGAATTTCATGGGACACAACTTTGTCCATTGACACTTTTTGAGATTTGGTTTGTAAAAGGGAGATAAACCCTAGGTAGCTTAATCACCTCCTAAAGCCCCTTTTTGACCTCTTTTGATGGCTCAGCTTAAACTCAAAATTTCATATACCAACTTCAAAATCTGCCAATATGAAAGTTGCTCAGTTTTTCATGGGACTCATTTCATCCAATTGGCGGCATTTGAAATTCGAAGTGGAAACCCCTCTAAAACTTGGTCAAAGTTCAGACCCTAGGTTGACCTGCGCCGAGAAAACCAGAAAGTTTGGAGACCAGTCGGCCTTTGTAAAAGTTGGAGCTGGATAGATGATCTACAAGTTTGGTATTGGGAGTTTTTCAAGTTTGGCTTGAAAATTTTGAGTTCACACCGGTCAAACAGGGCTACCTCGAAATGTTTTTGAGCCTGGTGCTCTGGCCACGCGCTCTCGTGCCGTGTTGCGCCGGCCCTTTCCCGCCTTGGTGTCCGTGCCGCCCGCGCTGTTTCTTTTGGGCCCCACCCGCACCACCGGTCAGGTCACACCGCGCCCAGGCACCACTCCCCAGGGTGGAGCTGGCCTAGTTGGACCGCATGGAGCCGTCTCCCACCTGGCGCTGCCTATAAAAGGCCGAGCCGCACGCCTGCGCTGCCGCTAGTGCTGCTCCACCGCCCGCCATTGCCACGCCGCCGTGGTGCTTCTTGCCCCGTTCGACACCACCGGCCCTGCAGCATCCTAGCGCCACCACACCGCCCCACTGAAGCTCGCCGCGGCACTTGTGGTCCAGCTCCGCGCCCCTCCTCACCAGAGCAGAGCCCGCAGCGGCCGCCGCCGCCCCTTGCCGGAGCTCCTCTGACCTCAACCTCAGCCACGGATCGAAGCTATTTGAGCACGCCGTCACCCTCCGCCGCTTCCCCAGCCGAGTCCAGCCCCACCTCGCCGCCTGCGAGCTCGCCCGCGCCGCCATCCGCACCGAGGGACCCAATTGCAAACCCAAATCCTCCCCAGGGTCTAAATCGTAAAACTAGGGACCTATTTGTTAAATCGAGGTCATACTTGTGAAGGATGAAAACTTTCCAGGGACCTTCTTGAAAATAGATTCTTCCTTTTTTAGTTTCAAATTCTTGAATCTTGTAAAATCGAGATCAAATCACAGAAAAATCGGAAAAATGCAAACTCAACTGTTCTGGAATCCTTGTGATGAATACTAGCTTTTCTAGAAATGATGTATTTGGTTTTACTGCATAGGTTTTGAATAATTTTGAATTATTCAGTTTGGCTAGATTTGAATTAATTTGAAATCTAGAACTGGGCCGGATGTGAATTTTGGATATGATTCTTGTATGGCTTTGCTTGTTCTTGTGTAGAAAAATGGCATGCAGATCTCTTGTAAATCTTTAGTTATGAATTATTTTTGATGCCTAGTATTGCCTCTATTTGTGAATTGTTTAAAAATATTTATTCATCAAATGGAGTAGATCTTTTTGTAGTAGATCTGCAGCCTTGTTGTTATCTTATGATAAATAGTTCAGCTATTGGTGGCATGTGTAGAGTAGTCGTTTTGTTTATGGTGGTTAATTGAGATAAATTCAAATTTATATTTATACTGCAGTGATGGGTCTAAATTTTGGTGTGTGAGCTATATGTATCCATATCATGCTGTACATGAAGTTTTGGCTTCATATAATGCTTATATATTGATGTATTATTTATGTGTGTTTTTAATGGCTGAATCTTATTGTATTTTTCATGCTAAATTTGTGACTTGGTTTAGCCTGAATTTTTGGCAGTAGCTCATATATAGTATGATGTTCCTGTCTATAAAGTTTCATGGTCACATTGTTTGTCTTTCGTCCAGAACAATTTTTCGAAGTAAATCAAGCTCAGTTCAAGAAATAAAAGGGAAACAAAGATCACCTTTGTTTACAATTTAAATCATTTGTTTGAGCTTCACCAAAACAAACCATGAACATCATCCCTTACTTTGGTGAAGTAAATTTTATTAAATAATTTAGATGTGCACACAATCACCATCAAATAAGGAAGTTAAACCACACATACACCCTTGCTTTGATAGGAAGAGTATGCTGAGTATATCTTTGTCTAGGTGAATGTGGTCACTCACACACCCCACGTTCACCCTTCAATTCTAAACTACGTTTTCACTCCTTATTTATGGATACATGAAGTTAATGCATATGCATAACGTGTAGAACTTCCGGACGGGAACTATACGAGTTGGTGCCGGAATCCGAAGGAGAGCTAGCTGAAGGAGAAGTGAACGTGGTGGAGGTGCAGCTAGACCCGAACCAAAGTTCAGAGGACTTCCCTACTGACTGTGCTAGTGAAGGCAAGCCCCGGAGTATAACCCAGTTTTCTAACTTTTACAATTATGTTATGCCATGTTTGTGCATTTAAGTTTCAGGAGTTGAATTGAAACCCTAGATGCATGATCTTAGGTTCCTATGCTCAAATACTAGCATTATAGGTCACTAGTTGTCATGCCCTAAGGACACAGTAAAAGTCGAGTGATGTTCCTCACTCGCGAGCTATAGGTTTCTTATGTTGGAATCATAAGATTTTGTATAATTGATATCCTCATGTGGTAAGAGCATGGGATTGGCTCTGGCCAGTAGATGTCTGTGGTTAAGCATTTGAACATACTAAACATTTGCCGGGAATGGGACCGGTAAGCCTAGTATCTTCTTGATCCGGTAAGGGATCTATGACTAGTAATCTTGGAAAGAGTCCCCTCTGCTTGCAATAGAGTGGTGCATGTGTGGGGTTGGGCGACAGAGGCTGTAGCCAAACCACCTTGTACCAAAGACTGTAGAAATGGATCCTGAATCGAGGACGGTTGGGAACCACCTGGTTGGTGCGTACCCCGCCCTTTTGGTTTTAGTTGTCATTCTTGGGGTACGCATTCTCCCGTGTGTTTAGGTCCACCTTGCAAGGTTAATAATCAATCGATCGTCGGCCTCGCACCGTTATCCGTGATTTCTTAACCATACACTCTATGTCCCTCTAATGATGGAATTGAGAAGTAATATGGACATATGCTTAATTGTTTGCACAACTTATGCTTGCAATAGTTGCTTACTTAGTAATGGATAATCAACTAGAATTTTGAGCTAAAACTTGAAAGTAAGGACATACTCTTTGTTGCTTTTCAGCAAAACAACCCACTAGCCATAAAGCCTTGCATGTCTAGAGAGTTGGTGATCTCCCATCACTCGACGGTTAAGTATTGCTGAGTATTAGTATACTCAGCCTTGCTTTTGTTGTTGTTTTCAGGTGATGTGAATGACGATGGGTTCCCGTGGCCTGGTTCTCTCCCACCCGGTTGGGAAGTTGAGTGGGAGGATGACAGTGCTTAGTGACATCATGGATGGACTCCTATGATGTTACTTATGACGTTTAGTATTTTATTTCCGTTGTGTTTCAAACTCTGAAATATTTACTCTTATGCAAAATACTTGGTTTGTAATATGAACCTTATGGAGCTTGATGTAATAATATGTCTAATGTCTGTCTCTAGACTCACCTTCGAGTGAGTTTTGATGTACAAGTGTTCGATCCTTGTTAAGTTATTTACCAGGCTTGACCCGGCAGAGGCAACAAGTTACCTCTGTATTATTGCTTAAATGACCAAATGGAATGGTTTAGGCAATAATATGGAATTAATTTGGACGGTTTTGTCACAACTATCAATGCTAGGGTTGATTTTGAAGACATGGGCGTTAGATCAAATCTACACATGGTGGCAACAGAGGATGGTAAGTCATGCAAAATGCCATAAGCTCCGTATGTACTGGACAAAAAGAAACAGAAGCTATTTTGTGATTTTATAAGTTCGGTGAAGTTCCCAGATGGATATGCTTCAAACTTATCAAGGTGTATTGCTGCAGATGGATGCAAACTGCAAAGACTGAAAACTCATGATTGTCTTATCTTACTCCAAAGGGTTTTGCCAGTTTGTCTTCGCGGTTTAGTGGATAAAGAGATTGTTGGCATTTCTTAGCGTGAACACTTAAGAACAGATCTAGAATCCATCCTTAGCGACAACACTAGAAATGCTTGTTGGCATTTCTTAACGTCACTACTAATGACGCCGAGTTAGCGTGAACATCAAGACTTGCCAAAGGTAAATCTAAACGATCATGAACGAATCCGCAAGCGCACAGATAAACCATTATAGCATTTCCCCAAGGAAGGAGAGTATTCCAAGGGTATCGTATCTGTGGAAGGCAATGGCGGATATCATAGACTTATGCTTTTGCACTGAATGTAAACCAAGAGATAGATATAGAAAACAACTCAAAGGTAGGGGTAAGATAAAAGATATGATAGGGTATTATGACACACACTCAGATCTACCTCTACTCTAGTACTCTACGGCTTAAGGGGAACATATGAGTTAGCTCTAGGTTCTAATGTACTAAACATACAAAGCTAGAGGATACGACAGATAGGCATGAAACATTGCATGAAAGGGTAAGGTTCAGCACCCAGGTACAAACGGGGAGATAGCCCGCGATGACCAGCACTCTGCGAAACTATACTTTAGACTCCTACAGCAATACCCCAGCGCGGAGGGTTCCAAAGGTTCCAATAGCTGTAACCACTGCGGCCTACCTCAATCGTTACGGGGGCATGGTCATAACTAATGTAGCCACACAACCCAGGCACCATGCCTGTGTTGCTGCTAGACTTCACCCGGCCCGGGTTGTTGTGACCCAGGGTGAGAGCCACCAGAAGACTGGTCAACTTAGACCGAGTACCGTAGCTTGAACACAAACTTCATGCAACACTAACATGCCATCTAACAAGATCAAACTAGGGCTAGACATATGAATGGATACGAACTCTCTTATGTCTAGTCAATAAGATCGAAGGGTCGTGTTTGTGAAGAACACGAGCCTCTAACTTATGAACAAACACATAAGGAATGAGTAAATCATCCTTCAAGTGGATCAAAAGGTAGTGTTCTCGAAGAACACGAGCCTCTAAATGATGAACTAGAGATGAACTCAAGAACATATCATTCATATAATCTACCACTACTTTATATGAACTAGCTGAATAACTGAAGTAGATCAAAGTCATACAAAGAAATAAAGATACAAGAGATTTCATACCTAGACTCCAAAGTAGACTTGGAACCTGAATAAGAGCTACTCTAGCCTACCCCCTAGCCTTGGAGACTAAAAGTGAGAGGAGAATGAGAGTGGTGTGTGTGAAATGGGAGCCCCTCCCCTTCTATTTATAGGCAAGGAGGAGGCTTACTTCGGGCACCAAATGCCTCCAATTCACCTGGGGATGTAGCAATGGACCAATGAGGAAGCAACATGTGGAGGGAGAAGATGAGAGGAGCCAGAGGCGTTTCGGCCAATCCTAGGATCTGCCGGCCCCCTCGGCCCTCCTCTCGAGGTGTGTTTCCTCTGGGTGGCTGCCCTGTGGGCCCTTTGATCCTTCCCCCGTGCATGCCTCGTTTCGGAATCCAAGGTGGGCCCATGGATCCATGTGAAGTCCATGTGTCGCTCTCTGATTCGTCAGTGAGTGCCTCCCTTGGATCAGTGACATGGATTGCCATGTGTTTCCTTGGTGGCAGCCACCTCCTCAGCTGAGTTGGCATGGTTCTTCCATAGAAGGTGGTTTTCCATCTCTTTTCATGCTTATTTCACCTACATACAAATAATCTCCAAGGACAAGTGGAACTACATTATTCAAACCAAAATGCAAGTAAATAATGCATATGCCTCCATTTATGTGAGAACATTGATGGCTGAAAGTAGTACTTAACAGCCATCAATAGAGATATACACAACTATTGTGGAATTAGGAAACTTCTTTCGGCAACTATGTCACAAAACTTTGAAGTTGGATGTGTTGCAAAAACTGAAAACAGATATGCCAATAATTCTATGCAGGCTTGAGAAAATTTTCCCTCCTGCCTTCTTTGACGTTATGGTCCACTTGGCTATCCACTTGCCTGAGGAAGCAATCCTGAGAGGTCCAGTACAATATGGATGGATGTATCCCGTCGAAGGAAGGCTATGCACAGTGAAGCGTTCAGTGAGAAACCAAGCTAGGCTTGAAGGACCCATTGTAGAAGCATATGTTGCTAATGAGGCCTTGACATTTTGCTCGAGGTACTTCGCGGATGATGATGTGGCCACATGATTCAATCAGGTTGGAAGGAACAGAGAGAATGCTGATATGTCATTTGATGGAACATCTTGTTTTGATCACAATGTTCAAAAACTTGGAGCCGGGACCACTTATTGGCTTCAGTCAAAGTACGACAAGGTGGTTTGGTATGTGCTAAACAATTGTGAAGAGGTGAAGCCATATATCGAGTAAGTAAATCACCATGGCAATGATAGAACTACAATTATTTCGTGCTAACTTTGAGATGGTACTGCTTTGCAGATTGTTCAAGAATGAATTAAAAGTGGAAGGTGTGTCGGACGAGGCTATTGATCATTGAATTGTTACAGAATATCGCCAATGGTTTAAATTGCATGTTAGTTTTTTTTTGTTTGGTAACTAGTTTATATTACCTGGTGAGGACCTTTACACAAGACTATATTAAAAAAACTATGGCTCTTATGTACAAATTTCACACAATCCAACGAGCGACGAGAACCTATATGCATTATCAGCTGAACCGGACTTGAGAGCAAAAACATATACAACATGTATTGTAGGCGGTGTCCGGTACCACACGAAGGCCCGAGAAGCAAATAGGAAGACACAGAACAGTGGAAATATGACTACAGGATCACATAAAGACATTGAAGAAATTGAGTTTTATGGTTCACTAAGAGACATTATTGAGCTGCGGTACAACTCAACGGGGCTTAGAGATTGATCTCAAAAAAATGGGGCTTAGAGATCGAACTGTTGTTTTATTCCACGTTGACTGGTATGATCTGGAAGGGAGCAAGAAGGAACTGAAGATTAAAAATGATGAGTACTTCACAAGCATCAATACTGGAGATTATTGGTACCAAGATGATCCCTACATTCTTGCTGAACAAGCAACAAAGGTCTTTTACTTTTGAGACACCCTGCTACAACACCCATGGAGAGTGGTCAAAAATTTGAGCACGGGCATTAGTGGAGCTATAATGAAAATGAGGAGGACATAGCTCCCACTGGCATGTACTTGCATATCAAGATGATGAAATTGACAAAACCTTGCATGATGTTATACGTGATGATGGTGTTGGTGATGGTTCGGAGGTTCCGGTGCCTATTACAGGCAAGGAGGAGACTTTGGTTGCAACCGTTGAAGTTGACGCAATTCGCCAGCATGAGCTGACTGATGTGGATGGATTCAATTCTGAAGATGAGGATGATGATACTCTATGGCAATATGTCAATTAAGATGAAAATGCTGTCAATGAAAGTGACAAGGACTAGGCTATGAAATCAGTTAATGTTTAAGTCGATCTGATCTGAAATCATGCGGACCTTATGATTTATATGTAATTTATATATAGTTGAAGTCGCACTTTCCTGAATATAAAACCTTCCATCGGTGCCTACTATGTCCGATTCGCTGTATTATGTAGCATCGGAACTTCCTGTAGCAACTTATAAAAAAAATATACGATCGCACGTGGGGCTGGTGGATTATCTGGTACGTTGTATTATATAACAATGGAACGTCCTGTATGAAGGGGAGAAGCTAGAAAAGCCTAAGAAGAACATAGAAAATAGCCAATGTACAAAGATACAAGGCTCCTCAGATTATGGGCTACGTGAATGGTAGATTTGATAATATCCATATAATACATGACTTGTAGTGGGTCTCACCTATATAGTTGTTATAGATGCAGGATTATGGATTAAGGCTACCACTAGGGAGCCTATGGACAAATCCACTTCTTATCCTCTCCAATGTGGGCATGATCGAGTAGTATGCAACGTGCTGATGATCTTGTAGTAGTATGCGAATCGAATCGAGGAAGGAAGGGATGTGTTGATCTCCAATGTGGGCATGATCGAGGAGTATGCAACGGGCTCATAATCTTCTAGTAGTATGCGAGTCGAATCGACGAAGGAAGGGATGTGTTGATCTCCAATGTGGGCATAATCGACTAAGTATGCGAATGGAATGTCAAGTTCATTGTATTATACAACACAGGATAATGCTGTGACGACTTTCAAACTCATCGACATACGTCCGGAGGATGATCCGGTGTGGTATACTTCAGAACGGAGGAACTTCCTTGTAAACTACGGGTAGGAAAGGCGCTTCACATTTCCTAGCCACAGGGTGCGCACAACGCACTACACACACCTTTATGGCTTTATCCAACAGTGTGTCACTCGTGCTGACCCGCCATTCCCCCATTTACTGCCTCCTCACTTGCCGCGTAACCTCTTGGTAGGGTTTTGCCGCCCCCACCGCCGGCAGCAGCCTCCACAGGATACCGCAATCCGTCTCCGAAATCAGAGG
This sequence comes from Cenchrus fungigraminus, assembly GCA_036936925.1. NCBI lineage: Eukaryota > Viridiplantae > Streptophyta > Magnoliopsida > Poales > Poaceae > Cenchrus > Cenchrus fungigraminus. Next base: position 83,133,407 of record CM072771.1, on the reverse strand, counting down.
TATGCGTCCGCCTCCAAACTCCAGCGGATACTGCAATCTGCCGCCAAATTTTTGGAATGGCACTAATTCGGGAAATATATTGCAGATGGGCCGAGATGGTGGCAAGAGAGGTGGAAAGACGCTTGATCTTCCTCCGGTGAAGCAACAACGAAAGTTGCAGCCGACTTCTGCAGGCACGTCTAGTCCTCAAACGAGGCGAACGGGCAGGCCTGCGGCACGGGATTCTTCCTCTGCCCCTTCCCGCCGCACACGAGGTGGGTCAACCTCGGCGCCTTCCTGCCGCACACGGACTAGGTCAAGCTCGGCACCTTCCTACCGCACACGGGGTGGGTCAACCGTGGGCCGTCGCCCACCCGGCCCTTCAGAGTTTCGTGCGCTAGATCTCAGGAAGCAGAAAGAGGTACAACTTTACCCTCCACCAGAAGAGATGCTTAGGATGATTGACCTGCGCAACCACACCTACCAAATGATTAAAGGTCTTAGATGGGTGCTTGAGAATCACTGGTGGGACAAAACGAAAGACAAACGGGTCGAACCAAGATTTATGAATGTCGTTCAGCAAACTTTCTATTACAATTAAAAATACATGCCCATGAAACTGTAACAGCACAGGGTTATAAATTGGGATCATATGAACTTGGCTGCGGGAGTGGATATTAACGTATACTTCGATGATCATCCCGGATTGGCTGATTTGGTCTCATTGCATCATAAGTATGTTGAAGATTGGGTGAGAGTTTTTATGCTACTCTGTACATTGCTGAGACGAGGGACTACATCATGTTCATGTTTCAGGGACGCCAGTATACTCTTTTTTGACACCATATTGCTGCCACTCTTGGACTGATGGATTATGTATCAGGAAAGTACGAGGATAAGCCATCCCTACATAGTATTATCTACGAGCATCATGAACCACCTCGGCGTAGTTTGCTCGGTAGGTCATTCCAGTCCGACGAGGAGATGGTCGGACTTTTTGTTGACTCATTCACAGGTAGACGAGCATATCGGACGCCTGAAATGCTTACCCCTAAGGCAAATGTGGTTCACCTTGCACTACAGAAGACATTGTTACTACGGATTGGCAATGCAGAGTCCATCACTAGTCTTCAACAGTGGCTTCTCCTTTACATCATGACTGGTCGGCCCTTCAACATCGTGGACTTCATTTTATGTGAGATTGAAGATGTTATCCTTGATGGGTTGACCGTGGCCCGACATATGGCGTATACTCGCTGGGTCTCCTTCATCCCGAGTTGTGTTACCAGAGTAGATGAAGACGGGGAAGTGGTGCAAACTTGACCCAAAGATTGGCGTCCCGAGTACATGAAGTCCAAGACACATTTCAAGGAATACAGGCCTGCGAGACCAGGAGACAGACGTTGTGGCCTAAGGGCTACAATTGAGCCATCTCCTGATGACATTTGTTCCTCAGACAGCGAAGACAATGAGGCATCTCCAGTGAGACATCTCCGAGTACATGATGGTGTGTCGCTACCCACTACAAAAACAGAAACAGTTCCAATCACTCCAGCAACAACTAGTGAGCCAATGGACTCTACCTTCTTTCCGAAATTGATCCTTGAAAATCAGCGCGAGCAGACCAAGTTCCAGTCAATGATGGAGAAGAGGATGGCATAGCAGGAGGAGTTAAACCGCGCGCACTCAGAGCAGATAGTACAAATGGGAACACAACAGCGGCGCACTATGGAGAATTTTTTGAATGCTTCACTCAGTCGCCTTCACCAAGTTAACGGCTTACCACCACCACCCGCTCTACTCACACCTATTGGTCAGACCCCCTTGCAACTCATGCCTCCTGCTAACTTGGGTAAATCATTAGAAGTCTATGAGCTGCCTCACAGTTTAGCAATTGGTTCACAATGGATGACAGAAAAGGTTTGCAAAGAAGAAAAGGAAGCAAATGCATCAATACTCAAGGTTCTATCTGATATTGCAGTAGGGGAACAGAATAAGGAAGATCCTTTGGCGGCAACAGCAAACGATCCGGATGGTCATGCTATCTCTGCCGGTAGTAGTGCAAAACATCCTAATCACTCTACTTTGCAAGTTCCGGAACATTCTGCTCCAGCTACGTCGAAAGGCTCTCCTGCAACTGATCCTGCTCCTGCTGCAGCTACATCGGAAGGCTCTCCTGGAGCTGATCCTGTGCCTGCTGCAGCTTCCTCAGAAGGCTCTCATGCAACTGATCCTCCTCCTGCTCCTACTGCAGCTACCTTAGAAGGTTCTCCCACTCCTGCTCCTGCTACCTCAGAAGGCTCTCCTGCTCCTGCTCCTGCTCCTGCTACCTTAGAAGGCTCTCCTGCTCCAGCTCCTACTACCTCAGAAGGCTCTCCTGCTGATGTTTCTGCTCCAGCTCCTGATGACCCTCTTCACAATCTTGTTATATCAACTCCTTCGAACACTGATGAAAAAGAGGTAGAATGTTAAACATTACTTTTATTACTATTGATTCCATTTGATTGTTGTATTCGAGTTAAACAATACATTTTTCTTCACGTGTGCGAACCAACCATAAATAATCGTTTTGCCTGGGCTTTGTGCTCGGGTCTTCACAATTGCTGACCAAGATGAAATTGTACCGGAGTCGGAAGACTCCCAATACTCTTGTACCGGGTTGCAGAATGAGATAGATGTACCAGCACTTCATTTTCAGAATAGAACATCGTACTTATGTCGTGGCGTTGTCGACTCCAACTTCCATACGATTGAATCCTCTGATTGGATTAATGGCTTGGATCAATGCGGGAGTCCTACACCCAAAACGGAGAGTTCTACGGCCTCGACATCACGCAATGCATGAGTCTGTGCTATGCATAAAACGAACCCAACACTCCCTACGCATGCTTCTTTTTGTAATTTGCGATGTAATCCTTGAATCATGCCACCGTACTGATGTTTGATGAGAGGAATGCTAAATGTCATGTATGAAGGGGAGAAGATAGAAAAAGCTAACAAGGCTCCTCCGATTACGGGCTATGTGAATGGTAGATTAGATAATATCAATATAATCACAACAATGCATGATTATGGATTAAGGCTGCCACTGGGGAACGTATGGACCAATCCACTTCTTATCCTCTTGAATGTGTTCATGATCGAGTAGTATGCAACGTGCTCATGATCTTGTAGTAGTATGCGAATCAAATCACAGAAGGAAGGGATGTGTTGATCTCCAATTTGGGCATGATCGAGGAGTATGCAACGTGCTCATAATCTTTTAGTAGTAATAAGCGAATCGAATCGAGGAAGGAAGGGATGTGTTGATCAATGTGTCTTGCTGCTAATGGATGCAAACTACAAAGACTGAAAACTCGTGATTGTCATATCCTACTCCGAAGGGTTTTGTCGTCTTGTCTTCGCATTTAGTGGATAAAGAGATATACACAACTATTGCAGAATTAGAAAACTTTTTTCGGTAATAGAGGAGGAGACTATGGTTGCAGCCGCTGAAGATGACACAATTCGCCAGTAGGAGCTGTCTGATGTGGATGAATTCAATTCTGAAGATGAGGACGACGACACTCTATGGCAATACGTTGATGAAGATGAAAATACTGCCGATGAAAGTGATGATGACTAGGATGTGAAATCAGTTAATGTTTAAGTCGATCCGATTTGAAATCATGTGGACCTTATGATTTATATATATGTAGCTGAAGTCACACTTTCCTGAATATTAAACCTACCATCGGTGGCTACTATCCGGTTTATCCGGTACGTTGTATTATATAATAACAGAACGTCTTGTATGAAGGGGAGAAGCTAGAAAAGGCTAACAAGGCTCCTCCGATTATGGGCTACGTGAATGGTAGATTAGATAATATCCATATAATCACAAGTATGCATGATTACGGATTAAGGCTGTCACTGGGGAGTGTATGGACAAATCCACTTCTTATCCTCTCGAATGTTGGTGTGACATCCCAAAATTTTAAATCCTTAAAAATCACTCCAAATTAAAACTTTTTAGAGAAATTAAACCCTAATTAAATCTTTTTAATGAATTTAAATCATAAAACCCCTCCCTAATAAAATTTTGTTTAATTTATGTCTGTGCATCATATGCATCATATGTTTACGCACGACCTCCACTCCTCCCGGCCGCACTCCACGCACGCCACGCACGCACGGCCTGGAGCTCTGCTGTACGACCCCTTGCTCAATCTCTCTCCCCGCCACCTTATCCTGCTCATGCACACGCGCACCAGGATGGCCAACCCCTCCCCTTCTTTCCCCCAAGGACGGAAAAGCTGGTTGCTTTTCCCGCGCAGCAATACGCGAGCTCGCTCTGCCCTGGCGCACCGCCATTGGCATGCGCCACCAGAACCCCCTCTCCGCCCTCCTCTCAACCCACTAGAGCAGGCGCCACGACCACTTGCACCAGCTCTACACCCTGCAGCCGCTTGAACTTATCCACCGAGTCACACAGCCGTGCCGCGCCCACACCGCACATGCGAAGCTCTGCCCACCGCCGTACCATGCTTCAGCCCAATTCGCCTTTCCCGGTTGTCTTTTATCCATGCCAAGATGTGCGCCGCACTCACCTCGACACACTGCACACCTCCGTACCCCCCATGCCCCTCCAGAGCACCTTGGCAGGCTTTTGCCTCACTGCACCACCACGCCCGGCCGTGTACGGAACTCCGTCGGCATAAATTGGCTCGACGATTGAGTACCAGGTGTGTCCGAGGACTAGTGGAGGGTCGCTCCTTACTGATGAGTGATTGACAACGTTGTGTGGACTGATGCTTGGCTAAGTGTACAGGTACAGGTTGCGGCTTGACTCATGTTGGTGCAGGTGAAGAACAAGTGCGAAAGGCCTTAGCCGTGGCGGCCACCGGGTGATGGAGAGGCAAGTAGGCTTGGTTCGATGGACCCAGTGGTCGATGGGGTCAAGTGCGAGCCGTGCGGTGCAAGACTGGCAGGCTGAAGTCGTGAACATGGGCCGGTGCAAGGTAGCGGAGCGAGCCCGAAGCTTGCACACGGGGTTTGTTGGTTTTCCCACAAAACCATCGGTGGACGGTTTCTTGGTTTGGGCCTCAAAACTAAGTCCGGAAGCCCGAGGCAACGGAGACGGTGATCCGGGAGCTTCGGGAAGCTTCGAGGCGGGGGGCACGTGGCGTGATCACGAGGCTTGCGTCGATGCTAAGCAAGGCCGTGGTGGAAGCGTGTCTGCTCGATGAAGACTTGACCAAAATGCCCCTGAAGGGTTGTATCTTCATTTCAAGTTGTAGGGGTAGCGTGGTCATTTACCTCCCTCCGATGGACTTTGTATAAATAGCAGAGAGGTGGATGGCATCTCTCTCTCTTGGACTCTAGGGTTTCCTCCCCCGGTAGATTGCTCTGAACTGCTTCTTTTCCCTCTGTATTCCTTAGGCTATATTCTTGTATAGACTCTGACCTCTAGATGTATGGAAGCATTCAGCGTTGCGGTGATCTCCTAGTCCTTTGTGATTTTCGTGTCATTTTCGGGGATATTTTTGGGGGGTTTCATTCTTCGCTCGATTCGTGGATTTGAGGGTGTTTCTTCTCGGATTTCTTTGAGGGGATCATGGGTGGATGCCTTGCACATCTTTGTGTGTGATCTTGGCACCTCAAACGCCGGGTAACACCTTCGATTCATGCGTTTTTGGTTGGAGCCCGAGTTCTTGGTGGAGGTTCGTGTGATCCGCGATTCCCGGTGATTTAGGGAGTTAGAGGTCGAGATTTTTGGGGCATAGCATCCTTGTGTGATGCTTCTCATCTCCCCAAATTCTTGTCTCAAGAGCTCTAGACGTTTGGGAGATCCAGAGATGGATTTGGAGAGTTGACTCCCGAGCTCGAGCAGTTTTGGTTCTGTTCGTGTGCGGCAGACAGTCCGCCAGGTGCGCGCGGACAGTCCGCGAGGGGGCCAGTTCTTCAGAATTTGTCGCTTGTTCGTGCGCGTTCTTGTTTCGATCTGTTTCCTCCCTAGGGTTTGGTTGTAGGCAGTTTGCGGACAGTCCGCGGGGTGTTGCCGGACAGTCTGCCAGGTCGAGATTTTGTCTGGGGTGGCTCGAGGTTTGTCTGGGGTTTCCAGTGAGGTTGGCGGACAGTCTGCCTACTCCTCACGGACGGTCCATGACACTGGCGGACAGTCCGCTTGGTCCCGTCGGACAGTCCCATTTTTCCAGTGCGTCTCTGGTGGTTCTGTTGTGTTTCTCGAACAGTCCGGAAAGCACTCGCGGATAGTCCGCCGTACACTAGCGGACGGTCCGCCCGTACTGCACGGACAGTCCGCACTAGTCCTTTCCAGAATTGAGCAATTGCTTTGTTTCTTGTCTTGTGCTTCCGCGGTTCGCTTGAAGGCTTGTCTCTTGATCTTGTGAGCTTGTGTGTGCCTTGTTGAGTGCTTCTTTGGTGTGTGCGGATACTTGGAGTGGCAATCGCGGTATAGACTGAGTTCGACCTTCGGGAAGAATTTTTATCGGCTCCCATTCACTCCCCCCTCTCTGGTCGCCTATTCGGTCCTTCAACTGGTATCGGAGCCGATTACGGATCTTCTTGATTCTAACCAGTCTAAGATCCAAAGATGGGTGATTATGGCAAGGGGTCGGGTCCTCCGCACTTTGATGGCAAGAATTACCCGATGTGGGAGAGGCGCATGGGCGCGTTTTTGTGAGGGAAGGGAACTCTGATCTGGGAGGTCACTCAGAATCCTCATTATGTCATCCCAGACAGTTTTCTGCTTCCAGGATCGCGGGACATGTGTGAGGCCAACAGCAAGGCTATTGATTACTTGTTCCGTGCTCTCTGTGCCTCGGAGTTCGAGCGAGTGTACGGAGAGAATGTGGCAGGAAAGATTTGGCACAAGTTTAGAAATGCTCATGTTGGCAATGCCCAAGTGCAAGCCCGTTTGTTTTCCACTTACCAGAGAGAGTACGACAATTTCACTCATCTCTCCGGTGAGTCGACCGATGCTATGTTTCAGCGCTTCACTAGCATAGTCAACAACATGAGGGCCAATGTGACAGTGCTCCCATACACGGATCATGATCAAGCTATCAAGCTTTTGCATGCCCTAGATAGGTCTGTGTGGAGTGCCAAGGTCGAGGCCATTGAGGAGTCGAGCATGTATGATACGCTGACGCTGGATGAGCTGTTTTCCAAGCTCAGGTCTTCGGAGGTTGATCGTGGCTTGAGAGCCAAGAGCGAGAGCCCCACTGATCCTCATAGTTTGGCTCTTGTCTTAGGAACAAGGTCTAACACTAATTCTGGTGGTTTCTCTTTGTCTTGTCTTGTGTCTTTGCCAGATGAGGACTTTGAGGTGCTGAGCAAGTACGATCTCGCTTTGTTGAGCAAGAGGTTTGGCCGGATGTACGAGAACCGCAAGAATGCAAGGCAGAGCTCGGGGATGTGCTATCGGTGCGGGAAGCACGGGCACTTCATCGCCGAATGCCCTGAAGCCATGGAGATCAAGAACGACTACAAGGGCAAGCCCAAGCATGACTACAACAAGCACCGTTGCCGGAACGACTACAAGGACAAGCACAAGGACAAGGGTGAGAGATGGCACAAGAAGAGTGGAGGCCACAAGAAGAAGACGGCTTGAGCGATGGTGGCCGGAGCAAGTGACATCGACTCGATATCAAGCGATGCTCCTTCCGACTCGAGCAGCGAGGAAGAGCTAGAAAGGCGCAAGGACAAGCGACACACGGGTAAGAACTTCACCGGCCTGAGTTTCATCGCACAAGGTGGATTTTGCGGCATGGCGCATTCCAAGAAGGGTGGGAGGCACAGCTCAGATTCGAACTCCGACTCCGAGGAAGAGGTACGATAGGATCCCAACTTCTTGCTAGAGGAGAATGCTAGGCTGAATGAGTTGCTTGATAACCGTGATGATGTGCTTAGAAAGACCAGCAAGGAGAAGAGGGAATTTAGGTCTCTGTTCGGTGATGCTAAGGACAAGATAGCTGAGCTTGAAACCTTGCTTGTGGATGCTATAAATGAGATAGGCTCTTTGAAATCTACTCCTGTGGTGTCTGATGAAATTGATTGTGGTGATTGCTCAGTTTTCCTTGCTGATTTGACTGCTCTCAAGGAGAAGCATGCCTCTACCCTTGAGGAACTAGATGTGATTAGAATTGAGTGTGATGAATTGAAATCTAGGCCAGCTTTGTTAGGTGCTTGTACCTCATGTCCTGTGTTGCATGCTAGGCTAGATGAATCTCATACTAGAATTGTTTCTCTTGAGGCTGGTTTGAAAGCTCCCATTCCTACATCATGTTCTACCTGTGAAATGCATGCTTTGAAAAACATGGAACTTGCACACTATGTTGATAGTTTACAGGATGAAAATGATGACCTTAGGAAATTGATGAGTTGATTGTCTGGGCATAAGCCACAGTTGAGTTTGATGTTGGCTGAGTTCAAGCGGTTTGATGGTCAGGCGTTGGGGTCTGGCAAGAGTGGTGAGAAGAGTGGTGAGGGAGAAGAGAAAATTGGAGAGACTCCTACTCCACCACACACCATACCCATGAACAAATATGCACCCAAGCCAAGCCACCTCAGAAACAAGCTTGATACAACTCCAGACCCACCAGTGTTCCCCTAGAAAACAGAGAATTACCAGAAACCCATCAAGTTTGTGAGCAACCTAGGTAATGTCTTTGAGGGGAAGTCAGGAGAGAAAGCGGTTGAGAAGCCCACAGAAAAGCCACCGCTTAAGCCACAGTTGATCCGCTTCCATTGTGAGTATTGTGGGAGGGATGGGCATAAGGATGAGTTCTGTTTCAGGAGGAAGAGAGATGAGAGGTTTGCTAGGGAGATGGCAAACAAGGACAGGTACCACCTTTCTCGTGGTGTGCCTGAGCCTCGTAGAGGGCCTCTACCTAGGGGTGAGGTGTATGTGCATACAGTTCCCACTCGTGGAGGTGGAGGTGGAGGTGTGTTTCCTCAGAGAGGTAGGCGTGTTGGGTTTTGGCGTGGTGAGTTGGCTCGACGTGCTCCTTCTCGCGACCGTTACGAGTTTGGGAGGCACGATCGGAACTTTGGGTCTCAGATGGACTACGGGCCACGTTTTCCCCCTCGTGGTGCGTGTACTCCTCCGGTGAGACGTGACAGGTCCTTTGGTGGTAGGTGTGAGAGGGCTCCGTCTAGAGGTTTTGGTAGGATGGATTTTGCTAACCCTTCTTTTGAGCAAATGGCTCGACACTGGTTTGACTCTTTTGGTACTAACCCCAATGTTGAGTCGCTTGCTCATTCTCGTTCCCGTTTTTGATTGCAGGTGGGAGGCTTGGAGAACTTTTGGTTGATCGACTCCGGTTGCTTACGACCCATGACCAGAGATCGTGGGTGGTTCTCTAGCCTCACCCCGGTGAGTACGCGGGAGTACATCACTTTTAGGGACAATGGGAGAGGACGAGTGCTTGCTGAAGGTATGGTGAAGGTGAGTAGCAACGTGACCTTAAGAAGTATGGCCTTGGTCAAGTCACTTGGTTTTAACCTGTTGTCATTATCTCAGTTACTGGGTGAAGGTTTTGAGGTTCGTTTTAAGTCGGGCGCTTCTCGTGTGCTTGATTCTCGAGGAGATCTTGTCTGTACGATCGTCCCCGAGGGTCAAATCTTCCGTGCTGATTTTTCCCAGTCTGTTGGTCCTCCTCGATGCTTTGTTGCTGGCGTTTCGGCTGAGCTTTGGAAATGGCATAGGAGGTTGGGACACTTGAGCTTTGAGTTGCTTTCCCGCTTGAGTGGTCTTGATCATGTTCGAGGATTGCCTAAGTTGAAATTCGAGAAGGATTTGGTTTGTGCTTCTTGTCGCCATGGAAAGATAGTTGCAGCTTCTCACGCCCCTCTGACTGCGGTCATGACCGAGCGACCTTGTGAGCTGTTGCACATGGATTTGGTTGGGCCAGCTCATTTTCGCTCTGCGGGTGGGAAGTGGTATGTTCTTGTGGTTGTTGATGATTTTTTGAGGTACTCTTGGGTTTTCTTTCTCGAGGATAAGAGCGAGACATTTGGCTTTGTTTGAGACTTGATCTTGAGGTTGAAGAATGAGTGACATGGTGATGCCATTCGAGCTATACGCAGTGATAATGGCACGGAGTTTAAAAACTCTCATTTCGATGCCTTTTGCAATGATCTTGGTCTTGATCATCAGTACTCTTCTCCATACGTCGCTTGCCAGAATGGCGTAGTGGACAGGAAGAACCGGACCCTTTGTGAGATGGCTAGGACGATGCTTGATGAGCATAGGACTCCTAGGTGTTTCTGGGCCGAGGCGGTCAATACCGCTTGCTATGTCTCAAATCGCATCTTCCTTCGTGCTTTCAAGAAGAAGACCTCTTATGAGCTGATTCATGGGCGACAACCCAAGGTGAGTCACTTTAGAGCTTTTGGTTACAAGTGTTTCATTCTGAAGAAGGGCAAGCGATTCATTCTAGAGCATATCGTGTGCTCAACCTTGACACTAACCGAATCATGGAGACTTGCGAGGTAACCTTAGATGAGACACAGCCATGTAGCTCTTCTGCTTTTGAGTGTGCAGGTGATGAGGAGATTGGAGCGAGGATCTTTGAGGATGAGAAGGATGGAGATGGAGACGACGACGATGATGGTGGTGATGCTCCCGTGGCTGATCGTGTACATGCTACTTCCACTACTACTATGACGATCGATGATGGACCATCCCCTACACCCACTACGACTGAGGCTGTTCGAGTGGAGGCTGCGGTTGAGGGGGAGATTGTGTCCATGCGAGAGGCTCCCCAGCGTGTACAGATTGATCACCCACCGACGATGATCATTGGTGACCTTCATGAACGCACTACATGGTCGAGGTCAAGGAACACTTCTCATTTTGCTCACTCTGCTTTTGTCGCTTCTTTTGAGCCCAAAGATATTCGACACGCTTTGTCTGACGAGAATTGGGTGAATTCCATGCATGAGGAGTTGGAGAATTTTGAGAGAAACCAAGTCTGGGTGTTAGTTGATCCACCGCCAAATTGCCGTCCCATAGGTACCAAGTGGGTGTGGAAGAACAAAGAGGGTGAGAATAGGATGGTTGTGAGAAACAAGTCGAGGTTGGTGGCTCAGGGGTTCAACCAGAAAGAGGGCATAGATTATGAGGAGACATTTGCTCCTGTGGCCCGTTTGGAGGCAATTAGGATCCTTCTAGCCTTTGCCGTGGCTAAAGAGTTCAAGTTGTACCAAATGGATGTCAAGAGTGCTTTCTTGAATGGGGTGATAGAGGAAGAAGTGTATGTGAGGCAACCCCCGGGGTTTGAGAGCGAGAAATACCCACACCGTGTATACAAACTCCAGAGAGCACTCTATGGGTTGAAACAGGCACCTAGAGCTTGGTATGGCAGGTTGAGAGGCTTTTTGTTGAGTAAGGGGTTTGTGATGGGCACAGTTGATAAGACCCTGTTCCTCCTTAAGCATGGGAATGACCTTTTGATTGTTCAGATATACGTGGATGACATAATCTTTGGTGGCTCTTCTCATGATCTTGTTGCCAGATTTGCAGATGACATGAGCAGGGAATTTGAGATGTCCATGATGGGCGAGCTGTAGTTTTTCTTAGGACTCCAGATCAAGCAGTGCAAGGACAGGACGTTTGTACATCAGGCGAAGTACACCAGGGACATGGTGAAGACGTTTGGCATGAACGACTCCAAGCCACTGACTACACCGATGAGTACCACTACGGCTTTGGATGCGGACGAGGATGGCGAACCCGTGGACCAGAAGGAGTACCGGAGCATGATCAGCTCCCTCCTCTACTTGACGGCGACGAGGCCAGACATATAGTTCAGTGTGTGTCTATGTGCTCGTTTTCAGGCTTCACCGAGGACTTCACATCGGCAGGCCGTCAAGCGGATTTTCAGGTACTTGAACTACACTCCTGAGTTTGATCTTTGGTATTCTGCCTCCTCGACACTCAGACTTCACAAGTACTCCGATGCTGATTTTGCTAGGTGTCGATTGGACTGCAAGTCTACCTTTGGGTGTTGTCAGTTCCTTGGTTCTTCTTTGGTCTCTTAGTCATCTCGCAAGCAATCCAGTGTAGCCCAGTCCACCACAGAAGCCGAGTATGTAGCTGCTGCTATTTGTTGTTCCCAGCTGCTTTGGATGACCTATACCATGAGTGATTTTGGTGAGGAGTGCTCCCAGGTTCCACTTTTCTGTGACAGCACCAGTGCCGTAAGTGTAGCCAAAAATCCTATCCTCCACTCCAAAATGAAACTCATAGAAGTGAGGTACCACTTTCTGAGGGACAATGTTGAGAAGGAAAACATATCTTTGTCCTATGTGCCTACCCAAGATCAGCTAGCTGACATATTCACCAAACCACTTGACCAAGTCACTTTCACTCGGTTGCGGGGTGAACTTGGGGTGTGCCTTCCTTTCTAGCTGGGTCTTGGAGCTTCTCATGTATATATGTGTCATATGTTTCATTTTTGGTGCATTCCATGCATGCATTTTACTTTCTATACAAAACCTGGTAGGATAGCCATCTTTCGATCACTTGTGCTAGGAAAAGCTTCTCTTATATACTTTGATCACTGATGTGCTATGTATGAGATATGTGCATGTTTGGTAAATGGTGATGTGAATGCTATGCTCTTGATGGTTTTGCCATATATTTGTGTTGAGATAGCTTTCTTTTTATGAAAATGCTAAGTTACCTCTCTCATGAGTAGATGCTTGTCTATGCTCAATTTGTGCTTAAATGCCTCTATCATGTTTAGTTTGTGCTTGAGTATCATGTTCTCTTTGCTTGGGGTCAAAGACCTTTTGTCATTAAATGTTTAGCCCTTCTGCATACTTGGGGAGGACCATAAGCTTCTTTTTGCCGCAAAGGCACTTCATGTACCATGTTTAAACTTGAAAATGAAATTGTTGTGTGAATTGCCTTATGCTTGAAAAATGAGCTCCTAATCATGTTTTTATGCTTTTGATATTCATATCTTGGGTGCTAAACCGTAGCATGTTGTCTACGATGAGAAGACTCATTTTAGAAGTAGACACATGGCTCGGTGGCTTTAACATGACTTGAGTGGCTTGTGGGCGTTTATAATGATCTTGTGATGAGAATTTGTGATCTTGCATAAATTTTGGATGATCTAGTGTATTTGTGCTCAAATTGGTATGAATAGGGTCTTGCTCATGAGATGAATGTTTCTTTGTGAAAAGTGCTTAAAATTGCTTTTAGCCATGTCACATGCTTATATGTCTTTACCTTCTTGATGGCAATGTGCTAACTACACCATGTCTACTTTGCTTGCTCTATGTCTCATTTGTAGCATTTTGTTGTGCTCTTTGTATATTTGAGAAGCTTGGTAGATTGTATATATGCTTTGACATGCATTTTTCATGAAAACAAGGGGGAGAGTATCATGATATATTGATTCATGCATTATCAACAAGGGGGAGAATGTGTTTGATAAGGGGAGAATTTTCATGCATTGGGAGTTTTGTGGAAAAGGAGAATTTTCATGAATTGGGAGTTTTTGTGGAAAATTGGTATGCTTTGTGAGATGTTGCATGTGAGGAGAAAAATTGAGAAGAAGAGGTTGCATTTGCTCAGGGGGAGTTTGCATATGTGCAGGGGGAGCTCCTTTGTTTTTGCCTAAGTTTTGTGCTTTGTGGCGTGCTCTTTGTGAGCTTTGGTTTGTCTCGGTTGTGTTGAGCCGTTGCCCTTGCCTTAGGGGGCCGAGACGTGGTCTGGCGAGTGATCTTGTTTTTCACTTGTTCTTTGGCATTTGATCACTTGTTGGAGGTTTGTGTTCGTGGTTGTTTTCTTTTCTTTTTTCTCTATGATGGTTACTATGGGTGTTGTCAATGCACTCATCAAGGGGGAGATTGAGGACCAGGTGTGTCCGAGGACCAGTGGAGGGTCGCTCCTTAGTGATGAGTGATTGACAATGTTGTGTGGACTGATGCTTGGCTAAGTGTGCAGGTATAGGTTGCGGCTTGACTCGTGTTGGTGCAGGTGAAGAACAAGCGCGAAAGGCCTTAGCCGTGGCGGTCTCCGGGTGATGGAGAGGCAAGTAGGCTTGGTTCGATGGACCCGGTGGCCGATGGGGTCAAGTGTGAGCCGTGCGGTGCAAGACTGGCAGGCTGAAGTCGTGAACATGGGCCGGTGCAAGGTAGCAGATCGAGCCCGAGGCTTGCACGCGGGGTTTGTTGGTTTGCCCACAAAACCATCGGTAGACGGTTTCTTGGTTTGGGCCTCAAAACCAAGTTCGGAGGCCCAAGGCGACGGAGACGGTGATCCGGGAGCTTCGGGAAGCTTCGAGGCGGTGGGCACGTGGCGTGATCGCGGGGCTTGCGTCGATGCTAAGCAAGGCCACGGTAGAAGCGTGTCCACTCGATGAAGACTTGACCAAAATACCCCTGACAGGTTGTATCTTCATTTCAAGTTGTAGGGGTAGTGTGGTCATTTACCTCCCTTCGATGGACTTCGTATAAATAGCGGAGAGGTGGATGGCATCTCTCTCTCTTGGACTCTAGGGTTTCCTCCCCCGGTAGATTGTTCTGAACTGCTTCTTTTCCCTCTGTATTCCTAAGGCTAGATTCTTGTATAGACTCTGACCTCTGGATGTATGGAAGCATTCGGCGTTGCGGTGATCTCCTAGTCCTTTGTGATTTTCGTGTCATTTTCGGGGCTATTTTTGGGGGGTTTCATTCTTCGCTCGATTCGTGGATTTGAGGGCGTTTCTTCTCGGATTTCTTTGAGGGGATCATGGGTGGATGCCTTGCACATCTTTGTGTGTGATCTTGACCCCTCAAACGTTGGGAAACACCTTCGATTCGTGTGTTTTTGGTTGGTGCCCGAGTTCTTGGTGGAGGTTCGTGTGATCCACGATTCCCGGTGATTTAGGGAGTTAGAGGTCGAGATTTTTAGGGCATAGCATCCTTGTGTGATGCTTCTCATCTCCCCAAAATCTTGTCTCAAGAGCTCTAGCCGTTTGGGAGATCCGGTGATGGATTTGGAGAGTTGACTCCCGAGCTCGAGTCCACCAGGTGCGCGCGGACAGTCCGCGAGGGGGCCAGTTCGTCACAGTTTGTCGCTTGTTCGTGCGCGTTCTTGTTTCGATCTGTTTCTTCCCTAGGTTTTGGTTGTAGGCGGTTTGCGGACAGTCCGCGGGGTGTTGCCGGACAGTCCGCGGGGTCGATATTTTGTCTGGGGTGTCTCAATGTTTGTCTGGGGTTTCCAGCGAGGTTGGCGGATAGTCCGACTAGGCCGCACGGACGGTCCGCGACACTAGCAGACAGTCTGCTTGGTCCCGTCGGACAGTCCGACTTTTCCAGTGCGTCTCTGGTGGTTCTGTTGCGTTTCTCGAACAGTCCGGGCAGCACCCGCGGACAGTCCACTGTACACTTGCGGACGGTCCGCCCGTACTACACGGACAGTCCGCACTAGTCGTTTCCCGAATTAACCAAGTCCTTTGTATCTTGTCTTGTGCTTCCGCGGTTTGCTTCAAGGCTTGTCTCTTGATCTTGTGAGTTTGTGTGTGCCTTGTTGAGTGCTTCTTTGGTGTGTGTGGATACTCAGAGTGGCAAGCGGGGTATAGGCTGAGTTCGACCTTCGGGAATAATTTTTATCGGCTCCCATTCACTCTCCCCTCTCTGGTCGCGTATTCGGTCCTTTAGACGAGCTTATCTGTCTGCCCGAGCTCATCCAGAGAGGTCGAGCGAGCTCGCCTCGACCACCCGGGGCTATAAATAGCACCCCGGGGTACGGCCACACCTCGCACCACCGCCACTTCCCCCTCTGCTTGCCAAGCTCCTTCCGCAGTAGCTAGCAGCTCCACCGCCGCGCTACTAGAACTCCGGTACCTTCCCTGTGCTGCCCTTCCTCCTCTTTCCCTCGCCGTAGCCCCTAGTCCTATCTCCCCTGTTCCCCGGTTCTGCCGAGCTGCAGCGAGCTAGCGCCGCCGCATTAGAGTAGCTCCAGCCACCACAACCTCTCCTAGAGCTTCACCGTAGTTCTACCGTTATGCTACCCAAGTTTCCCGAGCCACCGTAGGGTCCCTAGCCCTTTTCCCTGTCCGCCCGAGCGTCGCCGCACTCCGGCGACCCACCGCCGCCACTCTGGCCCTTCCCTGTCCTGCCCAAGCACACGGGAGTGCTTCGTGTCAACCCTCGAGCACTTTACCCACACACGTTTAGCTCCAGATAAAGCACAGGTGAAACACCCTTTTGGGCTGCGACGCCGCTGGAACTCCGGCGAGCCATCCCGACCACCGTGGTCCGCTCCTCACCCCCACACCTACCCCCGCAGCTCTGCCGTTGCACGATGAGCACGTAGGTGCACTTGCCATCGCTGGGAACGCCTTGTAGACGCCGGCGGTGAACATGCCGGCTAGCCTCCCCTGCATCACCGCCGCGCGCCAACCTAACTTGGGTGGTGCGCTGACATGGTGCCCACGTGGCTACCACGCCAGCGCCGGCCCCACACGTCGGTCGCACGTGCCTGCCGTGCCAACTGCCGCGTCATCACCCCTTTCCTCCATGCACATGGTCCAGTGGACCACAGACTCAACCCTGCCTCAGTCCATAGGGTCCACACCTGCGGTCCACAACACAGTGCCCATAGGTGCACTCCAAATCTTTTTATCACATCAGTAGAGCCCTTAATCATTTTGGGTTAGTTTAACCCTATGGAAAAACCCATGAAATGTACACCAAAATGTGCATTTCTTTATTTAGAGCTCCATAAATCCATAATAAATTTCCAAAATTATTGGAATATAATATAAGGATATTCATAGGCTCACATCTCCAATCCCACACTTAGAACCTCTAGTTTTACTTATCACCCCTTTGTTCCCGATAAACGATCGTTTAGCCACATAGAATAACGAGTCCCTAGAGTAGATCTCGGGTCTTTGATCCACGATCAACCTCTCCTTATCTTTAAGCACATTCTAGAAATCTTCATATTCAAAGTGGTTTGGACTAATTGCTTGATGATTGATGAATTGTTCATTTATTGTTTGTGTTTAGCCTCTCATCTAACCCGGTGATTATGCTCTCATCAACCAGGATACACACTATAGGGACTCAACTCTTCGTTCAACAAGTGAGGAAAGTATCTCAACAACACCCCCTTGGTCATCCCCATTCTATGTTTTAATGTTAAAATTTACCAAGTTAATAACATTGTACTGCATCTATCTTACATGCGATAACTTGGGTTTTAGGCATATCACCCAGGAGAAGCCCTCTTCTCCATCCCCTATAAAACCCTAGGGCAAGCCTTATACTCAAGGCTTGCAACACTTAATAAACTTGTTTACTTTATGTATATCACTTAGAATGGATAGGTTGGTGTGAGTCTGAATTATAAAACTTGCTTTAGAAACATGCTAGAGAGGATGTAAGGGAAGTTGGGTATCCTTGGGGAGAGGCTGTACCCAGCATTGCCTTAGTCCGTATAAGGACCGGATCAAGGAGAAAGTCTTTCTAGTGTTTCAGTACGACCATACATAGCCAAAAAGGTGCAGCCTGTCGGGAGTACCAACTCATGTGAGGCCTGGAATCAAACCCCAGTAATGAACCTAGTAAACCATCCCAAGGGGTCATGGTGGGCAATGGATGCGCTGGAGCAGGACCTTCGTTGAGGCCCAGGTCTGGCCGGTACTGGTCATTGGGAATGTTATGTCATCAGGGTGATGCGGTGGTATTTATACCACATTTTTAAGCATATGCTTTGTCATGGGACGTGGACCCGCGAGGTGGGTGGTGGTGGAATGACCCCTACTTAGGCCCCAGTGTGAACGTGGATGGAGCTAGGGAATGTTGTCTAGGAGTGGGTGATAATGTAACACACAAATAGACGTCGGTGGGTATGGTTCTCGCGGCCAGTACCGCCTATACGTAGGGTCTGGACCGATCGGACGTATGGGTACAATGTACGTCTTTGTGCAGAGTATGATTTATTTGGATAGCCGTGGTTCTCGGTTAAGAACCCCCTTGTTTAAAGCTCTCTTTGACTAGTTACACCATTAGAATTAAGATGGTTAAAATTGTGGGCAGAAGCCCAAAGAGTTGATGCAATGGGCTAAGGGTTAAGTAGGATCCTGTCGATCGCTGCATTAAAACTTGGGAACTGGTAGGAGAGGCTTCGTGTTCCTCCTCCAGGGCCACCACTTCTTATCGTACATAAGCTAGGAATCTGATAGTTGTTACATTGTGTTTACACCTTGCATAGTTTATTTTACGGCATTGATGCTAGCCCCACTATAATCCTTAATTTCATGTCATTAATTTCTTATACATTGGGGTACTTGCTGAGTACTTCTGGCAAAAGTACTCAAACTTGCTTGTTTGCCTAGGTTATGCCTTTTCTACGTCTACTGCTGCATAATGATTGTTGAGTGCTCCTATGGTAAAGGTGACTATATATTCACCGGAGTAATCTTCTCCTTAACCTCCATCTCTTCCTACTCTGATTATCAAACCCATACATGCTAGTGCCATTTACCCGGTCGAGGGCGTGGCACTATATAGCTTAAGTGGGGACATCCGGAGGGTGGTCCCAACAGGGTGGTATTAGAGCTGTAGTTAACACTAGGACTCCTTAGAGCGTATAATAAGGATAACAACTTAAAAGATATGCTATAACTTACCTTTTCACCATTTCATGCTCTTCTTACCTCAAACTCCATTCGTATCTCTATTCTAAGGAGAAGGAAAATTATGAAAATTTTCCTTTTCCATCCATGACAGATGACAGATCAGAATGATTGGGACAACTGGGATGACGAAGAAGGTTGGACACATGTGCACTACGTCGATAAGCAGGGATTCACAAAAATTCTATGGGAAGCCATGCAGAGTTTGGGATATACCTTGTATCTAGAGTTCAGTGGAAAGGAAACTCGAAAGAATGGGATCAGCAGATGTGAAATGTACCTCAGGATACCGACCATACAATCACACCCCGAGTGGGAACCCTGGGTAACCTATGCAGAAGGAATTGAGCATAGTGACTCACTACAAACAGTAGCTCTCCAAGCCCTAGTGAAACTATGCACTAAACAAATCCACGAGTTGGATAAAACCCCAGCCAATTACGACCCCATCCAAGATACCACACATCCTCTTTGGATCGAGAGGATGGAATACCTACAACATTCTCGTAATCTTACTCAAGTCGCCACCGTCCAATATATCCAATCCCTATACCAACTACATACCACCAAAGAAATGGACTTCCAAGCAGCTCGACATGAAGCGGAGGAAGCCAAGCATAGAGAAAAATGCCTTAGGTATAGACTCTCCCGAACCAAAGACCGAAATATCCAGTCCGAATACCATTCGGAAGCCGTAATGTGAGAAATGACCACTGCCATAGATAATCTTAATGCTATGGTGAGTGATCTACACCAGTCCTTGCAGTCAGCCGACGAGGACTATAAAGTCTACCGTTATGCTGCCTAAGTTTCCCGAGCCGCCGTAGGGTTCCTAGCCCTTTTCCCCATCCGCCTGAGCGCCGCCACTGCTCTGGCCCTTCCCTGTCCTGCCCAAGCACACAAGAGTGCTTCGTGTCACCCCACGAGCACTTTACCCACACACGTTTAGCTCTAGATCAAGCACAGGCGAAATGCCCTTTTGGGTCGCGCCGCCGTTGAACTCTGGCGAGCCATCCTGTCCACCGTGGTCCGCTCCTCAGCCTCACACCTGCCCCTGCAGCTCCGCCGTTGCACACTGAGCACGTAGGTGCACTTGTCGTCGTCGCGAACGCCTTGTAGCCGGCGGCGGCGAGCCTCCCTTGCATCGCCGCCGCGCGCCTGCCTTACTTGGGCGGCGCCCCGACGTGGCGCCCACGTGGCTGCCACGCCAGTGTCGGCCCCACACGTCGGTCGTGCGCGCCTGTCGCACCAGCTGCCGCGCCATCACCACTTTCCTTCGTCCACGTGGTCTAGTGGAACATAGACTCAACCCCGCCTCGGTCCATAGGGTCCATGCCTACAGTCCACAGCACATTGCTCCAGCCCCACGCCCGCCTGCGTCATCCCCTTTCCTTTTGCTAAAGCCACCCGGTTAGTGTACACACAAGTCTAGTTAGGCCACTTAGAGTTTTCCAAAAATTCCACAAAATTCCACAAAATACTAGATGGTCCCACAAACCCACAGGTGCACTCCAAATCTTTTTATCACATCATTAGAGCCCTTAATCTTTTTGGGTTAGTTTAACCCTATAGAAAGACCCATGAAATGTACACCAAAATGTGCATTTCTTTATTTAGAGCTCCATAAATCCCCAATAAATTTCCAAAATTATTGGGATATAATCTAAGGATATTCATAGGCTCACATCTCAAATCCCACACTTAGAACCTCTAGTTTTAGTTACAGCCCTTTATACCCGATAGATGATCGCTTAGTCACATAGAATAACGAGCCCCTAGAGTTGATCTCGGGTCTTCGATCCACGATCAACCTATCCTTATCTTTAAGGACATTCTAGAAATCTTCATATTAAAAGTGCTTTGGACTAATTGCTTGATGATTGATGAATTGTTCATTTATTGATTGTGTTTCATCTCTCATCTAACCCAGTGATTACGCTCTCATCAACCGGGATACGCATTATAGGGACTCAACTCTTCGTTCAACAAGTGAGGCAAGTATCTCAACAACACCCCCTTGGTCATGCCCATTCTATGTTTTAATGTTAAAATTTACCAAGTTAATAACATTGTACTGCATCTATCTTACATGCGATAACTTGGGTTTTAGGCATATCACCCAGGAGAAGCCCTCTTCTCCATCCCCTATAAAACCCTAGGGCAAGCCTTATACTCAAGGCTTGCAACACTTTATAAACTTGTTTACTTTATGTATATCACTTAGAATGGATAGGTTGGTGTCAGTGTGAATTATAAAACTTGCTTTAGAAACATGTTAGAGAGGATGTAAGGGAAGTTGGGTATCCTTGGGGAGAGGCTGTACCCAGCATTGCCTTAGTTCGTATAAGGACCGTTTCAAGGAGAAAGTCTTTCTAGTGTTTCAGTGCGACCATACATAGCCAAAAAGGTGCAGCCTGTCGGGAGTACCAACTCATGTGAGGCCTTGAATCAAACCCCACTACTGAACCTAGTAAACCATCCCAAGGGGTCGTGGTGGGTAACGGATGCGCTGGAGAAGGACCTTCACTGAGGCCCAGGTCTGGCCGGTACTGGTCATTGGGAATGTTATGTCATCAGGGTGACGCGGCGGTATTTATACCACATTTTAAGCATATGCTTTGTCAGGTATATCCCATGTTTACAGTAGGTCTTCTTACGATCTTGTTTTGACTAGGAACATCCTTTCAGGATCTTGTTCGGCTAGGAACATCCTTTCAGGATCTTGTTCGGCTAGGAACATCCTACTTGTTCTTATAGAAGTTTTTGTATCTGACAGATCCCATGTCTACACTAGTTCTTCTCAGGATCTTGTTTTGAATAGGAACATCCTTTTCAGGATCTTGTTTCGGCTAGGAACATCCTACTAGTTCTTATAGAAGTTTTTAGATCTAGTTTGATTTACTGTGGTAGGCCAACCTTATAGAAGTTTCTCTCCTTTCCTAATAGAAGTCGACATGCGCTGCAATTACAAGCGGCAGAGGGACATTAATGTCTTGAGGAATCACACATTCTTCTCTACGCTTGGCCTCCATAAAATTAAATCACTTTTACCACCTGACCGACCAAGCAGAAAGGGTACCAACGATACAAGAATACAAGATCCGGACCGGAGTACAACCCGTCTTATGAACATGAATCTGACCGAGAGACATGTCAACAAGAGATAATATTAACATGAACTCATTCATTTATTAGTTATGCATGATTGCTTCTGAACTTCTCTTTTTTTTGTGGAATTTTGTGTAATTAGCTCACTCATAGCATACCTATCAGTGGAGGAAGAGGGACCAAGAGAATTCATGCACTAGATGACCCTACCAGAATGCATCCTACACTGACTAGGACCAAGGCAAAGGAATTGGCTTTAGATGATGGGAGTGGGACAACTCCTGATACACAAGAATTGCCCACTGAAGGCCAAGCAATAGCAACCCACAATGAGAACATCATCGACATGATGACTGCAGAAGGCAAGTCATTTGATCTCATATTCGGATGTCCTAATTACCAAACAAATAATTATTAACTTGTATGGCTATAACAAACTTGTTAGGTGATCCACGCCCTTCCAGAGCACAACAGGGGCCGCAGGATTCAAGAAGATTGGGTAGAGATCTGGACCAGATTAGCTGAGGCTTAAATGGCAAGATCCCTATACACAATCAAGAAGGGCTCAAACGACTAGAGGCACCAATGCAAGCTGCAAAGTTTGCATTTGAAGGTGGGATCACAGTGCGTGGGCACATACCGATCGTTACTTGCTGGAAGGACAACAAGCCGAAGAAGAACCAACAGGATGGTGAAAAGACTGAAGACCATCAAAAGAACTACATGGGCAAACTAGTGGTGTGCATATGTCCACTCATCTACTACCATAGTTCTTTGCATCCATTATTGTCATCCATTGTTTGATAATTGTGTTGTGCTAGGGGCAATTTGACATGGACACTACTAGTGAGCCTGTAAGGGCGCGGCGTGCAATGACATGTCGAAGTCGATATAGAGACAGGTGAGGTATCGCCTGAAGCAAAAGTACTTTAATGATGTTCCAGCAAATGCAGTCCCAACTAAATCTCCTAAGACCAATCTGACCGACGCCTAGTGGAAGGCACAGGTTAACATGTGGTCTTCCCCTGAGCATAGGGTATGATAGAACTTCAACTTGCCACTACAACATTTCCATGTACTGATATATTGTTCTTATTCTTATTTCTTACACGAGTTCTTATTATCTTAAAGCTGAGGTGTAGTACAAACACCGGTAATCGAGGAAAGGTCAAGTACCATCAGCGCATGTGATCTCGAAGCTACATTGTACAAGCTAATCTTGTGGTAAGCAGATGAACAAGTCATGTTTTTGCTCTGTAGTTCATTTCATGAACCATTTTTCAATGCTAGCACTTTAATAATTATGTCTGTTTTTGAAACATATTTAGAGGCAGAAGTATTCTGCTGAAGGAGAAGGTATAAGTCCACTTGATTATTTCAAGTGCTTCCACTACAGCAAGAATGGCTTCACCGCTCTAGTACAGGCAACCATTGTAAGAACTTGTCTGCTTTTGCATTCTTCTTTGCAACAATAATAGAAACATGTTTGAGTATTTTATTTTAAACCTTCCTCGACCTTCGCTTGTCCTTGTCCTTGTACTTGTGCCTGTGCTCGCCCCTCGAGCGGTGCTTATTCTCGATCCTTGGGCGATGCTTGTACTCCTTCTTGGGCTCGATCTCCTATGGGCACTCGGTGATGAAGTGTCCCTGCTTGCCGCATCTGTAGCATGTACGTGTGGTCCTCCTCATGTTCACATGGTTCTCGTGCAGCCTCTTGAACTTCCTAGTCAGCAGGGCCAGCTCATCCTCTCCAAGCTCGTCAAACTCCTCATCTGGCAAGGACACAAAAGAAGACAGAGAAAACATCCTTGAAGAGGGTTTAGTGTTAGTCCTTCCACCAGATCCACAGACAAGAGCAAGACAAGGTGACTCAGTCGAGCTCTCAACCTTGGCTCTCAGGCCACGAACCACCTCTGACGACTTGAGCTTAGAGAACAGCTCCTCCTCGGTCAACATCTGATATAAACCCAACTCCAAGATGGCCTCGACCTTGGCACTCCACACAGATCTGTCAAGTGAATGTAAGAGCTTGATAGCTCTATCATGATCGGTGTATGAGAGCACTGTCACATTGGCCCTCATGTTGTTCACAATACAGGTGAAGTGCTGGAACATGGCATCAATCGACTCTCCAGGGAGATGAGTGAAATTCTCATACTCCATCTGGTGAGTGGCAAATCAGCGAGCCTGCACCTGAGCGTTCCCAACAAGAGCATTCCTCAATTTAACCCAAATCTTGCCAGCCAGATCATGTTCGTACACACGATCGAACTCCGCGGCACAAAGAGCACGAAACAAGTAATCCACGGCCTTGCTGTTGGCCTCAAACATGTCTCGAGCACACGAAAGGATGAAACTATCAGGAATGACATAGTTTGCATTTTGTGTCACTTCCCAGATTAGTCATCCTTTCCCATGAAGAAATGCGCCCATGCGCCTCTCCCCCATTTGGTAGTTCTTTCCATCAAAGTGCGGAGGAACCGACCCCTTTCCATAGTTGCCCATCTTTCGATCTTAGATTGGTTAGAATCAAGGAGATCCGTAACCATCTCTGATACCAATAGAAGGACTGGATTGGCGATCAGAGAGGGGGGAGTGAATGGGAGCCGATACAAAATTCTTCCCAAGAAGAACCTCGGCCTATACCCCGATTTCACTTTCGAGCAATCCCTCGCACACCTTGCCAAGACCATGTAGCCACTGGAGGTGCTACTGATCCTAGGAGCAAGTATCTCCACCCAAACAAGCAACCAAAAACCGTAGCAAAAAATCTGTGCTGCCTGTTGTCTGCACTGCACCGGTCACACCGGTAGCGGCCACCGGTCAGACTGATGGCAACGTTCAGGACAGTGAGCTGCACCGGTCAAGCCGGTGTGCGCAGCAGCATGCACAAAAACATTCCAGAGAGCCTCAATGAGATCTCTAGGCCCTGGAACAAAAACAACCTCAAACCAAGAAACCACCAGCAACAAGAAGCTACTCCAACCTAGCCAAGAAGGGGCAAACCAAGGAGAAACTCACCAAGAACTAAACCTGGGAAATCACAAGTGCATGCCCACTGAACCAAACGTTCAGCCAAGCAAAATACCAACAAGGGCATGCATCAGTCAGACCGGTGGAAGCCACCGATCAGACCGGTCTGGCCTGGGCAGCTCGGGAAGAACTCCACCCGCGGGTCAACCCCTTGATTCCCTTCGCGCGATCTCCCGATTTGCTCCACGGATTCAAGAGAAAGTTTGGGGAAGGTAGGAACACCTCATGGGTGAACTATAGCTCGAAGCATATGCCCCAAATATCTCTAGAATAGGAGGAATCACAAATCTTGTGCTCTAACCCCAAGAACACAAGGAACTCCGAAATCCCCAAAATCGAAGGCCTTTTCACAGATTTGGAGGGGATAAATCACCAAGAAAAAAGCCACAACATCCTCATGAGTGAATCCACCAACAAATCTCGTGGGAAAACCCCTCCAAAACCTCTCCACGAAAATCCAAAGAAAAAGCTCCGAAAATCACCAAAAAGGAAAAACAGAAGGAACAACTAGAGCACTTCAGGAACCACGCCGAAGCTTCTATACATATCGTGAATGATTCATACAAGCTCTAGCAAGCCGCCTGAACATCCATCCCTCTCTCTAGATGCAACCTGAAGCTCTCAAGCTAGCCTAGGAAAAACTAGGAAAAAGAAAAGAGCAAATGGTCTAGGGTTCCAAGAGTTGGCTGCCATCTCCCACTCAAGTGAGTATATATGGAGGGTGTCGAATGACCAAACTACCCCTACAACATAAAAGAAGATACCACCCACCAAGGGAACTTTGGAAAGTTTTGGTCGATGAGGACCTGTGTGGTCCGAGGATCAGTGGATGGTCGCTCCTTGGTGATGAGTGATTGACAATGTTGTGTGGACCGACTCTTGGCCTAGTATTGCAGGTGCAGGTTGCGGCTTGATTCACGTGGTGCAGGTGAAGATCAAGTGCGAAAGGTCTATGTCTGTGTAACCTCCCAAGAGCAGAGAGACAAGTAGGCTTCGATCGAGGTACCCGGTGGCCGACGGGATCAAGTGCGGACCGTACGCTGGCAAGAAGAGCAAGACGACGTCGAGAGGGATGGAGCCGGTGCAAGGTAGCAGCTAACAACTGAAGCTTGCATGCAGGGTTTGTAGTGGTTTGGCCACAAAACCACTAGGTTACTTGGTTGAGCCACAAAGCCAAGGCCGAAGGCTCGACAGGGCGAACCAGCCTGCTCATAGTGCGTCGAGAAGCTTGAAAGCGGAGGACGCGTGGCGCGATCGTGAAGCTTGTGTGGAGATGAAGCGGATTGCGGCCAGCGGGCGTCCGTTCGATGGAGAAAATGACCAAAGTTCCCAAAGTTCCCTTGGTGGGCTTTTATCTTAAGTTAAGTAAGTAGGGGTAATTTGGTCATTGGTTGCCCACCATATAAACTCAAGTGAGAGGAGATGGCAGCCACCTAGTTCATTTGCATTCCTCCTTTGTTTTCCTTAGGCCTAGCCTGAGAACTTCATGAGAGATCTTGTCAGAGGGTTGGATGTTCGGGCGGCTTGCTAGACCTTGTATGAACCTTTCGTGGCATGTATAGAAGCTTCGGCGTGGTTCATCTAGTCTCTCTTTGTCTCCCGGTGTTTTCCCTTTTGGTGTTTTTCGGAGCTCTTTTTGGGGATTTTTGTGGTGGCTTGTTTGAGTAGATTCTTGGAGGGATTCTTGTTGGTTATCACACATGAGGTCTTTGTGCCTCTTTTGTTGGTGATTTTACGCCAGCAATCTCTTGGGAAATCTTTCGATTTAGGTGGATTTCGGAGTTCTTGGAGTTCATGATCTAAAGGCCTTCGATTCGCGATTCCTCTTGATTGGATGGGTTTCGGTGGATATCCTTTGGTGGAGAGGTCTTCCATGAGGTGACCCAGCTATCTCCGAAGTTTCGTTACAATCCGTGGAGTGAATCGGGAGATCGGGTGAAGGGAAGTTCAGGGTTGACCCGCGGACAGTTTCTGGAGGGGAGGCGGTCTGACCGCCCTGGGTACGCGGTCTAACCACCCTGGGGGTTTCGCGAGGAAAGTTTTGGTTTTCCAGTTATTTTCTCTGATAGCTAGTTTGCCTTGATCAGAGGAGTTTCCAAGCGAAATCTTGGGTCAATTTGGAGTCCTGAACTTCGAGTTGTGGTTTTGGGAAATTCCAGGCCTAGGCTGTCTGACCGCCCTGTCCATGCGGTCTAACCGCCCCTGGCAGGAAATTTCCTGTGTGTTGTTTCTGCTGTTGTGTGTGCGTAGTTGTGTTGCTTGTTGGTGAGGTTTGCTCCTAGAATCAGTAGCACTCCAGTGGCTACGTGGTCTTGGCAATCGTGCGGATAGAGTGGTGAAAGTGATTTCGGGATCGAGGTCGTGTTCATCTCGTTGGAGGAGCTATCTCCCTCGAGAAGAATTTTTATCAGCTCTCATTCGCTCCACCCCCTCTCTAGTCGCCCAATCTGGTCCTTCAATTGGTATCAGAGCCGGTTACAGATCTTCATGATTCTAACCAGTCTAAGATCCAAAGATGGGCGACTATGGTATGGGGTTGGGTCCTCCGCACTTCGATGGCGCATGGGCGCGTTTTTGCGTAGGAAGGGGACTCTGATCTGGGATGTGACCCAAAATCCTAATTATGTCATTCCAGACAGTTTCCTTCTTCCAGGATCGCGGGACATGTTTGAGGCCAACAGCAAGGCCATTGATTACTTGTTTCGTGCTCTCTATGCCACGGAGTTTGATCGAGTGTACGGAGAGGATGTGGCTGGAAAGATATGGCTTGAGCTCAAGAATGCACATGTTGGCAATGCTCAGGTGCAAGCCCATTTGTTTTCCACTTACTGGAGAGAGTATGTGAACTTCACTCATCTCCTCGGTGAGTCGACTGATGTGATGTTTCAGCGCTTCACTAGCATTGTGAATAATATGAGGGCCAATGTGACAGTGCTCCCATACACGGATCATGATCAAGCTATCAAGCTTTTGCATGCACTGGATAGATCTGTGTGGAGTGCCAAGGTCGAGGCCATTGAGGAGTCGAGCATGTATGATACCTTGACGCTGGATGAGCTGTTCTCTAAGCTCAGGTCTTCGGAGGTTGATCGTGGCTTGAGAGCCAAGACTGAGAGCACGACTGAGTCCCATAGTCTTGCTCCTGTGTCCGAATCTGGTGGAAGGACTAACACTAACTCCTCTTCTAGGATGTTTTCTTTGTCTTCCTTTGTGTCCTTGCCAGATGAGGAGTTCGACGACCTTGGAGAGGACGAGCTGGCCCTGCTGACCAGGAAGTTTGAGAGGCTGCACGAGAACCATGTGAACATGAGGAGGACCACACGCACGTGCTACAAATGCGGCAAGCGGGGACACTTCATTGCCGAGTGCCCGCAGGAGATCAAGCCCTAGAACGAGTACAAGCACCGCCCAAAAATCGAGAACAAGTACCACTCGAGGTGTGAGCACAAGAGCAAGTACAAGGACAAGGACGAGCGGATGTCGAGGAAGGGTGGCAGCTACGACAAGAAGAAGAAGGCTCGGGTGATGGTGGGAGAGAGCGACGGCGACTCCAGTTCCTGCTGCACCTCGTCAAGTTCTAGCAACAGCGACGATGACGGCAGGCGCAAGAGCAAGAAGCACAGTTCCATGAACCTGAGTGGCCTGAGTTGCTTTGCACAAGAGGACGACTTCTGCGGCATGGCCCACAGCTTCGGTAGCAAGAAAAGCCAGAAGGATGACTCAGGATCAGAATCCGAGGATGAGGTTTGTGCTGAGTTGGTTGCTTTGCTTGACAACCGTGATACCATGCTTAGAGAGGCTAAGAAACTTAGGAAAGAACTTACGGCCTCACCAGAAGAAGCTAGGGAGAAAATTGCTGACCTAGAATTTGTGAATCTTGATGCTAGACTTGAGATTGATTCCCTTAAGATTGCTCATGTTGTTGTTGATGCTCCTGATTGTGATGACTACAATGCTTTCTTGGCTGATTTGACTGTGCTTAAGGAAAAGCATGCCTCAAAGTTGGAAGAACTAGACTTGCTTAGGGTTGAGCTTGATGAGTTGAAATCTAGGTCTGCTTTACTAGGTGCTTGCACTTCATGTCCTATGTTGCATGCCAGACTAGATGAATCTCATCATAGGATTGTTTCTTTGGAGGCTGCTTTGAAAGTTCCTATTCCTACATCATGCTCTACATGTGAATTACATTCTGTTAAGAATATGGAACTAGCACCCTATGTTGACCGCTTGTAGGATGAGAATGACGAGTTGAGAAAGCTAATGAGTTGGTTGTCTGGGCATGAGCCACAGTTAAGCTTGATGATGGCTGAGTTTAAGAGGTCTGATGGTCAGGCGTTGGGTTCTTGATAGGCGATGGCCCGATCTTGCAGGAGGTAGATGGATATGTCGATTGGTGGAGACTCGACGTTGGCGATCTTGGCTTTGAGTCAGCACGATTCGGACCCTACAACCGTTAAACCACTGCTCTGTTGGTTATCAACCAAGCACAACTTGATTGACCTCGCCACGAAGGCTTTTCCGTGCAAGCGAATCGAGAACACAAGCAAGAAAATGGTAAACACACAATCGAATATTGCAGATGTAAATGAAGCGAATATCAATGGAGTTCTAGCACTTGATTCAAAAGGACTAGTCGACACAGTCGAGGAGATGCAAGAACAGGGGCCTTGGATCATAGCAAAAGGACTTGGCGTCACAGTTACAATGAATCCCGAAAGTTTCGACTTTGAAAACTTCTACTAAACAGAACCCAAGTCTAAACGATGGTGGCTACTGAGTTTTAACCCCTAAGGGGCGACCTAGGGTTGAGGGGGTGACCAGGGGGGCATCCTCAACCTAGGCTTAAGGCCCGACACGATACACGGCCCAAATGGCCCAAAAAGGTGACACAGCACCTTGTCGTGGTCACACAACATGATCCACGAACCTTCTAGAGCTGGGACCAGAACCAAAACGATGGTGTCGTCGTCCCCTTTCCAACGCATCCTTATACACCTCATTTCGATGCCAGATGAGGGAGATATCGACGAAACCGTGCAGGGGTGTCGGCTGAATCCGAACCGAACGTAGCAGCTGAGTTGGAGACGACTTGTAGCGTGGGGAAGGGGCGTAGCGTGCGTGTATCTAATGTGGTGATGTCCTCATCATCCTCCCCTTCTTTAATTGGAGTCGTCCTCGACTCCATCCCATCATCAACCTCCTGCAAAAGGTTAGTGACAACAGAATGTATACAAGACAAAGTAGCATCGAGAATACGAACATCTTGGGATAGCATAGTATAACAAGGTGCATCATGGTTTTCACAAAGTTCAGCAGTAGCAGATGTAGTAGCAATAAAAGCACCTCCTTTTAATTTAATACCCTCATGTTTATCAACATTAGAATCACTCATAGCAGGTTGTTTCATTTTATTTTCAACAAGCTTTTTAAAATGTTTTCTAACATCAGCAGGTGATAAAGGAAGCAAAGTAATATTTTTATTCTTATGCATGAAAGTGTAAGTATTAGTTCTACCATGGTGTGGAGCATCTTTACCATATTCCCATGGTCGTCCTAATAAAAGGGAACATGCTTCCATTGGCACAACATCAAAATCAGCATAGTCGGTATAAGAACCCACTAAAAAATGTATACATGCTGAGTGTGTTACATTTGCTTTACCACTATTGTTGAACCATTGTATGTGATATGAGTGACGTAGTTCACGAGTGGTCAAATCAAGCTTTCGGACCAGATCTGAACTCACCAAGTTGTTGCAGCTCTCAGTATGAATTATGGTGAGAACACAGCGCTCCTGGACAATGAGAAACATATGGAACAAATTGTTACGTTGTACCTTGGTGTCCTCCTCATCGGCCAATTGAGCGGCCAACACACACTGCACAAGAAGGCTAGGGAAGCCCACGGCTACAACATCAGAATCAATGGTATCCTCCTCTTGCTCAACCGAAGAATCTGCAACAAGATTAGTAGCAAGAGCCAAAGAATCTTCTTCCTCATCACTAGCACAGATATAACCATTACCATCAGGGGCAGCGATGAAAGCACGACGACTTGGGCATTCCTTCGACACGTGTCCCATGCCCTTATAGCGGTGGCACTGGATGCTAGCGGAACTACTCGAGGACGCACCTGGAGTAAAAGGATTCTAATGCGACTGGACCTGCACAGGAGACAAATTGCTCACCTCGGAAGTTGGTGTAGTAGACGGTGTACGTGATGGCGCCTTAGGCGCAACGGCGGCCTTGGACTTGTCAACATCCGGACGATGCTGAAAAGTTCTCCCAGTGTTGGACCTGAAAGAAAATTGCTGGCGACGTCCCTGTACCTCACGTTCAGCCTTAATAGCAAGATGGTACAATTGGCTGAACCTTATCCAATCTTTGTAACCAAGAATATCCTGTATATCACGGTTCAAACCATCAAAAAATCTAACAGCAATAGCCTGATCATCCTCATGTATGCCACAGCGTGATAAACAAATAAGCAACTCTTGATAATAAGCTTCTACACTTTTATCACCTTGTTTTAAAGTTTGCAGTTTCATATGCAAATCACGTTGATAATAAGGAGGAACAAAGCAAGATTTCATAGGACACTTTAACACATTCCAAGTTTGAGGTATATTAGCAGCATTATTAACATTGCAAAGATCATTCCACCAGAATAGAGCAAAACTAGTAAACTCACTAGTAGCAATCCTAACTATATGCTCTTCAGGCACTTGATGTGAATTAAATGTTTGATCAACAGCAAGTTCCCAATCTAAATAAGCCTCACGATCAGCACTACCAGTAAAAAAATCATGGTAAACTTAACTTTAGCAAAAGGATCATTATTACCACCATTTTGATTACCTCCTCCACGATTGCGATTACCTCCTCCCATCTGAAAATGATTACGTCGGAGACGCTCGTCATCAGGATCAACATCCTCGAACTCATCATCATCCTCAGGTTGAACTGGTGGAGGTCGTTGCTCAACATGTTCAATCCGGGTCCTGAAACCGTTGATCTGTCGAGTCAATGCATCAAACTGTTCTTGCATGTAGGTACGCTGCTCAGTAACAAGCCTCGTAAGCTCGTCCTTGGATACACACTCATTGAAGTCTGTGGGAGACTCATTTCCTTTCTCTTTACCTAACATGGTTAGGTGATGGCAAAAGACAACACAAAAAGGGTTATCCCTATCAACTAACAACTACAGGGTGTTGGTGAAAGTGGAATGCAATATCTCAAGCGGCTTACCACCGTCTTACAAGTGTTCTTACCAAAGCCAACAGGACGGCACAATCAGTTGTTGAGCGTGGGTAACAAGTTGCAAGGTGAAACTGTGCTGACAGAAGTATCTGTGGAGCTATGGGTAGGCACAATATGGTAGCAAGGATTAGCAATAACAAATGCAGATTAGCAAAGTTCAATAAATGTCCAAAGCACAAGTCACAATTGCTTGCTAAGACATGTCCTAGTCATAGCACAACAAGGTAAAAGTAACAAGGAACGATGGACAAAAAACTCTGAAAATCAGCAGAATGTTAGTTATGTAATTAATGCTGAAAGCCTTGCCAAAGAGGCACTAGTAGAAATCACAAAATCACGTTTCCAAAGGAGTACCAGCAAACAAGCTCCACTTTTTCCAATTTTCTTACCACTGAACCAAAACAACAAAGAATGAAAGCACACAAAATTTGACCTGAAACAGAGGAGTATTGCGGCCTAGGGAAAATCAGGAACAATCTCTGAAAACCCCTCAAAACACTTAAACAATTTTTTTATTTATCTTCCTGATTTTTTTGAGAACGGCCTGACCGACGAAGTTGGTAGATGTCTGTCCAACTTTTTGTTGACAAGCTCCTGTAAAAATTTGAGAAGAAACGGAGCACCGAGAGAAAAGTTATGCTTGTTTTATGGAAGGGACCTCAACCTATATTTTCCAAAGGCACAAAACGGCAGAGAATGCAGCGGCGGCTAGGGTAAAACTTCCTCCTAGCGGCAGCACAAACAAGCACAGGGGCACGATCCTCCCTGGTAGAAGATGCAAAGCAATAGGTATTCGCCAGATAATGAATCAAGGATCAAGTATGCGATGCAAAATGCGATCAAGCGGCTTGCAACCTATCTCGGGCTTGCACGGCGAGAATTCACGCAAGGCGGCTAGCGATGGCAAATCGAGTAATGTGGTGGCTCGACTTGTTGTATGTCTAATGGTGGACGGGCTAGCGGTAGAAACAAAATAATAGCGACGGGCACGTTGAACTACGACGACGAACACAACCTATATATTATCGCTGAACTCTGGTTGGTGGTGGAGGGATTGGAAGCGCACGGCCGCACGGGTGGGATGAGCCATTGTCTCTTCGTTGCCTTGATCCTTTAGTCTGCAGTGCTGAATCTTGATCTCCCATGCGCTGAGCTGCTGAGGGGTGGGCGTTTTGATCTCTTCATCTGCAGTGTTGATCTTTTAATGTGCCTGACTCTTGATCTCCGATCGGGAGGCGTAGGGGTTGGGTGGGGGTGGCGGTAGCGTGGGGTGGGAGCCGGCGGGGGGGTGTCTTTTAATTGTTGATGACGTAAGCGTGACGTAAAAGGCTGAGAGTTCAGAGAATTCCTTAGTGGGGATCACAAATATAGTTTTATATGATTGCTCCTTGTTTTTTCTCCAAAAGGTTAGCGGACAACAAATACACGAAAGGCACTTGGAGATTTTTGAAAGGTTTTCTTTATTGACTCGAGATTTGTTGTTCATATCCATGTTTAAGGAAAATCAGATTCAAAACTCAAGAAGCATGGATCCCAAAATGTTTGCAATTATTCTATTTTGAAAAGTTTTTTTTCAAGAGAGATTTTTTATTTAAGGGTTGTTTTATCGTTCACCAAATTTTATCCTTTTGCAAAACCTAACCAAGGCCGAGATAAGATTGAACAAGCATAACAAAAGAGGTGTTTGGCAAAATACTCACAATTCTTCTCAAAGTTCATATGTTCCTCCTTTGTATGTCATGCAACTTTTGTTGAAGTTTGTACGCCTTGGTTCATCTCCCATATACAAACTTAGCTTGAGGGCTTACCCATCATCATCATCCCACAGAGGTTAGTCCACAAAAGATATATGCATCTAGAGTTCATGATTGCATTACTCAATAGTTCATTAACCAAAATTTGACCCCATGTCTCATTTTGATTAAAGAAGGCCTTTTTTGACCTAAGCACCATGCTTAATTTAAAAGAGCCTATAGGTGTACCACGTTAGCATACCCAAACCAAAGCATACAAGCATAAACATAGGAAGCATGAATTTGAAAGATCAAGCTATGGAGATGATTATGACTAAAGGATTGGTGAATCTTACCTTCGCATACCTGAGTATTCACCGGCAGCATATAAGAATCGATGGTTTGAAATCTGTTGCAGCGATGTCATGGCCTCATGCAGTTGTCGATGGTTCCTCCATGCTTATGCATATTGTAGCGGAGGAAGGTGCTTGACCATGTCAACTCAGGCTAGCGTCGAGGCAAAGCTGTACACATGCTTAGTGTGTAGGAACCATGAGCCTTGATGATGCGCTCCATCAGCACAATGTTGTAGGATTGGAAGTGCATGGTGCGTCTTCTATTGTGGATGTGAGCATGTGCCTAATGGTGTGGAGCAGCAACGGCCTGAAGGGGAAGAGGAGCATTCCTCTTGCATCTATGCATGCATGGTCCGCTAGAGGGAGCATTGCAAAGCTAGGGATGGATGAGAGTTATGCCAGAGCTTTGCAAGCATATGAGAGAGCGCAACTGCTGATGCACGAGCTCCAAGAGCAAAGGTATGCAAAGCCGAGGGTTGATGGGAATTATGCTAAGGCCTTGCAAGTGTATGTGACAGTGCGACCGTGGATGCGAGAGCTACACAGGTGAGGCTATGCAAAGCTGACGTGTATGGAGATTATGTGAAGGCTTTGCAAGCGTGTGAAAGGGCAAGGTTGAGTGGAGCTAGGCAATGGGGGGTATGCTTGCTTGCTTGCTATCTTGCCAAGCGTTGTAGGGTCAGGCGAGCAAGAGCTTGCTGTGTCAGGCTAGTGGAAACCATTGTCCTGTAGCATCAAGGTGAGAACTTGCTAGCTCAAGCCTCGGTGTAACCTTGTCTCATTTCCAAGCGTGTAGCTCTTCTTGTCATTCTTGTTGACCATGTTACACGAATGGCTGGCAAGGCTTCGTCTTCCAAACACCCATGATTTGTCGAGGTGAAAATCCATAGCTTGGAGACATGCTAGTAGTACTGCCCTTTATCCATGGGGAGCTTGCTAGCTTCGACCTTCTCTCTTCTTGCTCTCTCCTCTTCAACTTTTCTCTTTTGTCTCCCTCTCCTATTTTTTCATCTCTCATATTTTCTCATTCTTCTATCACCCCTTTTTCGTCTTCTTTTTTCCAGTCTCTCTTTTTCTTCTTCCTCTTTTATTAATAGCAAGGCGGAACTAGAACCATCTTTGGTGAAGATCAATCCTGTCGCAAGGTGCTCACCAATCTCCCCCACACTTGGACCCTTGTGTCTTACGACACCGAAGATCAAGTGTGTGATGTTGGAATATTGTGTCAGTGTGTTCTATCACCAAAGAATACCCAATTGTACAGTGGTGTAGCTCCCATGATCTGAGGCATGGCATGACCCTCATTTTTTAAAAATGGTTAGCGAACAAAAATACCCGAATGTGCATACTATCCTAAGAACATATTCTTGCATTTATTTTAATAGAAAGGATTAACAGAAAAGAAAATGATAGTCCGGGCCATCTCCTGGTAGTGCTCTGTTTATGGTCAAAAGCAAGACCATGGGGAACTTTTCAACTACAGCTTATTGTTGGCACTGTAGTTCCTAGTTTCACCGCCATTCATTGATGATGCTCGAGCTGCATGGTTAGTACCACAGTGCAACAACGAAATCTACAATGTTTACGATAAACAAAGGCATCCACAACCATACTTCTAAACATTTTGCAAAAGAGCATCAATAAGTGGTTGTGATCCTGCCAAAAGCACGAGGCACAAAAGTAGAGGTGACTATGAAGTTATGTCATGTGAGCATGGTACTTGAGGTGTTTCAAGAATGAATCTTCCATTCTCGTCTGTGGAATCTTTTCCTACAGACTTCAGAGTCGGTGTCTCAAAGAATTCCATGGCCCATGAATTTTCCATCCCACAAAATTCATTGTGGAAGATCAATGTTGGTTTCCCATCAATGTCAAAAACAACATAGTATGCGTCAGTGGGAAGAGGCTCAAATTCAGTCGAGAGTGATGATAAATGTTTGTCTTCACAAAAGTGAAGGGTTTCTTCCAAGTCGCACACTTTAGGGCCAAAAATTTTGCAACCTCAAAGAGAATGGGCTTGGATGATACGAACAGGAATGTGTGTATCACGTCATTGAGTGGGCTCTGCTTGGGAGCAAGCTTCGCCGAATGATTTTCTAAGAAAGAGGTGGCGAAAGCAGCTTCCCTAAGCTTTTCGACTAGGGTCCCTTGATATAGATCGACAAGTTTTTCTAGAGGGTGGCCTAGAAGAAGATCGAGATCGATGATATCAAAGACGTGGAAGTCTAGAATGACCTCGACCTTATCCAGCGTGTGAGGCACGACATATGCGACCCCCCAACATTTAAGGATGTGTCCAAAGAGACAACATTCAAGAAACTTGTCGGATGGTACTAGCGAAATGTTGACGGCTGTTATCCACTCATTCTATACCCATCAACATGTACATTTTGGCATGAGAAATGTTCACCACTAAAGGACCGAATAGGCGACCAGAGAGGGGGGGGAGTGAATGGGAGCCGATAAAAATTCTTCCCGAAGGATGAACTCGCCCTATATCCCGATTGCCACTCCGATCACTCGCACACACCAAAGACGCTCTAGACTAGGCACACACAAGCCTACAAGTCCTAGAGACAAGCCTTGAATCAAAGCGCGGAAGCACAAGACAAGAATCAAAGCACTTAGCCAAATCTGCGAAGGCTAGGCGCGGACTGTCCGTGCAATACGGGCGGACTGTCCGCAGTACCTGGGCGGACTGTCCGGACCCCCTACGCGGACTGTTCGAAAAAGCCAACATAACCTCCAGGGACACACCGAGAAATTCAGACTATCCGACAGAGCCACGCGGACCGTCCGCCAGTGTTGCGGACCGTCCATGAAGGCCTCGCGGACCATCTGGCAAACTCGCGGAAAACCCCAGACAAACGCAGCCCAACCCCAGACAAAAAAACCGACTACGCGGACCGTCTGTGAACCTCACGCGGACTGTCCGCAAAACCTCCTGCAACAAAACCCTAGGGGTGAAATAGATCGAAACACGAGCGCGCACGAACACACGACGAACTGAACCCTCGCGGACTATCCGCGCGTATTGGGCGGACTGTCCGCCATGCACAATTCTCTCCACAAATTCTTCCCCTATCATACACATTCTCCCCCTTGTTGACAATGCATGAATCAAGATAGCATGAAGCTCTCCCCTTTGTTTTCATGAAAAATGCATGTCAAAGCCTATAAATCTACCAAGCTTGTCAGATATACAAAGAGCACAACAAAATGCTACAACTGAGACATAGAGCAAGCAAAGTAGACATGGTGTAGTTAGTGCATTGCCATCAAGAAAGTAGAGACATATAAGCATGTGACATGGCCAAAAACAATTTTAAGCAGTTTTCACAAAGAAACATTCATATCATGAGCAAAGCCCTATCCATGGCAATATTGAGCAAAAATAAACTAGATCATCCAAAGCTCATACAAGATCACAAGTTCTCATCACAAGATCATGGTAAACGCCCATAAGCTACTAAATGTCATGTCAAAGCCACCGAGCCATGTGTCTACTTCTTAAAATGAGACTTCTTATGGTAGACAACTTGCAACGGTTTAGCACCCAAGATATGTATATATTAAAAATATAAAGACATGATTAAGAGCTCATTTTTCAAGCATAAGGCAATTCATACACTAATTTCATTTTCAAATTTAAGCATGGTACATGAAATTCCTTTGCGGCAAAAAGAAGCTTATGCTCCTCCACAAGTGAACAAATGGGCGAAACATTTACAATGACAAATGGGTCTTTGACCCCAAGCAAAGAGAGCGTGATACTCAAGCACAAACTAAGCATGATATAGGCATTTGAGCACAAATTGAGCATAGACCAGTATTTACTGATGAGTGAAGCAATTTTAGCATTTTCAAAAAAAGAGAGCTATCTCATCATGAATATATGGCAAAACCATCAAGAGCATAGTATTCACATCACCATTCCCACAACATGCACATATCTCACATAGCACATCACAGTGATCAAAGTATATAAGAGAAGCTTATCCTAGCACAAATGATCCAAAGATGGCTACCCTACCAGGTTTTGTACAGAAAGTAAAATGCATGCATGGAATGCAACAAAATGATACATATATCACATATATACATGAGAGCTCCAAGACCCAGCTAGAAGGGAAAGCACACTCCAAGTTTACCTCGCAAGCGTGTGAAGGTAACTTGGTCAAGTGGTTTCGTGAATATGTCGGCTAGCTGATCTTGGGTAGGTACATAGGACAATGATATGTTCCCTTTCTCAACATTGTCCCTCAGAAAATGGTATCTCACTTCGATGTGTTTCGTTTTAGACTGAAGGAATGAGTTTTTGGCTACACTTATGGCACTAGTGCTGTCAC
Source organism: Cenchrus fungigraminus (assembly GCA_036936925.1). Classification (NCBI taxonomy): domain Eukaryota; kingdom Viridiplantae; phylum Streptophyta; class Magnoliopsida; order Poales; family Poaceae; genus Cenchrus; species Cenchrus fungigraminus. The sequence continues at coordinate 83,094,940 of CM072771.1, read as the reverse complement.
AAAAGAGAGGAACCTAGGAGCACTCCTCACCAAAATCGCACATAGTGTAGGTCATCCATAGAAGCTGGGAACAACAACTAGCAGCAGCGGCATACTCGGCCTCGGTAGTGGACTGGGCTACACTGATTGCTTGCGAGATGACCAAGAGACCAAAGAAGAACCAAGAAACTAGCAACACCCAGAGGTAGACTTGCGGTCCAATCGACACCTAGCAAAATCAGCATCGGAGTACCCGTGAAGTCTGAGTGTCGAGGAGGCAGAATACCAAGGACCAAACTCAGGAGTGTAGTTCAAGTACCTGAAAATCTGCTTGATGGCCTGCCGATGTGACGTCCTTGGTGAAGCCTGAAAATGAGCGCACAGACACACACTGAACTGTATGTCTGGCCTCGTCACCGTCAAGTAGAGGAGGGAGCCGATCATGCTCCGGTACTCCTTCTGGTCCACGGGTTCGCCATCTTCATCCACATCCAAAGGCGTAGTGGTACTCATCGGTGGAGTCAGTGGCTTGGAGTCATTCATGCCAAACTTCTTCACCATGTCCCTGGTGTACTTCGCCTCATGTACAAACGTCCTGTCCTTGCACTGCTTGATCTGGAGTCCTAAGAAACACTGTAGCTCGCCCATCATGGACATCTCAAATTCCCTGCTTATGTCATCTGCAAATCTGGCAACAAGATCATGAGAAGAGCCACCAAAGATTATGTCATCCACGTAAATCTGGACAATCAAAAGGTCATTTCCATGCTTGAAGAGAAACAAGGTCTTATCAACTGTGCCCATCACAAACCCCTTACTCAGCAAAAAGCCTCTCAACCTAACATACCAAGACCTCGGGGTCTGTTTCAACCCATAAAGCGCTCTCTGGAGTTTGTATACATGGTGTGGGTATTTTTCACTCTCAAACCCCGGTGGTTGCCTCACATACACTTCTTCCTCTATCACCCCATTCAAGAAAGCACTATTCACGTCTATTTGGTACAACTTGAACCCTTTAGCCACGACAAAGGCTAGAAGGATCCTAATTGCCTCCAAATGATCTACAGGAGCAAATGTCTCCTCATAATCTATACCCTCTTTCTGGTTGAACCCCTGAGCCACCAACCTCGACTTGTTTCTCACAACCATCCCATTCTCACCTTCCTTGTTCTTCCACACCCACTTGGTACCTATGGGACGACAATTTGGTGGTGGATCGAATAACACCCAGACTTGGTTTCTCTCAAAATTCTCCAACTCCTCATGCATGGAATTCACCCAATTCTCTTCAGACAAAGCGTGTCGAATATCTTTGGGCTCAAACGAAGCAACAAAAGCAGAGTGAGCGAAATGAGAAGTGTTCCTTGACCTCGACCGTGTAGTGCGTTTATGAAGGTCACCTATGATCGTCGTCGTTGGGTGATCCACCTATACACGCCGGGGAGCCTCTCGCCTGGACACAACCTCCCCCTCAGCAGCAGCCTCCACTCGAACAGCCTTAGTCGTAGTGGGTGTAGGGGATGGACCATCCTCGATCGTCGTCATCGTCGTAGTGGAAGTAGTGTGTACATGATCAGCCGCTAGAGCATCACCACCATCATCATCGTCGTCTCCATCTCCGTCCTTCTCATCCTCAAATATCCTCACTCCAATCTCCTCGCCACCTGCACACTCAAAAGCAGAAGAGCTACATGGCTGTGTCTCGTCGAAGGTTACCTCGCAAGTCTCCATGATTCGGTTAGTGTCAAGGTTGAGCACACGATATGCTCTCGAGTGAATAGCATAACCAAGAAAGATACCATCTGAACATCTAGACTCAAACTTATCCAACATACCCTTCTTCAGAATGAAACACTTGCCACCAAATGCTCTAAAGTGACTCACCTTGGGTTGTCGCCCATGCATCAGCTCATAAGAGGTCTTCTTCTTGAAAGCACAAAGGAAGATGCGATTTGAGACATAGCAAGCGGTATTGACCGCCTTAGCCCAGAAACACCTAGGAGTTCTATGCTCATCGAGCATCGTCCTGGCCATCTCACAAAGGGTCTGGTTGTTCCTCTCCACTACGCCATTCTGGCAAGCGACGTATGGAGAAGAGTACTGATGATCAAGACCAAGATCACTGCAAAAGGCATCAAAATGAGAGTTCTTGAATTCCGTGCCATTGTCACTGCGTATAGCTTGAATGGCATCACCGTGTCTTTCATTCTTCAACCTCAAGATCAAGTCTCGAACAAAGCCAAATGTCTCGCTCTTATCCTCCAAAAAGAAAACCCAAGAGTACCTCTAAAAATCATCAACCACAACTAAAACATACCACTTCCCACCCATAGAGCGAACACGAGCTGGCCCAACCAAATCCATGTGCAACAGCTCATAAGGTCGCTCGGTCATGACCGCAGTCAGAGGGGCGTGAGAAACAGCAACCATCTTTCCATGCCAACAAGAAGCACAAACCAAATCCTTCTCGAATTTCAACTTAGGCAATCCTCGGACAAGATCAAGACCACTCAAGCGGGAAAGCAACTCAAAGCTCAAGTGTGCTAACCTCCTATGCCATTTCCAAGGCTCGGCCGAAACGCCAGCAACAAAGTATCGAGGAGGACCAACAGACTGGGAAAAATCGGAATGAAAGATTTGAACCTTGAGGACGATCGTACAGACAAGATCACCTCGAGAATCAAGCACACAAGAAGCGCCCAACTTAAAACAAACCTCAAAACCTTCGTCAAGCAACTGGGATACTGACAACAGGTTAAAACCAAGTGACTTGACCAAAGCCACACTCTTCAAGGTCACTTTGCTACTCACCTTCACCATACCTTCACCAAGCACTCGGCCTCTCCCATTGTCCCCGAAAGTGATGTACTCCCTCGTACTCACCGGGGTGAGGCTGGAGAACCACCCACGATCTCTGGTCATGTGACATGAGCAACCGGAATCGATCAACCAAAAGTCCTCCAAGCCTCCCACTTGCAATAAAAAACGAGGACGAGAATGAGCAAGCGACTCAACACTGGGGTTAGTACCAAAGGAGTCAAACTAGTGTCGAGCCATTTGCTCAAAAGAAGGGTTAGCAACATCCATCCTATCAAAACCTCTAGGCGGAGCCCTCTCACACCTACTATTGACGGTGGAAATTCACCATTTCCAACCCTCAATTTTCTGACATAAATGGAGGCATATGCATTATTTACTAGCATTTAGGTTTGAATAATGTAGTTCCACTTGTCCTTGGAGATTATTTGTATGTAGGTGATTTACCCCTTAAAAGAGATGGAAACTCCACTCCTATGAAGAAACCATGCCAACTCAGCTGAGGAGGTGGCTGCCACCAAAGGAAACATGGCAAGACACGTCATCGATCCAGGGGAGGCACTCACCGACGAATCAGAGGACGCCACATGGACTTCACATGGATCAAAGGGCCCACCTCGGATACCAAATCAAGCCATGCACCGGGGATGGATCAGAGGGCCCACAAGGCAGCCACCTAGAGGAAGCACACCAGGTGGGGCCACCCTAGGGGGTCGGCCGAACCTAGGATCGGCCGAACCGACCTAGGGGGCGCCCATCTGGCCCCTACACTTGGTTGCTCCTCATTGGTCACTTGCTGCAGTCCCGGGTGTTTAGGGGCCATTTGGGCGTCCGAGCAAGCCTTGTCTCCCTCTATAAATAGGAGGGGAGGGGCTCCCATTTCTCACACACCACTCTCTCATTCTCCTCTCACTTTTAGTTTCCAAGGCTAGGGGGTAGGCTAGAGTAGCTCTTCTTCAGGTTCCAAGTCCTCTTGGAAGTTTAGGTATGAGTTCTCTTTTATCTTTATTTCTTTGTATGACTTTGATCTACTTCAGTTATTCAGCTATTTCATATAAAGTCATGGTAGATCATATTCTTGATGTGTTCTTGAGTTCATCCTCTATTCATCATTTAGAGGCTTGTGTTCTTCATGAACACTACCTTTTGATCCACTTGAAGGATGATAAACTCCTTCCTTATGTGTTTGTTCATAAGTTAGAGGCTCGTGTTCTTCACGAACACGACCCTTTGATCTTGTTGATTAGACATAAGAGAGTTCATATCTGTTCGTATGTCAAGCCTTAGTCGATCTTGTTAGATAGCATGAGAGTGTTGCATGGGGTCTGTGTTCAAGCTACGGTACTCGGTCTAGTTGACCAGTCTTCTGGTGGCTCTTACCCTGGGTCACAATAACCCGGGCCGGGTGAAGTCTAGCAGCAACGTAGGCATGGTGCTTGGGTTGTCTAGCTACGATAGTTATGAGCATACCCCCCGTAACGAGAGGTCGGTCCTCAGGTGGTGACAGCCCTGTTGGATCCTAGGGCAACCTCCACGTTGGGGTACCTGCTGTAGGAGTCTAAAGTCTAGTTTCGCAGAGTGCTGGTCGTCGCGGGTTAGCTCCCCGTTTGTACCTGGGTGCTGAACCATGTTTCCCTCATGCAATACTCATGCCTATCTCTTGTATCTTCTAGCTTTGTATGTTTAGTACATTAGAACCTAGAGCTAACTCGTATGTTCCCCCTAAGCCGTAGTGTGCTAGAGTAGAGGTAGATTTGAGGTGTGTGTGTCACACTACCCCTATTATCTTTTATCTTACCCCTGCCTTTGAGTGTGTTTTCCCTATATCTATCTCTTGGTTTACATTCAGAGCAAAAGCATAAGTCTAAGATATCCGCCATTGCCTTCCTTAGATTCGATACCCTTGGAATACTCTCTTTCCTTAGGGAAATGCTACAATGGTTTATCTGTGCGCTTGTGGATTCGTTCATGATCGTTTAGATTAACCTATGGCAAGTCTCAATGTTCACGCTAACTGCACCATTAGTTGTGACATTGGGAAATGCCAACAAGCATTTCTAGCGCTGACGCTAAGGATGGATTTCCAATCTATTCTTAAGTGATCGACGTTTAGAAATGTCAACACCTACCATCGAAGAACCTGTCACGTCTCAATGGAGGAGTACGCACACCACAAGGGGGAAAACGTGGCCCATAGTCCATTTGAGACCCAAAGCTCCGATCGTGCCTCCCAAACTTGCAACGGTCACGAGCAGGAGCACGTCCAGCCAACTCGCCACGCCCAAACCCAACACGCCTATCTCTCTGAGGAAACACACCTCCACCACCACGAGTGGGAACTGTACCCACAAAAACCTCACCCCTAGGTAGAAGCCCTCTACGAGGCTCAGGCACACCATGGGACTGGTGGTACCTGTCCTTGTTTGCCATCTCCCTAGCAAACCTCTCATCTCTCTTCCTCCTGAAACAGAACTCATCCTTATGCCCATCCCTCCCACAATACTCACAATGGAAGCGGATCGGTTGTGTCTTAGGGTGTGGTTTTTCTATGGGCTTCCCAACAGCTTTCTCTCCTGACTTCCCACCAAAGACACTCCCTTGGGTGCTCACAAACTTCATGGGTTTCTAGTAGTTTTCTAACTTGTGGGGGAATACTGGTGGATCTAGGGTTGTATCAAGCTTGTTTCTAAGATGGTTTGGCTTGGGTTCAAATTTGTTCATGGGTGTGGTATGTGGTGGGATACAAATCTCTCCAGCTTTCTCTTCTCCCTCACCACTCTTCTCACCACTCTTGCCTGCCCAACGCCTGACCATCAAACCTCTTAAACTGAGCCAACATCAAACTCAATTGTGGCTCATGCCCAGACAACCAACCCATCTATTTCCTCAACTCATCATTCTCAACCTGCAGATGGTCAACATAGTGTGCAAGTTCCATATTTTTCAAAGCATGCATTTCACAGGTAGAGCATGATGTAGGAATAGGAGCTTTCAATGCCGCCTCAAGAGAAACTATCTTGGTGTGAGATTCATCTAGCCTAGCATGCAACACCGAACAAGAAGTGCAAGCACCTAACAAAGCAGGTCTAGATTTCAATTCATCACACTCGACCCTAAGCACATCTAGTTCCTCAAGAGTTGAGGCATGCTTCTCCTTGAGAGCAGTCAAGTCAGCCAGAAAAACATTGCAATCAGCACAATCAACCTCATCGGAAACAACAAGAGCAGCTTTCAAAGAGTCTATCTTAGTTCTAGCATCAACAAGAAAAGACTCAAGCTCAACTATCTTGTCCTTAGCATCACCTAGCAAGGACCTAAACTCTCTCTTCTCCTTGTTGGTCTTCCTAAGCACATCATCATGGTTATCAAGCAAGTCATTCAGCCTAGCATTCTCCTCTAGCAAGAAGTTGGGATCATGTCATACCTCTTCCTCAGAGTCAGAGTTCGAATCCGAGCTGTGCTTCCCACCTTTCTTGGAGTGCGCCATGCCGCAAAATCCTCCTTGTGCGACGAAGCTGAGGCCGGTGAAGTTCTTGCCCGTGTGCCGCTTGTCCTTGCGCCGATCTTGCTCTTCATCGCTGCTCGAATCGGAAGAAGCATCGCTTGATGTGGAGTCGATGTCGCTCGCTCCGGCAACCATCGCTCGAGCCGTCTTCTTCTTGTACCGGCCGCTCTTCTTTGATCTTCTCTCGCCCTTGCCCTTGCGCTTGTCCTTGTTGTCGTTCCGGGAGCGGTGCTTGTTGTAGTCGTGATTGGGCTTGCCCTTGTAGTCGTTCTTGATCTCCATGGCTTCAGGGCATTCGGTGATGAAGTGCCCGTGCTTCCCGCACCGATAGCACATCCCCGAGCTCCGCCTCGCATTCTTGCGGTTCTCGTACATCCACCCAAACCTCTTGCCCAACAAGGCGAGATCATCCTCGCTCAGCACCTCAAAGTCCTCATCTGGCAAAGACACAAGACAGGACAAAGAAAAACCAACAGAGTTAGCATTAGTCCTCGATCCAGAGACAAGAGCCAAACTATGAGGATCAGTCGGGCTCTCGCTCTTGGCTCTCAAGCTACGATCAACCTCTGTAGACCTGAGCTTGGAGAATAGCTCACCAAGCGACAGAGTATCATACACGCTCGACTCCTCAATGGCCTCGACCTTGGGACTCCGCACAGACCTATGCAGGGCATGCAAAAGCTTGATAGCTTGATTGTGATAAGTGTATGGGAGCACTATCACATTGGCCCTCATGTTGTTGACTACGCTAGTGAAGCGCTGAAATATAGCATCGGTCGACTCACCAGGGAGATGAGTGAAGTTCTCGTACTCTCTCCGCTAAGTAGAAAACAAACGGGCTTGCACCTGGGCATTGCCAACATGAGCGTTTCTAAGCTTAAGCCATATCTTTCCGGCCACATTCTCTCCGTACACTCGCTCAAACTCTGAGGCACAGAGAGCACGGAACAAGTAATCAACGGCCTTGCTGTTGGTCTCAAACATGTCCCGCGATTTTGGAAGCAGAAAACTGTCTGGAATGACATAATGAGGATTTTGAGTCACATCCCAGATCAGAGTCCCCTTCCCACGCAAAAATGCGCCCATGCGCCTCTCCCACATCGGGTAATTCTTGCCATCGAAGTGCAGAAGACCCGACCCCTTGCCATAGTCGCCCATCTTTGGATCTTAGACTGGTTAGAATCACGAAGATCCATAACCGGCTCTGATACCAATTGAAGGACCGAATAGGCGACCAGAGAGGGGGGGAGTGAATGGGAGCTGATAAAAATTCTTCCCGAAGGATGAACTCGGCCTATACCCTGATTGCCACTCCGATCACTCGCACACACCAAAGACGCTCTAGACTAGGCACACACAAGCCTACAAGTCCTAGAGACAAGCCTTGAATCAAAGTGCGAAAGCACAAGACAAGAATCAACGCATGTTGACACATCTTAACGCAATCACCTAAGAACGGATTTGGAATCCGTCCCCGGCAACCGCGCCAGAAATGCTTGTTGGCGTTTCTTACGTCACCACTAGTTGTACACCTAGAGGGAATGTATAAGAGCAACCGGGTATACCGCAAGCGCACGAAAATACCGCTGTAGCATTTCCCCAAGGAAGGAGAGTATTCCAAGGGTATCGAATCTAACGAACGATGTGCACTATCTTTTACTCTAGTATAGATGGTCCAAGGACACCAAACCCCTGCTAAGGTTGAGAGGAAGATGGAAAGGATCCTGCTAACAGCATGCAGAGTTGAGAACAACCTCTCGATTAGGAACTCTCGTTTCGCACACCGGCCCCTACTGGCTATAACAGTTGGTTCACGGCAAATGGTTGCCTACACGCTGTATCTGAATGTGGGGGATTTCAGAGGGTCCAACGGCTGTCACTACCGCGGACTACCCCAAGACAAATCGTGGGATACAAGGCAATCGAAGGATAACCTGTAGTCTAGACACCACGTCTACACCACCAATTACTACTATAGCACGACTACGTCTGGCACCCCGTAGAAACACTATAGCACTCCGTATAAATACGGAGCGACGAACCCATGCGGGAGAGACCCGAACTCACTCAGGTATACGCTATCCTATGCAAGGGATCACGGATGAACTTGATCTAGATTAGGATATAGGAGTATCCACTTAACTCTGATTAAACTAGCAGGCATACAAACAGGATACAAACTTAGGTGTTTATAACAGAAGATCAAGGGTCGTGTTCGTGAAGAACACGAGCTTCTAACTTATGAACTAACACAAAAGTATGAGAAACTTGCTCGTCAACTAGATCGAGGAAGCGTGTTCGTGAAAAACACGAGCCTCTAAATGATGAACGAACGAAGAACACAAGAACATAGTATGAATGCCACTTTAGTCTAACTGAGAATGTCGGAATACTCACTTTATTCTAAATGAAGAACAGAAGCATCCGTAGAGGATCGTTCTTGAGGAAATGTGCCAAACACCATGGCACAACCCCAAGACACCACCCCACCTTCCTTCTAATCTCTAAAGCACTAGCAAGCCAGCACTAATCCTATGCAAAGAGCTCTCCTCTCCTAATGAGAGAAGCCAAAAGGCAAAAGTGAGAAGGAGGAAAAGAAGTGTGTGTCCTATTCTCTAACCCCTCCACTTCTATTTATAAGCCTGAGCATTGGCGTGGAGGCACCCCAAGCACCCCGGGAATGAAGTCAGGAGCCAACCAGGAACCACCACGTGGAAGGCCAAGATTGGGCGCCACAAGGTCGGTTCGGCCGACCTGTGGGGTCGGCCGACCCCTTGTGGGCCCCACCTGCCTTGTGTTTTCTCCTGGTGGCTGATATGTGGGCCCTTAGGACGGTTCCCGGTGTATGGGTCTTTTTGAGGTAGTTTGTTCGGGTTGTGGGCCCTTGGATCCTTGTTGTGGGCACGTGGAAGCGTCTGATTTGTCAAGCCTCTCTCCCTTAGATTGGTGACATCACCGATCCGTGGCACTTTGCATGGCAGCCCCTCATTGGCTGAGGTGGAGAGGCTTGGATTGATGAGGTGGATGGATAAGGTGTGCTTTTGCTCTATTTCTTGTGGTAATTGCCTGCATTCAAATATACATCGCCACTTGTGGAATTTGTCAGTATAAGCCCCTTTCTACTATGGATGTATATTTCTTGTGTCAAAATGCAAGAGTTGACAGTTATAATTATGGCACTTAACAGTCGTCAACAACGCACTTAGCCAAATCTGCGAAGGCTAGGCGCGGACTGTCTGTGCAGTATGGGCGGACTGTCCACAGCAGCTGGGCGGACTGTCCGGACCCCCTATGCGGACTGACCGAAAAAGCCAACAAAACCTCCAGGGACACACCGAGAAATTCAGACTTAAGGACCGATTAGGCGAACCAGAGAGGGGGGGAGTGAATGGGAGCCGATAAAAATTCTTCTCGAAGGAGATGAGAACGCCAACAAGACGAACACGGCTTCCAAATCACGTCTCCGACTCAACTACCCAAGTTGGCCAAGACCACACAGCCACTAGAGTGCTACTGGTCCTAGGAACCAACAACCACCTTCACGGACTCGAGAACGCAGCGGAACACCAACTCGAGCACCACTGACCTACACCGGTCAGGATGGTGAGCCGCACCGGTCAGACCGGTCCCTGCTGGTAAAACCTGGGAACTTCCACAGAAGGCCCCTACACCGGTCAGGCCGGTGTAGCTCACCGGTCAGACCAGTTCAAGCCAGGAAACCCCAAATCCACCAAACACGCCTACCGAGCTCCATACTGACCCAAACTCGAAACAGCAGCAACACGGGACTACAACGAACTCACCAGAACGTTCACCCGAGGCAAAACCCACAGAGCCTCTACACCGGTCAGACCGGTGAGCAGCACCGGTCAGACCGGTCAGGCTGGGCCGCTCGGGGCTGAACAGGACCCGCGGGTCAACTCCCCCAAATCCAACTCCCGATCTCCGGAATCGCTCCACGGATTTGTGCAAGACTTTGGGGATAGTAGGAACACCTCATGGGCACTCCATAGCCAAGATTTGGTCCACCAAAACTTGCTAAATCAAGAGGAATCGAAGAAATCGCACCAAGAACGCCTCTAACCCTAGAGCCACGAAAACCCCAAAATCGAGCCCCTTTGCTCACCGATTTGGGAGGGGAATCAAAGGGAAAAGAATCACGAAGGGTTCATGCATACATCTCCCACCAAATCCTAAAGAGAAAGGCCTCGAAATCGCTCCAAGAAAATCGCCAAGAAAGGGCTCCGAAAATCACCAAAAAGGAGAAACGGGAAAGACACATCCAAGCCTTGAGGAACCACGCCGAATCATCTATACATACCAAAGAGGCTCATACAAGGTCTAGCTTGCCACCCGATCATCCTTCCCTCTCACAAGATCTCACCATGAAGCACAAAAGCTAGTCCTAAGAAAATCCTAAGGAAAATAGGAAGAGAAAATAGGAAAGCAAATGAGCTAGGGTTCCAAGAGATGGCTGCCATCCTCTCACCACTTGGGTTATATGGAGGCAACCGAAAGACAAAAATACCCTTACTAGCTAACTAGGGATACATGCCCCTCAAGGGCAAATTCAGAAATCTTTGTCTTCGCTCCATCGGACGGATGCCCAGCGACCGCAAACTTGCTTAGCCTCGATGCAAGCCTTGCGATCCCGACGCGTGTCCTCCGCTTCGAAGATTCCGGACTGCGTCGTCGCACACCGGTCAGACCGGTGCTCCTCACCGGTCAGACCGGAACCCACCGGTCAGACCCACCGGTCAGACCGGTCTGGAGCTGCTGCACCTCCGTCTTCGGTTCTTCGGTCTTGGCTTTGTGGATCAACCAAGGAACCCAGTGGTTTTCTGGTGAACCACCGGAAACCCCGCGAACTCGGTGTAGCCTCCGCCAATCACCACTCATGACTCGGCTCCCACGTAGTCCCGGCTCGACCTTGGTTTTGAGGCTCAACCAAGAAACCGTCCACGACTTCATCTTGCCGTTCTTGCCACCATGCGGCCCGCACTTGACCCCGCTGGCCACCGGGTCCCTCGAACCAAGCCTACTTGTCTTCTCCACACCTGGAGGCCTCACCGGCAACGACCTTTCGTGCTTGTTCTTCACCTGCACCTGCACCAGTCAAGCCGCAACCTGCACCTGCAATACTTAGCCAAGAATCAGTCCACACCACGTTGTCAATCACTCATCACACCAGGAAGCGACCATCCACCGGTCCTCGAACCACACCTGGCTCTCAATGTCCCCCTTGATGAGTGTATTGACAACACACACGTTTTGGTAACCAAGAGAAAAAGAGAGGAAAAGAGACGACTAAAAGAAACTCCAACAAGCGATCGAGAGCCAAAGAAAAGGCAAAGAGCAAGATCACTTGAAGAAGACAAGTCTCGAACCCCTTAGGCAAGGGCAATGACTCGACACATCCGAGACAAAACATGCTCAAGCAAAGAGCACAAACCATCAAACCAAAGCTCGAAAACCACAAAGAGCTCCCCCTGCACACATGCAAGCTCCCCCTGAACCAATGCAACTCCCCCTGGACGAATGCATGCAAAACTCCTCACAAAACAGAGCAGCTGCTTCAGCTTTGCTCTGACCGGTCAGACTGGTCACCCTCACCGGTCAGACCGGTGGACAAGATCATCCAGCACCTGGGAACTACACCAGTCAGACCGGTGTACCTCACCGGTCAGGCTGATGCCACCTGGGAAACTGCCCGAGCTCAAAAATAGCCCGAAACCACTTGGAAACCTTCTAAATGCATGCAGCAAGCCAAAACATGCTCAAACTTCTCCCCCCTTGTTGACAATGCATGAATCAAGCCAAAAATGCGAAAAATGCAACCTAGAGCTTCTCAAATAGACAAAATTCAACCAAGGATGCTACACATGTCCAAATGAGCAAGTTAGATACTCTATAGCTTCGTAATGACATCAACTTCATGATCACCAAATTTCACAACCATTGGGCGAAGCTAAGATAGAATTGAGCAATTTTGCGAAAAATCACCCTCTCATGAGCAAAGTCCTAAACATGAGCAAAACATGTCAAAATGGCAAAGCCACACAAACTTCATGCTAGGACAACCATTCTAAGCATAAGACCATCATAAACACCCACAAGCACCTCATGTCATGTCAAAGCCACCGAGCCATGTGCCTACTTCTAGATATGAGACTTCTCATTGGTAGGCATCATGCAACGGTTTAGCACCCAAAGCAAATTAAAATTAGCACATATGACATGGGAGCACATTTTCCAAGCAATTTACATTTCATTTTCAGATTTATAATTGGTACATGAAATGTCTTTGCGACAAAAAGGAACTTATGCACCTCCACAAGATCAAGCATGGGGGCTAAACATTCATGATGGCAAATGAGCCTTTGACCCTATATGATCAAAATAAGCTATCCAACCACAAATTAAGCATAGTCAAGCCACAAAAACATGTCAAGATCATGTAAAGGCATTTACTCACAAGAGAGCATACATATGAGATTTTTCAAAAACATAGCCATCAACCATGGATATAAACCAAGATTATCAAGAGCTAAGCCAAACTAACCATAGCTTACCAAATTAGCTCACAAAGACATATATATCATTCCATGGTGAACAATGTATATAGGAGAAGCCTTTCCTAAACAATGCATATGATACAAAATGCATGCAACCTAAGATACAAAGATGCCTATACATCATGTTACATATGCCATGCCAAAGGCAAGAAATGCACAAAGGAAAGCTATACATATGCTACACAGGAGCTCCCACACACCAACTCAAGAAATCAAACAAACACCAAGCTCCCCCCGTAGATGAGTGAAAGTTGCTTGATCTAGGGGTTTGGTGAAAATATCGGCTAGTTGGTCATGTGTGGGTACATGGATCAAAGCTATCTTCCCTTTCTCTACGTTGTCTCTCAGAAAATGATACCTCACTTCTATGTGCTTGGGTTTGGAATGGAGAACTGGGTTCTTTGCAACGCTTATGGCACTGGTGCTATCACATTGAAGTGGGACATGGGTATACTCCTCACCAAAGTCACTAATGGTGTATGTGATCCAAAGGAGCTGAGAGCAACAACTAGCTACGGCCACATACTCTGCCTCTGTAGTGGATTAACCTCAAGACAAGATCTCGAACAAAACCAAACGTCTCCCCTTTCTCCTCAAGAAAGAACACCCACGCATACCGAGAGTAGTCGTCCACCACAACAAGGACATACCACTTCCCACCCGCAGATCGCACACGAGCTGGGCCAACAAGATCCATATGGAGCAGCTCGCATGGACGCTCAGTCATCACATCGGTGAGAGGCGGGTGAGAAGAGGCTACCATCTTGGCATGCCTACACGGCGCACAAACCAACTCTTTCTCAAACCTCAACCGTGGCAATCCTCGGACCAAATTGAGTTTACTCAAGCGAGACAAAAGGTCAAAGCTCAAGTGACCCAACTTTCTATGCCACTTCCACAACTCACTCGAAGAACCAGCCAAAAAGCAACGCTCCACACCAGAAGACTAAGAGAAATCAGCTCGGAACACTTGACCCTCTGGAACGACCATGCAAACAAGGTCCCCTCGAGAATCTAAAATCCGAGAACCACCAGGCCGAAACAACACCTCAAAGCCCTCATCCAACAACTGGGACACAGAAAGCAAATTGAACCCCAGCGATTGAACAAGAGCAACACGCCTGAGAGTGACCTTGTCACTTACCTTGATCTCACCTTCTGATAGTACACGCCCTTGCCCATTGTCCCCAAAGGTGATGTATGTCTTGGACACCACCGGGACGAGACTTGAGAACCACCCCTTGTCTCCGGTCATATGCCTCGAGCAACCGGAGTCAATCAACCAAACGTTCCTCAAGTCTCCCACCTGAAACTCAAAAGCGAGCACGTGAGTGAACAAACGACTCAGCACTGGGGTTAGTACCAAAAGAGTAAAACCAGTGCCGAGCCATTTGCTCTAAGGTGGGGTTAGCACAAACCAAATCATCACGCCTATCAAAGCTACCACCACGCACACCACCACGGTAACCACTACGAGGGAACCAACCCTCTCTAGCTGGAGGAGGACGAAAGTCACGAAAGGAAAACTGTGGGTCGTTCCTCCTCGCCATCTCAAAGCTACGACTCCTCCCACCCCCGTATTGAGCACGAGGTGGAGAACGCCTAGCAAACTGACCACCTGCAAACCTTCCAGACCAACCACCAGAACCACGACCACCAGAACCAAACCGACCATCTTCACGAGCACGAAACCCAACTCGCTGTCTGCCCAGACCTACACCGGTCTGACCGGTGTAGTGCACCGGTCTGACCGGTGTAGCTCGGCCAGCAGCACCTCCTGCTGCCTTCCGGTCTCCCCAAGCCGGAACCGTCCTCACAATCGCCTTGGCCCTGGGCATCTGCATACGAGGCTCAGGTACACCATTAGAGGGGTGGTACCTGTCCTTGTTAGTCCACTCTCTAGCCATTCTCTCCTCACGCTTCCTCTTGAAGCAAAACTCATCCTTGTGACCATCTCTCCCACAATACCCACAATGGAACTTTATGGGTTGTGGCTTAGGCTTAGGCTTGGGTTGGGGTTGCTCACTCGGTTTCTCACCCTTCTTCTCTCCTTCCTCACCTCCCTTTGGGCTCACAAACTTCACCGGTTTTTGGAAATCATTTGTTGGGTGAGGGAATATGGGTGGATCTGGAGTAGTGTCAAGTTTGTTTCTGAGATGGTTAGGCTTGGGCTCAAACTTGTTCTTGTATCTGTTTGGTGGTGGGATAGGAATCTCTCCAACTCTCTCAACTCCCTCACCACTGTTCTCTCCAAGCTTGTCAGCCCCAAGTGCCTGACCATCATAGCGTTTGAAAGCCGCTATCATGATACCAAGCTGAGGCTCCTGACCCGACAACCAGCTCATACATTTTCTCAGCTCATCATTCTCATCCTGCAAGCGATCAACATAATGTGCAAGCTCCAAATTCTTAACCGCATGCAATTCACAAGTAGAGCAAGAAGTGGGAATAGGTTCTTTCAACTTAGCCTCAAGCGAAACAGTGTAAGCATGCATCTCATCAATCTTCCCATGCAAAACAGGGCAAGAAGTGCAAGCACCTAGCAAAGCTGGTCTAGACTTAAGCCCAGCCACCTCAACCCTAAGCATATCTAGTTCATCACAAGTAGAAGCATGCTTATCCTTAAGAGCAGTAAGATCAGCTAGGTACACAGAGCAATCACAGCAATCAATCTCATCAGAAACCACAGGAGAAGCCTTAAGCGAATCAATCTCAAGCTTAGCATCTAGGTTCTGGGTTTCTAGCTCAGCCACACGGTTCTTAGCATCTTCTAGTGAGGCCCTAAGCTCTTTCCTCATCTTCTTAGCCTCTCTAAGCATGTGATCGCGATTATCAAGCAAGTCAACCAACTCATCATTCTCCTTGCGCAAAGAGGAGAGCTCATCACATACCTCATCCTCGGAGTCGGAATCCGAGTCGCTCTGGTGACTCTTCTTGCTGCCGGAGCTACGAGCCATGCCGCAGAAGCCATCTCCCGCGAAGCAGCTCAACCCGCTCAAGTTCCTAGATGACTTCTTGTTCTTGCGCCGATCACCTTCATCTTCACTGTTACTTGAGCTCGAGGAAGAGTAGGCGGAGCAGGAGTCGACGTTGCTCGCTCCGACCATCGCTCGGGCCTTCCTGCCGCGGCCGTCCTTCTTCCTCGACCGTCGCTTGTCCTTGTGCTTGTTCTTGTGCTTGTGATCACGCCTCGATCGGTACTTGCCGTCCTTGCTCGACCGGTGCCTGTAGCCGTCCTTGTAGCCGTCCTTGTTCTCCGTCTTCTCCGGGCACTCGGCGACGAAGTGTCCTGGCTTGCCGCATTGAAAGCACGTCTGTGCTGTCCTCCTCGTGTTCACCTGGTTCTCGTGTAGCCTCTCGAACCGCCTGGTCAGCAACGCCAGCTCGTCCTCTCCAAGCACGTCGAACTCCTCGTCTGGCAAAGACATCAAAGAAGACAGAGAGTACATCCTGGAGGATGCATTAGCCTTAGACCTAGCTCCTTTGCCACCAACGAGAGCAAGACTATGAGAATCAGTCGGGCTCTCGGTCTTGGCTGTCATACAACGGTCCAACTCAGCCGACTTGAGCTTCGAGAACAGCTCGTTCACCGTCAAGGTGTCATACTTCTCGGACTCAACAATAGCCTCAAACTTCCCGTCCCATACGGTACGATCCAACGAGTGCAAGAGCTTCACAGCTCTATCATGATCATCGTATGGGAGCACGGACACGTTGGCTCTCATGTTGTTCACAACGACCGTAAACCGCTGGAAAAGGGCATCGACGGACTCGCCGGGGAGATGAGTGAAGTTCTCGTACTCTCTCCGGTAAGTCGCGTACATCCGAGCCTGAACCTGAGCATTCCCAGCATGAGCATCCTTCAATTGCTCCCAAATCCTACAAGCTAAGTCCTCTGTCTGAACCCGATCAAATTCGGACTGACACAGAGCACGAAACAAGTAGTCGACAGCCTTGTTGTTGGCTTCGAACATATCCCTCGATCCTAGAGCAAGGAAGTTCATCGGATGAACATAAGCTGTGTTCACCGTGACGTCCCAAAGGATCTGACCCTTTCCGCGGAGGAACGCTGCCATCCGCCTCTGCCACATCTGGTAGTTCTTCCCATTGAAGTGCGGAGGACCCGAACCCCGTTCCTGGTACGCCATCTTTGGATCTTAGACTGGTAAGAGTCAATAAATACCTGAACCGGCTCTGATACCAATTGAAGGACCGATTAGGCGAACCAGAGAGGGGGAGTGAATGGGAGCCGATAAAAATTCTTATCGAAGGAGAAGAGAACTCCAACAAGACGAACACGGCTTCCAAATCACGTCTCCGACTCAACTACCCAAGTTGGCCAAGACCACACAGCCACTGGAATGCTACTGGTCCTAGGAACCAACAACCACCTTCACGGACTCAAGAACGCAGCGGAACACCAACTCGAGCACCACTGACCTACACCGGTCAGGCCGGTGAGCCGCACCGGTCAGACCGGTCCCTGCTGGTAAAACCTGGGAACTTCCACAGAAGGCCCCTACACCGGTCAGACCGGTTCAAGCCAGGAAACCCCAAATCCACCAAACAGGCCTACCGAGCTCCAAACTGACCCAAACTCGAAACAGCAGCAACACGGGACTACAACGAACTCACCAGAACGTTCACCCGAGGCAAAACCCACAGAACCTCTGCACCGGTCAGATCGGTGAGCAGCACCGGTCAGACCGGTCCGGCTGGGCTGCTCGGGGATGAACAGCACCCGCAGGTCAACTCCCCCAAATCCAACTCCCGATCTCCCGAATCGCTCCACGGATTTGTGCAAGACATTGGGGATAGTAGGAACACCTCATGGGCACTCCACCAAAACTTGCTAAATCAAGAGGAATCGAAGAAATCCCACCAAGAACGCCTCTAACCCTAGAGCCACGAAAACCCCAAAATCGAGCCCCTTTGCTCACGGATTTGGGAGGGGAATCAAAGGGAAAAGAACCACGAAGGGTTCATGCATACATCCCCCACCAAATCCCAAAGAGAAAGGCCTTGAAATCGCTCCAAGAAAATTGCCAAGAAAGGGCTCCGAAAATCACCAAAAAGGAGAAACGGGAAAGAGACATCCAAGCCTTGAGGAACCACGCCGAATCATCTATACATACCAAAGAGGTTCATACAAGGTCTAGCTTGCCGCCCGATCATCCTTCCCTCTCCCAAGATCTCACCATGAAGCTCTCAAGCTAGTCCTAAGAAAATCCTAAGGAAAATAGGAAGAGAAAATAGGAAAGCAAATGAGCTAGGGTTCCAAGAGATGGCTGCCATCCTCTCACCACTTCGGTTATATGGAGGCAACCGAAAGATGAAAATACCCTTACTAGCTAACTAGGGATACATGCCCCTCAAGGGCGAATTCGGAAATCTTTGTCTTCGCTCCATCAGACGGATGCCCAGCGACCGCAAACTTGCTTAGCCTCGACGCAAGCCTTGCGATCCCGACGCGTGTCCTCCGCTTCGAAGATTCTGGACTACGTCGTCGCACACCGGTCAGACCGGTGCTCCTCACCGGTCAGACCGGTCAGACCCACCGGTCAGACCGGTCTGGAGCTGCTGCACCTCCGTCTTCGGTTCTTCGGTCTTGGCTTTGTGGATCAACCAAGGAACCCAGGGGTTTTCTGGTGAACCATCGGAAACCCCACGAACTCGGTGTAGCCTCCGCCAATCACCACTCATGACTCGGCTCCCACGTAGTCCCGGCTCGACCTTGGTTTTGAGGCTCAACCAAGAAACCGTCCATGACTTCATCTTGCCGTTCTTGCCACCATGCGGCCCGCACTTGACCCCGCTGGCCATCGGGTCCCTCGAACCAAGCCTACTTGTCTTCTCCACACCTGGAGGCCTCACCGGCAACGACCTTTCGCGCTTGTTCTTCACCTGCACCTGCACCAGTCAAGCCGCAACCTGGACCTGCAATACTTAGCCAAGAATCAGTCCACACCATGTTGTCAATCACTCATCACACCAGGAAGCGACCATCCACCGGTCCTCGAACCACACCTGGCTCTCACGGACTGTCCGACAGAGCCACGCGGACCGTCCGCCAGTGTCGCAGACCATCCGTGAAGGCCTCGCGAACCATCTGGTAAACTCGCGGAAAACCCCAGACAAACGCAGCCCAACCCCAGACAAAAAAACCGACCACGTGGACTGTCCGTGAACCTCACGCGGACTATCCGCAAAACCTCCTGCAACAAAACCCTAGGGGTGAAACAGATCGAAACACGAATGTGCACGAACACGCGACAAACTGCTATGAACTGAACCCTCGCGGATTTCCGCGGGTATTGGGCGGACTGTCCGCCACGCACGGACAGAACCAAAAACTGCTCGAGCTCGGAAGTCTACTCCACCTTTCCATCACCTGATCTCCCAAACGGCTAGAGCTCTTGGGACAAGATTTCGGGGAGGTGAAAAGTGTCACAAGAGGAAGCTATGCCCCAAAAATCTCGACCTCTAACTCACTAAATCACCGGGAATCGCGGATCACATGAACCACCACCAAGAACATGGGCTCCAACCAAAACTCGCGAATCGAAGGTGTTTCTCAGCGTTTGAGGGGTCAAGATCACACACAAAGATGCGCAAGGCATCCACCCATGATCCCCTCAAAGAAGTTCGAGAGAAAACACCCTTAAATAAACGAATCAAGCGAAGAATGAAACTCCCCAAAAATTACCTCGAAAATGACGCGAACATCACAAAGAGCTAGGAGATCACCGCAACGTCGAATGCTTCCATACATCTAGAGGTCAGAGTATATACAAGAATCTAGCCTAAGTACAGGAAAAGAAGCAGTCCAGAGCAATCTACCGGTGGAGGAAACCCTAGAGTCCAAGAGAGAGATGCCATCCACCTCTCCGCTATTTATACGAGGTCCACCGGAGGAGGCAAATGACCATGCTACCCATACAACTCAAATAGAAGATACACACCCCTCAAAGGCAATATGGTCAAGTCTTCATCGAGCGGACACACTTCTACCGCAGACTTGCTTAGCCTCGACGCAAGCCCTGCGAACACGCCATGTGCCCCCCGCCTCGAAGCTTCCCGACGCTCCCGAATCACCGTCTCCATCGCATTAGGCCTCCGACATGGTTTTGCGGTCCAAACCAAGAAACCGTCCACCAACGGTTTTGTGGGCAAACCACCAAACCCCGCGTGCAAGCTTCGGGCTCGATCCACTACCTTGCACCGACCCATGTCCATGACTTCAACTTGCTAGTCTTGCACCGCACGGCTCGCACTTGACCCCATCGGCCATTGGGTCCATCGAACCAAGCTTACTTGCCTCTCCATCACCCGAAGGCCGCCACAGCTAAGGCCTTTCGCGCTTGTTCTTCACCTGCACCAACACGAGTCAAGCCGCAACCTGTACCTGCACACTTAGCCAAGCATCAGTCCACACAACGTTGTCAATCACTCATCACTAAGGAGCGACCCTCCACTGGTCCTCGGAGACACCTAGTCCTCAACCATCACTAGGATAGGGCTTAAACTTATCATTTCCACAAGTGTTGGTGAATATGCAAATACAGGCAATTAGCAGTAGAAAGAGGAGCAAATGCACAAGTCCTTGATCCAAGTACTACAAGCTCAGCCAATGAAGGGGTGCCATATATGATTCCCCCGGATCAATGACGTCATCAATCTAAGAGAGGCAAGCCTGACGAATTACGTATCGCCACATGGACATCACATGGATTCAAGGGCCTACTTGCTACCATAACCACCAGGAAACTTGGCATACACGGGGGTGTGACCATGGGGCCCACTTGTCAACCACCTAAAGGAAGCACAAGGTGCCACGTGGCCCTATAGCTTCGGCCGAACCCAAGATCGGCCGAACCAACCTTGGTTTGGCTGACCCTGGCCCTCCACGTGTCGTCTCTTGATTGGCCCATTGCTGCAATCCCGGGCGTTTTGGAGCACTTTGAGCCCCGAAGCAAGCCACCTCCTTGCCTATAAATAGAAGGGGAAGGGCTCACTTTTGGGACACACACTTCTCCTCCTCCTCTTCATTTTGGCCTTGGAGCCTCTCTCTTTATGAGAGGAGAGCTCTTTGTATAGGATTAGTGCTAGGAAGTGAGAGGGAATGCTTGGGGCCATGTCATGTTCATGACATCTTCCTCAAGAACGATCCTCAGCGGTGCCTTTGTTCTTCATTTAGACTAAAGTGAGTATTTTGACATTTTTTATTTAGACTAAAGTCGTATGCATGCATAGGTGATTTGTTCTTGTGTTCTTCGTTCATTCTTAATTTAGAGGCTTGTGTTCAATCTAGTAGAGCTGGATCATAAGTTTGTGTCCTGTTTGTATGTTAGCTTGTCTATATTAGTAAAGTTGATGCTCCTGCATATCTCTAATTTGATCAAAGTGCATTCGTGATCTTGCATGAGTGATAGAGCATACCTTGAGCTAGTGCCAGTATCTCCCTCGTGGATTCGTAGTTCCGTATTTATATGGAGTGCTATAGTAGGGCTACCGGGATGTCAGACGGTGTCAGGCTATAGTAGTAGTCAGTGGTGTACACATGGTGTCTGGACTATAGGTTATCCTTCGAATACCAAGTACATCCGCGTAACGATAGAGGTAGGCCGCAGTGGTGACAGCCTGTTGGACCCCTTTGAAACCCTCTGCACCTGTGTACCGAGTAGGGCCCCGTTGACAGAACATATTTCTAGCCTTAAACAGCTAGAGTGGGTTGGCGCCCAAGGTGAGTGTTATACTTGAGAGACCGTGCTAAACTCTGCGCTCTGTCAAGTAGATCCTTTCTACCTATCCTATCAACCAGTGTTGTGTCCTTACACCATCAGCTAGGTTGGAGCCAGAGCTCATCCGTCCTGTGGATTCGATACCCTTGGAATACTCCTAGGTGAAGTGCTACAATAGTATTTCCGTGCACTTGCGGATTCGTTCGTACTCGTCGGTGTACCCAGACACCTCTTGACGCTCACGCTAACAGGTGCCGTTAGTAGTGTCATTAAGAAACGTCAACAAGCATTTCTGGCGCCGTTGCCGGGGACGGTTGCTCTTTCTATCTTCGAGCCTAGTGGTCTTCGTATCTTTTTTTCTTTTTGTTCTACCTTCACCCCAGTTACCATGGAGCAAACCTCTATCCAAAACCTTTCTACTCCCAAAGCTGAGTTGTTAGAGCCACCACCATCAGCACATCCAATTACCACACCTAGCTATCAACTCAGTACCGACCTTATCTCTTTGATTAAGGAATCGTATTCCTTTTCCGGGGACAATCAAAACCCCTATGAGCATTTGCGAGAGTTTGAGCATCTGTGTTCATGCTATGCTTTTGCTGGCATGACACACTGAGAAACCAAGTTGATATGTGCCTTGGTTTGCATATGATGAGTGATTGACCGGATGTTTTGATGCTTTGTGTTGAGTGTGTTTCGTCGGGTTGTGTTGTCGGTTGTGTAACTTCATATGTTTATGTGGTGTGTTGTCCATGCACTCGTGAGGAGTGGTTGACAATGTTGTGTGGACTGACTCTTGGCCTAGTATTGCAGGTGTTGGTTGCGGCTTGGTTTGCATTGGTCCAGGTGAAGAACAAGCGTGAAAGGTCTATGCCAAGGTGGCCTCTGAGGTGATGGAGAGACAAGTAGGCTTGGTTCGAGGGACCCGGTGGCCGACGGAATCAAGTGCGGACCGCATGGTGCAAGAAGAGCAAGACGAAGTCGTGGACATGGAGCCGGTGCATCGGTGGTGCCCAAGTCAAGGAACGAGACAAGACCGAGTAGACCGTCTGGGCGCCGGAGGTGAAAGGCTTGACGGGCTCGATGCTTGGCGTGGTGAGGTCGGGCCGTGTACGCGGGGTTTGGTGGTTTGGCCACAAAACCATCGGAGGACGGTTTCTTGGTTTTGGCCTCAAAACCAAGTCCGAAGGCCCAACGTGACGGAGACAGGGGTCCGGGAGCGTCAGGAAGCTTCGAGGCGGGCGACATGCGGCATGATCGAGGTGCTTGCATCAGGAGGACGCGAAGGCCTGATGGATGCGCGACCGTCCGATGGTGAACTTCATGTGTTGACCAAAATGCCCCTGTGAGGGCTTGTATTGTATCTCCTAGTGTAGGGGCACTTCGGTCTTTTCCGGAGGGCCTATATATAGGAGGAGGGTGCTGAATTTTCAGCCAACTCTTTGGCTTAGTTGGTGGGAGTGCTCTTTCATTTTGGGGTGCTCTTGGGGAGAGAGGGAGAGAGGTGTGAGTGGCTCTTTGTTTGAGCTTTTTGCCATCTAAGATTTGTAATTCTTGTGAGTGGCTTGTATCCGGATTTGGCTAAGATATTCATAGTGAAAACTTCCTTCTTAATCTTGTGCCAAATCCTTTGATCCCAAGCATTTTTCTTTTATGCGATTTTCGGAGGTATTTTTGGAGGATTTTCGTTCATCGCTCGATTCATCGATTTGAGGGCGTTTCTCTCCGGATTTCTTTGAGGGGATCATGGGTGAGTGCCTTGTGCCTCTTTGTCGATGATCTTGACCCCTCAAATGCCGGATTTGGGCTTCGATTCGTTGATTTTCGGATGAACCCTTGTTCATAGTTTTCTTGGCCAAGATTTGTGATTACGGGAGTTGTAGGATGTTTGAGGCTGAGATTTTTGGGGCATAGCATCTTCTTAGGGTGTTCATCATCTCCCCAAAATTTCGTCTCAAGACTCCAAGTGGTTTGGGAGATCCATCGATCGAAAGTTGAGGCGATTTCACGAGCTGTTTCGGGTGATCCGGCCCAAGTGCCCGGGTGACCCGAAGGGGGCCGGGTGATCCGGCCACTTGTGCCCGGGTGACCCGGACTAGCTCTAGAGGCTAACGGGTGATCCGGCCCAAGTGACAGGATGATCCTGTAGGACTCAGCCTTTTGCTTTATTGCTCGAGCTCTTTCGTGTTTGCTTTCGCTTTACTTCCTAGCCTTCCGTGCTTTGTTCCTAAGGTTCAAGAGAGCTTTGATTGTGCTCCCGCTTGATTGTGTGTGATCCTTGGAGTTGCGATTGGGACATAGGCCGAGTTCTTAGAAAGAATTTTTATCGGCTCCCATTCACTCCCCCCTCTCTGGTCGCCTAATCGGTCCTTCAATTGGTATCAGAGCCGGTTGCAGATTCATGTGACTCTAACAAGTCTAGGATCCATAGGGTGACAAAATAAACGGGGTGCTTTGCTTGCGGTTTTGGTTTGCGCGCTTTGAGCTTGTTTTTGGCTAATCCTAACCGGTGCTTTGAGTTATGGCACCAAGCACTTCTTCTTGTGTGTCTTTGTCTTCAGAGATTGATGTGATGGAATTTGCTTCGGGAGATGACCACAAGTGGAGGCGGAAGTGTGAGGAGTTGAAGGAAGATAAGGAAGCAATGGCGTTGATGCGGCTTTTGGTGGCTCAAGAGGATGATATCCAAGGCAAGCTCATGAAGAGAAGCAAGGTCACGCTCACCCAAGGTATCATTAGCTTGTTCACCCGCCTTTGTGCCTATGGTGAGATGAATGTGGAACTTAAGAACTCACCTTTGCCATGAAAATCTTGTGATGCCTTGTGTGCTGAAAATGAGAAATTAAAAGATGAAGCTAATTGTCGCAAAAAGCATGTTCAAGCTCTTAGAAGAGCATGCGACAATCTTGATTTTGAGAATGATGAATTGAGATCATCTCTTGCTAACTTGCAATCTGAATTTGACTTGTTGAAATCCAATGCTTCTATGCCTTGCAACTCTTGTGTTGCTTTGAATGATGAACTTGATATGGCTAGGAGTAAGATTGCTTTGTTAGAGTCAAGTGTTTCCTTATCATGTGTTTCTTGTGAGTCTTTGCATGCTGAAATTAACGAACAAAAATTGACTCGCACCACATCTGTAGATGAACTTGAGCATGCTAGGGCTGAAATTTGTGATATGAAATCCATGCCTTGTAGCAAGTGCTCTTTGTTGCTTATAGATGATGCCTGCCATACTTCTTGTGATGATGATGATGCTTTGGTTGTTGTAAATAATGATACTTGTTCATGTGGTCTCATTTGCACTTCATGCATTGATTTGGAAAGTGAAGTTTTGGCTTTAAAGAAAATGCGTGATGATATGAGTGCCAAGTTGGTTGTGCATGATGAGATGAGTGCCAACCTTGAGAAAGAGAATGAACTCTTGCGTACCACATATGCTAGATGCATTGAAAAGGAAATCGATAATTTGAGAAATATGACATGTGGTACTTGTGAGCACCTCAAGTTCGAAAATGAGGTTTTGCGCACAAGGTGCAAGAGTCTTTGTGCTAAGGGTTTGGATTCTCGGATTTCTTGTCACTCCGATGTTGATGCTTTTAAAATTGCTTCTTCTCAACTGGAGTTGACTTCTTCTCTTGAGCGTGAGTCTTTGGATGGTGGCACGTGTGGTTGTGCTTCGGATAGCTCTTTCGTAGCTACTCCTAAGCTTGTTGCTTCTTCCGGTGTTGCCCAGGAGGTGTCGGATGGCAAAGATGCTTCTCACATATTTGGAACTCATGTTCCCAAACCGAAGTTCAAATGCACCTTTTGCAAGAAGGATGGGCATACCGTTGAGTTTTGCTTTCACCGTGTCAAGCATGAGCGACGTGTGCGTGCCAAAGTTTTTAAGAAGCCACGTAGCCTTTCTCATGGTATGTGTGATTCTAATGTGGGCACCAAGTTGAGTGTTGGGGTTGATGCTTCTTGCTCTAAGTCCCAAGGGACTTCTCACTTACAAGAGAATGATGATTTGTCCACTCGGATCGTGCCCCTCGATAGGCCTTTGTACCATTGCTCTCATTGTGGGAAGGATGGGCATCAAGAGAGCTTTTGCTACCGCCGGGCAAGGAAAATGCAGCGAGGAGATGCTTCTAGGACTTTGGTTGTTCATAGCCCTTCTCATGGCATGAACACTTGTGAGCCTAAGAAGGCACAATTTGCGGACGGGTTTTATGACACTCTTTCTAGTGAGTTAGGCCATGCTCGTGGACATGTTTCTAGTGTTTCTTGTGTTGGTCCACGACATGCTTTCCATGGTGCTTGTGTTGGTTCTTCTCCTACGACCCCGAATGATCTTTGCCTTTTTGCTTGTGGTAGCACTCGATTTTCTTCGCGAGTGGCTCCTTTGAGGCATGGTTCTAAGGGTGTTCGAAAACCTTTTCATTCGAACCGGCATTTCCATCATGCTAACCCACATGATAACTTGAGTGCATCGCTTACCCGTGTGACCAAGTATTGGATTCCCAAGTATGTGCTTGCTAACCCTTTGGGATCCAAGGCTCAGTCTTTTTTGTCTCCTCATGTGTAGGTATGGAGACGCGGTTGGAGAACATGAGCTCGATGATGCTTGATCTTTGCCCATGAGGTGATCAAGACAAGATGGTTCTTCACACCGCTTTGGATGGCTCTTGAAAGCCTTTGTACACATGTATAGTGAGTTTCCTTTTCCCCATGTGCTCACTTGTATATACTTGTGTCTTGCTTGTGTGTAAACCATGGTAGGCTAGCCACCTTGTTCATGATAGCTTTGTGATCTTGCATATCTATCTCGCTATCTTTGTATTATATTGTGGTGGATGATATTTATGAACATCATGCTTTATGGTTCCTCTTTGTGGTTATGTCATGTTGTTCATCTATATCATGTTTGGCTAGCTCTATGGTACTTTTCTTGTTAGCATGTTTGTCCCCTCATGTATATCTTATCATGCTAGCCTTGTAATATATGATTGGTGGATGATCCATATGAACTTGTATCATGCCTTTGTTTAGTTCTTGTATCATGTTTGGCATGTTGTTCTTTGGTATCATTTTGGTTTAGTGTTCTTGTATAGGGTTGTACCTTGTTGACATGCTTGCTAGCCCATGCTTATATTCATATATATGGAATAATGTTACAATAATGCTTTATTTATCTTGATTAGTATTGTCAATGCATTGTGTAGCATGTTTTGAGTTTGCTTTGGGTTTTGGGCTTGGCTTGTCTTCGGGTTGTATTTTGTTCCTTCTTTGTTTTTCTCCCTTTTCGGTTGGTTTTAGAGCTTCTCTTTTGCTCTTTCTTTTCCTAGCTTTTGCTTTGCTAGTTGTCTTTGATTGAGGGGGAGCTTGACTTCATTCGATGGGGAATTTGTTTTTAAGGGTGTGGCTTTTGGTAGCCTTTTGTGATCATTCAATTGGTATCCTTTCTATGGTACTCGATTGGGATCTTTGGCGGTCTTGCAATTGGTATCTTCCCTATGGTACTCAATTGGGACCTTAGGTGGCTCTTCTCTCGCTTGGAGCGGTTCTTAGTTGGTGTGTCCCCTTGTGAGCCTTCTTGGTGTTAAGTCAAGTTCCGTGTCTCCTCATGCATTTTGCAATGCATATGTATCATGTATCATGATGTATAGACTTTGGTAGGCTTTACATTCATGTCTTGCATTGTGTCATATATCATGTTGCATTTGATGTACATATCTACCTTTGTTGCATTTGCATCAAATGCATGGTAGGTTGAGCTTCTCCTATATGCTTTGAATACTATGATATGCTCATTGTGAGCTTTTGAGCATGTTTGATATGATTTGGTGATGGATAGCTATGCTCTTGATAGTTTTGCTATATATGCATGTTGAGATGACTATTTTTGGAAAATGTTAGGATAGGCTCTCTCTTGTGAGTTTAAGGCCTTGTATGATCTTAGTGTGCTTTGGTGGTCTACATCATCCTTAATTCGTGTTGGGATATCATGTGCTTTTCACTTGGGGTCATAGACCCATTTGTCATTATGAATGTTTAGCCCATGTGTTACCTTGTGGGGGAGCATAAGCTTCTTTTTGCCGCAAAGGCACTTCATGTACCATTTTGTGCTTAAAATTGAAAAAAATGAAATTGGTATGAAATGCTTATGCTTGAAGTTATGCTCTCACTTGTTCCATGTCAGAAATGCTTTAAAACTGAATTTTTATGGGTGCTAAACCACTGCATGTTGTCTACCATGAGAAGTCTCATTTGAAGAAGTAGACACATGGCTCGGTGGCTTTAACATGACATGAGATGCTTATGGGTGTTCATAATGATCTTTTGATAAGGATATGTGACCTAGCATGAAGTTTGTGTGATCTAGATTCACTTTGGCATGTTTAGCTCATGTTTAGGTCTTTGCTCATGAGCGGGAAATTTTTCGTAAAAATGCTTAATTTGATCATGCCTTTGTCATATGCCTATATAGCTTTACTATCTTGATGGCTATGCTTTTATGGAACTATGAACTATCTTGCTTGCTCATTATCTCACTTGTAGCATTTTATAGTGCTCTTTGTATATTTGAGAAGCTAGTAGTTGAATTTCTTGCAAAATTTCCTTGATTCATGCATTGTCATCAAGGAGGATAAAATGTTTCAGTTTTCATGCATTTGGGGGATAAAATGTTTCAGTTTTCATGCATTTGTTGCATCCAGAGGGATACTCAGTTCAGGGGGAGAACTAGAGTTTGCATGCACATGTTCAGGGAAAGTATGCATTTGTGTAGGGGGAGCTTTGGTGAGTTTTCTTTGTTTGCCTGAGTTGTGCCTTGATGTGCTCTTTGCTCTATCGCATGTGTTTAGGGTGAGCTTTGTATGCTCTTTGGCCCTAGTGCATGTCTTTAGGGGGAGCTTGTAAGTTTGGTGCTCTTTTGCCGGTGGTGTTGAGCCCCTTTGCCTCTTCTTGAGGAGCCGGCAGTTGATTTGAGATTTCGATTGTCACATGATTGGTGTTGAGCCCTTTGTGCCTCTTCTTGAGGGATCATGTGTTTTTGTTTGTCCATGATCGGTGTTGAGCCCTTTGTGCCTCTTCTTGAGGGATCATGCGTTCTTGTCTCGGTTGTGTCGAGCTGTTGCCCATGTCTTTGGGGACCGAGATTGTTAGGCTTGGTGACCTTTGTGGTTTCTCTCATGCCAAGTGTCTTTGTTCTTTGCCTTTGTGTGGCTTTCGTTCACTTGGATGAGGTTTTCGGCCTTTGCCCTCTCAAACCATTTCTTTGTGCTCGCATGTTGTCAACCCACTCCTCAAGGGGGAGAAATTTGGAAAATCAAGTTGATATGAACGTTGATTTGATGGTGATGAGCGGTTGACAAGTGCTTTGTTAAGAGCTGAAATTTGTTTGATGGCTTTTGGGATTGCTTGTAGCTCTTGTGGGTTACTTGACTCTTTGGTGGTGTTTAGCCTTTGTGCTTCCTTTGGTTCCGAGAGTCTTTGGTTGGAGCTCTTCTCATTTCATGTTGCTTTGTGTTTGCTTTTTGTTGGCTTTTGGGCACTTGAATGAGTTTTCCTTTTGCTTTCAAACCATCTTTTGTCAATGCACTCATCAAGGGGGAGATTGAGAAACCAAGTTGATATGTGCGTTGGTTTGCATATAATGAGTGATTGACCGGATGTTTTGAGGCTTTGTGTTGAGTGTGTTTCGTCGGGTTGTGTTGTCAGTTGTGTAACTTCATATGTTTATGTGGTGTGTTGTCAATGCACTCGTGAGGAGTGGTTGACAATGTTGTGTGGACTGACTCTTGGCCTAGTATTGCAGGTGTTGGTTGCGGCTTGGTTTGCGTTGGTGCAGGTGAAGAACAAGCGCAAAAGGTCTATGCCAAGGTGGCCTCCGGGGTGATGGAGAGACAAGTAGGCTTGGTTCGAGGGACCCGGTGGCCGACGGATTCAAGTGCGGACCACATGGTGCAAGAAGAGCAAGACGAAGTCGTGGACATGGAGCCGGTGCATCGGTGGTGGCCAAGTCAAGGAACGAGACAAGACCGAGTAGACTGTCCGGGTGCCGGAGGTGAAAGGCTTGACGGGCTCGACGCTTGGCGTGGTGAGGCCGGGCCGTGTACGCGGGGTTTGGTGGTTTGGCCACAAAACCATCGGAGGACGGTTTCTTGGTTTGGGCCTCAAAACCAAGTCCGAAGGCCCAACGCGACGGAGACGGGGATCCGGGAGCGTCGGGAAGCTTCGAGGCGGGCGACATGCGGCATGATCGAGGTGCTTGCGTCAGGAGGACGCGAAGGCCTGATGGATGTGCGGCCGTCCGATGGTGAACTTCATGTGTTGACCAAAATACCCCTGTGAGGGCTTGTATTGTATCTCCTAGTGTAGGGGCACTTCGGTCTTTTCCGGAGGGCCTATATATAGGAGGAGGGGTTGAATTTTCAGCCAACTCTTTGGCTTAGTTGGTGGGAGTGCTCTTTCATTTTGGGGTGCCCTTGGGGAGAGAGGGAGAGAGGTGTGAGTGGCTCTTTGTTTGAGCTTTTTGCCATCTAAGATTTGTGATTCTTGTGAGTGGCTTGTATCCGGATTTGGCTAAGATATTCATAGTGAAATCTTCCTTCTTAATCTTGTGCCAAATCCTTTGATCCCGAGCGTTTTTCTTTTATGCGATTTTCGGATGTATTTCTAGTGGATTTTCGTTCGTCGCTCGATTCGTCGATTTGAGGGCGTTTCTCTACGGATTTCTTTGAGGGGACCATGGGTGAGTGCCTTGTGCCTCTTTGTGGATGATCTTGACCCCTCAAACGCTAGATTTGGGCTTCGATTCGTTGATTTTCGGATGAACCCTAGTTCATAGTGTTCTTGGCCAAGATTCGCGATTCCGGGAGTTGTAGGATGTTTGAGGCCGAGATTTTTGGAGCATAGCATCTTCTTAGGGTGTTCATCATCTCCCCAAAATTTCGTCCCAAGACTCCAAGTGGTTTGGGAGATCCATCGATCGAAAGTTTGAGGCGATTTCGCGGGCTGTTTTCTGGGCTGTTTCGGGTGAACCAGCCCAAGTGCCCGGGTGACCCGAAGGGTGCCGGGTGATCCGGCCAGTTGTGCCCGGGTGACCCAGACCGGCTCTGGAGGCTAATGGGTGATCCGGCCCAAGTGACAGGATGATCCGGTAGGACTCAGCCTTTTGCTTTATTGCTCGAGCTCATTCGTGTTTGCTTCCGCTTTACTTCCTAGCCTTCCGTGCTTTGTCCCTAAGGTTCGAGAGAGCTTTGATTGTGCTCCTGCTTGATCATGTGTGATCCTTGGAGTTGCGATTGGGACATAGGCCGAGTTCTTAGAAAGAATTTTTATCGGCTCCCATTCACTCCCCCCCCCCTCTCTGGTCGCCTAATCGGTCCTTCACACACGATACTGTCTGTTGGAAATTGTTTCCTTTTTCCCTCACGGGAAGCGTGAGACAATGGTACAACGAACACGTAGGTTCTGTTGGCGGCAGATGGACGGAACTTGTCCGTAATTTCTGCCGACTATTTTTCCCACCTGCCCGTCTCATTGCCCTACGAAAGGATGTGCTCGGATTTAAGCAAAATAATAAGGAAACCTTGGGTGCAGCTTGGGAAAGACTCTTACGTTTAGTAAACTCTGGTCCTACGCTATCGATACCCGAGCATGTGCCCTATCAGTATTTTTATTCGGGATTGGATGTTAAGTCCGCCGGGCACCTTGACGATGCCTCCGGAGGATCCTTTCCGGATAAGACTCCAAGTGAGGGAAGGTAGATTCTTGATCGTATAGCAGCTAATGCCTCCTTCACGACCGAGCCGGAAGGTCATCAAGAGGAATGCGTTCCTGAAGAAGAGATCACTCCTGAACCTGAGCCCGAACCTTCATCATCCAAATCCATAGACCCAGTTCAGGAGGCCACGACACTGGAGGAAGAGGCAGTTCAGCCTCCAGAATCTCTTTTGAAGTTTGAGGATGATATATTTGAAGATTTTTGAAACACCTCAAAATATTGTTGCAAGAGAAAATCACCGTCTCCCGTTTCACCTTCAGATCCTATGGAAATTGCCTCCTTTAGGGACAACGTTCTGGAATTAACGGCCATCATGACCCAAGAATGGTCGAAAGAGCTAGAATCGGCGGCTGGGACTTTCCAGCTCCTTCCGCCTCGATCGACTCTCTCTTGAGTTGTGCATGGAAAGGTAGTGAAAATTCTCTACAACCCCTTGGTAGGAGTCAATATCATGTCCAGTGCCTTTGCTCTGAGAAACTTCGTAGACGAACCTTTGACTCCTACCCGGAAGTCTATCAGGACTCTTGAAGGAGAAATGCTAGATGGAGTAGGGATCTTGAAGGTTATCCCTGTCATGTATAAAGAGGCCGACTTTGCCCTTGATTTCCATACCTATGATATCCTTAGCTTCGACCTCATGATAGGATTGCCCCTTGAGAAATTTCTCGTAGAGGCCGCTACCCAAGGTAAGCTCAGTGTTTGCCTAGGAAAGGAGGTCTTCTCTGTAGAAGTTTTAAGAGCGAAAAATGCAAGAACGGATCCTCCTAATGACCCTATACAAATTGAGGAGGTCAAGGCAATCATTCAGGGAGATTTGCCGGAATCCCTCCTCGACGAGTGGGCACCTGAGTTCATAGAGAAGACTGAAGAGCCTGCCGAGCCCATAGATATATCTGAATTCCAGGCTCCACCTAAGCCCCCTGTCGAACTCAAACCTCTGCCCACCGGCCTTCGATATGTTTTCCTCCATGGAGACACTGAATCCCAAGTGATCATTAATGACAATCTTTCGGATGAGGACTCCAGGAGGCTCATCTCCGTCCTAGAGAAGCATCGATCTGTGTTCGGGTACTCTCTTTAGGACCTTAAGAGGATAAGCCCGACTCTCTGCACCCATCGCATCCCCGTAGATACAGATATCCCACCGACAAGGGAACCTCAGAGAAGGCTAAACAATGCGATGAGGGAGGTTGTTAAGAAAGAAGTTCTTAAACTTCTATACTGGGATCATTTATCCAGTTCCCTATAGTGAATGGGTTAGCCCCGTTCAATGCGTACCCAAGAAGGGAGGAATGACGACAGCCCCCAATGAGCTCGACGAGCAAATTGCTCAACGCCTTCCCACATAATGGAGGATGTGCATAGATATAGGAAGCTCAACAAGGCTACAAAGAAGGATCACTTCCCGCTCCCATTCATCGATGAGATACTGCAGCGGTTGGCGAACCACTCCTTCTTCTGTTTCCTTGACGGGTATTCTGGCTATCATCAGATTCCTATCCACCCTGATGACCAAAACAAGACCACCTTCACTTGCCCTTATGCAACCTATGCTTATCGTAGAATGTCTTTCGGGTTGTGTAATGCACCTGCTTCCGTCCAGAGGTGCATCATGTCTATCTTCTCAGACATGATTGAGCAGATCATGGAAGTGTTCATGGACAATTTCTCTGTCTATGGAAAAACTTTTGATGAATGTCTTGGGAATCTAGACAAGGTCTTACAAAGGTGTCATGAGTAGGACTTAGTCCTCAATTGGGAGAAATGCCATTTCATGGTTAGAGAGGGCATTGTGTTAGAACACCTGGTGTCCGAACGAGGGATAGAAGTGGAACGCGCTAAGATTGAAGTAATAGAAAAGCTTCCACCTCCTGTTAATGTCAAGGGCATTCGTAGCATCCTTGGCTATGCTGGGTTCTATCGGCGATTCATTAAGGACTTCTCACAGGTTGCTAGACCCCTCACCAATCTCTTGGCCAAGGATGCGCCCTTTGAATTCAAAGGGGAGTGTATGAAATCCTTTCTCACCCTCAAGAACGCGCTCATCTCTGCCCCAGTCATCCAGCCTCCCGACTGGACGCTGCCTTTCGAGATCATGTGTGATGCTAGTGATTACGCTGTAGGGGCCGTCTTGGGCCAAACTAAGGATAAGAAACACCATGCTATAGCCTATGCTAGCAAAACCATGACAGGAGCTCAACTAAACTACGCTACTACTGAGAAAGAGCTCCTTGCTGTTGTCTTTGCTATAGACAAGTTTAGATCTTAATTAGTTGGAGCCAAGATAATAGTTTATACTGATCATGTTGCTCTTAAATATCTGCTCACTAAGAAAGATGCTAAACCTCACCTGATTAGATGGATTCTGCTCCTTCAAGAATTTGACTTAGAAATAAGAGATAAAAAAGGAGTAGAAAATTCTGTTGCAGATCATTTGTCTCGTATGCACACCACTAACATGCAGGAAGCTCCCATCAATGACTCTCTACGAGACGACATGTTGCTTAAGGTCACGGATAGCAACACTTGGTATGCGAATATTGTGAATTATCTAGTTACAGGGTATATACCACTAGGAGCTGATAAGAAGAAGTTGATTCATGAAGCTAAAAGGCACCTGTGGGATGATCCGTACTTATATAAAGTCTGTGTTGATGGGCTGCTGAGAAGATGTGTGCCGAGTACTGAAGGAGTGCAAATTATTGTAAAATGCCATGCTGGGCCATATGGTGGCCACTATAGCACTTACCGTACACATGCAAAGATATGGCAAAGTGGGTTCTTCTGGCGACCATGTATGATGACGCAAGAAATTTCATCCGAAGGTGCAAGGCCTGCCAGAAGCACGGAGGAATTACTACCAGAGATGCAATGCCCTTACATGACAATTTGCAAGTGGAACTTTTTGATGTATGGAGTATTGATTACATGGGACCATTCCCGAAGTCTGACGGGGCTGAATATATCTTAGTAGTAGTCAACTACGTGTCGAAATGGGCGGAAGCCATAGCATGCAAGTCGGCTAATGCCAAACAGTTCAAAAAGATGCTCAACGAAGTGATATTTCCTCGCTTCGGCATTCCAAGGATGGTCATTAGCGATGGGGGATCCCTCTTCACTGACAAGGGATTCAGAAGATTTCTTCAAGAGCAAGGGATTCAACACAGCATCGCCACTCCGTATCACCCTCAGACAAATGGCCAAGCTGAAACCTCCGACAAACAAATCAAGAATATTTTATAGAAAACAGTGTAGGAGGCAGGCAGATCTTCGAGAAAGCATCTCCCTGACGCTCTATGGGCCTATACAACAGCTTACCAAACCCCATTGGGAATGTCTCTATATCAATTGGTATATAGGAAAACATGCCACCTACCAATGGAGGTGGAGCACAGAGCCCATTGGGAAATTCGGAGATTTAATCTAGAATTCCTCAAGGTCGGAAGGAACAGGCGGAAACAAATATCAGAGTTGGAAGAATGGAGAGAGAAAGCCTATCACAGTGCAAAGATCTATAAAGAAAGAACAAAGAGGTGGCATGATAAGAAGATCAAGAACAAAGAATTTGCACCTAGTGATAAAGTACTACTATTCAACTCCCGATTCAAGCTATTCGGAAAAGGAAAACTGTGCAACAGGTGGGAAGGACCATTCATAGTAGTGGAGGTAGCCTCTCATGGAGCTATCACACTACAAAATGATGAAGGTGACTGCTTCAAGGTGAATGACGAAGTAATCAAGTTCATTGAGGACGAGTAGCACGGGCAAGAGCATGCCCGGACATCAGGTAAGTTTCCCCTCTCCCTACTCTCTGTGTCTTTTCCAATTTATTTCTTAGTAAGAATACAGTGTGGGGGAAATCCCCAACCTGCAGAATAAAAGAAGAACCTGAGGTACACACATTCTCTATCTCATATTCCTGTATCTTTGGGTCTGAATAAATTCCAAAACTCATCTTTTATATCAAACTCGAAGAATCTTTTTTCCCATGCCATGCATGAATCCCGAGGTGGGCTTGCATATGTTTTATTCCATACTTATCATCTTGATGCTTGTGAACTAATATCATTAGGGAACTCATACTTATCTAAGTGGTTGGCGTTTGTGATATGGTTTGATGATATGATCTTCGCTCTTTATGTTGAATGCTTGGGAATTTTATTTAAAAACATGAAAACCCTTTGCAAAGCTCCTCTTTTATATGCCACCGTCCTACCAAAGCCATATGATGCTTTTAGTTGAGAACCTTAGACCCATATGCTGCTTGTTATTGCTTTGAGCTTTCATGATCAAGATTCATGTGCACACCACCATTTTCCCCTTGCTATACTTCTACATCGGAAGTCAGCATTGTATCATTCATCCATTCCACAAAATAAAGCTCCATATGTGTTGATCTCTCCTTTCTAGTTTTTGTTACACAAAGAGACATGGCTATCGAAAAAAAATATGGACACATGAAGGTCCAAGTATTAAAAAAAGAAGGGGGAGACATAGCCATGTTCTCAAAATGTTTTCATACAAGAGGGAGAATCATGCAAAAAGGAGTTCCATAATTTAGATGGTAATAACTAGAATCCATTCCGGGGC
Source organism: Cenchrus fungigraminus (assembly GCA_036936925.1). Classification (NCBI taxonomy): domain Eukaryota; kingdom Viridiplantae; phylum Streptophyta; class Magnoliopsida; order Poales; family Poaceae; genus Cenchrus; species Cenchrus fungigraminus. The sequence continues at coordinate 83,058,961 of CM072771.1, read as the reverse complement.
TAGTGTCCACCTTACCATTTGTAAGGAATTGGATGCTCGTAGCCTAAGAGCGGGAGGGGGTGAATTAGGAACTTAAAAACTTAACCTATGGCTTATCACTATTTCATGAAACATAAACTAGAACATACTATCTAGATGTGCAACTAAGGTTGTTCTAGTGTGAAACTCCCATCCCAAAACAAGTTTTGCAACCTATAGCCAATCCTAGCAAGATGCTCTAGGAAAGTAAAGGCAAACAGGGATTGCAAGAATGTAATGCGGAAACGTAGAGGGGGATGAGAGGAAGCAAACTCTTGACACGTGATTTATCCCGTGGTATCGGTAGGCACTAAGCCACCCCTAGTCCACGTTGTTGAAGCACAATACACAAGAGTATTACTTCCCGGTCACCAAGTCTCTCCCAAGAGCACCACTTGACTTGCCACAAAGGCTCGCCACGAAGGCACTCGCCAAGCTCCCTTGGTCACCTTGATGCTGCCTCCACTAAGGAGCTTCTCCACCAAGGGAAAGGGTCTCCACGTCCCCTGCATAAAGTGTCCTCGCCGCTCCACACCAAGACGGAGGGTCGAAGATGTTTACCGGAGAGTCACCTAGGCTCCAAGGCTTCTGGAGCACCTCGTACAACTTGATCCACTCGAGAATCACCTCATAAGGTAGGCACACCTTGCACTCACTCAGCCCTAAGCTAAGCCTAGCACTAAGCACACACACAAAGCATGTGCAAGTCTATGGATGAGCAATTTAGCACTTGGATGGCTTGGATATGATCTTCTATGAGTCTTGAACTCCTCAGCACTTCCACGCACTCCAGCAAATCCAAATGGCCGAGTGGAGGGGGTATAAATAGCCCAGGGCGTCCAAAGAGCCGTTGGCTAAAAGCTGCTAAAATTGGTACCGTCGGATGAACCGCCGTTATACTTTTCCCAGGCGTCGGTTCATCGGGTGCCCTCCACGTCACATGACCGTTGCTTACCCATCGGTTCATCCGGTGCTACTATCTTCTATGAGCTGACGATGCTCCTCCTGTAGAGTTCGTCCGGTGCATGTAAGAAATGATTCGTCGGTTCATCCGACGGTGCCAGTTGACATGAGTACCAAGTACTTTGACGCATGCACTGACTCTAGCTTCTCGGGTACCGTCGGTTCATTCGACGGTGTCTTTTCCTTTCATTTTCTTCTTGTCGGTTTAGCCTCAAAATATATACTATCTTCTCATTTTGGCATGTGATATTTTTGCATCCATGCGACCTAGAAATGTCTACAAAGACATGCTCAACAATGTGGTTAGTCCCATTGATCATGTTGTCATTTAATCACCAAAATCTCTTTGAACAAATGGCATATGAGGCCATGTTCGCTACAATCTCCCCCTTTTTGGTGATTTATGACAACACAATCAAAGCAAGCATAAATTTGCAAAAATTGACAAAATACCACATACACTTGCTTGGATGCTTACCATCATCCAACTCCCCCTAGATGTGTTCTCCCTCTTTCATGATCTTCTCTTCACATATAGCTTGCTACTTCCCCCTTTGGAAACATGGCTTGCTGGCTCCAAAATTCTCCCGCTTTGGAATAAAATCTCCAAAAAGTGTCCAAAACAAAAGAGTCTCCAAAGGAAACTTAGCAAGTCCTAGCAATCATAGCTCAAAGAGAAATGTTAAATACAAGGGAGAAAGCCGCATGAACCATGATCCATATCTATGATATCAATGAAGATACCACATGTGTGAATAACTAAGGTGGATCACAAGCTCATGAGACTAGCATGATATAAACTAAGCTCCCCCTAAGTGTGTGCACAAAGTGATGTGTGAAAAACAAGTGCACAACTACAAACATTTGTAAGGTAAGGAAGTTTAGAGCATATCATGCAAGGAGGTAGCTTAAAAGACAATAGATAAGACAAGAATGTTCTTGTAACATTACCACTTGTAGATTTTGAGCATTGCATACCTCCGGGGGAAATGATAAGCCACTTGGAAATGATATCACTTGGAGATGACACCACTTTGAAAGAAGCTTGCAAAGAAGATACTTGGGGTACCACAAGGCTTAGGAATGTATGAGTTCATTGCCTTTGAACTTATATAGAGACATAAGCTCGCAAGGACATGACTCAATAGCATGAAGCTCATATTCCTATATTCACTCTCTTAGAGATGTTAGATCACATTTAGAGTGAAATAGCATTCTCTTCGAATGAAGTACCACACCGGAACGCACCACCAAGGGACTACACAAGATAATCTTGAAATGATGTTAGTCCCACAAACAAACCATAGGATGAGCTCCCCCTAAATGTGTGCATTTAGTGTTTGAATCACCAACCAAATGTATGCACATTGTTTATGACAACAAAAGGGAAGCTAACCTTATAGCTTGCTCATGATGCAAAGAGATATATATGAAAACATGCATCATGAGAGAAACAAGTGTAGCTTTCCTACACACTAATCAAACCATGTAGGTTGCTCATGGGTTAGCACATGACACAAGCAACCTACCATATGTAAACAACTAGGCATAGCAACAAATGAAACCTAAACAAGGTAATGGAGCTACAATGATACATGAGATGAGTTCTAGTTTCCATTACCTTAACCGGGGAGCTTGGGCAACACATGTCCAATCTTGAAAGCTTGGCTTCTAGACTTGAATCTTCTCATACTTTTGTGCCAAGCCTCCCAAGTCCCCGATCTTGTGGACTTCACGTGGCCTTAGGAACCCAAACCATTTGAGACCCCTTCACGTTGGTGATGACTTCCTTGGGCACCCAAATGGGTTGGTTCCAACCCCACTCCTTTATCTTCCCAACCTTGTGTGCAACCACCTTGCCATTTGCCTTCTTCTTGATGACATAGGAGTTGCTCTTGGTCTTGTTCTTGCGGTTGGGCTTGGTGTAGATGAGAGAGCTCTTGATGGTGGTGTTCATCTTCTTCTTCTCACCCTTGTCCATCTTCTTAACAAATTGAGGGCATTTGTAGAACTTGTGCCCTTCTTCATGATATTTGTAGCAAGTCACGGTTGATCCCTTCTCAAGCTTCTTCACCATGTCATCACGGTTATCTTGAGAGGGTTGGACGTTCCTCTTCATGTCTTGAGAGGCTTCTACTTGTTCCTCATTGTTCTTGCCCTTGCCCATCAAGCTAACCAACCTCTCTCGAAGCCATTTTACTTCTTGCTTGAGCTCATCATTCTGCATGCTTATAATCTTAACATTCTCATTGCAAGATGGTGAGCAAGATTCATCAATTAAATCAATGCAAGAAGTTGAAGCATCTACCTTGGATATAGGAATTGCACAAGGGATAGATGATTCATTGAGCTCAAAGGAATCACTAGTTTTAATTTCAATGTTCTCAAGCTTAGATTTTAGCTCATCACACTCCTTGCTAAGCAAGTTGAATTTGCAGAACAAATGTTTATAATTTGTAGCAAGGGTGGCACTAAGATCATTGAGAGCATTAAGTTCTTTAATTTCATTAGCTTGTTTTTCTAGCATCCATTTTTTGCTCAATTACTAGCTCAACAAGATCATCCATTGAGGTGGTATCGGATTCATCAACATTGCTTTCCATACCTTGGGCCATAAGGCACATATGTGATGATGATAGGGAACCTTGCATGAAGCGGGTGGTGAAGTTCTTGCTTGATTCATCACTTGAGCTACAAGAACTTGATTCTCCACCACTTATCCACTCACGGATGGCGGTGAGTGCTTCTTGCTTTGGCTTCCTCCTTGACCACCTTCTTCTTGGGCTTGCGCTTGATCTTGGTGAACTTGATGTGTTGATGATGACGCCCTTCTCTCAAGTGGATGTTGTAGCCGTACATGTTGACTTTCTTCACATACTTGAAGATCTTCTTCATGTACATGGCAACCATCGACTCGACCTCTTCATCACATGAGGAGCCTTCATCGTCATCATCTTCACTTGAGCTTCCATGAATCGCCATCCTTCTCAATTCCTTCTCTTGTTGGCTTGAAAGAGCATGGCTTGCGGTTGGAGAAGATGGTTCTTGGGGTGTTGCCTTAAGCTCAACTTTTGGTTCTTCCTTTGTCTTGAGCTCATCCTAGGAAGCTTTCTTGGACTTGGGCATGATTTGAAATTCATGTGCCATGATCTTGCTCAAGATTAGAGATGGCTTCAACTCTTCAAGCTTCTTCTCATAGATCATAGCTTTCACCAAGTCATAATCGGGCTTCCGGAGACTTTGAAGGATCTTGCGGTTCATGTTCATGTCTGTGATATCCTTCACACCTAAAGCATTAATCTCATTGACAAGAACATTTAGGTGTGAGTACATAGATTCGGCATTTTCATTCTCAAGTTGCTTAAAGCTATTGAATTCCTGAAGGAAACAACTGTAGCGTTCATTAGCTACTTCTTTTGAACCCTCATTTTGTTCCTTGATGGTCACATGAGCATTTTCACTAGTAAAAACTCTATTGAAAACACCTACATCTAGAGAGGATAAAATGATACTCTTTGCAATAACATCAAATTGCTTCTCCTTCCTAGTACCATTTCTAACACCCTCATCAGTGACCCTCCAAACATCAAGATCCTTAGCTTGTAAATAAGCTTCCATGAGGACCTTCCAACGAGAATAACCCGTGCCATCGAAATGTGGAGCCAAAGCCAAGGTATCCACCCCTTTCATCCTCTAAAGAGCAACTCACTAGGTGGTGAAGCCTAACCGATCCAATGAGCCGGTTTTCACAAATTGCCAATCGAATTGGCGTATCCTTGTGAAGGGAGTGAGTCCCGGCTCTGATACCACTTGTAAGGAATTGGATGCTCGTAGCCTAAGACGGGGAGGGGGTGAATTAGGCAACTTAAAAACTTAACCTATGGCTTATCACTATTTCATGAAACATAAACTAGAACATACTATCTAGTTGTGCAACTAAGGTTCTTCTCGTGTGAAACTCCCATCCCAAAACAAGTTTTGCAACCTATAGCCAATCCTAGCAAGATACTCTAGGAAAGTAAAGGCAAACAAGGGTTGCAAGAATGTAATGCGGAAACGCAAAGGGGGATGAGAGGAAGCAAGCTCTTGACACGTGATTTATCCCGTGGTATCAGTAGGCAATAAGCACCCCTAGTCCATGTTGTTGAAGCACTCTACACAAGAGTATTACTTCCCGGTCACCAAGTCTCTCCCAAGAGCACCACTTGACTTGCCACAAAGCCTCGCCATGAAGGCACTCTCCAAGCTCCCTTGGTCACCTTGATGCCGCCTCTACTAAGGAGCTTCTCCACCAAGGGAAGGGAGTCTCCACGTCTCCCGCACAAAGTGTCCTCGCCGCTCCACACAAAGACGGAGGGTCGAAGAAGTTTACCGGAGAGCCACCTAGGCTCCAAGGCTTCCGACGCACCTCGTACAACTTGATCCACTCGAGAATCACCTCACAAGGTAGGCACACCTTGCACTCACTCAGCCCTAAGCTAAGCCTAACACTAAGCACACACACAAAGCATATGTAAGTCTATGGATGAGCAATTTAGCACTTGGATGGCTTGGATATGATCTTCTATGAGTCTTGAACTCCTCAGCACTTCCACACACTCCAACAACTCCGAATGGGCGAGTGGAGGGGGTATAAATAGCCCAAGGCGTCCAAAGAGCCGTTGGCTAAAAGCTGCTGAAATTCGTACCGTCAGATGAACCGCCGGTATACTTTTCCTAGGCGTCGGTTCATCCGGTGCCCTCCACATAACATGACCGTTGCTTCCCTGCTGACACATTTCATCCGACGCTTGCACCGATGGCTCTTCTCTCATGCCGTCGGTTCATCCGGTGCGGAAGGACTGGCGACAAAAACCTCTCTGTTAGCTGATTTGACGCCACCGGATGAACCGCTGCTTGACTCCTTTAGACTGTCGGTTCATCCGGTGATCAAGGCCTCGCAACTGGTAGCTCTCTGTTGGCTGTTTTCACACCGCCGGATGAACCATTGCTTACCCATCGGTTCATCCGGTGCTACTGTCTTCTGCGAGCTGACGATGCTCCTCCTGTAGATTTCATCCGGTGCATGTAAGAAATGGACCGTTGGTTCATCCGATGGTGCCAGTTGACATGAGTACCAAGTACTCCGATGCATGCACCGACGCTAGCTTCTCGGGTACCGTCGGTTCATCTGACGGAGTTTTTCCTTTCATTTTCTTCTTGTCGGTTTAGCCTCAAAATATATACTATCTTCTCATTTTGGCATGTGATACTTTGCATCCATGCGACCTAGAAATGTCTACAAAGACATGCTCAACAATGTGGTTAGTCCCATTGATCATGTTGTCATTTAATCACCAAAATCTCTTTGAACAAATGGCATATGAGGCCATGTTCGCTACACCATTGTAACATCCCTGATGTTTAATTAGCATAAGCACATGAATTAGACTTGTTAATTAAGTGTGATTAGTCCCAAAGCATGCTTAGTTTAGTCTTGACCAACTTTGCAAAGGAAACCTTGGTCAAATTCACAAATTTGGTCAAACTCCCTTTAGAGCTCTATAATGCTGAAATAGTTTTCTAGCGTGTTCTCCAAATTTTACTATAGAACTTCAAATTATGCCAATACAAAAGTTTTTCCTTGTTTCTAGGGACACAACTTTCATAATTGGCGGACATTCAAATTTTGAGGGCAAATGAGCTAAAAATCGATTTAAAGTCGCTATGAACAGTATTCTTGGGCCGAGTTTTGCATCAAGTTCACCACGTTTTTCTTGTCAATCTATTCATCCAAACATAGGTCACCCTTTGCAAAAGATGTAGTGCTATAGTTGCTCTCCAACTTTTATATTTGGAGATTTTCGAGTTACATTCAAAAATTTTGAGTTCCGAAAATTTGAAAACGGGCAAATGAAATCAAGCAAGGGCGCCGGCCGTCGTGTCGCCGCGCTGTGGCACGTATGCGCGCGCGCCCGTCCGCCCGCCCACGTGGCGCCAATGCAGCCGTCCGGTGTACGGACGCCTAGAGTCTGTCGTCATGGACCGTTCGCACACGGTGGAGCCTCTGCCCGCCTATGAGCCGTACGTCGCGCCCAGGAGTGCCGCAACGGCCTGGTAGCGGGCCCGCCAGGCCACACGCCGTCGCGAGCCGAGGCCGCGAGGCCCCACGCGCATGCCCGCCTATCTAGCTGGTCCTGCCTCGCTCCTTAGGCCCACTCTCACCTTGCAATCGTCGTGCACGCGCACATTGTCGCTCAAGCCGTGCGCGCAGCCGTCGTCACTCTTCTTTTTTCGCGCTGTCGCACGCCCTAGCCGTCGCTGCCGCGAACTCTGCCTCCCCAACCAAACCACCACCACCCGACCACTCCTCCTCCTTCCTCTGGCCCTACTGCAGCCTCCTCCGTCGTCGCTGCCTCGCATTCAAACCGACACCGCCGGGATGCCGAGCTCCGGCGGGCGTAGCCCTGCGTGCCGCCGAACAAGCTCGCCGACGCCTCCTCCATCCGGGCCCCTTTCTCCAGGCGAAGTAGGTGGGCACACTCGAGGCACTAGGCCACTCATCCGACCAGGTCTGGCACCCAAGCGGTCGCCGGCAAGGTCCCCTGCGCTGGTGATGGCCGGATTGTACAGATCGTATTAGTTCCAGGGGTTTATCCGTAAACGAGGGACCTTTTCTGATAAGAACATCCTAGGGCACGATTTGGCCAGGCGCACGACAGTGTGGGTAGCAATCGTGTCATACGGGAGTACGGATTAGCCAGGCGCACGACAGTGTAGGCGCACGACAGTGTAGGCGGCCCATGGGACAGGCACACGACAGTGTAGGCGGTGAATCCGTGCGCATCCGAATTATCCCACATTGCTGAGCTTGGGAGGAGGAAGCCACCTTAAAGGGGAGACCCACCCTTCCCCTAATGGACTAGTCTTTTGGTGCGATTAGGCCTTTCCCTGAGGGGTGCGTCGAAGGACGGTGCTAAGTTTGCATCGAAATTCGGGCACTGAGGCCAAACTGCGTAATCGATGCATCGGCCTTACCATAAATCCAATCCCACCTGGGCCAGACACATCATTTGGTATCAGAGCTGGGCCCTTGTTAAGAAGGGGAGGATGATGAGGGCATCCTAGGGCACGATTTGGCCAGGCGCACGACAATGTAGGCGGCAGTCGTGGAGCACGATTTGGCCTGGCGCAAGACAGTGTAGACAGCAGTAGTGTCCAACGGGAGTACTGATTAGCCAGGCGCACGACAGTGTAGACGCACGACAGTGTAAGCGGCCCATGGGCCAGGCACACGACAGTGTAGGCACACGACAGTGTAGGCGGTGAAGTTGTGCGCGTCCGAATTATCCCACTTGCTTAGCTTGGGAGGAGGAAGCCACCTTAAAGGGGAGAGCCACCCTTCCCCTAACGGACTAGTCTTTTGGGGCGATTGAGCCTTTCCCTGAGGGGTGCGACGAAGGATGGTGCTAAGTTTGCATCGAAATTCGGGTGCCGAGGCCAAACTGTGTAATCGGTGCATCGGGCTTACCATAAATCCAATCCCACCTGGGCCGGACTTATCATTTTCGTAATATCAAAAACTTATTTCAAGGGTCCTTGTGTAAAAGCTATATTATGTTTTAGCTGCAACTTTGAAAATCCATTAAAAATAGTAGATAAATCAGAAAAATGTAAATCCAATTGTGTTGGTTTCCTTATGCTGAGATCGAAAGTTTCTAGAAAAGTTATATAGGGTTTTTCTGTATAGGTTTGAAATGAAAATTCAAACTCAGTTTGATGTACTTTTGTTGTAGTTAAAAATGTACTCATGCTATGGATATGAAATTTGGATATGTTATTCTTTGTGTCATGTTTAGATATGTGACCAAAGTTAACACATGTTTGATGTGTAGATTTGTAGTTATGATTTTTGTAATCTTTATGTTAGGTTAAGCTTGATGCTTTTTATAGTCCCCTCAAGAAATATTTTTTTAAGCACCAATGCACCATAGGTCTTTGTCATGATTAATAGCACCTCTGGTAAAATTGTTATGATTTTAGGACTCTGTTTGATTTATGTTTTGTAATTAAGTAAGGTAGATCTACTTTTGTAAATTGGTCAGTAGCTTAAGTTTGACATGAATGATCTGTAGGAAACATTTGAGGTCAAAAAGATTAGTAAATCTTTTTGTAGTATTTAAGGTAGTTAAGCTAGTTTGAAATTTGTCTTTTTAGTATAAATTAATTTATATGTAATTTGGAGCTTATTTTTGGTATCTAAGCTTAGTTTAGTCATATGTTGCTGTGTATAAAATTTTACGACAGTTGGAGTTATATTTCATTAGTTTGAATTTTGGATGAAAGGCTAATTAGGAATAGAATAAATATGTTTATCTTTATGATTTAAGTTTAATTAAGGATTTCATGCTTGGTTCCTGTTTATAAGCATTTAAACACACCCCCATACTGTTTGGTGAAGTTAAGTAATTTAATTTGCTTAGATGTGCACGCAATCACCATCAAAATAGCTTTTAGTTAACTATCACACCACACCTAATACTTTTGTGAGAAATAGTAGTTGTTAGGTGAATGTGGCCAACAAGAGTTGGTTTGGTGGTAATTCTCCCACCCTCACCATAACCTAATGCATATGCATGTATACGTGTAGATTTGCCAGACGGTACATACACACTGACCCAGGAGGGAGAAGGTGTTGTTGATGGAGAGGTGAACGAGTTGGGTATTCACCAAGATCTGGACCAAAGTCCAGAAGAGCCCAAGGCTGTAGCTGGCGTAGAGGAAGGCAAGTGCCGTAGTGCATCTAACCTTTTTCTAAAACTCATAACTTTACTTTTCGTATTTATGTTATGCTTTGTGCATTTAAGTTTCACGAGTTGATTTGAAACCTAGATGCATGATCCTTAGGAACCTATGCTCTTATACTAGTATGCGAGGTCGCTAGTGCAATGCTTTAAGGACATGGTACAAGTCGAGTAATGACTCATTGCTCGCAAGATATAGGTCACTTATGTTGGAATCATAAGTTGGTTAAATTGACTCGCTCATGTGGTAAGAGTAATGGGTTCGGAGTCGACCGAGTAGCATTGTGCTGGTTTAAGCTATTGAACGTATCAAGCACTTGTCGGGAATAGGACCCATAAGCCTAGTACCTAATGAAACTGTGCGGGAACTTTATCGCTACTACTCTTGACATGCGTCTTCCGGTTTGCTCCCGGTAGTACAACTGTGAGTCTGGACGTGCCATGTTGGGCGCACCAGTAAACATTGTACTTAGGACTGTGGCATCTGTTCCTAAGCTCAGGAATAACATTAACCGCCTAGTCGGGGTAGACCCCGAATTTGCTTTATTTGCTTTCTTGGGGTCCACCTTCTTCCGTGTGTCTTGGGTTGTACCTTGCAAGGTTTATAAATCGATCGATCGTCGGTCTCTCGCTGTTATCTGAGACGGATTAACCACTGGCTACCCCATATTGATATATGGAACATGGATTAATTTTGCTGTCTGATTAATATTGTTTGCACAACTACTTGTTTAGCATAGGTGCTTACCTAGAATGGTTAACAGAACTTGAGCTAAAACTTGAAATTAAGGATCAACTCTTAGTCGCTTTTGGCAAAACAAAGCCACCAGCCAAAAAGGCTTGCATGTCTAGTTGTACTTTATTTTATTTTGTCGGGTAAGTCTTGCTGAGTATTAGTATACTCAACCTTGCATTTGTTGTTGTTTTTAGGTAATCCCATCTGGCCTAGCTCTATTCCAGATGGTTGGGAACTTGAGTGGGAGAACGACGATGATGAGTGGTACTCTATGGATGGCCTCCCATGTGTATCTTCTGCTAGTTTACTTTCCGCTGTTTAAACTCTGAACATCTTTTCTTTCATGCAATGAAAACCTGGTTTGTAATAATGTGACCCTGTGGGCTTTTATGTAAAGTTGAACTTGTACTCTAGACCCGCCTTCGTGTGGGCTTTGGCATATTATCGATCCTGTTGTAAGTGATTTACCGGGTATGACCCGACAGAGATGAAAAAATAACTCTTTGTTATCGCTTATTAGCAAAGTGGACCGGTTTAGATGATAATACGGATTTATTTTGGGTGGTTCTGTCACAGCTGGTACGAGAGCGATGATATGTACCAGAGTACTAAAACTACTCTAATAACTTGTTTTTGGAATAAAATTTACCAAGAATAAGTGAATTGCAAAGTGCGTAGGACGTTAAGGATTAAACTAGTCCGAGAGGCCCTAGAGGGAATTTTTGGCTTCTTTCAGGTGGCTAGTACTCTATGGTGTATTTAATCTGACTTCCAGCACATTTTATTACTGTCAGAACTTACTTTCTTGCACAACCATACTAGTTCATCATGTTTTGTCATACGTGGTGGTGCCACAGGAAAGTTCTGTGAGGGATGGATGGGACCTATTCTAATGGGAACCCACGTCACGTCTGCATCTCATCACGTTTTGCCAAACGTGATGGTGCCACGGGAAAGTCCTGTGAGGGATGGATGAGACCTATTCCAATGGGAACCCACGTTGCGTCAGAGTCTAAATTAGGACGCTGTCCATGCAGCAGCTGTACACATGGATACCATTTCTATAATGAACAGTAATGAATGTGGACACTTTCGTGAGTGCTGGCACGAAAGGTTCTGAATGTCTGTGATTTTCTGCAGGTACACTAACCACGGCTGTTAGGTACGGTACTTATGAAACGAATAGCTTTCGACTAGCTATTATAGGGAGAGACGTATATATATGCCTTACCACCGGCACTAACTTCGATTTTAAGCTTAAAAGCTTGGTGAGGACTTATAGGACATTTTTGCATCATGTTAAAAGCTACCAAACTCAAAAATGATCCTAAATCACTTGTTGTATGGTCTCTAGCTAAATTATGTTTCTTAAGGACCATTCATGCTAGTTTGATGAATAGATGTGTTAAGCAAAATTATGACTAGTTGCTGTCCAAATTTTATTAAGGATTATCTAGAAACATTCTGACTAGGTGTTCTTTAGGGAAATTGTTCATCAGCTACATAAGTTTATTCCAGAAAATTTTCATGATTTTTAGATAAATAAAACAGAAGTTATGATTAAATTGCTAAGTCTTGGTCATGCTGAAATTCTGTCAAAATTCTGAGTAAGGCTGAAAACTCGAATTTTTACATATAGTTCCAAAAAGAATATGATCAGAGGATCTATAACAAAAATGTTCCGTATATAGCTTACTTTCTGCTGTTAAAATCTCATGGTCATAGGGTTCTTAGATTTCAAGATATGATCCTTTTAAGGAATGGCACTGCTGAAAATTTCTGGGCAATGGCACTCTGAAAATGGATCTATTAGACCCTTTTCATTCTGATCTGGTTCGACCTTTGAATACCAAAAATGCTCTTTTTATAGTCTAGTTGCCACTTTCAAAAATTCATGATCATAGGTTTTGTAAATCTCATGTTATGCTCTTTTTAGTGAAGTGCTGTTGTGAACTTGTGATGAATTCCTAGTCTACAGCAGACTGAACTTTGGTCGTTTGGACCATTTTTCCAAACAGTTTTAGCTCAGCCTTTGAATACCAAAGTTGCTAGAAACCCTCCTTTCTGTGTGCTCGTAAAATTTCAGTACCATATTATTTCTACACCGAGAGTTATGAACTTTTTCGTGACTCTCGGCCTGCTGAAAACAGCCAAAATAGAACTGTGATAACTGAAATTTTCGGGCATGATAACCTTAACTTTTGGCTCCGTGTTGAATACAAATGTGGTAGCACACGAACCTACGCTCTTACTGACCAAAGTTGAGCAAGGTTCGATTTTTGAACTGAAAGTTATTAGTATATTACTTAAGAGTAGTGCGGCTGTCCCGAATCTGAAATTCCTGCAGTTTGAGTTATCGTCGTACATGTGCTACTTGTTTACCTTTATATAAACAAGATTATGAATATGTGTTTAATGAAAGCTCAGCTCTCCGACAGTAGGAACGACATGCAACAATCCTGGTGGTTTTGGTGATGCAAGTGGCATCGATCAGCCACCACCACCACTGAACATGACACAAATGAAAGCTCTCTTGCTGCCCCCAGCAGTTTTGCTGCGTCAAATTCTTTTGAATCAACAGCAGTAGCAGCCCCACCACAGGGACTTGTAAATTCTCTACCCAAGGTTGAATAGAATTCTGGAAAGAATCTGGAGTAGAGACCGACCTGCATCACCTTGAGACCTTTTAAATGCAAAGGCCAAACCAATAAGAAGTGAATCTAGGACTAGCTTGTCTTTTCATACCTTTCCCACTAAATATCTGTGAAAAAATTCCCTTGCAACTGCTCTCTATGACTTTGCCATCCTTGACTGTTCTTATGAACTGACATCAGATCTACGATGGTGGAACCCTTAATCCATCATTGAACCCTTGTTACTCTCCTAAAATAATTTTAGCAATCTTAATATGTTCGTTTACTAAGATTTCCATTCCTAATAGAGATCTTTATGAAAACTTTTCGACTTGGTCTTCTCTCATCCCAATCACAAAGTTCACCCAATATCAACTCAACCGAGTTAAAGTGAAGGAGTATAACCAGAGGTTTTTCATGAGCATTTAAGGTTCACCAAAAGTCAAGATACGAGGAGTTTTTGAGTGATCAGTGATCTGTGCTCCTTTTTGCACGTTTCTTCCAAGTCAATGGAAGCGGGATATAAGAAAACAAAAGGTTGGCAAATCCTTCGATAAGTTTTCTTGATGCAATCCCGATTCTAAATTGAGGATACCTCGAGCTCTTCTCGTTTTTCTCCAACATCATGGTCAAATCTCTCGAGCCATTGACCCCATCCTTTTCAGTGCCATGCCGGCATTGCGCAGCATCGTCACTTTGCCGTCTTTTATCAAAGCTGCTGATCGCCGCCTATGCATCACTGCAGCATTGCAGCCAGGTCACCATTGGCATCGCGTCTATCGCGCATCCTTGTCGCCATATGACTAGAAATCATCTACGACAAGTGTCACCTCTTTTGACCCAACAAGTGACCCATGTACGAAATGAAGGAGTAAAGACAGAACACTCCATTCGCTTCCTTTTCCGAGTATATTAAACTCGAGAAACTATTTTCTCATCCGAAAATTGTTTTGGAAATTGAAGGATATTCTCCGTAGATACCATAAGAAATTGACATTCGTATTAGGTGTCAATGGAAAGGGATCATAAAGAGATGATCTGGTTCTTCAAATTATTCCGACATATTGTTATGGAGTTTCTAAGAAATGGCCATAATTGGATTTTTGGTCCTACTAGGGAAACTGATCCAATCATCATAAATTCACGATGATGATCCCGCCGAGGAAAATACAGAGAATCCTCGACCATATAAGTTTTTCTCATCACTTTTCTCGCACCACAACCAAGTCTTGACGGTCGTTTGACCGCCTACATATCTGTGTTTCACATGCTTTGTGTCGTTCTATCACTCTGCCACCCCTTACCGTAGTAGTCGTCGTTGCAACCCTTCACTAGTCCTACCACAATTGGCTGGTGTGCCACCGCTATTGCACCATGGCCGCAGTCATGTCGCCGAGGCATCTCGATGCCGGCCACTACTGTGCCACGCGCCGCCACCGCCGCATCGATCAGCCGGCCCCTCCTTCAAGTGGCCTTGAGCACCACCGCCACCGTGCCAAGCCGACCGTCCATATAAAGGGAGTTTTTCCCCCTCGCCGACCATCCACAACCACTGAGCCTTGTCTCCATTTGAGCTTGACATCCCCGCCGCTCTTCCCTCCCTCCGGCTGCTCTTAGCCCACACGCCGCATATGCCATTCCTCGCCGAGCAAGCTTTCCCTTATCTCCTCGGTGACCCAAAGAAGTTTAGAAGAAGGCCACAAGAAGGATCCAACCCGATGTTTCCAACCATGGCTCATTTTCTGGAGATGTTTGATTCCGTCCGCTGGACTCTAGTAGGACTGTACGTCTGCTTTGCGTTCCAGTTCTTGACGGTTTCAGCTTTTCATGTGTACATTCATCGCCTGCTTCCTCACGAGCGACATTGATGATGTGTGAGGCAGCCCATGTACCTTTTATCATATTGGAGATTTAGATATGGAAGAGTTTATCTTTGCTCTGTGGTTTCCTCATGAAACAGTTATATCCCCTGGAGGTTATCCTCTAATCTTGTTGTCGAATCTCGGGACGAGATTCCTTTTAAGGGGGTAGGCTGTAACATCCCTGATGTTTAATTAGCATAAGCACATGAATTAGACTTGTTAATTAAGTGTGATTAGTCCCAAAGCATGCTTAGTTTAGTCTTGACCAACTTTGCAAAAGAAACCTTGGTCAAATTCACAAATTTGGTCAAACTCCCTTTAGAGCTCTATAATGCTGAAATAGTTTTCTACCATGTTATTTTACTATAGAACTTCAAATTCTACCAATACAAAAGTTTTTCCTTGTTTCTAGGGACACAACTTTCATAATTGGCGGACATTCAAATTTTGAGTGCAAATGAGCTAAAAATCGATTTGAAGTCGCTGTGAACAGTAACCTGGGCCGAGTTTTGCAGCAAGTTCACCACGATTTTCTCGTCAATCTATTCATCCAAACATAGGTCACCCTTTGCAAAAGTTGTAGTGCTATAGTTGCTCTACAACTTTTATATTTGGAGATTTTCGAGTTACATTCATAAAATTTGTGTTTCGAAATTTTGGAAACGGGCAAACAAAATCAAGCAAGGATGCCGGCCGTCGTGTCGCCGCGCTCTGGCGCGTACACGCGCGCCCGTCCACCTGCCCACGTGGCGGCAGTGCAGCCGTCCGGCGTACGGACGCCTGGAGTCTGTGGCTGTGGATTGTTCACGCACGGTGGAGCCTCCGGCCGCCTATGCGACGTACGCCGCACCCAGGAGTGCCGCAGTGGCCTGGCAGCAGGCCCGCCAGGCCACGCGCCGCCGCGAGCTGAGGCCACGAGGCCCCGCGCGCATGCACGCCCGTCCAGCTGGCCGCACCTCGCTCCATAGGACCACTCGCACCTCGCAATCGTCATGCACGCACGCATTGTCGCTCAAGCCGCGCGCGCAGCCATCATCGCTCTTCTTTTTCCCCACCACCGCACGCCACAACCGCCGCCGCCGCGAACTCCGCCCCCCGAGCCAAACCACCACCGCACGACCACTCCTCCTCCTCCCTCTGGCCCTACTGCAGCTTCCTCCGTCGTCGCTGCCTCACATTCAAGCCGACACCGCCGGGACACCGAGCTCCGGCAGGCGCAGCCCTGCGCGCCGCCGAACATGCTCGCCGGCGCCTCCTCCAGTCGGGCCCCCTTCTCCAGGCGAAGCAAGTGGGCACACTCGAGGCACTAGGCCACTCATCCGGCCAGGTCCGGCACCGAAGCGGCCGCCGGCAAGGGTCAGATTGTAAGGATCGATTTAGTTCTAGGGGTTTATCCGTAAACGAGGGACCTTTTCATAATATCAAAAACTTAGTTCAAGGGTCCTTGTGTAAAAGCTATATTAGGTTTTAGCTGCAACTTTGAAAATCCATTAAAAATTGTAGAAAAATCATTAAAATGTAAATCTAATTGTGTTGGTTTCCTTATGCTGAGATCTACAGTTTCTAGAAAAGTTGTATAGGGTTTTTCTGTATAGATTTGAAATGAAAATTCAAACTCTGTTTGATGTACTTTTGTTGTAGTTCAAAATTGACTCATGCTATGGATATGAAATTTGGATATGTTATTCTTTGTGCCATGTTTAGATCTGTGAGAAAAGTTGACACAGGTTTGATTTGTAGATTTGTAGTTATGATTTTTGTAATCTTGATGTTAGGTTAAGCTTGATGCTTTTTATAGTCCCCTCAAGAAATCTTTTCTTTAAGCGCCAATGCACCCTAGGTCTTTGCCATGATGAATAGCACCTCTGGCAAAATTGTTATGATTTTATGACTCTGTTTGATTTATGTTTTGTAATTAAGTTTCTGTAGGATGTTAAATTGATAACTTGAAAAGTAAGGTAGATCTACTTTTGTAAATTGGTCAGTAGCTTAAGTTTGACATGAATGATCTGTAGGAAAAGTTTGAAGTCAAAAAGATTAGTAAATCTTTTTTTAGGATTTATGGTAGTTAAGGTAGGCTGAAATTTGTCTTTTTAGTATAAATTAATTTATATGTAATTTGGAGCTGATTTTTGGGATCTAAGTTTAGTTTAGTCATATGTTGCTGTGTATACATGTTTAGTACAGTTGGAGTTATATTTCATTTAATATGAATTTTGGATGAAAGGCTAGTTAGGAATTGAATAAATATGTTTATCTTTATGATTTAAGTTTAATTAAGCATTTCATATTTGGTTCCTGTTTATAAGCATTTAAACACACCCCCATACTGTTTGGTGAAGTTAAGTAATTTAATTTGCTTAGGTGTGCACACAATCACCATCAAAATAGCTTTTAGTTAACTATCACACCACAACCAAAACTTTTGTGAGAAATAGTAGTTGTTAGGTGAATGTGGCCAACAAGAGTTGGTTTGGTGGTAATTCTCCCACCCTCACCATAACCTAATGCATATGCATGTATACGTGTAGATTTGCCGGATAGTACATACACGCTGACCCAGGAGGGAGAAGGTGCTGTTGATGGAGAGGTGAACGAGTTGGGTATTCACCAAGACCTGGACCAAAGTCCAAAAGAGCCCAAGGCTGTAGCTGACGTAGAGGATGGCAAGCAACGGAGTGCATCTAACCATTTTCTAAAACTCATAACTTTATTTTTTGTATTTATGCTATGCTTTGTGCATTTAAGTTTCAGGAGTTGATTTGAAACCTAGATGCATGATCCTTAGGTACCTATGCTCTTGTACTAGTATGCTAGGTCGCTAGTGCAATGCTTTAAGGACACGGTACAAGTCGAGTAATGACTCATTGCTCATGAGATATAGGTCACTTATGTTGGAATCATAAGTTGGTTATATCGACTCGCTCATGTGGAAAGAGCAATGGGTTCGGTCTCGACCGAGTAGCATTATGCTGGTTTAAGCTATTGAACGTACCAAGCACTTGTCGGGAATAGGACAGGTAAGCCTAGTACCTAATGAACCAGTGCGGGAACTTTATCGCTACTACTCTTGAGATGCATCTACCGGTTTGCTCCCGGTAGTACAAGTGTGAGTCTGGACGTGCCATGTTGGGCGTACCAGTAAACCTTGTACTTAGGACTGTGGCATCAGTTCCTAAGCTGGGGAATGACGGGAACCGCCTGGTCAGGGTAGACCCCGCATTTGCTTTATTTGATTTCTTGGGGTCTTCCTTCTTCCGTGTGTCTTGGTTTGTACCTTGCAAGGTTTATAAATCGATCGATCGTCGGTCACTCGCTGTTATCTGAGATGGCTTAACCACTGGCTACCCCATATTGATATATGGCAAATGGATTAATTTTTATGTCTGATTAATATTGTTTGCACAACTGCTTGTTTAGATTAGGTGCTTTCCTAGAATGGTTAGCATACTAGAACTTGAGCTAAAACTTGAAATTAAGGGTCAACTCTTAGTCGCTTTTGGCAAAACAAACCCACCAGCCAAAAATCCTTACATGTCTAGTTGTACTTTATTTTATTTTGTCGGGTAAGTCTTGCTGAGTATTAGTATACTCAGCCTTGCATTTGTTGTTGTTTTCTGGTAATCCCATCTGGCATGGCTCTATTCCAGATGGTTAGGAACTTCAGTGGGAGAACGATGATGATGAGTGATACTCTATGGATGGCCTCCCATGTGTATCTTCCGCTAGTTTACTTTCTGTTGTTTAAACTCTGAACATCTTTTCTTTCATGCAATGAAAACCTAGTTTTTAATAATGTGACCCTGTGGGCTTTTATGTAAAGTTGAACTTGTACTCTGGACCCGCCTTTGTGTGGGCTTTGGCATATTATCAATCCTGTTGTAAGTGATGTACCGGGCATGACCCGGTAGAGACGACAAAATAACTCTTAGTTATCGCTTATTAGCCAAGTGGACCGGCTTAGGTGATAATACAGATTTATTTTGGGCGGTTCTATCACAACCATCAACTAACATTTTTCCTCATAAATGTATGGTAATATCTAGCACCCATTCTGTGCCTAGTATCCACCTTACCGTACTCACCATACCGATACACGTGCACATCTTGATCTGATTGTGTGATTTGATTTTCTCCTTGGATCCAGTCTTTGACTTTGCAATAAATGTGATACAAGTATTCTTTATCCTTTATCCTACCCTGAGCTCCACATATAGCCATCATTAGAAGTAGGATGAAGAAAGGCAATCTAATGCCTTGGTGAGGACATATACACTTTGAGTGATCTGAGAGAATCAAATGAGGAGCTAAGCAAGGTTTGTTTTGATTGCAAAACCCCAAGTTGCTTGACATGATGAGCTGGAGTGATTTGATTCATGACTGTTCTATTCCTCAATTACCCAAGATGGCATGATAGACACTTCACAGAGTTCACAGGTATAAGGTATGGTTTGGAATATCTCTTACGCTTGCTTCATACCTATGGATATCATGACTCACCTCGATCTTAGACTTCCCTTCACTCGGGACGAGCAAAGGTCGAGTGTGGGGGTATTTGTTGACGGCTGTTATCCACTCATTCTATACCCGTCAACATGTACATTTTGGCATGAGAAATGTTCACCATCACTAGGATAGGGCTTAAACTAATCATTTCCACAAGTGTTTGTGAATATGCAAATACAGGCAATTAGCACTAGAAAGAGGAGCAAATGCACAAATCCTTGATCCAAGTACTACAAGCTCAGCCAATGAGGGGGTGCCACATAGGATTCCCCGGATCTATGACGTCATCAATCCAAGAGAGGCAAGCCTGATGAATCATGTATCACCACATAGATTCAAGGTCCCACTTGCTACCAAAACCGCCAGGAAACTTGGCATGCACGGGGGAGTGACCATGGGGCCCACTTGTCAACCACCTAGAGGAAGTACAAGCTGCCACGTGGCCCTATACCTTCGGCCGAACCCAGGATCGGCCGAACCCAGGATCGGCCGAACCGACCTTGGTTCGGCTGATCCTGGCCGTCCACGTGTCGTCTCCTGATTGGCCCATTGCTGCGATCCCGGGCATTTTGGAGCACTTTGAGCCCCGAAGCAAGCCACCTCCTTGCCTATAAATAGAAGGGAAGGGGCTCACTTTTGGGACACACTTCTCCTCCTCCTCTTCATTTTGGCCTTGGAGCCTCTCTCTTTAGGAGAGGAGAGCTCTTTGTATAGGATTAGTCACTACATGAAAACCTCAAACAGGTCACATTGCATTTGTAACGGGCCCTTAACACCCGTTACATGGACCCCATCTGTAATGGTTGTTGTTTGGCGCCCGTTACACATAAGCGCGGCAGGCTCGACCTCGACCTCGACCTCGCCCTTACCTCACCACCACAACGCCCGTTACCAATGAGGACTTCTGGCAACAGACTTCTTAAACGCCTGTTACATGTTTTCTTTGTAACGGACGTTAAAATGCGTTCGATACGAAAGTGAATACTATCGATAACGGGCTCTTTAAGTCTGTTACTGATGACTTTCCTATTGGAGACGCATGGTTTGTAGGACACGTCTCGTTTTATGACAACCCAATTGGTGACGCTTGTTTGGAGCTAGCATCTTCTTTGTTTTCTCACATTAGAGACGCATGTTGTTAATACACGTCTTTGTCTTTGCGTTCCGACCACTCTGTTATCTCCGACAACTACACTCGCTCTCTCTCCTCTATGGGCCCCACTCGCTCTCTCCCCGCCATTGCTGCAGCAGCATTTTCGCGTGCTCTCTGAAGACCCCACTCGCTGCACACACACTCTCTCTCCTCAGAAAGTCGGCTCTGGAGCAGGCCGGCCGGCCGCGTGCGCGACGACGAAAGGGGCCGGCAGACGTCGACCGTGGCGCGGCGTTCCTCCGCGCCGTACGTCGCCGTCCTCCAAAGCAGCAGCTAATCCTCCTTGGGCTCGGCGCCGTCCACCGCGCCGTCACCATCACCGTCGCCGTCGCCGCGGCCATGACGCCTCGTCCTCCTCCTCGAAAGCGCTCGCCTCGTAGACAGTCCTCATCAAGGTGGAAATTTCCCCCTTTTATTGAACTTCGTTGTCCTAATCCTCTTACTCATCAGTTTTGGTGATGCATTATGCTCATTTGATGTATGAAAATTGCAGATGGCTGCTGCTGCTCGGGCTTTGATGTACAGTAAGTCCCTAGATTGGGATAGTTTCTTAAGGGGGGTCAATGGTTTTCTAGATCAAGCAGAGGCGGATATGAGAAACCGTGGTGTTCAGGCAATGCTTTGCCCCTGTATAGATTGTCTCAACCAGAAGAAGTTCGAACAACAGGACAACATTTTTCATCATTTGATCACACGTGGATTCAAAGAAAATTAAATGTGTTGGAATAAACATGGTGAGGAAGGGCTTAGTGAAGTCGAAGCAGGATGCCTAAATGATGGTGAAGCGCGATACCATGCTACGGGCCTTAATATTGAAGGGGCAGCGCTATGCCATGATGAAGAGCTTGATGAACGTGGAGTTTTTGAGGAAAATGAACCAATCCCACCAATTGTGATGAGGCCTGAGGATATCACTGATCAAAAAGTTATGGGCTTAAATGATGGTGAGTTGTTGCAACGTGTGCACAATGTTGATCAAATGTTGCGGGATGTTGAGTTTCAACGAGTGTATACAGCATCTGAATTAGCGAGGCTGGAGCAGTTTGTTGAAGATTCAAAGAAACCCATCTATCCTAGTTGCAAGAAGTACTCTCGCCTTTCTGGTGATCTAAAACTTCTGCAACTTAAGGCAGATCATGGTTGGAGCAACAAAAGTTTCAAACAACTATTGGATCTCCATAAGGACATGCTACCCGAGGGAAACCAAATAGCCGAGTCTGTCTATGAGGCAAAGAAGATAATTTGTCCTCTGGGAATAGAGGTTGAAAAAATTCATGCTTGCAAGAATAGTTGTGTATTGTTCCGTGGAGATTATGCAGACCTTTACAAGTGCCCAAAGTGTGGGTTCGATCGGTACAAGAGGAAAAAAGATGGTGGAGATGATAACAATGCTGATGATGACGAGAACGAGCCCGTGGAGATCACAGGCAAGAAGAAGAAGAAGAAGAAGGTTAAAGGGGCTCCTGTGAGAGTAGCATGGTATTTTTGCATCATTCCTCGATTGAGAAGATGGTTCGCCACACGAAAGGAGGCCCAACTCTTGCATTGGCATAAGGCACGAATGAAGGAAGTTGGCAAGATTAAGCACCCCACAGATGGCCAACAATGGCAAAACATTGATTCCCACTTTGAGGAATTTGCCGGTGAAAGCAGGAACATTCAGTTCGCTATGATCACAGATGGCGCGAACCCATTCGTTAACCAGAGCTCAACACATAGAACCTGGCCTGTCGTGCTGTCAATGTACAACCTTCCACCCTGGCTATGCAAGAAACAGAAATACATGATGCTGACAATATTGGTCTCCGAGCCAAAGCAACCTGGCGACTGTATTGATGTCTACTTGAGGCCACTAGTTGATGACTTGAAGATAGTTTGGAAGCCTGGTGTGAAGGAGGTTTGGATGAGTTCGGCTGTGAGGAGTTCACATTGCACGCCATGTTGTTCACCACCATCAATGACAACCCGGCTCATCACAACCTTTCTGGCCAGAGTAAAAGGAAAGGTGCAGCTTGCCCACACTACTTGGAAGAAACTTGTGCAGTGTGGCTAAGAAATTCTCATTTATGGGACGCTGTCGTTTCCTCAGCATGAAACATGCCTACCAGGACATGGATTGTCAGTTTAATGGGGAAAAGGAGAATCGACAGGCGCCAATGCATGTGACTGGAGATCTGCTCCACTTGCAAGTCAAGGACGTCGAAACTATTGAGGAGTTACCCAAATTGTCTGAAAAAGAAACTTCACAAAAGAAAGAAGCAAGATGGTGAAGAAGAAGAAGATGGGCGAGGAATGTAGAACAAGAAATCAATTCTATGGGAGCTAGAGTATTGGCCACTTTTGGATGTGTGTCATTCGATTGACAACATGCACGTCAATAAGAATGTGTGTGAAGCTACTTTGGGAACATTGCTACAGCAGAAGTCGAAAGGAGAAGATCATGAAAATGCAAGGGAGGATCTTTGAAAGATATGGGCATTAGGCCGGAGCTCTATGTAGAGGAAACAGACATGGGGATGGACCTTCCCGTTGCTGCAACCACCTTGTCAAAGGTAGAGAGAAAAGGATTCTGTGAGTTTTTGCATGATTTGAATGTACCTTCAGGCTACTCATCGAACTTCAAGAGGCTAGTGTCGGTGAAGGACATGAAAATGAATTTCAACTTGATGAAATCTCATGATTGCCATGTGTTGATGACATGTATTCTTCCTGTTGCACTAAGAGGTATCAAGACAGAACTGGTTCGCGACACGGTCACGAGATTGTGTTTATTGTTCAATGAAATAGAACAGAAGGTCATTGATGAGGAAAAACTATTGGACTTAGAGAGGAGGCATTTCGAGACCATATGCCTGCTTGAAGGTACCTTCCCACCATCATTCTTTGATCTCATGCTGCATCTAACAACACACCTCGCGAGGGAGATCTGGTACCTTGGCCCATCTTACCTTCATCAGATGTTTCCATATGAGATGTACTATGGATTCCTCAAATCATTGGTACATAACAGGTCATTTCCGGAGGGAGCCATTGTTTGTGGCTATGAGACCATCGAAGCAGTGGAGTGGGCCATGGGTTATATGGACCCCCAAAACCCCATTGGTGTGCCTCGTTCACGGCATGAAGGTAGGCTTTCAGGTGTTGGGACCCTAGGGAAAAAGTCAATCACTCGGCACTGAGAGGCCTTCAGGAAGGCTCATTTCACCATGATAGAACAGAGCGTAGTGGTTACACCATTTGGCAATGAGCACAAGCAACAACTACGTGAAAAAACCCTGGTTGTACTGAGGATTGGGTTGCGAAGAGGCACATGCAATGCTTCAATAGGTGGCTCCGAGATTATGTCCAGAGTGGCAGCACTGCTATAACCGACGATCTGGTAAGAAAACTAGCAGCAGGGCCATTATTCATTGTTACAACATATCAAGCAATGGATATCAATGGATACACGTTCTACACCATGGCCCAGGATGCCAAAAGCGTCTATCAAAATAGTGGTGTGCGTGTACGGGCCGTCGACAATAAGAAGAACACAGCCACATATTATGGTCAAATAGAGGAAATTTGGGAGCTTGATTATGTAGGATTGAGGGTAGCCTTATTTTGGTGTAGATGGGTCACCAATGCGAAGAGAGCTATGATCAAAGAAAAAATTTGGTTATGTTAGTGTTGATCTCCGGGTCTTTGGTTACAAAAATGAACCGTTTGTCTTCGCCAAGGATGTTGAGCAAGTGTTCTATGTACCTGACCTTGCAAACAATAACTAGAGTGTGGTTTTGTCCGGAAAAAAAAGGATTGTTGGGGTTGAAAATATTGTTGAGGAGGAGGAATACAACCAGTTTGACGAAAGTCCATCCTTTCACACTTCATACATGCCCCGAGTCTTGGGAGCTGACAAAACACCATACTTGCGAAGCGACCATCGTGAAAAGATCTATATACAAAAATCAAAGAAGAAAAAGAAGCAAAGATTGATTTCTTCTGAATCTGATCCTTTTTGTAAAATGCAGGGATGTCTATTGCTAGACACGGAATCCTTTTGCAATATATATAAAGGATGTGTATTGGTGGAATTTGAATCTCCTTTCTGTAATATATGATGCCTATATATTCTGCCTAAGATATTGTATATATTCAGTATATATTCTACCTGAAACGTGTCAGTGTCAGCAGCCTATATAAAGAAGATAACCGTCCGGACCTACCTGCCAATGAAGGCGACGCGGGTTTACTAACCAGCGTCGACGATGACTATCCATTGTCTCCAAGATCGAGTTCATCATAGGAGGAACATATACTGTAGGTGACGCGGATGGGTCTGCCTGCGTCTCTTAGATCGAGTTCATGACATACAAAATCCAACAACCAAACTAACCAGTTCATGATCGACAAACAAACTAATAAGCATTTCATGATCAATAAACAACCAAAGCAGTCCAACAACCTGACGAACAAACTGACGAACACACAATAATCACAAACACATTATTATTGGTACAGGAGTGGATCAATTAGTCAGTCACCGCAGTCGGAGTCCCACCGTCGGAGCCTTCATCATCGCCGCCGTCGGAGCCATCGTCGTCGCCGAGGAGAGACCGCTGGACCACAGGGAGCTTCTCAAGCTTTTCAGCCAACACGTGGATCCTGAAGGCCAGACCCATGATGCTGTCATCCTTGTAATGGTCAGGTGCCTTGATCTTGAACGCTGCGCCAACATCTCAGAGCTTCATGAATGCGCCCTGGAGCAGTTCGACGGCAAAGCTAATGCCGGCGGCCTTCTTCTTCTCCTTCTTCTCCTTGGGTGCTGTTGGCTCCTTCCCCTTCTCCTTGATGGTCAACATCCTCCGATGGCGGCTTTCGTCGTCGTCGTCATCCTCCCTTCGTCCCCGCTTCGCCGACGGGTCACTCGACGCCATGCTCTTCTCGCTCCTTGTTGGTGATCTCTCGGTGACCGGAGTTTGTGGTGGTGATGGCGAGGGGGAAGAAGATGAAGCGAAAGAAATGATATGATTAGGGAGCAACTAGTTGGGGATTTATGATGACAAGACGTGAACCGTTAGGGCACCTCTCCTCCCCACGCCCAACGTCCCACTACGCCTCGGGAACCGTTTTATGGGAGCAAAACCGTCCAAAAACACGTGTCGCCTTTCAATTTTGTGGGAGGGTGGAGGGGCAGGGGCAGTTGTCAAGCCCACGCGTCAGTAGCCAAACCGCGTCGCCTTTCAAATTCTAAATTATTAGTAACGGGTGTTTATAAATGGCCGCGTCGCCTTTCAATTTCCAAACCCCGTGGCCTTTCAATTTCCAGATCCCGTCGCCTTTCCATTTCCTTCCCCTTCTCCTTGATGGCCGCGGTGTGCTTCATGGAGCTACTGCCAAATGAACTGGTCACCCAGATCATCCTCTGCTGCATCAAGGATGAGCCCGTCATTCGTTTCCTGATCCTTCGTAATCGGGTCTGCGGCATCTTCAGGTGCATCTGCGACTTGGATGAGGTACTCCTGCAGGTGTCGCTGTGTGAGCTTCGTCAAGAGTGCAAGAATCGTTACGTCAGGTCCTTGTTGGAGGAGTGCTTCCGCCTCGCCGAACATTCGGAGGCCTTATGCTTCGAGGGGATGGAGAGGTTGATAAGGCAGTGGAATCCCGATGAGTGTCTGGAACTCGTTGGAAAGGCCCATGCCAAAGATGCCGGTGCGAAGTACTTCTTAGCGATGCTGAAGTACCGTCGCAACCCTGCGGACCCCAAAGCGATGGCACTGCTCCACAAAATCAGCGGCGGGCTGTCGCCCCCTGACGGCGGTGGAAGAACCACAACCTGCACCGGCTGCGCTTCCTCGTCTGCCGGGATCTCCAGAACATTGCGCGGTGGTACTGGCTTCGTGACAGCGACGATGACATTCCGTTGCTGCCCGTCCAGAATCCCCACGTATGCATTTGGGCAGCGGGATGTAGGCGCTACGGGCCGGAGACCCCAGGGATCATCCACTACTGCAGCGCGGAGTGTCGCATCCGTCATGAGTTCAACCTCTGGACGTGTGGATTCAATGTCGCGGTGGATTACGCCGTCAGCAGGATGAACATCGGGATGTAGGCGGAAGCATCAATAAAGATTATGTTTCTTGAATGTAAGTTATTACATATTCTGTGTCGCAACCACAAGATTTGATTTATCACGTTTCTGAGTCAAATCGAAGGTTGCGGTGGTCTCATTTGCCGCATTAGAGGCCTAGGGTGCCCTCTTGGATGTCAAAGCAGTCACGGTGGCGGCGGCGGTGGCCTCTGCTAGTCTGCTTCCTCCTCTGTTCTATTGGGTGGGCGTAGGAGATGAGGATTGGAGGGGCAAATGAGACGCGGGTTAACCACCCCCTTTGTTCTATTGGAATGAAGAACAGTTCTCATTTCTCCTTTTAATCTGCAGTCAAATTTTGTAACATGTATTTCTCCGTCGTACTTAGTCCAAATTTGATGATTTTTTTCCTACTTTTTTCTAAAATCCCCATCTTTTCATTAATTTCATTGTTTAGTGTATATTCTGTTTCGTGAATAATGTTTATATGTCTTATCTTTTTCTTTGTAAGTACAACATAGGACTAATATTTGTTTTCCACAACCATTAGTAATGGAACTTTGCATTTTGTAATCTTAAGGTGAACACAAGCTTGTGTAAAAATTTCAAATGCGTACGAGATGGAACATGTTGCAAAGTGTGAAAAACTTCAATGTTCAAGCAACATTCTAGGAAACTATGTGAGACATGTAGCCATTTGTGCACAAGTATATTCTTCCTTTATTGAAACCATTTGAATTTTTTATGACAAGTTTAGGTACCCAAATTATGTTGCCACGTCAATTTGTAGAATTTTTGGAGCAAACTAAGATGTTATTAGAATTATTACATCACAAGCATGAGATGTATATTTGAATTATAAGAATGTTGGTTACACAAGTGTGACAGTTGATATTTTATTAAAATACTAAATGTCCAAATATAGATTGATGTTATTTTTAATGAATTTTTAGGTGCTATTTTACAGGATCTAATATTTGATGGATACGAGTTTCATTTCTAAAAAATAGTGTCGGGCCCACGCGTCAGTGTCAGCAGCCTATATAAAGATGACTGCCAACGAAGGCGATGCGGGTTTACTTACCAGCGTCGGCAATGACTATCCAATTCCACTAGAGAGCCGTTCAAGAGCACACCAGTAATTTCTGTGAACACAGTAACGCGCGCGCAGGGGACATATACTCGGGAGTCTAATTCAGATAGATCCACCACGCCCGCACTCTCCCCACTGCCGCCCTGCTCCTTCTCCAGCCCTAGCCTGCGGCCGCCGCTCTCCCCACCGTAGCCCTGCTCTTATCCAGCCCCACCGGTCCCGGCGTGATGTCGGTGAAGAGGCTCCAGCCGTGACGATGGTGATGAGGATGCGGTTACTAGCGTGCGGATGGCGTCCCGGCCAACCTAAAGATGGTGACGCGGATCCGGCATCCCCAGCCACAACGACGAGCCAACCACCTCAGGCAACGAGGTGACGCGGATCGGGCCTCTCCGACCACCACGAGAACAACTACTTCATTTGCGAGAGAGGTTAGTGCTGCTTGAATCCCCAATGCCCTCTCTCTGCTTGGCCACCCAATCTGCTATTCCTGTCTAGGTGGATTAGGGAGACATGCTACTTTACAGTTGTTTAGGCCTTTAGGGTCAGTTCACATAGGATTATTCTCCTGGAATTGCCTGCATTAGTACAACATGCCATAATAGTTCATTTTTAATTGATTGGTTGTGGATTTGACGGATGAATTTTATTTGTTGCTCCAAGTCTGTTTGAATAAATTGTTGCTAACAGATGAACTTATATGAACTGTTGAAATTATGTTATGCTTTGAATGTACCAGATTGACAGTTATGCTTTGGACCTGTTAGCATACTTTAATTTTGATTGCTTTGTCCTCTTGTTGCATGTACACATGGAACACATAATTCATTGCTGCTGAAGTTGGACAAGGAAGCAGTTGAAGGAATTTAGTCTTTGCTTTGATATATAAGCATATTGCTTCACCCTGTCAAAATGGTTTGCACCTATCCCCAACCTGTATGCTAATATCAACTATTTTCCTATCAGAGAATAAGAATTTATCTAATTTTGTTTAGGTTTTCAGTCTAGCTTATGTTGCTCTACTGACAACCTGACATATCATCTATGCAGTCTCCCACAACACCAAACTCCTCTACCTCGAGTGCACCATCACAGCCATCGACGGTGAACCTTGTTCACAGCCTACCTACGGTGATCCTTCTTCACAAGGTCACTCAGCACATACTGCTGCGAGTAGTACTCGATCCCGCGAGTCAAGGACACAAACCAAATGGCCAGAAGACAAGTTGACCACAACTGGACTTGATAACAGTTATTGGCCTACCCCAGATGCTGCGAGGGATAGATTTGTATTGGTCTGTGGCCTCATTACTCGAGAGAGGGTGTCAATCAACAAGACAGTTGAAGATCTCTCACCAATTTAGAAGGAAGAGCTGTTCACAGTTTTAGAGGAAATGCTATATTACTCAGCCAATCTGGCTGAATCTGTTCGCAAGAAGGCAGTTAAGGCAGCTATGTCAGAGATTGCAACCTTGCAACAGCGGTTCAAGACCCATTTAAGAAAAAAATATATGAGCCAAGAGGAGACTCCCTTTGTGAAGCATGCCTTTTTGCATCCAGAAGACTGGACCGTGTTTGTGCAGGAAACCAATTCTTTTAGATTTCAGCGATTGAGCCAGGGGATGAAAGAAAAGAGAGCATTGCATAATAAGCCACGCAGGACCAGCAGAAAAGGTTATGTTCGTAAAAGGAAAGAGTGGGAGGAGGAGGATGCAAAGCCAGCTGAAGAAGGAAAACAGAACCCTTAGGACCAATTTCCTTGACGTTCGACGCCTTATCTGCGGGCAAGGGTAGGGAAGAGGAAGACCACTAGTGAAGGAAGCGGGGACATAACATTCAGTAACCCTGCGGTGGTGGGGGTAGCAACTAGAGTGAAAACACTTGCAGCTCAGGCTAGCAATGGTTCTTTCCATGGGGTTAGGGAGAATGATATCCTCATCGCAGCACTTGAGACTCCAGAGCATCGAGGTCGAGTCCGAGGCGTGTCTAGTTCACTTGGTTGGGGTAATGGGTTTGGTGAAGAGTTTGCTGGAATGTACAGGAAGAAGAGGAACAAGAAGGTTGTACCGCAGATGGAAGAGCTAATTGGTGAAGCATTCACCAGACTTGTCTCCATGCTAAGAGAATCAGGCATGGTCCATATATCGAAAAATGTACTTCATCCTCCCCAATCACCACCTGTCAGTAGGATCGAGGAAGAAGATGTGCATGGCCTCGAGGAAGAAGATGCGCATGGCAGCGAGGAAGAAGATGTGCATGGCCTCCAGGAAGAAGATGTGCATGGCAGCGAGGAAGAAGAAGCACGTGGCAGAGAGGAAGACCATTGGCATGTCCACGAGGACGAAGGTAGTTGTAATATCCCAGATATTTATTAACACTAAGTACTTCAATTAGTCATGTTAATCACGTTTAATTAGACTCTAAGCATGTTTGACATGATTGTGCACACTTTTACACAAAGACCCTTGGTCAAACCCTAAAATCATGGTCGAAACCCTAGAGATCCAAAAGGCTGATTCGGTTTTCTTGCGCGTTCTCCAAATTTCACTATAGATGTTCAAAATCAACCAATAAAAAAGTTTTTCTTTATCTTCGGGAACACATTTTTCATAATTGGCGGACATTCAAATTTTGAGTGCAAAGTCGCTTAAATTTGAGTTGAAGTTCCTGCACACAGTAAACCGGGGCCGAGAATTTCTAAAAGTTCATCGAGTTTTTCCCACAAATCTATTCACCAAAACATAGGTCGCCCTTTGGGAAAGTTGTAGTGCTTTAGCTCCTCTACAACTTTTATTTTTGGAGATTTTTGACTTAGTTGCCACTTTTAGGAGTTATGCAATTTCGAAAGTGGGCACTTGGAATAAAAATCGACGTCGCCACCACCGTTGCAGTGCCAGAGCGCGCACCGGCCACGTGGCGGCTTCCCTCTCTCCGGTGTACGGATGTCTGTGGACTCGTCGTTGTGGACCCGGGGACGTACCGTGGTCCCTCCGCCCTTGCCCTGCCGTACACCCGGCGCACGTGTGCACGCACGTAGGCGTGCTGCCACGCGCCGAGGCGCCGCAGCGGCCAGGTGCGCACGCGCAGGCGACCGCCCCTGTATGCCAGACCGTGATGCAGATAAAGGGGTGAAGCAAGGGCGCCACGCGCGTTTCCTCGCTCGTTCCGCCACCCTCGTCGTGCTCGCCCATCGGCTCGAATTCGCGCGCCGGCGCACCAGGGCACGGGGAAGCAGAGCACCGCGGCGTGCTTTAGGCCGCCGCCGCCGAGCCAGTCTTGCAGGCCGTCGCGTCGCTCTACCTCTGCTCCTACTCCATCCCTGGGAAGCGCCCGTGCACCAGCCACGTGCGCCAGCCGCCGTCGTTCGCCGGGTCGGAACCGCAGCGGAGGCCGGCGGCCACTGCACCGCCGCTGGTCGGTCCGGAGTCATCCCCGCACCCGTTTGAGCCCAAGAATCGGACCAGTGTAAGCCCCCGATCCTCCCTAGCTGCTTCCCCGACCCAATCCGGCCAGGAATCGCTGCCGGCGAGCTCTCAACCGCCGGCAGGGGCGACATTGCAAGCCTGGAGTTTTGTTTAGGGTGTTTTCTGTGAAGTAGGGGCTGTTTCGTAACTTCTGAAAAATAGTATAAGGGCTTGATTGTAATTGTTGTTTTGGATTTTAGCTCGAACTTAGAAAATCCGTTAAAAATCGTAGAAAATTCAGAAAATGTAAATCCAATTGTTTTGGATTCCTTGTGAGTAGATCTACAACTTTTAGAAAAGTTATATAGGGTTTTTCTAGATAGTTTTGAAATGTAAATTCAAACTCACTTTGAGGCACTTTTATTGTAATTCAAAATGTACTCATGCAATGGATATGAATTTTGGATATGTTGTTCTATGAGTCATGTTTAGATCTGTGACCAAGTTTCACACATGTTTGTTGTGTAGATTCATAGTTATGATGTTTGGAAGATTTATGTTAGATTAAGCTTGATGCTTTTTATAGTCCCCTCAAGAAATAATTTCTTTAAGCACCTATGCACCCTAGGTCTTTGTCATGATGTTAAGCTCCTCTGGAAAAATAACGGTGATTTTAGGAGCTTGTTTGAATGGTGTTTGGTATTTTTACTTGTGAAAATGTTAAATGCATAACTTGAAAATATGATGGATCCACTTGAATGTGTTGGTCTGGAGCTTAGTTTGGACATGTTTGAACTGTAGGAAAAATTTGATGTCCAAAAGATTAGTAAATCTTTTTTTATGAATTAATGAAGTTTATCTAGGCTGAATCTTGTCTTTTTCATTTAAATTAATTTATAAATGATCTGAGGATAAAATTTGGTATTTAAGTTTGTTGTAGTCATATGATGATGTTGTACAATGTTCATACCAGTTGGAGCTATATTTTAATTAATATGATTTATGGATGAATGGCTAGCTAAATATTGAATAAATAGATTTATATTTATCTTTTAAATTTAAAAGGAGGTGTTTATGTTCAGTTCCTGTTTAGAATAATTTTTTTAAACACACCCCTACTGTTTGGTGAAGATTGTTAATTTAATTTGCTTAAACATGCACACATTCACCATCAAAGATATAACTAGTCCACTATCACTCACCCCCTACCTTAATGAAGTTTAGTAAGCTAGTTTGTTTAAATGTGCACACAATCCCCATCAAAATAGTAGTTAGTTCACCCTTACCACACCCATTACTTTTTGTGAGTTTTCTTAGTTGTTTAGATGAATGTGGCCAACAAAAGTTGGGTTTAGTGGTAATTATCTCACCTTCACCATAAATTAATGCATATGCATATAACGTGTAGATCTACCCGACGGGACGTACACGCTCACGCAGGAGGAGGAGGGATCCGCTAGTGGGGAATTGAATCAAGCTAGTGGGCAGCAAGACCTAGACCAAAGTTCAGAAGAGCCCAAGGCTAGTGCTGAGTTAGAGGAAGGCAAGCACCGGAGTTCATCTAACCCTTTTTCTAAACTCATGCTTAATTTTCAGTATTTATGCTTTACTTGTGCATTTAAGTTTCAGGAGTTGTTTTGAAACCTAGGTGCATGATCCTTAGGACTCCTATGCTCTTTTACTAGTATGTTAGGACGCTAGTGCCATGCTTTAAGGACACAGTACAAGTCGAGTAATGACTCATTGCTCGCGAGATATAGGATGCTTATGTTGGAATCATAAGTTGGTTAAATTGACTTGCTCATGTGGTAAGAGAAATGGGTTCGGTCTCGACCGAGTGGCATGGTGCTGGTCCAAGCTATTGAACGTACCAAATGCTTGTCGGGAATGGGACCGGTAAGCCTAGTACCTAATGAACCAGTGCGGGGACTTTATCGCTACTAATCTTGAGATGCGTCTCCCAGTTTGATTCCGGTAGTGCAAGTGTGAGTCTGGACGTGAACTGCCTGGTCGGGGTAGACCCCGCATTTGTTTTTCTTTGGATTCTTTGGGTTCTACCTTCTTCCATGTATCTTGGGTTTACCTTGCAAGGATATAAATCGATCGATCATCGGTCACTCGCCGTTATCTGAGTCGGCTTGACCACTGGCTACCCCATGTTTATTTATGAAACATTTTGGATTAATATTGTTGACTGATTAATCTTGTGTGCACAACCATGCTTGTTTAGCTAGGTGCTTACCTAGAATGGTTAACATACTAGAACTTGAGTTAAAATTTGAAAGTAAGGATCAACTCTTAGTTGCTTTTGGCAAAACAAACCCACCAGCCAAAAAGCCTTGCATGTCTAGTGGTATCTTTTATTTTGACGGGTCAGTCTTGCTGAGTATTAGCAGACTTTTCCTTGCTTAATTTGTGGTTTTCAGGTAACCCCATCTGGCCTGGTGCTATTCTAGATGGATGGGAGATTGAATGGAAGAATGACGATGAGGAGTGATATATTGTGGATGGCCTCCCATATGTATCACACATTTAGTTTAATTTCCATTGTTTAAAATCTGTCTCACTTTTACTTTATGTATGAAAAATCTGGTTTGTAATGTTATGTAATTGTGGACTTTTATGTAATATTGAACTTGTACTCTGGTCCCGCCTTCGAGTGGGCTTAGCACATATTCTCAATCCTGTGTAAGTGATTCACCGGGCATGATCCGGCAGAGGCGACAAAATACATCCTAGTTATCGCTTATGAGCCAAGTGGACCGGCTTAGGTGATAATCCGGATTTATTTTGGGCGGTTCTGTCACAGTAGTCAACAGCACATTGATAGTCGATCACCTATGCTGGACACAATAGATAAGCTGACAGAGCCAACCAAGTGCAGCCTTTTGGATGACTCCGGGAATAAAGTGGAGCTCGCACTAGCCACTGTCTTTACATTGCAAAAGACTCTCCATACAGTACCGCTGTAGGATGGGTATGCTGTGGTGCAACCTAGTTATGTGTGGGGCAATACGGGTCACTACCCTCTGCCTGTACCAATTGGGGGGGATGAAGTAACAACCCTAGTTGCGGCTCTCTATCTAAGGATCTAATGGTCAAAGAACAGGATCCATGTACCACCCATTACAAGAAATACCAACCCTGCACCCACATCAGGTAGCAGGGGTACTGCAGCTCAGCGTCAGCAATAGAAAGCTCAGCAGCAGCAGATCAGCAAAACTACGCAGCAGGAGCATCGACAACAGCAGGAGGAGGACAGGTAATCTCCGCCTAAGAAGCAGCAGCAGATCAGCAAAACTACGCAGCAGGAGCATCGACAACAGCAGGAGGAGGACAAGAAATCTCCGCCTAAGCAGCAGCAGCGACAAGCGGAGGATATGCAATCTCCGCCTGAGCAGCAGCCACCATAGAAGAAGGGGGCTAGGAAACCTTTGCCTAGAGATGAGCTTCTTAACTGTGTTTGGACAAAACCGGATCCAAAATACAAGCCTGCTGTGCCTATGTTGTTAGAAGCGGACATACAGGCTGCTGGACCGAATTGTGCCAGGTTGCATGCTTACGACATGGAACATAGTAAGGATAAACTTAATTTTCCAGCAAAGTTGCTTGAAGACTCCTTTCATGGTGCTGGTGATTTAATGTTAACCATTGCATTCAGTCACGTGTATGACCTTATAACCCTGGTTGCTCTGGATGAGACCTTCTTGAGGTTGTGGACATTGTAAGTGCCTTAAAACCAAAACAAATATTTCTTGAATTTTGACCACAAAGTTCATGCATGCTAACATTTGGATTTTTTGTAGGAAAATGATGGACAAGGCAATGGAGATGAAGATCAGTGTTGGGTTTTTGGATCCACAGGTTCTCACGACCACAAAGATTGATAAGGAGTCTACCCTTGTAATACAAGCATTGAGAAATGCAATGACGAATGACTACGTGGTGGGTGCCTTCTGC
Source organism: Cenchrus fungigraminus (assembly GCA_036936925.1). NCBI lineage: Eukaryota > Viridiplantae > Streptophyta > Magnoliopsida > Poales > Poaceae > Cenchrus > Cenchrus fungigraminus. The sequence goes on along the minus strand of CM072771.1, from coordinate 83,023,783 downwards.
ACCGGTGGCCACTGTGTAACACTGATCATCTGTATGAAGTTCAAAGAGGTTTGGTATCTAGATTCTGCTAAACATCCTCCCGCGTGAAAGTTTGATGACCTCCGAGCACTTGTGAATTGGTCCATATCTTGTAGGTTTTGTTCACAAAATTCAATCTCCTATTGTTTCTAATCGGAATTGCTGATCATGCAGGGCCCTGAAAATATATGCCCAAAGGACGAAGTGATGAAAGGAAAGAAGAAAAAGCTAAAATCCAATCAGACATTCAAGCACAAGCCAAATACCACTGTAAAACCGAGGTTTTTTTATGATCCCTTCATACCAATTTGGTACTGCATTAACTTGTCATTTTGGTACCTCGATGCGTAGTGTGCTCAGCAGCCATCAGGGTCCATTTTGCATGGATTCCATGTGGCATTCAATATGTTCAAACTACTCGAAGACATACCTCACATTAAGAAGGCTACTATAAGTAGATAATGCTCACCCTTGTCTCTGCTCATATTCTCCATTTGATTTTAGAAACTGATTTGTACTTGTATTCTCATAATGACTGTATTTTGCAGGATTTCAAACCTGCCCTAAATGTTTCTATAGAAGATCTAAAGCTGGTCCGGGAGATGCTGTGCGAGTACATTGATAAGGAGATCCTCGACCAAAACGGCAACCTCTATAATGGTGCACCGTGAGTTCATTGTACTGCCTGACAAACTTGAAACTTGCTGCATACAGGCTAGTTTAGTACTGCCTGAGAGACCTGCTTGGCTGGGGTCAGATGTTGCCTTGTTTAGGTAGTTTTCTCAGGACTCCATCGAAACAAAGGACCGATGAGGAACTTGAAACTTTAGCATGCATGTCGATCTGATGAGGAACTTGATGTGATCTCGCATTGTGTGTATATATGTGATCTTGCTTGTGTATATATGTGATGAGAATATGTTTGTGATGTCTCCTTGCATTGCTGTGGTGGCTGCCAAATCCTGGCTGTTTCCAGGATGCAGCCCCTGATCTGGTGGCTTCCAAATCCTGGCTATTTCGGGATGCAGCCAGAAAACGGGCAGGTTACGGTAGGTGCCCTACATATCGGTCACGGGCGTTAAGTAAGGCATGTTACAAAAACTGATCCGTGAGTAACGGGCTTCACTTGGAACGCCCGTTACAAGTATGGCAAAACTGTAACGGGCCGCATAAAGGATCGTTACTAATACTGACTGGTGGGCCCTAGAAGTTGATTCTTTCGTCGAGATAGAGGAGACGTGCGTCTAGAGCATGCGTCCCCTTTCGTCTAGACAGAGGAGACGCGCGTACAAAAAATGTGTCTCCTTTCGTGGAGACGTGTTTCCACAACAAACATCTCCGATATTGAGTTCATGTAACAGCCTCGGTTTCTGTGCCTGTTACCAAAGGTCCATGTGGGCCCAGAGAAATAGACATTTGAGGTGACCGATAACTAGTTTCGGTAACGGTCTTTGTTAGACGCCCGTTACTAATACGTGTTATGTGTAACGGGCTCAGTGTCTGCGCCCATTACCAAAGGCTCCGGTGGGCCCGGAGAAACAGCCATTTCAGGTGACTGGTAAGTAGTTGTGGTAACGGTCTTTGTTCAACACCCGTTACAATTACGTGTCATCAGTAATTGGCATCGGTCCGTTACCTTTGTTGGCTTATTTGTAACGCCTGATCGGTAACGGGCATTTTGCCCATTACCAATGGACATCCGCGCCCGTTACCAATGTTTGTTTTTCACGTAGTGAGTGCTAGGAAGTGAGGAGGAATGCTTGGGGCCATGTCATGTTCATGACATCTTCCTCAAGAACGATCCTCAGCGGTGCCTTTGTTCTTCATTTAGACTAAAGTGAGTATTTCGACATTTTCTATTTAGACTAAAGTCGTATGCATGCATAGGTGATTTGTTCTTGTGTTCTTCGTTCGTTCTTGATTTAAAGGCTTGTGTTCTTCGAACACAACCCCTTTCAATCTAGTAGAGCTGGATCATAAGTTTGCATCACGTTTGATGCTCCTGCATATCTGTAATTAGATCAAAGTGCATTCGTGATCTTGCATGAGTGATAGAGCATACCTTGAGCTAGTGCTAGTATCTCCCTCACGGATTCATAGTTCCATATTTATATGGAGTTCTATAGTAGGGCTACCGGGATGTCAGACGGTGTCAGGCTATAGTAATAGTCAGTGGTGTAGACGTGGTCTATGGACCATAAGTTATCCTTCGAATACCAAGTACATTCGCGTAATGATAGAGTTAGGCCGTTGTGGTGACAGCCTGTTGGACCCCATTGAAACGCTCCGCGCCTATGTACCGAGTAGGGCCCCGTTGCCAAAACATATTCCTAGCCTTAAACAGCTAGGGTGGGTTGGCGCCCAAGGCGAGTGTTATACCTGAGAGACCGTGCTAGACTCTGCGCTCTGTCAAGCAGATCCTTTCTACCTATCCTATCAACCAGTGTTGTGTCCTTAGACCATCATCTAGGTTTGAGCCAGAGCTCATCTGTCCCGTGGATTCGATACCCTTGGAATACTCCTTCCTAGGTGAAGTGCTACAACAGTATTTCCGTGCGCTTGCGGATTCGTTCGTACTCGTCAGTGTACCCAGACACTTCTTGACGCACATGCTAACTGGCACCGTTAGTAGTGTCGTTAAGAAACGTCAACACGAAGCATCACCCAAAAGTCTGTACGCTAGGTGCCATGGCATCATATTAACCTCCATGATGGGGTTAAGATGGACTTCTCGGAAATTACTCCTACTGAACAAGTGAGGATCGTAGAGGGTGAACTAATCCAAATTGCTTTGGAAAAGTGCCTCACACCTTCTAGCCATTCCTCCTTCATGGTGTCATTAATAGGTGATTCGTTTGGAGGATCGGGAGGACAAAGAGGTTCCGTAGGCATGAGGGAAGGTTCTGTCAAGAGATTTCTAGTTTGATCGGTGTGGACAGAAGATAGCTCTTCCCTTGGTTGGGCATCAAAGCAAGTCGAGGTGTTTCTATGGTTTTCAGAAGGATCAACCTCGAATAGGGAATCGAACTCTGAAGGTTGAATTTCTTCTTCCTCCATCGTTCGTGGTTCGAGAGAGGGCTCAACAGATGAATCTTGGGATATGGAAGGGTTAGATTCGACTGGACTCTCATAGCTCGACTCAAAAGCTTCTCAGTGGGGTTCATTATGGTTGGTAAGGAAGAAAAAGCGTTCCGAGATGTTATCTAGGAACTCTAATCATTCGGCCAGAGTTTGAGATGTGAACGAACCTCCAACGGAAATGTCGAGAGCTAGGGCAGTGGTACTATCTAATCCCATATAAAAGATTTGCAAAGCAACATCTTTGGGTATAGACAAGTCTGGGCTTATTGTTAAAAGGTGTGTGAATCTAGCCCAAGCTACACCTATAGACTCCTTCTCTGATTGCTTGAATTCAAGAATGTCACAACGCAAAGCGACTACATGTGACAAAGAAAAGAATGAGTGATAGAAGTCATTTCGAAACTTTTCCCAATCACCGTTCACACTCCCCATGTTGTGGGTGTACCATTGCTTTGCTCTCTCTGTGAGAGAGAATGCTAATCCATAGAAGGTTTTTTTTCGAACCACGGCAATGATGCCGGGACGGAGTTCATAGCCAGAGGCTGTGATTGGCCTAGAAGAGGTCGATGGCTCTGAGAACTCGTCCTCAGGGGTATAAGGTTTCCCGTAAAAGAAATGATGGGTAGAATGGTTTTCCATGATATAAGGATAAAGATAAAAGAGAGGTGAAACAAAGGATACACGGGAAGACTAGGTTCGTAGACAACTACAGCAACTGTTCCCCGGCAATGGCGCCAGAAATGCTTATTGGTATTTCTTATCGTCACGACAAATCCGCAAGCGTACGGAAAATACCGTTGTAACACTTCACCCGGTGAGTAGGGTATCGTTATTTATATTTTCCCAAAGGAACGGAGGTGGAGCGGTCTACTAGCTAGTCTAGTCCTGGGGGAAGAAAGATGGAGAAAAGGGTAGTCTGGGTAGCGTGGAAATCTACAGGATAGGTACAAAGAAAGAAGATATTTCGGCTACTACTCGCTTACTTCGGGCACCGGTTTACCCCTGGTCTGTTAGGAGCCTCCGGCTATTAGCTCTACGCCCTAGCCCCACGTGGGGGAATACAAGAGATGTATGGGGCTGTCACCACTCGTACACATACCCCTCAGACCGTTGACTAGGTGTGCAAACAAAGGAGATAGATAGCCTAGATGCCACGTCTACGCTAGCTACCTCGACCCTGACCCCCGCGAGATTCCGCCGACAGCTAGAGTCCTAAGGCCAGAGCCCCACCTCGTGAGACGAGCGATGATTCCGTAAACGAATAATAACGAGAATATAACTTACTAGGCACCGATCACCGAAGAAGTCTCGGGTGCTCGCTCAAGCGCTCGCACCGCCGAAGTACAAGCGGAGGAGGCCTGACAACTCAGGCTCTTGCTCCGCACACTCCTCTACTCTAATACAAGGTGGAACCTCTCCTCTACTCTTCTCTAGAATGGTGTGGAATGAGGGGGACAGGGCCTCCTTATATAGGGGTGTAGAGGCGGTTCCAGAGGTCCCTTCCTTGGTGCCAACTCCACCTCCACCGTCATAGAGATTACGCAGGAAGACTGATGCCAAAAATGGATGCGAAAGGCAGCGGCGGTGGTTCCGGAAAATCCTATATACCTTCCGGAAGATTTTTCCCAATGAAACTATAACCCACTACTAGCCCAATTAAGCCCACATAGTCCAACAATTGTACAACCCTAGCTCTTCTTCCCAACCCGCGCTCCGCCGCCACCCTACCGTGCGCCGCCATGGTCGGCGGCTCCCGCGCCCTGCCGGCCTCTCCCTGCGCCCCTCGGCCACCCCCGCCGCCTCCGCGGCTCGCCACGGCCTGGTGCGAGCTCCGCGCCGCGCCGCCATGGCCGCCGCACGAGCTCCGCCACCGACCCGCCATGGCTGCCGCCGGAGCTGCTCACGCCGCCAGCCATGGTGGCCGCCGCTCGTGGGTTCTCAACATTTCAAAAAATGTTGAAACATTTTTGCAAAATATTGACAAAATATGCTGATAAAACCAACATTTTCTGTAAAATGTTAGAACATTTTTGAAAAATGTTGGAAGAGATGAAATGTTGTCTAACATTTTCGAGACGAAAACATGTTGAAAAATCAACATTTCCGTAAAATGTTAGAACATTTTTGAAAAATGTTGAAACAGTGTAGTGATAAGTGGGATGGTTGGATAATAACTAGGAAGTTAGATGACCTTAAGTGAGCTGAAAGTTTCAACACTTATCCATTTTCCGCAAGCTATATAGAAGCCCCGGCGGTTCGGCCGACCCAGGATTTGGCCCAAACGGCCTCGGGTTTGGCCTGCTGCTTCCGGCGTGTGTCATATGATGTATGGCCATGGGCCCCACCTTGTTTTGCTTCTATGTGTGCGCAGGGTGAGGGAATGGCCCACGGGGCCTGCTACTGTCCCTTGCATGCATGCGTGTGCCGCGTGCTGCTGCTTTACTTTCCGGCGTTATGCGTTAAGTGGTAAGCGACGTTCCCGTCGACGACGAGGCGCCAGTGGTGACTTCGAGAATCTCCAGATCTGCCGGTGCTCAGTCCTTCGGAGGTGCTCATAAGGGTAGGGTTTGCGTACGTGTATTCATAGGGGTGAGTGTGCGTACGTGTTGTGAGCGTCTGCGTTGTAGTGTGTAATTCTGAAAAAAACTTCGTAGGTGCAAAGCCCGTAGACCTGCTGCCTTGCTTTATTACTTGCTGTTGCGTGTGAGCCTGTGAGGCCATTGGCCAGCCGTTGGAGGCCCACATGGGGTCCACTACGCCTATTGAATGCAATGCATGCATGCACTTTACGTAGTGCATTATTCTAAAAAAAAAACTTTACGTAGTGCATGGCTATGCATGTGAGTGCATTTCTTTTCTGCATGCATGGCTGTCCGGTGAGTTGGCAGGGTGCTTTTCTCAGGTAGAATGAGCTGTGTGTAGATGATGTGTTTGTCTTCTCTTTTGGGTCAATTCCACCTCTGTTCTCTGAAATAGCATAATCATCAAAACTCGTAAAAATAGTTAGTGTTAAGCTCCTATGATATGATTTATGAGATACGGTTGACGCTAAAATATTTGTTGAAAGGACCGTCAACACTATACGACATGTTACCATCCAGTAGATCATATACTTATGTCTTCAGTTGATTTTCTGTGATTAATATCATGTCTTTGTGAGTAGCATGCTACAAAATTCCCGTCGTATAGAAAAATGTAGGATCAATAATTTAGAATGGTTCTCTCTCAATAAAATTATCATGCTTCCATGTATAATGTTGTTTACAAAAGAATATTGTAATGAAATCACTTTGGTGTTTCTACTTTCACATTGCACCTTAAAATTTGTTAAAAAATTTCCGCAGCATCGTGCGGGGTATCACCTAGTTTATTGAACAATTGTGTTCTTTCTCTTCCCCATCGCTGGGCTTGTAGTAAAAGAGAACACTCAAGCTGTAATGGCATGCATTTGTCTGAGTTCTCTCATTGTTAGCCCTTGACATCATCACAAGGCTCATGGTTATGCCCTAAGTTTGCAACTTATTATTATTCTTCTGATAAAAAATATTCCTAACCCAGCTTAAATTTAGAGTTTGTTTAGATATAAGGGAGATACACCAAGAAATTTTAACTTAAATTCAAAGTCTAACTTCTTGTCGGATTTAGTATCCGAAAGTCCACCTGTGAGGGACCCGAGTGATAGATTTGTAGGTGGGGGAGATCGCAAGAAAACTCAAATGGTAATAGAGGGTGCATGTTTTTTTTTGAATTACACAGTACAATAGAGACACCCACAATGCACGCACACTCACCTCTATGAACACACACGCAAACCCTACCCCAATGAGCATCTTCGAAGACTGAACCGGTAACATCCTCAAGAATGACGAAGTCAGCACAAGTGCCTCACTATTGAGGGGAACATTACGTACCACTGAAAGCACAACGCTATTGAATCCTGATAAATTCGCTCCCACGGGAAGTCGAACTCAGGACCTTAGGTACTATTGAGGCTCTTGTAACCTCTAGACTATAGGCCCTTTCGTAGGGGGTGTAGGGTTTATCAAGGAGGTGTAATATGCTATGTCATGTGTTCTCATGCATTGTATTGCTGGTGTGCGATGAGTTGCCCTCGGATGCTATCCCTGGTCGCCTTATATAGGTTGGACCTAGAGTTACAAGTCGGATAGGATCTAATCCTAATCGGTTCGTAAGTCGAAACCAATCATACACTACCCTGTTTGCATCATCAGGAGAAAACAAAGACAAGTTAGCATGTATAAGCATTGACTATTCTATAGTCATATAGCTTAGAACATGTATTGATAAATCTTTTAACTAGTGCCATCCCTAGCAATAATGGTGCCAGAAATGCTTGTTGGCATTTCTTATCGTTACGAATAAATCCGCAAGTGCACAAGTATATCATTGTAGCATTTCACCTGGAAGTATTCAGGATATCATTATTTCTATTTTTCTAAAGGATGACACCGGTACCATATACATATCCAAGACAATATGCTAAAGTAATAAACCAAAGTTCATACATGGGTAAGACATGATATAAATATGAGGGTAATGTGACACACACAAGATAATCTCATGAATAAATAATAAATGAATAAACATAAGGTTTGGAGGGACCAAGACATACATTGGTCCTACTGGTTTCTATTTATACTAGCAAGGGTCGTACAAGTACATGCATGGTTAGCACACAACATTATTGGGAGAACATCCATCATTGGTCCTCCAAGGAAAGATATATATCTTCAGAACTCCTATGCATACCCAAACATGAGGGACTACAAGTATGTATAGGATTTCACTGCCTGCCGACTACCACTATAGACCGTGGGGCACAACCATATTCGAAGTTTGCTATTGTATCTCAGTAACATGCTCATCCACGTGATAACTATCCTAGCTCCTCCGGGACTCCGACCCTTCGGATTGACAAGCATGCATAGAGCCAGAGCAAGCCCAAAGGCACAATGAATAATTGTTGTAACTTAATTAGATAAACTAGCCTATCCATGTATATATCATAACTTATGGAACCACAAAACATGGCATGACACACTAGTGAAATAGCATAATTTCCATACTTTGTATCATAAATAGGATACTGATAAGTTGAGTATAGAGTCATACAAAAGGCCCAATGTTACATCCCACAATGACCTAAGGACAACTTAGCACTACATAAGAAAATGTCTAGCCTAGCTCCACTAGGCTGTTGACGGTTAATAGTTGTATCAAAGTTCGTTTGGATTTGCAAGCGGACAAATCCCCCGTCGTAGTCAAGGGACCCTTTTCCCCTTGAGTGTGAACCCAAGGTATCGAATCCGTGGAACAATGTGTAACGCAAGATCCAATCTAATAAGCGGAAAACACTTTGATTTTGACAAGGGTTTTTGCATCTAATCTGTGGAAGAACCATGAAAACACATCTAATCTACTTAACACCGGAGGTGGCAAGAGAAAGAGAGGATAGGTAAAACCAATCTAGAGATTGGATCGGGTCTTTTGTTGAAGTTCCAAAACCGAGAAGAATAAAGCAAACGAATCTCATTAATAGCCTCTTTAAATCGTGGCTTCCGTCCCAACCCTCAAAGGCACCTACCGTACATGTGATCAACATCCTGTCACGATGTCCTGCTTATTGTGTAGGTGAACCTAAGAGCATGTTCATGAGGGACGTTTTGAAAGCGCTCGGTAGGTCAGGTATGCACCTCTAGCCACTATGGCTACAAGAACATCCTATGCAATCTATCCGCGGAATAGATTGGAGAATAGGAAAAACCAAGTGAAGAAAAAATCATAGCGAAAGCACTTGATCGCTAGAAATCGGATTCAATCTTGCAAATTCAACATGAAGTATAATACATGGACAAGATCACCACCGGGATCTTACCTAGATCTTGATCTTAGCTTCTAGAGCTCCGACGTGGTCTTCCATGCAATGTTCCCATGTCGGCTAGGGAAACCCTAGTCAACCATCTCGACCCTCTCCTCTCCGGAATGGTGTCCCTCTCTTCTCTGCTCCTCGGCGACGGATGACGAATGGCTTGATGCGTGGCTCTTTGCACGGGGACTATAAATAGCCCGAAGGTCATCTGGATCAAAGGGGGCACCAAACCGGGCCCAGAATGTGCTGGGCCGACCGGCCTGGGCCCATTTCGGCCAAGTTCGGCCCCGGCTTTCTTCCAGACACTTCTCGTGTTTTCTTGATTATTTGCTAAATTGCATGTGGGTCCTTGACGTCATTTTCCTCACTGTTTAGATAAGGATGCTTGGCGCATGAACTCCCGCATCTTCTGTCTAGGTCCTCGATACTTCTCGGCTTCACGCTTTAGTCCTTGGCTCATTTGGAGTCATGTTCATCTTGTCTCTTGGCTTGTGCCGGGCTTCATGATCTTCTTGTAAAACCCTTGATGAACTTTACCAGGAAGTCCTCATTTAGGCTCTTAATCCCTGTGTAAACAATAAACTCCAAAAACCATGCACGAGTGCGAACTTGACATATAATGAGGGTTAGGATCGTTAGTGTGAATATCAAATTAATACCAACATTGAAGGTAAACTCATGGCTAGTTTGACGGAAATCGACCGCCAACATCCCCCCATGCTTAAATGCTCATCCTCGAGTAAGCCTTCAATGGATATCAGTGTTGCCTTTCAATGTTCATACCCTGCACTTGATCATACATGAGAAAACATAATGCTCTCTAAATTTATATTTGTTAAAGTTTCATAATGTAACGAGCCTTTATCCCTAAGGAGGGTGGATATCAATTGAGCTCTTCCCACAAGTAATTAGTCATGCTCCCAAATTTCAAATGAATCTCAGAAATTTTGAAATAAAGTTCAAGATGAAGAAAAGAGCTAAACCAAGTTCAAAAATTTAAACCTCCTTGCATCTTGCTCATGAACTCTCATCTCATCAAGTCTCTCAAGCCTATTTGTTCTACTCCTTCCCCCTCTCAAAATATATATATAAGTGGAAGGCTTTATATGGAGCTTTTGGGAAAAGTTTAGTCCTACAAAGATATTATAAATGAGATATTATCAAAACAAGACAAGCTTCTCATGATCTTACCGAGACTCGTCAAAAAGGTCATTCGAAAAATAATGTTATCAAGGAGGAGGGAGAGAGATGAACACACACTTTTAGATAGGTGGACATGTGCAAATGACAAAAATTGATCCCGAGGCACAAACGAAGTCCTCGTTATTAGATTGCATATGGTTGGAAAGATGAGTATGGGTCTTGATCTTTATCCTCTTGAAAACTCAAAAACACTAAACATAGCTAGAGAACCGGGGAGCTTTATTACTATTATATATTTTTTCTTTCTTTCTTTTTTCATAATACTTTTTCTTCTTTATCATTTTTTTCATTCATCATTTTTTTTCTTTCATCATACTTTCTCTCTCTCTCTCTCTCTCTTTTTATTTGCTCCCCTTGAACTCTAGACTATATTAGCACATCCTTGGCAACCCCCCATGCTTAGACGTTTGCTCGTCCTCGGGCAAAAGAGGTGATAAATATGTCAAGGTAGAAATTGAAGCTCTAATATTTTCTTAGAGAGAGATACTCGAAAATCTTCTAGGGATCTTTTTGGAAGTCTCCCAAAGTCTTGCTCACTTGATGCACCTTCCTTGTAATCTTCCTCGAAATATTCATCCATACTCATATATTGGGTTATGGTCAAGGAGGTGAACACAAAAAAGATATTTTTGGGTTTTGTGGGTGGATATCCGGCGAGGTTTGCGAAATTCCTAATGTGGAAACTCACTATGCACGGATAGAAGAGGCTAGCATAAAGAAAGATACACAAAAACGAAATGGCAAGCTTCTTAGTCTCGGGCCAGAGAAATCAAGCCTTGAATCAATGCACCCAAAAATAAATCTTGTACATTAAGGTTTTGCACTCAATCAAATATAAGGCTTTGGATAGGTAGAGCAACATGCGAGAGGTATTAATGACAAGGTTAGCAATACTTTTAAGAACAAAATTAAATCATCTTTAACCCATCCAAAATTGAGAGCATGAGAAAAACTATGTGTCTCATCTTTATCATAACCTCCCCAAAGGATTAAGCTAGCATTTAATTTAATTTCAGATTCGCATTTATACAGAGCATTAGCTTAAACATGCATAAATCAAGCACAAAGATGAGCAAAGTGGCAACTTTCATCATATATCAACATGGCATCAACTTATTATCTTCACTAAAGGTGATAATCATGGTGGCAAACTTTATTCATGTTGATTTAAAGCAAACACTACTACTAACACACATGCTGAAAATAAATAAGAACGGAAAATGCTATGCACCCACAAATTTGTATAAAAGCTGAAAATAAAGAAAAGGAAAGAGGGAAAATCGAACCGAAGTTGAAGGTATCATTATTATTTTTCTTCTTCTTCTTCCTTCTCCATTCTTCATCTTACGGTGGTTGATATTGATGATCTTGCTTGTAGCATGGTTGCATCGGTCCTCTTCGAAATTATTCTGGCGGTGATATGTGAAGGTGACCAATTTGATAGGCAATGTTTGCGGTCCCTTCTTCCATTTGACTTGCATTGGTTTGGATGGGGTGCCATGAAAACTTCGTTAGGAACCATGTATGGTGGAGGATGTGGTGGAGTGGCTGCCCCACTCCCCCATGCTTGCATGTGCATACTTCCTCCATATGGTGGTGGCATCCGAATCCCTCCATGTGGTTGTTCATTATCTTGATGTGCAGCCTCTCCTTCGTCTTGTGCCGCGGAGGATGATCCCTCTCCCACAATTTTCCTTTTTTATCTTCTTTGCCGGTACAAGAAATCCTTCCTCTAACCAATTTTGTCTTCATTCAATCTCAACCTCATGTCGGGAAGAGGAAGATTAATCTTTGTCAACTTGTACCTTCTCCCCTCATCTCCACTAATAAGTTTCCCTTGCTTCATGTACTCGACCCCCAAAGAAATCCGAACAAGGAGAAATTTTGGGTTCCTTGTAATCTTCTCCTGAAATCATTCCCCAAAAATCCTTCTAACATATTTTCTTGGACTTCAACTTGCTCTGGGTCTTCCTTCTTGTAACCGAGTAGTTCTACAATATATCCATAAGGAACTAGTTGCTCTTTATCTTCAAGGCGGAATGAGAGGCATGACACCCCTTCATTAATGACCGATGCCAATGTATAAGAATTTCAAAGGCAAGCTCCTTGTGAGTAGTGACACCAACTCCATTAAAGAATTGCACCCATCCAAGGTTGCTCAAGATTTGATATCTGAGTAGAATCCTACACTTGGAGGGCGTCATCGAAGTCAACATTTGGCACAAGCCTCCTCTCAAGACGAACAAGCATCTCCTCCTCCTCCTCCTCCTCCGTCTTCATGATGAATCCATTGGAATGCCTTGTAGTGTATGGTGGGTGAGTGGATGAACGAGTTGAGCATCGTGGTAGAACGAGTGGCTCCTTCGTGTGTCCTTGCGGTTTGGTGTACCGCATGGACGAGCTTCGTGTACTCCTTATGCCACCAAGGGGAAGCGTGCCACTCCTCGGTGGTGCCATGTCTTCATCCATGCTTTGGGGAGACTCGGAGATCGAGTGCCTCCTCGAAGAGCTCGATGATGACCTTCGATAATGATGAACATGTCTTCTTGGTGAAGACATTGGTGGCTCTCTTCCACATAGTTGCTGCACTAACTCACAACGAGTGCACCGAGGGGTTGCTTGCCAGTGGGAAAAACACACAAAGGAAGAATATGGATGGTGGAGTGTGAGGTGCACAAGATAGGAGGGATGTTTGCCCATAGGGTTTATGAATACTTGAACATGCAACTGCCTATCGTGGTGAAGCTAAACCAATCTATTGAGGTGTGAACATGAGGCCACTTTAGCTAAACCTACAAATGATATGTTGATGGGATGTACGTGAGTAGTGGGATCCATACTCCCGAAAAGCACGGCGACCTACCTTAAGCGTCAAAACATTATCAACATGAACAAAAGATTGAAACAAAAGAATCTTCGATTACATGACAAGATCCTGCACCCCCATGGAACTCAAAAATTTTCTAGGTTGTTTCTGGAACATATGGTCTATGAACTCAAGAACACGAATTAACAAATGGATAGAATACTTACCAGGCGAAGGGGAGCACCGAGGGTCATCAATGGACGCCAGGCCGGTCGGCCTAGGCCGATCGGCCTAGGGGCCCTCCTGCTCCATTTGCTCTGATCTTTCTCTGAGATGCTCCTTGCTCCCTTATTGCCTTGTATCCGCGTGATCCACGAGATTCCATCACCCAAATGTTCACAGCCACTCCTTTGCTTTGCAAGATTAAGGGTTCCACCTCCATTGTTTTTCTTTGTGTCACTTCCTTGTTTCCTTGCTTTATGTGCTTCCACTAATTTCCTGCAAAACAAAGCCCTTGCTTCCCCATGCTTGTCCTTTTCATGTGCCCAAGATGCCAAATGACAGATGCTTTCCCGCGATGCATCATGGATCACTATATGTTAATCAAACTCAAAGACCTCCCCTTAATCATGTTTAGATGCTAATCGCTCCTCTAATTTCAAAAATTAAAAATTAACTCAGAGCTAGCAATGAGTTTAAATATATCATTAGAGGAGATTTTAGGCATCCGAAACAATTGTAAAATTTATTTTGGTTGCACCGGGATCGATTGCTTTCATTAATTGATAGCAAGCTCCTCCGACTTGACCGTGGGGGCATAGGTTTAGGTTCTAATTTTAGCCAAACATGAGAGAGAGAGATTTTGAACAAAAATAAATTCAATGGGGCTTAGAAAAGTTCTAATTCTAGAGAAACCGATGGATGTCAAGTTGAATGAAACCAAAGATCAAGTTTCCTAGGTTCACACAAGTCCGACCATGCGTCAAAGATTAAAAACATTAAGAAACTGAGGACCAGGTGTGTCCGAGGACCAGTGGAAGGTCGCAACTTAGTGATGAGTGATTGACAACATGGTGTGGACTGATGCTTGGCTAAGCGTGCAGGTACAGCTTGCGGCTTGACTCATGTTGGTGCAGGTGAAGAACAAGCGTGAAAGGCCTTAGTCGTGGTGGCCTGTAGGTGATAGAGAGGCAAGTAGGCTTGGTTCGATGGACCCGGTGGCCGATGGGGTCAAGTGCGAGCTGTGCGGGGAAAAACTAGCAAGTTGAAGTCATGGACATGGGCCGGTGCAAGGTAGCGGATCGAGGCCGAAGCTTGCACGCGAGGTTTGGTGGTTTGCTCACAATACCATCGGTGGACGGTTTCTTGGTTTGGGCAGCAAAACCAAGTCCGGAGGCCCGATGTGACAGAGACGGTGATCCGGGAGTGTCGGGAAGCTTCGAGGCGGGGGACACGTGGCGTGATCGCGGGGCTTGCGTCGAGGCTAAGCAAGTCCGCCGTGGAAGCGTGTCCGCTCAATGAAGACTTTACCATATTGCCCCTGAGGGGTGTGTATCTTCATTTCAAGTTGAAGGGGTAGCGTGGTCATTTGCCTCCTCCGGTGGACTTCGTATAAATAGCGGAGAGGTGGATGGCATCTCTCTCTTGTACTCTAGTGTTTCCTCCCGCGGTAGATCGCTCTGGACTACTTCTTTTCCTCTGCTTTCGTTAGGCTATATTCTTGTATAGACTCTGACCTCGGGATGTATGGAAGCATTCGGCATTGCGGTGATCTCCTAGCTCTTTGTGATTTTCATGTCATTTTCAGAGCTATTTTTGGGGTGTTTCGTTCTTGGCTCGATTCGTTGATTTGAGGGTGTTTTTCTTCGGATTTCTTTGAGGGGATCATGGGTGGATGCCTTGTGCATCTTTGGGTGTGATCTTGACCCCTCAAACACTAGGAAACCCCTCCGATTCACGAGTTTTGGTTAGAGCCTGAGTTCTTGGTGGTGGTTCATGTGATCCACGATTCCCGGTGATTTAGTGAGTTAGAGGTCGAGATTTTTGGGGCATAGCTTCCTCTTGTGACGCTTTTCACCTCCCCGAAATCTTGTCTCAAGAGCTCAAGCTGTTTGGGATATCCGGTGATGAGTTTGGAGGGTTGACTCCCGAGCTCGAGCATTTTCTAGTTCTGTTCGTGTGTGGCGGACAGTCCGCCCGATACACGTGGACAGTCCGCGAGGGTCGTGTTCATCGCAGTTCATCACGTGTTCATGCGAGTTCGTGTTTCGATCCATTGCGCCCCTAGGGTTTTGTTGTAGGCGGTTTTGCGGACAGTCCGCCGGCCAGTGACAGATGTTCCGCGTGGGCAAGTTTGAGCAGGTGTTTCTGGTGCTTTTGCTAGACGGTCCGCAAGGCCTACCCGGACAGTCTGCGACACTAGCGGATGGTCCACGTGGCTCAGCCGGACAGTCTGATTTTCTCGGTGCGTCTCTGGTGGTTCTGTTAGGGTTTTCGGACAGTCCGCGTAGGGGGTCCGGACAGTCCACCCAGGTGCTGTGGACGGTCCGCCCGTACTGCACGGACAATCTGCGCCTAGCCTTCGCAGATTGGGCTAAGTGCTTTGATTCTTGTCTTGTGCTTCCGCGCTTTGATTCGAGGCTTGTCTCTAGGACTTGTAGCCTTGTGTGTGCCTAGTCTAGAGCTTCTTTGGTGTGTGCGAGTGATCGGAGTGGCAATCGGGGTATAGGCCGAGTTCATCCTTCGGGAAGAATTTTTTATCGGCTCCCATTCACTCCCCCATCTCTGGTCTCCTATTCGGTCCTTCATTTGGTATCAGAGCCAGTTACGGATCTTCGTGATTCTAACTACTCTAAGATCCAAAGATGGGTGACTATGGAAAGGGGTCGGGTCCTCCACACTTCGATGGCAAGAATTACCCGATGTGGGAGAGGCGCATGGGCGCGTTTTTGCATGGGTCTGATCTAGGATTTGACCCAAAATCCTCACTATGTCAATCCAGACAGTTTCCTCCTTCCAGAATCGTGGGACATGTTTGAGGCCAACAGCAAGGCTGTTGATTACTTGTTCCGTGCTCTCTGTGCCTCGGAGTTCGAGCGAGTGTACGTAGAGAATGTGGCCAGAAAGATATGGCTTAAGCTCAAGAATGCTCATGTTGGCAATGCCCAGGTGCAAGCTTGTTTGTTTTCCACTTACCGAAGAGAGTACAAGAACTGCACTCATCTCCCCGGTGAGTCGACCGATGTGATGTTCCAGCGCTTCACCAGCATAGTCAACAACATGAGGGCCAATGTGACAGTGCTCCCATACACAGATCATGATCAAGCTATCAAGCTTTTGCATGACCTGGATAGGTCTGTGTGGAGTGCCAAGGTCGAGGCCATTGAGGAGTCGAGCATGTATGATACCTTGTCGCTTGATGAGCTGTTCTCTAAGCTCAAATCTTCAGAGGTTGATCGTGGCTTGAGAGCCAGGAGCGAGAGCCCCACTGATCTCATAGTTTGGCTCTTGTCTCAGGATCAAGGACTAATGCTAACTCTGCCGGTTTTTCTTTGTCCAGTCTTGTGTCCTTGACAGATGAGGACTTTGAGGTGCTGAGCGAGGATGATCTCGCCTTGTTGAGCAAGAGGTTTGGGCGGATGTACGAGAACCGCGAGAATGCGAGGAGAAGCTCGACGATGTGCTATCGGTGCGGGAAGCACGAGCACTTCATCGCCGAATGCCCTGAAGCCATGGAGATCAAGAATGACTACAAGGGCAAGCCCAAGCATGACTACAACAAGCACCACTCCCGGAACGACTACAAGAACAAGCGCAATGACAAGGGCGAGAGAAGGCCCAAGAAGTGTAGCGGGTACAAGAAGAAGATGGCTCGAGCGATGGTTGCCGGAGCGAGTGACATCGACTCTACTTCCAGCAACTCTTCTTCCGGCTCGAGCAGGGATGAAGAGCAAGATCGACACAAGGACAAGCGGCACACAGGCAAGAACTTCACCGGCCTCAGCTTCATCACATAAGGTAGATTTTGCGGCATGGCGCACTCCAAGAAGGGTAAGAAGCATAGCTCGGATTCGAACTCCGACTCCGAGGAAGAGATACAACATGATCCCAACTTCTTGCTAGAGGAGAATGCTAGGCTGAATGAGTTGCTTGATAACCATGATGATGTGCTTAGGAAGACCTACCAGGAGAAGAGAGAGTTTAGGTCTTTGTTGGGTGATGCTAAGGACAAGATAGTTGAGCTTGAGTCTTTGCTTGTTGATGCTAGAACTGAGATAGACTCTTTGAAAGCTGCTCATGTTGTTTCTGATAAGGTTGATTCTGGTGATTGCAATGTGTTTCTAGCTGATTTGACTGCTCTCAAGGAGAAGCATGCCTCAACAATTGAGGAACTAGATGTGCTTAGGATTGAGTGTGATGAGTTGAAATCTAGACCTGCTTTGTTAGGTGCTTTGCACTTCTTGTCCTGTGTTGCATGCTAGGCTAGTTGAATCTCATACCAAGATAGTTTCTCTTGAGGCTGCATTGAAAGCTCCCATTCCTACATCATGCTCTACCTGCGAAATGCATTCTTTGAAAAACATGGAACTTGCACACTATGTTGACCATTTGCAGGATGAGAATGATGAGTTGAGAAAATTGATGGTGTGGTTGTCTGGGCATGAGCCACAATTGAGTTTGATGTTGGCTCAGTTTAAGAGATTTGATGGTCAGGCGTTGGGGATTGGAAAGAGTGGTGAGAAGAGTGGTGAGGGAGAAGAGAAAGCTAGAGAGATTCCAATTCCACCACATACTACACCCATGAAAAAATTCGAACCCAAGCCAAACCATCTCAGAAACAAGCTTGATACAACCCCAGATCCACCGGTGTACCCCCACAAGTCAGAAAACTACCAGAAACCCATCAAGTTTGTGAGCACCCATGGGAGTGTCTTTGGTGAGAAGTCAGGAGAGAAAGCTGTTGAGAAGCCCACAGAAAAGCCACACCCTAAGCCACAGCAGATCCGCTTCCATTGTGAGTATTATGGGAGGGATGGGTATAAGGATGAGTTCTATTTCAGGAGGAAGAGAGATGAGAGGTTGGCTAGGGAGATGGCAAACAAGGATAGGTACCACCTGTCCCATGGGGTGCCTGAGCCTCGTAGAGGGCCTCTACCTAGGGGTGAGGTGTTTGTCTGTACAGTTCCCGTGGAGGTGATTTTGCTCAGAGAATAGGCGTGTTGGGTTTGGGCGTGGTGAGTTGGCTGGACGTGCTCCTGCTCGTGACCGTTACGAGTTTGGGAGGCACGATCGGAGCTTTGGGTCTCAGATGGACTATGGGCCACATTTTCCCCCTCGTGGTGTGCGTACTCCTCTAGTGAGACATGACAGGTTCTTCGGTGGTAGGCGTGAGAGGGCTCCACCTAGAGGCTTTGATAGGATGGATTTTACTAACCCTTCTTTTGAGCCCTTCTTTTGAGCAAATGGCTCGACACTGGTTTGACTCCTTTGGTACTAACCCCAGTGTTGAGTCGCTTGCTCATTCTCATCCTCGTTTTTTATTGCAAGTGGGAGGCTTGGAGGACTTTTGGTTGATCGACTCCGGTTGCTCACGTCACATGACCGGAGATCGTGGGTGGTTCTCCAGGCTCACCCCGATGAGTACGAGGGAGTACATCACTTTCGAGGATAATGGGAGAGGACGAGTGCTTGTTAAAGGTATGGTGAAGGTGAGTAGCAAGGTGACCCTAAAGAGTGTGGCTTTGGTCAAGTCACTTGGTTTTAACCTATTGTCAATATCCTAGTTGCTTGTGAAGGTTTTGAGGTTCGTTTTAAGTTGGGTGGTTCTTGTGTGCTTGATTCTCGAGACGATCTTGTCTATACGATCATCCCTGAGAGTCAAATCATTCATGCCAATTTTTCCCAGTCTATTGGTCCTCCTCGATGCTTTGTTGCTAGCGTTTCGGCCGAGCTTTGGAAATGGCATAGGAGGTTAGGACACTTGAGCTTTGAGTTGCTTTCCCGCTTGAGTGGTCTTGATCTTGTCCGAGGATTGCCTAAGTTGAAATTCGAGAAGGATTTGGTTTGTGCATGGAAAGATGGTTGCTGCTTCTCACGCCCCTCTGACTGCGGTCATGACCAAGCGACCTTGTGAGCTATTGCACATGGATTTGGTTGGGCCAGCTCGTGTTCGCTCTACAGGTGGGAAGTGGCATGTTTTAGTTGTGGTTGATGATTTTTCGAGGTACTCTTGGGTTTTCTTTTTGGAGGATAAGAGCGAGACATTTGGCTTTGTTCGAGACTTGATCTTGAGTTTGAAGAATGAGAGACATGGTGATGACATTCGAGCTATACGTAGTGACAATGGCACGGAGTTCAAGAACTCTCATTTTGATGCCTTTTGCAGTGATCTTGGTCTTGATCATCAGTATTCTTCTCCATACGTCGCTTGGCAGAATGGCATAGTGGAGAGGAAGAACCGGACCCTTTGTGAGATGACCAGGACGATGCTTGATGAGCATAGGACTCCTAGGCGTTTCTGGGCCGAGGCGGTCAATACCGCTTGCTATGTCTCAAATCGCATCTTCCTTCGTGCTTTCAAGAAGAAGACCTCTTATGAGCAGATGCATGGGCGACAACCCAAGGTGAGTCACTTTAGAGCTTTTGGTTGCAAGTGTTTCATTCTGAAGAAGGGCAAGTTGGATAAGTTTGAGTCTAGATGTTCAGATGGTATTTTCCTCGGTTATGCGATTCACTGTAGAGCATATCGTGTGCTCAACCTTGACACTAACCGAATCATGGAGACTTGCGAGGTAACATTCGACGAGACACAACCATGTAGTTCTTCTACTTTTGACTGTGCAGGTGACGAGGAGATTGGAGCAAGGATCTTTGAGGATGAGAAGGATGGAGATGGAGATGAAGACGATGATGGTGTTGATGCTCCCGTGGCTGATCGTGTACACGCTACTTCCACTACGAGGACAACGATCAAGGATGGTCCATCCCCTACACCCACTGCGATTGAGGCTGTTCGAGTGGAGGCTGCTGCTGAGGGGGAGATTGTGTCCAGGTGAGAGGCTCCGCGGCGTGTACAGGAGGATCACCCACCGACGACGATCATAGGTGACCTTCATTAACGCATTACACGGTCGAGGTCAAGGAATACTTCTCACTTTTCTCACTCTGCATTTGTTGCTTCGTTTGAGCCTAAAGATATTCGACACGCTTTGTCTAAAGAGAATTGGGTGAATTCCATGCATGAGGAGTTGGAGAACTTTGAAAGAAACCAAGTTTGGGTGTTAGTCGATCCACCACCAAATTGCCGTCCCATAGCTACCAAGTGGGTGTGGAAGAACAAGGAAGGTGAGAATGGGTTGGTTGTGAGAAACAAGTCGAGGTTGGTGGCTTAGGGGTTCAACCAGAAAGAGGGTATAGATTATGAGGAGACATTTGCTCCTGTAGCCTGTTTGGAGGCAATTAGGATCCTTCTAGCCTTTGCCGTGGCTAAAGGGTTCGTGTTGTACCAAATGGACGTGAAG
Organism: Cenchrus fungigraminus; assembly: GCA_036936925.1. Classification (NCBI taxonomy): domain Eukaryota; kingdom Viridiplantae; phylum Streptophyta; class Magnoliopsida; order Poales; family Poaceae; genus Cenchrus; species Cenchrus fungigraminus. The sequence continues at coordinate 83,003,265 of CM072771.1, read as the reverse complement.
AGTGCTTTCTTGAATGGGGTGATAGAGCAAGAAGTGTATGTGAGGCAACCCCTGGGGTTTGAGAGTGAAAAATACCCACATTGTGTATACAAACTCCAGAGAGCACTTTATGGGTTGAAATAGGCATCGAGGGCTTGGTATGGTATGTTGAGAGGTTTTTTGCTGAGTAAGGGGTTTGTGATGGCCACAGTTGATAAGACCCTAGTTCTCCTTAAGCATGGAAATGACCTGTTGATTGTTCAGATTTACGTGGATGACATAATCTGTGGTGGCTCTTCTCATGATCTTGTTGCCAGATTTGCAGATGACATGAGCAGGGAATTTGAGATGTCTATGATGGGCAAGCTGCAGTTTTTCTTAAGACTCCAGATCAAGCAGTGCAAGGACGGGACGTTTGTACATCAGGTGAAGTACACCAGGGACATGGTGAAGAAGTTTGGCATGAACAATTCCAAGCCGCTAACTACACCGATGGGTACCACTACGGCTTTGGACGCGGATGAAGATGGCGAACCCGTGGACCAGAAGGAGTACCAGAGCATGATCGGCTCCCACCTCTACTTGACGGCGACGAGGCCGAACATACAGTTTAGTGTGTGTCTGTGTGCTCGTTTTCAGGCTTCACCAAGGACTTCACATCGGCAGGCCGTCAAGCAGATTTTCAGGTACTTGAATTACACTCCTGAGTTTGGTCTTTGGTATTCTGCCTCCTCGACACTCAGACTTCACGGGTACTCCGATGCTAATTTTGCTGGGTGTCGATTGGACCGCAAGTCTACCACTCGGTGTTGTCAGTTTCTTGGTTCTTCTTTGGTCTCTTGGTCATCTCGCAAGCAATCCAGTGTAGTCCAGTCCACTACAGAGGCCGAGTATGTAACTGCAGCCAGTTGTTGTTCCCAGCTCCTATGGATGACCTACACTATGAGCAATTTTGGTGAGGAGTGCTCCCAGGTTCCACTCTTTTGTTACAGCTCCAGTGCCATAAGTGTAGCCAAAAACTCAGTCCTTCACTCCAAAACGAAACACATCGAAGTGAGATACCACTTTCCGAGGGACAATGTTGAGAAAGGGAACATTTCTTTGTCCTATGTACCTACCCAAGATCAGTTAGCCGACATATTCACTAAACCACTTAACCAAGTTACCTTCACATGCTTGCGAGGTGAACTTGGAGTGTGTTTTCCTTTCTAGATGGGTCTTGGAGCTTCTCATGTATATATGTGATATATGTATCATTTTGTTGCATTCCATGCATGCATTTTACCTTTATATACAAAACCTGGTAGGATAGCCATCTTTGGATCATTTGTGCTAGGATGAGTTTCTCTTATATACTTTGATCACTATGAGGTGCTATATGCGAGATATGTGTATGCTTTGGGAATGGTGATGTGAATACTATGCTCTTGATGGTATTGTCATATGTTCATGATGAGATAGCTTTCTTTTGTTGAAAATGCTAAAATTGCTTCACTCATGAGTAGATACTTGTCTATGCTCAATTTGTGGTCAAATGCCTATATCATGCTTAGTTTGTGCTTGAGTATCATGTTCGTTTTGCTTGGGTCAAAGACCCATTTGTCATGGTAAATGTTTAGCCCATATGTTCACTTGTGGAGGAGCATAAGCTTCTTTTTGCCGCAAAGGCATTTCATGTACCATTCTTAATTTTGAAAATGAAATTCGTGTATGAATTTCCTTTGCTTGATAAATGAGCTCTTAATCATGTCTTTATGTTTTGATGTATATATCTTGGGTGCTAAACCGTTGCATGATGTCTACCATGAGAAGTCTCATTTTAAGAAGTAGACACATGGCTCAGTGGCATTGACATGACAACTAGTAGCTTATGGGTGTTTGCTATGATCTTGTGATGAGAACTTGTGATCTTGTATGAGCTTTGTATGATCTAGTGTATTTGTTTTCAAATTGCCATGGATAGGGCTTTGCTCATTAGATTAGTGTTTCTTTGTGAAAATTGCTTAAAATTGCTTTTGACCATGTCACATGCTTATATGTCTCTACTTTCTCGATGGCAATGCGCTAACTACACCATGTCTACTTTGCTTGCTCTATGTCTCATTTATAACATTTTGTTGTGCTTATAACTGAGAAGCTTGGTAGATTGTATATGTTTTGACATGCATTTTTCATGTAAACAAGGGGGAGAATTTCATGCATCTTGATTCATGCATTGTCAACAAGGGGGAGAATATGTGTGAAACGTGGATAGTTTTGTGAGATTGTTGCATGTGGGGAGAAAATTTTGAGAAAAGAGGTTGCATTTGCTCAGGGGGAGTTTGCATATCTGCAGGGGGAGCTCCTTTGGTTTGCCTGAGTTTTGTGCTTTGTGGTGTGCTCTTTGTGAGCTTTGTTTGTCTCGGCTGTGTTGAGCCGTTGCCCTTGCCTTAGGGGGGCGAGACTTGGTCTGGTGAGTGATCGAGTTTTTCGCTTGCTCTTTGGCTTTGGATCACTTGCTTGGAGGTTTGTGTTCGTGGTTATTTTCTTTTCTTTTTCTCTATGATGGTCACTACGGGTGTTGTCAATGCACTCATCAAGGGGGAGATTGAGGACCAGGTGTGTCCGAGGACTAATGGAGGGTCGCTCGTTAGTGATGAGTGATTGACAACGTGGTGTGGACTGATGCTTGGCTAAGTGTGTAGGTACAGCTTGCGGCTTGACTCGTGTTGGTGCAGGTGACAAGCGCGAAAGGCCTTTGCCGTGCTGGCTTCCGGGTGATGGAGAGGCAAGTAGGCTTGGTTCGATGGACCAGGTGGCCGATGGGGTCAAGTGCGAGCCGTGTAGTGCAAGACTAGCAAGTTGAAGTCATGGACATGGGCCGGTGCAAGGTAGCAGATCGAACCCGAAGCTTGCACGCGGGGGTTTGGTGGATTGCCCACAAAACCATCGGTGGACGGTTTCTTAGTTTGGGCTGCAAAACCAAGTCCGGAGGCCCAATGCGACGGAGACGGTGATCCGAGAGCGTCGGGAAGCTTCGAGGTGGGAGGCACGTGGCGTGATCGCGGGGCTTGCGTCGAGGCTAAGCAAGTCCGCGGTGGAAGCGTGTCCGCTCGATGAAGACTTGACCATATTGCCCCTGAGGGGTGTGTATCTTCATTTCAAGTTGTAAGGGTAGCATGGTCATTTGCCTCCTCCGGTGGACTTTGTATAAATAGCAGAGAGGTGGATGGCATCTCTCTCTCTTGGATTCTAGGGTTTCCTACCCCGGTAGATCGCTCTGGACTGCTTCTTTTCCTCTGCTTTCCTTAGGCTAGATTCTTGTATAGACTCTGACCTCTGGATGTGTGGAAGCATTCGGCATTACGGTGATCTCCTAGCTCTTTGTGATTTTCGTGTCATTTTCAGAGCTATTTTAGGGGTGTTTCGTTCTGCGCTGGATTCGTTGATTTGAGGGCGTTTTCTCTCAGATTTTTTTGAGGGGATCATGGGTGGATGCCTTGTGCATCTTTGGGTGTGATCTTGACCCCTCAAACGCCGGGAAATCCCTTCGATTCGCGAGTTTTGGTTGGAGCCCAAGTTCTTGGTGGTGGTTCATGTGATCCGCGATTCCCGGTGATTTATTGAGTTAGAGGCCGAGATTTTTGGGGCACAGTTTCCTCTTGTGATGCTTCTCATCTCCCCCAAATCTTTTCTCAAGAGCTTTAGCCGTTTGGGAGATTCGGTGATGAGTTTGGAGGGTTGACTCCCGAGCTCGAGCATTTTCTTGTTCTATTCGTGCGTGGCGGACAGTCTGCCCGATACGCGCGGATAGTCCGCTAGGGTCGCGTTCGTCGCGTGTTCGTGCGAGTTTGTGTTTTCGATCCGTTGCACCCCTAGGGTTTTGTTGCAGGCGGTTTTGCGGACAGTCCGTCGGTCAGTGACGGACGGTCCGCGTGGGCAAGTTTGAGCAGGTGTTTCTGGTGCTTTTGTCGGACGATCCGCGAGGCCTACCCGGACAGTCCGCGACACTGGCGGACGGTCCGCGTGGCTCAGCCGGGCAGTCCGATTTTCTCGGTGCGTCTCTGGTGGTTCTGTTAGGGTTTTCGGACAGTCCGTGTAGGGGGTCCGGACAGTCCGCGCAGGTGCTGCGGACGGTCCGCCCGTACTGCACGGACAGTCCGCGCCTAGCCTTCACAGATTTGGCTAAGTGCTTTGATTCTTGTCTTGTGCTTCCGCGCTTTGATTCGAGGCTTGTCTCTAGGACTTGTAGGCTTGTGTGTTCCTAGTCTAGAGCTTCTTTGGTGTGTGCGAGTGATCGGAGTGGCAATCGGGGTATAGGCCGAGTTCATCCTTCGGGAAGAATTTTTTATCGGCTCTAATTCACTCCCGCCCTCTCTGGTCGCCTATTCGGTCCTTCAGAAACATAGCGAGGCTCTCCTCACGTGTTTTTATCATATAAAACAAGCAACCTTAACATCATGGATAGGATGAAAAGTTGGGGTAGGTTCTGAATTTTTGGTACTAGTTTCTCAAAAAGAAGCAAATAAACTTGGGATGGCTCAAGTCATTGGTTTATGAACAATAGAAAATTCAAGTAAAATGATCGAGCAATTATAATGTCTCCAAAGATTGTTCAACCACATAAGAGCTTATGGTATGTATTACGTAGAAAATTCTAAGACCAACTTACTTGAAAAAATCGAGAAATTCTTCGGGTTGCCCTCCCGGTAGCTTGACTCTTGACTCGACGAATGGGTTGCCTCCCACCAAGCGCTTCGTTTATAGTCTATGGCTAGACTTCTTCTCTTCTTCACTTTGGATCAATGCTCTTTGCGGGCGTTGCAATCTTGGGGACCCCACTTCTACACCATCCTTGGCTTTGGTGTAGGTTTATTCTTCGGCTTAGTCATCTTTTTGGTCTTCACAGGCGGGCGTTGATTCTTGGTCTTGACGGATGCAACAACTTTTGTGTCTCCGCTTCATTCTCCTTTGGCTCCTCCCTTCCGATGCAATGATGAGGTAGAATGTATTTTATATTGACCATGTTACATACCCGAATCGTGGTTAACTTGAATGCACTCCTCTCGCCATCACTTGATCTCCCCCTTGTCGACGTCGATTGTTGCTCCGATAGTTTTGAGGAACGATCTCTCTAGGATGAGTGGTGGATGAGGTTGATCTCCTTTTGATCTTGGAGGTGGAGTTTCTCTTGGAGATTCCGACGATGTCCGGCCTCCGCTTTTAGATCTTCGTGTTGCACGTCACCTTTGCCTGCAAAATTTTTCTAGACCATCCACAAAATATATGTTTTTTTGTTGGAGATGTAGCCGTCCACCTCCCATTAGGGTTAGCCAAGTATATACAAAAACTAAAAGAAAACTAGGGTTTAGCAAAACCGTAGATTAGATTGATTTTTTTATTGAGAATGATCAAAATTAAGAGATGCAAAAGAAAAATCAAGAGAAAAACTGAAAATATTTACAAACGCAATACTAGATTGAATCTTGATTACTTGTTCCCCGGCAACAGCGCCAGAAAAAGGGGTTTGTTGACGGTTAATAGTTGTATCAAAGTTCGTTTGGATTTTCAAGCGGACAAATTCCCCGTCGTAGTCAAGGGACCTTTCTTCCCTTCAGTGTGAACCCAAGGTATCGAATCCGTGGAACAATGTGTCACGCAAGATCCAATCTAATAAGCGGAAAACACTTTGATCTTGACAAGGGTTTTTGCATCTAATCTATGGAAGAACCATGAAAACACATCTAATCTACTTAACACCGGAGGTGGCAAGAGAAAGAGAGGGGAGGTAAAACCAATCTAGAGATTGGATCAGGTCTTTTGTTGAAGTTCCAAAACCGAGAAGGATAAAGCAAACGAATCTCATTAGTAGCCTCTTTAAATCGTGGCTTCCGTTCCAACCCTCAAAGGCACCTACCGTACACGTGATCAACATCCTGTCACGATGTCCTGCTTATTGTGTAGGTGAACCTAAGAGCACGTTCATGAGGAACGTGTTGAAAACGCTCGGTAGGTCAGGTATGCACCTCTAGCCACCATGGCTACAAGAACATCCTATGCAATCTATCCGCGAAATATATTGGAGAATAAGAAAACCCAAGCGAAGACAAAATCGTAGTGAAAGCACTTGATCGCTAGAAATCGGATTCAATCTTGCAAATTCAACATGAAGTATAATACATGGACAAGATCACCACGGGGATCCTACCTTGATCTTGATCCTAGCTTCTAGAGTTCTGACGTGGTCTTCCATGCAAGGTTCCCACGTCGGCTAGGGAAACCCTAGTCAACCATCTCGATCCTCTCCTCTCCGGAATGGTGTTCCTCTCTTCTCTGCTCCTCGGTGATGGATGATGAATGGCTTGATGCGTGGCTCTTTGCACGGGGACTATAAATAGCCCGAAGGTCATCTAGGTCAAAGGTGGCGCTGAACCGGGACTAAAATGGGCTGGGTCAGCCGGCCTGGGCCCAGTTCGGCCCTGACTTTCTTCCAGACGCTTCTCGTGTTTTCTTGATTATTTGCCGAATTGCATGTGGGTCCTTGACGTCATTTTCCTCGCGGTTTAGATAAGGGTGCTTGGCGCATGAACTCTCGCATCTTCTGTCTAGGTCCTCGATACTTCTCGGCTTCACGCTTTAGTCCTTGGCTCATTTGGAGTCATGTCCATCTTATGTCTTGGCTTGTGCCGGGCTTCATGATCTTCGTGTAAAACCCTTGATGAACTTTACCCGGAAGTCCTCATTTATGCTCTTAATCCCTGTGTAAACAATAAACTCCAAAAAGTATGCACGAGTGCGAATTTGACATATAATGAGGGTTAGGATTGTTAGTGTAAATATCAAATTAATACCAACATTGAAGGTAAACTCATGGCTAGGTTGACGGAAATTCACCGCCAACATAGGCTAAATGGAATATGTCTTAGATTTAGAGAGAGAGAGCCCTCAAGTGTGGTATGTGTGAGAGAGGGGTTCTCCTCCTCCTTTAATAGCTAAGTAAGGGTGGTTGCCGCAAGGCATCTTCCTCAACCACCATAGGGAGTGTACACGAAGGTGCTACATGGAAGCTAATAGGATCGAGGGGCCATTGCCTTGGTTCGACTGAACCAGGTAGTTGCCGCCCCACGATTGCCTTTCTATGGTGCGCCTTGTTGCTGATTCTTGTGGAACCTCTTCAGATTGGGCTAGTTTGCTCCGGTATGTGAGCCCTTTAATCCTAACTCTTGTGTGTAATGTTCTACGGTGCATTTCTCTTGCATTCAAGCTTATTTTCCCCTTTTGTGTAGACTTGTGTTCATGAAAACACTTAGTCTCCAATACACATGGAACTAGGATACTCTAAATAAATATGCAAGTAAGAATCGTAAAGTTTTCATTTATTTATTTAATTCTATGACAGTCGGATTTGGCCCTTAATGACCGTCAACATGTAGCAATACAAGATGCAACATCAGTACGTTTGGTACATAAAGTGAAGGCAACCAAACTGAGCATCTTTTTCACTAGCAACACTGTCCCCATCTTCCTCCAAGAGATACTTAGGTTGATGATGATCCTTAACCGTAGAAGATAAGCTAGCAGTCGAAGGCTTGATTTTGGTGGTCTTGCCTATCCACATATAAGTTGATAGCCACAAGGGCATGAGTTGTCGACTGATGAAGATAGATATCATACTCATGTAGAATATCCACGATAATGGGATCAAGGGAAAGGCCAGTGTATAGAAGATCACAAAAGATAACAACCTTATTCTTAAACAGATCTGAATGACCTGGGAACTTGGAGGCCTAGTGGTGCAGACCTTCCGCTTTGACTGAAGATTCCCTATGTCATCACGAGGAATGAAGATCTAACTGAAAATAATGGTCTTGGCTCTTTTTTTTTATCACCATCACCACCAGGGAAGGACACTTGTGCTTCGAAGCCATAAGCTCAAAAATTACTTATCCTTGAAATCTACTGCACAAGCGAGGAAGGTAATGATTACCGAATGGAGACAAAGGGGACTTCAGACCTTAGGCAAAGATGAACCGACAGTGGTAAAAAATGAGTCGTATGGGCCCTGCATCTGGGTATTTATAGGCCATGAGTTGAAAGATAAGAAAGGACCAGGAAATTTTCTTTACTCCGATGCAAATCATGTAATTTGAGGTTCGGTGCGTGCCAGTGAATTTGATCTGTAATTGGCAAGGGACAAAAATGTGTTAAATTATAGAATGTATCAGCTAGATTTCTGAAATGCCCTACTGAGAATATCGGCTGAGTCCAATATGGCTTGATGAGCTATCGTCTTTGAATATGTTGCAATGATGATAAGTCAATTTAAATTGTAATTAAAGACTATCATCTATGATCAGCCGATGAAAGATTAAAGTTTAAACACAAATCTAGGTTGACTATGTCTACTTTTAGTAGATTGAAGTAATTGACAACCACGATAGAGATCAAGATCTAGGCTGGATAAACTGTGATAAAAGCTAAGACCAACAAGACTAAATAAATAACCTTGCAAGAACAATAGATATCAATAACTAGTGAATGTAAACAGAAACTGATTAAGGAGGCCTAAACTGACAACCTAACCAGATGTATTACATGTTCAATAACTTGGTGAATAAGTTAGATTTAGATAAAAGCGACGTGTTGTCAATAGGGATCTAATGTACTCAGTAAGTATTAGATGAACCAAACCACAATGATGTGTCTCATAGTTAAAGCCTAGACACACCATGTAAAACAGAAGGACTTACAAGGCAGCCGGAGGTCAAGCGAGGCCCGCTTTATCGTAGAAGTCATCGAAAAATAGAAAATAAAATAAAAGTTCTATGACGAAGTTGCTGAAAAAGTAATTGAAAGAGTATATGACATGTTTTGATTGATGTGTGTTTTTACAAGCTCACACCACTGGTATTTATAACCTAAACTAAAGACTCCTAGTCGATTAGGGCATTACAAAGATTGACGGCAAATAAACTAATAATTAGCAAATAAAAATGACTCGTAAAAGAGTCAAACTTCACAAAGAACCCTAGGTGGCGTAGGCCACTAGTTTCCAATTCTCGCTCTATCGTCGGCTACGACATCATATCGGATGCCTCCCACTCCTGCCTCAATAGGCTTTCTTTCCTACTGCAGCATTGGCCATGCATGGTGCACATGGCTGGTGTGGGCCCATAGTGATCACACAACATGGTGCATGCAGTGGCACTAGACACATAGACACGGCCAAGAGGGGTCATTTTTGGCTTGTGGTTGACCGAAGAGGACGTAATAATTCTAAGGGGTGAGTTTGTGATATCCTGGCCCAGGGTTTAATAGGATTGATAAGAATACACATACCAACAAGTCGCAACCACTTTTCTAGAAGCTCATCTCGAAAAAAAACTCTAAGGTTAATCGTGCTTGGCCTACAGCAATTTTGGGATAAGTGACCGACTGAGAAGTTCTTCTCAAGTGCGCACGAGAGAGGACAAAGTGCACAAAAAAGACTTGTGTTGATTTGTGAGGGGATTCTTGAGGTCCTAGAGAGTTGACAGGTGTAAGCGGGCCTGACCCCAGTATTAAGCACCTTTGGAGTCTTCAACACCTTCAACAAATTAGAAGTCTTGAACACCTTCGAAGCGAACCATAACTTAAAATCTATTTTCCGGTTGATTCTCGATGCAGGGGAATAAATTGATGAAAGACCTTTGGAGTAATAAAGGGACCTTAGGGAAGAAGCAATGAATGGACGCTTTGATGGGCCCTCTGAAAGATAGGAATCACCTTGATTACACTGGGCTCTCATCAGAGGGAAGCAAGCATGGGCCTCCAAAGGGGTGGCGTGTACAAAAAGACAAGCCATCTGCCACGTGGGATGAGAAGGCAATATGAGGCACCAGATGGAAGATGTTGTTTGAGGGTCGTATTTCCCATTGGAATCAATGTGACATCCTTGCTTAGGGCTTAATAAGATTGATATAATACTCATACTAACAAGTTGCAACTTCTTTTTCGGAAGCTCATCCCGAAAGAACTCCAAGTTTAAGTGTGCTTGGCTTGGAGCAATTTTGGGATGGGTGACTGACTGAGAAGTTCATTCCAGGTGCGCACAAGTGATGAAAAATATGCAAAAAAGACGTGTTGTTTTGTGTGGGGATTCTTGAGGTCCTAGAGAGCTGCCAGGTATAAACAGGCTTGGTCCCCGAGGGTATGTTACAATTGGATCAGAGGCGACCCTCGCAGTTTCACATGCGTGTGCAGTCGCAATCACGCAAGCATGGTGCACATGGTTGATGTGGGCCTGGAGTGGTCACAAAATCATGGCACATTCGACCAGACACACAAATGTGGCTAGGAGGGGGTATTCCTGACTTGGGGTTGACCGAAAAGAACATTGGTCTTCTAAGAGGGTGAGTAAGTAACATCCTTGCGCAGAGCTTAATAGGTTTGATAGAATATTCATACCAATTAGTTGCAACTTCTTTTCCAAAAGCTCATCTCGAAAGAACTCCAAGGTTAAGCGTGCTTGGCCTGAAGCAATAATTGTGTGGAGTACTTCAACAATGTGGACTAAGAGAGGCTTAGTGCCTACCGATACCACGGTATAAATCATGTGTCAAGAGTTTGCTTCCTCCCATCCCTCTTTATTTTTCCACATTTCATAATTATAATCTTTTGTGTGCCTCTACTTTGATAGAGTAGTATATTGCTAGAATTGGCTATATGTTTCAAAACTCTTTGGGATGAGGGTTTTCACGCTAGAACAAGCCTTAGTTGCACATATAGATAATATGTTCTAGTTTATGTTTTGAGCAATTAGTGGATGCCATAGGTTTTAAAATTTTAAATTTGCCTAATTCACCCCCTCTTCATGTTAGGCTAAGAGCACTAATTCCTAATGTAGATTCACCCTAATGGTGGCCTCCGCGGCTGTAACCAAGGCATGTGATTGCTCAGCTATAAAGCGGGAGTTCAACAACCGCCTCTGTTGCCTCCCCCTTCGACCATGAACTCTATCAGCATGGTGGGGACGGTGGAGGTTCTAATGGCATAGTGGTGGCGATGTAAATGCAGCTGCTAGATGTGTGCTCTAGCGATGTAAGCCCTAGAGCGTACATTATGAATGAATTGCCCTTTCGCCAGTTAGGCTTTTTGGTTCTGTTATTAGTTATAACTATGATGAACTATGCTATAGGTTGTGTTCGTTTATCTCAATAGTTTCAGTTTGATGCATGCACTATGTCATGTTTATGTATTAAGTTTATTTTTGTGTTTAGCTCTGTTTAACTGATGTGTATGTGTTGCATTCTGTTTAGTTTTGTTCGTGATTATCAATAGAAGTAATATGTTGTTGTTATGAATGTCCATCACATACACATGCATATTTCATTGATTGTGCATCTATTTTTTACAATTCGTTCAGAATCGGTACTACTTACAGATATGATGGATTGTTTTCCAATACTCATGGATCTAATGGACAGTACAAATGAAAAAAATTTGGTTGCCTCAACAGTATTCTAACCGGCATAATAACCAACAACAATAAGTTGTAGGTTAACAGATGTGACAGCGTAGTTAGACACCGCTATAACTAGTAATCACATACGCGTCGGCACTAAAAATCAATAGTACAATTAGCTACTCAATTGTACTAGCAACCAGTGATTTCTGATTTGAATAATAAAATATTCTAATGGGTGAATAAGTACACGGACAAGTTTAGCAAATTATTTGTGTTGTTTCTGACACTGCATGAATAGGGCCCGAGCTAGGAACTTACAAATAATGAATTTGTTTGGGTCAACGGCGGTGGTGGCAACAGTTAAAAGTAGAGAATTAGAAGGCCTAATTATTTCTAAAAAAACCTTACCAAAAAGCTAAATTATAGTGATTATCATAAATAATAAGTGATTGATATAAATAATTAATGATTTAGTAGTAACTTTGGTTTTAGGGATCATTAGGGTGTCTTCACTCTTGTCCTAGGGCACGATGTTATCAGGTGGCACCCATAGGATTTCCGGTCCCCTACTTAGCACGTACTTGGCCATACGGTCAAAAAATCTGATCTAGTGGGTGAGTTATAGTAACTATTGCAGCAATCCTCATATGTGCCGGTGTAAAATGCTCATTCATACCGATGCTAGAACTGTTATCACAGGATCGATACTAATTATAATGAGGGTAGATTCCACTAACTGGTTAAGAAAGCCCACGAGGCCCATCTAGCTTCTCTATTTCAGCTCACCAACCTCCCACGCACACATCATTAATATTTTCATAAACTTTGTTCAACAATTCAAACTCTAATTAAACATTGTGGATAGACTAATTCAACATTTCTTGGTGGTCATAAAAATTAATAACAGATTCATCTTCCACCTCACCCAAGTTGTTCCCTGGCTGATACATATTTCAATATTTTCTTATAACTCAGTCAACAATCAGCGCAACCTAATTCAACAATTCGGATAACCTAATTCAACATTTTGCGAAAATTAGATATTAATTTATGAGAGAGTAGAGATGAGATATATATGTTTGGGGGAGTGAGGGTCCGAAATTTATAAATTTGTGGGAGCTCATTTGAGCCATCTATTTATTATAGCACGGATCTCAAACACCAGAAGTAATGTAAAAAAAAACTTGTGGAAGGTACTCCGTACATAGGATCTCCGGGTTATTCAAGCCCACGGGCGGAGCCGTGGGGGTTGGCAGACTCATGACACCTTGACGTGCGGAAAATTGACCTTGAAATCATTTTGTTGCATGTTGTGTAAAGACCTACCAAGAAGTTGAATCTGCATTATATAAAATACATGTAGGGAGGGCGGGGTCTCATTTTTTTCAAACACTTCAAAATTTCTCACTTAATTAATCTATATTCAAAACATACAAATAGAATACACTTCAGATAACTTCCATTTCAGGTTTGGACATAAAGTTGGTGCTAACTTTTTCCTCAATATCATTTCTCTTTTATTTCACATATTTGTGACAAGCTATTTATAAGCCCAATATCCCATAACAACATGGGGTAATTATATTACTCCCTCCCACTGCTAGGGAAAGGGGCTTTTGTACCGGTCCATAACCCCCCATTAGTACCGGTTTTCAAACCGGTATTGTTCAATCGGTACTAATAGGGACATTAGTACCGACTGGCATTGAGAGCCGGTACTAATGTGTCCCGCCCCCGGCGACGTGGCATGGTGCACATTAGTACTGGTTCTAAATGCCAACCGGTACTAATTTTTTATTTTTCTTTATCATTTTCTGGTTTATTAATTCTATCGTATTTGATTGATTGACGTATACTAATCCTAATGCCTAATAGGCTATAATATTGAGATAATACTATACATACATACATACATACATACATACATACATACATACATACATACATACATATATATGTATTAGTATAATATCTAATATTATACTAATACATATATATGTATGCATGTATTATCTCAAATCCGGTAGTTGATCCAATGCAAGAACGTATATAATATTGTGGATACAGAAATACGAAAAATATATATTAGTGTATATAATACAATGCATCAAAGGTCAGCAGGGTTTAATATTAGTTTTTTTGCTCCCTGACGATTGGTCCTTTGCAGAGCTTTTTCCTTTCTTGCTCCCTAGCTTAGTCGACGCTGCTTCTTCCGTCGACTTCCCAGTTGCTTTTGCCGTCGACTTCTCCGATGCTTCTTCCGTAGACTTCCCCGTTACAATAACAGATGATAAGCCTGAAAAGAATTCTCGACCTAGCGTAATCACCTCATCTAGAAGAAATCCGCATAGTTGTTCTTGAATTAACCGGATTTTTTCCCACTTGAGGAGCCCCTCCTTGATGTAGTCAATCTACAAAAAAATATGAACAAAGAATAAGAACTAGTACAAAAAAGAACATGGACAAATAAGAACTACATGCATGTGTTGTTTAGTTTAGTGGACGCACCCTGTCTTCAAGTTTGGCACCTTTTGCGATGCTTGAAAAGATATGCATGAACTCGCATACATAGTATCCGCACAGATTGGTACATGATGGTTGTGTCAAGCACTGCATATGTGCGAAAACAAAGTTATGAAATATGTTTAATTATATTGGAAGACATGAGATATGCGGACTAGCAGAATACACATACAGGGAAATCATAATGGAAATAAAGGTTCTCTTTGTATTTTCTCGGGTGCTCTACACAGAGGCGAGCCCATGCAAGTTTGATCATGCCTACGACATCTTGGTATGCACTTTTATCTGTAGTTGCCCTCAAAGAGTCGAAGATGAAGACCTTGCTTAGAGACGGACATAATGCAAAAAGAATCCAATGGAAGCTATGCATACGTGTAGAAGTATTAGTTTTTTGAAAAATATATGCAATTTCATTTGAAAAAGATAAAATAGATGAGATACATGTTGCTCACCCGAAGTTGTATGGCAAAAGTATGATACCCTTCTCATGGTGTTTTTCTAGAAACAAATATATATAGTCCAATGTGGCTAGCTCCCATTTTCTCACACAAATCTGATTTATCATTAGTGGATCCATGAAGCCGACATCCATTATTCCTCTTCTCCTGCACTGCTGCATCTCAAAGCTGCATGATTGAAATTAAATTCAAATTAGACACAAGTTTAGATAAGGTAGAATGGCTAGATCATTATTTTTGAGCATATAGTACAATCAAGACTTACCGAGTCCAGCAAGCGATGAGTCCTGAGTTAATTGCATCTTGATTGAATAAGAACCAAAATTGGTCAAATTCCACAGCAAAAGTTTCTCGGCCACGGAAATAATGTTGTTCATCTATGGCAATTTCCACATAGGTTACACCGCTGGCTGACGCAGCCATGTACCAATTTTGCAGTTCATGCATTCTCGTTGGAAGATGTGGCACCAACTACGGCCACACAAGCGGTTTACCCCACTCATACTTCGGTCTTTTTGCCCCTTCATGATTTGGGATTGGTTCGTCCCCTCGAATTTGACCAATAGTCAGACCTGATTCCTTATTGAATACGAGCATATTATGCTCAACCGTAGAAAGCACCTTGATGGGGGAGACAGATTGCTTTGACTGGGTGCCTAATTGTGAAATTGTAGATTTAGCTTTATTCGCTTGCTTCTTCTGTTTGTGCATCTTGATTGCCTGTCAGTCATAGTTAGTCAAAGGAGGTGCCTGGGCTTTTAGTCGTTTCTCCTCCTCCATTTTTTCATGAAGCGATGAAATTTCACCCGGTCAATTGGTTTCTCAACCGGTGGCTTCTTCGCTTTGAATATTTGTCTATCAAGCTCAGCTCGCACTGAAGCATCTAGCTCCTCCTGAGTCTTCTCGTAAGATAATTTCGGTTGAGGCTTCTTCTGCTTGGGCTTCGTCTGCTTCTTTGGAGGAGGGGCGGAGGATGATGCGTAGCTAATCGTTTGGTACCCTTGCCCTTAACAGACTCATCATGCTGACGGGGCGGACTCTCGCTTGGGTCCCGATCAACTAGAGGACTCATGCTTCCTATTGGAGATGACGGTAGCTGATGATCTTTGCCTTCAGGCACGAGGGGTGTAGATGAGGCATCAGGAAGAGGTGCTTCTGGTGAGGCTAGGGGTGCTTCCTTGACCGGTTCTGTAATCTTTATGTGAGCCTTGGCCCACAATACCCAACCGTGCACGGTATCTCCAAGCACCTCTTCCCCATCAGGTCCCGGTAACTCCATTTCGAGGTCTTCCCAACCGGGGACCACTCGGTCGACGGAAACTTTATGGTAAAATGCTTTACGGAATTCCACGCCCATGAAAGTTTCCCCCGGTTCCGGGACCTCAGCAACACCATAAGCCACCGGTAACATCTTGTTTCTGAGTTGAGCGAGAAGCTCACACGCTGACCTCACTGTGATGTCATTCACGGGGAACCGTTCTTGGTAGACTTCGGCTGCTTTTGCTAAGGTTTGGTGTGCTTCTGGTGAGGCTAGGGGTGCTTCCTTGACCGGTGCTGCCGTGTTTGCTGGTGCTGCATCCGTTGAAGCGACACTACTTTTCCCCTTAGTAGATGGCGGGCTCATTTCATCTATAGGCCCTTGCTGAGATGATTGTTTGTTAAGAGCAAGAGCCACACGCTGGTCAATTATTTCCTCCATTCTTGCCTCAGCCATTTCTACGTGCTCTTGCAATTCTATGATTTTCCAATCTTGTTCGTCCTTGTTCCTTTTGCGCTTCTTATAGGAGTCAATGTGCTCATGCCATGCGACTTTCCATGGAATCACACCTTTGCCTCGGCAACGTCCACCATGTTCTTTACTGCCTATTGCAGCAAAAAGCTCGTCCTTCTCTCGATCAGGTATGAAAGTTCCTTCGGCAGCAGCCCTGATCAAATCAACAAGCCTTGCAGCTATCTGTCTTAGTTGCTCCCCCAGTATTATTGATCCATCTTCGGGATTACGCGTGCCACCATGTGCATAATATTAGTATCTTAATGATAATATCTTCTAAATTGTCTTTTTTTGTTCTTGACTTTAACAAACGGAAATAATTTTTTTTCATGCAAAGTCTTTCTTAAATAGAACATCTAGTGTAATTAATATAGTAATCATGATTTAGTCTTGCTCATGTATGTTCTTACGTAAATTTTTTATTAAATATCCGATAATGCTAAAAAAAGTGAAATAATTGAAAGTTTTGTTAATAAAGTAGCAAAATACTAGTTCATTAAAATATTACAATACTTTGGTACATGAGCACAAATTAATATAACTTATTATACATCATCATCTAATACAACATTAACAATCTTCCTCTTCACGAATGTCCCTTGGTTGTGATCACGACGTAGGTATGGAGTGTCATCTTCGGCTAACAGGATGGTTGGGTCAATCTTTACTGAAAATGGAGGAAGACCATCGAATTGATCATAATCTTCTGAAATGTCAGCCTTGTCCTCAACTCCAACAATTTTTCTTTTTCCCGGTAGAACAATGTGACACTTTGGTACATTATTAACAACACCCTTATCATCACCCTTCTTTATTATTGGTGGTTTGCTCGACATGTCTTTCACATAGATAACTTGAGTCACATCATTCGCTAGGACGAACGGTTCATCTTTGTATCCAATCTTGTTGAGATCCACTATTGTCATCCCAAATTTGTCTGTCGTTATACCTCCTGTAGGGTTTTTAACCCATTAACACTTAAAAAGAAGGATTTTTAAAGGTCGGTAGTCCAATTCTCATATCTCTTCAATGACACCATAGTATGTTTGTACATTTCCTTCGTTGTCTATTGCATCTATACGGAAACTGCTATTTTGGTTTGTGCTCTTTTGGTATTGGGCTATCGTGTAGAATGTGTATCTGTTTATCTCGTATCCTTGGAACGTAAGTACTAAGATAGATGGACTTCTAGCCAACCATTGCAGTTGCTCTCCAATAGTGTTATCACCCACAAGTTTTCTCCGCAACCATGGACCAAAATTATCATTGTGATGACGTGTAATCCAGGCCTCTGACTTCCTTTTGTTTCAGGCCCGTACAATGGACTTGTGCTCCTCCCTGTATGGAGCCACTAGGGATGATTGTTGCAGGACAAAGGAATGTGTTGTATGAAATAACGTTTCATCCATATCCATCTGAGATTTCTTCCCTAGTGTGCCCTTTCCCTTGAGTCTCCCCTCATGGCGTGATACAGGGAGTCCAATCGGAGCAAGCTGATCATTAAAGTCGACACAAAACTCAATCACCTCCTCTGTAGCATATCCCTTTGCGATGCTTCCTTCGGGACGAGCACGATTACGGACATACTACTTGTAACTAGACATCAACCGCTCAAAAGGGAACATGTTGTGTAAATACACAGGCCCGAGGATAACAATCTCTTCAACTAGATGCACTAGAAGGTGGTCATGATAGTAAAGAAAGAGGGTGGAAAGATCATCTCAAAGCTGACGAGGCATTGCATGACATCTTTCTGCAACTGCACTAGATTCTTTGGATGGATTGCCTTCTGACAGATCTGGTTGAGGAATGAACAAACCTTGACGACTGCCAATCTCACATTCTCTGGTAGAATACCCCTTAGTGCAACAAGCAGCAATTGTGTCATCAACACGTGGCAGTCATGAGCCTTCAGATTTATAAATTTTTTCTCTTTGTAATTTATTATTTGTTGTATATTTGAGGAGTAGCCTGTCGAGACCTTGATATTGTTAAAACAATCAAACATCATCTTCTTCTCTTCCTTGCTAAGGGTGTAACTAGCAGGGGCCAACCAATTTCCCTTATCTCTCTTTTCGAGATGCAGGCTTTTTCGCTGTTTCATAAATTTAAGATCCCGACGAGCTTCAACTATATCTTTTGGCTTTCCGTATACACCTAGGTGGCCAATAAAGTTCACACAAAAATTCTTCATCACATGCATCACATCAATTGCATTGCGAACCTCAAGGATTTCTCAATAAGGAAGCTCCCAAAATATCGACTTCTTCTTCCACATGGGTGCACGTCCATCCTTGTCGTTTGGAACAGATTTGGCACCAGAAGCCTTCCCAAACACTACCTTTAAATCTTTCATCATAGAAAATACAAGTTTACCATCACAGTGCACTAGCCTCTTACGTTTTTCTCCAACACCTTCAAAATGTTTTTTCCTTCTTCTCTTAACAGGTGCTTAGGAGGAAGAAATTGATGATGGCCCAAATACACAATCTTTTTACTGTGTTTTAGATACACACTGCATGTATCATCTAAACAGTGCGTGCATGCTCGGTATCCCTTGTTTGTTTGTCCTGATAGATTACCAAGTGCCGGCCAATCATTGATGGTGACAAACAGCAACGCTCGTAGATTGAAGGTCTCCTGTTTGTCCTAATCCCACACAGGTACACCTTCTTTCTTCCATAACGTTTTTAAGATCCTCAACCAACGGTCTCAGATAAACATCGATATCATTGCCTGGCTACTTTGGGCCTTGGATGATTATTGGCATCATGATGAACTTTTTTTCATGCACAACCATGGCGGAAGGTTGAATATGCATAAGGTCACAGGCCAAGTTCTATGACCGCTACTGAACTCACCGAATGGATTGAATCCATCCATACTTAAACCAAACCGAATGTTCCTTACGTATTGTGCAAACTCGGGGAATTCTCTATCAATTAGTGTCCACTGCGACCCATCAGCGGGATGTCTGATCTTGTAATCTGCTTTACGATTTTCTTTGTGCCAACGCATCAACTTTCCATTAGCCTTACACCTGAATAAACGCTTTAGCCGTGGTATCACTGGAAAGTACCACATTACCTTAGCAGGAATTTTCTTCTTCATCTTCTGCTTCTCCCCCTCAACATCGTAAGGGTCATCTCGTGGGATCTTATAACGCTGCGCTCTGCACACAGGACAAGCTTCCAATTTCTCATATTCTTTTCCTCGGTAAAGGATACAGTCATTGGGGCACGCATGTATCTTTTGAACCTCCAGACCCAAAGGACAAACAAACTTTTTAGCTTCGTATGTTGACTCCGGCAATTAATTCTCCTCTGGAAGCGTGTCCTATACGATCATCATTAACTCATCGAAGCCCTTGTCAGAAACTCCATGTTTAGCCTTCCATTGCAGCATTTCCAATGTGCTACCCAACTTCTTGTGCCCCTCTTTGCAATTTGGGTACAATGGTTTCTTGTGATCTTCTAACGTACGCTCAAACTTCTTTGCCTCCTTCACCTTTTCGCAATCTTCCTTATGCTCTCGCAACACCTGACCTAGATCATCAAGCGACTCATCTTCTCCTTGTTCAGGCTCTCCCACCATTGCAACTTCATCCCCACCCA
This sequence comes from Cenchrus fungigraminus, assembly GCA_036936925.1. NCBI lineage: Eukaryota > Viridiplantae > Streptophyta > Magnoliopsida > Poales > Poaceae > Cenchrus > Cenchrus fungigraminus. The sequence goes on along the minus strand of CM072771.1, from coordinate 82,983,495 downwards.
TTGGATCATCTCCCATTGCAAAGACACCTTCTTGAGTCCAATCAGGAATATAGTCGTCTTCTTCTTCGTCATCTTCCATTATAACCCCTCTCTCCCCATGGTTTGTCCAAACAGAATAGTTTGGCATGAATCCCCATTTGTATAGGTGATCGTGAAGAGTCTTTATCATTGAGAAATCCTTCAAATTCATGTACTTTCTGCACGGACAAATAATGAAACCGGACGGGGGCTTGTTGGATTCTGCTACTTCTAGAACTCCACAAAGCCCATTATTGAATTCATTGGTTATTCTCTTGTCGTTGTACATCCATTGCCGGTCCATCTACAAATAAAGTGTAACTGAACAAAATATATTATTATCACGTAATAAATTCAAGATTATATGTTACACTAATTCATAGTGTTTAAATCCTTATTCCACATGAAATATAAACTTTTTACCAATTTTCTAATGAGCAAACAATTTTTCAAATGAAGAAAACTATTTTTCTAATGAGTAGACTATTTTTCTAACTAAGAAATTTTTATTGTAATGAGGAAACCATTTTTCTAATGAGTACGTACTAGTGTTTAAATGAAGGCAATTGATTATGTTACATAAATGCAATCTATTCAAATCCATATTCCACACGAAATATAAACTTTTTACTAATTTTCTAATGAGCATACAATTTTTCTAATGAGGAAAACTATTTTTCTAATGACCAGACTCTTTTTCTAACTAAGAAATTATTATTGTAATGAGGAAATCATTTTTCTAATGAGGTAAGTACTAGTGTTTAAATGAAGGCAAGATTATGTTACATAAATTCAATTTGTTCAAATCCATATTCCACATGAAATACAAACTTTTTACTAATTTTCTAATGAGCAAACAATTTTTCTAATGAAGAAAACTATTTTTTCTATTGAGGAAACTATTTTTCTAACTAAGAAATTACTATTGTAATGAGGAAAATATTTTTGACTCGGTACTAGTGTTTAAATGAATTGAAGACTATGTTACACAAATTCGAACTACTTAAATCCATATTTCACATCAAGTATAAACTTCTTCCTAATTTTCTAATGAAAAAAAACCATTTTGATGGTAGTGAAGAAAACTTTTTTCTAATAAAGAAACTATTTTTTTCCTAAGAAAATATTTTTCTTAGGAGGAAAACATTTTTCTAATGAGAAAATTTTTTTTAGAATGAGAAAACTATATTTCAAATTAAATTATTTTTATAATAAGCAAACTATTTTTTTGACTAATAAATTATTTCTCTGATTCTAGTATTAATATTCTAGTCATTTCTCTTAGTAAGTAATCTAAAGCATTTAATATATTTATTTATATAAATAATAATGAAAAAATTAATTTGTATCATCATATACAACATCTCATCCAACTAACACAGCACATCCATTTCAATCAATTCTATTACAACAAAGACAAAATACAATAAATAGAAACAAATCCCCATTCTTAGTTCATTTTAAATTACTAAAATACACCTATTTCAACCAATGAAACTCAACAAAATAAGCATGAATCAAGGAAGGATGAAGTAACTAACCTCTAGACCACTTCAATGAGTGAAATCGTCAAGAAATGGTCGCAAATCCGGCAAAAACTCCTCTAGGGCACCATGGAGAAGGAGGAGCTCGAAGTGGAGAAGTGAAGGAGGGGCTCGGGCTGGAGGAGTAAGAAGCTGAGATATAGTCGTTGGACATTAGTACCGGCGCATATTAAGAGCTGGTACTAATATGGCTACATTAGAACCGGCTCGTAATATGGGCTGGTACTAATGTTCGGTGCCGACATTAGTACCGGCCCGTATTCAGCACCGGTACTAATGTGACATTAGTACCAGTGCTGAATACGGGCCGGTACTAATGTTTGTCACGGGATGGCTCCCCACGCCTTCTTTTTGGCACGGGACATTAATATCGGTTCTGTTTAACATTAGTACCGGTGGGGAAAAAAACCGGTACTAATGTTATTTTTGCCCTGGTACGAAAGCCACTTTCCCTAGTAGTGTCAATTCCAAATTGTAGGTCGTTTTGATTTTTATAGGTTCATAAAAATTATTATGATACATTATATGTAGATGCATAATAATATATATGAACTAGAAAACTAAAACGACCTACGCAACGGAGGGAGTAGTATATAAGACGAAGCTATGCACACTGTACATCTAAACTAAACAAATGAATCAATTCACCTATATCTTCACCAATTGTACTATTTATCAGATTACAGAGGCAGTATACCCAGATCTTAACTACAACCACTGTACTCGTCTTTTTTTACGACATTCTGTACTCATCGTTGGAGAGGGTACCACAAATGGCCCTTGTTTGATTATATCAGCCAACTGTGATGACGACACTCATTATGCGCCTCATCTTTTAGGCTCAAGACTCTTTTTGCTAACAACCTCGTTAATTTGGTGTCCACTAATTAGCCAAAGAAGTAGCTAATCACTCTGAAGACAAAAACAAGTGAGGACCATATTACGGCTATTCTAAAAAACATTCTATCTCGTGCTACTACTAGGTGGTTCTCAATGCGATGTTTAGAAATAACACCCACGAATATTAATAACTAGGTGATTCCCCGCGTGTTGCTCTAGATTTGAGAGAGCTTTTCGGTAGATTTCCATGTGTTGCACCGGAGCTTTTATGTTAATATTAAGCCACTACGGTGACTGTTTGCATCTGCGTTGGTGTAGATTGAAAGAAGATCAAGTGGACAACTGATATTAATCGTTGGTTTGGTGAAAGATGATGTATGCTGACGTGGTGCATTGAATGCAGATGATGTAAGCAGATGACATGGTACGCTGAGAGTTGAGAGAAATGAAAATTTGTATGTATAAACTAAGATGATTGCTATGCAACATTCTTTTACAAATGACACTATATATGAAAGTATGTTGATTTTGTTGAGAGAAAACGATTGTTAAATCATTGATTTTTCACATATTTCTATTGTCTGAATTTTAGATTATGATACTCGCAAAGATATATGAATGCTATAGTCACAAAAAAATGGTGGAAGACATAAATTGACAATCTAGTGGATGATGATGTGACATGTGAGGTGGATGGCTTGCATGTTGTGAGAAATATAGTTAATGCCTCTTAGTGGTTGGTGGAAGACATAAATTGATGATCTAGTAAATGATGATGTGACATGTGAGGCGGATGGCTTGTATGTTGAGAGAAATATAGTTAATATCTCTTAGTGGGTTCCATCTATATAATTGTACTAGGTGACACCTCGCGTGTTGTTGCGGAAATTTTTAAACAAAGTTTTAAAGTGAAATGTGAAAGTAGAAACACCAAAGCGATTACATAGCGATATTTATCTGTAAACAATATTATATATGAAAGCATGTTAATTTTGTTGAGAGAGAACCATTCTTAAATGATTGATCCTACATGTATTACAACTGCGAGTATTTTATGGCGTGCTACTCGCAAAGCTATTAGTCACAGAAAATCGACGAAGACATAAATGCATGATTTGGTGGATGTTGACATGGCTTACAGTGGATGGTGACATGGCGTGTAGTGTGTTATGACGTGGCGCGTTAAGTGGTAAAAGAAATCGTTAGTGGGTACCAATTATATAGTTTATATAGATATGATATGATGATACAAAGCATTTACATGCCATTTCATTAGATTCTCTCTTGATTAGTCTCCACGGACGAAAATGTTGTAGGTTTCAGAGAATTCTTGGTGCATGTTCTTGAAATTATTGGCCACTCTTCCACTGATGAACACTTCAATTTCTTTAACAAAAATGCTGTTGAATCTGTGCGTATGTGTGCCGTAGCCTGGTCGTCAGTCAATATTTAAGTCACAGATATATTCTCTGTAATTAAACATTGTTTTTCTTTACTTTGTTCAGAGGGTATACAACCCATCTTGCTCAGCAGACGTAGCTTGTTGTGGGAGTGTTGCGGAAGTAAGGTAAGGAAAGTGGCCTAAGATAGGAAGCCAAACAAACCAACTTGGGCTTTTTGAGCCCTGCTAAGCTAATATGCGCCAGAGAAAACAAAGTACTTAATGTGAGTATATATACCTCCAACGTAGTACATTATATTATCTTGTATCCTTATATACAAAAGGTAAGGAAAGAACTAATTCTGTATGCACATTCTGAAAGTACTGTCCCTTTTTTTCTGAAACACGAAAGAAAGTTTAAGTACTACTGTTGTGCATATTTATTATCTACTAGTACACCGGACACACGCTTTACAGCAATTCTTCTTTTCCAATGTCACCAATGAAAGGCCTTACATAATACACGTACTAATTAATTAACGCTGCATGCATGCAAGAAAACGTAACCCACACAACTCAAACTAGCTACCAACCGGCTGGACGTGATGAATGACGAGACAGAGATTGATCAACTCAAATGGGCGGCATTAATTCCCCGATCTGCAATTTCGGCGCCAACATTATGCATGCCTGCTGGCGCCTCTCGTCCCTCGATCATGGAGCTGTTTGATCAATGCAAACGCCTATATAAGCCACTCCATTGTCCCTTCGTCCTCTCATCGAAGCATCCATCTCTATCCAAACATGGCAGGGGCACCACGGGGGATTCTCCTCAGCGTTTGCGCCGCGCTGATGGCAATCGCCGTCGCAAGCGCTGCCTCCGGCGGCGCTGCGTCGGTCGTCGTCGGTCTGGCCAAGTGTGCCCACTGCACGAGGAAGAATATGAAGGCCGAGACGGCTTTCAAGGGTACATACGTGATGGTCACTTTAACTGTTCACCATGCTTTTAACTAATCACTGGTACTTATGTGTCTTTTCCTTATTTATTTCAGGTCTTCAAGTGGCGATCAAGTGCAAGAACAGTAAAGGCGACTACGAGAGCAAGGTCGTCGGCCAGCTGGATGGCTCTGGTGCCTTCAGCGTCCCACTCCCCACCGACCTCCACGCCGCCGACTGCCTTGCGCAGCTTCACAGCGCGGCTGGCACCCCGTGCCCCGGTCAGGAGCCATCCACGATTGTTCCGCAGTACGAGAGCGACTTCGTGGTGGTTCCCGGCAAGACAAACAACCCATCGTCTGAATGCGCCTCGGTCACCATCTGCGGGCCGATCAAGAAGCACTTCCTCGACCACTTCCACAAGAAGAAGCCTGTGCCGCCCAAGCCGAAGCCCGAACCTAAGCCGCAGCCCAAGCCTGAACCCAAACGAGAGTACCACCCTCCGACTCCTACCTATGGATCACCAACTCCGATCTACCATCCTCCGGCCAGGCAGTTGTTCGACAAGAAGCACTTGTTCGATCACTTCCACAAGGACCATGACCACCACGACTTCTTTGACCATTTCCACAAGAAGCCCGTACCACCAAAGCCGAAGCCGGAACCTAAGCCGCAGCCAAAGCCAGAGCCCAAGCCTCAGCCAGAGTACCATCCCCCAACGCCCACATACGGGTCTCCAACACCGATCTACCACCCTCCCGCTAGGCACCTGTTTGCCAAGTTGCTTGGTCACTTCCACAAGGACCACGACCACCACCATTTCTTCGACCACTTCCACAAGAAGCCCATCCCGCCCAAGCCAGAACCCAAGCCAGAGCCCAAGCCGCAGCCGGAGTACCACCACCCAACACCCACGTATGGGTCTCCTACCCCAATCTACCATCCTCCTGCTGAACACTTGTTCGACAAGAAGCACTGGCTCGACCACTTCCACAAAGACCACCCCTTCTTTGACCACTTCCACAAGAAACCAGTTCCGCCAAAGCCAAAGCCAGAGCCTAAACCTCAGCCAGAGTACCACCCGCCAACTCCTACATACAGTTCACCCACGCCCATCTACCACCCTCCGGCCAAGAACTGAGTTGAAGGATGCTACATACCCACGGGTTTGGATGCATGATTTTGCATGATTTGAAGTCCAGTTCTTCAGTTTCTACAGAATAAAAAGTACAACTATATTTCTTATACAACGAGTGATTATACTTCTTTGTGAGTTGAGATGTGTGTCATATGTAAGATCCAGGTGTTATTTTCATATTCAAATTATACTATAATGCAATTGTTCACTTTTCAGTACGAAGTAAAAAGTGTACAGTGTGTTTGTAACTTGTCTTGGATATTGAAACAATTTTAATGCACATATCTATAGTTCAATATGTTTGTCTATCATGGACAACCACCAAGATCTTTTTTTTTGTTGAAACTAACATGCACAAGAGCTACATACTTGTTATATTAAAATGAAGGATTGCTAGATGGACAAAATTGTGAAAAGGTAAAAAGTCCGTAAAAAAAACTTTACAAAGTATGAACAAGGCTAGCCAAAAGTGCTTCGCTCCCACCAAGATCCAGTTTGTAGCCTAACCGCCAAGAACTTGCATAAGCAAACAAAGTTTTTTGTTCCGGTTAGATCCACACAGAGCATGTGTCAGGGAGAATATTGATATATTGTGTATGGATAGATGATATTTCATGGACTGTTTATACTTGGTGGCTTGGATCTAGAGCCACTACCTGAAAAACAGACATTGATAACAGACGCGGATGGTCATTGGTAACAAGCAAAACGCCCGTTACCGATCAAGCGTTACAAATGAGCCAACAAAGGTAATGGGTCGATGCCCATTACTGATGACATGTAAGTGTAACGGGCGTCTAACAAAGACCATTACCACAACTACTTACCGGTCACCTATAGCTGTTTCTCCGGGCCCACCGGGCCCTTTGGTAACGGGCACAGTCACCGAGCCCATTACTGATAACACGTATTTGTAATGGGCGTCTCACAAACACTACAAGAAATGTGCCGACTAGTGACGCAAAAAAAGGCGATTTTCGTCATAAACCGCGATTAATGACGCCGGTTGTTACGAAAACGCTCCGTCATTAATCGAGCGTCACAAACCGCGATTGATGACGAGATCTTATTTCACGACGTCATAAGTTTAATGATGCGTATAAATCCGTAACACTAAGGCGTCATAAGCTAAATGCCACGTCGGACCATAATATGATGTGGCACGACGTTTTGTGACCAACCGTTTCATCATTAAGTGAATTCAGCCCATATTTTGTTGGACCAAACCCCAAAAACTTTGTCGTCATAGATTGAATTTGGCCCACTTAATGTTACACTGAGCCTAATAGTTTTGGTCGTCATAAATTGGTTTTAGGCCTTATCAAGGTTGGAATGAGCCCAATAATTGTGGTCGTCATAGATTGTATTAAACCTTATTAAGGTTGGAAGGAGTCCAATATTGTTGTCGTCATAGATTGTTTTAGGCCTTATTTTGGTTGGATGGAACCCAGTAATTGCAGTTGTCATAAAATGTTTTAGGCCCGATTTTGGTTGGACCGAGCCTAATAATTGCAGTCGTCATTAATTTGTTTTAGGTCCAGTACTGGTTGGATCGAGTCCAAAATTCGATGACGTCATAAATTGATTTAGGCCCAAATGATGTTGGTCCGAGCCTACCAATCGCTGACGTTATTTTGGATTTGACCTAGTTCATTTTGGATTGTTTTTTCGTAAAAAAATAATGGGCCGAGGGGGCAAGCCCACATAATTTTTTGCCCTGTTATTTTGGGCTACAATCCAAGTGACGCTTAATTAAATATAATTCAATCTCATATTACAGGCTAATCAATTCAGTAATTAACATCACAGATAATATTTCCATACCACTGATAGAAATAAATGTTTCAGATCACACATGACACATTTTTATTATCAAGGAACACAGAACAACCATAAGCAGATTGCCAGTAGGATCTCACAAACCAATACACATGATATCTCTCTGCTCACAAATAAAGGTGATCTTGAAATAGAACCCACTAAGATAACAAAGCTCAGTGCTCACAAACCAGTACAACTAGCTGGGAGGACACAAGCAGAAGACTAAGAAACACAGTGGCCTTACCCAAGGCACGAGCTTAGCAGTTGACGAAGGAGGGTCTCAGTAGTTTCTACTTGTTTCTTCAACCTCTCAATCTCATCAGTCTGCACTTTCATTGCTACATCTGAAGCTTGTGTCTTGATATTCAAGTCTGTCAAAACTTGGTCTTGTTCAACAAAGATTTCACCAAGGTCAGCAACTTCATCTAGCCCTCCCAAAGAAACTTCATGTCTTGACCATGTAGCCGTAGCTGGATAATCTCGAGGCATGTAATCAATGAATGACTTTGACTTCACATTGGAGGGACATGATTTTGATATTTGAACTGCAAGGATTGTCCTCAATATTTCGGCCTAAAAATGAAAGGAAAAGTCAAACTTGAACCATAAACAAAGCAAGCAAATAAACTTAAGAATAATCCTAAGAATAAAGTAGCAGGATAATCATGCGTTCTGTTACATACCACGACATGTGATTGAATCTCAGCAATGCAGGAACGGGATGCTAGGCCCTGCACAATAAGTATTATGTCAGTTGCCTTAGATATCTGGAAGAGAGTGTACTGTGACCATTAGTAGACTTGTAGATAGATATAGACACTGGTCAGCTGTCAATTGCAAGGAGTATTGAGCATCTACAAATTGATGCTTAGAAATTAAAAAATGAGTTCACGAAACAACATATGAGAACTAATGGATCTAGAGCGGCCACGGTAAGAGAAGAATTTCAAATCTAACACAATACACAAAGCAATTTACTTTCTAAGCATGGCTCAATGATTAACTTGTGTTACAAATTAGTGATTGGATCTAGAGCGGCAAAGGTAAGAGAAGAATATCAGAACTAACACAATGCACAAAGCAATATACTTTTTAAGCCAGCGAAAATAGTCCTAGGGGACTAGAGAGAAAAGGAAATGAGATTCTCACTTGTGAAGCTCCAAGATTTAGAGGCCCATGGATTTAGGGGGCATCCAGAGCCGGTGCTTGCGCCGCATCCTCGCTCAACTGCTCATCTTGGCCAGCACAGTAGACGCAAGCAGAACACCAATATCTGCCACCCACCATCTCGATGAGATACCGCTCCACCGGCGATGGCGAGGTCGGACCGCCACCACAGATCTAGTTGAGCAGAGTGATGCTTTTTGGAAATGGAAGGCGGGAGTTTAGTGGTGCAACACGGTAGCAATAGAGTAGAGTATTTATTATTTGGGGGAGGCGAGAGAATACAAAATTTGGAAATCCCGCTTTTCCACTTGCTGACCGCAAAATGAAAATTTGGTAAGCTGCACTTGCTACGGGGCCACTTACAAGAGGGGCCGTGCAAGCATGACGCCATATTGTCAGCAAGTTTGGGTGGGATTCCGGTGGTGTACAATATAGGTGGGAGACGGATATCTGGAAGAGGCCCACGCATCAGTGAATCTGGGTGTGTTTCCAGTCGTAGATCACAAAGCCTAACAGCTGCTTCTCCCACTATAATGCCTAGACGTCTATTTTTTTAAGTCACGTGGATATAAGGATCATCCTTCTGTGTTCTTATCCGGACAAAGCACACCCGTGTACCCACCAAATATTTCGCATGCCTACCAGTGAAAAAGCCTGCATATTCCGCCCTATACTTGTGACAAGATTCCTGAGTAGTGTAGGCCTACGTATTCTGAGCATCCCACGTATTTTCATGGCTACTGTAATACCGTGAGGCATGCTCTGCCACGAGGTGCACACTGCCTTGTGATCGGTCATCATTCGATAAATAGGCGTGCCCCTAAGGCCTTTGCTCATCGCCTCTTCATCCTCCACGTATTGTGCTAGCAGACCACTATTTGGTTCTGCGTGGTATCAAAAGAGGTGAGCTCTTAGCTTCCGCGTCGTGTTTCTACAAGTTAACATAATTGTTTGTGGTTAGTGCTTATCATGTTTACTTTGTTGCCGAGTGTGTGTAGGAGGATGGCTTCTGATGCGAACGGAGGAACCACTAACTTCCATGTTGTGCCACCTCCGCAGCGGCCAGGATACATGGATCCATATGATCTGTACGACATGGACGAAGCGGACGAGGAAGAAACGGAGGAGATGAAGAAAGATGTCTTGGCTTGGCTATAGGAGCAGGTTTACACTCGTGTGCTTCGCCATGGTCGCTGTGTGTGCCGTTACTGTAATCTTGCCCACCGGTAGTGGGGTTTCCGTGACATCCTGCAGCATGCTTCTGGCATTGGTCGCTCGGGACGTACCATGAAGTCGAGGGGTAGGCGTTGTGCATTGGAGTAATATATCCACACGGATCCTCATTATGCTACATTTCGTTGTGCATTAGGTGTGGTGGAATAGGCGTGTGCCATATCCATCTCCATGTTTGTGTCTGTTGTCTCCTTGTTGCCAAGTTCGAAGGTTTCATTGCTGGGTGTGTGTGTTTGTGCCAGTGCCACTGTACAAGTGTGGGTCTCTGGGGATGTATCATGTATGTGCACATTTAAGTAGAATAATTTGGGCAAGGTGACCATCATTTACGTTGTGTGTATTCTTGGCAAAACGGTGAATTTTTTCAAACGGTAAGTTGGAAAATCGGTCATCATTTACGTGTGTATCTTGCAATGCGGTGCGGTGGGCTAAGAAGAAAATATCACATGACAAGACATTACATCTCAAACTATGACAACACATCATGACCAGGGAAAAACACTGAAGCATGGAAGGTGATCATGGAAAAGAAGACCAATGTTCTTCATGGATAACATGGGATACAGGGGATTTTCCTACCACTACAAGATTCATAGAGCAGGAAAACAGGGGATCAATCTTTCCATTCAAAAGAAAACATACCATTGATCTTTCCATCTATAAGACCAGCTATATGAACATGAAAAAGAAAACCCAAATCCGAGTAATCTACGTCGACCCCTCCGAGGAGTTCCCGGATGACTCTGGTGTCGCAGGAGCTTCAATGGCTGGGGGAGCCACGGAACCGGGATTGGTGGGGCCGGCATTTGAAGGACTAGTGCTGATGTCCATCTTTTTCTTGGTCATCTTCGAGTCCACCTCCTCCTCCTCCACATCCTTCTTCTTCTTCGCCCACGGAATGTCCTTGAATGAATCAAGCTTACCGGCCTTGTCATCCTTCAAAAGCTGCCTCACAAACACCTCTGTCTAACAATTCATCTTCTTGGCCTCCTCCCGCTTCCTCTTCTTTGCCACCAATCACTTCTTCTCAATGGCCCCCACGTCTCCACCTCTTCCTCTTCCACGTAGTCATACTCGTCCTCGCTATACTCGCTCTCCTGCCTTTCCTTGTCTTCTACATCAGTTTCACTCGAGGAGGGCTCGGATGGCTCACATGTGCTTGGTTGGGGGGAGTCGGGCTGTGTCCCGACGGAGGAGGGGTTGGAAGGGAAGGGGGAGGTGGGCAACCGAATCAGAGAAGAAGGCATGGTGGTTGTGGTTTTCTGGAGGAAGCGAGTTTGAGACAAGGCAATGGAGGAAGTTGGGAGAGTCCAGTATATTAATAGATCTCAATTTTAGGGAAAGGCGGGGTGTCTCTTCAGGAGTTGTATCACGCTAATGCAAGGAGGCGCCTCGATCTCTAATAATGTAATGGTCTTTTGCAAAGGAAAGAACTATGTAAATTTGTAATCTTAGTGAATTCGGAGCAAACTATATTTGTAATCTTCAAAATGTAGAGATGAACTGTTTCACTGCCATTAAACCTGATGCTTGGGTTTGGGATGCATTAACAGATCGGATGTTTGACAATAGGAGACCGGATGTTTGGGACTAGGAAAAATGTACAGAAAGGACAAATATGTCCGGTCCTGTAAAAGATGCTTGTTTTTATTTTGGGCAAAGGTGATCTAGGATTTCATAGTTTATGAGAGAGAGCAAAAATAGGATAACATTTATAAGGAGACAAGGAAGAGAGATGGTCAGGGAAACAAAGCAGAAACAAGGGGATTGATCAACAAACAAAGAGAGATGGTTTGGGATGCATTAGCATTTCGGATATTTGGCAATAAGAGACCGGATGCTTGTTTTGAATTTGTTCAAGGTGAGCAACGATCACATTGCTATTTCTTATTAACAGTCCAATATTGATCTTCAACCTCTCCAGATACATGCATTATTCCAACTACTCCGTACAAAGTCGAGGCTTAGCTAGAGCGTGTTAATGTGAGGGGTGTGGTTCACTACCATTGGATATGAAGTAAGACAACAAATTGGTTTGAAGTAACCATGGCTACTCTGCCTAGCGTACACTACATGGGAACAAGATATGGTCAAGACAACCAAGTAGACCCAGTGTTTCATCCATAGTTTTTTTCCTTGTTCATGTGGCACGCTAGGAAACGACCAAATGAGATCATGCAATTCCGTAGGCACGACCGGATGTTTGGGTCTAGGAAAAATATTTCCGGTCCTGTAAAAGATGTTTGTTTTGATTTTGGGCAAAGGTGATCTAGGATTTCATAGTTTTTGAGAGAGAGCTAAAATAGGAGACAAGGAAGAAAGATGGTCAGGGAAACAGAGCAGAAATAAGGGGATTGATCAACAAACAAACGATAACCAAAATCCCAATCATGTAGGTCCAATAGGGGTGGATGTTCTTGTCTACGAAACACGAACAGGCCGGACAACACATGAGACCATGTATTTGGGTTTCTATTGGCGGTCGATTTCTGTCAACCTAGAGCATTCGTTACACTTTGGTTTGATCTTGATTATGGAACTAACCCGTCACTAGGCACACTAATGATATAACAAGTTCAACTCTGTATGTGCATTTGGAAGTGTTGTGTTTTTGTAGGAAAACATGGACAAAAGGAACGGAGTTACAATGAGTTCAAAGGAGCAAATGAGGAGTTCCGTTCGTGTTCAAGTGCAAGGTGAAATCACTTCCAAAGGTGGCAAGGACTAAGGTGCTACGACTGATCATCCCCGAGGACTAAGACGTAAAGGTCGGACTTCATGCGAGAAGACCCCCTATCTTGATCGTGGGGATGATGACACCAAAATGACACAAATAAAGAGGCATAAATCCAAAATGTCAAGATGAGCCAAGAGGAGAAAGATGGGCCCGAACCGGGCCAGAAAAGGCCCAGGCCGGCCGGCCCATGCCGACCGGCCCAGGCCCTTTTGCCTCGGTTCGTGGTCCCCTTTGACCTAGATGCTCCTTGGTGTATTTATATCCCTTGTCTCCGACGGCCACCACATCCAATCATTCTACGAATGCCCATTCACCAGAAAGCCACCACCGCAAGATGAGTTTGTCGCAAGGATCAACGCCGGTGGAGGGAAGGAAGCAAGAGGAGGACTCCAAGCCGTCGGACTAGGGGTGTTCCTAGGCCTCCTCACCGCCATCTTCATCGACGACGTTCTCCAGAGTCTCCATCACCCCTATGTGCTTCAATCTATGTAAGATGATGGGGTAATACCTCCATTCATCCCTAGGGTTTTATGGGTCCTTGCTATGTAATCTCTAATTGAACCTTATGCCTTCAATGCTTCATGGTCTATGTCTTTGCAAATGCTTTATTTACATATGTATGTACAACATGTGGTCTTCGTAGGGTTTGTGGTAATCGTGGTGGTTAGCCAAACCCTATGGATGCTTAGATGTAGATGCGTTAGCGAAGTGGTCGATTACCTTCGTGTAGTGACAGTGCGAGAGAAGGGAAAAGGCCTAGCGACCGCATAACCGCCGTGAAGCTAGAGAAGGCAACACCTCTTTTCATGTAGTAGATGCATATCTATGTGATCCTAGATCCTAGGGAGAGAACGCTTATCTACTTTAATCTCTCTCTTGTTTCAACCCTTGCCATCTAGTTTAGACATAGATAAACATAGGTTAGATTGCCTTTTACTTTAGATTAATATCTCTTTCATAAGGCTTTGATCAACTAGATTAGTGCTAGATTAAACGCTAGTATATCGATTGCTCCGTGGATTGACAAGAACCTTGGGGATCCCTCCTTGGTGAAAAAAGCACCAAGTCACCCGTGTGCTTACGGTGAACTTCAACACGGTTTTGAACCGTCAACAAGCCCTTTTTCTGGCGCCGTTGCCGGGGAGCATGCTAGTTTGCTACATTTAATCTTGCACTAGTTTTGTTGATCACTAACACCTAACCCTAGTTTTCTAGGAAAACTTTTGTTTTGTTTTGTTTTTGTTTTTGTTGTCTAGATGGCATTCGTCGAACATCCTTTGGAGGAACCGGAGAAATCATTAAGGGATTATGCTAGCCCGCAATGTGAGGACATCAAGGTACAAAAGTCAGATTCGATACTCGAAGCGACAAAGTATGCGATCAAGGCTCGGATCATCAAGATGGCGGCAACAAATCCTTTTAGAGGGGTGGAGACGGACAACCCGTATAGACACATCAAGCGCTTCACGACGTTATGCAATACGGTACGACAAGAAGGAGTCCCCGATGATTGGTTCAAGTGGAATCTCTTTCCCTACTCACTTGCCGGCGAAGCAAAGAAGTGGCATTCATTTGCGTCCTTCGAAGTTGGAGGAAATTGGAATCAATTGATGAGAAATTTTTGCGAGAAAATTTTCCCCATAAGCAAGGTCCAACACATAAGGAGGCAAGGGATAGACCAAGCGTGGAATCGCTTCAATGAACTAGTTGAAAAAGGGCCAAGACTCAGATTCTCCAGTGATGTACTATTGCATACCTTTTTCTTTTCTCTAACCCCTAGTTGCTTGGAATATGTTAAAATATGAGCAGGAGGGGATTTCATGGAGAAAACACTCACGGAGGCCGCCCAACTCCTACAAAAAATCAGCAATGGGGTGGCCTTGATAAGAGATTGGCAAAGACGATGTCGGGAGGAGCAAAACGACAAAAGTAATTCTGAAAAGCTTGCTGAAATTTTTGAAAAAGACGTACCGGAGGTCAAGGAAGATGAACCGACCATACAAGAAATCGAAGAACCACTTCCTAAGGTAAGATATGTCATTTCAGATAATAAAAATGTTGGAACTAACATGAATATAGGCCGAAGTATGGGGAATGCTAGACCATTGGCGGAATTCAATCAATCCAATTGGAGTCAAGTTGATTTTTCCCCCCTAATCAACCACCAAAGGAAGGAGGAACACCGATGCGTCGCCAAAAGAATTGAAGACATTTTTGACCAAGAGATGAGTGGAGAGTCGATCCAAGAGATATTTGAAGAAGAAGATGAAGGATGGACCGACCAACTTGACATCTCGAAGATTTATGATGAAGGAAGAGAAGAGCAAATCAATGATGAGCCAAAAAGTCTCGTCTCCACAACGACATGTGCCAATCCGATAAGAAGAGTTTATTGCTAAGGAGATGAGGAAATTGAAAAGAAGAGCTAGTGACTCAAAGGATGAATGGAAGAAAATAGGACACAAGCTACAAGATATGTGGGAGGAAGATGACATAAAGCAACACTCCAAGAAGACCCTTCTCCACAAGGTTATAGCTTGTGCGCTATTGAAGCCTACACACTGGCAAATCAAGACAAGGAAGTGCTCAAGGATGAAGAAAAGAGTGAATCAACGATGAGCAATCTTGACGACATGTGGTACTCGGAAGATAAAGAAAGCAACTTACAAGACTTTGAAGATTAAGATTGTGATAATGAAGACTTCAAAGAAGATACGAATGCATACATTGCTGAAGGATTAAATGTTCCACATGATGAGATTAAGGGGATGCCAAAAGGTAACAAAGAGACGCATTCACTCGTCGAGATTGATTTGCTTTCAACGCTACAAGACGAACCAAAGATCACTCTTGTTGAGAAAGCTCCGAGGCTAAGGTACATGCGGAAATCTCAAGATATTATTTGTATGGATGATGATATATTCAAATATTCATGTTGGACCAATAGTATGAATAATAGTTTAAATTCTATGCCTTGTTCCAATGATGATCATGTTGATAGGCTAGAACTTGTTGAGAATGAAGATGAGGCAATGTTTATATTTGAAACAATTAATCTCACACCTAAAGAACCTTTGCCTAATGATGAGCTAAGTGCTTTGCATGAAACATATGCTTCTTTTAATTACACCATGACTTGTTGCTCCAATTTGCATGTGGTGTTGATTATGGATGCGTATGTTTACAATAAGTTTTGTAAATCTCGATCATGCTTTGCGCTTGGTCAAGCTAATGACCTTAAAGAAGCATATGTCAGGAAAAGACCTGATTTTCACTAACCATGCAGGAATACAATGGCTTGAATGATGTAAAGAGAAATCATGTCCAAAGAGTTGCCAGATAAATCATTAACCTCTCCAAATCCCGCGGTAGATGCTGCTGTCTTCATCAATTTGTGAGCTTGATCAGATGTATACAAATGAAAAAATGATATATTCAGAAGCTCCATCAAGTTTCCATTCCAACGCATTAAAAACCAATGAATTTGAAGACCCGTGCAAGGAGTTATGGAGAAAACATTGAGCGTTGCGCGTTCTGAAAATTTCATGACAGATTTCATCACCGGAGCAAAACAGATGTAACTCTCTTGTTCAGAGGCCGATTTGGGCAAATAAAGACTTGTTGGAAAGGAAAATTTGTGCACTGTGCAATGGAGTAGAGTTTGGATATACATTCTGTTCTGGACATTAAAGAAAAATTCATGGAGATGAGACAGCACCGAAGGGCATTAAGGAAGGAGATAGCGATGACGTGGAAAGTGATAGCTTGGGCAAGACTTCCTCTGAACAAAAGTGATCATGAGCAACATGGGAAGTGAATGAAAGCTGCATTGGCACCTTTTCTTCTTGCATGAAGGGCCATGGCTATGTGACGAAAAGAAGGTATGTGAGAAAGTTGAGCTCTATGACTTTAAATGAAGCGCTTTTCGGGAGGCAACCTATTGCTTTGTGTTTTTATTTTTTTTACCTATAGAGAATAAATGGCACCATCCTTTGACGATTAACTTGTGGCTAGTTAATCTAAGTTTAATTTTCTTTTTAGAACCACCATCATGTTCATGCACATATTTATTTATTTGCATGCATTGCATTATGTCATCAACGTGATGTTTGTTTCTCTTCATATACATGTTTTGCATATAGTTGGCTTGGTTGTTTTATAGACTTAATGATGAATGCTTCATTTTCCATGTTAATGCTCAAGCTTGGCATTTTTCCTTTTGTGATCTTGTGTAAACGTGGTGTTTAAACATGATTGCGGACCATCATCATTAAGTTCAATAGACCTTGCTAACTTTTCATATGTTTTCATGTTGCATTGGTTTGTTTATAAGCTTTGCAATGCGCCTAATTTGTCTTGTGTTATAAGAGTTATTGATATAGGGATAGACGTGGTGTTTTAACCCTAGATAAATAAATCTTTGTGACTCTGAAGAAATTCGGCAACCTAGTTGTAAACATGGTGTTTAGAACTAGGCAAAAACATTACCTTTGTTTATGTACTTTCCTCTCATGTGCATACACACTTTGCACCACGTACACCCATTAGGTTTTAATTCCTCATTAGATTATTTATGCCACAAGTTAAGAGTTTTGGGAAATATTGTTGGATTGTTGGCAATTTTATCTATTCCCAACCGTCATCTTAGGGGTAGAATGTGCGCTTAAAATGTTTTGCAGGCAAGATAAAGATTCTCACAACAAGGAAATTGAAGGATGACTAAGATAAAAAATGTTTTGTCGCCTTCTTTCATGCCTAGCAAAATGCTAAGCATGGGGGAGGCTCTGAATCTTCAACAGCGGAAGTGCAACATGATGCTCTAGAAGAAGACCATCAAGACCATCAACGTCGTCTCCGGATCAATGCACAACAAGCTATTGATCTCATCAAAATTCTGCGTGGTCTCGAAGGGGAAACACTGAATACTTTTGGATATTTAGAAGCCCTATGAAGTTCTGATTCCAACAAATCAAGAATCAAGACAATCAGAGGTTCCTACAAGCAGTTACGGCCGAATCACCGAGTGCATTGCGTCCTTAAATCAGTTTTGGACAGCACGTAAACCTTAAGTAAAACGGACATAGCTCCCTTGTTTGAACTCCGTTTTCAATGAATGACCACACGTTGGAAAGGTAATTTCATAAACTTTTCAATAGATCTATATTTCGATATATGTTCTGTTTTGTACAGAGGGGAAAATCCATGAAGAAGAGACAGCAATGAGATGATAAGAACAAGAAAGAGGAGATGCTGATGACAACATTGAAGAGAAGGGTGACCATTAGGTCCATTAAGCATACATGATCAAATTCAGAAGTATAGGAGCATTGGAAAATCAAGACAAAACCAAAACAACATTCGATACATGGAGAAGTCGGGAGAAGATAATGAATAACTACAAAAGATGGTAACACCTCCATGGACCTTCTCTTTTCCGAAAATAAATGCTTGTAAGTATGCCTTCAACCCTAGGTGCAACTTTTTGTTTATTCTCTTTAACAATAACATGGCTACTAGGAGGACAACCAAGATTTATTTTTATTTTCAATAAATAAGCATGACCATGTGTACACCTCGATGTTTTATAATACCTATGCTTATGGAAAAATGATGAATGTTGCCACTTTGTTTTACCTACATGAAGTTATACATGTCTTGGCTAATTGCTCACTATAACATGATCTGAAATTAATTTTAAATAACGGCTCTCTTATTTGTGGAGGTTAAATGACTATACTCTAGACCCACATATATATCTTTGCTCTTTGATTTAAGTTTACGGATAGCCGGATAACTTGTTGTTTTTATGAAAACTTAACTTTTATGCTATCTACATATTTGTGATGCTCTTGCAAAGTTCTACCTACCAAAGCCATATACATATATGTTCTATGATAATAAAACCATAGGATTGAAAACATATGTTTTGACGAGTTGGGTTAGGATTGATTTCTATGGTTCGAGACTAAGAAGCTGGTCATTCCTTTGTGTAACTTTTTCATGCTAGCCTTTTTGTCCACACATTGTGGGTTTTCACATCGAAAATTTCACAAACCTCGCTGGGCATTGTGACAGAACCGTCCAAATTAAATCCCATTTAACACACATAACCCATCCACTTGGTCATTATGCGTTAAAGAGGAGTTAACTTGTCGATATCTGCCGGGTCAAGCCCGGCAAATCACTTGCGACAAAGGATCGAAAGATTGTTCATCAAAACTCACACGAAGGCGAGTCCAGAGATAAACAAGTCTTAATTTATTACATCATGACCAACATAGGTTCATTATTACATACCCAAGTCTTTTGCATAAAGTAAACGAGTTCAGAGTTCGAAACACAGCGGAAATAAACTACTAACGAGGTAGGTAACATCACAAGATGCCATTAGTGATGCCACTAAGCACTGTCGTCCTCCCACTCAACTCCCCAACCGGGTGGGAGAGAACCAGGGCACGGAAACCCATCATCATACACATCATTACCTGAAATCATTAACAAAGCAAGGCTGAGTATACTAATACTCAGCAAGACTTAACTGTCGGGTGATGAGACCATCACCAACTCTCTAGACATGCAAGCTTTATGGCAAGTGGGTTCCTTTTTGCTGAAAAGCAACAAAGAGTATGTCCTTACTTTCAAGTTTTAGCTCAAGATTCTAGTTGATTATCCATTGCTAGGTAAGCAACTACGCAAGCATAAGTTGTGCAAACAATTAAGCATACAACAGTATTACTTCTCAATTCCATCATTAAGGCACACAGAGTGTATGGTTAAGCACTCTCGGGTAACGGTGAGAGGCCAACGATCGATCGATTAATAACCTTGCAAGGTGGACCTAAACACACGGGAGAATGCATACCACATCATACGACCACAACCCCTATAGGGCGGGGTACACACCAACCAGGCCGTTCCCAATCATCCTCGGTTCGGGAACAATGTCCACAGTCCCTGGTACAGTTGGTCAGGTCACGGACTTACATCTTTTGCCGCCCGAATCCACACATGCACCACTGCCTAGAACCTGGGGACTACTCCCGGGGTAGTGGTAGAGAGTTCCCTTACCGGATCAAAAAGGTACTAGGCTTACCGGTCCCACTCCCGGCAAATGCTTAGTACATTCAAACGCTTAACCACAGACCTACTTGGCTGGAGCCGGTCCCATGCTCTTACCACATGAGTGGGTAGGTTCTACAATCTTATGATTCCAACATAAGAAACCTATAACTCGCGAGTGACGTCCATCACTCGACTTCTACCGGATCCTTAGAGCATGGCAACTAGCGACCTAGCATACTAGTAATTTGAACATAGGAACCTAGGATCATGCATCTAGAGTTTCAAATCGACTCCTGAACTTAAATGCACAATCATAACAAAGAGAGTTGCATAAGTTAAAAACATAGGTCATGCTCCAGGGCTTGCCTTCACTAGCACAGTCAGTAGGGAAGTCCTCCGAAGCTGAGTTCGGGTCTTGCTGCACTTCTATGGTGTTCTCTTCTCCCTCAGATGGTTCTCCTTCAGCGTCCGGCAACAGCTCGTAGTTCCCGTCCGGAAGTTCTACACGATATGCATATGCATGACTTTAATTATTCCAGTTTAGGGAGGGAAGTGCTTCTGAAATTTCAGAGACAAACATGGGGTGTATTGTTGGGCACATTCACCTGGATAAGATTTTATCCAACTTTTCTCTACACTAGAAAAGTGGGTAATTGGGTGAAGGTTATTATTCTTATTTGATGGTGATTGTGTGCACATATAAATTATTTAATTTATTTTACTTCACCAAAGTAGGGGTTCTGTATAAGGTGTATTTTGGTGAATCTTTATCATTTGAAATTAAGTTACCTCAAGGGTGTGATTGATTAATCTTTTTATTTCATTTACAAGGCTTGATTCACTTTGAATGTATTTCGGAATGATTCCTACATCAATAAATCGAGATAAAATTCACACAAGCACATGACATCCTAACCAGGTTACTAACCAAAAATCACCTTAAACTAAGCTATAGATTGCACATGAAAAATCTATGAATCACTTGCTAGCATAAACTTAACATTTTTGTACAGACAGATATATATACAATCTAGGATCAAGATTTTACACAGAGCAATATCAGGACATATCTGAGCTACTCAAAATTTATCAGGGTCAGAAACATAGCATAACATGCTTGATCAAAAGTAGCTCCTATTAAGCCATAAATTAATTTGAACTAGTTAAACATGCCAAAAGCTATCCATCTATTTATCATGGGTACATCTAGTCATACTCATGCTACTGCAAAAAGATCAACCCTAGTTTCTGAAACAGAATTTACATATTAAACAGGAACATTTATACTGCTATATATCAAAATAAATTCATACCTGCAAAACTACAACAGATATATGTGCCATTTTTCTACACAGGATCAAGAATGATCATACTAGCAACATAACAAAAATTCACATACAGATTAGATATAGATTTCAAATTATTTCAAATTTAGCCAAACTGATCATTTCAAAATTATTTAAATTCTAGAAAGAATTTTACAAAATTTCCTGTCTAGAAAAGTTGCATTTGTTCATCAGGATTACAGATCAATTGAGTTTACATTTTTCCGAATTGTATTTGATTTACTACGGATTTTATAAGGTCTCAGAGATTTAAAACAAAACTGATAGAATCTTCTTTCATTCTGGTCCTCGGTCAAAAATCTAGTTCACAAGTGTACCCTTGCTTTTACACATAGGTCCTGGCTTTTATGATTTGAACCCTGGAAAAACTTTGGCCTTCACAAATCTAGGCTCGGCAGCCAGGGGAGCTCGCCGGCGGCGAACCAGCGGCCGGGCTCGGTCGGGTGATAGGCTAGGAGGGGGTTTGAGCTTACCCTCGACTGCTTGGCGGGGTTGGTGGCGGTGGGGCGTACTCCGGCGATGGCTGGCGGCGAGGAGCAGGCGGAGTGGCCACCTCGGCCCAAATGCCGGCGAGCCGACGGCGTTTCCTCACAATGCGGGCTCGGGGATAGCTTCACGGAGTCGCAGGGGACAGACTCGAGCTGCTGGTGCGGATTGGGGAGGGGCGGATGAGGGAGCTCATCTAGACGGCGGCCATGGCGGGCGGCAGGGCAGAGCTTCCGCGCGAGCGCACCAGGGCTGCCTTTTATAGCCGAGCGGAGGGAGAGGAGGGGAATGAGGTGTCCGCCATGCAGCTGTTACACCGGGCAGGCCAGCTGGCTAGCAGCGCAGCGCGCATGGCACCATGGCGCTCGGCAGAGCGGCGCGTGCACACGCTAGCCAGCGTAGGGGCAGGGGCATCGAGTGTTTAGGCGGGGATGTGGTTCAGCGATAGGAGCAAACGTCCAAGGCACGACGGCATGCTCACTGGCGTGCCTGATCCTCCTGTCCGGGGTGGCGCCATGGCGGAGACCGCGACGGCACGTGTCGACGGAAATCGCGGAGGAGGCAGGAGGGCTCGGGGCAAATCCGTAAGCGGCGTGCTATTTTGGGTGTCACGTAGACTCGTGACGGGACGGCGTGGCGCGGGCCCACAAGACGACGGTGTACGGCTGGAGGCGCGCATGTCGGGCAAGGACGCCAGGACGCGTTCTTGGCGCGGTCGCGTTGCGACGTCGCGGCCAGAGCACGTACGCGGGGCGGTAGGCAGCATACCAATTTCAGACTAGGGTACTTTGACTAGCCACAACAATTCAAACTTGAATACAAGTTCAAAATCGACCAATGTAGAAGTTGTAGAGGAGGTATAGCTCTAGAACTTTTGCAAAGGTTGACCGGTGATTGGATCAAAGGATTGAGTAGGAGAAGGGCTTGAACTTTGAGATTTTCTCGGCGCCATACACAGTGCATTCTGCACTTCCAACCAGTTTTTGAAGCTTTTCCACTCAAAATTTGAAATGCCACTACTTAGATGAAATGTGTCCCATCAAAATCTGAACAACTTTTAGTTTGGCAGATTTTTGAGTATTTAAGAAAAATTTTGAGATCTATTTGAGACACCAAAACAAGGTCATAAGGGTATAGGGTTTTGATCACTTTGACTAGGTTTGACCAAGGTGATTAGGGTTTAGCCTTAAGAGTTGACTACAATTTGCAACTTGCAATTATAGTTAGCAACTTGTGATCATGATTAGCACTTGAACATGTGATTAAGCAACATAAACATCAGGGATGTTGCAACCTACCCCCCTTAAATAGAATCTCGTCCCGAGATTCAGAAATTAAAGACAAAGGTAAGGTAAAGGTCTTACGATTTCGAGCTTGAAGAAAACCGGGGTAGTTGGTATTTAGATAGTGCTCCATTTCCCATGTTGCTTCCTCCTCAGAATGGTGACTCCATTGCATTTTGTACATGGTTACGGACTTTCTCCTAGTTTTTCTCTCCTTCCTATTAAGGATTCTCAAAGGGTGTTCCACCACTGAAAGATCGGGCTCGATCCACGCATTTGCTTCATTTATAACTCTCTTCTCCGGCTCATGGACACATTTCCTTAATTGAGACACATGAAACACATTGTGGACAGTAGCAAGTCGGTCCGGAAGACGGATGTGGTAAGCAACTGTTCCACATGTCTCAATGATCTCATAGGGTCCTATGTACCGCGGAGCCAGTTTCCCTTTTACACCAAATCTCTGCACTCCTTTGGTGGGTGAGACTTTCAAATATACTTTTTCGCCAACTTGGTATTCTCTAAGTGCTTTCCCTTCATCATGGTAACTCTTTTGCCTCATCTGCGCGGCTTTTAAGTTCTCACGTATCACTTCCACTTTTTCTTCGGCCTCCCTAACTAAGGTGGGGCCAAAGAATTTCCGTTCTCCCGTCTGGGACCAATTCAATGGGGTGCGACACCTCCGTCCATAAAGAGCTTCAAACGGTGCCATTTTCAAACTAGCTTGGTAGCTGTTATTATAAGAGAACTCAACTAAGGCTAGGCAAGAATCCCAATTCTTGTCGAAGTGGATAATGCAAGCCCTCAACATGTCTTCTAGGACTTGATTAACCCTCTCAGTTTGACCATCCGTTTGAGGGTGATAAGCAGAACTGTGAATTAATTTGGTCCCCATGGAGTCATGCAGGTGTTGCCAAAAACGTGCCATGAATTGTGAGCCTCTATCAGAAATGATAGTCCTAGGAACTCCATGTAATCTCACAATGCGTTCAAAATAAATGTCTGCATATTGCTTGGCTAAATATGAAGTGTGCACTGGAATAAAATGTGCGGTCTTTGTGAGTCTATCCACAATAACCCATACCGAGTCATGGTGCTTAGAGGTAAGGGGTAAGCCTACAATGAAATCCATACTTATGTCATCCCATTTCTAGGAGGGTATGGGCAAGGGTTGAAGAGTACCCCCTGTTTTCAAATGACTCGCTTTGATTCTTGCACAAGTGTCACATTCTGAGACATATTTGGCGATGTCCAGCTTCATGTTGGACCACCAAAAATTTTCCTTTAAGTCTTGGTACATTTTACTACTTCCAGGATGAATGGAAAATTTAGAAAGATGTGCCTCATCCATAATCTCCTTACGAAGATCAGGATTCTCTAGAACAACAAGACGTTGTTCAAACCAGACTGTCCCATTAGGATCTTGGCGAAAGCAACTGACTTTGGGATTATTTTCTGACAACTTCTGCTTAATGGTTTTGATTCCCTCATCACTAGATTGAGCCTTGATGATTCTATCCCACGAGGTAGATTCAATGGTTATAGCATTTATCATGCCTTGTGGAACAATTTCCAAATGAAGCTTACTCAACTCGCTGCATAAGGTATCATTATATGCTTCCACGGACAAGCAGTTGCAGTGAGCCTTGCAGCTGAGAGCATCTGCAACAACATTGGCTTTGCCGGGGTGATAATGTACCTCTAGATCATAGTCTTTAATAAGCTCCAACCACCTCCTTTGTCTCATGTTTAAATCAGCTTGGGTGAAGATGTACTTGAGGCTTTTATGATCAGTGAATATATTGCATCGGGTTCCCATTAAGTAATGCCTCCAAATTTTGAGAGCATGGACAACCGCTGCTAATTCAAGATCATGCGTGGGGTAATTCTTTTCATGGGGTCGAAGTGCTCGGGAAGCATATGCAATGACTCTATTCTCTTGCATGAGCACACAACCAAGACCCGTACCTGAGGCATCACAATAAACCTCATATGGTTTAGAGTTATCTGGTTGAGCCAACACAGGTGCTGAAGTCAAGTGTTGCTTAAGGGTGCGGAAGGCTTTCTCACATTTCTCATCCCACACAAACTTCACCCCTTTCTTCAAAAGTTCAGTCATGGGTTTGGCAATTCTGGAAAAATCTGGAACGAATCGCCGATAGTAACTAGCTAGCCCAAGAAAGCTTCGAATTTGATGAACGGACTTAGGTGGTTTCCAATCCATCACTTCTTCTACTTTGCTTGGATCTACTGAAATACCATCACTAGAAACAGTGTGACCCAAGAATTTCACACTATCCAACCAAAATTCACATTTTGAGAATTTAGCATAAAGCTGGTGGTCTCTTAAGCGTTGCAGAACAATACGAAGATGTTGAGCATGTTCCTCTTCATTCTTGGAATAGATTAAAATGTCATCAATGAATACCACCACGAACTTGTCCAGCTCGTTCATGAATACGGAATTCATGAGGTACATGAACTAGGCAGGTGCATTAGTCAACCCGAAGGACATGACTAAGTACTCATAGAGTCCATATCGTGTGGAGAAAGCAGTATTAGGGATATCATAAGGTTGAATCATTATCTGATGATAACCAAACCTAAGATCAATCTTGGAAAAGACCTTTGCTCCCGATAGCTGATCAAATAACACATCAATGCGGGGAAGGGGGTACTTATTTTTGATGGTCCCCGCATTGAGAGGTCTGTAGTCCACACATAGCCTCAAACTGCCGTCTTTCTTCTTAACGAAGAGAGCGGGGCATCCCCAAGGAGAAGAACTCAGGCGAATAAAACCCTTATCCAATAATTCCTGAAGTTGTGTCTTTAACTCAGCCAGTTCCTTGGGTGGCATTCGGTAGGCTCTTTTGGAGATAGGAGCCGTACCAGGCTGCAATTCGATAACGAATTCAACATTGCGGTCTGGTGGCATACCCGGCAGATCATCAGGAAACACATCCGGATACTCGCAGACCACGGGAATCTCCTCTACTGGTAAGTTTATGGCCACATAAGCACAAGGATTCATAGGCTCTCTATGGGGCAAGTAGAGCGTTGAAACTCCTACGGCCGGTGAGTTGATTTCTATTCGCCTCTCAGCAATATCCAGGGTTACCTTATGCTGGGTCATCCAGTCCATCCCTAAAATAACATCAATACCATTTAGACCCAAGGTTATAAAATTGGTCTGAATCACTTTGCTACCCAGTTTCAGTGGCACCCCACGAACTAGAGTGTTGGTAAGGATTTTTCCCCCGGGTGTTGCAATCTGATAGTTGCTCTTAATTTGCAATACCCTTAATCCCAACTTAATTTGTATTTGCTTGTTCATAAATCTATGTGTAGCACCAGAATCAAACAATATCTTAACAAGTTTGCCTTGGATAGAAAATGTACCAGTCATGACTGCTGCTCCCTCAGGAATTCCCATCATGGTGGTGAAGTTGAGGCGACCCTGCTTGACTTGCACGGTCTGCTTCTTTCCCTTGTCCTTGTTGTTCTGGTTTGCTCCACGTCCTTGATTCTGCTGGTTGGACTGGTTCTGCTTCTTAGGACGGGTGCACTCACTAGCATAGTGTCCTGGCTCTCCACAGTTGTAGCACTTGCCATCCCTAGTGTTGCGGTTAGGCTGGAAAGCATTGGACTTGTAGTTCTGCTGCTAGGAAGCAGAAGAACGGTAGTCTCCCCTTTGCTGATTCTGGGGAGGCTTGGCCACCCAACGTCCAGATCATTGGTTCCCATTGGAATTCTGGGAAACTTTCTTCACTATGAGAAACTTCCTATTGTGTGTGTTGCTAGAGTTGGAAGGGGCTTTCCTCTTCTTGTCGTTCCTCACCTTCTTCATAGCATCTTCTTGAGAAATGGCCAAGTTCACTATCTCATGATAGGTCTCGGTCTTGATGGGGTTAAGCCTTTCATAAAGCTTGGGATCCGGACCACATCGGAAACGATCCATCTTCTTCTCATCATTGTCCACATGGTATCCCCCATACTGACACAGATTGTTCAATTTCTGTGCATACTGGTACACAGAGTCAGAACCCTACTTCAATGCCAGTAACTCACTGATCTTCCTATCCACCATTCCCTGAGGAATGTGATGAGTCTTGAATGCCGTTTTGAACTCATCCCAGGTGATGGCATGTCCATCAGGTTGAGTCATCTTGAAATGTTCCCACCATATTAAGGCAGGGCCACAGAGTTGCAGAGCTGCAAAGCTGGCCTTGCGCTCTTCCGAGCATGGAAAGGTGAGAGCATCAAAACTAGCCTCAATAGCACGAACCCAGGCATCTGCCTCCAGGGGTTCATCAGCCTAGGTAAAGATCGGCGGCTTCAATGCCGTGAAGTGCTCATTCTTGGCCACATTTTGCTGGTCATCCCGATGAGGGGCGTGTTGCTGCTGGTTGTTAAATATCCGGCGCATCATATCCGCTTGAGCCAGCAGATATGCCTCCATAGGCGTCATCGGTGGTGGCGGTGGCGGTGGGTTGCTGCCACTGGCATCACCAAACCCATGGGGAGTGTTGCGAGTGTGACTAACCATCTGAAAAATCGTTGGAGCAGGGATTAGTCACATACTCATAACCTTGCTAATATAACCATAAACAAGTAGAACATGTGAAACAATTCCTCTCAACAACAGAATTTTTCATAGGAGTCAACAACAATACGCTGAAGTATGAAATTCATAACTCCCGGCTCGCTTAACGGATATTGCTCAAATTTGGTCACAAGGAGCATTATTTCGTGCTCTACAACATTGGTATTCAACCGAATCTCCAATTTTTATGTTAACATGTCCGAAAAATTCTTTTCTTGACTCTCTGTCCACTCTGATTTTCAGAAAACCGAGGGTCACAAAAAATATGCATAACTCTCAGTTCATAGGGGCAAAGAGGCTGAAATTTTACGAGCATGTACATCATGAAATTTCCAACAACTTTGATATTCATTGCACAACCCAGATTTTACCATAAGAAGGTTCAAATTACATATTACACAAGCTGCTGCAGAAAGTCTTGCAACATTTAGGTCACACCACATTTTTACAACACATGGTTACAACACAAACCAAATCTTTGGTTCACATACATCGTGGTTAAAGTGTAGCACACGCCACACAAGGGAGATACTATGTCTACGTCAGCCTATCCTCCACGGACCAAAATCAGGCCACACGTAGGAGTATGCACGCTACACTGACTACTAGCATCTTGAAGTCATCTAGGTTACCCACTGAAGAAACGCTCACAGCGGGCGAACCAATCTCCATAGGCGCGGGCTGCGGTGACTCCCTCTCACTATTTACCATAGACTGAGCGTCATCCGGGTCGCCCTCCATAGCTCCCGGAATCGGTGGCTGTGGTGGCTGTGGTGGATGCTGTAACACAAGGATCAGGCCATTAGCGACCTCTAAGTCGTCGTCCATCAGCTCCAGCTGCTCCTGCATCTGGGCCAGTGCCTGTATGTGGTGAAAGCGCTCATCTCTCATCTGGTCCATCTCCACTCTCATCTGCTCTCGCTGCTTCTGAAGTCCCACAATGGTCTAAACACGAGCAGCAAGCTGATCCACCTACTCTGACTCACGGTTCACCCAGTGAGCCACTCTCTCCTCTAGTGTGGTCATCCTCAAACATGCCTCTGCAAGGTCTCGCTCTAGCCCCATGTGGCTAACAGAGATAGAGCGAAGGTGGTGAGTGCGCACTCCCAACACTCCAGCGGTGTCGAGAGCAACAGAAGACACTGCCGTGGTAGCCATACTGCGAACAGCCTGAAGACGGTACAGTGCCTGCACGCACCGAGCCATCTCCTACAGTACGTCAAGTGGGGTCCTGTCCGTCAGAAGTGCGGCCATGTTCCCCATACGGCCCCTCCACACGGGGTCCTCAGGGTCCACGGTCGGAAGTAGTCCTTCCACTCAGGGTGAGCGGGGTGAAGCTGCACGGTAACTCGAACACAGCAACGAGGCACTCCAAGCTGCGTGGTCTCCAAAGCCTCGTACGTCGGAGGAGTGGTGTAGCCCGACGAGCGAAGAGTGTCCCACAAAATGCGGGCAAACCCCTCGATGTGCAGTCCGTCAGTGCGGATCGTACCATCCGGGCGTACCTCCCAGAACACCTGTCCAGCCATCTGCATCCACAAAACTCCCACTGATTAGCGTGAGTTGAGAAGATGACAGATTCTGTCCTGTGCATAAAAATGCATGTAACTCACAAACTGATAGGACAAAGGTGCTCAAATTTTACCAGCCACTTAGTAGCATTATTTGGACCAAAATTGGTATTCAAGGGTTGAGCTAAAAATCACAGGAAAATGCTCAAAAAGACCGAAGTTCAGTTTGCTATCTCCCAGGAAAAACAGCAAACAGACCGGCACCAAACTGGGCATATCTCTAGATTCTCTTGCTCAAAAATTCTGAATTTTTTACAGCAGGATCTTGACTAAGTTTGCTATAACTTTCCTATATAACTTTTCTCCAGAAGGATCTGTTTAGGGGGTCCAAAAATTCGGACCAGCAGGGTGACCTAACTTAGAACAGAGAAGACAGCACGATAGGGAAGGGTTGGATTAACCTTTGGTGAGGTGATTTTTATCATGGATTTTAGGAACGATTTATACTTTGTTGGTAGACTTAGCATGATGCAAAAACGTCCTAATCGTTATCACAAGGCAAATCCATGCCTAAAAATCGGAGTTAATGCCGGTGGCTTGGCACAATATACGACTCTCCCTATAATAGCTAGTCGAATATCTATTCGATTCTCGTTCTTACGAATCGCGGTTAGTGTACCTGCAGAAAATGAACTTTCCATGCTAGCACGTCACGGAAGCGTCCTCATACATTACCGTTCACTATAGAAACGGCATCCATGCGTTTAACGCTGCATGGACATCGTCCAACCTGAGATACGCTCCTTTTGAATGGAGGGTATCCCCCTTCACATGTTCGTAATGCGGAATCATGCACACGTATGGCAAAACATGGCGACATCACAACCCATGATATATTCATGTGGAATAGAATATATCATCCTTCGCATGCATCGCATACGGAAAGCGCACGTATAAACACGTGGGGATCCAAATGAGAAGATAGGATCCGTTGAATAGATTGCCCTATCGACCCTCGCATACTCGTGATGCGGCATAACCACGTATGAGACACGTGCGTTAAGAATATGCTGGTAGTTAGTTTACATACACCATATTTTACTAGCCACCTGAAAGATCCCGAAAATACCTCTAGGGCCTCTAGGACTAGTTAATCCTTAGTGTTCCTAACGCATTTTTGAAACACACCTTAATCTTGCAAGTTTTATTTCAAAAACATGATATTAAGGGTGTATTAAGATCTCCGGTGTACAATCGAGCTCTGATGCCAGCTATGACAGAACCGTCCAAATTAAATCTCATTTAACACACATAACCCATCCACTTGGTCATTATGCGTTAAAGAGGAGTTAACTTGTCGATATCTGCCGGGTCAAGCCCGGTAAATCACTTGCGACAAAGGATCGAAAGATTGTACATCAAAACTCACACGAAAGCGAGTCCAGAGATAAACAAGTCTTAATTTATTACATCATGACCAACATAGGTTCATTATTACAAACCCAAGTCTTTTGCATAAAGTAAACGAGTTCAGAGTTCGAAACACAGTGGAAATAAACTACTAACGAGGTAGATAACATCACTAGAGGCCATTAGTGATGCCACTAAGCACTGTCGTCCTCCCACTGAACTTCCCAACCGTGTGGGAGAGAACCAGGGCACGGAAACCCATCATCATACACATCATTAGCTGAAATCATTAACAAAGCAAGGCTGAGTATACTAATACTCAGCAAGACTTAACCGTCGGGTGATGAGACCATCACCAACTCTCTAGACATGCAAGCTTGATGGCAAGTGGGTTCCTTTTTGCTGAAAAGCAACAAAGAGTATGTCCTTACTTTCAAGTTTTAGCTCAAGATTCTAGTTGATTATCCATTGCTAGGTAAGCAGCTACGCAAGCATAAGTTGTGCAAACAATTAAGCATACAACAATATTACTTCTCAATTCCATCATTAAGGGACATAGAGTGTATGGTTAAGCACTCTCGGTTAACAGTGAGAGGTCGACGATCGATCGTTTAATAACCTTGCAAGGTGGACCTAAACACACGGGAGAATGCATACCCCATCATACGACCACAGCCCCTACAGGGCGGGGTACACACCAACCAGGCGGTTCCCAATCATCCTCGGTTCGGGAACAATGTCCACAGTCCCTGGTACAGTTGGTCAGGTCACGGACTTACATATTTTGCCGCCCGGATCCACACATGCACCACTGCCTAGAACCTGGGGACTACTCCCGGGGTAGTGGTAGAGAGTTCCCTTACCGAATCAAAAAGGTACTAGGCTTACCGGTCCCACTCCCGGCAAATGCTTAGTATATTCAAACGCTTAACCATAGACCTACTTGGCTGGAGCCGGTCCCATGCTCTTACCACATGAGCGGGTAGGTTCAACAATCTTATGATTCCAACATAAGAAACCTATAACTCGCGAGTGACGTCCATCACTCGACTTCTACCGGATCCTTAGAGCATGGCAACTAGCGACCTAGCATACTAGTAATTTGAACATAGGAATCTAGGATCATGCATCTAGGGTTTCAAATCAACTCCTGAACTTAAATGCACAATCATAACAAAGAGAGTTGCATAATTTAAAAACATAGGTCATGCTCCGGGGCTTGCCTTCACTAGCACAGTCAGTAGGGAAGTCCTCCGAAGCTGAGTTCGGGTCTTGCTGCACTTCTATGGTGTTCACTTCTCCCTCAGCTGGTTCTCCTTCAGCGTCCAGCACC
The DNA here is from genome assembly GCA_036936925.1 of Cenchrus fungigraminus. Classification (NCBI taxonomy): domain Eukaryota; kingdom Viridiplantae; phylum Streptophyta; class Magnoliopsida; order Poales; family Poaceae; genus Cenchrus; species Cenchrus fungigraminus. The sequence goes on along the minus strand of CM072771.1, from coordinate 82,951,646 downwards.
AGCTCGTATTTCCCGTCCGGAAGTTCTACACGATATGCATATGCATGACTTTAATTTTTCCAGTTTAGGGAGTGAAGTGCTTCTGAAATTTTAGAGACAAACATGGCGTGTATTGTTGGGCACATTCACCTAGATAAGATTTTATCCAAGCTGGACAAACAGTAGGGGTGCTGTATAAGGTGTATTTTGGTGAATCTTTATCATTTGAAATTAAGTTACCTCAAGGGTGTGATTGATTAATCTTTTTATTTCATTTACAAGGCTTGATTCACTTTGGAATTTATTTTTGGAAGATTCCTACATCAATAAATCATGGGTACATCTAGTCATACTCATGCTACTGCAAAAAGATCAACCCTAGTTTCTGAAACAGAATTTACATATTAAACAGGAACATTTATACTGCTATATATCAAAATAAATTCATACCTGCAAAACTACAACAGATATATGTGCCATTTTTCTACATAGGATCAAGAATGACCATACTAGCAACATATCAAAAATTCACATACAAATCAGATATAGATTTCAAATTATTTCAAATTTAGCCAAACTGATCATTTCAAAATTATTTAAATTCTAGAAAGAATTTTACAAAATTTCCATTCTAGAAAAGTTGCATCTGTTCATCAGGATTACAGATCAATTGAGTTTACATTTTTCTGATTTTTATTTGATTTACTACGGATTTTAGAAGGTCTTAGAGATTTAAAACAAAACTGATATAATCTTCTTTCATTCTGGTCCTCGGTCAAAAATCTAGTTCACAAGTGTACCCTTGCTTTTACACATAGGTCCTGGCTTTTATGATTTGAACCCTGGAAAAACTTTGGCCTTCACAAATGTCGGCTCAGCGGCCAGGGGAGCTCGCCTGCGGCGAACCGGCGGCCGGGCTCGGTCGGGTGATAGGCTAGGAGGGGGTTTGAGCTTACCCTCGACTGCTTGGCGGAGTCGGTGGCAGCGGGGCGTACTCCGGCGATGGCCGGTAGTGAGGAGCTGGCAGAGTGGCCGCCTCGGCCTAAATGCCGGTAAGCCGATGGCGTTTCCTCGCAATGCGGTCGCGGGGTTAGCTTCACGGAGTCGCAGGGGAGAGACTCGAGGTGCTGGTGCGGATTGGGGAGGGGTGGACGAGGGACCTCATCTAGACGGCGGCCATGGCTGGCGGCGGAGCAGAGCTTCCGCGCGAGCGCACCAGGGCTGCCTTTTATAGCTGAGCGGAGGGAGAGGAGGGGAATAAGGTGTTCGCCATGCAGCTGTTACACCAGGCAGGCCAGCTGGCTGGCGGTGCAGCACGCATGGCGCCATGGCGCTCGGCGGAGCGGTGCGTGCGCATGCTAGTCGGTGTAGGGGCAGGGGCATCGAGTGTTTAGGCGGGGATGTGATTCAGCGACAGGAGCAAACGTCCAAGGCTCGACGGCGTGCTCACCGGCGTGCCTGAGCCTCCTGTCCAGGGTGGCGCCATGGCGGAGACCGCGGCGGCGCGTGTCGACGGAAATCGCGGAGGAGGGAGGTGGGCGCGGGGCAAATCCATGGGCGGCGTGCTGTTTTGGGTGTCACGTAGACTCGTGACGGGACGGCGCGGCGTGGGCCCACAAGACGATAGCGTACGGCTGGAGGCGCGCACGCCGAGCACGGACGCCGGGACGCGTTCTTGGCGCGGTCGTGTTGCCTATGCGGGGCGGCAGGCAGCATACCAATTTCAGACTAGGGTACTTTGACCAGCCACAACAATTCAAACTTGAATACATGTTCAAAATTGGCCAATGTAGAAATTGTAGAGGAGGTATAGCTCTAGAACTTTTGCAAAGGTTGACCGGTGATTGGATCAAAGGATTGAACAGGAGAAGGGCTTGAACTTTGAGATTTTCTCGGCACCATAAACAGTGCATTCTGCACTTCCAACCAGTTTTTGAAGCTTTTCCACTCAAAATTTGAAATACCACCAATTAGATGAAATGTGTCCCATCAAAATCTAAACAACTTTTTGTTTGGCAGATTTTTGAGTATTTAAGAAAAATTTTGAGATCAATTTGAGACACCAAAACAAGGTCATAAGGGTATAGGGTTTTGATCACATTGACTAGGTTTGACCAAGGTGATTAGGGTTTAGCCTTTAGAGTTGACCACAATTAGCAACTTGCAATTATAGTTAGCAACTTGTGATCATGATTAGCACTTGAACATGTGATTAAGCAACATAAACATCAGGGATGTTACAGGCATCCACCCTAAACCAAAAACATCTTTTTGTGATCACCTCCTTGTCCACAACCCAATTTGAGTATGGATGATCTTTCAACGAATTTTCTGAAGATTTTCTGGCAAGATTTCAAGATATATAACATATGAAGGGACTCATCAATGCACCCAAGATCATGCGGAGTTTCGACATAGAGTATGCCCCTGAAGATTTCAAGAGATTTATAAAGGAACACAAGATTTTTACTTATCTAGCAGCCATAGGTCCCCTCTCTTTTATGCTCGAGGACAAGCTATTGTTCAAGCATGGGGGGAGGAGTCATCGCATTATCTCCGACAAATAGTAAGTAAGTATTATGTTGCAAAAGTTCTGAGGAGCAAAAAAAGATGAGCAAAAAAATATGAGCAAAGAAAAAAGAAAAAAGAAGAAGAAAAAGAGATGAAAAAAGGAGGAAAATTAAAATAAAGAAAATGAAAAAGTGGAAATGAAAAAAAATATATAAAGATGCTCCTCGGTTCTTTTTGCTTCATAAGTTCTCAAGTGCCTCAAAGACAAATCCATACTCAAATCTTCCAACCATGTGCAATCCGATAACGAGGACTTCACTTGTGCCTCGTGATCATCCATTTGCCAATTGCACATGTCCACCTATCTAAATGTGTGTGTTTCATCCCTCTCTTGTTCCAACATTTATTTTCCATGGCTTTTTTGACGAGTCTCGGTAATTCCAGTAGATCTCTCTCTTAATTTGACAAAATTTCGGATGTATGTTTTGCTAGGATTGTTTTGACGTACCAAGCTCCATATAAGCCTTCCACTTTCACATATGAGTAGAATAGGTTGAAAATAATCTAGTATAGGCTAGAGTGACTTGATGAGATGAGTGTTCCCATGAGCCTTTGCAAGAGATTTTCACCTATGTTGGATACGCATCTTTTTGAAAATTCTTTGATGGAACAAGGTAACGGTTTGAAGTTCACTTAAGTTTGAGAGCATCATATTTATTAATTGTGTTTAATGTTAGTCTATCTTCCATAATGAAAAAGAAGCCGACCACAACATGAACTTTAAAACTAAATTCTTAAGAGAGAGCAATATGTCTTGTCATGAATGACTAACATGGGACAACATTGGAAGGCAACACTGATTCCCCTTTAAGCAAGGATTACTTACTCAAGGACGAGCAAGGTTTAAGCATGGGGGGATGTTGGTGGTCGATTTCCGTCAACCTAGAGCATTCGTTACACTTTGGTTTGAGCTTGATTATGGAACTAACCCGCCACTAGGTGTTGACAGCTGTTAAGTACCATTTTCATGGCCGTCAACTCCTACAAATTGAAGCATGAATTGCACATCCACACTAGAATAGGAGCTTAAACTAATACTTGCTACCAGTGTCGATATCTATTCGAATGCAGGTATTTAGCATAAGAAATGAGAGGAATCCATACACATTCACTCCACTCCAATCCAAGGCACTCAAGTGCTGGCCAATGAGGGGCTGCCACATGGATTCTCCTGGATCCATGATGTCACCAATCTATGTGAAGGGCTCTCGAGGAATCGCACGCTGCCACATCAGCATCACATGGATCCATGGGCCCACGTTGCTAACCAAACCGCCAGGAAACGTGCCATGCATGGAGGAGGGGCATTAGGGCCCACATGGAAGCGAGCTAGAGGAAGCATAGGCCAAAAGGCCGGTCGAGAGTTTCGGCCGACCCTAGGATCGGCCGAACCGACCTAGGGTTGGTTGATCCCCTCCTTCCACGTGTTGCTCGCCCATTGGCTCCTGACTGCATCTCGGGGTGTTTTGGAGCATTTGGAGCCTAGGAGCAAGCCACTCCCTTGCCTATAAATAGAGGGGGAGGGGCTTCATTTCACACACACCACCAAGCTCTCAAGTTCCACTTCTGTCTTGTGTAGCTCTCTCTCCCTCTCTCTAATTCTGCCCATGTGAGGTGATTCTCACCTCTATGTGGTAGAATGGGGTTGAGAAGAGATCTAGACTAGGATTAGTTGAGAGATAGAGTAGGAGTGAGGAGTGAGTTGATGTCCTTGTGGATGCTTGTTCTTCATTTAGACCAAAGTGAGTATTTCAACATTTCTTATTTAGACTATGGTGGACATCATGCATGATTGATTTGTTCTTGTGTTCTTAGCGTGTTCATAAGTTAGAGGCTTGTGTTCTTCGTGAAACAAGGCTTCGATCCTTTAGAGCTAGTTCCTTAGTTCAAGTATCTATTTGCATGCTTTGATCCTGTTTAGCTGAGTAGGTCTGCTGTATCTCGTTTGTTTGCATCCATAGCTTTCTTTCTGCTCCGTAGCTCGATGACTAGTATGATTTGATCCGTTATCTCTCTAGTTCGTGGTTCCATATTTATATGGGTTGCTATAGTGTTGTTAGCGGGTCGAAAGACGTAATCGTGCTATAGTAGTTATCTAGAGTGCAGACGTGGTGTCTGGGCTCTGGTTATCCTGCAAAGACCACGTGCGTTCGCGTAATGATAGAGGTAGGCCGCAGTGGTGACAACCTGTTGGACCCTTTGGAATCCTCCACACATGCGTACCGAGTTGGGCCCCGTTGCCCGTACATTGGCCTCTCCCTAAAAAGTTAGGATGGGCTGGTGCCACACGGGGAGGATTAATAGCAGACAGATCCATCTTGAGAGTTAGGTCCCTTAAGAAAGTGCTTCTCATATCCCTACCTATCTCAGTAGTAGCTAGTGTCCTCGGATAGACCCTCTATGGTTACTCTCCATCCTAGGAATGAAACCCGACAGGAATACTCATTCTCCAAGGGAGAAGTGCTGCAACGGTGTATCCGTGCGCTTGTGGATTCGTTCGTACTCGTCATTGTACCCGGGAGTCTCTTACACGCTCATGCTATTACGGCGCCTAGCGTTGACGTTAAGAAATGCCAACAAGCATTTCTGGCACCATTGTCGGGGACGGCTGTTGTTAACCTTGGAGCCCGTCTATCCTTGTATTTATGTTTTTCTTTTTTTCTTCTACCTTCACCCCCGTTACACTTTGAGATATCCTTTTTGTTTTCTTTACTTCTACCTTTACCCTCGCTACCCATGGAAGGTTATCCTTGTAAACACCTTCCACCTTCGAGGAGTGAACACTCAGAGCCATCTTTGTCAAGACCCATGCTTACATCTAGCTATCGGCTTCACCCCTCTCTCATGAAGCTAATTCAGGACCTATCCTTCTTGGGGTTATGTCACGAGAACCCCTTTGATCATGTGAGAGACTACGAGCGTCTGATTGAAACTCGGGGTAAAACCGGAGAATCACCAGATGCTCGGAAAAGAGAGTTTTTCCCGCTATGCATCTCTGGGAAAGCGCGGGATTGGCACCATTGTTTTGGTAGAGACTACCTTACTTGGGAAAGTTTGAGAGCAGCTTTCTGCTCCCGATTCTTCCCGATACGACGTGTCATCTCGCTAAGGACCAAGATTCTCAATTTCAAGCAATGTGAGGAGGAATCACTAGGAATGGCATGGCATCGTTTCGCCTCTGCGGTGGAAGATTGCCCAATCCTCTACATTCCCGATTGGATGCTCCTCCAGCACTTCTGGTTTGGATTGTGGAAGGATGATGCCATGAGGCTTAATGCTCTCTCTGGAGGATCCTTTGTGCACTTGGATGTTGTTAAGGGAAAAGAGATCATGGAAAATCTCCAGGATTTCAGCCCCCTTGCATCACGGTCAACGAGGTACCGACCAGAGGAAATGTTGAGCCACCTAGATCCATCATCAGCCGAGCCTGAGATCTCATATCCACTCTTTCTGAGCTCTAACTGAATGTGTCATTCCTGAACAGCAGGAGTCTAAGGGAAAGATTTCGTGGTGCGATATCTACCCTTGGGTTCCCCTCTTGTGCATCTTCTTAGACCTTCTCCCCGAGACTTTGTCTCGCGGGAGGATGGAGAGAGTGGTTTGGAAAGAACGATCATTCCCGGCCAGGATGACTTGCTCGATCTTAACTACTAGCTCCTAAGGAGGGTATGAGAGGTTTATCGTGTTCCTACGTTGAGATTTGAGCTGAAGTGCCTTGCACTGAACTTTTGTATAAACCAAGACATCGGTCTCTGTTTTATAATCTGTTAGATTCATTCATCAGACCGAAGGAGCACAATCATTTACCGATCAAATGGGGTGCATTCACTTCATATCTTAAGACCTTCGATCATTGTCGATCATTCAGGAGAAGCTTAAACTTCATACCCTATGCTTGACTTGATCGATGTGCAATGGGAGTTGCACTTTCCAGCTTATTCATAGCCTCCCATTGGAAGCTTAGGCCAGACCTCGGGATGTTTCCATCGTTCTGATGAGAACATCAGACCCTCTGCCTAAGGCAAGAGTGAGTTAAATCTCATTCTTCATCTGAACTCTGGTTCTGGATTATACACCGGCCATTGGAAGTCTTTGCTCTATCCTCTTTGGAGGCCGAGTGTCTTTCTGAGATCGGTTCCTGTTGTTGGAGCACTAGCCTCAGTGCTCGATCTTTTCATCTCCGAGTTCTGCCACCCTAGTGCTATAGCTCTCGAGTCCCGTGACCACCCTAGGGCTGCCTAGGCTCTCTGGGATGATCATGCTTGCTTTCAGCCTTGGTTTATCCTTTGGGCTCGTGTTCGTATATGCACTAACCTTGCAGATCAGAGCTTATCATCACATCACATTATCTGCATGGGAGATGGCCATGAGTTGAAACAGAGATCACAAGATAGCCACACTCTGTGTATTCTTGGGACTCATTTATTTTGTTTCCCTAAGAATAATTATCCTTCGGGTATCTTGTGAACACTGACTATGCAGGAGAAAGAAATTTCCAAGATAAAAAGGAGTAAGCAAAGGACCACAGGAAGGCAACACCATCGTGGCGACATGGTGAACACTTCATGATCCCCATCAGAGGTTTCTACACTTTTGATGGGCCAGGTATGTTGTCAAGGTGAGTTCCCCCAGATTATCTATGGTTATACTATGGCTTTGCCAAAGCTATTATGTAGCAGAGGTTGATTATTCAACCCCAACCTTATCCTAGCCTTAGCCTAAGCCAATCTTTCCATCTCGGGGAATCCACCTGCGCCTTTGGTCCTGAGGCCTACTTGAGCCCACACGAGAAGGGGGAAGGCCAGAGGGGCCCACCTAGGGTAGGCCGAACCTTGGTTCGGCTGAAACCCTGGTGCTGCCACCTCCCTTCTTCTTTCACGTGTGCGTCTCTTTCTCCTCTAGAAACCTTCTCCCTGCCGCACGACGAGTTTCGCGTCACGCAGAATCCACCTCCTCCAATTCACCTCCCTAAACCCAGCGCATCCATGGTCGGCTACGGTTTTGCTCGCCTCCGTAAGGTGGCCTCGCCCTCACTTCAGGAGCAGGGAGCTCCTCTCGTCCCATCAACCTAGACGACCTGGATGAGATGATGGGATCGTCGGAGGCCAAGACTCCCGAGAGGGGCAGGAGTGTAGAGAGCGCTCGAAGGGGACGCACCGACTCCTCGGTGTAGTTGTCCCACTGAGGCTCCTCCTCACCACCTTCCTTCCCAGTCAGGCCAGCCACCATGGGAATAAAGACCGCTGCGTGCAAGCGTGTCTTGTTTGATGATCCTCTTGGGCCACCATTGAAGCCGGGGGAGCACAACGTTGGCTCCGACTTCAACAGCTATGGAGAGGCCTTCTGCCACACGTATGAGCAGGACATGTGGGATGAGTTTCCACTCCCACAGACCAGGTGCAAGATCTTTGGAGTGAAGACCACCACTAGAGGCTATGGTACGCCCTACCATAAGCCGCCATAGTGGGAGCGAGACATCATAAGGATCCTCGCCGACATCCGAATCAATGGCGCCAAGAAGACCCCTGCTTTAGCAATGTTGGCGCACAAACTAGCTGATCTGTTTGTAGAGAATGAAAAGCTAGTTGAAGTTTTGGCCAAGCAGAGGGATGAGTACCGCGAGCTCAAGTTTGAGTATCACCAGTTGGAGGAGGACATGACCCAGAAGCTGCAGAGGCTGGCAGTTGCTGAGGGGAAGGAGGAGATCCTTTCCGAGTAGTGGGGATTAGCCCTAGCTTTAGTTCATTAGGCGCTAGTCTAGGTCTAGGTTTATTCCCCTTTATTTATTTCCCTTTCCCTTCATTTATTTCCTTTCATGTGTGTAAGCACCTAATCATTTTATTTCTAGAACATTTGAATTTTGAATAAAGTGGCTCGCCGGTTATGTAACCCGGTCTAGCCACCCTTGTGTCATTGCTTTGGTCATTTGTTTTAGAGGACATCTAGGTTCGAGATAGTGTGGGGGAGAGCCACGACTCTCCTAATGCAGGCACGACGTTTTCGCACGTACCCACTGTGAGCACTCCATGCTAGCCGATCGATCATCTACAAGAACCTGAATGGGACCCTCATGAGCTCGCTCCTGTAGAGAGCCTCTCACGGTTCAACTCCCATGCATAGCGCCGGTCTGCATCTCGACAACTCACTCTCTCATTTCTGAGTTTTGTAAGCTATATCTGTCTATCTCTATAAATTAAAACTCAAATGTTGATGCTAAAGATCACCCAGCTCGCTTGATGCCTAAGTAGACTCACATATGTTTTATTCCTTGTCTACCAGATGCTTGTGAACCATAACCGTCTTAAGGACAAGCATGTTTACCTAAGTAATTGATGAGTATGATATGGCTGGATGATATGATCTTCTGCTCTGATGACTAACTCTCTTGGGTTGTTTATTTTTGAAAAAAAACTCAAAACCTCTAGGAAAGGGCTCCTCTTTGATATGCCACCATCCTACCAGAGCCATATGATGTTCATAGTTGAAAACCTTATACTCATATGCTGCCTGTTATTGCATTGAGCTTTGTCAAATTCTGTGACCCTTGTGAGGATTCTTTTCATTGCTTTCATGATTAAGATTCATGTGCACCCCACCTATTTCCCCTTGCTATGCTTCTACACTAGAAGTTAGCATTGTATCATTCATCCATTTCATAAAAATAAAAGCTCCATATGTGGTGTGACCTCTCTCTCCAAAAGTATCCTTCAAAAAGAGACATGGGCTATGTTGACGGCTGATATTTGCCATTTTTATGGCCGTCAACTCCTGCAAATTGGAGCATGAATTGCACATTCACACTAGAATAGGAGCTTAAACTCATACTTTCCACCAGTGTTGATGTCTATTCGAATGCAGGTATTTAGCATAAGAAATGAGAGGAATCCATGCACTTTCACTCCACTCCAATCCAAGGCACTCAAATGCTGGCCAATCAGGGGCTTCCACATGGATTCTCCTGGATCCATGATGTCACCAATCCATGTGAGGGACTCTCGACGAATCATATGCTGCCACGTCAGCATCACATGGATCCATGGGCCCACTTTGCCAACTAAACCGCCAGGAAACGTGCCATGCACGGAGGAGAGGCACTAGGGCCCACATGGAAGCGAGCCAGACGAAGCACACTCCAGATGGAGTGCCGGGAGCTTTGGCCGACCCTAGGATCGGCCGAACCGACCTATGGTCGGTTGATCTCCCCCCTCCACGTGTTGCTCGCTCATTGGTCCTTGGCTACATTACTGAGTGTTTTGGAGCACTTGGAGCCTCGGAGCAAGCCACCTCCTTGTCTATAAATAGGAGAGGAGGGGCTCCATTTCACACACACCACCAAGCTCACAAGTTCCACTCCTCTCTTGCGTAGCTCTCTCTCCGTCTCTCTAATTCTGCCCATGAGAGGTGATTCTCACCTCTATGTGGTAGAATGGTGATGAGGAGAGATCTAGATTAGGATTAGTTGAGAGGTAGAGTAGGGGTGAGGAGTGAGTTGATGTCCTCGTGGATGCTTGTTCTTCATTTAGATCAAAGTGAGTATTTCAGCATTTCTTATTTAGACTATAGTGGACATCATGCATGATTGATTTGTTCTTGTGTTTGTGGCTCGTTCATAAGTTAGAGGCTTGTGTTCTTCATGGCACAAGGCTTCGATCCTTTAGAGCCAGAGCAGTAGTTCATATACTTGTTTGCATGCTCTGATCCTGTTTAGTTCAGTAAGTCCGTTGTAACTCGTTTAGCTGCATCCATAGCTTCCTTTATGCTTCGTAGTTCAATGAATGATAAGATGATCTGATTCTGATCTTTCCCTTGTTCGTGAGACTGTATCTATACGGTTGCTATAGTGTAGTTAGCAGGTCGACAGACGTAATTGCACTATAGTATTTTATCTGGGGTATAGACGTGGTGTCTGGGCCCTCGTTTTCCTGCGAAGACCACGTATGATCGTAGCGTAGAGGTAGGCCGTAGTGGTGATAGCCTGTTGGACCCTTTGTCAACCCTCTACGTTGTGTACCGAGTTGGGCTCGCTTGCCAGCACATTGAAGTGCTGTCGCCCCGCGGGGATGACTGAGACCAGACAGATGCATCTTGAGAGCTAAGTCCCTTAAGGAAGTGCTTCGTGTATCCCGACCTGTCCCAGCGAAAGCTGGTGTCCTTGGATAGACCCTCTCTGGTTACTCACCGTCCTAGGAATGAAACCCGACGGGAATACTCATTCTCCTAGGGAGAAGTGCTACAGCGGTGTATCCGTGTGCTTGCAGATTTGTTCGCACTCGTCAGTGTACCCGGGAGTTTCTTACACGCTCACGCTACCACGGCGCCTAGTGTTGAGATTAAGAAATGCCAACAAGCATTTCTGGCGCCGTTGCCGGGGACGGCTGTTGTTAACCTTCGAGCCCGTCTATCCTCGTGTTTATCTTTTTCCTTTTTCTTCTACCTTCACCCCCGTTACCCTTTTTGAGATATCCCCTTTTGTTTTCTTTACTTCTACCTCTACCCCCGCTACCCATGGAAGGTTATCCTTGTAAACACCTTTTGCCTTCGAGGAGTGAACCCTCAGAGCCATCTTCGTCAAGACCCACTCTTGCATCTGGCTTTTGGCTTCGCCCCTCTCTCATGAAGCTAATTCAGGACCTATCCTTCTCGGGGTTAAGTCATGAGAACCCATTTGATCATGTGAGAGACTACGAGCGTCTGATTGAAACTTAGGGTAAAACCGGAGAATCACCGGATGCTCGGAAAAGAGAGTGTTTCCCGCTATCCCTCTCCGAGGAAGCACGTGATTGGCACCGTTGTTTTGGTAGAGACTACCTTACTTGGGAAAGGTTGAGAGCAGCTTTTTACTCCCGCTTCTTCCCAATACGGCGTGTCATCTCGTTAAGGGCAAAGATTCTCTGTTTCAAGCAATGTGAGGAGGAATCACTAGGAATGGAATGGAATCGTTTCGCCTCCGCGGTGGAAGATTGCCCAGTCCTCTACATTCCCGATTGGATGTTGCTTCAGCACTTCTGGTTTGGATTGCATAAGGATGATGCCATGAGGCTTAATGATCTCTCCGGAGGATCCTTTGTGCACCTAGATGCTGTCGAGGGAAAAGAGATCGTGGATAATCTCCGGGATTTCAGCTCCCCTTGCATCTCGGTCAATGAGGCACCCACCAGAGGAAATGTTAAGCCGCCTAGATCCATCATCAGCCAAGCCCGAGATTTCATATCCATTCTTTCTGAGCTCTGGCTGAAGATGTCATTCCTGAATGGCAGGAGTCTAAGGGAAAGATTTCATGGGCGAGATCTACCCTTTGGTTCCCTTCTCATGCATCATCTTGGACCTTCTCCCCGAGACTTTGTCTCGTGGGAGGACGGAGAGAGTAATTCAGAAAGAACGACCATTCCCGGCCAGGATGACTTGTTCGATCTTCACTACTATCTCCTAAGGAGGGTATGAGAGACCTATTGTGTTTCTACGTCGAGGTTTGAGCTGAAGTGCTTTGCACTGAAGTTTCGTATAAACCAAGACATCGGTCTCTACTTTATAATCCATTGGATTCATCCATCAGACCGAAGGAGCACGATCATCTACCGATTGATTGGAGTGCATTCACTTTTTTATCTCGAGCACATCGATCGACGCCGATCAATCAGGACAAGCTTGCACTTCGTATCTTATGCCTGATTTGATCGATGCCCAATGGGAGGTGCACTTTCCAACTTATCCATACCCCCCATTGGAAGCTTAGGCCAGGCTTCAGAATGTTTCCATCACCCTGATGAGGACATCGAACCCTCTGCCTAAGGTAAGAGCGAGTTAAATCTTGCTCTTCGTCCGAACTCTGGTTCCTGATCGTACACCAGCCTCTGGAAGTCCACGCTCTATCCTCTTTGAGGGCCGAGTGTCTTTTTGAGCTTGAGTTCACTCGGAGATCGGTACCTATTGGTGAAGCACTAGCCTAAGTGCTCGATCTTTTCGTCTCGGGGTTCCGCGACCCCAATGCTATAGTCCTCGAGTCCCACGACCACCTCAGGGAATGCGTCGGCCTCTCTAGGATGATCATGCTTGCCCTTAGTCTCGATATACCTTTTTGGGCTCGAGTTCGTATATGCACTACCCTTGCAGATTAGAGCTTATCCTCATATCAATATTGTCTGCAAGGAGATGGTCATAAGTTGAGACAGGAGATCACAAGACACCCACATCCTGAGTACTCCTGGGACTCATCTCGTTTCCCCAGGAAGAGTTATCCCTCAGGTATCTTCTGGACCGCGGTCATGCAGGAGAAAGAAAGTGCCAAGATGAAGAGGAGTAGGCAAAAGGTCCACAGGAAGGCTGCACCATTGTGGCGACACAAACGCTTCGTGATTACCATCAGAGGTGCCTACACTTTTGACGAACCGAGTATGTCGCCAAGGTGACTTCCCCCAGATTCTCTATGGTTATATTATGGTTTGGCCAAGGTTAATATATAGTGGAGGATGAATTTTCAACCTCAACCTTATCCTAGCCTTAAGCCTAAGCCAATCTTTCCATATCGGGGAATCCACCTGGGCTGTCGATCCTGAGACTTGCTGGAGCCCACACGAGAAAGGGGAGGACTAGAAGGGGCCCACCTGGGGCTGGCCGAACCCTGGTTCAGCTGAAACCCTAGTGCCGCCTCTCCCCTTCTTCTTTCACGTATGCGTCTCATTCTCCTCCAGAAACCTTCTCTCTGCCGCCCGACGAGTTTTCGCATCGCGAAGATCCATCTCCTCCACCTCACCATCCTCAGCTCATCACCGCATCCATGGCCGGCTACGGTTTCGCTCGGCTCCGTAGGGCGGTTTCGCCCCTCACTTCAGGGGGAGGGAGGCCCTCTCGTCTCATCGACCTCAGCAACATGGATGAGGTGATGGGGTCATCGGAGGCCATGACTCCCGAGAGAGGCAGGAGTGTAGAGAGCACTCGCAGGATGCGCACCGACTCTCCGGTGCAGTCGTCCCGACGAGGGTCCTCCTCCCCGCCTTCTTTCCCGGTCAGGATGGCCACCATGGGGAACAAGACCACTGCCAAGCGCGTCTTGTTTGACGATCCCCCGGGGCCACCTCTGAAGCCAGGAGAGCGCTACATTGGGTCTGACTTCAACAGCTACGGAGAAGCTTTCTACCATACTTATGAGCAGGATGTGTGGGACGAGTTCCCACTTCCACAGACCCGGCGCAAGATCTTCAAAGTGAAGACAACCACTGGAAGCTTTGGTACACCCTACCATAAGCCGCCTCGGTGGGAGCGAGTCATCACCAAGATCCTTGCATATATCCACGTGAATGGCGCCAAGAAGACCCCTGCCCTAGCGAAGCTAGCCAACAAACTAGCTAATCTGTTCTTAGAGCATGAGAAGCTAGTTGAAGGGCTGGTTAAGCAGAGGGACGAGTACCGTGAGCTTAGGTTTGAGTATCGCCAGCTGGAGGAGGACATGACCCAGAAGCTGTAGAGGTTGGCAGTTCCTGAGGGAAAGGAGCAGATCCTTTCCGAGTAGTGGGGATTAGCCCGAGCTTTAGTTCATTAGGCACTAGTCTAGGTCTAGGTTTGATTTCCCTCTATTTCCCTTTATTTCATTTATTTCCTTTGCATGTGTGTAAGCGCCTAATCATTTCGTTTGAAACATTTGGATTTGAATAAAGTGGCTCACCGATCATGTAACCCGGTTTAGCCACCCATTGTGTCATTACTTTGGTCTCTTTGATTTAGAGGACATCTAGGTTCGAGACAGTGTGGGGGAAGAGCCACGACTCTCCAAATGCAGTCACGACATTTCCCATACGTACCCACTGCGAGCACTCCGCGGTAGCCGATCGATCACCTACAGAGAACCTAAACGGGACCCGCACGAGTTCACTCCTGTGGAGAGCCTCTCACGGTTCATCTCCCATGCATAGCACCGGTTTGCATCTCGACAACTCACTCTCTTTCATTCCTGAGTTTTATAAGCTATATCTGTCTATCTCTAAACTAAAACTCGAATGATGATGCTAAAGATCACCCAGCTCGCCTGTACCTGAGTAGACCTACATATGTTTTATTCCTTGTTATCTACCCGATGCTTGTGAACCATAACCTCCTTAAGGACAAGCATGTTCACCTAAGTAATTGACAAGTATGATATGGCTGGATGATATGATCTATTGCTCTGATGACTAACTCTCTTGGGGAATTTATTTTTGAAAACTCAAAACCTTTTGGAAAGGCTCCTCTTTGATATGCCTCCGTCCCATTAGAGCCATATGATCTTTGTAGGCAAAAACCTTCGATTCATATGCTACTTGTTATTGCTTTGAGCTTTGTCAAATTCTGTGACCCTTGTGAGAATTCTTCTCATTACTTTCATGATCAAGATTTATGTGCACCCCACCTATTTCCCCTTGCTATGCTTCTACACTGGAAGTTAGCATTGTATCATTCATACCACGAAAGTAAAAGCTCCATATGTGGTATGACCGCTCTCTCTAAAAGTATCCTTCAAGGAAGAGATATGGGCTATGAAAAAAAAGAGAGAGAAAGGATAGCCCATATCCAAAATAAAGAAGGAAAAAAGGAGAGGGATGGTCATGCAGAAAGGAGTTCCATGATTTTTGATGGTAATAACTAGTGTCCATTCCGGGGCTAGTGTCCACCTTACCATCAACCCACAGTTCTCACCATATATATGTATGGTAATATCTAGCACCCATTCCGGGCCTAGTATCCACCTTACCATACACACCATAGCCATACCGGTGCACATCTTGATCTGATGGTATGATTTGATTTTTTCTGTGGATCCAGTCTTTGACTTTGCAAAATATGTGATGCAAGTATGCTTTCTCTTTATCCTACCCTGAGCTCCACATATAGCCATCATTAGAAGTAGGATGAAGAAGGGCAAATGCCTTGGTGAGGACATATACACATTGAGCGATCTGAGAGAATCAAATGAGGAAGCCACCAAGAATTTTGTTTATGAAAATCTTGCAAAACCCCAAGGTGTTTATCATCAGGTGCATAAGTGACTTGATTCACAGCTATTCTACTTTTCAATCACCCAAGGGAACATGATAGCCACTACACAAAGGTTCACAGGAGCAAGGTATGACTTGGAATATCTCTTATGTTTGTCTTACTCCTTGGTATTCACGACCCACTTGGCTTTGTTTCCCCTTCACTCGGGACGAGCAAAGGTCAAGTGTGGGGGTGTTGTTGACGGCTGATATTTGCCATTTTTATGGCCGTCAACTCCTGCAAATTGGAGCATGAATTGCACATTCACACTAGAATAGGAGCTTAAACTCATACTTTCTACCAGTTTCGATGTCTATTCGAATGCAAGTATTTAGCATAAGAAATGAGAGGAATCCATACACTTTCACTCCGCTCCAATCCAAGGCACACAAATGCTGGCCAATCAGGGGCTGCCACATGGATTCTGCTGGATCCATGATGTCACCAATCCATGTGAAGGACTCTCGACGAATCATACGATGCCATGTCAGCATCACATGGATCCATGGGCCCACTTTGCCAACTAAACTGTCAGGAAACGTGCCATGCACGGAGGAGAGGCACTAGGGCCCACATGGAAGCGAGCCAGACGAAGCACACTCCATATGGAGTGCCGGGAGCTTCGGCCGACCCTAGGATCGATCGAACCGAACTAGGGTCGGTTGATCTCCCCCCTCCACGTGCTGCTCACTCATTGGTCCTTGGCTGCATTCCCGGGTGTTTTGGAGCACTTGGAGCCTCGGAGCAAGCCACCTCCTTGTCTATAAATAGGAGGGGAGGGGCTCCATTTCACACACACCACCAAGCTCTCAAGTTCCACTTCTCTCTTGTGTAGCTCTCTCTCCCTCTCTCTAATTCTGCCCATGGGAGGTGATTCTCACCTCTATGTGGTAGAATGGTGATGAGGAGAGATCTAGATTGGGATTAGTTGAGAGGTAGAGTAGGGGTGAGGAGTGAGTTGATGTCCTTGTGGATGCTTGTTCATCATTTAGATCAAAGTGAGTATTTCAGCATTTCTTATTTAGACTATAGTGGACATCATGTATGATTGATTTGTTCTTGTGTTCAGCGCTCGTTCATAAATTAGAGGCTTGTGTTCTTCATGGCACAAGGCTTCGATCCTTTAGAGCCAGAGCAGTAGTTCATATACTTGTTTGCATGCTCTGATCCTTTTTAGTTAAGTAAGTCCGCTGTATCTCGTTTAGTTGCATCCATAGCTTCCTTTCTGCTCCGTAGTTCAATGAATGATAAGATGATCTGATTCCAATCTTTCCCTTGTTCGTGGGACCGTATCTATACGGTTGCTATAGTGTAGTTAGCGGGTCGACAGACGTAACTGCACTTAGTATTTTATCTGGGGTACAGACGTGGTGTCTGGGCCCTAGTTTTCCTGCGAAGACCACGTACGATCGTAGCGTAGAGGTAGGCCGCAGTGGTGATAGCCTGCTGGACCCTTTGTCAACCCTCTACGTCATGTACCGAGTTGGGCTCGCTTGCCAGCACATTCAAGTGTTGTCGCCCCGCGGGGATGACTGAGACCTGACAGATGCATCTTGAGAGCTAAGTCCCTTAAGGAAGTTCTTCTTGTATCCCGACCTATCCCAGCGAAAGCTGGTGTCCTTGGATAGACCCTCTCTGGTTACTCACCGTCCTAGGAATGAAACTTGATGGGAATACTCATTCTCCTAGGGAGAAGTGCTACAGCGGTGTATCCGTGCGCTTGCGGATTCGTTCGCACTCGTCAGTGTACCCGGGAGTTTCTTACACGCTCACGCTACCATGGCGCCTAGTGTTGAGATTAAGAAACGCCAACAGGCTATGAAAAAAAAATGAAGACACATGCTCAAAGCATGATGAAAAAAAAGAGAAGGAAGGATAGCCCATGTCCAAAATAAAGGAGGAAAAAGAGAGAGATGGTCATGCAAAAAGGAGTTCCATAATTTTGATGGTAATAACTAGTGTCCATTTCGGGGCTAGTGTCCACCTCACCATCAACCCATAGTTCTCATCATATATGTATGGTAATATCTAGCACCCATTCCAGGCCTAGTATCCACCTTACCATACTCACGATAGCCATACCGGTGCACATCTTGATCTGATTGTATGATTTGATTTTCTCTGTGAATCTAGTGTTTGACTTTGCAATATATGTGATGCAAGTATGCTTTCTCTTTTATCCTACCCTGAGCTCCACATATAGCCATCATTAGAAGTAGGATGAAGAAAGGCAATAATGCCTTGGTGAGGACATATACACAATGAGTGATCTGAGAGAATCAAATGAGGAAGCTACCAAGAGTTTTGTTTATGAAAAAAAACTTTGCAAAATCCCAAGGTGTTTACCATCAGATGCATAAGTGACTTGATTCACAGCTGTTCTACTTTTCAATCACCCAAGGAGACATGATAGCAACTCCAGAGAGGTTCACAGGAGCAAGGTATGACTTGGAATATATCTTATGTTTGTCTTACTCTTTGGTTTTCATGACCAACTTGGCTTTGTTCCCCTTCACTCCGGACGAGTAAAGGTCAGGTGTGGGGGTGTTGTTGATGGCTGTTATGTACCATTTTCACGGCCGTCAACTCCTACAAATTGAAGCATGAATTGCACATCCACACTAGAATAGGAGCTTAAACTAATACTTTCCACCAGTGTCAATGTCTATTTGAATGTAGGTATTTAGCATAAGAAATGAGAGGAATCCATACACATTCACTCCACTCCAATCCAAGGCACTCAAGTGCTGACCAATGAGGGGCTGCCACATGGATTCTCCTGGATCCATGATGTCACCAATCCATGTGAAGAGCTCTCGACGAATCACACGCTGCCACGTCAGCATCACTTGGATCCATGGGCCCATTTTGCAAACCAAACCACCAGGAAACGTGCCATGCACGGAGGAGGGGCATTAGGGCCCACATGGAAGTGAGCCAGAGGAAGCACGGGCCAAAAGGCCGGCCGAGGGTTTCTGCTGACCCTAGGATCAGCCGAACCGATCTAGGGTTGGTTGATCCCCTCCTTCCACGTGTTGCTCACCCATTGGCTCCTGGCTGCATCCCGAGGTGTTTTGGAGCATTTGGAGCCTCGGAGCAAGCCATTCTCTTGCCTATAAATAGAGGGGGAGGGGCCTCATTTCACACACAGCACCAAGTTCTCAAGTTCCACTTCTCTCTTGTGTAGCTCTCTCTCCGTCTCTCTAATTCTGCCCATGTGAGGTGATTCTCACCTCTATGTGGTAGAATGGGGTTGAGAAGAGATCTAGACTAGGATTAGTTGAGAGATAGAGTAGGAGTGAGGAGTAAGTTGATGTCCTCGTGGATGCTTGTTCTTCATTTAGACCAAAGTGAGTATTTCAACATTTCTCATTTAGACTATGTGAGGACCAAGTGTGTTTGAGGACCAGTGGAAGGTCGCTCCTTAGTGATGAGTGATTGACAACGTTGTGTGGACTGATGCTTGGCTAAGTGTGGAGGTACAGGTTGCGGTTTGACTCGTGTCGGTGCAGGTGAAGAACAAACGCGAAAGGCCTTAGCCGTGGCGGCGTCTGGGTGACAGAGAGGCGCGAAAGGCTTGGTTCGATGGACCCGGTGGCTGATGGGGTCAAGTGCGAGCCGTGCGGTGCAAGACTAGCAAGTTGAAGTTGTGAACAGGGGCCGGTGCAAGGTAGCGGATCGAGCCCGAAGCTTGCACGCGGGGTTTGTTGGTTTGCCCGCAAAACCATCGGTGGACGGTTTCTTGGTTTGGGCCGCAGAACCAAGTCGGAGGCCCGATGCGATGGAGACGGTGATCCGGGAGCGTCGGGAAGCTTCGAGGCGGGTGGCACGTGGCGTGATCGCGGGGCTTGCGTCGACGCTAAGCAAGTCCGCGGTGGAAGCGTGTCCGCTTGATGAAGACTTGACCATATTGCCCTTGAGGGGTGTGTATCTTCTAGTTGAGTTTTAGGGGTAGCGTGGTCATTTGCCTCCTCCGGTGGACTTCATATAAATAGCGGAGAGGTGGATGGCATCTCTCTCTCTCGGACTCTAGGTTTTCCTCCCCCCGTAGATCGCTTTCGACTGCTTCTTTTCCCAGTATTTCCTTAGGCTAGATTCTTGTACAGACTCTTACCTCTGGATGTATGGAAGCATTCGGCGTTGTGATGATTTCCCTCTCCTAGCTCTTTGTGATTTTCGTGTCATTTTCGGAGCTATTTTTGGGTGTTTTTGTTCTTCGCTCAATTCGTTGATTTGAGGGCATTTTCTCTTGGATTTCTTTGAGGGGATCATGAGTGGATGCCTTGTGCATCTTTGGGTGTGATCTTGACCCCTCAAACGCCGGGAAATTCCTTCGATTCGCGAGTTTTTGGAAGAACATGAGTTCTTGGAGGTGGTTTGTGTGATCCGCGATTCCCGGTGATTTAGTGAGTTAGAGGTCGAGATTCTTGGGGCATAGCTTCATCTAGTGACGCTTCTCATCTCCCCCAAATTTGTCTCAAGAGCTCAAGTGGTTCGAGAGATCCGTGGATTGGAAGTTGACTTCGAGTTCGATGGTGATTTTCTGGGCTACCCCAGGTGAGCCGCCCCCTATGGCCGGGTGACCCTAGGTGGCATTGACTTTCGAGTTCTTCTTCTTCCAATTTAGATCTATAGAGTTTCCTTGATCATTTTGAGGAGTTTTCTTGGGAGAAGCTTCTTAGTGTTGCTGCAAAGCCTTGGTTAAATTTTCATGATTTTAGGAGGTCATTTGATTGGGTTCGAATTTTTATTCGATCGTCAGCTTGCTGATTTTCTGGGCATGCAGGGTGACCCACCACCTATGTCAGGGTGACCTGGCCAGAGGGTGACCCACCCCTTGTGCTAGGGTGACCCGGTTTGCCTCTGTTGGGTGGCGGGTGACCCGCCCCCTATGTCAGGTTGACCCGTCTTGGCTTAGTTTTGCCCGGTTTGCTTCTGTTCTTTGCTTCTTGCTTCCGCTAAGGGTCTTAAGCCTTTGTAGCCTAGTTTCTAAGGTGTCAAGAAAGATTTGGGTTTGCTTCCACTCATTTGTGTGTGACTCTCGGAGTGGCAATCGGGATACAGGCCGAGTTCTTGGAGAAGAATTTTTATCAGCTCCCATTCACTCCCCCCCCCTCTCTGGTCGCCTATTTGGTCCTTCAGTTGGTATCAGAGCCGGTTACGGATCTTCTTGATTCTAACCAGTCTAAGATCCAAAGATGGGCGATTATGGCAAGGGGTCGGGTCCTCCGCACTTTGATGGCAAGAATTACTCGATGTGGGAGAGGCGCATGGGCACGTTTTTGCGTGGGAAGGGAACTCTGATTTGGGATGTCACTCAGAATCCTCATTATGTCATCCCAGATAGTTTTCTGCTTCCAGGATCGTGGGACATGTGTGAGGCCAAAAGCAAGGCTGTTGATTACTTGTTCTGTGCTCTCTGTGCCTCGGAGTTTGAGCGAGTGTACGGAGAGAATGTGGTCGGAAAGATTTGGCTTAAGTTGAGAAATGCTCAAGTTGGCAATGCCCAGGTGCAAGCCCGTTTGTTTTCCACTTACCAGAGAGAGTACGAGAACTTCACTCATCTCCCCAGTGAGTCGACCGATGCTATGTTTCAGCGCTTCACCAGCATAGTCAACAACATGAGGGCCAATGTGATAGTGCTCCCATACACGGACCATGCTCAAGCTATAAAGCTTTTGCATGCCCTGGATAGGTCTGTGTGGAGTGCCAAGGTCGAGGCGATTGAGGAGTCGAGCGTGTATGATACGCTTTCGCTTGATGAGTTGTTTTCCAAGCTCAGGTCTTCGGAGGTTGATCGTGGCCTGAGAGCCAAGGATGAGAGACCGACTTTCTCCCATAGTCGTGCTCTAGTCTCCGGACCTGGACCAAGGACTAACGCTAACCCATCCTCCAGGATGTATTCTTTGTCCTCTCTTATGTCCTTGCCAGACGAGGATTTTGATGAGCTTGGAGAGGACGAACTAGTGCTGCTGACCAGGAAGTTCGAGAAGCTGCATGAGAACCGCGTGAACACGAGGAGGATCACACGGACGTGCTACAGGTGCGGCAAGAAGGGACACTACATCACCGAGTGCCCACAGGAGTTGGAGCCCAAGAATGAGATCAAGCACCGCCCGATGATCGAGAACACGCACCGCTCGAGGCGTGAACACAAGCACAACTACAAGGACAAAGTTGAGCAGAGATCGAGGAAGGGTGGTGACAAGAAGAAGGCTCGGGCTCAAGTGAAGATTGAGGAGTTAAGTGACTCGGACTCTGAGGACACATCTTCGAGCTCGAGTAGTGAAGAAGAAGACGGCGAGCGCAAGAAGAAGAAGAAGAGTTCCTTCAAGAACCTCACCGGCCTTTGTATGATGGGGCACAGCACCGGCAGCAAGTCAAGCAAGAAGAGTGGAAAGGATGAGTCCGATGTCGACTCCGACTCAGAGGAAGAGGTAACTCCTGATCTTGCTTTCCTGCTTAAGGAGAATGCCGAGTTGAATGCTTTGCTAGATAACCGTGATGATGTGCTTAGAGAGGCTAAGAAGAAGAGAAGAGAGCTTAGGGTCTCTATAGAGGAGGCTAGGGAGAAGATTGCTGAGTTAGAGGCTAGGCATCTAGATGACCTGCTTGCTTTGGATGCTCTTAAGGCTTCTCCTATTGTTAGTGATGAGGTTGATTGCACTGATTGCAATGCCTTCTTGGCTGATTTGACTGTGCTTAGGGAGAAGCATGCCTCTAAGTTGGAGGAACTAGATGTGCTTAGGATTGAACTTTATGAGATGAAGTCTAGACCTGCTTTGCTAGGGGCTTGCACTTCTTGTCCTAAGTTGTATGGTAAACTAGATGAGTCTCATGCTAGAATTGTTTCTCTTGAGGCTGCCTTGAAAGCTCCTGTTGCTACTTCTTGTTCTACATGTGATTTGCATGCTGAGAAAAATCTAGAGCTTGCTCAATTTGTTGATCGGCTGCAGAATGAGAATGATGGGTTGTGCATGTTGTTGAGTTGGTTGAGGTCACAGGAGCCACAACTGGGGAAGTTGGTGGCTAAGTTTAAGAGAGCGGATGGCCACGGTTTGGGTTTTGGGAAGGTTGGCGAGAGTGGTGGTAAGAAAGAACGAGAGATACCAAACAACCCCATCCCACAAAATAACCATCCGAGTGAGCAATGTGAGAAAGAGAAGAACCCACTGCCGAGAGGAAACCCAAAGCCAAGGCCAATCCTATTCCATTGTGACTATTGTGGGAGGGATGGTCATAAGGAGGAGTTTTATTTCAGGAGGAGAAGGGATGAGAGGTTTGCTAAGGAGATGGTAAACAAGGACAGGTTCTGCCCTTCTCGTGGTGTGCTAGAGCGTCATAGAGGGCCTCTACCTAGAGGTGATGGGTTTGTGCGTACAGTTCCCACTCGTGGTGGTGGAGGTGTTCTCCCTCAGAAAGATAGGCGTGTTGGGTTTGAGCGTGGTGTGTTTGCTGGACGTTCTCCACCTCTTGGTCGATATGAGGATGGGAGAGACCGTCGCAACTTTGAGCCTTAGAGGGGCTATAGGCCACGTTTTCCCTATCGTGGTGACCGTACTCCTCCAATGAGACGTGAGGTAGTTCAGCATGGTGGTCGTAGCTTTGGTGGATGCAATAGGCGTGATAGTGCTAACCCCACTTTTGAGCAAATAGCTCGACACAGGTTTGACTCTTTCTTTGCTAACCCCAGTGTTGAGACGTTTGCTCGCTCTTGGTCACGTTTCTGATTTTGCAGATGGGAGGCTTGGAGAACTTGGAGAACATTTCGTGGATTGACTCCGGTTGGTTGTCTCATGACCGGAGTTAGGTGATGGTTCTCCAGCCTTATCCCTGTGGTGTCTTTGGAGCACATCATTTTTGGGGAAATGGACGAGTGTTGACCGAAGGAGTGTTTCAGGTACGTGTTGGAGCCAGTTGCTTTTGTTGCTTCTTTGGGTCTTTGTGATTTGCCCTTTTTAGTTTGAGGCTTTGCCCTATTGCATGTGTTTAGGATGAGCTTTGTATGCTCTTTGGTCCTAATGCATGTGTTTAGGGGGAGCTTGTGAGCTTGCTTGTTCTTTGCCCTATGACATGTACTTTGGGTGAGCTTTGTATGCTCTTTGGCCCTTATGCATCTGTTTAGGGGGAGCTTGCTAGCTTTGCTTGCTTTCTGCCTCTTTGGTCCTTGGGAGCTCACTTTGTTGCATATGTATCATTTTGTTGCATTCCATGCATGCATTTTACTTTCTGTACAAAACCTGGTAGGATAGCCATCTTTAGATCACTTGTGCTAGGAATGAGCTTCTCTTATATACATTGATCACTGATGTGCTATATGTTAGATATGTGCATGTTTGGTAAATGGTAACGTGAATGCTATGCTCTTGATGGTTTTGCCATATATGTGTGATGAGATACCTTTATGTTTGTGGAAGTGATAAAATTGCTTCACTCATGAGTAGATACTTGTCTATGCTCAATTTGTGCTCAAATGCCTCTATCATGTTTAGTTTGTGCTTGAGTATCATGTTCTCTTTGCTTGGGGTCAAAGACCTTTTTGTCATTGTAAATGTTTAGCCCATTTGTTTACGTGTGGAGGAGCATAAGATTCTTTTTGCCGCAAAGGTATTTCATGTACCATGTCTAAACTCGAAAATAAAATTAGTGTATGAATTGCCTTATGCTTGGAAAATGAGCTCTTGATCATGTATTTATGTTTTGATATTCATATCTTGGGTGCTAAACCGCTGCATGGTGTCTACCATGAGAAGTCTCATTTTAAGAAGTAGACACATGGCTCGGTGGCTTTAACATGACTTGAGTAGCTTGTGGGCGTTTACCATGATCTCGTGATGAGAATTTGTGATCTTGTGTAAACTCTGGATGATATAAAAAAAATTTTTGCTCAAATTGCCATGGATAGGGCTTTGCGCATGAGATGAATGTTTCTTTGTAAAAATTTGCTTAAAATTGCTTTTGGCCATGTCACATGCTTATATGTCTCTACCTTCTTGATGGCAATGTGCTAACTACACCATGTCTACTTTGCTTGCTCTGTCTCATTTGTAGCATTTTGTTGTGCTCTTTGTATATTTGAGAAGCTTGGTAGATTGTATATATGCTTTGACATGCATCTTTCATGAAAACAAAGGGAAGAGTTTCATATACCTTGATTCATGCATTGTCAACAAGGGGGAGAATTTTGGGAGATATGTATGATAGGGGGAGATTTTGTGAAAAATTGGTATGCATTTGTGAGATGTTGCATGTGAGGAGAAAAATTGAGAAGAAGAGGTTGCATTTGCTCAGGGGGAGTTTGCATATGTGCAGGGGGAGCTCCTTGGGTTTGCCTGAGTTTTGTGCTTTGTGGTGTGCTCTTTGTGAGCTTTGTTTGTCTCGGCTGTGTTGAGTCGTTGCCCTTGCCTTAGGGGGGTGAGACTTGGTTTGGCGAGTGATCGTGTTTTTCGCTTGTTCTTTGGCTTTGGATCACTTGCTTGGAGGTTTGTGTTCGTGGTTGTTTTCTTTTCTTTTTTCTCTATGATGGTTCCTATGGGTGTTGTCAATGCACTCATCAAGGGGGAGATTGAGGACCAGGTGTGTCCGAGGACCAGTGGAGGGTCGCTCCTTAGTGATGAGTGATTGACAACATTGTGTGGACTGATGCTTGGCTAAGTGTGCAGGTACAGGTTGTGGTTTGACTCGTGTCGGTGCAGGTGAAGAACAAGTGCGAAAGGCCTTAGCTGTGGTGGCCTGTGGGTGATGGAGAGGCAAGTAGGCTTGGTTCGATGGACCCGGTGGCCGATGGGGTCAAGTGCCAGCCGTGCGGTGGAAGACTAGCAAGTTGAAGTCGTGAACATGGGTCGGTGCAAGGTAGCGGATCGAGCCCGAAGCTTGCACGCGGGGTTTGTTGGTTTGCCCACAAAACCATCGGTGGACGCTTTCTTGGTTTGGGCCGCAAAACCAAGTCGGAGGCCCAATGCGACGGAGACGGTGATCCGGGAGCATCGGGAAGCTTCGAGGCGGGGGGGGGCACGTGGCGTGATCGCGGGGCTTGCATCGACGCTAAGCAAGTCTGCGGTGGAAGCGTGTCCGCTCGATGAAGACTTAACCATATTGCCCCTGAGGGGTGTGTGTATTCTATTTGAGTTGTAGGGGTAGCGTGGTCATTTACCACCTCCGGTGGACTTCATATAAATAGCGGAGAGGTGGATGGTATCTCTCGCTCTCGGACTCTAGGTTTTCCTCCCCCGGTAGATCGCTTTCGACTGCTTCTTTTACCAGTATTTCCTTAGGCTAGATTCTTGTACAGACTCTTACCTCTGGATGTATGGAAGCATTCGGCGTTGTGATGATTTACCTCTCCTAGCTCTTTGTGATTTTCGTGTCATTTTCGGAGCTATTTTTGGGTGTTTTTGTTCTTCGCTCGATTCGTTGATTTGAGGGCGTTTTCTCTCGGATTTTTTGAGGGGATCATGAGTGGATGCCTTGTGCATCTTTGGGTGTGATTGTTGGCATTTCTTAACCTCAACACTGGGCGCCGTGGCAGCGTGCGCATGTAAGAAACTCCCGGATACACTGACGAGTGTGAACGAATCCGCAAGCGCACGGATACACCGTTGTAGCACTTCTCCCTAGGGGAATGAGTATTCCCATCGGGTTCCGTTCCCTTAGGACGGAAAGTAACCAGAGAGGGTCTATCCAAGGACACCAGCTTTCGCTGGGATAGATCGGGATACAAGAAGTACTTCCTTAAGGGACTTAGATCTCAAGATGTTATTCTGTCAGGTCTTAGTCATCCCCGCGGGGCGACAACACTCCAAGGTGCTAGCAAGCGAGCCCAACTCGATACGCGACGTAAGAGGGTTGACAAAGGGTCCAACAGGCTGTCACCACTGCGGCCTACCTCTACGCTATGATCGCACGTGGTCTTCGCAGGAAAAACCAGGGCCCAGACACCACGTATGTACCCTAGATAAATACTATAATGCGGTTACGTCTGTCGAACCGCAACTACACTATAGCAATCGTATAGATACGGTCCCATGAACAATGGAAAGATCAGAATCAGATCATATCACTGAACTGGGAGCAGAAAGGAAGCTATGGATGCAGCTAAACAAGATACATCAGACTTACTTAGCTAAACAGGATCAGAGCATGCAAACAAGTAAATGAACTTCGGCTCTGGCTCTAAAGGATTGAAGCCTTGTGTCATAAAGAACACTAGCCTCTAACTTATGAACGAGCCACGAACACAAGAACAAAGCAATCATGCATGATGTCCACTATAGTCTAAATAAGAAATGCTGAAATACTCACTTTGATCTAAATGAAGAACAAGCATCTACGAGGACATCAACTCACTCCTTACCCCTACTCTACCTCTCAACTAATCCTAATCTAGATCTCTCCTCCGTGCATGGCACGTTTCCTAGCAGTTTAGTTGGCAAAGTGGGCCCATGGATCCATGTGATGCTGACGTGGCAGCGTATGATTCGTCGAGAGTCCTTCACATGGATTGGTGACATCATGGATCCAGGAGAATCCATGGATGGTGAGGTGGAGGAGATGGATTTCGTGATGCGAAAACTCTTGGGGCGGCAGGGAGAAGGTTTCTGGAAAAGAATGAGACGCACACGCGAAAGAAGAAGGGGAGAGGCGGCACCAGGGTTTCGGCCGAACCTAGTTTCGGCCGGCCCCCTGTGGGCCCCTCTAGTCCTCCCCTTTCTCGTGTGGGCTCCAGCAAGTCTCAGGATCGACGGCCCAGGTGGATTCCCCATGATGGAAAGATTGGCTTAGGCTTAAGGCTAAGATAAGGTTGAGGTTGAAAATTCATCCTCCACTAGATACCAACCTTGGCCAAACCATGATATATCCATAAAGAATCTGGGGGGAATCACCTTGGCGCATCCAATCATTCTACGAATGGTGGGACCCTATTAAATTTTATGACCAGTTGGAACCACAGTAGGAAACAAGCTGTTACGTGATCGTTACTGAGGATGGTCTTGCCAGCAAAACATCAACATACTGGACCTTTCTCGTCCACCGAGCAGCAAACATCATATTATGGTCAGGTAGCAACAAGTTTCTCAACACATAACCACAAAATTCACAACACCAAGTAGCAAACATCATAGGATGATCATGATTACAATTTTCACAATAATCATTTCTACCCATTTGTAATCATAACGATAAGAACTAATCATCAAGTTCCATCTATAGACGTTGATTCTCCTTCCATAGCTCCATCCTACAGCTGTCCCGTCACCTTCTGCAGCTCAGCGGCAATAGCTTCAAGCTTCATGTTAGCTTCTGAGGATCCTTCCCATTGTTGATCCCTTTTTCGCTTGGCTGACCTAAAGAAAACATAAGCAGCAACAAGTTTCATAACACTACGTGTCATGGTTATTCATCACTATGAAGTGCACAGAAGCAACAACCAGTAATTAAACATCAACAAAGAACAAGTTTCATAATAATCAAGCACTACCTATTTTTATCTTTCTCCCGCAGTACCCGCTGCTTCTCCTTCTGCATCTGGATAACACTTTATTGTATCGATTGCTTCTCCTTCTCGATATCGATAATTACCTACTCAACTGATTGCTTATACACTTCCATCGCATGGATGGACTGTTTCAGCTTTCCCTTCACGTTTTCCAGCTCAGTGGTAGTTGCTTTAAGCTTGATGTTAGCCTTTGCACATTCTTCCTTCCATGACCTTGCCTCCTCTTCAGGTTTTGCCTTCCAGTCGAGTACCAGGTCTTTCGACTCCTGGTCAAGAATCTCATCAATTTCCATCAACAAGGCATTGTCCTGGCGTAACATTTGGGCACACATCTCCTTGTATTTTTTGGTCTGTTGCAATTGTTCATGTAACAATTGGTCAGCCATCTCCTTGAATTCCCTCATCTCTTGCATATTTTTATTTAAAATTTCCTGACACAGCTCCTTGTATTTTACAGCCTCTTGCTACGCCATGAGTTCTCTGCATTGTTGTTCTTGCAGGTCTCTCTTCACCTCCTGCAGCCTAGCTTTTGTAGCTTCAAACACCTCTAGAAGCTAGTAAAATACAAGAACCTATCAATCCATCAAACGATTCAAATTGAACACTAACTGAATCTAACACCTATTGTATCTGCTCATCAATCCGTTAGATCCCCAAATCTAGAAATCCCTAGGATGATAGGGGAAATATAGTGACTCAAACTAGAGAATCGACCTTGTCGAACTGTTTCAGCCTCTCATAGCCGGGAGGTGACGGCGCAACCATCTTCCCGTCGCCGCTAGGATCCGCCATTCCTGCCACAAGCTGTTGCAGATCTGCGCGTAGCAAAAGTTGAGAGTCTTTGCGAAGGCACTGAAGCGTTTCCCCTGCGAATTACTAATTTATATTAAAGACCTTCCCTGTTCTTAACTTTCACCTGGCACAACCATAACGAAATTGTTTCCCATCAAATTGACACAACCAAGAGGTGGTGCAGTGGTAAACAACACAGTCTTGTTCCTATAGTTCTCTAGTTCGAACCCTTGCTATGGCAAATTATTTTTGCAACATTTCGTGACCGACAGTAGGAAACAAGCAATTTTGCGATCGTTACTCAGGAAGGTCCTTCCAGCAAAACATCAACATACCAGACCAGCAAAACATCAACAAAATTAATTCAGGACTGGTGAGTATGCTTGACTCAATTTGAAATAGATTAAATCTAATCGGCATAATAAGGTGGCATCTCATAGCACTCATCACCACAAAGTTCACACCACCAGCAAGTAGCAAACACCAAAATACAAGCAACTCATCACCACAAAGTACACACCACCTATGAACCATCTAGGTAGCAATAACACCATACATGTTTTATCGATTGTCTGCAGCTCAGTCAGAGTTCAATTGCTCTTGCTTCAACAGGGCATTCTCCGCTAACAATAGCTTACACTGGTCTATCCATTTGTGAATCTCTTTTAGTTGGTTATTCTCCTATCGTAACAATTGATTAACCTGGTCCCTGCATTTGGTCAGCTCTTCCATCAGGGCAATGTAGTCCTGCCATAACAATGCCATTTTATTCAACCGGGTATTCTCTTGTTGCAGCAACTGATTACACTTTACCCTGCATTTGGTCAGCTCTTCCATCTTGGCAATGTTGTCCTGCCGTAACAATGCCATTTCATTCAACCAGGTATTCTCCTGTTGCAGCAATTGATTACACTGTTCCGTACATTTGGTCAGCTCTTCCATCTAGGCAATATTGTCCTGCCGTAACAATACCATTTCATTCAACCGAGCATTCTCTTACTGCATCAATTGACTACACTGGTCCCTGCATTTGGTCAGCTCTTCCATCTGAGTAATGTTGTCCTGTAATGATTGCTCATACAGGTTCTTGTAATTTAGAGCCTTTTGCAGTGACTTGAGCTCGCTGACTTGTTCTTGCAAGTCTCTCTTCACCTTCTGCAGCTCAGCTTTAGTGTATAGCCTCCAGAAGCTAGAAAAATACAAGAACCTATCAATCCATCAAACGATGCAAACTAAAAACTAACTAAATCTAACACCTATGAATGGTCTATAGCCTATCAACTTCAAATACCAATCGAAGTGCAAATCTAAGGGTACGATGACATCTAAATATAACATATATGATCATCAATCCTCCAGATCCCTAAATCTCGATATCCCCAACCCTAGGAAGATAGGGGAACATATAGCGGCTCAAACCAGAGGACTGACCTCGTCGTGCTGTTTCATCCTCTCGCTGCTTGGATGTGGCGGCGCAACCATCTTCCCATCGCTACTAGGATCCACCATTCGTGCCACGAACCCTTGCTGATCTCCGTAGACAAAGTCAAGAGTCTTTGCGAAGGTAGTGAAGCATTTCACCTTCGAATTATCGATTTATATTAAAGACTCACCTAAAATTTATAGGTGGGACCGGGTCAATGTAAAAAATTCCCCTTTCGAGTAGTAATAGGTTTGACCCACGAGAGGAGCAGATTTTCTCCTTGTTTTACTACCATATTTATCTGCTTTAACTTACATGGGTAATGCAAAATAATACAAACACAAATAAACTAATATAAAAAATCTTCTTGGCTCAAATAACACAAACTGTATCATGTCTCACTGGCAGTGCCACCATCCCCTTCAGAATCAATGGTCCCGGGTTCGACCCATGCTATTGACATTGTATTCTTTTAATTCTCCTCCCTTTTTTATCAGACTGACTTGTGGGACCCTATTAAATTTTATGACGAGTTGGAACACTCTATTTTTAAACAGTTGCTTACATGTGGGACTCTGTAAAATTTTATGACGAGTTGGAACACTCTATTTTCGAAAGATTGCTTACATGTGGGACCCTTCCGAATTTTATGATGACTTGGAACACTCTATTTTTAAAATAATACTTACACGTGGGACCAAAGTTGGTTTATGACGCTGTTGCGAAGCTTATGGCATCACAAAACTGCTTGGAACAGGGAATGCTCAGCTACAGTACCAACCGTTATGATGAAAGTTTTTTTTGTCACTAAATTTGCTCAGAACTGAAATTTAATGACGAGATCAGCCATAAACGTCATAAATCAATGACGGCAAAACTAGGTTGCGTCACTAGTCAGCGATTTTCTTGTAGTGAAAGACCGTTACCGCAACTAGTTACCGGTCACCTGAAATGCTTGTTTCTCTAGGCCCACAGGGACCTTTGGTAACAGGTACAGAAACCGAGCCTGTTACATGAACTCAACATCGGAGACGTGGAAAATACTTCCATAACGCATCTCCTCTGTCTCGACGAAAGGAGACGCGTCTTGTCAGTGCGTGTTGGCGGTCGATTTCCGTCAACCAAGAACACTTGTTATGCCATAGTTTGGATATCATTTTGGAACTAACCCGCCACTAAGCATACTAATGATATAACAAGTTCACCGTGGGATGTGCATTTTGGAGTATAGTGTTTATGCATGAATTCATGTGCTAAATGAGGGGAGATGCACTTAGTTAGGAGGACGATTTGCAAGTCAATCAACTAGCTCCGACTGTGTGCGAACTTGCCTCCAAAGGTGGCAAGGACCAATACGGTTGAATGAAGAATCTTCGAGGACCAAGATGAAAAGACCGGAAGATCATGCGTAAAGAACACTTAACTTGGTCGCGGGGATAACAACGTCCAAAGTCCACAACTGAAGGAACAAAAGACCCAAAGTGCAAAATATGGAGCGTGGAGCAAGACGGACCGGAACCGAGCCGAAGAGGGCCCAAGGCCGACCAGCCCAGGCCGGTAGCCCCCCCCTTCTGGCATCGGTTCGCGGCCCCCTTTATTTGGTGTTAAGTACGTGGAACCCTAATTGCTTGCCAGAGCTGCCATTCGCGAAAGACGAACAGGAAGCCTCGGGAGATCGACCACAAGGGAGAGGGTCGATCGAGGGAGTGAGCATTCAAGAGAATCATCGCTGAGGTCAAGGGAGGCCACCACGAGGAAGGAGGACATCGAGGCCCTGGCACGACACCATCGGAGTTGAAGGACACCGAGAAATGAGCTCCATCGGAGGCATCCACCATGCTCAACGGTGCCATGACTAGCGTCTTGATGGGGTAAAGTTATCGTTTGTCCATGCAGTTGTAATAGATCTTGACGTGTAGTCACCCACTCTTGTTTGGATCATATGTCTATCATACCTTTGCTGATGATGCTTAATGTTTAAGGCTAGCTACCATGCTTTCGGGGTTGCTCCCGTAGATCACATCAACATATCGTGTGCATTAGGGTTAGTACCGATTACCTTCGCGTAGTGACATGTACGAGGGAAGGGAAACATCTAATTCTTTGTTCACATGCTTAGATAGATTGGATCAGAGTTTTATCATGTTTTGGGTGATTGCATCTTCAAGTACCTAGACTCCATGGGCATACGTTCTTCAGACTTGTGAACCTCTCATCTCTCTTTAACGTAATCTAGGGTTAGATTTTTTTTACTTTATAGATTAATCTCTACATCATAAAGTCTCTAATCAACTAAATTAGTGTTAGGTTAAACGCTAGTAATCCCCTTGATCCTTGGGTTGACAAGAACCTTGGTGAAAAAGGCTACAAGCGATCCGTGCGCTAGCTGTGAACCTTGACGCATTATTGAACCGTCAACAAGCCCCTTTTTCTGGTGCCGTTGACGGGGAGCAAGCCAGTTTACTTCATTTAATCTTTCATTGATTTTGTTGATTACTAACACCTAACATTTGTGTTCTAGAAAAACACTCTTTTTTGTTTTTGTTTTTGATTGTCTAGATGGCGTTCGTTGGAAATCCTGTGGAGGAACTGGAAAAATCGCTAAGAGACAATGCTAGCCCTCGATGTGAAGACATCAAGGTACAAGAGTCGGATTCGGTTCTCGAAATCATTGAGATGGCAGCAACTAATCCATTCAGAGGGATGGAGACAGACAACCCATATAAACATATCCAGCGCTTCACGACACTATGCAATACGGTACAACAAGAGGGAGTCCCCGATGCTTGGTTCAAATGGAATCTTTTACCCTACTCACTTGCCGATGAAGCAACGAAGTGCTATTCATTTGCATCCTTCGAAGTCGAGTGAAATTGGAATCAATTGATAAAGAAATTTTGTGTCAAGTTCTTCCCTATAAGTGAGATTCAACATATAAGGAGGCAAGTGAAAACTTTAAAGCAAGGACAAGAAGAAGGGATCGATCAAGCGTGGAATCGTTTCAGCGAGCTAGTTGAACAAGAACCAAGACTGGGATTTCCCGGTGACGTACTTTTGCATACTTTTTCTTGTCCCTAACCCCTAGTTGCATGGAAGACGTTCAAATGTGTGCAGGAGGGGATCTCATGGAGAAAATACTCACGGAAGCTGCCCAACTTCTACAAAAAATAAGCTAAGCGGCAGCCATGCGAAGAGATTGGGAAACACGACTTTCGGGAAAGCCGGAATGTGACACAAGTGTGAGACCACTTGCTGCAATTTTCCGAAATACGGCCTCGGAAGAGAAGAAAGAGGAGCCAATCCTAAAAAAGGTTGAAGAAGCCAAACATGAGAAAACTAGAACACCCCGGAGAGTGATCACGCCGAGACAAGCAAAGCAAGTGAAAGGACTATGTCGAGTGTGAAACCACTAAGGGAGTTCGAGCAAATGGATTGGGTCCCAATTGATTTTGGAGAAATTTTTGACAAGAGAAGACCGTTCCCTAATCAAAAGAGGATGGCAAAAGCTTTGGAGATAGACTTCCCGCCGGAGAAACAAGTGGAATATCCATACAACCTAGAGACAACCGTGGAGGTCCTTCAAAAGCTCTTTAGCGAAGAAGAAGTTGATCCAGACCATGTGGCCGAAGCTAAAGGAATTATGGGAATCAAGCCCGAGGCATCACCATTCGCTCGCCTTGCTGAAATTTTTGCCATAGGAACCGATGAAGAAGAAAAGACATCGCTGCATATAGATTGCAAGGTTAACAACATTAATTGCAAGACATTATGCGACATTGGAGCACGAGTAAGTGTCTTATCTTCTAAAATTTTTGATGTAATTCATGATTGAACCATTGACCTAGTTCCAACCTCTACTAAATTAATTATGGGAGATGGTAGAATTATTAAACATCTAGGAATTGCTTGTGACCTAGAAGTTTTAATTTCCGGAAAATGCATTCCAACTGATTTCTTCATTGTTGATGTCTACTATTATAAAAATGATCATGTAATTCTTGGTAGACATTTTCTCAAGTTGGTTAATGCCGTTTTAGATGCCGGAAAAGGTAAAGTAACCATTAATCTTGATGGGGATAATCGCACATACAATTTTCTTCTCGCTTCTAGAATTGCCTTACCCCTACCTCTTGATAACGAAGAGGTAGGAGCCTTCGTTTTGTTGAAACTTTCAAAGATCCGCTACAAAGAGCAATGGAGAATGAATATAATGATCAGCTAGATAAAGAGTTAGCGGAAGCAACCAAAGGACTAGAACCACAAGATGAAAGCTTAAAGGAAGATAAATTTGAAGACCTTGGAGAAATTGTACACGAGGAACCACAAGTATCGGAGGTGGATCTTAAGCCATTGCCCAAAGGATTGAAATATGAATTTTTGGGGCCAGACAAGACTTATCCCGTGATTGTGAGTGACAAACTGAGTCCCGAGGAGAATGATATGTTGCTCAATTTATTTAAGAAACACAAGAAGGTGATGGGATATTCGATAAATGACCTTAAAGGACTTAGCCCAGCATTTTGCACTCACCGCATATGTAACACCCTGTGTTTTTAATCATGTGTCATTGAGTGCTAATCACATCCTTAATCACGTCTTGATCATAACTGCTTAAGTCCTTAATCACCTTAGAGGTCAAACACTAGGTCAAACCCCTTGAGCCCTAAACCCTATCTTGAATTTTTGGCACGTTCTCCAAAATTCACCTAAACACTTCAAATTCGGCCAATACCAAAGTTGTGCAGTTTTTCGAGACCAACAAGTTTGCTATTGAGTGGCAAATCCAATTCGAAGTGGAAACATGTGTAAAATCTTGGTCAACGCATGAAGTTCCTGTTCACCGACGTCGAGAAATGAGCGAATTTGCCTGCTGTTTATGCTCAATCCTTTGAGTAAAACACCTATCGGCCTTTGTAGAAGTTTTAGAGGGATGTTTGATCTACAACTTTGTCAATTGGAGCTCAGTCCACTTCTATAGCGAAATCTGCAGTTTTTGTTGGTCAAATAGGTGCACACTGAGTTGTTTTCACGCCAGAACGCATCCTGCACGCCGCCGTCGTGCGCCTGCGCGCGCACCATGTTGGATCGCCGCTGTACCCTGGGCACGCACGCCGATGCACCGGCATGACCGGCGGTCCGAAGGAGTCGTCGCGAACACTGTGCACAGGGGGTAGCTGATGCGCCTAAAAGCCTAGGCCGGTGCCACGCGGTCACCGCCCATGCGCCGACGCCACCGCCCGCCGTCCACCATTGCATCCCCCACCGGCGCACGTCGCAATCACATTCCCGACCATGCCGTGGTTCCTGTGCGGAACTGTGGTCACGTCATGACCTCCTCTCCACGCCACGCCCGCCTATATAAAGCCCTCGCTCCTCCACCTCACGCGGCAGAGCTCTCCGCCGACACCATTGCCGCCGCCGTGACGAGCTCGCTTCACCACTCGTTCCCGTGGTCGTCGTAGTACTCCAAGCTCTCCTCTAGAACCCCCTTGAGCTTCCACGCACACGCATTGACCAGCTCGACACCACACCTCACCGGAATTCGAGCTGAGGCAGCCGCGCTGCCACAGTCTCGCCGCCGCTGCTCGCCATGTTTGTGAAAGAAAGTATCTGGTAGGGTTCATTGTGTAAAAGCTAGGGACCTATCTGTGAATGTTCAAATCTTTCTAGGGTCCACGTTGAAAGAAGATTCTTCTTCTTTTGCTCTTAAGTCCAGTGAACTGTAAAAATCTTAGAAAATCATAGAAAAATCCTAAAAATGCAAAACCAATTTTGTAGGTTTCCTTGTGAGTAAATCTACATCTTTTAGAAAGGTTGTATATACTTTTGAAGTATAATTTTTGAACAAAAATTCAAACTCAGTTTGTATAGGGTTGTTCATAACCTGAGTTGTACTCATGTGCTAGGCTTGATCTTTGGATATGTTGGTAGTCAGTGCTAGAATAGGCTATACCTATGTTTTTGCACAAAGTTACTGAATGGATATTTAGTTATGATTTATTTTGCTTTATAGCTAGATCTGTCTATATGTTTTGTACAGCTTCATATATATGTTTTTTGTGGCTCATCTTTTCGATACCATCTAGTTATGCTTTCATGTGCTGCTAGTAATTTTATCATGAGTTTAGGAGCTCTCCATATATCTATTTCTGAATGATGTTTGTTTAGGAAGATAAATCTCTAGCTCAGTTTGTATTGCTCCAGTGATGCGTATCTTTGGCATAGATGATGTGTATATCATGTTTGTGCCATGGTATAAAGTTGGGCTACAGTTGAGCCATATATTTCTCTATATAAATGCTTTGTAAATAAATAGGCTGAAAATGGTTATTTTTGTACAGCATGAATGAAATAGATTCAGGAGCTAATTTTTGGTGTGTAGCCTAGTTTTAGTACCTAGAGGCTCTGTGTAAAATTTGAGCACCAGTGCATGAGTAGTTTTCTCTGTATTAAATATTCTTTCTTTGGCTATGAATAATTTGTTGTATTTTTCATGCTCTGTATATGGCGTTGCTTGCCATGAAATTTTACCAGTAACTCTATTGTAGTACTGTGTGCTCGCACAAAAGTTCTCACTGTCAGTTGTTGCATGGTTTAACCAGAATAATTTTTGGAAGAAACTAAGATTATTAAAAAGAGAAATAAAGAAATCTCCTCTTTATGAACTTAAGTGTGTTATAACCTTTGGGAAATGTTCCTAATGAACCATGAAACCTAACTTGGTTGATTGTGTGATAATTCTAACTTATTTAAATAGATGTGCACACAATCACAATTAAAATGATACTTAAATGAAGGGTTGAATAATTAATTAATCTTGAGGAAGAGTATGCTGGATATATTCTTGTCTAGGTGAATGTGGTGAACATGACACCCTAGACATAACACTAGCTGTTGTTTGTTTACACCATCATCATCTATTAACTCCTGCATATGCATTCCTCCGTATAGAAGTCCCTGATGGTAGCTACACGCTCATGCCGGCTGACGAGAACGAGGGAGCAGGAGGAGACGTACACTTCGTGACTGTTGATCAAGACCCGGACCAAAGTCCGGAAGACTGTCTGACTGCTGGAGCTGTCGAAGTCAAGCCCCGGTTTAACATTTACGTATGTGTTCCGTTTTCAAATTCCTGAATTTATGCTTGATTATCGATGTGCATTTACGTTCAGGAGTTGAATAGAAACCCTAGATGCATGATCCATAAGTACATTTGATCTTTCACCAGTATGCTAGGTCGATAGTTGCTATGCACTAAGGACCCGGTACAAGTCGAGTGATGTACTTCGCTCCCGAGAATGGGTTCTTATGTTGGAATCATGAGACTTGTTAAATTGAATTGCTCACGTGGTAAGAGCATGGGATTTTGGGCTCCGGTCCAATGGTTAAGAGATTAAGCATTTGAAAGTACTAAACATTTGTCGGACATGAGTACGGTAAACCTAGTACCTGAATGACGCAGTGCCCGAACTTTAGGCTACTAATCTTGGGTTGCGGCCCCAGCCTTGCAAACTGTGGTGCATGTGTGACACTGGATGCTAGTGTGAGGCATGCCAGCTAGCCTTGTACCTAGGACTGTGGCATCAGCTCCTAATCCAAAGAATGACGGGAACCGTTTGGTTGAATGCACTCATTGCGAGTGTTTTCTCCTGTATGTTTAGGTGCACCTTGCAAGGTTATTAATCGATCGATCGTCGGCCCCTCACTGTTATCTGAGAATTGCTTAACCCTCTAGCCATGATAATCCCTCTATGATGAAATATTGTTAAACTTGATGTTTGATTAATTGTTTGCACAATTATGCTTGAACTAGTTGCCTATCTAGTAATAACTCGATCTACTAGAACTGGAGCTAAAATATTGAAAGTAAGGATTAACTCCTTAGTCACTCTTTGGCAAAAACCAACCCACTAGGCAAAAGCCAAGCATGATTAGAAGGATAAATCTTTTATTTTAGACGGGTAAGCCTTGCTGAGTATTAGTATACTCAGCCTTGCTATAAATGTTAATTTCATGTGATAATGTTTGGCCTAGTGAAATCTCACCCGGCTGGGAGCTGGAATGGGTGGATGACGAGGAGTAATGGCGTTATGGGTGGCCTCCCATGATGTCAAGTTATTGAGTAGTTTAATTTCTGCTGTCTTCAAAACTCTAAACCATTTACCTTTGATGCAAGGACAATGTTTTGTAATAATTAACCCTACGGGGAATTCAGATTAATTTGTAAGGTACTCTAGACTCTCCTTCGTGGGAGTTTTAATATATACATTTCGATCCTCTGTGTGGTTTACAAGTGATTTACTGGGCTATGACCCGGCAACACTCAATGGGATGATTCTTTATTATCACTTAACGACCAAAAGGGATTGGCTTAAGTGAGAGTACGGACTTATCTCGGATGGGGTTCTCACAGTTGGTACCAGAGCATCTGTATACACGAGAGTAATTAGTTTAATCACTAATCACAATGATTTACAATTAAAACTTGCCAAGATTGATTGGATTTCGAATATACGTTGGATCGTTAAGGAATGTTTAGACAAAAAGGCCCTAGAGGCAAGTTTTGGGTTCTTTTAAGGTGGCTAAGTAATCTATGGTTTGTTTATATTAACTTCCAGCACTTCTTAACCCACGTGTTTCATATGTGTGTGGTACCGCATCACGAGTATACGAGGGTTGATAGGGCAATCCATTCCACGGATCCTATCTTCTCGGTTGGATGTGCACGTGTTTTATACGTGTGCTACCGTATGCAAGTCATACGAAGGATGCCATGTTCTATTCAAGATGAACATGTCATGGGTTGTGATGTCGTCACGTTTTGCTATACGTGTGCATGATTCCGCATTACGAACATGCGAAGGGGGACACCCTCCATTCAAAAGGGGTGTGTCTCAGGTTGGACGCCGTCCATGCGGTGTAAAATGCATGAATACCATTTCTATAGTGAATGGTAATGTATGTGGATGCTCCCGTGACGTGCTGGCACGAAAGGTTTTTTTTCTGCAGGTACACTAACCACATGATCGCGATCGTTGAACGACGTGTAGCTCCGAATAGTTATTATAGGGAGAGTCGTTTAAAAAGCTTGCCACCGGCATTGACTACGTCTTTTTAGATCAATAAGTGTGAAGTTGTTTAAGACGTGTGGATGAATCATAAAAATTGAATGAACCTAGAAACGTACTGTTATACACTTGTGTTATGTTTCTAAATTGTTGCTTGATCGGAGAAAGGTTTTTCCTCTCCTTTGATCCTAGTTGTTTTCTATCAAGTTAGGATGCTGTCTGTTCATGAATTTTTAGAGCCATTTCTAGGATGTTTCTGACTAGGCGACTTTTACGAAAGTTGTTCCTCATCAAGTCAAGCATCTACTGTGAATGTTTCACAATTTTAGGATTCCTCAGTCTAGAGTTATGATCGAATTAGTAAACCTCTATTCTGCTGTTTTTCCTGTTAACCTTGCTCTGAAAGTAGATTTTTGGGCACTTTTTCCCAGCTGATTCAGATCTACCTTTGAATACCAAAAATGTGCACCTTTACATCACTGTTTTGCTTCAAAAATTTGGGAATTTTTGGGGCTCTAGTTGGCGAGTTATGAAATTTGTTCATATTATCAGATTTTTGTACCCTATGCATGTTATACTCCTTTTTGAGTTTTAACGTGTGTACCCATTTTTTTACAGATGGAGTACCCAGAGTTTTTCGAGATCGACGCAGATGGTACCTTGCGTACCAATGGTCTTCGTTGGGAGGGTTTCCCCCGTGTTCTGTGGGACACCCTACGTGAGGTGGGCTACACCGCCCCACCGACGTATGAGGTGCTCCACTTTTGGGACCGGGGTGTGCCCTACGCGCGTACCGTCGCTACGGTGCCGCAGCACCCTGAGCACCCCGGGTGGCTCGACTTGAGCATGGTGTTCTATGGACACCGTGGTGTCGAGTCACTCGAGTCTGCAGCTTTGAGGGTTCTCCACACGTTCTGCGAGCAGCACCCGGAGGAGGTGATGCACACTGCTCTGGGGTTGTTCTCGGCACTGGACCCACACGACGAGGCTTGACGTGAGCGCGTGTCGCTCACCGGCGTGTTGCTCATTGCCGATCCTCCGGCGGTCACTGTACAGCAGCTTCTGAGGCTACTCGAGGCGTTGTACAACGTGCAGGTCTTCCGCCTCGCCACCGAGGCTATCCTTGCGGGCGGTATCCGCGAGACGTCCGCGCTGACTGACGTTATCTACTGCGACTTGCAGCAGGAGCGCCAGACCTCTGCTCACTTCTAGCAGGAGGTGGTGTTCTTCCAGGACCAGTGTACACAGTGGGAGCAGGAGCATGCTCAGTACATCAAGCAGTTGTATGCCCGTGACGACACCATTGAGGTTGCGTGAGGAGAACGACGGTCTACGGGCAGAGTACATCCAGGCCGAGAGTCAGCGTTTGACTTTAGTACAGCATGTAGCTGAGATGCAGAACCAGGTTATTGATATGGAGGTTGAGGTGGAGGTGTGGCAGGCGATGGCACACCAGCAGCAGCAGCCACTAGTTGCACCTCCAGCAGCACCTGCCGCTCCGGACGAGTTGCAGGGAGCTTCGGGCTTGGACGAGGATAGCGTCGAGGGACCACCCCCAGCTTCCCCTCAGTCCAGCGCTGGCTCCGTTGCGGGCTACTAGTTCGCCTAGATGTTGTTTTATGGAGCTATCATGTACTCTTAGTTTATCCTTTTCAGCTAGATTTTGTGGAGGGATTAGGCTGCCCAGAGAGTATGTGGGATGTGTTTTATTCCATGTACGTTGTGTTGTTTTAGGTGATCCACAAACTATGCATCATGTAATGCTATTGGATGAACACCTTGTGATGTATGTTTCATTAATTAATTGGGGTTGTCGTGATCAAATTTGGATCTTGCGCTGAATACCAAAGTTGTGTGAAATGTTCTCAAGATCATGCTCACCAAAATTCATTATGTTTGCATAAGCGTACCGAGAGTTATGGCAAATTTTGTGCAGCTCGACCTCCTGTGAAAATAGCTAGGCAGAAGCTCGGTTACGGAATTTTTCGGGCATGATAACATCGGAATTCTACCCTGAGTTGAATAAGAATGTTGGAGCTTATGAAATTCTACACTTGCTGACCAAAATTGAGAATTTTGCATGTATGGGCAGAGAGTTATGAATTTTTCACTAAAAACAGTTGCGCTGTCCGGTTCTTAACTTATGGATGTTACGAGTTTTCGTCTTACATATTCTTCTTGTGGATTGATGTAAGCAAGCTTGCGAATATGTGGCTAATGAGAACTCCATGGATTTCAGATGGTGGGACCGACACGCACCTCTCCCAACGGTTTTGTTGCAAGTGGGAGTGAGGTTCCGCCACCTCCTCCCAACATGACGACACAAGAGCAGTTCATGGCCACACAAACTGAAGTGATGCGCCAGATACTGCAGAACCAACAACAAATTGCTCAGCAGCTACAACAAGCCCCATGCGGGGAAAATCAGGATGGCCTACCTTTGGTCACCAAGTATGATCACTTCTACGGCATGAAACCCCCGACGTTCGAGGAGGCCAAGGAACCTCTAGCTGCTGAAGCATGGATCAGGGCCATTGAGGCCAAGTTCTCAGTATTCACCCTACCGTGCTCTGAAGAGCGTGAGGCTAGCTTTGACGCCTTGCAGCTCCGTGGTG
Organism: Cenchrus fungigraminus; assembly: GCA_036936925.1. Taxonomy (NCBI): domain Eukaryota; kingdom Viridiplantae; phylum Streptophyta; class Magnoliopsida; order Poales; family Poaceae; genus Cenchrus; species Cenchrus fungigraminus. Next base: position 82,909,697 of record CM072771.1, on the reverse strand, counting down.
CCACACTGATGTGGTGGGAGCACTACAAAGTTATGGTCCCGGCTGGACATCAGGTCACATGGGAGGAGTTCAAGCGAGCCTTTAAGGAACATCACATTCCTAAGAGTCTCATGGACCACAAGATGAAGGAGTTGCTGGCACTGAAGTAGGGGATTGACACGGTGTACGAGTACACCAAGAAATTTAACTCCCTGTGTCAGTACGGTGGGCATCACGTTGACAGTGATGCTAAGAAAATAGAGCGTTTCCTTGATGGGATGGATGGAGAACTCTATGAGAGGCTTAATCTCTGTGAGCCTAACAATTAACAGGACCTTGTGAGGAAGGCCATCTCCCAAGAAGACGCCATGAGAAGGGCCCAGAAAGACAAGAAGAGGCAGGCCAGATTCGCCGCTTCTGGTGGATCAGGCAAGAACTTTCGCTTCGTCAAGAATAATAACCAGGGGCACTCCCAGTCATCATCATCCGGACACTAGCGAGTGACCCAGTCCCAGAACAAAACCTCTGGAAACTTCTAGTACCGTAAGGTGCAGCAGCAGCCCTACAAGCCAAATGCACCCCCGACCAACAATAATGCTATCAAAGACCATCGCTGCTACAATTGTGGGCAGCCAGGGCACTATGCCAATGAGTGTCCCAAACCGAAGTAGATCAAGACCTACCAACAAGGTGAAGGGTTAGGAGCCAAACAGGGCAACCAGGGCAAGAAGCCGACCGTGCAAGTGAAGCAGGGCAAGCTGAACTTCACTTCTCTGATGGACATGCTAGAAGGAGCACCAGTGCTGACGGGTACTTTTTCTATCCGAGGCTATGCAGTTAAAGTACTGTTTGATTCTGGTGCAACGCATAGTTTTATAAATGGGCAAATTTTGAACAAGTTGGGTGTGAAAAGTTGTCAAACAAAACAACCATTCTTGGTAACCACACCTGGTGGCCGAATCTCTACTAAAGACCTATCCTGGAAAGTGCTGATTGAACTAGGTAGCAATATCTTCCCAACCAATCTCATTGTTTTGAATCTAGAGGGCATCGATGTGATCCTAGGCATGAACTGGTTGGCACACCATCAAGTCATCTTGGACCTCGCTGCCAAAATGATAGAAATCAACTCACCTGCTGTAGGCACTTCTACTCTACACTTACCTCCCAATGGTAGTGGAAATTCGTATGCTTTCGCAACCATCACTTCTTCACTTGATGACATTCCGATAGTCTGTGACTATCCGGATGTGTTTCCCGATGACTTGCCTTGCATGCCACCAGACAGAGACATTGAGTTTGTGATAGAACTTCAACCGGGCACTGCCCCTATCTCCAAAAGACCTTACCGTATGCCGCCTAAGGAGTTAGCCGAGTTGAAGAACCAACTACAAGAGTTGCTTGATAAAGGGTACATTCGCCCAAGTTAATCTCCTTGGGGAAGCCCTGCACTTTTTGTGAAGAAGAAAGATGGTAGTCTGCGGATGTGCGTGGACTATCATCCTCTCAATGCGGTGACAATCAAGAACAAATACCCCTTGCCCCGCATTGATGTTCTCTTCGATCAGTTGGCTGGTGCCAAGGTTTTCTCCAAGATCGATCTTCGATCTGGTTATCATCAAATTAAGATTCAATCGAGTGACATTCCAAAAACAGCCTTCTCCAATAGATATGGTCTTTATGAATTTCTGGTGATGTCCTTTGGTCTCACAAATGCACCTGCCTACTTCATGTACCTTATGATATCCTCATTTATTCCAAGAACGAAGAAGAACATGAGAAACATCTTCGGATTGTTTTACAACGATTGAGAGATCATAAGTTTTATGCTAAATTCTCTAAATGTGAATTCTGGCTGGATAGTGTGAAATTCTTGGATCACAATATTACTAAGGATGGTATCTCCATGGATCCTAGCAAAGTGCAGGAGGTCATGGATTGGAAGCCACCCAAGTCCGTGCATCAGATTCGTAGTTTTCTTGGTCTAGCTGGTTATTACCGTCGATTCATTCCGGACTTCTCCAGAATAGCTAAACCTATGACTGAACTGTTGAAGAAAGGTGTCAAGTACGTATGGGATGAAACTTGTGACAAGGCTACACCTTACATCAGCCCCAGTACTAGCACAGTCAGATATGACAAAATCGTTTGATGTATATTGTGACGCTTCGGTCACTGGCCTTGGTTGTGTGCTTATGCAAGACAACATGGTTATTTCCTATGCCTCACGAGTGCTTCGACCACATGAGTAGAATTACCCTACCCATGACCAGGAGGTAGTAGCGGTTGTGCATGCCTTAAAGATTTGGCAACATTATCTGATGGGAAATCGCTACAATATTTTCACCGATCATAAGAGCCTTAAGTATATTTTCACCCAATCGGATTTGAATATGAGGCAAAGAAGGTGGTTGGAATTGATTAAGGACTATGATCTAGAAGTCCAATATCACCCCAACAAAGCCAACGTGGTCACGGATGCGCTTAGTCGTAAGTATTGCAACTATGCAACGGTAGAGCCATATAATGAATCTTTATGTGAAGAGATGAGGAAGCTCAATCTAGAGGTGGTCGAGCATGGAAATTTAAATGCCATCTCTATTGAATCTCCCATCCATGAGAGAATTGCCTTAGCTCAGCTAACTAACAATGGTATCCAGTTAATAAACCAGAAAATGTCTGAAGGAGATCCAAGTACGCTTGTTTCCGAAAGGATGAGAAGGGAGTAATATGGTTCGATCCAAGATTAGTCGTTCCCCAGGATCCGGAAATAAGGAAGTAGATTTTAGATGAGGCTCACCTCTCTAAATTCACCATTCACCCTGGTAGTACCAAGATGTACAGACACATTAGGGAGAATTTCTGGTGGTCAAACATGAAGGGTGAAATAGCCTAGTATGTGTCCGGTTGTGATACATGTCAAAGGATCAAGGCTAGTCATCTAAAGACCGCAGGCCAAATGCAACCTTTATCTATGCCTACATGGAAGTGGGATTGCATCAGCATGGATTTCATCGTAGGATTACCCCTCACTCCTAGGAAACATGATTCTATTTGGGTTATAGTGGACCGACTCACCAAGACCGCTCATTTCATCGCTGTCCACACTACCTATTTAGCTGAACGTTATGCCTAGATTTATGTTGATCTCATTGTGCGTTTTCACGGTGTTCCAAAGACTATCCTATCTGATAGAGCCACGCAGTTTCTTGCTCGATTTTGGGCGCAAGTGCATAAATCCTTGGGTACCAAGTTGATCCATAGCTCTAGCTATCACCCTCAGACCGATGGTCAAACAGAACGAGTATATCAGATAGTGGAAGATATGTTGAGAGCATGTGTCATTCATTTTGATAAAACTTGGGACAAGTGTTTAACCTTGGCAGAGTTTGCTTACAACAATAGTTATCAAGCTAGTTTGAAGATGACTCCCTTTGAAGCCTTGTATGGACGAAGATGTCGCACCCCCTTGAATTAGTCACAAGCGGGTGAGAGAACACTATTTGGTCCCAAACTTAGGAGCCGAAGAGAGAGTGGAAGTAATCAAGAAAAACTTAAGAGCCACTCAGATGAGACAAAAGAGTTATCATGACAAGGCTAAGGCACCCCAAGAGTTTGAAGTTGGTGATTATGTATACCTGAATGTATCACCAACCAAAGGTGTACAAAGATTCGGAGTAAAAGGAAAGTTAGCGCCACGCTATATCGGTCCTTATGAAGTCACTGAGAAGTTCAGTACGGTTGCATATCGTATCAGACTCCTAGACAAACTCTCCACAGTACACGACGTGCTTCACGTCTCACAACTGAAGAAATGTGACCAGATACCGGAAGCAAAGATAATCGACGAGACCAATGCAGAAGTAGAACCTGACCTATCACTAGCAGAATACCCTATGAGAGTGGTAGATCAGAAAGAAAGGCAAACCAGAAGGCAAATGGTGAAGATGTACAAGATACAGTGGAGTCACCACACGGAACAAGAAGCCACAAGGGAAACTGAGCAATTTCTCAATACCAAGTATCTGGGTTTTCTTCAAACCCAACATCATAAGTAGCCTTTTCCCAGCTATCTTTAAAATTCAAATCTCGGGACAAGATTCCTTTTAAGGGGGTAGGCTGTAACACCCATTGTTTTTAATCAAGTGTCATTGAGTGCTAATCACATCCTTAATCACATCTTGATCCTAAGTGCTTAAGTCCTTAATCACCTAAAAGGTCAAACACTAGGTCAAACCCCTTGAGCCCTAAACCAATATAGAATTTTTGGCACGTTCTCCAAAATTCACCTAAACACTTCAAATTCGGCCAAAACCAAAGTTGTGAAGTTTTTCGAGACCAACAACTTTGTTGTTGAGTGGCAAATCCAATTCGAAGTGGAAACATGTGTAAAACCTTGGTGAACGCATGAAGTTCCTATTCACCAGTGTTGAGAAAAGCAGTGAATTCGCCTGCTGTTTATGCTCAATCCTTTGAGTAAAACACCTATCGGCCTTTGTAGAAGTTGTAGAGGGATGTTTGATCTACAACTTTGTCAATTGGAGCTCAGTCCACTTCTATAGAGAAAGCTGGAGTTTTTGTTGGTCAAACAGGTGCACACCGAGTTGTTTTCGCGCCGGAATGCGTCCCGCATGCCGCCGTTGTGCGCCCGCGCTCGCGCGCCACGTCGGATCACCGCCGTACCCCAGGCATGCACGTCGATGCACAGGCATGACCGGCGGTTCGAAGGAGTCATCGTGAACACTGTGCGCAGGGGGTAGCTGACACGCCTAAAAGCCTAGGCTGGTGCCACGCGGCCACCGCTCATGCGCCGGCGCCACCGCCCGCCGTCCGCCATTGGATCCTCAGCCGGTGCACGTCGCAACTGCCTTCCCGGCCATGCCGTGGTTCCTGTGCCCCACTGTGGTCACGTCATGACCTCCTCGCCACGCCACGCTCGCCTATATAGAGCCCCCGCTCCTCCTCCTCACGCGGCAGAGCTCTCCGCCGACGCTATTGCCGCCGTCGTGACGAGCTCGCTTCACCACTCATTCCCGTGGTCGCCGTAGTACTCCAAGTTCTCCTCTAGAACCCCCTTGAGCTTCCACACACACGCATTGACCAGCTTGTCCCCACACCTCATAGGAATTTGAGCTGAGGCAGCCGTGCCGCCACGGTCTCACCACCGCCGCTCGCCGGATCTTCCTCCGACCACACCGCCACCACCAATCAGCTTCTGGTGAGCTCAATCACATGTCCCCGCCATTTGTTTGCCTGCCCCGGTCGCCGTTCGCCGCCGGTGAGCTCTCCCCCGCCGCCGAGGGCACGTTTGTGAAAGAAAGTATCTGGTAGGGTTCGTTATGTAAAAGCTAGGGACCTATCTGTGAACGTTCAAATCTTTCTAGGGTCCATGTTGAAAGAAGAATCTAGTGAACTGTAAAAATCGTAGAAAATCATAGAAAAATCCTAAAAATGGAAAACCAATTTTGTAGGTTTCCTTGTGAGTAAATCTACATCATTTAGAAAGGTTGTATACACTTTTGAAGTATAGTTTTTGAACAAAAATTCAAACTCAGTTTGTATAGGGTTGTTCATAATTTGAGTTGTACTCATGTGCTAGGCTTGATCTTTGGATATGTTGGTAGTCAGTGCTAGAATAGGCTATACCTATGTTTTTGCACAATGTTACTGAATGGATATTTAGTTGTGATTTAATTTGCTTTATGGCTAGATCTGTGTATATGTTTTGTACAGCTTCATATATATGTTCTCTGTGGCTCATCTTGTAAATGCCATCTTGTTATGCTTACATGTGCTGCTAGTAATTTTATCATGAGTTTAGGAGTTGTCCATATATCTGTTTCTGAATGATGCTTGTTTAGGAAGATAAATCTCTAGCTCAGTTTGTATTGCTCCAGTGATGCTTATCTTTGGCATAGATGATGTGTATATCATGTTTGTGCTGTGGTAGAAAGTTGGGCTACAGTTGAGTCATATATTTCTCTATATAAATGCTTTGTAAATAAATAGGATGAAAATGGTTATTTTTGTACAGCATGCATGAAATAGATTATGGAGCTAATTTTTGGTGTGTAGCCTAGTTTTAGTCCTTAGAGGCTCTGTGTAAAATTTGAGCACCAGTGCATGAGTAGTTTTCTCTGTATTAAATATTGTTGCTTTGGCTATGAATAACTTGTCATATTTTTCATGCTCTGTATATGGCTTTGCTTGCCATGAAATTTTACCAGAAACTCTATTGTAGTACTGTGTGCTGACACAAAAGTTCTCACTGTCAGATGTTGCATGGTTTAACCAGAATAATTTTTGGAAGAAACTAAGATTATTAAAAAGGGAAATAAAGAAATCTCCTCTTTATGAACTTAAGTGTGTTATAACCTTTGGGAAATGTTCCTAATGAATCTTGAAACCTAACTTAGTTGATTGTGTGATAATTCTAAGTGATTTGAATAGATGTGCACACAATCACTATTAAAATGATACTTAAATGAAGGGTTGAATAATTAATTAATTAATCTTGAGGAAGAGTATGCTGGATATATTCTTGTCTAGGTGAATGTGGTCAACATGACACCCTAGACTTAACACATGTTGTTGTTTGTTTACACCATCATCATCTATTAACTCCTGCATATGCATTCCTCCGTATAGAAGTCCCTGACGGTAGCTACATGCTCGTGCCAGCTGACGAGAACGAGGGAGCAGGAGGAGACGTACACTTCGTGACTGTTGATCAAGACCCGGACCAAAGTTCGGAGGACTGTCTGACTGCTGGAGCTGCCAAAGGCAAGCCCCGGTTTAACATTTACCTATGTGTTCCTTTTTCAAATTCCTGAATTTATGCTTGATTATCGATGTGCATTTACGTTCAGGAGTCGAATGGAAACCCTGGATGCATGATCCATAAGTTCCTTTGATCTTTCACTAGTATGCTAGGTCGATAGTTGCTATGCACTAAGGACCCGGTACAAGTCGAGTGATGTACTTTGCTCGCGAGAATAGGTTCTGATGTTGGAATCATGAGACTTGTTAAATTTAATTGCTCACGTGGTAAGAGCATGGGATTTTGGGCTCCGGTCCAATGGTTAAGAGATTAAGCGTTTGAAAGTACTAAACATTTGTCGGACATGGGTACGGTAAACCTAGTACCTGAATGACGTGATGCGGGAACTATAGGCTACTAATCTTGGGTTGCGGCCCTGGTCTTGCAAACTGTGGTGCATGTGTTACGCTGGATGCTAGTGTGAGGCATGGCAGCTAGCCATGTACCTAGGACTTTGGCATCAGCTCCTAATCCGAAGAATGACGTGGTTGAATGTAGTCATTGCGAGTGTTTTCTCCCGTATGTTTAGCTTCACCTTGCAATGTTATTAATTGATTGATCGTTGGCCTCTCACCGTTATCCGGGAATTGCTTAACCCTCTAGCCATGATAATCCCTCTATGATGAAATATTGTTAAACTTGATGTTTGATTAACTGTTTGCACAATTATGCTTGAACTAGTTTCCTATCTAGTAATAACTCGATCTTCTAGAACTGGAGCTAAAATATTGAAAGTAAGGATTAACTCCTTAGTCTCTCTTTGGCAAAAACCAACCCACTAGCCAAAAGCCAAGCATGATTAGAAGGATAAGTCTTTTATTTTAGACGGGTAAGCCTTGCTGAGTATTAGTATACTCAGCCTTACTATAAATGTTAATTTCAGGTGATAATGTTTGGCCCGGTGAAATCCCACCCGGCTGGGAGCTAGAATGGGTGGATGACGAGGAGTAATGGAGTTATGGGTGGCCTCCCATGATGCCAAGTTATCGAGTAGTTTAATTTCCAATGTCTTCAAAACTCTGAACCATTTATCTTTGATGCATGGACAATGTTTTGTAATAATTAACCCTACGGGGAATTTGGATTAATTTGTAAGGTACTCTGGACTCTCCTTCGTGGGAGTTCTAATGTATACGTTTCGATCCTCTGTGTGGTTTACAAGTGATTTACCGGGCTATGACCCGGCAAGACTCAACGGGATGATTCTTTATTATCACTTAACGACCAAAAGGGATTGGCTTAAGTGATAGTACAGACTTATCTCGGATGGGGTTGTCATAGCATACCTATGGAGGATCAATGCAAGCTCGTAGTGGACCATCAAAGGAGGCTAACCCATGCCATGTGAGAGGTGGTGAAGAAGGAGGTTATCAAGTTGTTGGATGCCGGAATCATCTACCCGGTGCCGCATAGCGAATGGGTGAGCCCCGTACATTGTGTGCCTAAGAAAGGAGGTTTGACCGTGGTGAACAATGAGAAGAATGAATTAATACCGCAAAGAACTGTGACCGGATGGAGGATGTGTATTGACTGTCAAAAATTGAACAAAGCAACAAAGGAGGATCACTTCCCCCTACTGTTGATCGACGAGATGCTTGAGAGGTTAGCAAATCATGCATATTTTTGCTTTCTTGATGGATACTCGGGGTTCATGCAAATACCTATTCACTCGGATGATCAACATAAGACAACATTCACTTGCGCTTATGGAACATTTGCGTATAGAAGAATGCGTTTTGGTTTATGCAATGCTCCAGCCTTTTTTCAACGACGCATGATGGTCGTATTTTCGGAGTTCATCGAGGAAATTGTTGAGGTATTTATGGATGACTTCTCTGTCTATGGTAAAACTTTTGTGGATTGTTTGGCAAATTTGGATAAAGTTCTCACTAAGTGTGCGGAGGTTGATTTGGTGCTAAATTGGGAGAAGTTTCACTTCATGGTGAAACAAGGAATAGTACTGGGACACATAATATCCGAGAGAGGGATTGAGGTGGATAAGGCTAAGGTTGAAACGGTTGAAAAGCTTCCACCAACGACAGATGTCAAGTCTTTGAGGAGTTTCTTGGGCCATGCGGGATTCTATAGAAGATTTATCAAGGATTTCCCAAAGATCACCAAGCCATTGACTAATCTTCTCCAAAAAGATATGCCATTCAATTTCAATGAGAAGTGCTGGGCGGCATTCCGGACACTAAAGAGAGCTCTCATAACCAGACCTATTATTCAACCGCCCAATTGGAGTCAACCCTTCGAGATCGTGTGCGATGCTAGCGACTATGCCGTTGGAGCCATGTTGGACAATGAAAAGAAGGCAAGGTACATGCTAATTATTATGCTAGCAAAACCCTTAATGGAGCTCAATTGAATTATGCAACAACGGAGAAGGAATTGCTTGTGGTAGTGTTTGCCTTTGAAAAACTCAGATCATATATTGTGAATTCTAAAGTAATTGCCTACACCGATCATGCGGTAATCAAGTATCACTTGTCTAAAAAAGATGCCAAGCCAAGGTTGAATCGATGGATCCTTCTCCTGCAAGAATTTGATGTGGAGATTCGAGACAAAAAGGGGTCAGAAAATTTTGTGGCCGACCATCTATCAAGGATGAATCGTGAGGATGATAAAGAGCCTATTGAAGATAAGATGAGAGACGGTCACCTTTATCATATCCTTGACAAAGATACTTGGATGATCAATATTATTCGAGCCATACCAGGATGCCACTTGATCATTTAGATAAGAACGCTCAAAGGAGAGTGATCGTCGAGAGTTGAAAATATTATTAGTATGCACCTTACCTCTTTAGACTTGGAGCGGATGGAGTCTTGCAAAGATGTATACCAAGGGATGAAAGAGGTGAAATATTGAGGAAGTGTCACTCGGGCGAATATGGAGGACACTATGGACATTTTAGGACTCAAGCAAAAGTATGGGCTAGTGGATTCTATTGGCTGGAGATGCATAAAGACTCAAAAAGGTATGTTACTTCTTGTCCGAAATGTCAAAAAGCGGGGAATATATCTCAAAGGAATGCTATGCCTTTAAATTATAACTTGGAAATTGATCTATTCGACATGTGGGGAATTGACTTCATGGGGCCCTTCACTAATTCAAATGGATATGAGCATATTTTAGTCATGGTTGATTATGTATCCAAATGGGTAGAGGCCATCCCTTGTCGAAGAGCTTCAATGGAGGAATCTATATCTATGATTAAGAATGTGATATTTCCACACTATGGGGTCCCGCGAGTTTTGATATGTGATGGAGGAACACACTTTACGGGAAATAGTTTCAGAAAGTGCTTGTCCAAGTTGGGAATCGAGCATAGAGTGGCCACGGCTTACCACCCATAAACCAATGGTCAAGCAGAAACTTCAAATAGGCAACTCAAGAATACTCTTAACAAGACCGTTGAAAAGGGAGGAAAAGATTAGTCGAAAAAGTTGGACGGAGCATTATGGGCATATCGGACGGCACACAAGGCACTAATAGGTATGACAACATATCAATTCGTTTATGGTAAATCATGTCATTTGCCTTTGGAGTTAGAGCATAAGGCATATTGGGCGATCAAGGAGATGAATCTCGATTTCGATACCGCGAGAATCAAATGGAGAATTCAAATAAGTGAATTGGAAGAGAGGAGGCTCAAAGCTTATGAGAGTGCAACCATTTACAAGGAAAGAATGAAGAGATGGTATGATAAAAGGCTTCAAGCAAAGGAATTGAAAGAAGGTGACAAGGTCCTCCTCTATAACTCAAGGTTCAAGATATTCGGAAAAGGGAAGTTAAAAAGCAAATGGGATGGACCATATGTCGTTCACTCGGTCTCGCCAAGCGGAGCAGTAACAATCATGGTCGTAAAAGGAGATCAATATGTTGTTAATGGTCAACGATTGAAGGTTTTTCTTGAACAAGACATCGTGCCCATCGACTACATCGATATATACCACATGGAGGATGAGCCTGAGCGTCAAGCCTAAGACGTAAAACAAGGTAAATTTTCTGTAAATAAGTTTTAGTTTTTCTTTTTGTATTTTTGTCGAGTCCTTTTCTTAATTTTTAGCTGGACCTTTTCACCACCTAAGCTAGTATACACGAAACACACAGGCCCGCAGAAGATGGGCAACGGGGCCCAAAACAGGGGGTAGCCGACCAGCCCATGCCGACCGGCCCTGCATCCCCCCGCCTCGGTTTCCGCCTGTTTTTCTCTAGGACACGGTTCGGGTTATTTCCTTTTCTTGCCTACCTTTTTAGGAGCTACAAAATTAGGCAGGGAAGGGTTTCGGCCGAATTTTCCCGGGATATTTCAGGATGCATGGGGAGCTCGAGAATTGCATCTCATTTGCAATCTCTCACCTCCACTAAAACACCCAAAGCACCCATGGTGATCCCGAGTAGCACCAAGGGGAAGAAAGTGGTGAAGGCGACAATGGAAGAAGCACACCTCCCCTCTCCAACGCAGGCAACCGAAGAACTTCGTCGGTGTGCTATGGTGCTCAAGCTCAAGGAGGAAGTGAAGAGGACCGCACGGATTTGTTGCGGAGGGTGTGTTCCAACAAGGCAAATTGCTCACCACAATCTGTGGGTAGAAGGGAAGAAGGAGAAGCCCGCTACTCTCGTACGCCGTTCGAAGAGGATCTTAGGGCTGAAGAGGAAGAACTACAAAGAGAAGACCGCCGAGCCGGTAGAGATATACAGGGATAGCGACTTCTCCGATGACCGGAGCCGTAGCTCGTGGGCGACCGGCGGTATGGATGACAACGACCTCTATATTTGGGAGGAAGTGCCTAAGGAGGAGCTGGAAGACCACCACGAGCAAGGCGAAGGAGGCAACCCCGATGGCGGCGATGACCCGGATGACGGAGACGACGGAAGCAACAACAGTCCGGCGGAAGAGCACCATATGTGTTGTGCGGCTTGCCGCAATGCTATAGCGGATCTCTATACTTCCCTTGATGAGTGCTTCCACACCATCAACGCCTTGTGACAAAGGATGAAGGATTTAGAGCGTATGGTAGAAGATGACTTCAAATTCTTTAATCGGAACATAAGGAAGCTCTTCGGGATGAACAAGAACTTCAAGAAGAAGGAGTGGTGCTCCTCGTGCGGAAAATTTCACTAGGTGTAGTAGTTAGCGTGTTTTCCCCCTCTGTACTTCTTGTAAAATTACAACGAGGATGTCGTAATATCTAAGAGTGGGGGGAGCTAGCTAGCTACTCCTTTTATAATTTTTGCTTAAAGTGGTGTTAGGTCGAGTCTTTAAATCGAGTCTAGTTTGAGTCAAGTGTGAGAGTCAAGTGTGAGTTTTGTTTTATCTTTTTAGCTCGAGAGTGTCTTTATTTAGTGTTGAGTCAAGAAAAAAAGAAATAAAAAGTGTCTTATGCAAGTCTCTTGTTTCTTTACTTGTTAAGTCTTTACTTTATCTTTGTTATTCGAGTATGAGCTTGGTGATTCAAACTTTGATCTAGGACTTTGCTTCATCTATGCTTTTAGTAATACTAACTTTGGAGGCATTTATTTCTGAAAATTAAGAAAAACACCTTGCAATGAAGGTTAGCGATCTCTTTCTCCAAGTTGAGAGGAAAAATCTATCCTATACAAAGCCTATATATATATACTCCACCATAAGTGTTGTTTAGCTTGATGAATTGGGTTAGGACTTTACTCTTTTGGGAGATCTAATTTCGAGCAATAATCATGTCCTTGATGTATGTCTTTTGTTGCTAGCCTCGTCATACATTCAGTAACGGGAATTTCACATTGAATGCCCCGTACATCGCCGGATTCCATACCCAAACCATAAACATCTTTTTATTATCTTATTCCTTGAACACAACCCAAGTCCGAAGATTTTTGTTCAATTTCTAGGCAAGGTTTTATTTAAAATTCAGATTGGTATTCATGTTACAAAGATGAGCGAAAGGCTTCGGAGAAGAAGATAATGATGCGGAAAGAAGAAAAAAAAATATGTATATGTGTGGGCACGCACACAAGAGATAAGAAAGAAAAAGAAAAAAAGAGAAAAAAAGAAAAGAAAAGAAAAGAAGAAAAAGGAGAAAAATCCAAGGCAAGCAAGAGAGGTATAATGAGGGATGATAAGTCAAGTGAAGATCAAGAGAAGTGCAAGGAAGGATGCGACGATGTTGAGAATGAATCTTTGATATTCCATACCATGTGCAATCCGACATCGAGGACATCTTTAGTGCCTTGAAGTCATTATTCTTTTTCCCTTTGCACATGTCCACCATTCTAAATCTTCTCATCCTTGATTCCCTTACATTATGGTTTAATTCTCATGATCATTGGCTTGGAAGGTGAACAACCACTAGAGGATTTTCCTAGCTTGATAATACTTGTGCTAGCCTCACTAGCCACACCTATAGCTCCACCTTACATTATAAATGAGAGACATGTGGGAGGTGAGAGTTTACGAAATTATCTAGGATAGCCACTTTAAATGAGTGACATATGAGAACTTGGAGAAGGACTTTGTCTAATGCTTTATGCAGGAGTTTTATTTCTAAAAGTTTGTAAAAAACTCTCCGATGGAAGTAAGAAAGTAAGTGTGGATGAAGTCGAGGATCTCTAGTGAAAAGGTATCAGTTGTGGGGTAAGTCTTGAATTGGTAATTTCTAAATGCCCAGGTTTACATTATGATCTTTTATTCATGTCTCTTATATTAAACATGAATGATTGACTAACTTGAAAGGAAAGAATTGGCGAAGCATGTTTCAACTCCTTGGATAAACAATTTGTGAGCAACTTGCTCGAGGACGAGCAAGATCTAAGCATGGGGGGATGTTGGCGGTCGATATCCGTCAACCAACAACACTTGTTATGTTATAGTTTGGATATCATTTTGGAACTAACCTGCCACTAGGCATACTAATGATATAACAAGTTCACCATTGGATGTGCATTTTGGAGTATAGTGTTTATGTAGGAATTCATGTGCTAAATGAGGAGAGATACACTTAGTTCGGAGGATGATTTGCAAGTCAATCAAGGAGCTCCAACCATGTGCGAACTTGCCTCCAAAGGTGGCAAGGACCAATACGCTTCAATGAAGAATCTTCGTGGACCAAGATGAAAAGACCGAAAGATCATGCGTAAAGACCCCTTAACTTGGTTGCGTGGATAACGATGTCCAAAGTCCACAATTGAAGGAACAAAAGACCCAAAGTGCAAAAGATGGAGTGTGGAGCAAGATGAACCAGAACCAAGCCGAAGAGGGCCCAGGCTAACCGGCCCAGGCCAGTCGGCCCACCCCCTTCTGTCGTCGATTCGCGGCCCCCTTTCTTCGGTGTTAAGTACATGGATCCCTAATCACTTGCCAGATCCACCATTCGCGAAGGACGAACAGAGAAGCCTCGGGAGATCGACCACAAGGGAGAGGGTCGATCGAGGGAGTGAGCATTCAAGAGAATCATCGCCGAGGTCAAGGGAGGCCACCACGAGAAAGGAGGACGCTGAGGCCGTGCCATGGCACCGCCGAAGTTGAAGGACACCGAGAAACGAGCTCCATCGGAGGCATCCGCCATGCTCAACGGTACCATGCCTAGTGTCTTGATGGGGTAAAGTTATCGTTTGTCAATGGAGTTGTAATGGATCTTGATGTGTAGTCACCCACTCTTGTTTGGATCATATGCCTATCATACCTTTGTTGATGATGCTTAATGTTTAAGGCTAGCTACCATGCTTTTGGGGTTGCTCCTGTAGATCACGTCAACATACCGTGTTCATTAGGGTTAGTACTGATTACCTTCACGTAGTGACATGTACGAGGGAAGGGAAACATCTCTTTCTTTGTTCACATGCTTAGATAGATTGGATCGGGGTTTTATCGTGTTTTGGGTGATTGCATCTTCAAGAACCTAGACTCCATGTGCATATGTTCTTCATACTTGTGAACCTGTCATCTCTCTTTAACGAATCTAGGGTTAGATTGTCTTTACTTTATAGATTAATCTCTACATAATAAAGTCTTTAATCAACTAAGTTATTGTTAGGTTAAATGCTAGTAATCCCCTTGCTTCTTGGGTTGACAAGAACCTTAGGACTCCCCTAGGTGAAAAAAGCTACAAGTGATCCGTGCACTTGACGCGTTATTGAACCATCAACAATGCGCGTCTCCTCTGTCTCGACAAAAGGAGACATGTGTTGTCTACATGCGTCTCCTCTGTCTCGACGAAAGGAGATGCCTGCTGTGAACCCGCGTCTCCCTCTATCTCGACGAAAGCAGATGGCTGCAGTGAACCCGCGTCTCCCTTTGTCTCGACCAAAGGAGACGCATCTTGTCAGTGCACATCTCCCTCTGTCTCCACCAAAGGAAACACGTACTGTGTATGTGCGTCTCCTCTGTCTCGACCAAAGGAGACGCGTACTGTGTACGTGCGTCTCCTCTGTCTCGACCAAAGGAGACGCATACTATGTACGTGCGTCTCCTCTATCTCGACCAAAGGAGACGCGTACTGTGTACGTGCGTCTCCTCTGTCTCGACCAAAGGAGACACATTGTCTACATTCTCAAAAATTAGGTCCAGCACCCACATTCACAAAACTCTACAAACTGAACAGAAATCCACAAAATTCACTTGCATTATCTGACAAAATTCAGGCATTCAGCATCCTCATCTAACAAGTAAGGTTCAAAACAATATCACTGGCTAACCATAAGGATTGGTAGTGTATACAATGTGAGCCATCAGAGCTTCATCAATGTTAAATTTTCCTAAGGGTCTGATCACCTGGTTCATGAGGAATGAGGTAGTTCTTTCCCTAACGTAGAGCAGCGTGTCTTTGTGGAGCTGACAAGTAGGTAGGTCAAATGCCTGAAGATAACAATGTCAGCAGTCAGCACACAGGTGGTTACCAAACATGTGCTGTGCTAATAAGCAAGAACTATGCTCAGTTGCAAGTGTTACAAATGCAGATCCCATGAAAGTACCTTAGGGTCCTTCAATTTATTTTTTACCTTAACCATGTGATAGGCACAATAGAAGCCGTAGACTCTGGAATCTTGAGGTTGTTGGTGGCACTGCGATAAATATACAAAGACAAACAGTGGTGAGAAGAAATAAACTCAACCTTTAGTACTAGCTTCCACAGGCAGGAAATACTAAGTAATACGTACCTTAACATCCATGTCATGTATCAAGGTGCGACATGGCAACTTGTTGTCGTCGTAGTAACTATTCCAAGCACTACAACAAAACATGCAACAATGGTTAGGGCACCATTAATAAACTCTGTAGAGTTTGTTGAGGAAGTTTGCAGGTTAAGAAAGAAAGAACTTACTCATCAATGGCAACTACCAACTCGGAGAAATCAGTTTCTAAGATCCTATATGAATCAAGATACAAGACCCTGTTCTGCTTTGCAAGGATTGCCACTGCAATCCTGTGCTTCCCAGCATTATAAGTGGAAATGATGACTCTCTTTTTAGCATCTGACTAGTAGGCATGCTTCATATAGGACAGAAAAAAGAATAGCTATTTTGTATATTTGACTTGCTAAAGCATTCAAGATCAAGGAAGGCAACTTCATCCTTCCTCTTCTCAACGTCTACAACCATATTCCTAATATTAAGAAAAAATAAAGTGTAAGGAGGCAAAATACATAGTAAAGATGATCTGAGGCAGAAAGCACATTTAGATAGAAAATGATTAGTGAGAAGCAGATTAAATTTTTGAGCAACTTACAAGATGAAACAGAGGAGAAGTCCCATATCCAAAGCATACAAGTTGAAGAGATCGTACAAGTCACTGATGATCATAGTGAACAGCTCATATTTATCATCTTCTCTTAGAGGCCACCAGCCATGCCTGGGCCATATTACACCCGTAATTGGAGACTCATCCTTGTCCTTACAACGTTCCATGTAGAAATCCTGGAGATCAGTGACAGAAGAAGCAGTATCTGGATCCTTAAGTTCAGCAGCACTGAGCATTTTATTTCTAAATTTGTAGCATGGGTTAATCTCAGTCATAGCATTATTGGCCGCCTTCTTCTTGGTGTATCTCTCGGATGGCTTTCTGGTAAGCTTCTTTTGCTCCTGCTTTGAGATGGCTGAAGAAGGTTTCTCAAGGGCTTTCTTGTCTGATGAAGAAGGATCCTTAGATGGCTTTCTGGTAGGCTTTTGAGACCTTTTATTTTTAGCAAGTTTCTTTTCCTGCCGCTTTGAGATGGCTGAATAAGGTTTCTCAAGAGCTTTCGTGTCTGATGCAGAAGGATCCTCAGATCGCTTTCTGGTAGATCTTTTATTTTCAGCAAGTTTCTTTTCCTGCTGCTTTGAGATGGCTGAAGAAGGTTTCTCAGTTGGTGTCTAACCAGGAGCGATTACAGAGATATTGGGCCCAGATGTACCTGCAGCTTTCTTTGAATTATCATCGACAGATTTCTCAGCATCAGCCAACACATGACTCTGGGCTCCTGCTTTGGCATCATTGTTTTGAGCACTTTCGTTTGGGGATGGAGGTTTGTTGTTTGATGAGGAGGAGGAGGAGGAGGAGGTGGGGATGTAATTTGCGGTTGTGGGGGTGGAGGAGGAGAAGGTGGTGGGGAACCATGTGAGGAAGGAACCTGTCCCATATTTTGCAATTGTGGGGGTGGAGGAGGAGGTGGGAATAAAGCATGTGAGGAAGGAACCTGTCCAGTATTTTGTGGTTCTGGGGGTGGAGGAGGAGGAGGAGGTGGGAAACCAGGTGAGGAAGGAACCTATCCTGTAATTTGCGGTTCTGGGGATGGAGGAGGAGGAGGATGTAGGAAACCATGTGAGGAAGAAACCTGTCCCGTAGTTTGTGAAATAGAAGGAATCTGTACCGTAGTGTGCGAACAAGATTTCGGAATTGGTGCTCCCTTGATGTGAATGTGACACCTCTCCCACTGTATCCTCTGGTGTAGAGCTTGTCCAAGTGTCGTCACCTCGTCATTAGGAGGGTGTTCCAGCGCGTGATTCCTAAAGATAGCATATACATGCAGCACTTCGAGCACAATACAGTCTTCATGAATCAGGACCGTATGTAGTGTAGTCTGCTCTGGTTGAACCACACCAATTGCAGCTTCACATTCAACACTGTGAAATATGATCCATAGGCCACAGTCAGTGGGTTCAGCCAACATGCCTATAAGGTCTTCCTGTGTAGGATCGTCAGAGTGCACTACCTCTGTTAACAACTCTGTAGTGCCATTGATCAAACCTACATTATCTGCAGACGCACAACTGCTCTTCAGTCTGGCGGTTGAAGGCTTGTGCGACTGAACACTAGTGCAAACACCACCTGGTACCCTCGTGCCATCATGTCAAGCATATCCTTCTCCATCTCAGCCTTGAGTTCTTGCTTGATTTCTTCCTTCATCTGTTGCTTATCAACTGATGAGTCGGTACCCGCCCTCTTCCTCTTCCTGTACATGGGAGCGTGCTGAGGCCATGCAAACTTCCAGCCCTGGTAGCTGGAGACACCACACACATGACCTGGTTGTTCGAGGCGTCCCAAGCACTAACTTAGCACATCATTCTCCCTCAGCCATGAAGTTAATCTTGAAGATTCTGCATGTGCATTCTTTTCCATGATGTCTACAGCCACATTTTCATTTGCTTCTTTGTTGTACAATATCATGGCAACGCCATCTTCCACCACTAGCTTACTCCTTGCTCGCACCCAATTCCTAGAACGATCGTCAGTGTAGGCATCATATGGGTTGGCGATCCTAGCCGCAGCTAATTTCCTGTCCTCTTCCTCCCACTGTGGTTGTTTCCCAGCATAACCAACTAGACCCATGCTGTGCTCGTTTCTGTTCAGGCTTCGAAGTGACTTGAACTTGCCACTAACAGATGAGGCATCCTCGGTTTCCTGCTGTTTCACAAACTCTTTCCACTGTTCCGGCTTGATAAAGTTGTGCTTTCCAAATGGCTCGAATCCTTTTCTGACAAAATCTCACCTAAGCTAAAATCTGAATTGTCTCCATGCCTTGGCTGCAATCTTCCACAAAAGCTTGAATGCCTGCTCTTTCATGTCTTCTTGGAACTTCAAGTGTTTCTGCATATAGATTTCAAATAAGTTCCACTTTTGTTCATCACTTAGTTTTTCATTTCTGGCAAATCCAAAGGTATCTTTTGTCTAGAAATGAGCCCTGCAAGCGCCATGAACCTGCGCTTTTGTCTCGATGGTACTGGCATCCCCCTCTCTCAACCTCAGTTACTACCATTTTGTCTCTTGGCCACTTTGTGGCTGTCCTTGGCACCTTGGCTCGGCCCGGAGCCCCACCCAGCTGCTCTTGTTCTTCAGTAGTAGTGGTGTATCCATCTTCTTCATTATGTGCATCTTCTTCAAATTGCCCAGGTCTATAGTCCTCGACAGATTAATCCTGTGAATTAATTGTCAAGGGATTATGAGAAAGGTCAGCTCAGTGTCCAAGAATAGCACAAAAAGTAGACCATACTGCTAGTTCTCCCAGGAGACATGCTACAACAGGAGACAAGTAGATCACATTTTTAGTTAACCATGCATACCAGCTAAGCATTTATCTAATTAACACCCACAAAACAGTGTACAAGACCATACAAATGAGAAAATAATTACAGTAACTAGTTTAGCCCACTATAATCTCATTGGTTCTATGGTAAACCATTAACATAAATGCAAAGTTCGGAAACCAAAAAATTAGTTCAGGCAATGCGACCTTACCATTTTAATGTGGAAGATGCTCGCTACCTCTGTTGCTAATGAGGTACTTATTCAACTTGGAGAGAGTGTCCAAATGTACATATGGAACAAGAGCAAAACCAAATACAAGAGTGAATCCAAAGGGAAACGGCAAGTATACGTTTTGAAACTCGAAACCCTAAATGAGCATAGTCAAGAATGTATCTTAATGATGTAGGAGGGATTTCTAGCATGCAGTTCACCTTGTCACTGTCAGAGAGGAGGGATCTCTAGTCGCCATGTCCTCGCATCGACCTCATGGCTGGATCCCTCCTCCTCCTCCTAGTCGTCATCACTAGAAGGTGAGGGATGGTGTGGCGCGCATCAAAGCGAAGGGGTGTAGCGTGCGTCGGGTCGCAGGGGGTGATGAGAGGAAGGCAAGGGTGAGGAAGCGGTGGCGGAGGGGGCGAGGGGGAGGAAGCGGCAGCGACACGAGGGGGAGAAAGACGACGGCGCGAGGGGAGAGTGAAGAGGCGACTACATGAGGGAGGCGTCTTTCCCTACTGACCCTAACGCGAGTGGGCGTGTGTGGGCCTTAAAACCAAAAGGCCCAATATTATTACGAAAACGTGTCGGGCCGGGGCTAGTTCTATTCGAATGAAGAACAGTTCTCTTTTCCTCTTTTAATCTGCAATCAAGATTTGTTTCACGTATTTCGCCGTCAGTCATAATCCAAAGTCGATGATATTTGTTTCTGATTTTTTCTAAAATCAACTTCTATTCATTTATGATATTGTCTCGTACATAACTCCATTTCCTAGATGTTGTCTATACGCCTTTATCTTGTTCGATACAAGTACAACATAGAAATAATATTTGTTTTATACAACTATTACTAATGAAACTTTGTATTTCGTAATCTTAAGGCGAACACAAGGTTGTGTTAAAATTTCAAATGTATATGAGTTCGAACATGTTGTAAAGTGTGGAAAACTTCAGGGTAGAAGCATAACATTCTAGGAAACTATGTGAGAGATGTACACATTTGTACACAAGTATGATCTTCCTTTTTAGAAACCATTTGAAATTTTTATGACAAGTTTAGGGACCCAAATTATGTTGCCAAGTCAATTTGTAGAATTTTTAGACTAACCTAAGACATTATTAGAATTATTATATCCCAAACATGGGATAAAAGTTTGAATTTTAATAATTTTGTTACACAAGTGTGCTTGTTGATATTTTATTCGAATACTAAATGACCAACTACGAATTGTTTGTATTTTTAGTGAATTTTTAGGTGCTTTTTTATGGGCTCTAATATTTGAGGGAAGCATGTTTCATTTCAAAAAATAGTGTCGGGCCCACACGTCTGTGTCAGCAACCTATATAAAAAAGATAACCCTACCCGCCCGACAAAGAAGACACAGGTTCACCAACATTTGTCGCCAACAACTCTCCATTGTGAGAAAGTTATTATTTTGTCTATATTTGGTCCAACTTCAAGAGTTTGAGTCCTCGATAAGCGAGATGTGCAATTATTAGTATTCACTCATCGGAGACACACAAATAAATACCGTTGCCCCGACCCCTTCATCTACCCGCAAAACCACCACAAACAACCCCCCTTCGTCTACCCGCGAAAAAACCATAATTGGCTATACACTCCTCATTGTGCTCATTCCTCAGCGCGTTCGCTCTCTTTGCGAGGGCAGGAGAGGGACGAGAAGATGGTGGTCGCCATTCCCGGAGATGCCTAGTAGGCCGCACCAGCTGTAGCTGCTGGAGAACCTCCCTCAGGAGGTCCACATTGAGATTGTGGTGCACGTCGGTGCGACCTCGGAGCGGCCCTTGGCTGACCTCCGCAGCCTACGAGGTACCTGCTCGACCATGCATCGTGTGTGCGGCCACCGTGACATCGGTCGGTGTTTGTCGATACAGGCGGTAAGAGATGAGATTGCTTGGATGTGGGACCCCACCGCTTACACAACCTTCCTTTCTATGCTGACCGATCTTGGTAATCCGAGGGCTTGCTTCTACTCTGGGATCAACATCGTGTTCATGGAAAACAGGCAAAGCGATGATCTCCGGCGCGCCGCCGAGGGTGGGCACGATGCAGCGGCCTATCTGTATGCCATTTTGCTATACAGGGACAATGGCAGTGCCGCCGCCGACGACACTGCAAAGCGGTACATGAGGCGGGTCACGGGCGGCGGCAGGACAACGACACGGGTGAGCAATGAGGTGTGTGTGCCTTTGCGCAGGAAGGCCGTGAATGTTATTAGGAGGACGACATGGTGCATTTGGGGTGACCTACTACTGCCGCCGGACACAAGCCTCTATCTTATGAACGAACTAAGAACACAAGAACAAATCAATCATGCATGATGTCCACCATAGTCGAAATAAGAAATGCTGAAATACTCACTTTGGTCTAAATGAAGAACAAGCATCCACGAGGACATCAACTCACTCCTCACTCCTACTCTATCTCTCAACTAATCCTAGTCTAGATCTCTTCTCAACCACATTCTACCACATAGAGGTGAGAATCACCTCACATGGGCAGAATTAGAGAGAGGGAGAGAGAGCTATACAAGAGAGAAGTGGAACTTGAGAGCTTGGTGGTGTGTGTGAAATGAGGCCCCTCCCCCTCTATTTATAGGCAAGGGAGTGGCTTGCTCCGAGGCTCCAAATGCTCCAAAACACCTCAGGATGCAGCCAAGAGCCAATGGGAGAGAGCCACGTGGAGGGTCAGGATGAACCGACCCTAGGTCGGTTCGGCCGAACCTAGGGTCGGCTGGCCCCCTCAGGTGGCCTCCCGGCTTGTGCTTCCTCTAGCTCACTTCCATGTGGACCCTGATGCCCCTCATTCATGCATGGCACGTTTCCTAGCGGTTTGGTTAGCAAGGTGGGCCCATGGATCCGTGTGATGCTGACGTGGCAACGTGTGATTCGTCGAGAGTTCTTCACATGGATTGGTGACATCATGGATCCAGGAGAATCCATGTGGCAGCCCCTCATTGGCCAGCACTTGAGTTTCTTGGATTGGAGTGGAAAGAATGTGCACGGATTCTTCTCATTTCCTATGCTAAATACCTGCATTCGAATAGACACCGACACTGGTGGAAAGTATTAGTTTAAGCTCCTATTCTAGTGTGGATGTGCAATTCATGCTTCAATTTGCAGGAGTTGACGACCATGAAAATGTTACTTAACAGCCGTCAATTGTTAGAGGGGTGTCTTGGCTCTCACCTTCGTACACGATGAAATTATATTCCAAGAATACAATATTAAAGACATGGGCGGCTCGTTTTGAGCCTATACTAGACGAGACACATTGTCCTGAGTACAATAGCCCTAACTATGTTCCTGATGACGAGAAGAAGAAAATAGGTGTTGGAAGGAGGAAGAAAAAGCAGCTGCGCAATGAGATGGACCAAACAAGTGGGTATGACATTGATATTTATGGTGCCAGAAAGTTTGACCAAAACAAGACGAAGAACTGATGTATTATCTGCCACGAGAAGGGTCACCGGAAGGAACGTCATAAATAATCTAGTACTAGTGGGAGCGGCCATGCAGTACCTACTTAGGATTGCCTATTGTTATTTTTTGAATCATCTTCGTAATATTGCTCTCCTTTTTCTTTTATGTTAAGATATGATTCATGTTACTAATCATGTTTCTTTTTTGTTTCAGGACAATGGTGTTCCAAGGCAAGCCAAATGATCCCGTCCCACCTCCTCTTCCTGTTCCTATGTGTGAGTGTGGCATTCCAGCTCAGGTGAAGCAATCCAGGAATGAGGCTACAACAGGAAGAGCATTCTACACATGTGCAACGAAGTAGTCACTTGACAAAGATGACTTCCCTGATCAATACAACAAGCGACCTTGTTATTTCCACCAGTGGATTGATGGCCCCAACAAATGTGACCCTAGGATTCGTCTATTTCGGTAGCAGCAGTCGGTGGTGCAGCTGTATCATGAGTTCAAAAGGTGGGTGCCACCACCACCAAATCCACCTCCCATGACATGGGAAGAAAAACAAGAGGCTGCATGCAAGCGTGTAGATAACCCTCCGTTGTGTCATTGTGGGGTTCGAAGCTATTTGCAAGGTCCTATAATTGAGCTTCCCGACAAGTTCACACCAATCTTTCGTTGCAAGTGAACAACACATGTAAGCATCGAACCTCTATGTGATTTATATTGTTTACCGTGGTTGATTTCGTGTCATTTCCAAATGAATTTCAATTGTGTACAGGATGGATGGCTGCTATGTGATTTTCAAGAGGACATGTACGGGTCAAAGGCTCAATGGCTGTCAGAAGAAGAGGTGCAAGCATTGGAGAGTGAGAAACAACCATGGTTCTGCGGTCGTTTGGAGATCGAGTCGAAGTCTTGCGGTTTTGGTGCCTCTCTCCCCGTTGCTTGGTCGCATCCAACCATTGTCAGGCATAAAGCTATTTACCCACTGCTTCCAGCAATTATCGTGTTATGAAACCTACTGCCGTGAAGATCGGGCCATCCCCAGGACCTTTCTTGTAACGGTCCCTATCATTAAGTGAGTCGTGCCACGCCGCCTGGCGCGACCAAAAGGGCTACTTTTTAGAATTTTAGTTCCGGATAGGTTATTATCATAAAATTGGATTAAAACGGGTTAAAAAATTCCACGCTCGGCCTGCAGGGGCAAGTGTGGCTGGCTAGTCCTCAGAAATGAGCAGTGACAGATGACAGCACGGGCGTCTCCCCAACCTGACGACACCACTGCAGAGCTCCACACGCACGATGATGTTGGAGATAGCGTCGAGGCGCGAGGATACAATGGTGAAGGGCGCGAAGAGGGCCATGCCTCGGCCGCCACGTCCATGGAGAAGGTCTCCTTGAGAGACGTCTCCACGGAGATGCAGGCATCCAAATATGTACAATGTAATTCACAAAATATTCAATAAAATTATATAGTACGAAAACAATGACAATAAATCATAATACTAAATTATAATATATCATGCAAATACATGTATTTCTTAATTTAAAATTTCATAAGATCGTGCCCGTGCATTGCTACGGACAAAAAAAATCCATCTATAAGCATCTATCTAGTTGCCTTAATAAAAAAGTAATGTATGCATTGGATTTGATAAGCATTATGAACTCGACTCATTTAACTTTAACATTGGATTCGATATACTACTGGACCTCTCCTATATATGGTCAGATTTAACCTAGTATAGCAGTTTAATGTCCACCAATCCCTAAACGACCACAACTGCCGCTGCTGTTCTTTATACTTGAATACTTGAATCGGTGATCTGGTTCTGAGATTTAAGAAAACTTGCCTGTTAGGCTAATACAGCCCAAGATGAGAAAAAAAGGAACCATATTGATACTGAATGCATGGTGATTTGAAGAACGTACTGTTATTGCTTTCTGACAGTATTCCAAAGGAGTTCCAAATTATACTTCAGTGTGATCATTCTCTAGTTGTACTTCCACTCCCAACAGCTGAATCAGATCCTTAAGTTTAGAGTTCCATTTGTTAATGGTCTCCACTGCAACCTCTTTATCTCGTAATTGCTTTGCCAGCAGAGGTCAGTAACACAGCTTAATTATTGGAGACTGCGGTGTGATGAGTAACACAGATCAGTAACACGGGTCAGAACACTCAACCAGTGGCACCGGAGCTACGATCAATGCTTAGGGGGGGGGGCAACTTGCCTTGTGAAACGCAACC
The DNA here is from genome assembly GCA_036936925.1 of Cenchrus fungigraminus. Taxonomy (NCBI): domain Eukaryota; kingdom Viridiplantae; phylum Streptophyta; class Magnoliopsida; order Poales; family Poaceae; genus Cenchrus; species Cenchrus fungigraminus. The sequence goes on along the minus strand of CM072771.1, from coordinate 82,884,512 downwards.
TATACAAGTATGCTAGAGCCTGAAAAATTGCAAATCATATGAATTGTGACATAGGTAGGCAAAATGCTTGATGTTAGTTGTTTTCGTTTGTTCCTCCCCAATTGTCAATGTAACCAAGATCAATGCGTGTCCTACGTATTCGTTCTAATTGTTGTAGTTCATGTTTGTTTTAGAAAATATAAGGACATCAAGTTTTGATGCGTCAAATTAGCATCCATCAGACCGAAACAATGTGCCTTTTGCTCCAAAGTGTATTCATTTGAGACTCTTTTGTACTACCTTAGCAGTTTGGTGCTAGAGAAATCAAACTACTTAAGAAAATGATGCAAAAAATATTGTGCAACCAATCGATTTACCTCCAATTACCTGTAACATCCTTGCGTCAAGAGGGGGCCATGGCCCACCTTGGCCAAACTTTAGCTCTACCAGTGCAATCAACGTCTAGTGAATGTAGGAAAGTGGTCTTAAACTGAAAATAATATGTGCGGAAACAATAATTTCTCATTGCTTAACTAACATGTATGCATGCCTCTGAATCTCTTATGCATCCATCCCCTCATTGAAGCAATTGACCGAGTGATCTTCCACAATGATCTTATTATTTTAAAAACAAACATTCACTTAGGAGTAATCTACTTTGTAAACAAAACAAGCAGTCATATTGAGGACCAGGAGCGTCCGAAGTCCAGTGGTGTGTCGCTCCTCAGTGATGAGTGATTGACAACGTTCTGTGGACTGATACTTGGCTAAGTATTGCAAGTGCAGGTTGCGGCTTAACTCGTGTTGGTGCAAGTGAAGAACAAGCACGAAAGGCCTATGCCGTGGAGGTCACCAGGTGATGGAGGGGCAAGTAGGATTGGTTCGATGGACTCGGTGGCCGATGGGGTCAATTGCGAGCTGTGCAGTGCGAGAAGAGCAAGTTGAAGTCATGGACATGGGCCGGTGCAAGGTAGCGGTTCGAGGACGAAGCTTGGACACAGGGTTTGGTGGTTTGTCCACAAAACAATCGGTGGACGGTTTCTTTGTTTGGTCCTCAAAACCAAGGCCGAAGGCCCAACGCGACGAAGACAGTGATCCAGGAGTGTCGGGAAGCTTTGAGGCGGGGGCACGTGGTGTGATCGCGGGGCTTGCGTCGAGGCTAAGCAAGTCCGCGGTGGAAGCGTGTCTGCTCAATGAGACCAAAATGCCCCTGAGGGGTGTGTATCTTACATTAATGCACTAGGGGTAGTTGTGTAAATAGAAGGTAGAGGGGGATGGCTACGGTTAATCGCTCGTAGACTACTTCTTTTCCTAGTATTTCCTTAGGCTAGATTCTTGTATAGACTCTGACCTCTGGATGTCTGGAAGAATTTGGCGTTTTGATTCTATCTCCTTCTTAGCATCTTGTGATTTTCGTATCTTTTTTGGTGCTATTTTCGGGAGCTTTTGTTCTTCGCTTGATTCGTCGATTTGAGGGTGTTTCTCTTCGGATTTCTTTGAGGTGATCATGGGTGGATGTCTTGTACATCTTTGGGTATGATCTTGACCTCTCAAACACCGGGAAAACCCTTCGATTTGCTTGTTCTTTGTGGAACCCGAGTTCATGGAGGTGTTTTCGTAGGATCTCTATTCCTCTCATTTTAGGGGGTTTGAGGGCAAGATTTCATCGGGATAGCATCTCCTAGAGACGCTTCATCTTTCCCTATGTTTTGGTTGCAATCCATTGGTTGAATCGGGAGATCGGGTGAAGGGAAGGAAGGTTTGACCTTGGGCGGCTCGGGCTCGAGCAGCTCTGTCTGCGCCTAGCGGACAGTCCGCAAAGCCCTAGCGGACAGTCCACAAGAAGCAGACAACCTAGGTGTTTGTCGTGTTCTTCATGTGTTCTTGCGTGCCTTTTGTTCGATCCGTTGAGTCGGTTGGGTTTTGGTGTAAGAAGTTTGCGGACGGTCCGTACTAGAGTGTCGGACGGTTCGTGACGAGGCGGACGGTCCGCGGGTCCATCACAGACGGTCTGTTTTTCTCGGTGCACTACTGGAGGTTAGGGTAGCTTTTTCCGACAGTCGACCGTGTCCTCGCGGACGGCCTGCCCGGCTCCCTCGGACAGTCTGCTCGGTGCTTCGCAGTTTGCCCAAGTCCTTTGCTCTTTGAGTTGTGCTTCTGCTTCAGTTTGAGTTTGGACTTGTTCCTAGGGTTGGTAGGTCCGTTCTGATTACGTGACCTTGGCAAGCTCGTGTGGAAATCCTTGGTTGTGATTTTGGGGCATAAGCTGAGTTCTTCTTGGAAGAATTTTTTATCAGCTCCCATTCACTCCCACCTCTCTGGTCGCCTATTCGGTCCTTCAATTGGTATCAGAGCCAGTTACGGATCCTCAAGATTCTAACCAGTCTAAGATCCAAAGATGGGTGACTACAGAAAGGGGTCGGGTCCTCCGCACTTCGATGGCAACAACTACTAGATGTGAGAGAGGCGTATGGGCACGTTTTTGCGTGGGAAAGGAACACAGATCTGGGAAGTGATGCAAAATGTAAACTATGTCATTCTGGACAGTTTCCTCCTTCCAGGTACTCGAGGCATGTTTGAGGCCAACAGCAAGACAGTGGATTACTTGTTCTGTACTCTTTGTGCCTCAGAGTTTGATCCAGTGTACGGAGAGGATGTGGCCAGAAAGATTTGGCTGAAGCTCAGGAATGCTCATGTTGGGAACGCTCAGGTGCAGGCTCGTTTGTTTGCCACTCACTAGAGAAAGTAAGAGAACTTCACTCATCTCCCTGATGAGTCGATTGATGTGATGTTCCAACGCTTCACCTGTATTGTGAACAACATGAGGGCCAATGTAACGGTGCTCCCATACACGGATCATGATAGAGCTATCAAGCTCTTGCACTCACTTGACAGATCCGTGTGTAGTGCCAAGGTTGAGGCCATCTTGGAGTCGGGGTTGTATGAGACCCTTACGGTGGATGAGCTATTTTCTAAGCTCAAGTCTTCGGAGGTTGATCATGGCTTGAGAGCCAAGAGCGAGAGCCCTACTGATCCACATAGTTTGGCTCTTGTCTCAGGATTGAGGACTAATGCTAACCCTGTGCTATGCAGTTTTCTTTGTCTTGTCCTGTGTCCATGCCAGATAAGGACTTCTAGGTGCTGAGCCATGAGGATCTCACGTTGTTGAGCAAGAGGTTTGGGCGTATGTACGAGAACCGCAAGAATGCGAGGAGGAGCTCAGGTATGTGCTATCAGTGCGGGAAGCACAGGCATTTCATTGCCGAGTGCCTGGAAGCCACGAAGATCAAGAACGACTACAAGGGCAAGCCCGAGCATGACAACAACAACAAGCATTACTACCGAAATGAGTACAAGGACAAGCACAAGGACAAGGGTGAGAGAAGGCCAAGGCAGAGTAGCGGGTACAAGAAGAAGATGACTCGATCGATGGTTGCCGGAGTGAGCGACATCGACTCCACTTCAAGCGACTCCTCATCCGGTTCAAGTAGCGAGGAAGAGCAAGATCGGCACAAGGACAAGCAACACATGGGCAAGAACTTCACCGGCTCGAGCTTCGTTGCGCAAGGCGGTTCCTGCGGCATGGCGCACAACTCCAACAATAAGAAGGGCGGGAAGGATAGCTCGGACTCGTACTCCGACTCCAAGGATAAGGTACATCAAGATCCCAACTTCTTGCTAGAGGAGAACGCTAGGCTGAATGAGTTGCTTGATAACTGTGATGATGTGCATAGAAAGACTAACAATGAGAAGAGGGAATTTTGGTCTTTGCCAGGTGATGCTAAGGACAAGATAGTTGAGCTTGAGTCTTTGCTTGTTGAATCTATAACTGAAATAGACTCTTGAAACCTACTTCTGTTATTTCTGATGAGGTTGATTGTGGTGATTGTAATGTATTCCTGGCTGACTTGACTGCTCTCAAGGAGGAGCATGCCTCAACTGTTGAGGAACTAGATGTGCTTAGGATTGAGCTTGATGAGATGAAATCTAGACCTGCTTTGTTAGGTGCTTGCACTTCTTGTCCTGTGTTGCATGCTAGGCTAGATGAATCTCATGATAGGATAGTTTCTCTTGAGGCTGCATTGAAAGCTCCTATTCCTACATCATGCTCTACCTATGAAAAGCATGCGGTGAAAAATATAGAACTTGCACAATATGTTGATCGCTTGCAGGATGAGAATGATGAGTTGAGAAAAGTGATGAGTTGGTTGTCTGGGCATGAGCCTCAATTGAGTTTGATGTTGGCTGAGTTTAAGAGGTTTGATGGTCAGGCTTTAGGGTCTAAGAAGAGGGGTGAGAACAGCGGTGAGGGAGGAGAGAAAGTTGGGGACATTCCTATTCCACCACACACTACACCCATGAACAAATTTGCACCCAAGCCAAACCACCTCAGAAACAAGCTAGACACAACCACAGATCCACCAGTGTCCCCCCACAAGATAGATAACTTCCAGAAACCGGTGAAGTTTGTGAGCAACCTTGGGAATGTGTTTGGGGGGAAGCTAGGAGAGAAAGCTATTGAGAAGCCCATTGAGAAATCACAACCTAAGCCAAAAATAGTCCGCTTCCATTGTGAGTATCGTGGGAGGGATGGCCATAAGGAGGAGTTTTGCTTCAGGAGGAGAAGTGATGAGAGGTTTGCTAGGGAGATGGCAAACAAGGACAGGTACCACCCTTCTCATGGTGTGCCTGAGCCTCATATAGTGCCTCTAGCTCGAGGTGATGGGTTTGTGCGTACAGTTCCTACTCGGGGTGGTGGTAGTTTTCCTAAGAGAGATAGGCGTGTTGGGTTTGGGCATGGTGAGTTTGCTGGACATGCTCCTGCTCATGATCGTTACAAGTTTGGGAGACACGATAGTAGTTTTGGTTCTCAGAGGGACTACGGCCCACGTTTTCCCTGTTGTGGTACGCGTTCCCCTCCAGTGAGATGTGACAGGTTCTTTGGTGGTAGGCGTGAGAGGGCTCTGCCTAGTGGTTTTGATAGGATGGATTTTTGCTAACTCTTCTTTTGAGCAAATGGCTCGACACTGGTTTGACTCTTTCTGTACTAACCCTAGTGTTGAGTCGCTTTCTCATTCCCGTCCTTGTTTTTGATTTGCAGGTGGGAGGCATGGAGAACTTTGGTTGATCAACTCCAGTTGTTCACGCGACATGATCGGAGATCGTGGTGGGGGGGGGGTTCTCTAGCCTCACCCCTGTGAGTACGTGGGAGGACATTACTTTCGGGGACAATGGGAGAGGACGTGTGCTTGCTGAAGGTATAGTTAAGTGATCTTGGTCTCGATCATCAGTATTCTTCTCCATACGTCGTTTGCCAGAATGGCATTGTGGAGAGGAAGAATCAGACCCTTTGTGAGATGGCCAGGATGATGCTTGATGAGCATAGGACTTCTAGGCATTTCTGGGCCGAGGCGGTCAATACCATTTGCTATGTGTCGAATCGCATTTTCCTTCGCACTTTCAAGAAGAGGACATCTTATGAGCTGATGCATTGGTAGAAACCCAATGTGAGTCACTTTAGATCCTTTGGTTGCAAGTGCTTTATTCTGAAGAAGGGCAAGCTAGATAAGTTTGAGGCTAGGTGTTCTGATGATATTTTTCTCGGTTATGCTATTCACTCTAGAGCATATCCTATGCTCAATCTTGACACTAACTGAATCATCGAGACTTGCGAGGTAACCTTCGACGAGACACAGCCATGTAGCTCTTCTGTCTTTGAGTGTGCAGGTGACGAGGAAATTGGTGCGAAGATCTTTGAAGATGAGAAGGAGGGAGATGAAGAAGAAGCTGATGGTGGTGATGCTCCCGCGACTGACCGTGTACACGCTACTTCCACTACGATGACGATGATCGAGGATGGTCCATCCCCTACACCCACTACGACTGAGGCTATTTGAGTGGAGGCTGCTGCTAAGGGGGAGGTTGTGTCTAGGCAAGAGGCTCCCTGGCATGTACAGGTGGATCACCCACCATAGACGATCATAGGTGACCTTCATGAACGCACTACACGGTCGAGGTCACGAAATACTTCTCACTGTGCTCATTCTGCATTTGTTGCTCGTTTGAGCCCAAAGATATTCGACATGCACTTTTTGATGCAAACTGGGTGAATTCCAGGCATGAGGAGTTGGAAAATTTTGAGAGAACCCAAGTCTAGGTGTTAGTTGATCCACCATGAAATTGTCATCCTATAGGTACCAAGTGGGTGTGGAAGAACAAGGAAGGTGAGAATGGGATGGTTGTGAGGAACATGTTGAGGTTGGTGGCTCAGGGGTTCAAACAGAAAGAGGGTATAGATTATGAGGAGACATTTGCTCCTGTGACCCGTCTGGAGTGCTTTCTTGAAAGGGGTGATAGAGGAAGAAGTTTATGTGAGGCAACCCCCGGGGTTTGAGAGTGAGAGATATCCACACCGTTTATACAAACTCCAGAGAGCTCATTATGGGTTGAAACGGGCAATGAGGACTTCGTATCGTTGGTTGAGAGAGTTTTTGTTGAGTAAGGGGTTTGTGATGGGCACAGTTAATAAGACCCTGTTTCTCCTTAAGCATGGAATTGACCTGTTGATTGTTCAAATTTATGTGGATGCCATAATCGTTGGTGGCTCCTCTCATGACCTTGTTGCCAGATTTGTAGATGACATGAGCAGTGAATTTGAGATGTCTATGATGGACGAGCTGCAGTTTTTCCTAGGCCTCCAGATCAAGCAAGTCAAGGACGGGACCTTTGTACATCAGGCGAAGTACACCAAGGACATAGTGAAGAAATTTGGCATGAATGACTCCAAGCCGCTGATTACACCGATGGGTACCTGTGGATGCGGATGAGGATGGCAAACCTGTGGACCAGAAGGAGTACAGGAGCATGATCGGCTCCCATCTGTACTTGACGGTGACGAGGTCAGACATACAATTTAGTGTGTGTCTGTGCGCTCGTTTTCAGGCTTCACTGAGGACTTCACATCGGCAGGTCGTCAAGAGGATTTTTAGGTATTTGAACTACACTCCTGAGTTTGGTCTTTGGTATTCTGCCTCCTCGACACTCAGACTTCATGGATACTCCGATGCTGATTTTGCTGGGTATCGTTTGGATCGCAAGTCTACCTCGAGTTGTTGCCAGTTTCTTGGTTCTTCTTTGGTCTCTTGGTCGTCTCGCAAGCAATCCAGTGTAGCCCAATCCACTACAGAGGCCAAGTATGTTGCTGCAGCCAGTTGTTGTTCCCAGCTCCTATGCATGACCTACACTATGAGTGATTTTGGTGAGGAGTGCTCCCAGGTTCCACTATTTTGTGACAGCACCAGTGCCATAAGTGTAGCTAAAAACGCAGTCCTTCACTCCAAGACTAAACACGTCGAAGTGAGATATCCTTTTCTGAGGGACAATGTTGAGGAAGGGAACATTTCCTTGTCCTATATACCAACCCAAGATCAGCTAGCCGACATGAGCACCAGGTGTGTCCGAAGACCAGTGGAGGGTCACTCCTTAGTGATGAGTGATTGACAACGTTGTGTGGACTGATGCTTGGCTAAGTGTGCTGGTACAGGTTGCGGTTTGACTCATGTCGGCGCAGGTGAAGAACAAGCGTGAAAGGCCTTAACCGTGGTGGCCTCCGGGTGATGGAGAGGCAAGTAGGCTTGGTTCGATGGACCTGGTGGCCGATCGTGTCAAATGCGAGCGATGCGGTGCAAAATTAGCGGGTTGAAGTCGTGAACATCAGCCCGTGCAAGGTAGCGGATCGAGCTCGAAGCTTGCACGTGGGGGTTGTTGGTTTGCCCACAAAACCATCGGTGGACGGTTTCTTGGTTTGGGCCGCAAAACCAAGTTTGGAGGCCCGATGCGACGGAGACGGTGACCCGGGAGCGTCAGGAAGCTTCGAGGCGGGGGGCATGTGGCGTGATCGCGGAGCTTGCGTCGAGGCTAAGCAAGTCCGCGGTGGAAGCATGTCTGCTTGATGAAGACTTGACCATATTGCCCCTGAGGGGTGTATATCTTCTATTTGAGTTGCAGGGGTAGCGTGGTCATTTGCCTCCTCCGGTGGACTTCGTATAAATAGCGGAGAGGTGGATGGCATCTCTCTCTCTCTTGGACTCTAGGGTTTCCTCCCCCGGTAGATTGCTCTGGACGGCTTCTTTCCCTCTGTTTTCCTTAGGCAAGATTCTTGTATAGACTCTGACCTCTAGATGTATGGAAGCATTAGGCGTTGCGGTGATCTCCTAGCTCCTTGTGATTTTCGTGTCATTTTTGGGGCTATTTTTGGGGAGTTTTGTTCTTCGCTCGATTCAGGGATTTGAGGGGGTTTTCTCTCGGATTTCTTTGAGGGGATCATGGGTGGATGCCTTGCGCATCTTGGCGTGTGATCTTGACCCCTCAAACACCTGGAAACTCCTTTGATTCGTGAGTTTTTGGTCGGAGCCCGAGTTCTTGGTGCTGGTTCGTGTGATCCGCGATTCCCGGTGATTTAGGGAGTTAGCGGTCAAGATTTTTGGGGCATAGCTTCACCTAGTGATGCTTCACATCTCCCCCAAATCTTGTCTCAAGAGCTCAAGCTGTTTGGGAGATCCGGTGATGGATTTGGACGGTTGACTTCGCGGGGTCGTGCTATTCCTCCTCTGTTCGTGAGCCATAGACAGTCCGCAGGACCTGTGTTCGTAGCAGTTCATCACGTGTTTGCGCGTGTCCGTGTCCACGAGTGCGTCTCGGACAGTCCGCGTGGCTGAGTTTTTGTCTGGGGGTAGGTCTGTTTTGTCTGGGGTTTCTAGCGAGTTTTGCCGGACGGTCCGCACAGCCTTCACGGACAGTCCGCGACATTGGCAGACGATCCGCGTGGCTCAGCCGGACAGTCCGATTTTCTTGGTGCGTCTTTGGTGGTTCTGTTGGAGTTTTCAGACAGTCCGCGTAGGGGGTCCGGACAGTCCGCCAAGATGCTGCGGACAGTCCACCCGTACTGCACGGACAATCCGCGCCTAGCCTTCGCATATTTGGCTAAGTGCTTTGATTCTTGTTTTGTGCTTCTGCGCTTTGATTCTAGGCTTGTCTCTAGGTCTTGCAGGCTTGTGTGTGCCTAGTCTAGAGCTTCTCTTGTGTGTGCGAGTACTCGGAGTGGCAATCAGGGTATAGGCCGAGTTCATCCTTCGGGAAGAATTTTTATTAGCTCCCATTCACTCCCCCCTTCTCTGGTCGCCTATTCGGTCCTTCACGACATCTTCACTAAACAACTTGACCAAGTTACCTTCACACGCTTGCGAGGTGAACTTGGAGTGTGTTCCCTCTTTAGCTGGATCTTGGAGTTTCTCATGTATATATGTGATATATGTATCATTTGCGGCATTGCATGCATGCATTTTCATTTTGCACCAAAACATGGTAGGATAGCCATCTTTGTGTCATAATTGCTAGGATGAGCTTCTCTTATATACTTTGATCACTATGATGTGCTATATGTGGGATATGTGTATGCTTTGGGAATGGTGTGAATGCTATGCTCTTGATTGTATTGTCATATGTTCATGATGAGATTGCTTCATTTTGTGAAAATGCTAAAAATGCTTCACACATGAGTAGATACTCTTTCATGCTCATTGAGCATCGTCCTAGTCATCTCACACAGGGTTCGATTCTTCCTTTCCACAACACCATTCCGAAGAGGGGTGTACGGAGTCGAAACCTGACGACAAAAGGTCTCAAAACGAGAGTACTTGAATTCCGTGCCATTGTCACTACATATAGCTCTAATGGCATCCCCATGTCTATCATTCTTCAACCTCAAGATCAGGTCTCAAACAAAACCAAATGTATCACCCTTATCCTCCAAGAAAAACACCCAGGCATAGCGAGAGTAATTGTCCACAACCACAAGGACATACAAGCGAACTCGAGCGAACTCGAGCTGGCCCAACAAGGTCCATATGCAACAGCTCTGCGGGACGCTCTATCATGACAACAGTCAGGGGTGGATGGTGAGTGGCTACAATCGTGCCATGCCTACAATGCGCACAAACCAAATCCTTCTCAAAACGCAACCTCGGCATTCCTCGGACAAGATCGAGCGCACTCAAGCGGGAAAGCAGCTCAAAGCTCAAGTGCCCCAACCTTCTATGCCACCTCCACAACTCGGAAGAAGGACCAACAACCAAACATCTCGGGGGACCAAAAGACTGAGAAAAATCAGTGAAAGATATGTCCCTCGGGCACGATCGTACAAACAAGATCGCCTCGAGAGTCAAGAACATGAGAAGCCCCCAACTTAAAATGCACCTCATAACCCTCATCCAGTAACTAAGATACTGATAACAGGTTATACCCAAGTGACTTGATCAGAGCCACATGATTTAAGGTCACCAAGCTACTCACCTTAACCTCACCTTCTGAAAGCACTCGTCCTTGTCCATTATCCCCGAAAGTGATGTACACCTTTGACACCACTGGGTGAGGCTAGAGACCACCCCCTGTCTCTAGTCATGTGTCGTGAACAACTGAAGTCAATCAACCAAATGTTCTCCATGCCTCCCACCTGCAAATCAAAAACAAAAACGAGAATGAGCAAGTAACTCAACACTAGGGTTAGCACAAAAGGAATAAAACCAGTGTCGAGCCATTTGCTCAAAAGTGGGTTAGCAACATCCATCCTATCACGACCAAAATTACGACCACCTGAGGACCAGGTGTGTCTGAGGACCAGTGGAGGGTCGCTCCTTAGTGATGAGTGATTGGCAATGTTTTGTGGACTGATGCTTGGCTAAGTGTGCAGGTACAGGTTGCGACTTGACTCGTGTTGGTGCAGGTGAAGAACAAGCGTGAAAGGCCTTAGCTGTGGCGGCCTTTGGGTGATGGAGAGGCAAGTAGGCTTGGTTCGATGGACCCGGTGCCCGATGGGGTCAAGTGTGAGCCGTGCGGTGGAAGACTAGCAAGTTGAAGTCGTGAACATGGGCCAGTGCAAGGTTGCCGTTCGAAGCCGAAGCTTGCACGCAGGGTTTGGTGGTTTGCCCACAAAACCATTGGTGGACGATTTGCTTGTTTGGGCCGCAAAACCATGTCCGGAGGCCCGATGCGACGGAGACGGGGATCCAGGAGCGTCGGGAAGCTTCGAGGCGGGGGGCACGTGGCGAGATCGCGGGGCTTGCGTCAAGGCTAAGCAAGTGCGCGGTGGAAGCGTCTCCGCTCGATGAAGACTTGACCATATTACCCCTGAGGGTGTGTATCTTCATTTTAAGTTGTAGGGTTTCCTTCCCCGGTAGATCGCTCTGGACTACTTCTTTTCCCAGTACTTTCTTAGTGAAGGACCGGATTGGGCGACCAGAGAGGGGGGGAGTGTATGGGAGCCAATAAAAATTCTTTCTCCAGGGAGATAGCTCCTCCAACAAGATGAACACGACCTCGATCCCAAAACCACTTTCTCCACTCTATCCGCACGTTTGCCAAGACCACGTAGCCACTGGAGTGCTACTAATCCTAGGAGCAAAATTCACCAGCAAACACTCAAACTACTCAACCACAACAGCGGAAACAACTCAAGGGAAATTTCCTGCCAGGGGCGGTCAGACCGCATGGACAGGGCGGTTAGACCGCCTAGGCTGAGAAATTCCCCAAAACCACAACTCAAAGCACATGACTCCAAATCGACCCAAGATTTCGCCTGGAAACTCCTCTGATTAAGCCAAACAAGCTCTCAGAGAAAATCCCCGAAAAACCAACACTTTCCTCCCGAAATCCCCAGAGCGGTCAGACTGCGTCCCCCCTGCAGAAACTGGCCGCGGGTCAACTCCCAACTTCCCTTCACCCGATCTCCCGATTCACTCCACGGATTGCAACGAAACTTCAGGGATAGCTGGGTCACCTCATGAATGACCTCTCCACCAAGGTCTAGCAAGCCGCCCGAACATCCATCCCTCTCACAAGATCTCTCATGAAGCACTCAAGCTAGGCCTAAGGAAAACTAAAGAGGAAAGCAAATGAACTAGAGTTCCAAAGAGGTGGCTGCCATCTCCTCTCAACTGAGTTTATATGGAGGGCAACCAATGACCAAACAACCCCTACTTACTTAACTTAAGATACACGCCCACCGAAGGCACTTTGGGAACTTTGATCTTTTACTTCATCAGACGGACTCCCTCTGGCCGCAACCCACTTCATCTTCACGCAAGCCTCACGATCGCGCCACGCGTTCTCCGCTTCGAAGCTTCTCGACGCGCTGCGGCCCAGGCGGTCAGACCGCCCCTCCTGGGCGGTCAGACCGCCCTGCCTGCGGTCTTTCCCTGGCCAGGCGGTCAGACCGCCCCAGGCAGGTCGGCTCGCCTCGTCGAGTCCTCGGTCTTGGCTTTGTGGCTCAGCCATGTAACCCAGTGGTTTTGTGGCCAAACCACTGCAAACCCCGCGTGCAAGCTTCAGTTGTTAGCTGCCACCTTGCACCGGCTTCATCCCTCTCGATGTCGTCTTGCTCTTCTTGCCAGCGTACGGTGCGCACTCGATCCCGTCGGCCACCGGGTACCTCGATCGAAGGCTACTCGTCTCTCTGCTCTGGGAGGTCACACAAACATAGACCTTTCGCACTTGATCTTCACCTGCACCACGCGAATCAAGCCGCAACCTCTACCTGCAATACTAGGCCAAGAGTTAGTCCACACAATGTTGTCAATCACTCATCACTAAGGAGCGACCATCCACCGGTCCTCGAACCACACAGGTCCTCAATCTCCCCCTTGATGAGTGCATTGACAACACCCACACACGTAGTAATCATCAGAGAAAAAGAAAAAGAAAGAAACAACAAACAACCCATCAAGTGATCCAAAAGCCAAACAACACAAACCCTGATCACTTGAAACCAAAGTCTCGGTCCCCTAAGGCAAGGGCAACGGCTCAACACAACTGAGACAAGAACTAAAACTTACGAAGAGCAAACCACCAAAGCAAGAACTCAGGCGACACACGGAGCTCCCCCTGAACACATGTAGGCTGCCCCTGACCAAATGCACTCTCCCTAAACACATGCATGCAAGAACTACTGCAGATGCATGAAAAATGAGCAAAACTTGCTCTCACTGACCCAGGCCGGTCAGACCACCTGGGCCGGTCACATCACAGACAGGGCGGTCTGACCACCCTATGTGACCGCCCCCAGAAAACTTGTTCCGAAAAAGTTCGAAACCAGCCGAAAACCTTCTAAACATGTTCAGATCTATTTTCCATGCACAAACTTCTCCCCCTTGTTGACAATGCAAGAATCAAGGTATTTTTACAAAAATTACAACCTAGAGCTTCTCAAATAGACAAAGAGCACTACAAAATGCTAGGAGTGAGCAAATCAGCAAGCAAGACATTCCAAAGATTCGTATGAGCATTGCCGTTATGATAGTAAAGCTATATGAGCAAATGAGCAAGCCATGAACAAGATATAGAATTTTGTGAAAAATTTCCCTCTCGTGAGATAAAAAGCAAAACATGAGCAAAGTCTACCAAAGTGAATTTAAATCACACAAACTTCATGCTAGGTCACATATCCTTAACACAAGATCATTATAAACACCCATAAGCATCTCATGTCATGTTAAAGCCATCGAGCCATGTGTCTACTTCTTAAAATGAGATTTCTCATGGTAGACAACATGCAGCGATTTAGCACCCATATAAAATCAGATTTAAAACATTTATGACATGGATCAATTGAGAGCACACTTTTGAGCAAGACATTTCATACCAAGTGAAGTTTTCACATTTAAGCATAAAATGGTACATGAAGTGCCTTTGTGGCAAAAAGAAGCTTATGCTCCTCCACAAGGTAACACATGGGCTAAACATTCATAATGACACATGGGTCTTTGACCCCAAGTGAGAAGCACATGATATCCAACCATGAACTAGGTGAGACATATACCACCAAAGCACACTAAGATCATGCCAAGCCTTAAACTCATAAGAGAGAGCCTATCTAAACATTTTCAAAAAACTAGCCACCTCAACATGCAAATATAGCAAGACTATCAAGAGCATAGCTATCCTTCACAAGTCACATCAAACATGATCACAAGCTCACAACTAGCATATCATAGTAATCAAAGTATATAGGAGAAGCTCATCCTACCATATATCACAAAAGAAAAGACACCCTAAGATACAAAGATGACTATACATCATGATACAAATGCAATGCCATGCAAAAGATAAATATGATACATATGCTACACAGGAGCTCCCACCACCAACTCAGGAAAGCAAACACACACCGAGCTCACCCCGCAAGCGAGAGAAAGTAGCTTGGTCAAGGGGTTTGGTAAAGATATCAGCTAGTTGGTTCTCGGTGGGCACATGGATCAAAGCAATCTTTCTCTTCTCCACATTGTCTCTCAGGAAGTGGTACCTCACCTCTATATGCTTGGTTTTGGAATGGAGAACTGGGTTCTTGGCTACACTTATGGCACTAGTGCTATCACAAAAGAGTGGGACATGGGAACACTCCTCACCAAAGTCGCTCATAGTGTAGGTAATCCATAGGAGCTGGGAACAACAACTGCCTGCAGCAACATACTCGGCCTCTTTAGTGGACTGGGCTACACTCGACTGCTTGCGGGATGACCAAGAAACCAAAGAAGACCCAAGAAACTGGCACCTACCAGAAGTAGACTTACGATCCAAACGACACCCAGCGAAGTCAGCGTCCACAAACCCGTGAAGGTTGAGTGTCAAGGCCGCAGAATACCAAAGACCAAACTCAGGGGTGTAGTTTAAGTAACTAAAAATTCGCTTGACAGCCTGCCGATGTGAAGTCCTCGGTGAAGCCTGAAAACGAGCGCACAGACACACACTGAACTGTATGTCCGGCCTCGTCACCGTCAAGTAGAGGAGGGAGCCGATCATGCTCCGGTACTCCTTCTGGTCCACGGGCTCGCCATCAACATCCGCATCCAATGCTGTAGTCATACTCATCGGTGTAGCCATCGGCTTCGAGTCATCCATCTTGAATTTCTTCACTATGTCCTTTGTGTACTTGGCTTGATGCACGAACGTCCCGTCCTTGCGCTGTTTGATCTGGAGCCCGAGAAAGAACTGCAATTCACCCATCATGGACATCTCGAATTCCCTGCTCATGTCATCTGCAAACCTGGCAACCAAAGTGTGAGAGGAGCCACCAAAGATTATATCATCCACGTATATTTGCACGATCAAAATGTCAACACCCTGCCTGAGGAGAAAGAGAGTCTGATCCACTTTTCCCATCACAAACTCCTTACTAAACAAGAACCCTCTCAGTCTACCATACCATGCCCTGGGAGCTTGTTTAGGGCCATATAGTGCTTTTCTGAGATTGTATACCCGATGGGGAAATTTCTCACTCTCAAAGCCCGGGGGTTGCCTCACATACACTTCTTCCTCTAAAAACCCGTTCAGGAATGCACTCTTCACATCCATTTGGTACAACTTGAACCCTTTAGCAACTGAAAATGCTAGAATGATCCTAATTGCCTCCAAACGGGTCACAGGAGCAAATGTCTCCTCATAGTCTATCCCCTCTTTCTGGCTACAACCCTGAGCAACCAACCTCGCTTTGTTCCTCACAATCTCCCCAAGTTCTCCCTCTTTGTTTTCCACACCCACTTTGTCCCAATAGGTTTGCAATTTGGTGGAGGCTCAACCAACTCCCACACCTGATTCCTCTCAAAATTCTCAAGCTCCTCATGCATAGCATTCACCCAATCTGGATCGGAAAGAGTGTGTCCAATATCTTTGGGCTCAAAAGAAGCGACGAATGCAGAATGAGCAAAATGAGAATGCCTTTGTGACCTGGACCGTGTAGTGCGTTCATGAATTTCACCTATGATCAACGAAGGTGGGTGATCCACTTGAACACGTCGTGGAGCCTCACGTCTGGAGACCACCTCCCCCTCAGTAGCAGCAACCTCTTGAACAGCCTCTGTCGTCGTCTGTGTGGTTGAAGGACCATCCTCAAACATCGTCGTAGTCGTGGAAGTAGTAGGTACACGATCAGTTGCGGGAGCACCACCACCATCATCTTCTTCACCATCTTCCTGCACCTCCTCCTCAAAGATCTCCTGGCCAAACTCCTCATCACCTGCATAGTCAAAGACCAAAGAGCTACGCGGTTGTGTCTCGTCGAAGGTAACCTCGCAAATCTCCACGATTTGGTTAGTTTCCAAGTTGAGCACACGAAATGCTCTAGAGTGAGTAGCATAACCAAAGAAAATACCATCGACCGACCTAGCCTCAAACTTGTCCAACTTTCTGCCCTTCTTAAGAATGAAACACTTGCAACCAAAGACATGAAAGTGACTCACCTTGGGTACTCGCCCATGCATCAGCTCATAGCAGGTTTTCTTCTTAAAAGCTCGGAGGAGAATCCAGTTTGACACATAGCATGCGGTATTCACCGCCTTAGCATAAGACCTCCTAGGAGTCCTGTGCTCATCAAGCATCGTCCTAGCCATCTCACACAGGGTCCGATTCTTCCTTTCCACAACACCATTCTGAGGAGGGGTGTATGGAGTCGAAAACTGATGCTCAAGACCAAGATCACGACAGATGGTCTCAAAACGAGAGTTCTTAAACTCTGTGCCATTGTCACTGCGTATCGCTCTAATGGCATCCCTATGTCTCTCGTTCTTCAACCTCAAGATCAGGTCTCGAACAAAACCAAACGTCTCACCCTTCTCCTCCAAGAAAAACACTGAGGCATAGCGAGAGTAATCGTCCACCACAACTAGGACATACCAGTTCCCACCCACCGAGCGAACTTGAGCTGGCCCAACTAGGTCCATATGCAACAGCTCTGTCGGACGCTCTATCATGACAGCAGTCAGGGGTGGATGGGGAGTAGCTACCATCTTGCCATGCCTACAAGGCGCACAAACCAAATCCTTCTCAAAACGCAACCTGGGCAATCCTCGGACAAGATCGAGTGCACTCAAACGGGAAAGAAGCTCAAAGCTCAAGTGACCCAATCTCCTATGCCACCTCCACAACTCAGAAGAAGGACCAGCAACCAAACACCTCGGGGGACCAAAAGACTGAGAAAAATCAGCGCGAAAGATCTGTCCCTCGGGCATGATCGTACGAACAAGATCGCCTCGAGAGTCAAGAACACGAGAAGCCCCCAACTTAAAACGCACCTCATAACCCTCGTCCAGCAACTGAGATACTGACAAGAGGTTATAACCAAGTGACTTGACCAGAGCCACACGCTTTAGGGTCACCAACTTGCTCACCTTGACTTCACCTTCTGAAGTCACCCGTCCTTGTCCATTATCCCCGAAAGTGATGTACACCTTTGACACCACCGGGGTGAGGCTGGAGAACCACCCCTTGTCTCCGGTCATGTGTCGCGAACAACCGGAGTCAATCAACCAAATGTTCTCCATGCCTCCCACCTGCAAATCAAAAACGAAAACGAGAATGAGCAAGCGAATCAACACTGGGGTTAGCACAGAGGGAATCAAACCAGTGTCGAGCCATTTGCTCAAAAGTGGGGTTAGCAACATCCATCCTATTATGTCCAAAGCTACAACCACCACGCTGAACCACCTCACGTCTAGCTGGAGGAGAACGACTACCACAAAAAGGAAATCGTGGCTCGTAGCTCCTCTGACCCCCAAAGCTGCGACGATCTCTACCACCCTCATATCGATCACGAGGAGGAGAACATCCAGCAAACACACCACCACCAGAAACAACCCCCTACTGTCTGTACCACGACCATAGGAACCACCACGATCAAAATCAGGACCACAGGCATCAGCACCCCTTGCTCCCAGCTGGGACGCGTTCAGACCGCCTACCCAGGCCGGTCTGACAGCCCTCCCCTGGGCAGCAACACGCGAACCACTTTGGTTGGGAATTCCTCTCGTTCCCCAACCTGGAACTGTACGCACCTCAGCCTGACCCCTAGGTAGTGGCATACGAGGCTCAGGCACACCATTAGAGGGATGGTACCTATCCTTGTTCGCCCACTCCTTTGCCATCCTCTCATCCCTCTTCTTCTTGTAACAAAACTCTCCAAGGTGACCGTCCCTCCCACAATACTCACAATGGAAGCGGACTGGTTTAGGCTTTTGCTGTGGAGTTTCTCTCGGTTTCTCTACCTCTTTCTCTCCTGATTTTCCCTCAATTGTGTTCCCAAGGGTGCTCACAAACTTCACCGGTTTCTGGAAGTTATCAATTTTGTGGGGAAACACTGGTGGATCGGGAGTGGTGTCTAGCTTGTTCCTCAGATGGTTGGGTTTTGGAGCAAATTTGTTCATGCGTGTTGTTTGTGGTGGGATGGGAATCTCTCCAATTTTCTCTCCCCCACCACTGCTCTCACCAATCTTGTCAGAACCCAATGCCTGACCATCCGACCTCCTAAACTCAGCCATCATCAAACTTAACTGTGGCTCATGCCCAGACAGCCAACTCAATAGCTTTCTCATCTCATCGTTTTCATCCTGCAAGCGGTCAACATAGTGGGCCAATTCCATATTCTTAACAGAATGTAATTCACATCTAGAGCAAGATGTAGGAATTGGAACTTTCAAAGCAGCCTCCAAAGAAACAATCATATCATGAGATTCATCTAGTTTGGCATGCAACGCAGGACAGGAAGTGCAAGCACCTAGCAAATTGGACCTAGACTTCAACTCACCAATCTCAGCCCTAAGCAAGTCTAGTTCCTCTAACTTTGAGGCATGCTTTTCCTTAAGCAAAGTTAAATCAGCCAAGAAAGCATTGCAGTCATCACAATCAGGAGCATCAGTAACAACAGGAGCAATCTTAAGGGAATCAGTCTCAAGTTTAGCATCAAGATTCACAGATTCTAGCTCAGCAATTTTCTCCCTAGCTTCTTCTAGAGATGCTCTAAGTTCTTTCCTAAGTTTCTTAGCCTCTCTAAGCATGGTATCACGATTGTCAAGCAAGGCAACCAACTCAGCATTCTCCTGGTGCAAAGAAGAGAGCTCATCACATACCTCATCCTCGGATTCTGATCCGGAGTCATCCTTCTGGCTTCTCTTGCTGCCGGAGCTGTGGGCCATGCCGCAGAAGCCGTCCTCTCGTGCGAAGCAACTCAGGCCACTCAGGTTCTTGGAATTATGCTTCTTGTTCTTGCGCTTGCTGTCGTCGTCGCTGCCGCTGGAACTCGACGAGGTGTAGCAGGAACTGGAGTCGACGTCGATCGCTCCCACCATCGCTCGAGCCTTCTTCTTCTTGTCGTAGCTGCCGCCCTTCCTCGACCTCCGCTCGTCCTTGTCCTTGTACTTGCTCTTGTGCTCACGCCTCGAGCGGTACTTGTTCTCGATCCTTGGGCGGTGCTTGTACTCGTTCTTAGGCTCGATCTCCTGTGGCCACTCGGCGATGAAGTGTCCCTCCTTGCCGCATCTGTAGCACGTACGAGTGGTTCTTCTCATGTTCACGCGGTTCTTGTGCAGCCTCTCGAACTTCCTAGTCAGCAGGGCCAGCTCGTCCTCTCCAAGCTCGTCGAACTCCTCATCTGGCAAGGACACAAAGGAAGACAGAGAAAACATCCTCGAAGAGGAGTTAGTGTTAGTCCTTCCACCAGATCCGGACACAAGAGCAAGACTATGGGACTCAGTCGTGCTCTCAGCCTTGGCTCTCAGGCCACGATCCACCTCCGACAACTTGAGCTTAGAAAATAGCTCGTCCTCAGTCAACGTGTCATACACGCTCGACTCCTCAATGGCTTCGACCTTGGCACACCACACGAATCTGTCAAGTGCGTGTAAGAGCTTGATAGCTCTATCATGATCCGTGTATGGGAGCACCGCCACATTGGCCCTCATGTTGTTCACAATACAGGTGAAGCGCTGGAACATGGCATCAATCGACTCACCGGGGACATGAGTGAAGCTCTCGTACTCTCTCCGGTGAGTGGCAAACAAGCGTGCCTGAACCTGAGCGTTCCCAACATGAGCGATCCTCAACTTAGCCCAAATCTTTCTAGCCACCTTCTCTAAGTACACGCGATCGAACTCCGCGGCACACAGAGCACGGAACAAGTAATCCACGGCCTTGCTGTTGGCCTCACACATGTCCCGAGCACCTGGGAGGATGAAATCATCCAGGATGACATAATTCTCATTTTGCGTCACATCCCAGATCAATTGTCCTTTCCCACGCAAGAACGCGCCCATGCGCCTCTCCTACATTTGGTAGTTCTTCCCATCGAAGTGCGGAGGACTCGACCCCTTTCCGTAGTCACCCATCTTTGGATCTTAGACTGGTTAGAATCAAAAAGATCCGTAACCGGCTCTGATACCAATTGAAGGACCGGATTGGGCGACCAGAGAGGGGGGGAGTGAATGGGAGCTGATAAAAATTCTTTCTCGAGGGAGATAGCTCCTCCAACGAGATGAACACAGCCTCGATCCCAAAACCACTTTCTCCACACTATCCACACATTTGCCAAGACCACGTAGCCACTGGAGTGCTACTGATCCTAGGAGCAAAACTCACCGGCAAACACTCAAACTACTCAACCACAATAGCGGAAACAACTCAAGGGAAATTTCCTGCCAAGGGTGGTCAGACCGCATGGACAGGGCGGTCAGACTGCCTAGGTTGAGAAATTCCCCAAAACCACAACTCGAAGCACACGACTCCAAATCGACCCAAGATTTCGCCTGGAAACTCCTCTGATCAAGGCAAACAAGCTCTCAGAGAAAATCCCTGGAAAACCAACACTTTCCTCGCGAAATCCCCAGGGCGGTCAGACCGCGTCCCCTGGGCGGTCAGACCGCCTCCCCTGCAGAAACTGGCCGCGGGTCAACTCCCAACTTCCCTCCACCCGATCTCCCGATTCACTCCACGGATTGCAACGAAACTTCAGGGATAGCTGGGTCACCTCATGAATGACCTCTCCACCAAAGGATATCCACTGAAACCCATTCAATCAAGAGGAATCGTGAATCGAAGGTCTCTAGGTCATGAACTCCAAGAACTCCGAAATCCACCCAAATCAAAGGATTTCCCAAAGGATTTCTGGGCAAAGTCACCAAGAAAAGAGGCACGAAAACGTCATGTGTGACACCCAACAAGAATCTCTCCAAGAAACCCCTCAAACAAGCCACCAAGAAAATCCCCAAAAAGAGCTCCGAAAATCACCACAAAGGAAAACGCTGAGAGACCAAGAAAGACTAGATGAACCACGCCGAAGCTTCTATACATACCATGAAAGGTTCATACAAGGTCTAGCAAGCCGCCCGAACATCCATCCCTCTCACAAGGTATCTCATGAAGCACTCAAGCTAGGCCTAAGGAAAACTAAAGAGGAAAGCAAATGAACTAGGGTTCCAAAGAGGTGGCTGCCATCTCCTCTCAAGTGAGTTTATATGGAGGGCAACCAATGACCAAACTACCCCTACTTACTTAACTTAAGATACACACCCGCCGAGGGCACTTTGGGATCTTTGATCTTTTACTTCATCGGACGGACTCCCTCTGGCCGCAACCCGCTTCATCTTCACGCAAGCCTCATGGTCGCGCCACGCGTCCTCCGCTTCGAAGCTTCTCGACGTGCTGTGGCCCAGGTGGTCAGACCACCCCTCCTGGGTGGTCAGACCGCCCTGCCTGCGGTCTTTCCCTGGCCAGAAGGTCAGACCGCCCCAGGCAGGTCGGCTCGCCCCGTCGAGTCCTCGGTCTTGGCTTTGTGGCTCAGCCAAGTAACCCAGTGGTTTTGTGGCCAAACCACTGCAAACCCCGCGTGCAAGCTTCAGTTGTTAGCTGCCACCTTGCACCGGCTTCATCCCTCTCGACGTCGTCTTGCTCTTCTTGCCAGCGTACGGTCCGCACTCGATCCCGTCGGCCACCGGGTACCTCGATCGAAGGCTACTCGTCTCTCCGCTCTGGGAGGTCACACAGACATAGACCTTTCGCACTTGATCTTCACCTTCATCACGTGAATCAAACCGCAATCTCTACCTGCAATACTAGGCCAAGAGTTAGTCCACACAACGTTGTCAATCACTCATCACTAAGGAGCGACCATCCAATGGTCCTCGAACCACACAGGTCCTCCCTTAGGTTAGACTTTTGTATAGACTCTGACCTCTGGATGTATGGAAGCATTCGGTGTTGTGGTGATCTCCTAACTCTTTGTGATTTTCGTGTCATTTTCAGAGCTCTTTTTGGTTGGTTTCATTTTTCGCTCGATTCGTTGATTTGAGGACGTTTTCTATCAGATTTCTTCGAGGGGATCATGGGTGGATGCCTTGCGCATCTTTGTGGATGATCTTGACCCCTCAAACACTGCGATTTGCCCTCGATTCGTGAGTTCTTGGTGGAACCCGAGTTCATGGTGATGGTTTCGTAGATTCTCGATTCCTCTCGTTTTAGTTGGTTTGAGGCCATAAATTCGTAGGGATAGCATCTCCTAAAGACGCTTCACCTTCCATGTGATTTGGTCACAATCCATTGGTTGAATCGAGAGATCGAGTGAAGGGAAGTTAGGTTCAAACCCGCGGGCATTTTTTGCTGGGCTCTACCAGATGATCCGGCACTACAGTGGATGATCCGGCCTAGTTGACGTTTTCGGTGCTAAGTGTTTCTCTTGTTCTTGTACTAAGACACAAAGTTTTTTGTGAAGTCTTGATCTTTTGAGAAAGATCTTTTGGACAAAGACTCACTAGGTTGTTGTGACCCTATGGTTGAAATTTTGTGATTTTAGGAGGTCATTTGATTGAGTTTTGGATTTTTCTTTGTCCGTTCAGCATGCTATTTTTTTGTGTACCTTAGATGATCCGGTATAACGCCGGATGATCCGGTGGAAGACCCGGTCAATGTCGCGGAATTCTCTGTGAATGTCCAGGGTTAACCCGGATGATCCGGTACTTTGCCGAATGACCCGGAGGGTCCCAGAAAGTTCCTGTTTTGGTCTCTCTCTTCCATGTTAGCTTCCGTTTCGCTTTCGTGTGGTCTCTTAGCTTCTCTAGAATCGTTCCTAGGGTCAGTAGGTCCGCTGTGACCATGTGATCTTGGCGATTGGCTTGCGCTTTGTTCTCCCTCATGTGTGAGAGCCTTTTGGAGTTGATTTTGTGGCATAGTCGAGTTCATCTTCTTGAAGTGAATTTTTATCGGCTCCCATTCACTCCTCCCCTCTCTGGTCGCCTAATTTGTCCTTCAATTGGTATCATAGCCGGTTATGGATCTTCGTGATTCTAACCAGTCTAAGATCTAAAGATGGGTGACTATGGTAAGGGGTCGGGTCCTCCGTACTTCGATGGCAAGAATTGCCCGATGTGAGAGAGGCGCATGGGCGCATTTTTGCGTGCGAAGGGGACTCTGATCTGGGATGTGACTCAAATCCTCACTATGTCATTTCAGGCAGTTTTCTGCTTCCAGGATCGCGGGACATGTTTGAGGCCAACAGCAAGGCCGTTGTTCCGTGCTCTCTGTGCCTCGGAGTTCGAGCGAGTGTACGGAGAGAATGTGGCGGAAAGGTATAGCTTAAGCTCAGGAATGCTCATGTTGGCAATGCCCAGGTGCAAGCCTGTTTGTTTTCTACTTACCGAAGAGAGTACGAGAACTTCACTCATCTCCTCGTTGAGTTGACTGATGCTATGTTTAAATGCTTCACCAGCATAGTCAACAACATGAGGGCCAATGTGATGGTGCTCCCATACATGGATCATGATCAAGCTATCAAGCTTTTGCATGCCCTAGATTGGTCTGTGTGGAGTGCCATGGTCCAGGCCATTGAGGATTCGAGCGTGTATGATACCTTATCGCTTGATGAGCTGTTCTCTAAGCTCAGGTCTTTGGAGGTTGATCGTGGCTTGAGAGCCAAGAGCGAGAGCCCCACTGATCCTCATAGTTTGGCTCTTATCTCAGGATCGAGAAGTAATGCTAACTCTGTTGGTTTTTCTTTGTCTTGTCTTGTGTCCATGCCAGATGAGATTTTGAGGTGCTGAGCGAGGATGATCTCGCATTGTTGAGCAAGAGGTTTGGGCGGATGTACGAGAACCACAAGAATGCGAGGAGAAGCTTGGGGATGTGCTATCGGTGCGGGAAGCATGAGCACTTCATCACTGAATGCCCTGAAGCCATGGAGATCAAGAACGACTACAAGGGCAAGCCCAAGCACGACTACAACAAGCATCGCTCCCAGAACTACTACAGGGACAAGTGCAAGGACAAGGGCGAGTGAAGGCCGAAGATGAGCGGCGGGTACAAGAAGAAGACGGCTCGAGCGATGGTTGCCAGAGCGAGCGACATCGACTCTACTTCCAGCGACTCTTGTTCCAGTTCGAGCAGCGATGAAGAGCAAGATCGGCGCAAGGACAAGCGGCACACAGGCAAGAACTTCATCGGCCTCAGCTTCGTCGCACAAGGTGGATTTTGCGGCATGGCGCACTCCAAGAAGGGTGGGAAACATAGCTCAGACTCGAACTCCGACTCTTGCTAGAGGAGAATGCTAGTCTGAATGAGTTACTTGATAATCGTGATGACGTGCTTAGGAAGACCAACAAGGAGAAGAAAGAGTTTAGGTCATTGTTGGGTGATGCTAAGGACAAAATAGTTGAGCTTGAGTCTTTGCTTATTGATGCTAGAACTG
Organism: Cenchrus fungigraminus; assembly: GCA_036936925.1. NCBI lineage: Eukaryota > Viridiplantae > Streptophyta > Magnoliopsida > Poales > Poaceae > Cenchrus > Cenchrus fungigraminus. Next base: position 82,859,986 of record CM072771.1, on the reverse strand, counting down.
AGATAGACTCTATGAAAGCTGCTCCTGTTGTTTCTGATGAGGTTGATTGTGGTGATTGTAATGTTTTCTTGGCTGACTTGACTGCTCTCAAGGAGAAGCATGCCTCAACTCTTGAGTAACTAGATGTGCTTAGGATTGAGTGTGATGAATTGAAATCTAGACCTGCTTTGTTAGGTGCTTGTACTTCTTGTCCTGTGTTGCATGCTAGGCTAGATGAATCTCACACTAAGATAGTTTCTCTTGAGGCTGCATTGAAAGCTACTATTCCTACATCATGCTCTACCTGTGAAATGCATGCATTGAAAAACATGGAACTTTCACACTATGTTGACCGTTGCAGGATGAGAATGATGAGTTGAGGAAATTGATGGGGTGGTTGTCTGGGCATGAGCCACAATTGAGTTTGATGTTGGCTCAGTTTAAGAGTTTTGATGGTCAGGCATCGGGGGCTGGCAAGAGTGGTGAGAAGAGTGGTGAGGGAGAAGAGAAATCTGGAGAGATCTGTATTCCACCTCACACTACACCCATGAACAAATTCAAACCCAAGCCAAACCATCTTAGAAACAAGCTTGATACAACCCTAGATCCACCAGTATTCCCCCACAAGTCAGAAAACTACTAGAAACCCATGAAGTTTGTGAGCACCCAGGGGAGTGTCTTTGGTGGGAAGTCAGGAGAGAAAGCTGTTGGGAAGCCCACAGAAAAACCACATCCTAAGACACAACCGATCCGCTTCCATTGTGAGTATTGTGGGAGGGATGGGCATAAGGACGAGTTCTGTTTCAAGAGGAAGATAGATGAGAGGTTTGCTAGGGAGATGGCAAACAAGGACATGTACCACCCGTCCCATGGTGTGCCTGAGCCTCGTAGAGGGCCTCTACCTGGGGGTGAGGTTTTTGTGCATACAGTTCCCACTCGTGGTGGTGGAGGTGTGTTTCCTCAAAGAGATAGGCCTGTTGGGTCCGGGCGTGGCGAGTTGGCTGGACGTGCTCCTGCTCGTGACCGTTATGAGTTTGGGAGGCACGATCAGAGCTTTGGGTCTCAGATGGACTACGGGCCACGTTTTCCCCCTTGTGGTGTGCGTACTCCTCCAGTGAGATGTGACAGGTTCTTCGATGGTAGGTGTGAGAGGGCTCTGCCTAGAGGTTTTGATAGGATGGATTTTGCTAACCCTTCTTTTGAGCAAATGGCTCGACACTAGTTTGACTCCTTTGGTACTAACCCAGTGTTGAGTCGCTTGCTCATTCTCGTCCTCATTTTTTATTGCAGGTGGGAGGCTTGGAGGACATTTGGTTGATTGACTCCGGTTGTTCACGTCACATGACCGGAGATTGTGGGTGGTTCTCCAGCCTCACCCTGCTGAGTACAAGGGAGTACATCACTTTCAGGGACAATGGGAGAGGACGAGTGCTTGCTGAAGGTATGGTGAAGGTGAGTAGCAAGGTGACCCTGAAGAGTGTGGCTTTGGTCAAGTCACTTGGTTTTCACCTGTTGTCAGTATCCCAGTTGCTTGACGAAGGTTTTGAGGTTCGTTTTAAGTTGGGCGCTTCTTGTGTGCTTGATTCTCGAGGCCATCTTGTCTGTACGATTGTCCTCGAGGGTCAAATCTTTCATGCCGATTTTTCCTAGTCTGTTGGTCCTCCTCGATGCTTTGTTGCTGGCGTTTCGGCTGAGCTTTGGAAATGGCTTAGGAGGTTAGGACACATGAGCTTTGAGTTGCTTTCCCACTTGAGTGGTCTTGATCTTGTCCGAGGATTGCCTAAATTGAAATTTGAGAAGGATTTGGTTTGTGCTTCTTGTCAGCATGGAAAGATGGTTGTTGCTTCTCATGCCCCTCTGACTGTGGTCATGACCGAGTGACCTTGTGAGCTATTGCACATGGATTTGGTTGGGCCAGCTCGTGTTCACTCTGCGGGTGGGAAGTGGTATGTTTATTTATGGTTGATGATTTTTCGAGGTACTTTTGGGTTTTCTTTTTGGAGGATAAGAGCGAGACATTTGGCTTTGTTCGAGACTTGATCTTGAGGTTGAAGAATGAGAGACATGGTGATGCCATTGGAGCTATACGCAGTGACAATGGCACGGAATTCAAGAACTCTCATTTTGATGCCTTTTGCAGTGATCTTGGTCTCAATCATCAGTACTCTTCTCCATACGTCGCTTGCCAGAATGGCATAGTGGAGAGGAAGAACCAGACCCTTTGTGAGATGGCCAGGATGATGCTTGATGAGCATAGGACTCCTAGGCGTTTCTGGGCCCAGGCAGTCAATACCGCTTGCTATGTGTCGAATCGCATTTTCCTTCGTGCTTTCAAGAAGAGGACTTCATATGAGCTGATGCATGGGCGAAAACCCAAGGTGAGTCACTTTAGACCTTTCGGTTGCAAGTGTTTCATTCTGAAGAAGGGCAAGTTGGATAAGTTTGAGTCTAGATGTTCGGATGGTATTTTTCTTGGTTATGCGATTCATTCTAGAGCATATCGTGTGCTCAATCTTGACACTAACTGAATCATGGAGACTTGCGAGGTAACCTTCGACGAGACAAAGCTATGTAGCTCTTCTGCTTTTGAGTGTGCAGGTGACGAGGAAATTGTTGCGAAGATCTTTGAAGATGAGAAGGAGGGAGATGATGAAGAAGATGATGGTGTTGATGCTCCCGTGGCTGATCGTGTACACGCTACTTCCACTAGGATGACAACGATCGAGGACGGTCCATCCACTACACCCACTACGACTGAGGCTGTTCGAGTGGAGGCTGCTGCTGAGGGGGAGGTTGTGTCCAGGCAATAGGCTCCCCGACATGTACAGGTGGATGTTGGAGTTTCTTAACGTCACCACTAGTTTTACACCTAGAGGGAGCGTATATGAGCGACCGGGTATACCGACGAGTACGAACAAATCCGCAAGCGCATAGAAATACCGTTGTAGCACTTCACCTCGGAAGGAGAGTATTCCAAGGGTATCGAATCAAAGGAACGATGTGGACTATCTTCTACTCTAGTATAGATGGTCCAAGGACACCAAACTCCAGCTGGGATAGATATGGGTTGAGAAGTACTTTCTCGAGGAACTTAACTCTCAAGATGGATCTGACCACTATTAGTCCACCCCGTGGGGCGCCAGCCCGTCCTAACTTTTTAGGGAGAGGCCAACGTTCTGGCAACGGGGCCCAGCTCGATACACAGGCGCGGAGGGTTCCAAAGGGTCCAACAGGCTGTCACCACTGCAGCCTACCTCTATCGTTACGCGAATGCACGTGGTCTTCGTAGGATAACCAGAGTCCAGACACCACGTCTACACTACCGATTACTACTATAGCACGGTTACGTCTGCTAGCCCGCTAACAACACTATAGCAATCCGTATAAATACGGAACTACGAACTAGAGAGAGAACGTTTCAGATCAGTCTAGTCATCAAGTTACGGAGCAACAAGAAACCTTTTGGATGCAAACTAGATACTACAATCTTACTCAGCTAGACAGGATGTAAGCATGCAAACAGATACTTGAACTAATGTATGAGCTCTAAAGGATCGAAGCCTTGTGTCATGAAGAACACAAGCCTCTAAACTATGAATGAGCCAAGAACATAAGAACATATCATTCATACATGAAGTCCACTTTAGTCTAAATAAGAAATGCTGAAATACTCACTTTGCTCTAATTGAAGAACACGCATCCACGAGGACATCAACTCACTCCTCACCCTATGATGTCCTTTAATAGCCATTGGACTACTTGCTCTCAACTGTACCATTTGGCACGTATTCCGGTGCATCCTGCAACAAAAGCTAGAAACACCAACACTTGTGGAAATCATTAGTATCAAGCCCTATTCTAGTGTTGATGATCCTTTTACAATACCCCCACACTTGACCTTTGCTCGTCCCGAGTGAAGGGAGTCAGATCAAGGTGAGACATGATATCCAAAGGTATGAAGCGAGCATAAGAGATATTCCAAACCATACCTTGCACTTGTGAACTCTGTGAAGTGTTTATCATGCTATCTTGGGTAGCTGAGGAATGGAACGATCATGATTCAAATCACTCCTGCTCATCATGTTAAGTAACTTGGGGTTTTGCAATAAATTTTCAAAACAAACCTTGCTTAGCTCCTCATTTGATTCTCTCAGATCACTCAATGTGTATATGTCCTCACCAAGGCATTGGATTGCCTTTCTTCACCCTACTTCTAATGATGGCTATATGTGGAGCTCAGGGTAGGATAAAGGATAAAGCATACTTGCATCACATATATCGCAAAGTCAAAGACTGGATCCACAAAGAAAATCAAATCATACAATCAGATCAAGATGTGCATGTGTATGGATATGGTGAGTATGGTAAGGTGGATACAAGGCCCGGAATGGGTGCTAGATATTACCATACATATATGATGAAAGCTGAGGTGATGGTAAGGTGGACACTAGCCCCGGAATGGACACTAGTTATTACCATCTAAGTTATGGAACTCCTTTTTGCATGACCATCTCTATCCTCTTTCTCCTTTATTTTGGACATGGGCTATTCTTTCTTTCCTCTTCTTTTTTTTCATTTCCTTTTTTTCATCATGCTTTGAGCATGTCTCTCTCTCTTTTTTTTCTTTTTTCTTTTTTTTCATAGCCCATGTCTCTTTTTGAAGGATGCTTTTGGAGAGAGAGGTCACACCACATATGGAGCTTTATTTTCACGGAAATGAATGATACAATGCTAACTTCCAGTGTAGAAGCATAGCAAGGGGAATATGGTGGTGTGCACATGAATCTTGATCATGAAAGTAATGAAAAGAATTCTCACAAAGGTCACAGAATTTGACAAAGCTCAATGCAAAAACAAGCAGCATATGAGTTGAAGGTTTTCAACTATGAACATCATATGGCTTTGGTAGGACGGTGGCATATCAAAGAGGAGCTTCACAAAGGATTTTCATGATTTTCAAATAAAATTCCCAAGCACTCAAGCATTCAGAGAGAAGATCATATCATCAAACCATATCACAAATGCCAACTACTTAGATAAGCATGAGTTCCCTAATGATATTTGTTCACAAGCATCAAGATGATAAGTAAGGAATAAAACATATGTAAGCCAACCACAGGAACCATGTACAACAAGCATAGCACGAATTGCTGAGTTTGATTTCAAATGATAGGAATCAAAGTTCAATCAAACTCATGGATAACAGAGAGTGAGATAGAGGGTGCACATACCATCGCTTCTGAAGGATAAGAGATCAAGGAAGGCTAGTAGTGATTCGGCTGACCAAAAGGCAGCCGACTCACTCCAGTTTACCTTGCTCTTGTCATGAAGGTGTAGTCGATGTTGTGCAACTCCTGTGTGGGAGTTCTCTAGTGGAGATGTCGACGATGAGCTTGAGAGAACTCCCCCACAGTTGTGGTTGAACCTAGTGTTGTTCTTCAAATGACAAATGAAAACAAAAAGATGGACTCTACTAGTTCGAGAACCATAGAGCCTTTATTCAAATTCAAATATTTTTGTTGTTTTTATTTTATTTTATTGTGACCATGTCATTTGCTCAAAAGGGTTAGACCAAGGTTACACATTATACACAAAGGGGAATATACTTACCTGGGACCTTTGAGAGGTCATATGTACCACCTTTGTATGATGTGCAACATGAATCTGACACCTCAACTTACCTTCCCATTTGAATTTAGCTCAATGACTTACCCATTCAAATTTGACAATCTTTTGCAGGGGTTAGTCAGCATATATGGAACCAAGATCTATGAAATTATAATTCTAAGATTCATCAATCAAAACTCGACACCATGTCTTATTTTGACTGAAGAAGACAGTTTTAACCTAAGCACCATGCTTAATTTAAAATAGTCTATAAATGCGTGAGTACTCAAACATTCAAACCAGAGCATAAGAGCATAAATGAAGGAAGCATGTAAACACAATCAAGCTATACATCAAAAGGGACATAAGCATGAGCATAAGACGGTGAACCTCGGGCAACCTCCCGGAAGGGCTTTGTTTAATGTCAAAAGCAGGACATACCTAGCTAGTGGGCAAGATGCAAGAGCTAACATCATCTCCACACTAGGATAAGATTTGGTAGAGGAGGAACATTACTCAGGATGCTCACATACCTCCCCCACACATGAAGTTTGCATTGCTAGGCAACAAAACTCAAGTGTGTGGTGATCAAGCTTCCTTTTCTAAATGTTCCCTCACCAAGGCTTATCTAGGTGTTGCAGCTGATGTGTCTCACTTGTTCATAGCATCACCTGTCCATCTTTCTTTTCAATCTCCACCTGAAAGGTTAGTGACCAAAAATACCCGAAGGATGAATTATCCTAAAAACATGCTCTTGCTTTTATTCGAAAAGGGAAATAAAACCTTAGCTAATCCAGGCTATCTCCTGGTAGTGCTTTGTTTATTTATGGTCATAAGCTCGACCAGGGGAACTTCATCTTGCGGCTATCGTTGGTGGTGTCATTCCCGTCTCACCACCAATCCTTGATGTATCAGTGAAGCTTTAGCTGCAAGGTTAGTGCCACAGTGCACACACAAAATCTGATATGCTTATGATAGACATATACATATACAACCAACCTTCTGAACTTTCTACAAAAGAGGATCATAAGGTGATTGCCTCCCTCATGCGTGCTCAGCGCACTAAGTATGTCTGACTCTAGAGGGACATGATGCGAGCATGGTCTGTATGGTGAATCAAGAATGAAGCTAACATGCCTGTGCGTGGAATCCTTTCCTCCGGACTCCAGAGTCAATGCCTCGAAAGGTTCCATGGCCCACGAATTCTGCATCTGAGGAGAGTCATCGTGGAAGCTCGATGTTGAATCTCGACCATGATCGAAAGCAACATGACACAGGCCAATGGGAAGAGGCTGAAACTCGATAGAGAGTGGTGACGATTGTTCGCCTTCACAAAGGTGAAGAGAGTCTCTCGAGTCATCCTCATGAGGGGTAGAACATTCTACAACCTTAATGAGAACGGACTCGGATGATGCGAACAGAGATGTATGCTTCATCTTCTCGAGTGGGTTTTGCTGGGGAAAAGCCTTGCCATAAGATGTCCCGGACAAGGGGTAATAGTGGCAGAAGCGATTTCTCTGCTGACTACACCGATGGGTACCACTACGGCTTTAGACACGGATGAAGATGGCGAACCCGTGGACCAGAAGGAGTACCAGAGCATGATCGGCTCCCTCCTCTACTTGACGGCAACGAGGCCGTGTGTCTGTGCGTTCGTTTTCAGGCATCACCGAGGACTTCACATCGGCAGGCCGTCAAGAGGATTTTTAGGTACTTGAACTACACTCCTGAGTTTGGTCTTTGATATTCTGCCTCCTCGACACTCAGACTTCACGGGTACTCTGATGCTGATTTTGCTGGGTGTCGCTTGGATCGCAAGTCTACCTCTGGGTGTTGCCAGTTTCTTCATTCTTCTTTGGTCTCTTGGTCATCTCGCAAGCAATCCAGTGTTGCCCATTCCACTACAGAGGCCGAGTATGTAGCTGCAGCCAGTTGTTGTTCCCAGCTCCTATGAATGACCTACACTATGAGTGATTTTGGTGAGGAGTGCTCCCAGGTTCCACTCTTTTGTGACAGCACCAGTGCCATATGTGTAGCCAAAAACCCAGTCCTTCACTCTAGGACTAAACACATTGAAGTGAGATACCACTTTCTGAGGGATAATGTTGAGAAAGGGAACATATCCTTGTCCTATGTACCTACCCAAGATCAGCTAGCTGACATATGCACTAAACCACTTGACTAAGTTACCTTCACACGCTTGCAAGGTGAGCTTGGAGTGTGTTTTCCCTTCTAGCTGGGTCTTGGAGCTTCTCATGTATATATGTGATATATGTATCATTTGTTGCATTCCATGCATGCATTTTACTTTTTGTACAAAACCTGGTAGGATAGCCATCTTTGGATCATTTGTGGTAGGATGAGCTTCTCTTATATACTTTGATCACTATGATGTGCTATATGTGTATGCTTTGGGAATGGTGATGTGAATGCTATGCTCTTGATGGTATTGTCATATGTTCATGATGAGATATCTTCTTTTTGTTGAAAATGCTAAAAATGTTTCACTCATGAGTAGATACTTGTCTATGCTACATTTGTGCTCAAATGCCTATATCGTGCTTAGTTTGTGCTTGAGTATCATGTTCTCTTTGCTTGGGGTCAAAGACCCATGTGTCATGGTAAATGTTTAGCCTATATGTTCAATTGTGGAGGAGCATAAGCTTCTTTTTGCCGCAAAGGCATTTCATGTACCATGCTTAAATTTGAAAATGAAATTGGTGTATGAATTGCCTTATGATTGAAAATGAGCTCTTAATCATGTCTTTATGCTTTGATGTAAATATCTTGGGTGCTAAAACGTTGCATGATGTCTACCATGAGAAGTCTCATCATAAGAAGTAGACACATGGCTCGGTGGCTTTGACATGACATTTAGTAGCTTATGGGCGTTTTCTATGATCTTGTGGTGAACTTGTGACCTTGTATGAGCTATGTATGATCTAGTTTATTTTTGCTCAAATTGCCATGGATAGGTCTTTGCTCATGAGATGAATGTTTCTTTGTGAAAATTGCTTAAAATTGCTTTTGGCCATGTCACATGCTTATATGTCTCTACCTTCTTGATGGGAATGTGCTAACTACACCATGTTTACTTTGCTTGCTCTATGTCTCATTTGTAGCATTTTGTTGTGCTCTTTGTATATCTGAGAAGCTTGGTAGATTGTATATGCTTTGACATGCATTTTTCATGAAAACAAGGGGGAGAGCTTCATGACATCTTGATTCATGCATTGTCAGCAAGGGGGAGAAGTTGTATGCATTTGTGGAGAGATTTGTGAGATTTTGCATGTGGGGAGAAAATTTGAGAAAAGATGTTGCATTTGATCAGGGGGAGTTTGCATATGTGCAGGGGGAGCTCCTTTGGTTTGCCTGAGTTGTGTGCTTTGTGGTGTGCTCTTTGTGAGCTTTGTTTTGTCTCGACTGTGTTGAGCCGTTGCCCTTGCCTTAGGGGGCCGAGACTTGGTCTATCGAGTGATCGTGGTTTTCGCTTGTTCTTTGGCTTTGGATCACTTGCTTGGAGGTTTGTGTTCGTGGTTGTTTTCTTTTCTTTTTCTATGGGTTACTATGGGTGTTTTCAATGCACTCATCAAGGGGGAGATTGAGGACTAGGTGTGTCTGAGGACCAGTGGAGGGTCGCTCCTTAGTGATGAGTGATTGACAACGTTGTGTTGACTGATGATTGGCTAAGTGTGCAAGTACAGGTTGCGGCTTGACTCGTGTTGGTGCAGGTGAAGAACAAGCATGAAAGGCCTTAGCCATGGCGGCCTCCGGGTGATAGAGAGGCAAGTAGGCTTGGTTCAATGGACCTGGTGGCCGATGGGGTCAAGTGCGAGCCGTGCGGTGCAAGACTAGCAAGATGAAGTCGTGAACATGGACTGGTGCAAGGTAGCGGTTCGAGGCCGAAGCTTGCACGCGGGGTTTGGTGGTTTGCTCACAAAACGATCGGTGGACGGTTTCTTGGTTTGGGCCGCAAAACAAAGTCCGGAGGCCCGATGCGACGGAGACGGGGATCCGGGAGCATCGGGAAGATTCGAGCCGGGGGGCACGTGGCTTGATCGCGGGGCTTGCGTCGAGGCTAAGCAAGTCCGTGGTGGAAGCATGTCCGCTGGATGAAGAGTTGACCGTATTGCCCATGAGGGGTGTGTATCTTCATTTTAAGTTGTAGAGGTAGCGTGGTCATTTGCCTCCTCTGGTGGACATCGTATAAATAGCGGAGAGGTGGATGGCATCTCTCTCTGGCTCTAGGGTTTCCTTCCCCGGTAGATCGCTCTGGACTGCTTCTTTTCCCAGTAATTTCTTAGGCTAGACTCTTGTATAGACTCTGACCTCTGGATGTATGGAAGCATTCGGCGTTGTGGTGATCTCCTAGCTCTTTGTAATTTTTGTGTCATTTTTGGAGCTCTTTTTGGTTGGTTTCGTTCTTCGCTCGATTCGTTGATTTGAGGGTGTTTTCTCTCGGATTTCTTTGAGGGGATCATGGGTGGATGCCTTGCGCATCTTTGTGGATGATCTTGACCCCTCAAACGCCGGGATTTGCCCTCGATTCGTGAGTTCTTGGTGCAACCCGAGTTCATGGTGATGGTTTCGTAGATTCTCGATTCCTCTCATTTTAGATGGTTTGAGGCCATAAATTCGTAGGGATAGCATCTCCTAGAGACGCTTCACCTTCCCCTATGATTTGGTCGCAATCCATTGGTTGAATTGGGAGATCGAGTGAAGGGAAGTTGGGTTCAAACCCACGGGTGTTTTTTTCTGGGCTCCACCGGATGATCCGGCACTACACCGGATGATCCGGCCTAGTTGACTTTTTCTGTGCTAAGTGCTTCTCTTGTTCTTGTCCTAAATCACAAAGTTTTAGTGAAGTCTTGATCTTTTGAGAAAGATCTTTTGGACAAAGACTCACTAGGTTGTTGTGACCCTATGGTTAAAATTTCGTGATTTTAGGAGGTCATTTGATTGAGTTTTGGATTTTTCTTTGTCCGTTCAGCAGGCTGTTTTTGTGTATCTCGGATGATCCGGTATAACACCGGATGATCTGGTGGAAGACCCGGTGAATGTCTCGGAATTCTCTGTGAATGTCCCGGGTTAACCCAGATGATCCGGTACTTTGCCGGATGACCCGGAAGGTCCCAGAAAGTTCCTGTTTTGGTCTCTCTCTTCCGTGTTAGCTTCCGTTTTGCTTTCGTGTGGTTTCTTAGCTTCTCTAGAATCATTCCTAGGGACAGTAGGTCCGATGTGACCACGTGATCTTGGCGATTGGCTTGCGCTTTGTTCTCCCTCACGTGTGAGAGCCTTTTGGAGTTGATTTTGGGGCATAGTCGAGTTCATCTTCTTGAAGTGAATTTTTATCGGCTCCCATTCACTCCCCCCCTCCAGCCTCAAGTCGCCTAATCGATCCTTCACCACCGCGCTGAACCACCTCATGCCTCGTTGGAGGAAAACGACCACCACGAATGGGTGGCTCGTAGCCCCTCTGAAACCCAAAGCTGCGACGGCCTCTCCCATCCTCATATCGATCACGAGGTGGAGAACGTCCACCAAACACACCACCACTAAAAACAAACCCTCTACTGCCTGTACCACGACCATAGGAACCAACTCGATCAACACCATGATCACGGGCATAGAAACCCTCTGCTCCCAGCTGGAATGCGGTCAGACCGCCTGCCCAGGCCGGTCTGACTGCCCTTGGGCTGCAGCACGTGAACCACCTCGGATGGGAACTCCTCTCGTTCCCCAACCTAGAACTGTACGCACCTCCACCTGACCCCTAGGCAGTGGCATATGAGGCTCAAGCACACCATGAGAAGGGTGGTACCTGTCCTTGTTCGCCCACTCCTTAGCCATCCTCTCATCCCTCTTCTTCTTGTAGCAAAACTCTCCTAGGTGACCATCCCTCCAACAATACCCACAATGGAAACAGACTGGTTTTGGCTTTGGCTGTGGAGCTTGTCTCGGTTTCTCTACCACTTTTTCTCCTGGCTCCCCCCAAACACATTCCCAAGGGTGCTCACAAACTTCACCGATTTTTGGAAGTTATCTGTTTTGTGGGGGAACACTAGTGGATCTGGAGTGGTGTCTAGCTTGTTTCTCAGATGGTTTGGCTTGGGTGCAAATTTGTTCATGGGTGTAGTTTGTGGTGGAATAGGAATCTCTCTAATTTTCTCTCCTCCACCACTACTCTTACCGATCTTCTCAGAACCCAATGCCTGACCATCAAACCTCTTAAACTCAGCCATCATCAAACTCAGTTGTGGCTCATGCCCAGACACCCAACTCATCAATTTTCTCAACTCATCATTTTCATCCTGCAAGCGATCAACATATTACAAGCTCCATATTCTTAGCAGAATGTAATTCACATGTAGAGCATGATGTAGGAATAGGAACTTTCAAAGCAGCCTCTAAGGAAACAATCCTATCATGAGATTCATTTAGTCTGGCATGCAACACAGGACAAGAAGTGCAAGCACCTAAAGCAGATCTAGATTTCAACTCATCAAGCTCAGCCCTAAGCAAGTCTAGTTCCTCCACCTTAGAGGCATGGTTTTCCTTAAGCATAGTCAAATCAGCCAAGAAAGCATTGCAATCATCACAGTCAGCAGCATCAGCAAAAACAAGAGCACACTTAAGAGAATCAATTTCAAGTCTAGCATCAAGATTCACAGATTCTAGCTTAGCTATCTTCTCCCTAGCTTCTTCTAGGAAGGCCCTAAGTTCTTTCCTAAGTTTCTTGGCCTCTCTAAGCATGCTATCACGGTTGTCAAGCAAAGCAACCAACTCAGCATTCTCCTAGTGCTAGGAAGAGAGCTCATCATATACCTCATCCTCAGATTCCGATCCCGAATCAACCTTTTGGCTCTTCTTGCTGCCTGAGCTATGGGCCATGGCGCAGAAGCCGTCCTCTCGTGCAAAGCAACTCAGGCCGCTGAGGTTCTTGGAACCATGCTTCTTGCTCTTGTGCTTGTCGTCATTGTCGCTGTGGTTGGAACTCGACAAGGTGTAGTAGGAACTGGAATCGATGTCGCTTGCTCCCACCATTGCCCGAGCCTTCTTTCTCTAGTCATAGCTGCCCTTCCTCAACCTCCACTCGTCCTTGTCCTTGTACTTGTACTTGTGCTCACGCCTCGAGCGGTGCTTGTTCTGCATCCTTGGGCAATGCTTGTACTCATTCTTGGGCTCAATCTCCTGAGGGCACTCGACGATGAAGTGTCCCTGCTTGCCACATCTGTAGCATGTACGTGTGGTCCTCCTCATGTTTACACGATTCTCGTGTAGCCTCTCGAACATCCTGGTCAGCAGGGCCAGCTCGTCCTCTCCAAGCTCGTCGAACTCCTCATCTGGCAAGGACACAAAGGAAGACAGAGAAAACATCCTCAAAGAGGAGTTAGTGTTAGTCCTTCTACTAGATCCGGACACAAGAGCAAGACTATGGGACTTAGTCAGGCTCTCAGCCTTGGCTCTCAGGCCATGATCCACATCTGACGACTTGAGCTTAGAGAACAGCTCATCCTCGGTCAACATCTCATACACATCCGACTCCAAGATGGCCTCGACCTTGGCACTCCACACGATTTTGTGAAGTGAGTGCAAGAGCTCGATAGCTCTATCATGATCCGTGTATGGGTGCACCATCACATTGGCCCTCATGTAGTTCACAATACAGGTGAAGCGCTGGAACATGGCATCAATCGACTCGTCGGGGAGATGAGTGAAGTTGCTGTACTCTCTCCGGTCAGTAGCAAATAAGCGAGCCTACACCTGAGCGTTCCCAACATGAGCATTCCTCCACTTAACCCAGATCTTGCCAGGCACCTCCTCTCCGTACACACGATCGAACTCCGCAACACAAAGAGCACGTAACAAGTAATCCACGGCCTTGTTGTTCGCCTCAAACATGTCCTGAGCACCTGGAAGGATGAACCTATCTGGAATGACATAGTTTGTATTTTGCGTCACATCTCAGATCAATTTTCTTTCCTCATGCAAAAACACGCCCATGCGCCTCTCCCACATTTAGTAGTTCTTGCCATCGAAGTGCGGAGGACCCGACCCCTTTCCGTAGTCACCCATCTTTGGATATTAGACTGGTTAGAATAAAAAAGATTCGTAACCAGATCTGATACCAATTGAAGGACCGGATTGGGTGACCAGAGACGGGGGGAGTGAATTGGAGCCGATAAAAATTCTACACGAGAGAGATGACTACTCCAACGAGATGAACACGGCCTCGATCCCAAAATCACTTTCACCACTCTATCCGCACGTTTGCCAAGACCACGTAGGCATTGGAGTGCTACTGATCCTAGGAGCACACCACACCGACAAGCCACCCAACAACGCACACACCACAGCGGAAACCACACACGGGAAAACTCCCTGCTAGGGGCGGTCAGACCGCCTCAGCCTGGAGTTTCCCTAAAACCACAACTTGAAGCTCACGACTCCAAATCGACCCAAAATTTCGCTTGGAAACTCCTCTGATCAAAGTAAACAAGCTATCAGAGAAATCCCCCGGAAAACCAAAACTTTCCTCGCGAAATCCCCAGGGCGGTCAGACCACGTGCCCTTGGCAGTCAGACCGCCTCCTCTCCAGAAACCTGGCCACGGGTCAACCCTCAACATCCCTTCACCCGATCTCCCAATTTACTCCACGGATTGCAACAAAACTTTGGGGATAGCTGGGACACCTCATGGACGACCTATCCACCGAAACCCATCCAGTCAAGAGGAATCGTGAATCGAAGGGCTCTATGTCATGAACTCGAAGAACTCCGAAAACCACCCAATCGAAGCTCTTCCCGAGAGATTGCTACGGCAAAATCACCAAGAAAAGAGGCACGAAGACCTCATGTGTGATACCCAAAAATAATCCCTCCAAGAAACTGGCACACCCGAATTTAAAGGCAAACTCGAATGCTCATATTATATGTGCGCCAGGATCAAAGTTCACACATATAACGACTCAGTGAATACCAAAACATAGTGTGAAAACATAAAGAGAGTATTAAACTTTATTACAGACCAATTGTCTCATAGATAGACTAATAATTAACGAGTAGCAACGCAGTAGAAACGGTCAACACCACAGGCAGTTGACTGGTGACACGCCCGCCTAGTATTTGTCGAAGTCTCCAGGGAAATCTTCAAACCTCTCCAAGTCTGAACAGCATCTGGGTAGTGTCGTTGCAATAAAAAACAAGCATGAGCACATACCGTACTCAGCAAGCAGAAACATAGTAGAACATGCAAGGCTTTTTGTGGAAGGCTGATGGTTTAAGCATTCAGCATTTTAGTTGGTCATGTTTTTATTAGCAGCAATAATTACTAGGAAGTGTAAGTTTATACCAAACCCACAATTAGTCAAAAGAGATAAACAACATAAATAAAGATAGATGCATCAAGTTAATCATTGTCTTTCATAGATTAATCATGTGAGGGTCCAGGCCGCTCTTGACCGTGAGCACGGCTAATCGATTAGTTTTAAACTCTGCAAAGGTTGTACACTTTCACCACAAGTCGCGGAAAAGTTCTAGGAACTTTAAACCCAACCATGTGATGCCGGCCAAGCATCATAGCACACTACCTAGGTGTGATTGCATAGGGACACTACGAGGCCTTTACAAAGTTTCCCTAATGCGAAGCAACCCGCGAAGGTTCTGAGTCGTTGCAAAGTATGAAGTCCCCTAGTAGGTACCGTGCCTTAGCAAAGCCCAACTCCCTACTAGAGCGTGTCTATACCCCACTAGCGCTCCCCCTTGCCCTTACCAAGTAAGGTCACCCCAACACTAGAGTCCCTAATTAATTAGCCAAGCTAGAGCCATATGGCCTTGTGGTTGCACTGTTGTCCTGGGTGGTCGTTCCATGTTCCAGTTAAGCAAGGTGATCTTGTATTAATGAAGGTATAACATAAATAAATCAAGTTTCATAAAGTTGATTAATACCATCCACAAAGTTAAGCATAGCGAGAGCTACCCAACAAATAAATTAAAACTCAGGTTGTTCAAGGTATAGGGATAAAAATGATCTAGTCAAATCCTTAATTGGGTCCCATCAATTTAATGCAAGCAAAAAGTAAATGCAATGAATTAAATGCATGTTGTATAGGTAAACGGGTATGCATCAAGGAAGACTTGCCTTTAACAAATCCCTGTTGCTATTCAGACACTTCAGCTTCCTGGTCTTCAAATCCTTCAGCCCAAACGTCCTCTACGCATCACATCAAGGTACATACAAGCAAACAATAGAATAAAATAAGAAAAAAATCAACAAATAGTATTATCAGAGCAAAACAGGGGCAAAAAGTTTTCTACTCTTTGAGACAATCATTTGGACATAAAAAACGCTAAAAACAGAGCTAAAACGAAGAAGATATGGCTTAAACTAGATGCAGGGGCTTATCTGTAAGAAAACTAAACTTACAGGGGTCTAACAGCAAGAAGCCGAGGGCTAATATGTAATTAAACGTATAAACCGAAGGGTTTGGATGAAAAACTAAAGATCTGGTCCTCGGGCGCTAAATCTATAAAGATCAGGGGCTAAAACAGAAGAAAAAGGACCTATTTGTAAGAATCTTTTCACGGTGGAAGGACCGGCTTGCGATATTTAAAAGACCAGGGGTGTTTTTGCAAAACGGCACGGTCACGCGGCTGTTGACCGGTATAGACTTGGGTTAGGTTAGATCTGGGCCGTTAGATCTTGATCCGGCGGCTGAGATGAACCACAAGCGAGAGCGGCGGCGCTGCGGGGGAAAACACGCCGGCGAGAGCAGTACTCGAGCTGGGGTGCTCGGTTGGCTTCGCAGATTGGCCGGGGAGGTCGCTGGCGAGACGGTGGATCGTTCTAGGGGCTCGGGGAGGCAGAACGGTCAACGACGACTACGCGCAGCTCGGCAAGGCGGCGGCACTGCGGAAAAGCCAACTCCGGCGAGCTCTAACTTGCGATGCAGGGCACCTAGACGCGAACAAGCGGCTCCTACAGCTTCTTCACCTCCATGCGGTGCTCCTGGTGACCTCCTCGGCGACGGAACAGCGGCAAAATGGCGGATCAGCAGTAGCAGCGGATTAGGGTTCCAGCGGCGCGGTAGCTGAGCTCAAGGCAGCGGGATTTGGGTTGGAGTGTTCGGCGCACAGCGCGGCTGCTCTTTATAGGGCCGGGTGCAAGTCCTGGCGTGTGCTCTATGCCGACACGGAGGCGGAGGTGGTCGGGACTCGAACTCGGCCGCGGCGGGAGTCCGAAGCGGAGACGGGAGGAGAGGGATGACAGGGCGGTCCCACCGGTCAGCGGCTGCGGGAGAGAGCGGGGTTACGTGAGCCGGCGCGGGCTGATTCCTTGCTGGGCCGAGGCAAACGTGAGCGCGCGAAGGAGATTGAGAAGCTTTAGCAGACTTCTGCGGCTGGGCTTTGAACTAAACTGGGCCGGAAGAGGAGGAGGGTTTAAGAAATAAAAGAGAAGGGTTTTGAATTTTGTAAAGGGATTCAAACACATGAATTCAAATTCAAATTTGAATTCAATCAACCAAAAATAATACATCAGCATGAAATGCAACAATAAACTCTTATATTTATTTATTTATTTTTCAAAAATATATTTAAATGCCTAAAAATTTAAATACACCTTATAATCCTTAAATTGAAACCTTGTTTCTTTCAAATTTTATTGAAAGCAAATTTTTTTAAAATTAGGGTGTTACAGAAACCCCTCAAACGAGCCACCACGAAAATCCCCATAAAGAGCTCCGAAAATCACCAGAATGGAAAACACCGAGAGACAAAGAGAGACAAGATGAACCACACCGAAACTTCTATACAAGGTCTAGCAAGCCGCCCAAGCATCCATCCCTCTCTAAAGATCTCTCATGAAGCTCTCAAGCTAGCCTAGGGAAAACAAAGGTGGAAGAGCAAATGAACTAGGGTTCCAAGAGTTGCCTGCCATCTCCCCTCAAGTGAGTTTATATGGAGGGCGCCAAATGACCAAACTACCCCTACTTACTTAACTTAAGATACATGCCCACCAAGGGCATTTTGGGAACTCTAGTCGATATCTCCATCGGACGTACGCTCGCAGACCGCAAGCCGCTTCAACTCCACGCAAGCCTTGCGATCCCGCCGCTTGTCCTCCGCTTCGAAGCTTCTCGACGCGCTGCGTGCCACGTGGTCAGACCGCCCCTCCTGGGTGGTCAGACCGTCCTGCCTCGGTCACACCCCGGCCAGGCTGTCAGACCGCCCTGACCGGGCAGTCAGACGGGCCCAGGCAGGCCGGTTCGCCCCATTGAGACTTCAGCCTTGGCTTTATGGCTCAGCCAAGTAACCCAGTGGCTTTATGGCCAAACCACTGCAAACCCCGCGTGCAAGCTTCAGTTGTCAGCTGCTACCTTGCACCGGCTCCATCCCTCTCAATGTCGTCTTGCTCTTCTTGCCAGCGTATGTAGGATCTAGGATACCGACTAGAGGGGGGTGAATAGGCGGTTTAAAATCTAAAACCACAACACTAGAGAAATTTAATTAGAACCACAAGGAGGATTAAATCTCTAGCTATACTAAGCCTATGTTGAAGGTTTGCAACCTATGATGACAAAAATACAATTCAATCTCTACGAAGATAATTGCTCAAAGTAAATGCTTGAAAGTAAATTGAGCAAGAGAATCAACAAACACAAGAGACGAATTTTATCCTGTGGTATCGATGACTTGCCGGTCACCCCTAATCCACGTTGAGATGGATTCAATCTTCAACCGCTCCTCTATCAAGTCACCACTTGATCTTTGAGCCGGTTAGAACCAAAGAACCACTCCAAATCTCTTTTCCACAAGAGTTGCTCTTCACCACTCCGGCAAGGTGAGCACAAGACCTCTCACACCAATAGATCCAGAGCCACGCACAATCTTCTTTCAAGCTTCCACGGATTCACCACCACCATGCCGTCTAGGAGGCGGCAACCTCCAAGAGTAACAAATCAACCACTTGCTTGATGATTCCCTAGTGCCACAAAGATCAAAACCTTGATGCAATGCACTAGATGCTCTCAATCTCACCAAAGATGCAACCTCTAAGCAAAGTGAGTGAGAGAGAGGAGGGAGAGAGCTCAAGAATGGAGTACAAGCCTTTCAAAGTGCCAAGAGAGCCTCTCCAATCCTGGGCATGGAGTATATATACTCCCTTCCCACGAAACTAGCCATTATGTTCAAAAAGGTTCAAAACGCGTGCCTCGCAGACTGTCTGCGACCTCATCACGGACGGTCCACATTTGAATTTCAACGGTAAAAACGTGAAGTCAACCGGTGTCAGAGGTGACCGTTGGACCGGGCAGACCATCCGCCAGGAGCCGTCGGACTGTTCGCCAGGAGCCGGCGTACTGTCCGCCCGGCACCCCCGAGCCAGGAACCTTTCTGTTAGGTTTGAGACGAAATTTGGACCGTCCGCGAGAGCCTTGCGGACAGTCCGCCCCAAAAAGATTTTTCTCAAAAAACTTCGTCCAAAATCTCATAGATTTTTAGTAAAATTTATATCTCATGGACTGTCCGCCCAAAGGACCCGGACAGTCTGCCCCAACAGCAGAAAACTGATTTTCTCAAGATTTTCAACAAAGCTTCTTTCAACTTTTGAAAACACCACTCATCTAAATGCAAACCATGCAAGTTCTTGATCAAAGTGGCACAATGGAAAGTCAAGCCAATGAAATTGATCCCTCTTGATAGTACAGCTATCTAGTCTATCAATCCGGTCATTTATCATCCTCTAATCACCTCATGACTGGTAAAATTAAAAACCCTATCTTTATATCTTTTCCTTGAGCTCCTTTTCATCCAAAGCACACATGCTTTCCTCTTTGCATATTCCATGAGCTCAACGCTTCTTCGGACTAACCTATTCTTATATCTCAATAGAAATGTTAGTCCATGATGATTGTCATTATTACCAAAACACAATTTAGGGGCCTAGATGCCTTCAATCTCCCCCTTTTTGGTAATTGATGACAATCATTTCAAGGAGTGATATATGAAAGGTTTTGAGTCTTGAAAACACTTACTCATCTCAACAATTTTCAATGATAAGATAAAGTGAATGCCTTCAAAACAAATAAGTAGAGAAAGACTCCCCCTACATATGTGCATAAGATTTTCATTTGAATTCCCACATATGCATAGATATAATAATTTTGACGGAGTTTCCCCTACAAAATAGAGATCAAGGCACCAAAAACATATATATATCCAAAAAGCTTTAAGCATAGGGGTTAGCCTCAAATCTCAACAAGAATTAGAAACACTCATAGGATAGAAATTTATGCTCACAAACAGTGTTCATCACATAAACAACCATAAGTTCTTGTTCTCAACCACATCACAAGCACAAAGATTACAAGCAACCAAAGTTCATGCATGACTGAAATTAAACGTGCAAATGCAAAAAGTTCAAAGTGTTCCATATGCATGCAATGAGCTCCCCCTCAAGAACATCACTCCACATCACTCTTCCCCTTTGGCATCATGTACCAAAAGGTCTATGAATCTTGCTGATCATCATCTGCTGGAGGCAGCGGAGGAGGATAATATTGCGGGTGAGGGAAGAACGCCTGGGGTGGCACTAGAGCAGGGAAGTAGCTATACATATGCTGACTGAAGCTGTCAAAAGACTCATTGAATGCATTGAAGTTGTTCTGAAGCTCAGTCTGGCGGTCACTCAGCTGCTGATACTGCTCTGAAGTAGACAGACCATCAAAGAGTGCACTCAAGGTGTTCATGTCATCATGAAAAGTCTGATGTAACTCGTGAATTTGAGTCATCATAGGCTGATAAAACTAAGTGTTCATCTGTTGATTCATGGTATTGAAACGATCATCGAACTAAGTCTGAAAACCCTGCTGCATAGTCTGAAGACTCGTGGCCGTCTGGGCACCAAGTGTCTCACCCATACTCTGAAAATAGGGGTTGAAATAACCCTCTGGAGGAGTCCAAAACTGCTGTGGCTGCATAGGAGGCACTGGAGGAGGAGGAGGCATGGCCTGATCATCATCACCTTCATTCACATTTTCCTCATCATTCACATTTTCTTCAGCATTTTCTTCTTCCTCATCATCTTGTGCTTCCTCAGGTACCCCATAAGGTGTTAATGGCCTATTAAGAAATTGTTTGAAGTTGTAGAAAGGCAAATAAAGCTCATGCTTCACTTCACACGGACCATTGAACCCAGATTTTTCTTTGATCATAGCCATGATATAAGGAGCAAAGTATATGCTATCCCTGACAAGCCTCTTTTTCACAATCATTTGTTCCAGAATTAGCAACACCACATCAAATCGAGTCTCATTCATTATATGATTTATGACATTCCAATAGTGCTCACGAACCTTGTCCTTATTGCCACTCTTAGGCATGAAGGTGTGCCTTATGATGTTGTTAATGACAGCTGGATGATGCCTAAGCCCTGTGGACAACCAGTTTGAAATAGCTGCATGTGAAGTAGTAGGCTCATAAAAGATAGCAGTGTTCTCAAGAATATCCTCATCATAGACTTTTGCAGCAGTACTGAAATAATCATAATTAAGTTGATTTGCAGCTGCAAACTCAGCAAAAGTAGCTTCAAACTCTCTCTTTCTGGTCATCCACTTAATGTTCTTTTCATCAAAATCCATTTCATAGGTGGCATAGAATTGTCTAATGATAGTGTCATTCCAATCACACCTATGTTCAAGAAATGGTCTAAGCCCCAAATTTTCAAGTTTAGAAGCAACTCCAACTAGTACTTCTTTAGACTCAAGATATTGAAAATCAACCCTTTGATGAGCAAATACAGTGCAATCCAATAAACTACTGAAGAAGGCTTGTTCTTGCACCAATGTACGAAAATAGAGGTTGTGAGTATCACGAGGCTCATCATATGCATTGGCATTCCTAGCAATAGCAAACTCTCTCTGGGTCCAGTTTCTCTTAGGAATTGTGTAAGAGAGTACATCAATGATATCATCAAGATTACCTCCCCCTTGATTAATGGCTTCATCCTCATCCATCATAAAATCTTGTAATCACTATCATTTGGATTGTCCGACTCTTCCTCTTGCTCAGGAGTAGCATCTCTACGACGCCTCTTGGAAGTACCTACTTCCTTATCTTTCTTCTTTGATGTACCTTTCTTCACTCGAGAAGCCACATTTGTGGCCAACTTGCGAAGACTGTCAAAAATCAAGCATTGCAATGAGTATCAACAATATGTAGCATTAGTATTGAATAATATGAATCACCCCATGATGCTACTATGCAGAGTCACGGCTGCAAGTGCCCGGCAGACAGTCCACGAGGGGCTCACGGACGGTCCGCGGGGTCTGGGCAGGCGGGCGACCGTGAACAGTAGGTTCCAAAACTTTGATCCCCATATCTTCAACAATACTCAGTTTTGACCCACCAAATTTTATCCAAATCATCATTAGAGTACCCCAAACACATTCCACCAACCAAAAATTCAAATCCATGGACGAATTTTAGATCATGAGATGAAACCCTAGTCACCTTCTTGCTCAAAATCTGAGAGACTGAGAGAGATAGACGATAAAATACCCGGA
This sequence comes from Cenchrus fungigraminus, assembly GCA_036936925.1. Taxonomy (NCBI): domain Eukaryota; kingdom Viridiplantae; phylum Streptophyta; class Magnoliopsida; order Poales; family Poaceae; genus Cenchrus; species Cenchrus fungigraminus. Next base: position 82,837,839 of record CM072771.1, on the reverse strand, counting down.
TGACATGGTGGAGGACCTCGCGGAGAGTCCGTGGATGTGCTCGGATGGTCCGGGGAGTGCCCCAATCGAAATCCCAAAGGAGGGGTCCTTTTCTTCACCAAGAGCAAGAGAAAGAGAGATGGGAGGATGTGTGGTCGGTTTGGAGAAGGAAGAAAAGGTTTTGTTGACTTATCCCTTCGCGGCCTGGTCCCACCTGCGCGCGGAGCTCGCGGACGGTCTGCGGCTACCACGTGGACGGTCCGCACCTCCCGCGGACAGTCTGTGCCCGTAATGTGGATGGTCCGAAATTGAAGTCCAGACATACAGAAACATCTATGATCCTTGATGTCCAGGCGGATGGTCCGTCAAGAGCACGCGGACGGTCCGCCCCCTCCGCGGACGGTCCGTGTTCCTTCCACGGATGGTCCTTCTCTTTTATCTTTTTCAGCCCGAGATACGTCCAAAAAGATATAGATTTGATGCATCCTTTTGGGGTCATTGCTCATGATGCATAGAGAGAAATTTTTATATGATAAAATGCAAAATAAACTATGCAAGAAACAAATTTATCATGGGTTAGATAGCATAAACATAGATGAACAAAATAAATAACTTTAAGATGAAAACATGCAAATAAACATATGTGCTAGCTCTCAAGCCACATTTGAGAAGTCAATGACATTTAGCTCATTTCTCAATTTACAAAACCGAGATTCATCCAAAGGCTTGGTAAAGATATCCGCTAATTGGTCATCTGTGCTCACACCATCAATCTTGATATCACCTTTGCTCACATGATCTCTAAGAAAATGATGCCTAATATCAATATGTTTGGTTCTTGAATGTTGAATCGGATTGTTGGCAATCTTGATGGCACTTTCATTGTCACATAATAGAGAAATTTCCTTAAATTTCACACCATAGTCAAGAAGTGTTTGCTTCATCCATAGCAATTGAGCACAACAACTTCCCGCCGAGATATATTCCGCTTGGACGGTGGAAAGAGCCACTGAATTTTGCTTCTTAGAAGACCAAGATACAAGAGAGCAACCAAGCAATTGATAACCACCAGAAGTGCTTTTTCTATCAACTTTGCATCCGGCATAATCAGAGTCTGAATAACCAACTAATTCAAATTGAGCACCTTTTGGAAACCAAAGACCAATGTTAGAAGTATATTTCAAATATCTCATGATCCTCTTTACAGCGGTCAAATGACATTCTTTAGGAGCAGCTTGAAATCTAGCACACATGCACACACTAAACATAATATCGGGCCTAGATGCGGTAAGGTAAAGCAAACTACCAATCATAGATCTATAGAGCTTAAGATCAACTGGTTTACCTCCATCATCAAGATCAAGATGCCCATTGGTGGCCATCAGAGTCTCGATGGGTTTTGCATCTTCCATACTGTTCGCACCCAAAATTGGCAGGACTGAGTCGACCGGTCAGACCTGTGGGCCCCACCGGTCAGACCGGTGTGGTCACAGTCCACGAAATCCTATTTGTACTTCACCATTGGATAGGTCTCGTCGAGTAGATCAAAATCCATATGTGGAACGTCCAAATCGGAGTCCGGATGAGGGAGATATGACTTCTCCAAGATCTACACGCCGGGTGCACCGGTCTGACCGGTGCCCTTCACCGGTCAGACCGGTGCCTCCCCTATTCCGAGCCAAATTGAGAAGTCCTGATAGATTAGGATTGTAAAAGGATTTCCTTGCGGGGCAAGACCTCCCCACCCTATAAATATAAAGAGCCACGGTCGATTGAGGTTCATCATCCAATCGATCAAATACATTTACCTTTTATTGTCTCGTATTTACTTTTACCTCTTACCAACTTTTCCAATCTACTACTTGCTGTTCTTCCTTCGTCTCCGTGACGTCTGAAGGCGTTCTAGGTTGCCTTGCCGACCCTAGAGCAACCCTACGTGCGTCTCCCCGACGGGATCCTGCCCGGGCGACGTTCGGAGGTCTTTTGCCGGTTTACCCCGGCAAAGGTCTGACCGGTGACCCTCACCGGTCTGACCAGTGCGCAAAGGTCTGACCAGTGACTCACACCGGTCTGACCGGTGCTACATATTGTTGGCTGCAAACCTGTGCCAACAAATTGGTGACTCCGCTGGGGAAGAAGATTTGGCTATTTTAACTGATCTATCCAACTCCGGCGACATGTCTCAGTGTGAGATAAACAAGGGCAACATCATCGACTTCACGGATGAAGAGCTCTTACCTGAAGATCGTCAAGCTATGGAGGACTTCATGAAGCAAAAGGCCGAATGAGATCGCCAAGAATTAGAAGAGCTCATGAAGAAGAAGGTTGAATAGAATCGGCTTCACTACTTGTCGCACTTCAAGAAGAATCGCGAAGGCAAGGTGAAGAAGATCAAGGACATCACCTTCGACACTCCACCGCCTGAGGTACCACCCAATGTGAGAACATCGTTATCTCCATCCTCTTTTGTTACCATCAATGATCTTACTACTGTGACGGATAGCTTTCGTTTATCTATGATTGAAAATATGCAAAACATGGTAGATAAGAGTCTCGGTAAACGGGTAGAGGGTGATGATAATATTGCATCTGGTTCTAAAACTGTGGCACCTCAGACCCCACCTATTAATTCATCAGCTGCACAAAATCCTCAGTATGGCATGCCATTGAATTATTTTGCGGGACAGTCACCACCGCCGCCGTTTGGTCAGAACAGACCGGTCAGACCGATGGGTCCGACTGGTCAGACCGGTGCCGGTGCTGTGGTGCCTTTTCCCTCGTCTCCGGAACCTATAGTTACTATTCCTCCCGTTCAGGCTGCTTTTGGCCGATCTGGTGGAAATACTTCAGTAGCTCAAGGTATTCCAATTATGGTTCCGTTTGAGACAGGCGTTGGGTATGGTTACGCACCTAATCCCCAAGTTAATAGCCATTTGCAACATCATACTTCTGGCTCGTACACGCAGTCGAATATGGTGCAATCGAATGCTTCCACTACGCCAATGCCAACCACCATCCAGGAAGTCATCGATAGGTTTAACGCTAATCTTGCTAAACAAATGAAAGATGACTATGGGATAGAAGTGAAAAATAAAAATCTTTCATATAGAAAACCGTATCCTTCTAGTTTTGATTCGGTTCCATATCCTATTGGTTGGCGTTGTCCTGAATTTGTAAAGTTTAATGGGGATGATAGCAAAACTACGTGGGAGCATGTTAGTCAATATCTTGCTCAACTAGGAGAAGCTAGTGCCATAGAGGAAATAAGAGTGCGTTTATTTTCTTTATCTTTAACTGGCAATGCTTTTTCATGGTTTGCTTCATTACCTGTTAACTCTATTCGTACTTGGGAACATTTAGAACAAAAATTGCATGACCACTTTTATAGCGGAGATAATGAGTTAAGGTTGAGTCATTTAACATCGGTTAAGCAAAAGCATGATGAACCTGTTACTAGTTACATTAGGAAGAGAAACCAAAAACCGTTGTTATAATCTTGTTATTTCCGAAGGGGATCTTGCTGAATTAGCTTTTAATGGTTTGCGATCCCATATTAAAGAAAAATTAGAGGGTCATGAATTTATTGATGTTGCCCAAGTCTTAGTAAGAGCTTTAGCTCATGAAAGCCGAAGCAAAGATACTCGGCTCAAATCTGATCGTCCTAATATACATATGCTAGATTATGAAACATCGGACGATGAGAGTAAAGAAGTGTGTGCTGCTGAATTTACCTGGTTACCTAATGATAAAGCAAACACTTGTGCTTCTCTTAAGCCGGCTCATAAGTGTCGGGATGAGATGAAATTTACTTTTGATGTAGCTAAGTATGATAAAATATTTGATGAGTTATTTAAATCAGGTAAAATTAAAATGTCTCACACTATACCACCTATTGATCAACTAAAAAGACGTGCTTATTGTAAATTTCATAATTCCTTTTCTCATGCTACCAATGATTGCAATATTTTTCGTCGGCAAATACAATCGGCCATTAATGAGGGTCATTTGAAATTTCATGAGATGCAAGTCAACGAAAATCCTTTCCCTAATAGCGCCTTTGTTAATACTCTTGAGTTGTCAAATCCTAAGGTGCTTATTCGGCCGGATCAAGCCGAAAACGCTAAAGGAAAAAATGTGATCATTGGAGAGCAAAGATACGACAAGAGGCAGCCTCTGGAGGTGATCCCCAAGGTTTCAGCGACTTCAACGCTTGGGGGGCAAGACAAGATCAAGACAACTGGTACTGCGTCGACCGGTCTGACCGGTTCCCAGACCGGTCTGACCGGTGCATCAGACCGGTCTGACCGGCGCCTCCAGAAAGGTTCAAGATGCTCCAACCCCAAGAAAAAAGCAAGGCCGAGTTTTAATGAGCTCCTGGCCAAATATAAGAGGGAAGGAGCTACTAAGGATCGAAGTAATCAGCCAAACGGTGCTAATGGCGTGAAAGCACCACCAAGACATAAAGGTATTCATCACCAACGAGGTAACTTTTCACAATATCCTTTTGTTGGATCTGTTATGCCATCATCTTGGTATTATCCTTGCTATTATTCACCTGCTGATTATAGTAGTATGTACATGAATTCATATATGATTCAATATCCTGTTGCATACTCAAATTATAATACATTACAAAGACCGATTGTTTGCAATAGCAATCTGGTCAAAAATAATGTGTGTACTACTATTAAGCAAGGTGAGAATAGCAACAAGCAAAATGCTAAGGAGATGCAGTCGAGGTGGTGTCCCTCAGGCTTATCTCATACTCAAAAAAGGAGGTTGCAAAGACTACGCAAGCGAGGAGCAATGGAGCAGTAGATTGAAGAGAAGCCAGCCAAGTCGACACGGACCCGGAAGGAGTGGAGACCAAAGCAGGTGACATCCTTGACTTGAGTAAATTATGTGTACGGCCGTTGTTTTGTTAAACATCGTCCTAAGTATTTTTTTGGCATGTATCATTTGCCAAAAAACAGGGGGGCATATGTTCGCACCCAAAATTGGCAGGAATGAGTCGACCGGTCAGACCTGTGGGCCCCACCGATCAGACCGGTGTGGTCAAAGTCCACGAAATCCTATTTGAACTTCACCATTGGATAGGTCTCCTCGAGTAGATCAAAATCCATATGTGGAACGTCCAAATCGGAGTCCGGATGAGGAAGCTATGACTTCTCCAAGATCTACACGCCGGGTGCACCGGTCTGACCGGTGCCCTTCACCGGTCAGACTGGTGCCTCCCCGATTCCGAGCCAAATTGAGGAGTCCTGATAGATTAGGCTTGTAAAAGGATTTCCTTGTGGGGCAAGACCTCCCCACCCTATAAATATAAAGGGCCACGGCCGATTGAGGTTCATCATCCAATCGATCAAATACATTTACCTTTTATTGTCTCGTATTTACTTTTACCTCTACCCAACTTTTCCAATCTACTACTTGCTGTTCTTCCTTCGTCTCCACGACGTCTGAAGGTGTTCTAGGTGGCCTTGCTGACCCTAGAGCAACCCTACGTGCGTCTCCCCGACGGGATCCTGCCCGGGCGACGTTCGGAGGTCTTTTGCCGGTTTACCCCGGCAAAGGTCTGACCGGTGCGCAAAGGTCTAACCGGTGACTCACACCGGTCTGACCGGTGCTGCGTATTGTTGGCCGCAAACCTGCGCCAACACATACCAAATTTCTTCAAGATATCCCTCACATATTTAGATTGGCATATAAATGTGCCTTCCTTCAATTGTTTGATTTGAAGACCAAGGAAGAAACTTAATTCACCAATCATAGACATTTCAAATTCCTTGGACATTATTTTACCAAATTCTCCACAAAAATCTTCATTTGTTGAGCCAAAGATAATATCATCAACATAGATTTGACAAATAAAAACATCCTTTCCAATTCTTTTGGTAAACAAGGTTGTATCAACCATTCCAATTTTGAACCTCTTGGAAATTAGAAAGTCCCTAAGTCTTTCATAACAAGCACGACATGCTTGCTTCAAACCATAAAGAGCCTTAGAGAGCTCGTATACATGATTAGGCTTCTTAGGATCTTCAAAACCGGGAGGTTGTTCAACATATACCAATTCATTGATTTTCCAATTCAAGAAGGTACTTTTGACATCCATTTGATATAACTTGATATTGTGAGGACAAGCATAAGCAAGCAAGATTCTAATAGCTTCAAGTCTAGCTACGGGAGCAAAGGTTTCATCAAAATCCAAACCTTCATCTTGAGTGTAACCTTGAGCAACCAATCTTGACTTGTTCTTCACAACTACACCATCTTTATTTTCCTTGTTCCGGTAGACCCATTTAGTACCAATGACATTATGACCCTTAGGTCTTTCAACCAACTCCCAAACTTGATTCCGGGTGAAGTTATTCAATTCTTCTTGCATGGAAATCACCCAATCCGGATCATCAAGTGCTTCATCTAAACATTTAGGCTCAAGAAAAGATACAAAGGAATAATGTTGACAAAATGAAGCAACACGAGATCGAGTTTGAACACCTTTACTAATATCACCCATAATTTGGTCTATGGGGTGACCTTTGGCAACTTGAGTTGGAACTCTTGGTTGATGAACCGGTTTTTGTGAAGATGTAGATTGTGGAGTAGTTGAGGCCAATTGATCTTCAACTTGAGGTGTATCATTGTTGCTTGCATTATCAACTTGTTGGTCTTGATCATTTGATGAAGAAGAAGTATTCACTTGAATTGATATAGAAGGTCCTTCATCATCTTCTTCTTCTTCTCTAGGTCTTATATCACCAATAGCCATAGTCTTCATTGCCTTGCTCAACTCATCACCTCTCACATCATCCAAATTTTCTTTTTCACTATGAGAGCCCATAGTTTCATCAAATTGCACATCATAAACATCTTCAACAGACCCCTTGGACTTGTTGTACACTCTATAAGCTTTGCAATTAGATGAATAACCAAGAAGAAATCCCTCATCACACTTGCTTTGGAATTTGGATAGACGAGAACCTTTCCTTAGGATATAGCATTTGCAACCAAAAAACCGAAAATAAGAAATGTTGGGCTTCCTTCCAATGAGAAGTTCACATGGTGTCTTGTTGAAGAATCTATGGTAATATAGCCTATTTGATGCATGGTAAGTGGTGTTGATTGCTTCGGCCCAAAATGAATCCGAAACCTTATATTCATCAAGCATAGATCTTGCCATGTCAATCAAGGTTCCATTCTTCCTCTCAACTACACCATTTTGCTCCGGAGTGTATGTAGTTGAGAATTCATGCTTAATTTCCTTCTGATCACAAAATTCTTCAACACTTGTATTCTTGAACTCATTACCATTGTCACTTCTTACTTTCTTCAATTTTTGCTCAAATTCATTTTCGGCCCTCTTGACAAAGCTCTTGAATATTTCACAAGTATGAGATTTGTCGTGTAGAAAGAATACCCATGTGTATCTTGAATAATCATCCACAATCACAAGACAATAGCTAGTTCCACCAATGCTTCTATAAGTAGTAGGACCATATAAATCCATATGCAATAATTCCAATGGTCTTGTGGTTGATATAGTACTCTTGTTAGGATGAGAGTTGGCAACTTGCTTTCCGACTTGACAAGCACTACACAATTTGTCCTTCTCAAATTTAACATCTTTGAAACCAGGGACTAGATCATGCTTCACTAAACGGTTGAGTTGTTTCATACCAACATGACCTAGTCTTCTATGCCACAACCAACCCATTGAGGCCTTTGAGAATAAGCAAGTAGTCAAACTAGCCTTCTTAGAAGAGAAATCCACAAGATATAAACTTTCATGACGAAAGCCCTTAAAGATAGTATCTTTTCCATCAAGTGAAGTGACCTCAAATTCATTGCTAGTGAAAGTGCACTTATAATCATTATCACAAAGTTGAGCAATAGATAGCAAGTTGAAATTAAGAGAATCAACTAGCAAGACATTGGAGAGATTATAATCTTTAGAGATAGGTATTTCACCAGTGCCTTTTACACCTCCCTTGCTATCATCCCCAAAGGTGATCTTGTCAAAGTCGGAGATATCTTCATCAAGATGAGAAAAGATTTTTCTTGCGCTGGTTATATGATTAGTGCAACCACTATCAATTACCTAATGTCTTCCTCCGGCTTTATAGTCCACCTACAAAAGAAATCGCTTCCTCTTAGGTACCCAACTTTTCTTGGGTCCTTCAATGTTAGTGACCAAAACCTTAGGCACCCAAATAGATTTCTTTCTATCACATCCGATAGAACAGCCAACAAATCTAGCACAAACAACACCTTTTGAATCTTTTTTAAGTACATAGGATGGATCAAAGGATATGATCTTCTTGCTCTTGCATTTGTGATTTACATCAACTTTTTTCTTGCATACATGACACATCTTGAATTTCCCTTCATCTTCAAGAAATATCTTGAAAGCAATAAAAGTAGTCTTCTTTGGAATGAATGTCATTTTCCCTTTCTTCGGAACATAATCAATACCATTCTTGTTCAAGGTAAATTTTTTATTTGTCCAACAACGATTAAACCAGACATGACTTCCAAAATACCTAGCAAGGTCCTTGGACAAGCACTCAACTTCCTTCTTCAAAGATTCATTTTCCAATATAAGAGATGAATCATAAGAATTATCCTCACTAATGCAAGAGCTAGTGCTTGTGCTACAAGATAGGTTAGTTGCACATGAAGAATCATTTAATATATCACATTCAACACTCATGCTTACTTTTCCTTTGGCTTCTTGTTCAAGGAGAGAGTTGTGAGCTTCCTTAAGCTCCTCGTGCTTTTCCTTAAGAATCCCCCATGAAGTGTTTAGTTTGTCATGGGAGTCCTTAAGGTTGGCATGAGAAGTCTTTAGCTCCTCATAGGAATTTTGATGTGAAGAATTCTTCAACTTCAAATCCTTCAACTTTGACCTCTCCTTGCGTAATATGTCATCAGACTTAATAAGCATTTCCACAAGAGCATCATAAGAAATAGCATCATCATCAACATCATCATCACTATCATCATCATTGGCATCCTCAACTATTACCTTAGTTTCACCTTTTGCCATTAGACAAAATGGCTTCGAGAAGAGTGAAGGAGCTTCCTTCATAGCAATTCCGGCAAGACCACTTGAAGGCTTGTCATCATCATCTTCTTCATCGGAGCTTGCATCGGAATCCCATTCAACAAAATAGGCTTGCCCATTTTTCTCCTTCTTGTAGTACTTCTTCTTCTTATTCTCATTCTTCTTGTACTCACTTTTCTTACCCTTATTCTTGCCATTCTTATCTTCTTTCTTGTTTGGACAATTGATTGATATGTGTCCAACTACACCACAAGAAATACAATCTTTTCCTTCAAAAGGATTCTTCTTTGATGATTGCCCTTTCTTGCCAAATTTCTTCCTATTCATGATTCTTCTAAGCCCTCTAACAATAAGAGCCAATTCTTCATCCGTGTCACTCTCTTGTTTTTCATCACCATCTTCTTCTTGACAGGCTTTGGCCTTGAGAGCGATACTTTTCTTCTCCTCAATCGTAGCTTCACCATGTACTTCTTTTTGTGATTGCTTGAACATGTCATGAGTGAGCACCTCACCAAGCACCTCCGTGGGAGAAATTGTTTGCAAGTTTGATCTCACAAGCAAAGTCACAATAGTCTCATATTTTTCCGGAAGACATCTAAGGAACTTATGAGAGAAGTCTTGATCCGGGACATCAATGTCAAGACACTTGAATTCATTCACTATGTCATTCAACCGGTTAAACATGGTTGAAATATCTTCGTCTTTCTTCATGGTAAACTCATTGAATTTTCCCTTATATAAATAAAGTTTAGCTTCCTTGACGGTGGATGTTCCTTCATAAATTTCCATAAGTTTCTCCCATATCCTATTAGCTTGCTTGAGACCCTTGACTCAGTTGAACTCACTAAGAGTAAGAACATTGTAGAGCACACTAAATCTTGATTGTTGTACTTTATGCTGTCCGTGTCAAGTGGAGTTAAATGATCCGGATCCAATACAACATAGCCCTCTTGCACAATCCTCCACACACCTCCTTCTAAGGCTTGAAAATGAACCTCCATTCTAGTCTTCCAATAGTCATAATTTGTTCCATCAAAGACCGGAGGTTTACCCACATGAAACTTTGTCTTCTCATCCCCCATTATCCTACTCCGGGATGGTTAAATCCTTCAAAAATGGAGTCCTCGGCTTTGATACCACTTGTAGGATCTAGGATGCCGACTAGAGGGGGGTGAATAGGCGGTTTATAATCTAAAACCACAACACTAGAGAAATTTAATTAGAACCACAAGGAGGATTAAATCTCTAGCTATATTAAGCCTATGTTGAAGGTTTGCAACCTAGGATGACAAAAATACAATTCAATCTCTATGAAGATAATTGCTCAAAGTAAATGCTTGAAAGTAAATTGAGCAAGAGAATCAACAAACACAAGAGACAAATTTTATCTCATGGTATCGATGACTTGCCGGTCACCCCTAATCCACGTTGAGATGGATTCAATGTTAAACCGCTCCTCTATCAAGTCACCACTTGATCTTTGAGCCGGTTAGAACCAAAGAACCGCTCCAAATCTCTTTTCCACTAGAGTTGCTCTTCACCACTCCAGCGAGGTGAGCACAAGACCTCTCACACCAATAGATCCGGAGCCACGAACAATCTTCTTGCGAGCTTCCACAGATTCACCACCACCAAGCCGTCTAGGAGGCGGCAACCTCCAAGAGTAGCAAATTAACCACTTGCTTGATGATTCCCTAGTGCCACAAAGATCAAAACCTTGATGCAATGCACTAGATGCTCTCAATCTCACCAAAGATGCAACCTCTAAGCAAAGTGAGTGAGAGAGAGGAGGGAGAGAGCTCAACAATGGAGTACAAGCATTTCAAAGTGCCAAGAGAGCCTCTCCCATCCCGGGCATGGACTATATATACTCCCTTCCCATGAAACTAGTCGTTATGTTCAAAAAGGTTCAAAACACATGCCTCGTGGACTGTTCACGACCTCATCACAGACTGTCCGCGTTTGAATTTCAACGGTAAAAACGCGAAGTCAACTGGTGTCAGAGGTGACCGTTGGACCAGGCGGACCGTCCGCTAGGAGCCTGCAGACTGTCCGCCAGGAGCCTGCAGATTGTCCACCAGGAGCCGGCGGACTGTCCGCCCGGCACCCCCGAGCCAGCAACCTTTCTGTTAGGTTGGAGACGAAATTCGGACCGTTCGCGAGAGCCTTGCGGATAGTCCGCCCAAAAAAAATTTTTCTCAAAAAACTTCATCCAAAAACTCATAGATTTTCAATAAAATTTATATCCCACGGACTGTCCGCCCAAAGGACCCGGATAGTCCGCCCCAATAGCAGAAAACTGATTTTCTCAAGATTTTCAACAAAGCTTCTTTCAACTTTTGAAAACGCCACTCATCTAAATACAAACCATGCAAGTTCTTGATCAAAGTGGCACTATGGAAAGTCAATCCAATGAATTTGATCCCTCTTGATAGTATGGCTACCTAGTCTTTCAATCCGGTCATTTATCATCCTCTAATCATCTCATGACTGGTAAAATTAAAAACCCTTTCTTTATACCTTTGCCTTGAGCTCCTTTTCATCCAAAGCACACATGCTTTCCTCTTTGCATATTCCATGAGCTCAACGCTTCTTCGGACTAACCTATTCTTATATCTCAATAGAAATGTTAGTCCATGATGATTATCATTAATTACCAAAACACAATTTAGGGGCTTCGATGCCTTCAGCGTACAGTCCGCACATGATACTGTCGGCCACCCGGTATCTCGATTGAAGCCTACTTGTCTATCCGCTCCTGGGAGGTCACACAGACATAGATTTTTCACACCTGATCTTCACCTGCACCACGCGAATCAAGCCGCAACCTACACCTGCAATACTAGGCCAAGAGTCAATCCGACAGCATCTGGAAGCTTCGAGGCGGGGGGGAGCATGTGGCGTGATCGTGGGGCTTGCATCGAGGCTAAGCAAGTCCGTGGTGGAAGCGTGTCCACTCAATGAGAATATGCTAGACTTGGACCAAAATGCCCCTGAGGGGTGTGTATCTTACATTTATGCACTAGGGGTAGTTGTGTCATTTGCCACCTCCAGGAGACTAAGTATAAATAGAAGGTAGAGGGGGATGGCTAGGGTTAATAGCTCCGGACTGCTTCTTTTCCCAGTATTTCCTTAGGCTAGATTCTTGTATAGACTCTGACCTCTGGATGTATGGAAGAATTCGGTGTTGTGATTCTATCTGCTTCTTAGCATCTTGTGATTTTCGTGTCTTTTTCGGTGCTATTTTTGGGGGCTTTTGTTCTTCACATGATTCGTCGATTGGAGGGTGTTTCTCTTTGGATTTCTATGAGGGGATCATGGGTGGATGTCTTGTGCATCTTTGGGTATGATCTTAGCCCCTCAAACACCGGGAAAACCCTCTGATTTGCGAGTTCTTGGTGGAACCCGAGTTCATGGAGGTGTTTTCATAGGATCTCGATTCCTCTCGTTTTAGTGGGTTTGAGGCCAAGATTTTGTAGGGATAACATCTCCTAGAGACGCTTCATCTTCCCCTATTGAGAGACATGGGTACCCATTGGTCCTCACCGACCAGGGTCCTAGAGGTCCCTGACAAGTGGGCCCGACCTTCTAGAAGCCCCGCCGACCTGCGCAGTGGGCCCATCGACCTTATCCAGATCCCAGAAGACCCGCAGAACTTGGCGTGCAAGTCAAGGCAGTAGGATGTGGCATGCCGCCGCCTGTAGGTCCGAGTATCACATGATACTCCTTGTAATCTGGAAGAATATCTTCCCGGATTGTAACCGACCCAGATACGTGTCCACCGACCTTGAATGGAAGCCCTAGCCCGTCCCCCCATATAAGGCGGCCTAGGACTTCATTCAAGGGGACATCTTCATCCTCCGTGCATAATCCACCACCATAACTGGATGTAGGGTTTTACTCTCTAGAGGCCTGAACCAGTCCAAACCCTTGTCTCCCTGTGTTCATCACCATACTCGCCTAGTTACGAGTTCACCACGTGGACTACCACCTACGCTCTTAGTTTCCAATCCTCTCCATTAACCTGCAAACTGCTTGGGTAGCCCCCTTGCAGATCTGTCTAGGCCTCACCCCCTGACAGTTGGCGCACCAGGTAGGGGCGATCGGGAACTCACTGTGCAGCATGGTGGCCCGATCTGGTGTCGTTTTTCCGGCGAGCATGGCGGCCATCCTCACCAACCCAGTGGAGATCTACTTTGGATCCTTCACGGCGACCTCTCCTGCTCCGGCAGCTGCAGCTTCTCCAATGACCACGGAGCAGGTCGTGACGGTGCCCGTCGCCACCCCCGTTTCTGATCTAGTATCAGAGGCCCACCCGCCCAGACCCTATGACCTTGTTCACGGGATGGAGAACGTCATCGGCACAATGAAGGAAACCTTGGAAATATGCAAGCGAGCTCAACGCTCAGCGCAGATGGCGCTACGCCACGATACGTTCCCCTTCGGCTTGAATTCTGCGCTTGGCCTTCGACTCAGTCAGCTCTCCACGCTCTCCCAGATCCAATCTGGTTGGAGGCCATCCGACGACCTAAGGCCTGCACCTCGCGCCCGGCGCGACCCTCTCGACGTGCCTTGTACCTACCACAAGGGTGCGAAGCACACACTCCGCGGGTGCCGCCTGTGGAAGAAGGTCGACCAAGAGCTCCCCTGCCATGCCAAACGACCTACCCAGTCTCCGGACTGTGGTGAGTTCTAGAAGGTCTGTGTCCGTGTCTCCACTAACGATTCGGACATCATCTTCCGTCAAGTGCTCGTGGTCTCCGAGAATGAGCCACCCTGTGTGGGTGCGACCAACTCCAAGGTAGCGGCCCGCATCCAAGGCAACACCCTGCATGCCTAGTGACGTGCAAATGAACAGCGCCGTGCAGCCCTCCCCTGCGCTCGGGACCTACGCGTGGAGTTCGAGGAAGCCGGGATTCTGACGTTCAACAGCCCCCAGGCCAACCTGGGCGCAGCCATCACCCGACTCCAGCAAGCTCCGCTGATGCCTGAAGCTAAGCAGACCATCGCGTACCTCCGGGTCGCCAACGCCTTGGTGGACGAAAAGAGCACGGCCTCTAAGGCCGCTACATCTTCATCGACGCACCACTCACGCAGTCGATCCCATCGACCTCAGTGCTTCCACCTCTCCCCCGTTCGGGAGGAGGTCGCCCAGCACAACCCCGAGCAACCCAACCCGCAGCCCGTCGCTGCCAACGTCGGCGACCTCCGCGTCAACATCGACGCCAACAGGCGCACTCGCGATGTGTGCGGCTACGTCGACCAGCGCCACCGCGAGCGCGAGGAGCACGAACTTTGCTAGCACGCAGAGTACGATCATGAATATGGCCCCCCGGTGCCCTCCACCGCATCATGGAGCGCGAGCAACGCGACTGCCATGACATCGAGAACCGGCGACGTGCTCTCTACGACGCCGAGCACGGCGACCCAGGGGTCGCCCAGGGCAACTGAGATCGGCAGCCGCGCTCCCAGGTCATCATTCTGGAACGCAGCGTCCACTGCGCACCCAGAGAAGCAGCTCCAGCTAGAGGCACCGGTGATGACCTAGCTGTCACCACCTTCCCGGCGTTGGCTCCCCGTTTCAGGATGGTGGACTACCCCGAGAACTTCAAGCCCAACATCAAGGAGTACGATGGGCGTTCTGACCCCAACATCTGGCTGTCGACCTACTACGTCGCCGTCAAGGCGGCTGGTGGTAGCTTCGACCACATGGCGGCCTACTTCCCGCTGGTCATGGGCAAGTTCCCCTTGCTATGGCTCAACAGCCTCGAGCCTGGCAGCATCAAGTCCTGGGCCGACCTGTCACAGGCCTTCACCTCCAACTTCCAGGCGACCTATGATCGTCCTGGAAACGCCTTCAACCTTGAGAGGGTCATCATGAAGCCCAAGGAGCGGCTCCGCGACTACAACAACTGGTTCTTCGAGAACCGCAATGAGTGTGTTGGTGTCAGGGATGACCAGATCGTCGAAAGCGAAAAGAAGGGCATCAAAGATCGCAAGCTCTTTGAGAAGATCCATGAATCTGGTGCCACCATCGGCAAATAGCTCATGAACGTCGTCAACAAGCAGATGGACACAGAAGAGGCGCTGCAGAACCAGTTCGATGCTGACGCAGTTGGCACATCTGGTGCCGCAGCGGACACCGCATCCAAGCTCCACAAGAGATCTTCCGAGGTCCTAGCGGCCGACGGATGTCGAGCTTCGACCTTCAACCAGGAGGAGTTCGAGGCGGTGCTCGACAGCCTTTGCAGGTTCCATGAGGGATCTACTCACACTCTCTGAGAGTGCTCCCAGTTCAAGAAGGCCTTCAGCACCCCCGTGGACCCCAAGCGACCCAGGAACGATGGCGGTTGCCATGACAACTGCCGCTACAACAACAACTACCGCCATGACGAACAGCGGGACCGACGTGACGACCGCGACAACCGGGACCCCCGCGACGACCGACGTGACAACCATCGCAGCGACCCACCTCCAGAACCTCGTCAACCTACCGCCTCCAGCTCCGACAGGAAACCCCAACGGGCCTTTCCAGGCCGTGACATGCACAATCAACATGATCATTGGGGGCTTCAAGTCCAACGTCAGCAAGAGGCGCTACCGCAAGGACAAGCGCGAGGTCCACCTCGTCCACACTCAGCCAACCGCGCATCTGCATTGGAACGAGCAGGCGATCACGTTCTCCAGAGCTGATCATTGGGTCCACATCCCAGATCCTGGGTCCTACCCACTCGTCGTCGAGCCCACGGTGGATGGGGCCTTGCTCTCCCAGACCCTGATCGATAGGGGGAGCGGGCTCAACATCATCTCCATTGAGACCCTCAAGAAGATGAACTTCGACTTCGACAAGCTCACAGAGTGCGATGAGCCCTTCTACGGCATCGTCCCAGGGAAGGCGGCCTACCCCCTGGGTCGGGTCTCCCTCCCTGTCACCTTCGGTACCGAGCCAACTTCCGCATAGAGTACCTCAACTTTGAGGTCGCCAACTTCAAGTCCTCCTACCATGCGATCCTAGGTCGCCCAATGCTGGCCAGATTCATGGCCATCCCGCACTACACCTACTTGGTGTTGAAGATGTCTGCTCCAAACGGGGTCCTCTCCATTCTGGTGGACCTCATCATCTCCTTCAAGTGAGACTCAGAGGCCCTCGACATCACTGCGACCTCCGCAGTCTTGGTCATTGAGGCCAAGAAGGTCGATCCGAGTGACCTAGCTGTCCCGGAACAGAAGCGCACCAACACCTCCCTGGACGCTGCTCCCTCCACGAAGAAGGTCTGCCTCAGCCTTGCTGACGCAGAGAAGACGGTGGTGATCAGCGACGGCCTCGATAAGAAATAGGAACTCGCGCTCACCAGTTTCCTCCGGGATAAAGCGGATATATTCGCATGGAGTCCATTGGATATGTCGGGTGTCCCCAGGGATCTGGCTGAGCACTCCTTGGATGTAAGCAAGACGGCCAAGCCTGTCAAGCAAAAGCTTCGCCTCTTTGAGAAAGATCGCAAGGACGTCATTAGGGTAGAAATAATAAAGCTCCTAGCTGCCGGATTTATCTGAGAGTGTAAAAATCCAGTTTGGCTCGCCAACCCGGTGCTTGTACCCAAGAAAACAGGTCAATAGAGAATGTGTATTGACTATACCGACCTCAACAGGCACTACCCTAAAGACCCCTTCCCTCTTCCGTGCATCGACCAGGTCGTGGACTCCATAGCTGGAAGCGTCCACCTATGCTTTCTCAACTGCTACATAGGGTATCACCAGATAGCCCTGAAGGTCTATGACCAAGATAAAACAACGTTCATAATGCCGCACGGCATCTACTGCTACACGGCCATGACTTTTGGCCTCAAGACGCTGGAGCGACCTACCAGAAGGCCATCTAGAAGTGTCTGGAGTGCCAGGTCGGCAAAAACGTTGAAGCCTATGTTGGTCGTCAAGACCACCGAAGAGGATAAGCTCATAGCTGACCTCGCAGAGACCTTCGCCAACCTCCGACACTATCTCTGGAAACTTAATCCAGAGAAGTGCATCTTCGGTGTCCCCTCTGGCAAGCTCCTAGGCTTCATGGTTAGCAACCGGGGCTTCGCGGCGAACCCCACCAAGGTGGATGCCATCCGCAGGATGAAGTGACCTACTAGGAAGAAGGACGTCATGAAGCTCACCGGCACGATGGCAGCTCTAGGTCGATTCATTAGCAAACTTGGAGAGAAAGGCCTGCCCTTCTTCAAGTTGCTAAAGAACGCGGACAAGTTCGTCTGGACCGAAGAGGCGGACCAAGCTCTAGAGCAACACAAGGCCTTCCTTACGTCACCCCAGTGATGGTGCCCCCGGCTCCTAATGAAACACTCCTACTCTACACCTCTGCGACCACCCTTGCGGTCAGTTCGGTTCTAGTGGCTGAGTGACCTGAAGAGGGTAGACCCTACCCTATCCAGCGACCTATCTACTACGTCAGCGAGGTCCTGTCAGATAGCAAGACCAGGTACACCCAACCTCAGAAGATGCTCTACACCCTACTCGTCACCTCCCGCAAGCTCCGGCATTACTTCTAGTCGCACAAGATCAAGATCGTTTCGGCCTTCCCCCTCGGCGAGATCCTGCGCAGCCGCGACACTACTGGACGCATCTTCAAGTGGTCCATCGAGCTAGGCTAGTTCGACCTAGAGTTCTGCCCCAGGCAGGCCATCAAATCCCAGGTCATCGCGGACTTCATTTCGGAGTGGATAGAGATCCAGCAGCCTCCACCTTCGGAACGACCTGACCATTGGAAGATGTACTTCGATAATTCCCTGAACCTCGAAGCGGCCGGCACAGGTGTACTATTCATCTCCTCCTAGGGTGATTACCTGAAGTACGTCCTATAGATCCACTACAAGGAGTCTAACAATGGCGTCAAGTACGAAGCCCTCATTCATGGGCTATGCATCGCTATCTCCCTGCGGATCAAGCGCCTCATAGAGTACGACGATTCCAAGGTCATCATCGATGAAGTCAGCAAGGACTCCGAAGCCAGGAAGGATATAATGGATGCCTACTACGCCGAGGTGCGAAAGCTCGAGCATCACTTCGAGGGACTCGAGTTTCACCATGTATGTCGCAACAACAACGTGGCGGCTGATGTCCTCTCCAAGCTCGGCTCCAAGAGCGCACTGGTCCCAGTCGGTGTGTTCGTCCAAGACCTACGCAAGCCGACTATCAAACTCTTCCCCAGCCTAGAGTCACCAGATGATGAAGCGACCCCACCTGGGGGTCGTGATGTCCTCATGACCAAGGCAGGGGACGACTAGCACCTCGACTTGCTCGCTTTCCTCCTCGAACATCGGGTACCTGAGGAGAAGGCGGAGCACGAAAAGATCACGTGGTGTAGTGCCAACTACGTCGTCACCATCACAGAGCTCTACCGGAGGTCCGCCTCCAACGAGGTTTTGATGAAGTGCATCCTGCGATCTGAGGGCCTCAGGCTCCTAGATGAAATCCACGGCGGTGAGTGCGGCAACCACGCTGCCTCTGCCAACCTGGTGGGCAAAGTCTTTAGGTCTGGCTTCTACTAGCCTACCGCCTTGGCTGACGCACAGGAACTTGTACGTCGATTCAAGGGGTGTCAATTCTTCGCCAAATAGCAGCACGTCCCAGCTCAGGCCCTAAGGACCATCCCTCCATCTTGGCCCTTCGCAGTATGGGGCCTCGACTCCGTAGGACCTTTCAAGACTGCCCCTGGCGGGTACAAGCACATCATCGTGGCGGTGGACAAGTTCAACAAGTGGATAGAGGTCCAGCCCGTGTCCAGCATCACGTCGAAAGAGGCGGCGAAATTCATCGAGGAGATCACCTACCGCTTCGGGGTCCCTAACAGGATTGTCACCGACCTTGGCACGGCCTTCACAGGAGCCGACTTCTGGGACTTCTGCCAAGACAACCTGATCGACGTATACTACTCCTTGGTGGCGCACCCACGGTGCAACGGCCAGGTCGAGCAGGCCAATGGCGTGGTACTACAGGCCATCAAGGACCACATCTTTGATGGCTCATCACCTTACGCAACATGGTGGCTCGCAGAGCTCCCTCACGTCATCTGGGGTCTCCGGACCCAGGTCAGCTCGGCTACAGGGTACTCTCCCTTCTTCCTAGTCTACGGCTCGGAGGCCATCCTCCCTACTGAAGTTGCGTTTGGTGCTCCGCGCATCCAGCACTTCAACGAAGGAGAAGCGGAGCAGACTCGCAGGGTCGACCTCGACAGCATCAAAGAACATCGTGTCGCCGCGCTCATGCGCCACACTCGCCACGAGCAGCAGCTACGTCGCTACCACGACCGCAATATGCGGGAACGTTCCTTCAACGTTAGCGACCTAGTCCTGTGGCGGATCCAGAACACCAAGGACATGCACAAGCTCTCTGCACCTTGGGAATGCCCTTTCATAGTTAAGGAAGTCATTGGACCGGCGACCTATCGCCTCCAGTGGGTTGATGGCCAGGGAGTCCCGAACCCCTGGAACATCGAGCACTTATGTTGCTTCTTTCCTTAGGAGCCTTGTATCGCAATAAAAAGCTATGTACCCTATCCTTTGTAATTCATAATCAATAAATATAAAGATTCCCTTTCGGCAGTTTTTCTGTCGACCTACCTTTCGGGTCTCTATTTACTATCTGTTCACCCCTCCCCCTCAACACGCTCAGGGGCTTGGTTTAAAGCCGGACCCGATGTGCTTGGGGGCTTGGTGTTAAGCCAGGCCCGTCACGCTCGGGGGCTTGGCTTTGCCAACCTAAGGGTCGTTCGACCTGGGGGGGTTTACCTTTCTTTTCGAAGTGTTTTCCCTTACTAGAACTTTTTGTAACACCCTAGTTTGCAATTTGGCTAGGATTTAAAATTTTATTAAAATTTGCTAGAATTAAATAGAGTGTGTGTGCAACCTTTTCAAATAAATAATATTTTCTAAACTAAATAAATGAATCATAGGTTATAATTATTTGTCTGTTGCATTCATGCTGCGATGCATAGTGTTTATTTGTGTGAAAAATGAGTTTGAGTTTTTAAAACTCGAATAGGCTCGTCTATAGGTTAATCCTGGTATCTCTATATCCCTCCAATCTTATTTTCTAAAAATCTTTCCAATCCAACCTTTTCTCTAGCAAGGCTTTTCTCTCCCTACCATGGAGTTGTTTCTTCTCTCTAAGAACCATCTCCCTCTCTCTCTAATTCTTTCTCTCCAAATCTCTCTTCTCACCCTACAACCTAAAGGTCTTTTCTTCTCTCTCTCTCTAAACCATCCTCTCTATTTCTCTGCCTAAATCTTTCTTGGACCAATCTCTCTCTCTCTTTCTCGCTCTAACATTCCGTGGACCCAATCTTCTTTTCAAATCCGGCCCTATCTCCCTATACCTAGAGATCCCCTCTTCTCTCTCTAAAATTCGAACCCAGTTCACATCTCTCTTTCCCTCTCTCTACCATAGGATCACCTCTTCTCTCTAAAACCATGCTCTCCCTTTCTCTTTAATACTCTATCTCTCTATCTATACCCAAAGGTATCACTCCTCTCTCTCTCTCTCTATACCCAAAGACCATCTCTTCTCTCTCTAAAAGTGGGGGGCCAATCCATGTCTCTCTCTCTCTATATATATATATACATCTAAGCATCTATATCTAATCTCAAACCCTGCTAAAATCCAGCCCACATCACCCCCCCTTCCTTCCTCCCGCCAGCCCATCAGCAGCAGCGGCCCATTCTGGCCCGTCTAGCGCCACCCTCTCCTCCTCCCTTCTCTCACCGCCACCCGGGTTCCACCTGTCATCCCCTCCACCCCACCTCCCTTTCTCCTCTGTTCTGCCCGAGAAGAGCATGCCGTCGCCGCCGCCGGGAATTGAAATCCCATGTCTCCTCCGCGCCTTTCCCGCCCCAATCCACGCTTCCTGGCCCCACCTGAACCCTATCCGCGCTCCCCCCTTGCCCCACGACCCCGTCCAGGTGCGCCCGCACCCTGTATGGCATGCGCCCGCCATGGCCAGGGCTTTCACGGCCGGAGATGCCGCCGTCCCATTCTCGAGCCTCGCAGCCCCTTCCACCTCTATAAGACGGCAACCTCGAGCTTTGTCCCTCTCCTTTGCCTCCCCAGCTCCTTCCCCTCGTTTTTGCGCCGCCGCCCTAAGAAGTTGCCGCCAGAGTCCGATGGTGAGCCACCGCACCGCCGCCCTTTTCTGGTCACCATCTCGCTCTCCCTCACCCCCTTTTCTTCCGCCATGCATACAGGGACCACCAGGAGGTCGCCCCTACCCCAAGGGATGCGAACCCGAGGCCGGAGCCCCTCTCTCCGCATGCGCCCGGCATCCCGTCCGCCTCCGGCCGCTGCACGCCATCCCCGCTGCCCCATCGACGACCAGATGCCCATGGTGAGCTCCACGCCGTCCTCCTCTTTCTCCCCATCCAAACCCCATGCGAAACGGTGCCCCGTAGCCTCCGCGACCCCGTCTCTGGCGATGCTCCAGCGGGTCATCGCCGTGCGCCGCCGCCTCCCTCTGCAACCGGTGACCCCCCCTGGAGCAGCACACCACAGCCGCCAGATCTCCCACGGGCGGCCCTGATTAAATGAAGGTGTACCCCTTGGATCGGTGCACCGTGGACCAATGGACCACGGGTCCACGCCCGGTCCATGGGCGCTGTCAGCACCACGTCACGCGTGGCCAATTAGAGCTCGCTGTGTGGCGCCACATCAGCACAGCAGCCCCGTCAGCCGCTCTTTTGCACAAAGCCCCCTACCAAATCTGGAAATTTCTCCCTCTATCTCTGTGTCTTTGCAACCTTGCTGAAAACCCCCTAGAAAAATCCCACCTTTTACAGCTTGGTCCAACCGAGCCTCTTTTGCACCTAGGACCCTCTGTTTTGACATTTTGTGAGCACTGTTGACTGTGCCTTACGAATCTTCTGTTTTAACCCCTGAAAGCAATAGTCAATCGCAGATAAGCCCCTAGAACCTTCCAACACTCATATCTTTCACATTTTAGCTCCGTTTCGACTCGTTCAAGTTGCGTTAGCTTCGTTTCGTCGTAGCGCACGTGTTAGCAGCGACGTTCACCATGTTTCATATTTCTAAAAATTAAAGTTAATATTAACTTGATTAATGCCCAATTCAACCTCTTTTAAATAAAATCAAATATAGGTTTAACCTTCGTCTTCCTTTAACAAATGTTAACTTGATTAATTTGAACTTAAATGTGTTTTTCTTATAACTTGTTTAGCTCAACCCGGCACATGTTTTAGCTTGTTAGTTGCTCTCACATAAAGTTTCTTTTATAAAGATAAATGTTAAATTGGTATTAATTCTAATAAACTTTTATAAATAAAATATGAATAGGATCAACTTGTGTTTTGGAATCAAATTTAATTTTTATTAATTCCAACAAAGGTTATTTCTCCGAAATATCCTTAATACATGTTTTGTTTAAATAAAATAAATCAAGCATATAGTTCCTTCTTTCTTATAATATAATCTTTACTGATAGTTGTGCCTTTTTACCCGTAGCTTCGCTTTAGCCTTTCATGCGCTCTCGTGTTCGTAGCTAGCTCGCGTTAGCTAGTACTATGCTTTTCTAAAATGGTTTCATTGTCTGGTGCGTTGTTCTTAGTCTAGCATTGTGTTGTTTCAGTGATTGTTGCGCGTGAAGGAACGCTTCTGAGCAGGGGAGCATCGGGAAACGGGCAAGTGTCCTTGACATCTTGCTATTTTATACCTTTATGTTTTATTCACCATAATCACTACTTTATTTATTCTTTCTTGCATTAGATTTCTAATATTGATGGGAAATCCTATTAAGGAC
This sequence comes from Cenchrus fungigraminus, assembly GCA_036936925.1. Classification (NCBI taxonomy): domain Eukaryota; kingdom Viridiplantae; phylum Streptophyta; class Magnoliopsida; order Poales; family Poaceae; genus Cenchrus; species Cenchrus fungigraminus. The sequence goes on along the minus strand of CM072771.1, from coordinate 82,814,989 downwards.
TGTTTACTAGATTTTTCATGATCATTCCTTGCTTACCCTTAGAGGTTACCTATATGGGTAGTTTATGCTTAGTTTGCTCAACATGGGTTGGTTTTAATCTTAAACTTGATTAATGATTATGCAACATGTTAATGTGGGTTATGGTTAGCAACATGAACACCCTAGGCGACTCAGGCAAGTGGTTTGAATGGTGGTTTGTGATTGCTTGATGTTGGCCTTGCCTGAGTCAACTTTATAAGGACCGGTCTGTGGAGTGACCACCCGGGACATACAGTACAACCACAAGAACTAATGGGCTATGGTCTTGGCCAATTAAGTATGGTAAACCAGCGGTCTGTGTTAAGCTGTCTGGGATGGATGAGGGCGTAGTTCCCAAGAGTCCGGCAAGGAACCTCGGGTGTCGCTGCCAATTGTTTGTTGCGCTGCCTTGAACTCGTCAAGGTCCTGGCTGTCAGCAATGATGTCCTCCTCCCGTGGAGTGCCGGAGTAGAGGCACCTGTCCCTATCGCTAGGTCCGCTCCCTCCCCCGGCCTACGCTTCGTGCGTCTGCGGCGGGTCCGACTCGGGTCGGTCCTCTTGTTGAAGACATTCCCCTAGTTGGGCGCTATCAGAAGTGACTTTGGTCGCCGCTGATGATGCCACCCCCATGGTCCCAGGGGCCTAGCTTGAAATGTCCCTGGCTGAGGTCGTCGGTGACTGCCCCACTGACACCTTCTCCGGCTTGTGTCCAAAGGCCTCCTGGCCCGAGGCGTTCTTGCCTCTACCCGATGCGGCAGGGGTCCCCCCGTCCAAAGCACAAATCTCGTCAGCAGCAACATACACAAAAATAGTAAGGTCGAGCAAATAAAGATCGTGTTCGACGACGTACCCGCCGCCAAGCTTCAACCCAAGCTTTATCAGCCTGGGTGGCACTCGCCTTTGCTTCTTCTGCGACCCTTTTTCGCTCACACCTTTGGCACTTGGCTTCGGGCGTTGTTCATCCACAACCCCGAGGGGGGTCTCGTCTTCTTGCACGGCCGGCCTGTCACCCGACCCTGCACCAGCGTCACGCGACCCCGCGTCATCATCCTCGCCAGTGCCGGTGATGACCTCGACGCTGACCGTCACCGTCTCCGATGACACAGTGATGTCCCTCCTCTTCCTCTTCTTCTTCTTCTCCGCCTCGATGGTGGCGGCTACGACTTTGGCAGCCTTGTTCGCCGCCATCTTCCCGGCGACCAACCGTGTGCGCCGGGTCACCGGTGCGGAACCTCCCGAGGAAGCATCCTCGTCGTCACTACCTCCCACCAACGAGTCGGAGAGGTAGTCGTCGATGTACTGCTGCGGAGGTACCTCGATGTCCTTCGCAGCCCAGACCTTGAAACTTCGCTCACCCTCATCAGGGAGGGGAGCTGGGCTCCAGTACACACCCTCGCGACCCTGCATCAGACGACCTTCATCACAGACCGACAAGAGCAAACATAAGCAACAAATCAAGGTCGAATCCACAACAAGTGACTCACATCCTCGATGGGGCACTTCAGGCATAGAGCCTTGGGGCACGTCTGGTTTCGGATCTGTCCGATGAACAGCTCCTTCACTTGCGGATCCACGTGGAAGGGTCTAAGCGGCGGCCGTGGAACCCTAAGCCAGCGCGGAAATGGAAACGAGTGGGGTCCTCAGCCCTTCACTCGGCCTTTTATAATTGGGCCTCAACGGTGCCATGGGCCGTAACGCTTAACGTCTCTAAGGGATCGGCGAAATTCTCGGTGACCCAACGGATCCATTGCCCAACGGCTCTTTCGGCCTAACGGTCACAGGCAGTAATGGCTCGTACCGTGCGGGAATCTATGCCCGTTGGCTTTCTGGTCGACGACTTGGCGTCCATAGACTCGTTATGCCCTACCTCAAGCCCCCATACCGCACTATAACTGACATTTTCTTCAAGGTCTCTTGATCTCTGGACGACATTCGGGTCCATCACATTCTCTTCGCAAGGTCGACAAAGCACCACTGCTTGATAGGTCACCTCAGCCTGCAATGGCGGGTTCACACCCCGGCTCCTAGGCCCTACTGCCTACTGGATCGCCTTAGCCTATACGTCTAGTTTATACCAACGGCTCTGCGCTTAAAGGCTCCACTGCCCGTTGGCGGCCTCCTGGTCATGATCACGGCTCCCCCCCTAAGGTTGCTAAGGCTCCACTGCCTTCTATGTTGCCTAAACCTATGATTTTTAGGCTGACGACCTACGTTGTGTCACTGCACAATGGCCATGTCGATCCAGGTCGACACGGGCTTTCTGTCTCTACTTAAGACGTCCTGAAGGTTGGCGTGCTATTGCAGCCCCACTAGGCCCTTGGTAGCCATACCATTGCCGCCCAGACGCCTCTTCACCTATATGGGATATAACATTTATCATATAAATGTGTATGAATTGCTTCATAAGCTACAAGGGAATTGGCCCTTGGCCAATTACAAGATACAAAGACATTTATGGCCCTGAGCTACCCTATATAGTGCTTGCGACACAGTCTACACTAATAAGGTGCGTCGCAAGCTTTCTCCTAGCTTTAGGACCTATCCGAAGACCTCTACAGCCACTGTAGAGGCAGTTGCCCGAGCTACAGCAGGTTTCCTGTGGTACCCAACATCAAGCCTGAGCTTCACCACAAGATTCCAAATGGAACAAGCTTCAACACTAGCCTCGCCGGGTGGAGCGTCGTGTTCACCAGCATCACATCAGGCCTTAGCGTGTAAGGCCCGGTGATGCATGTACTGCTCCATGCTCCACCTGGGTTCCTCGGTGGGCCCGGGAGAAGAGGCTGATCGAGTTCTTCGGGCTTCGCAAGCATTATTCTAGCTTCAAGCATGAACTAAACTGACTCTATGCTCTGGTGGGCGGACATAAGTCCCTAGCATGGAAGTATTACTACACAGATTCGCCATGGCCCTCCTTTGAAGTCTGGGTGGCTTGCTTCAAGGTATGGGTACCTATTTATACCCCCAGCACCTGCCCTTTGATCTTATCCGCAAGCCAACTTGCGCGTCGTCCTTATCCTCAAGACTACTGTACCCTCGTGGGGCACGAGATCATTGTTCGCCCATGGGAGGTATTGGTGCGCCTTTCCCCTACCTGATGGCATTCTGGAGAATTTTTGCCTCTTGCGGGTGATAGCGACCTGCGCTTCGCCTGGGAGCCGGCCCGTGACCGTACAGTGCACCCATGACTCATGTCATGTCAGCCCTGGCGTCTAACGACTTCTGCAAGATTCCAGAGTGTTTGTCTTATTGGATTGGTTTCACAGAGCACAGTCCTGTTCCCTGAGTAGAAGGCCATAGGTTCGGTCATTTATTTCATCTTCTTCGGAGCATCAAACCGGCCATTCTGGTCGCTTTGCTACTCGGGGGCTACTACACTAGTGTGTCTTGTGACACCCTATTTTTCCCAAGTCGCCTCGACCAAATGGAAGCCTGCTTCCACTACTTCTCTACTCGACCTACTTGCGGTGGGCATGGCGACCTTTCTGAAGGTCGCGGCAGTTACTTCATTACACCTGACACAGGTCAGGTCGGTGGTTCTTCAAGGTCGACGCCTTGTCTTCACTTTGACCTTCTAGCCCGTCGTCCCAGGAGCTCGATGTTCAACTTCGTGCGCGCATCGGAGGGGTTTTTCTTTTTTGGATCCCCGTGCACCCTTCACGACCTCGATGGTGCTGCGCCTTCGCTACTCTTCAACACAACTTCACCTCGGCCGTTATGCCTACACGTCGATCGGGGGCTTGAGAGACATGGGTACCCATGGGTCCCCACTGACCAGGGTCCTAGAGGTCCCTGACAAGTGGGCCCGACCTTCTAGAAGCCCCGTCGACCTGCGCAGTGGGCCCAACGACCTTATCCAGATCCCGGAAGACCCACGGAACTTGGTGTGCAAGTCAAGGCAGTAGGACGTGGCGCGCCACCGCTTGTAGGTCCGAGTATCACAGGATACTCCTTGTAATCCGGAAGAATATCTTCCCAGATTGTATCCGACCCAGATACAGGTCCATCGACCTTGAATGGATGCACTAGCCCGTCCCCCCATATAATGCGGCCTAGGACTTCATTCAAGGGGACATCTTCATCCTCCTCGCATAATCCACCACCACAACTGGACATAGGATTTTACTCTCCGGAGGCCTGAACCAGTCTAAACCTTTGTCTCCCTGTGTTCATCGCCATGCTCGCCTAGTTCCGAGTTCACCACGTGGACTACAACCTACACTCTTAGTTTCTGATCCTCTCCATTAACCTGCAAACTGCTTGGGTAGCCTTCTTGCAGATCTGTCCAGGTCTCACCCCCTGACACCTATGTTTTGGTTGCAATCCATTGGTTGATTTGGGAGATCGGGTGAAGGGAAGGAAGGTTTGACCTTGGGCGGCTCAAGCTCGAGCAGCTCTGTCCGCACCTGGCGGACAGTCCGCAAGGCCCTGGCAGACAGTACACGAGGAGCAGACAGCCCAAGTGTTCATCGTGTTCTTCGCGTGTTCTTGCGTGCCTTTCATTCGATTTGTTGAGTCAGTTGGTTTTTGGTGCAAGAAGTTTGCGGACGGTCCGTACTAGAGTGCCGGACGGTCCGTGACGAGGCGGACGGTCCGCGGGTCCATCAAGGATGGTCCATTTTTCTTGGTGCACTACTAGAAGTTCGGGTAGCTTTTTCGGACAGTCCGTCGTGTCCTCGCGGGTGGTCCGCGCTCCCCTCGCGGACGGTCCGCCGGGCTCCTTCGGACAGTCCGCCCAGTGCTTCGCAGATTGCCCAAGTCCTTTGATCTTCGAGTTGTGCTTGCGGTTGGAGTCTGGACTTTTTCCTAGGGTTGTTAGGTCTGTTGTGACTACGTGACCTTGGCAAGCTCATGTGGAAATCCTTGGTTATGATGTTGGGGCATACGCCGAGTTCTTCTTCGGAAGAATTTTTTATCAGCTCCCATTTACTCCCCCCCTCCCTGGTTGCCTATTTGGTCCTTCACATATTGTACACAAAATTACCACTGCTATATCAGACATGAAAGGTGAAATCTCAAATATTGCAGACAAGTAGCTACAGGCTAAACAAATTTATTCATCAAGATACCAAGATATTTCTAATGATATATAGCAATAGTGGCATATACCTCGCCTCAGAATAACCTAAGAACGAATCATTATTAAGACTAATGGGTCTGTCTACTCAGCAATTATTTTCCACAGGCAATCCAATGTAATGAGAGCCATTAGTGAATGAGAAATACCCACAATGTGGTCTGAGAGACCAGGTCATTTGCATTGTCACACTAAAAAAGGATTTCGACATTCAATAATGCAACATCAAGAAAACTTTGCCTTCTAAAATATAGACAACTCTTTTCTTCTATTTTTTGTGCAAGTTTTTCAATAATGCTCCTCGGGACTAAACCCCTATAACAAGGGTAAAAGTGGAAACACCTTCATCTTTCAGATAGGTGTATTTTTGCATCATCAAGAGAGCCATTAAGGAGGAAAAAACAGATAATGATTGTAATAAGAACAGTTTACCTGTGTCATAGGCTTTTATGATCTGAATGTTGTAAGTTCAAGAGTGTTCAGTAACATCACTCAAATAGCTCACTGTGTCATAGTTTTAACATGTACAGAAGATTTCAATTTTATTGCTATTTGAAAAAACTTTTTTGCAGATGGACGGTCATCAAAGCTGAAATTATATTTGATATAATGGATCACCGAAAACTGTGAAACCATAGAATTAGTATTGAATGCTTGAGAAGATATGTGGTTTCCAAAGTAAAAAAAGGCTATACAACAGAGATAAGGAGGTGCCTAAAAAATGAAAAACTGAGAGTTTACTACCTCGTCAAGCAAATTTGAACTCCAGTAAGCCAATCAACCTTGCAACTTCAAATGAAAATTTGTGAATTACAAAGCCCCCATTCACCAGATACAACTACAATACTAATAGCTAATGTGGTGTCTCAGATCTGTTGTTTTGGCACTTTTGGTTGTATTGAACCAAACTTCTATTTGTAGTGCTCGAGCCTGAAAAGAAAAGAAGAACCCAGAAGACAAAACAAAGGTCTTGGAATGACTTGCCATGTCAAGCTATTGCAGAGCCATTGAAAGATTGCATGGCCAACATAGTATGGATCAATTAGTTAATATTTAACAGGAATATTCCATTTGATAAAAAAGCAGGCATACAATTTTAACAGAGACATGCATTCGATGAAAAGCCAGCCACACACAAATCCTTGCATCAGTAGTTTTAACAGAACAATACGATGGCTTGCACTAGAAGATGCATGGTTTGATTCTTGTCCGGTGCTTCTCCTATTTGATTCGTGCCTTGTCTCTAGGACTTGTAGGCTTGTTTGTGCGTAATCTAGAGCTTCTTTGTTGTGTGCGAGTGATCAGAGTGGCGATTGGGGTATAAGCCGAGTTCATCCTTCGGGAAGAATTTTTATCGGCTCCCATTCACTCCCCCCCCCTCTCTGGTCGCCTATTCGGTCCTTCAATTGGTATCAGAGTCGATTACAGATCTTCGTGATTCTAACTAGTCTAAGATCCAAAGATGGGCGACTATGGTTAGGGGTCAGGTCCTCCACACTTCGATGGAAAGAATTACCTGATGTGGGACAGGCGCATGGGCACGTTTTTGTGTGGGAAGGGGACTCTGATCTGGGATGTGACCCCAAAATCCTCATGATGTCATTCCAGACAGTTTCCTTCTTCCAGGAATGCGGGACATGTGTGAGGCCAACATCAAGGTTGTTCCATGCTCTTTGTGCCTCGGAGTTCGAGTGAGTGTACGGAGAGAATGTGGCCGAAAAGATATAACTTAAGCTCAGGAATGCCCATGTTGGCAATGCCCAGGTGCAAGCGCATTTGTTTTCCACTTACCGGCAAGAGTACGAGAACTTCACTCATCTCCCCGCTGAGTCAACTGATGCAATGTTTGAGTGCATCACCATCATAGTCAACAACATGAGGGCTAATGTGACAGTGCTCCTATACACGGATCATGATCAAGCTATCAAGCTTTTGCATGCCCTGGATAGGTCTGTGTGGAGTGCCAAGGTCGAGGCCATTGAGGAGTCAAGTGTGTATGATACTTTGTCGCTTGATGAGCTGTTCTCCATGCTCAGGTCCTCGGGGGTTAATCGTGTCTTGAGAGCCAGGAGCGAGATCCCCACTGATCCTCATAGTTTGGCTCTTGCCTCAGGATAGAGGACAAATGCTTACTCTGCTGGCTTTTCTTTGTCTTGTCTTGTGTCCATGCCAGATCAGGACTTTGAGGTGCTGAGCGAGGAGGATCTCGCCTTGTTGAGCAAGAGGTTTGGGCGAATGTACGAAAATTGCAAGAATGCGAGGAGAAGCTCGGGGATGTGCTATCGGTGTGGGAAGCACGGACACTTCATCGCTGGATGCCCTGAAGCCATGGAGATCAAGAACGACTACAAGGGCAAGCCCAAGCATGACTAAAACAAGCACCGCTCCCAGAACAACTACAAGGACAAGCGCAAGGACAAGGGCGAGAGAAGGCCCAGGAAAAGCAGTGGGTTCAAGAAGAAGACAGCTCGAGCGATGGTCACCGGAGCGAGCGACATCAACTCTACTTCCAGTGACTCTTCTTCCGGTTAGAGCAGCGATGAAGAGTAAGATCGGCAAAGGACAAGCGGCACACGGGCAAGAACTTCACCGGCCTCAGCTTCGTCGCACAAGGTGGATTCTGTGGCATGGCGCACTCCAAGAAGGGTGCGAAGCATAACTCGGATTCGAACTCCGACTCTGAGGAAGAGGTACGACATGATCCCAACTTCTTGCAAGAGGAGAATGCTAGGCTGAATGAGTTGCTTGATAACCATGATGATGTGCTTAGGAAGACCAACAAGGAGAAGAGAGAGTTTAGGTCCTTGCTAGGTGATGCTAAGGACAAGATAGTTGAGCTTGAGTCTTTGCTTGTTGATGCTAGAACTGAGATAGACTCTTTGAAAGCTGCTCCTGTTGTTTCTAATGAGGTTGATTGTGGTGATTGCAATATTTTTCTGGCTGACTTGACTGTTCTCAAGCAGAAGCATGCCTCAACTCTTGAGGAACTAGATGTGCTTAGGATTGAGTGTGATGAATTGAAATCTAGACCTGCTTTGTTAGGTGCTTGCACTTCTTGTCTTGTGTTGCATGCTAGGCTAGATGAGTCTCACACTAGGATAGTTTCTCTTGAGGCTACATTGAAAGGTCCCATTCATACATCATGCTCTACCTGTGAAATGCAAGCTTTAAAAAACATGGAACTTGCACACTATGTTGACCATTTGCAGGATGAGAATGATGAGTTGAGGAAATTGATGTGGTGGTTGTCTGGGCATGGGCCACAATTGAGTTTGATGTTGGCTCAGTTTAAGAGGTTTGATGGTCAGGCGTTGGGGGCTGGCAAGAGTGGTGAGAAGAGTGGAGAGGGAGAAGAGAAAGCTAGAGAGATTCCTATTCCACCACACACTACACCCATGAACAAATTCGAACCCAAGCCAAACCATCTCAGAAGCAAGCTTGACACAACCTCAGATCCACCAGTGTTCCCCACAAGTCAGAAAACTACCAGAAACCCATCAAGTTTGTGAGCACCCACGGAAGTGTGTTTGGGGGGAAGTCAGGAGAGAAAGCTGTTTTGAAGCCAATAAAGAAGCCACAGCCTAAGCCATAGGCGATCCGCTTCCATTGTGAGTATTGTAGGAGGGATGGGCATAAGGATGAGTTCTGTTTCAGGAGGAAGAGAGACGAGACGTTTGCTAGGGAGATGGCAAACAAGGACAGGTATCACCCATCCCATGGGGTGCCTGAGCCTCGTAGAGGGCCTCTACCTAGGGGTGAGGTGTTTGTGCGTACAGTTCCCACTCGTGGAGGTGGAGGTGGTTTTCCTCAGAGAGATAGGCGTGTTGGGTTTGGGAGTGGTGAGTTGGCTGGACGTGCTCCTGCTCGTGACGGTTATGAGTTTGGGAGCACAATCAGAGCTTTGGGTCTCAGATGGACTACGGGCCACGTTTCCCCCTCGTGGTGCGCGTACTCCTCCAGTGAGATGTGACAGGTTCTTCGGTGGTAGGCGTGAAAGGGCTCCGCCTAGAGGTTTTGATAGGATGGATTTTGCTAACCCTTCTTTTGAGAAAATGGCTCGACACTGGTTTGACTCCTTTTGTACTAACCCCAGTGTTGAGTCGCTTGCTCATTCTTGTCCTCGTTTTTGATTGCAGGTGGGAGGCTTGGAGGACTTTTGGTTGATCGACTCCGGTTGTTCACGTCACATGACCGGAGATCGTGGGTGGTTCTCCAGCCTCACCCCGGTGAGTACGAGGGAGTACATCACTTTCGGTGACAATGGGAGAGGACGAGTGCTTGCTGAAGGTATGGTGAAGGTGAGTAGCAAGGTGACCCTGAAGAGTGTGGCTTTGGTCAAGTCACTTGTTTTTAACCTATTGTCAGTATCCCAGTTGCTTGACGAAGGTTTTGAGGTTCGTTTTAAGTTGGGCGCTTCTCGTGTGCTTGATTCTCGAGGCGATCTTGTATGTATGATCGTCCCCGAGGGTCAAATATTTCGTACTAATTTTTCCTAGTCTATTGGTCCTCCTTGATGCTTTGTTGCTGGTGTTTCGGCCGAGCTTTGGAAATGGCATAGGAGGTTAGGACACTTGAGCTTCGAGTTGCTTTCCCGCTTGAGTGGTCTTGATCTTGTCCGAGGATTACCTAAGTTAAAATTCGAGAAGGATTTGGTTTGTGCTTCTTGTCGGCATGGAAAGATGGTTGCTACTTCTCATGCCCCTTTGACTGCAGTCATGACCGAGCGACCGTGTGAGCTGTTGCACATGGATTTGCTTGGGCCAGCTCGTGTTTGCTCTGCGGGTGGGAAGTGGTATGTTTTAGTTGTGGTTGATGATTTTTCGAGGAACTCTTGGGTTTTCTTTTTGGAGGATAAGAGCAAGACATTTGGCTTTGTTCGAGACTTGATCTTGAGGTTGAAGAATGAGACACATGGTGATGCCATTCGAGCTATACGCAGTGACAATGGCACGGAATTCAGGAACTCTCATTTTGATGCCTTTTGCAGTGATCTTGGTCTCGATCATCAGTATTCTTCTCCATACGTCGCTTGCTAGAATGGCGTACTGGAGAGGAAGAACCGAACCCTTTGTGAGATGGCCAGGACGATGCTCGATGAGCATAGGACTCCTAGGCGTTTCTGGGCCGCGGCGGTCAATACCGCTTGCTATGTCTCGAAACGCATCTTCCTTCGTGCTTTCAAGAAGAAGACCTCTTATGAGCTGATGCATGGGCGGCAACCCAAGGTGAGTCACTTTAGAGCTTTTGGTTGCAACTGTTTCATTCTGAAGAAGGGCAAGTTGGATAAGTTTGAGTCTAGATGTTCAGATGGTATCTTTCTCGATTATGCTATTCACTCTAGAGCATATCGTGTGCTCAACCTTGACACTAACCGAATCATGGAGACTTGCGAGGTAACCTTCGACGAGACACAGCCATGTAGCTCTTCTACTTTTGAGTGTGCAGGTGACGAGGAGATTGGAGTGAGGATCTTTGAGGATGAGAAGGGTGGAGATGGAGACGAAGACGATGATGGTGGTGATGCTCCCGTGGCTGATCGTGTACACGCTACTTCCACTACGACGACGACGATCGAGGATGGTCCATCTCCTACACCCACTATGACTGAGGCTGTTCGAGTGGAGGCTGCTGCTGAGGGGGAGATTGTGTCCAGGCGAGAAGCACCCCGTTGTGTACAGGTGGATCACCCACCGACGACAATCATAGGTGACCTTCATGAATGCACTACACGGTCGAGGTTAAGGAACACGTCTCATTTCGCTCACTCTGCATTTGTTGATTCGTTTGAGCCCAAAGATATTCGACACCCTTTGTCTGACGAGAATTGGGTGAATTCCATGCATGAGGAGTTGTAGAACTATGAGAGAAACCAAGTTTGGGTGTTAGTCGATCCGCCACCAAATTTTCATCCCATAGGTACCAAGTGGGTGTGGAAGAACAAGAAAGGTGAGAATGGGATGGTTGTGAGAAACAAGTTGAGGTTGGTGCCTCGGGGTTCAACTAGAAAGAGGGTATAGATTATGAGGGGACATTTGCTCCTGTGGCCCGTTTGGAGGCAATTAGGATCCTTCTAACCTTTACCGTGGCTAAAGGGTTCAAGTTGTACCAAATGGACGTGAAGAGTGCTTTCTTGAATGGGGTGATAGAGGAAGATGTGTATGTGAGACAACCCCCGGGGTTTGAGAGTGAAAAATACCCACACCGTGTATACAAACTCCAGAGAGCGCTTTATGGGTTGAAACAGGCACCTACAGCTTGGTATGGCAGGTTGAGAGGCTTTTTGCTGAGTAAGGGGTATGTGATGGGCACAGTTGATAAGACCCTATTTCTCCTTAAGCATGGAAATGACCTGTTGATTGTTCAGATTTACGTGGATGACATAATCTTTGGTGGCTCTTCTCATGATCTTCTTGCCAGATTTGCAGATGACATGAGCAGGGAATTTGAGATGTCTATGATGAGCGAGATGCAGTTTTTCTTAGGACTCCAGATCAAGCAGTGCAAAGATGCGACTTTTGGCATGAACGACTCCAAGCCGCTGACTACACCGATGGGTACCACTACGGCTTTGGATGCGGATGAAGATGGAGAACCTGTGGACTAGAAGGAGTACCTGAGCATGATCGGCTCCCTCCTCTACTTGACGGCGACGAGGCCGGACATACAGTTCAGTGTGTGTCTGTGCGCTCATTTTCAGGCTTCACCGAGGACTTCACATCGGCAGGCCGTCAAGTGGATTTTTAGGTACTTGAACTACACTCCTGAGTTTGGACTTTGGTATTCTGCCTCCTCGACACTCAGACTTCACGGGTACTCCGATGCTGATTTTGTTGGGTGTCGCATGGATCGCAAGTCTACCTTTGGGTGTTGCCAGTTTCTTGGTTCTTCTTTGGTCTCTTGGTTGTGTCGCAAGCAATCCAGTGTAGCCCAGTCCACTACAGAGGCCGAGTATGTGGCAGCAGCCAGTTGTTGTTCCCAGCTCCTATGGATGACCTACACTATGAGCGATTTTGGTGAGGAGTGCTCCCAGGTTCCACTCTTTTGTGACAGCACCAGTGCCATAAGTGTAGCCAAAAACCCAATCCGTCACTCCAAAATGAAACACATTGAAGTGAGATACAACTTTCTGAGGGACAATGCTGAGAAAGGGAACATTTCCTTGTCCTATGTACCTACCCAAGATCAGCTAGCCGACATATTCACTAAACCACTTGACCAAGTTACCTTCACACGCTTGCGAGGTGAACTTGGAGTGTCCTTTCCTTTCTAGCTGGGTCTTGGAGCTCTTCATGTATATATGTGATATATGTATCATTTTGTTACATTCCATGCATGCATTTTACCTTTATGTACAAAACCGGGTAGGATAGCCATCTTTGGATCATTTGTGCTAGGATGAGCTACTCGTATATACTTTGATCATTGTGATGTGCTATATGTGAGATATGTGTATGCTTTGGGAATGGTGATGTGAATGTTATGCTCTTGATGGTATTGTCATATGTTCATGATGAGATAGCTTCCTTTTTGTTGAAAATGCTAAAAATGCTTCACTCATGAGTAGATACTTGTCTATGCTCGATTTGCGCTCAAATGCCTATATAATGCTTAGTTTGTGCTTGAGTATCATGCTCTCTTTGCTTGGGGTCAAAGACCCATTTGTCATGGTAAATGTTTAGCCCATATGTTCACTTGTGGAGGAGCATAACCTTCTTTTTGCCGCAAAGGCATTTCATGTACCATGCTTAAAATTTCAAAATGAAATTGGTGTATGAATTGCCTCATGCTTGAAAAATGAGCTCTTAATCATGTCTTTATATTTTGATATACATCTCTTGGGTGCAAAACCGTTGCATGACGTCTACCATGAGAAGTCTCATTTTAAGAAGTAGACACATGGCTCGGTGGCTTTGACATGACATTTAGTAGCTTATGGGCGTTTGCTATGACCTTGTGATCAGAACTTGTGATCTTGTATGAGCTTTGTATGATCTAGTTTATTTTTGCTCAAATTGCCATGAATAGGGTTTTGCTCATGAGATGAATGTTTCTTTGTAAAAATTGCTTAAAATTACTTTTAGCCATGTCACATGCTTATATGCCTCTACATTCTTGATAGCAATGCGCTAACTACACCATGTCTACTTTGCTTACTCTATGTCTGATTTGTAGCATTTTGTTGTGCTCTTTGTCTATTTGAGAAGCTTGGTAGATTGTATATGGTTTGACATGCATTTTTCATGAAAACAAGGGGGTGAGCTTCAAGATACCTTGATTCATGTATTGTCAACAAGGGGGAGAAGTTGTATGCATTTGTGGAGATTTGTGAGATTTTTGCATGTGAGGAAAAAAATTGAGAAGAAGAGGTTGTGTTTGCTCAGGGGGGTTTGCATATGTGCTGGGGAGCTCCTCTGTGTTTGCCTGAGTCTTGTGCTTTGTGGTGTGCTCTTTGTGAGCTTTGGTTTGTCTCGGCTGTGTTGAGCTGTTGCCCTTGCCTTAGGGGGCCGAGACTTGGTCTGGCGAGTGATCGTGCTTTTCGCTTGTTCTTTGGCTTTGGATCACTTGCTTGGAGGTTTGTGTTCGTGGTTGTTTTATTTTCTTTTTCTCTATGACGGTTACTATGGGTGTTGTCAATGCACTCATCAAGGGGGACATTGAGGACCAGGTGTGTCCGAGGACTAGTGGAGGGTCACACCTTAGTGATGAGTGATTGACAACGTTGTGTGGACTGATGCTTGGCTCAGTGTGCAGGTACAGGTTGCGGCTTGACTCGTGTTCATGCAGGTGAAGAACAAGCGCGAAAGGCCTTAGCCGTGGCGGCCTCTAGTTGATGGAGAGGCAAGTAGGCTTGGTTCGATGGACCCGGTGACCGATGGGGTCAAGTGCGAGCCGTGTGGTGCAAGACTAGCAAGTTGAAGTCGTGAACATGGGCCGGTGCAAGGTAGCGGATCGAGCCTAAAGCTTGCATGCGGGGTTTGGTGGTTTGCCCACAAAACCATTGGTGGATGGTTTCTTGGTTTGGGCCGCAAAACCAAGTCCGGAGGCCCGATGCGACAGAGACGGTGATCCGGGAGCGTCGGGAAGCTTCGAGGCGGGGGGCACGTGGCGTGATCGCGGGGCTTGTGTCGAGGCTATGCAAGTCCGCGGTGGAAGCGTGTTCGCTCGATGAAGACTTGACCATATTGCCCCTGAGGGGTGTGTGTCTTTATTTCAAGTTGTAGGGGTAGCGTGGTCATTTGCCTCCTCCGGTGGACTTCGTATAAATAGCGGAGAGGTGGATGGCATCTCTCTGTCTTGGACTCTAGGGTTTCCTCCCCCGGTAGATCACTCTGAACTGCTTCCTTTCCTCTGCTTTCCTTAGGCTAGATTCTTGTATAGACTCTGACCTCTAGTTGTGTGGAAGCATTTGGCGTTGCGGTGATCTCCTAGCTCTTTGTGATTTTCGTGTCATTTTCGGGGCTATTTTTGGGGTGCTTCGTTCTTCGCTCGATTCGTTGATTTGTGGGCGTTTTCTCTCGGATTTCTTTGAGGGGATCATGGGTGGATGCCTTGTGCATCTCTGGGTGTGATCTTGACCCCTCAAACGCCGGGAAATCCCTTCGATTCGCGAGTTTTGGTTGGAGCCCGAGTTCTTGGTGGTGGTTCATGTGATCCGCGATTCCCGGTGATTTAGTGAGTTAGAGGCCGAGATTTTTGGGTCATTGCTTCCTCTTGCGACGCTTCTCATCTCCGCCAAATCTTGTCTCAAGAGCTTTAGCCGTTTGGGAGATCTGGTGATGGATAGGAGGGGTTGGCCCTCGCGGCTAGGCCGTTTCTGTCCCTGTTCGCAACCCGCGGATAGTCCGCGAGCCTCGTGCAGATGGTCTGTGAGGCCTGGAACAGTGCAGGTGTTCTTCGTGTTCTTCGCGTGTTCTTCCGAGTTCGTGTTTTGATCCGGTGCCACAAGTGGTTTTGTTTGCACGGAGTTTGCGGACGGTCCGAACTTGAGTGTCGGACAGTCCGCGTGAAGGTGCGGACAGTCCGCGGTGCTTGCCCGGACAGTCTGATTTTTCGCGGTGCATCTCTGGTGGTTCTGTCCACTTTAGCAGACAGTCCGCAAGGTCCTTGTGGATAGTCCGCCCGTACACCACGGACTGTCCACCAGGTCTGTTGCAGACTTGCTTCCTTTGGTTTAATTCTTGTCCGGTGCTTCCGCTCTTTGATTCGTGGCTTGTCTCTAGGACTTGTAGGCTTGTGTGTGCCTAATCTAGAGCTTCTTTGTTGTGTGCGAGTAATCGAAGTGGCAATCGGGGTATAGGCCGAGTTCATCCTTCGGGAATAATTTTTATCGGCTCCCATTCACTCCCCCCTCTCTGGTCGCCTATTCGGTCCTTCAATGGGGTAAGAAAGTACTTGAGTGTGTACAAACTTTGAAGTTTAAGTTGAGTTGCATGAAACAATGTGATGAACTATCTAGTTTATGAACAATATATACTCTAATTTCAACAAAATCTTATGAAACTTTTTTGTCAAGCTTGTACATCCATAAAAAGTTTGTATTCCAATTTACATAATTTTTGGAGAAGTTTTAGGTATTATTATCGTTATTTTATAATAAGGTGACTAGGTAAAGTTTGAATTTTCCCTATAAGTCAATTGAATTTTTCATCAATATCCTAGATGTGGGCTAGAATGGACCATATGGGTCTTAAAATAGTTTTTTTTGAATTTTTTGAATCTTATTATAGGTACATATAGGTCAATTTGGAATTACTTTCAATAAACACGTAGAATTTCATTTAAATGATAGAAAATAGCAAATCTACATGAAAATTATTGAAACTCCTAGATTATAACTTATATGTTTCATGTTACACATGAAAAATATATTTAGGCATTGAAGGTAACTATTTGTTTAAGTTGTTTCACAAAGGATACATTAATTAGTTGAAAATGCAAAAACATTTTTTTATATTATTTTTTCTGATGTTGCGAAAATATACGACAGTTTGAGAATTTACCAAAACTAGACTACAACCGCAGTAGCGCACGACGGTTGCAGAGCCAGCCGCCATGCACTACGGCGGTTGCAGGCATGGCGACACTAACCGCCGTAGCACAGGGTGGTTAGCCAAACCACCGTGTGCTACGGCAGTTTGCTAGCAACCGCCTGGCAGTTGCAGGAGGCGGGGGGGGGGGGGGCATGCAGCGGACATGCAGCCGCCGTGGGCCGCGGCGGTGGACCCGCCCAACCACCGTGGCGGACGACAGTTGTTTTCTAAAAAAAAATTAGATGATCCGATACATATTTTTTGTGAACACACAAATTTGCAATGGCATGTACGGCGTGCCTGAGCTAGCATGCACTCTTTGCTAATCCTAACATGCCTTATGGAATTTAAAATATGACTACAACATTCCTACTCTACTGGTAGGAGTATTGGCTGGAGAACATAGATCCGCCGGAGTGCTGGGATGGCATGTAGTACCCTGGCGGTGGTGGAGGTGGAGGTGAAGGTGGTGGGGATGGAGTTACTGGTGGAGTGTTGTTCTTCTTCTCGTGGCATGGGCAGGTGCAATACTTGTCCTCACAACCGGTGTTCGTCTTGACCACCACAGGTCCGATCACCGGTCCGTCGTCGTCGATAGATGGTGGATCTAGAGAAGCCAGTGTTTGTGCGAGCTCTTCCTTCAGGTTGTAGATGATAACATCCTCGAGGTAGTCGATGTACTTTTGATACGGCTCGATAACTGCGGGATCCGCCCCCTATCAGAGGTTTAGATCTGAGAAGTCCACAGGGGGTCAACCCCGGTGGTTTATTTGTTCGGTGGAGATCGGGAACTAAGAACTCGATGGTTATGCTAGTCGTAGCACACGGAACACAAGGGACTCGGCGAGTTTATACTAGTTCTGGCCTCTGGAGAGTAAAACCCTATGTCCAGTTGTTGGTGTTGTATTGCAGGAGTTGATTGTAAGGGTACATTGGAGGACGCCCTTGGACGCTTTATATTGGCCAGCGGACAAGGTCGGTCGACCGGAGTCCTGGTCGGTTACAACCAGGAAACCTATCTCTAGTTGGTTACAACTTTATCCCGCAATCTTCGGAAGGTCTGGTGGCGCAACCGATGTATTGACATGTACTCCAGTCTCCAGCGTATCAGATAAGGTCATCTAGAGGTCTTATGGACCACAGATCGGGTCTGTTGGGCCCACTATCATGCCGGCGAGTCTTCTGGTGGGGCGGACCCACTTGTCGGCGACGGTCATCACCCTGGCCTGTGGGGACCTAGGGGTACCCATGTCCCACAAGCGCCCGAGCGATGTGTAGGCACGACGTTCTTGATGGAGTCATGACGAAGTCGTGGAGCCATCGACAGGTCGAATAGCATGCATGTCGGTCCAAAAGAAAAAAAAAAGTAGCGAGCTTAGCAGCTAACCTGTTTGTACTGTCCCAAGCGTAGCGAGGTCGAGTGTGGAACTAAGAGAAACAAGATTTCCCAATAGGTTGAAACGATGAAGAAAACAAGAGGGTGTTGAAGACACTCCCGTAGAGTAGTCCCCGAGCATTGCAGTGGGCAACATGACCGGATTGATGATCCAAAAAGAAGAAAAATAGGAGGGCCTCATAGACGCACTCGTAGAGTAGTCCCTGAGCATTGAAGCGGACAACATGGCCGGTTGGATGATCCAAAAAGAAGATTTGGTCTTGAATAATCGGTTGTAGAGACACCCAAACTACCAAGCATAGCTGCAAGGAGTCTGAGAGAGCCGTAGAGGCATGCTGACCTCAAGAAGGTCTCAAGTCAACAGCGCCCAAACACCCGGAGATGCCTGGTAAGGCCATTGGGCGCGCACCTCTTAGGGAGGCCATCATCCTAATGCAAAAGGGGAGTGTCCAGAATAGGCTGGCAGGGCAAGAAGAGCACACCGACCTCAGGAGGTCACACATCCAGGGCGTCCAACTAGGTTGGCAGAGCTTAGAAGAGCACACCGACCTCAAGAAGGCCATTTTGGCGCCCAGACAACCAACATAGCTGCGAGTCATCCAGCAGAGCCGTAAAGGTATCGAGGTATTGAAGGACCGAGGCACCAAGGCACATCAACCTCAGTAAGGCGTGTCGAAATCATAGACTTGATTGATCTGGACTCCAGGCGCCCATACGGACTGGCAAAGCAGCAAGGAACACCTACCTCAAGAAGGTCTTCAATCAAACCTACGACTATTCTGCCCAGGAAACAGAAATTATGCTGATTGGTATTAAGTCTGTTTACACTGCAGAGCCAAGTGGGTGCAACCAGGATGCAGAGCCATTGTGGGTACAATTATTAATGAATGTAGATGTAATCGACACAAGACCAGTAGGCGCAGAGCCATATGACACTCTTGACGGCTGTTAAGTGCTACTTTTACACCGTCAATACCTGCATAAAATAAATGTAAAAGGATCATCAACACTAGAATAGGGCCTGATACTGATAGTTTCCACAAGTTTTGGTGTTTCTAGCTTTTGTTGCAGGATGCACTGAAATACGTGCCAAATGGTACAGT
Source organism: Cenchrus fungigraminus (assembly GCA_036936925.1). NCBI lineage: Eukaryota > Viridiplantae > Streptophyta > Magnoliopsida > Poales > Poaceae > Cenchrus > Cenchrus fungigraminus. The sequence continues at coordinate 82,796,365 of CM072771.1, read as the reverse complement.
TGAGAACAAGTAGTCCAATGGCTATCAAAGGACGTCATCATAAACAACCTCAAATGCCAATTTGGACTGAACCATTGCCACAGGCTTGTCGAGACGATCGAAATGGATATATCATTTGTCTACTTCGGAGTCCGGATGGGAAAGATATGCACAAGACAAGATCATGCTCCCGATATCTTGTGAGCCCGGTGGTACCCACACCAGGCCATGTGAAGCAACTCCCGACGAATCAGACACCGCCACATGTGCAGCACAAGGATCCAAGGGCCCACTAGGGACCCAAACCACCTCAAAACTACGCATGCACCTGGAACCGTCATAAGGGCCCACATACAAGTCACCCAGAGAAAGCACAAGCCAAGAGGAGGTGGGCCCTGGTCGGCTGAACCTGGGTTCGGCCGAAACCCTTTTGTCTCTGTTCGCCATCTGCTTCCACGTGGTGCTTCCTTGTTGATCCCTTGCAGCGTTCCGGGGTGGATTGGTGACATGGCATCCGTTGATTGGCGGATAGAAGGTCGGTTTGGCTCCTTCCCCTGGAAGGTTTAGAAGAGTGCAATGCAAGATTGCTCGCCACGTGTCGCTCTACTATTGGTGGCGCCCAAGGGAGGCTGCACATTTTGGAGAGGAATTGGCCTCTTGACAAGCCACCCCCTGCTCTATAAGTAGGAGGGGAGGGGCTCCCTTTTGGAACACATCCCAAGCTCCCTCTCCTCTCATTGTCTCTTGGAGAGGTGAGTTCTCACCTCCCAAAATGTAGTGTGTGTGTGTGTTAGAGTGCTAGGTAGAGTAGGGTGAGGAGTGAGTTGATGTCCTCATGGATGCTTATTCTTCATTTAGAGCAAAGTGAGTATTTCAGCATTTCTTATTTAGACTATAGTGGACTTCATGCACGAATGATATGTTCTTGTGTTCTTGGCTCGTTCATAGTTTAGAGGCTTGTGTTCTTCATGACACAAGGCTTCGATCCTTTAGAGCTAGTACATCAGTTCCAGTATCTGTTTGCATGTTTAGATCCTGTTTAGCTGAGTACGAATGATGTATCTAGTTTGCATCCAAACCTTCATGTTGCTCCATGATTCGATGATGTGCTAAGTACTGAGTTGTTCTCTCCCTAGTTCGTAGTCCTGTATTTATATGGGTTGCTATAGTGTTGTTAGCGGGTCGACAGACGTAACCGTGCTATAGTAGTTAACAAGAGTGTAGACGTGGTGTGTGGACTCTGGTTATCCTACGAATACCAAGTGCATTCACATAACAATAGAGGTAGGCCGTAGTGGTGACAGCCTGTTGGACCCTTTGAAACCCTCCGCGCCTGTGTACCGAGTAGGGCCCCGTTGCCAGAACATTGGTCTAGCCCTAAAAATCTAGGATGGGTTGGCGCCCCACGGGGAGGGCTACATGGCGACCATATCCGCACGTTTGCCAAGACCACGTAGCCACTGGAGTGCTACTGATCCTAGGAGCAAACCTCACCAACAAGCAACCCAACTACGCACACACCACAGCGGAAACCACACACGGGAAAACTCTCTGCCAAGGGCAGTCAGACCACATGGATAGGGCGGTCAAACCGCCTCCACCTGGGGTTTTCCCAAAACCACAACTCAAAGCTCATAACTCCAAATCGACCTAAGATTTCACCTGGAAAATCCTCTGATCAAGACGAACACGCTATCAGAGCAATTCCCTGGAAAACCAAAACTTTCCTCACAAAAACCCCAGGGCAGTCAGACCGCGTGCCCTGGGCGGTCAGACCGCGTCCCCTCCAGAACCTGGCCGCGGGTCAACCCTGAACTTCCCTTCACCTGATCTCCCGATCGACTCCACGAATTGCAACAAAACTTCGGGAATAGCTGGGTCACCTCATGGACGATCTCTCCACCAAAGGATATCCACCGAAACCCATCCAATCAAGAGGAATCACGAATCGAAGGCCTCTAGGTCATGAACTCCAAGAACTCCGAAAACCACCCAAATCGAAGGTTCTCCCAAGAGATTGCTAGGGCAAAATGAGGACCAGGTGTGTCCGAGGACCAGTGGAGGGTCGCTCCTAAGTGATGAGTGATTGACAACGTTGTGTAGACTGATGCTTGGCTAAGTGTGCAGGTACAGGTTGCGGCTTGACTCGTGTTGGTGTAGGTGAAGAACAAGCACGAAAGGCCTTAGCCGTGGCAGCCTCCAGGTGATGGAGAGGCAACTAGGCTTGGTTCAATGGACTCGGTGGCCGATGGGGTCAAGTGCGAGCCGTGCGATGCAAGACTAGCAGGCTGAAGTCGTGAACATGGGCCGGTGCAAGGTAGCGGATCGAGCCCGAAGCTTGCACACAGGGTTTGTTGGTTTGCCCAAAAAACCATCAGTGTACGATTCCTTGGTTTGGGCCTCAAAACCAAGCCCAGAGGCCCGATGCGACGGAGATGGTGATCCGGTAGCGTCGGGAAGCTTCGAGGCAGGGGGCACGTGCCGTGATCACGGGGTTTGCGTCGATGCGAAGCAAAGCCGCGGTGGAAGCGTGTCCGCTTGATGAAGACTAGACCATATTACCCCTGAGGGGTGTGTATCTTCTATTTGAGTTGTAGGGGTAGCGTGGTCATTTACCTCCTCCAGTGGACTTCGTATAAATAGCGGAGAGGTGGATGGCATCTCTCTCTCTTGGACTCTAGGGTTTCCTTCCCCGGTAGATTGCTCTAGACTGCTTCTTTTCCTCTGTATTCCTTAGGCTAGAATCTTGTATGGACTCTAACCTCTGGATGTATGGAAGCATTTGGCGTTGCGGTGATTTCCTAGCTCTTTGTGATTTTTGTGTCTTTTTCGGAGCTATTTTTGGGGAGTTTTGTTCTTCTCTCGATTGTGGATTTGAGGGCGTTTCTTTGAGGGGGTCATGGGTGGATGCCTTGCGCATCTTTGTGTGTGATCTTGACCCCTCAAACACCGGGAAACACCTTCGATTCGTGAGTTTTTGGTCGGAGCCCGAGTTCTTGGTTTGGTTCATGTGATCCGCGATTCCCGATGATTTAGGGAGATAGAGGTCGAGATTTTTGGGGCATAGCTTCACCTAGTGACGCTTCACATCTCCCCCAAATCTTGTCTCAAGAGCTCAAGCCGTTTGGGAGAACCGGTGATGGATTTGGAGGGTTGACTTCGCGGGGTCGTGCTGTTCCTGCTCTGTTCGTGAGCCGCGGACAGTCCGCGGGGCTGGGCGGATAGTCAGTGGGACCTGTGTTCATCACAGTTCCCGCGTGTTCGTGCGCGTCCACGTTTCGATCCGTTTTGGCCCTAGGGTTTTGTTGCAAGCGGTTTGCGGATAGTCCGCGAGTTCTTCACAAACGGTCCGCGTGGCCAAGTTTTTGTCTGGGGTGGAGCTGAGTTTATCTGTGGTTTGCAGCGAGTTTGCCGGACGGTCCGCAAGGCCTCCACGGACAGTCCGTGACACTGGCAGACAGTCCGCGTGGCACCATCGGACAGTCCGAATTTCCCAGCGCATCTCTGGTGGTTCTATTGCGTTTTCCGGACAGTCCGAGCAGTTCATGCGGACAGTCCGCCGTACCATAGCGGACGGTCCGCCCGTACTGCACGGACAGTCCGCGCTGGGTTTTCCAGAATTGGCCAAGTGCGTTGATTCTTGTCTTGTGCTTCCGCGGTTTGATTCAAGGCTTGTCTCTAGGACTTGTAGGCTTGTGTGTGCCTAGTCTAGAGCTTCTCTGGTGTGTGTGAGTACTCAGAGTGGCAATCGGGGTATAGGCCGAGTTCGACCATCAGGAAGAATTTTTATTGGCACCCATTCACTCCCCCCCCCTCTCTGGTCGCCTATTCGGTCTTTCAATTGGTATCAGAGCCGGTTACGGATCTTCTTGATTCTAACCAATCTAAGATCCAAAGATGGGCGATTATGGCAAGGGGTCGGGTCCTCCGCACTTCGATGGCAAGAATTACCCGATGTGGGAGAGGCGCATGGGTGCGTTTTTGCGTGGGAAGGGATCTCTGATCTGGGAGGTCACTCAGAATCCTCATTATGTCATCCCAGACAGTTTTCTACTTCTAGGATCGCGGGACATGTGTGAGGCCAACAACAAGGCCGTTGATTACTTGTTCCGTGCTCTCTGTGCCTCAGAGTTCGAGCGAGTGCATGGAGAGAATGTGGCCAGAAAGATTTGGCTTAAGTTGAGAAATGCTCATGTTGGCAATGCCTAGGTGCTAGCCTGTTTGTTTTCTACTTACCGGAGAGAGTACGAGAACTTCACTAATCTCCCCGGTGAGTCGACCGATGCTATGTTTCAGCGCTTCACTAGCATAGTCAACAACATGAGGGCCAATGTGACAGTGCTCCCATACACAGATCATGATCAAGCTATCAAGCTTTTGCATGCCCTGGATAGATCTGTGTGGAGTGCCAAGGTCGAGGCCATTGAGGAGTCGAGTGTGTATGACACGTTGTCGCTTGATGAGCTGTTTTCCAAGCTCAGGTCTTCAGAGGTAGATCGTGGCTTGAGAGCCAAGAGCGAGAGCCCCACTAATCCTCATAGTTTGGCTCTTGTCTGAGGATCGAGGACTAATTCTAACTCAGTTGGTTTCTCTTTGTCTTGTCTTGTGTCCTTGCCAGATGAGGACTTTGAGGTGCTGATCGAGGATGATCTCGCCTTGTTGAGCAAGAGGTTTGGGCGGATGTACGAGAACCGCAAGAATGCAAGGTGGAGCTCGAGGATGTGCTATCGGTGCATAGCTTCATCGCCGAATGCCCTGAAGCCATGGAGATCAAGAACGACTACAAGGGCAAGCCCAAGTACGACTACAGCAAGCACCGCTCCCGGAACAACTACAAGGACAAGAGCAAGGACAAGGGTGAGAGAAGGCCCAAGAAGAGTAGCGGGTACAAGAAGAAGACAGCTCGAGCGATGGTTGCCGGAGCGAGTGACATCGAGTCCACATCAAGCGATGCTTCTTCTGACTCGAGCAGCGAGGAAGAGCAAGAATGGCGCAAGGACAAGCGGCACACGGGCAAGAACTTCACCGGCCTAAGCTTCGTTGCACAAGGTGGCTTTTGCGGCATGGCACACTCCAAGAAGGGTGGGAAGCACAACTCGGATTCGAACTCCGACTCCGAGGAAGAGGTACAACATGATCCCAACTTCTTGCTAGAGGAGAATGCTAGGCTCAATGAGTTGCTTGATAACCGTGATGATGTGCTTAGGAAGACCAACAAGGAGAAGAAAGAATTTAGATCTCTGTTGGGTGATGCTAAGGACAAGATAGTTGAGCTTGAGTCCTTATTGGTTGATGCTAGAAATGAGATAGGCTCTTTGAAATCTGCTCTTGTTGTGTCCGATGAGATTGATTGTAGTGATTGCAATGTGTTTCTTGCTGATTTGACTGCTCTCAAGGAGAAGCATGCCTCTACTCTTGAGGAACTAGATGTGATTAGGATTGAGTGTGATGAATTGATATCTAGACCAGCTTTGTTAGGTGCTTGCACTTCATGTCCTGTGTTGCATGCTAGGCTAGATGAATCTCACACTAGAATAGTTTCTCTTGAGGCGGCATTGAAAGCTCATCTTCCTACATCATGCTCTACCTGTGAATTGCATGCTTTGAAAAACATGGAACTTGCACACTATGTTGATCGTCTACAGGATAAGAATGATGAATTGAGAAAAATGATGGGGTGGTTGTCTGGGCATGAGCCACAATTGAGTTTGATGTTGGCTCAGTTCAAGAGGTTTGATGGTCTGGTGTTGGGTGCTGACAAGTGTGGTGAGAAGAGTGGTGAGGGAGAAGAGAAAGCTGGAGAGATTCCTATTCCACCACATACCACACCGATGAACAAATTTGCACCCAAGCCAAACCACTTCAGAAACAAGCTGGACACAACACCAGATCCACCAGTGTTCCCCCACAAGTCTGAAAACTACCAAAAACCCATCAAGTTTGTGAGCACCCAAGGGAGTGTCTTTGATGGGAAGTCAGGAGAGAAGGCTGTTGAGAAGCCCACAGAAAAGCCACCACCTAAGCCACAGCCGATCCGCTTCCATTGTGAGTATTGTGGGAGGGATGGGCATAAGGATGAGTTCTGTTTCAGGAGGAAGAAGGATGAGAGGTTTGCTAGGGAGATGGCAAACAAGGATAGGTATCACCTTTCTCGTGGTGTGCCTGAGCCTCGTAGAGGGCCTCTACCTAGAGGTGAGGTGTTTGTGCATACTGTTCCCACTCGTGGAGGTGGAGGTGGTTTTCCCTAGAGAGATAGGCGTGTTTGGTTTGGGCGTGGTGAGTTGGCTCGACATGCTCCTTCTCGTGATCGTTACGAGTTTGGGAGGCACGATCGGAGCTTTGGGTCTCAAATGGACTACGGGCCACGTTTTCCCTTCGTGGTGCGCGTACTCCTCCAGTGAGACGTGACAGGTCCTTTGGTGGTAGGCGTGAGAGGGCTCCGCCTAGGGGTTTTGGTATGATGGACTTTGCTAACCCTTCTTTTGAGCAAATGGCTCGACACTGGTTTGACTCTTTTGGTACTAACCCCAGTGTTGAGTCGCTTGCTCACTCTCATCCTCGTTTTTGATTGCAGGTGGGAGGCTTGGAGCGCTTTTGGTTGATCGACTCCGGTTGCTCACGACACATGACTGGAGATCGTGGGTGGTTCTCCAGCCTCACCCTGGTGAGTACGAGGGAGTACATCACTTTCGGGGACAATGGGAGAGGACGAGTGCTTGCTGAAGGTATGGTGAAGGTGAGTAGCAAGGTGACCTTAAGAAGTGTGGCTTTGGTCAAGTCACTTGGTTTTAACCTGTTGTCAGTATCTCAGTTACTTGACGAAGGTTTTGAGGTTCATTTTAAGTCGGGCGCTTCTCGTGTGCTTGATTCTCGAGGTGATCTTGTCTGTACGATCGTCCCCGAGGGTCAAATTTTTCGTGCTGATTTTTCCCAGTCTGTTGGTCCTCCTCAATGCTTTGTTGCTGGCGTTTCGGTCGAGCTTTGGAAATGGCATAGGAGGTTGGGACACTTGAGCTTTGAGTTGCTTTCCCGCTTGAGTGGTCTTGATCTTGTCCAAGGATTGCCTAAGTTGAAATTCGAGAAGGATTTGGTTTGTGCTTCTTGTCGGCATGGAAAGATTATTGCTGCTTCTCACACCCCTCTGATTGCGGTCATGACCGAGTGACCTTGTGAGCTGTTGCACATGGATTTGGTTGGGCCAGCTCGAGTTCGCTCTGCGGGTGGGAAGTGGTATGTACTTGTTGTGGTTGATGATTTTTCGAGTTACTCTTGGGTTTTCTTTTTGGAAGATAAGAGCGAGACATTTGGCTTTGTTCGGGACTTGATCTTGAGGTTGAAGAATGAGAGACATGGTGATGCCATTCGAGCTATACGTAGTGACAATGGCACAGAATTCAAGAACTCTCATTTTGATGCCTTTTGCAGTGATCTTGGTCTTGATCATCAGTATTCTTCTCCATACGTCGCCTGCCAGAATGGCGTAGTGGAGAGGAACAACCGGACCCTTTGTGAGATGGCCAGGACGATGCTTGATGAGCACAGGACTCCTAGGCGTTTCTGGGCCGAGGTGGTCAATACCGCTTGCTATGTCTCAAGTCGCATCTTTCTTCGTGCTTTCAAGAAGAAGACCTCTTATGAGCTGATGCATGTCCGGCAACCCAAGGTGAGTCACTTTAGAGCTTTTAGTTGCAAGTGTTTCATTCTGAAGAAGGGCAAGTTGGATAAGTTCGAGTCTAGATATTCGATGGTATCTTTCTCGGTTATGTGATTCACTCTAGAGCATAACGTGTGCTCAACCTTGACACTAACCGAATCATGGAGACTTGCGAGGTAACCTTCGACGAGACACAACCATTTAGCTCTTCTGCTTTTGAGTGTGCAGGTGATGAGGAGATTGGAGCGAGGATCTTTGAGGATGAGAAGGATGGAGATGGAGACGACGATGATGATGGTGGTGATGCTCCCGTGGCTGATCGTGTACAAGCTACTTCCACTACTACGATGACGATCGAGGATGGACCATCCCCTACACCCACTACGACTGAGGCTGTTCGAGTGGAGGCTGCTACTGAGGGGGAGATTGTGTCCAGGCGAGAGGCTCCCCGCTGTGTACAGGTGGATCACCCACCGACGACGATCATAGGTGACCTTCATGAACGCACTACACGGTCAAGGTCAAGGAACACTTCTCATTTTGCTCACTCTGCTTTTGTTGCTTCTTTCGAGTCCAAAGATATTTGACACGCTTTGTCTGACGAGAATTGGGTGAATTCCATGCATGAGGAGTTGGAGAATTTTGAGAGAAATCAAGTTTGGGTGTTAGTCGATCCACCACCAAATTGTCGTCCCATTAGTACCAAGTGGGTGTGGAAGAACAAATAGGGTGAGAATGGGATGGTTGTGAGAAACAAGTCGAGGTTGGTAGCTCAGGGGTTCAACCAGAAAGAGGGTATAGATTATGAGGAGATATTCGCTCCTGTGGCCCGTTTGGAGGCAATTAGGATCCTTCTAGCCTTTGTCGTGGCTAAAGGGTTCAAGTTGTACCAAATGGACGTGAAGAGTGCTTTCTTGAATGGGGTGATAGAGGAATAAGTGTATGTGAGGCAACCCCCGGGGTTTGAGAGCGAGAAATACCCACACCGTGTATAGAAACTCCAGAGAGCACTCTATGGGTTGAAACAGGCACCTAGAGCTTGGTATGGCAGGTTGAGAGGCTTTTTTCTGAGTAAGTGGTTTGTGATGGGCACAGTCGATAAGACCTTGTTTCTCCTTAAGCATGGGAATGACCTTTTGACTGTTCAGATATACGTGGATGACATAATCTTTGGTGGCTCTTCTCATGATCTTGTTGCCAGATTTGCAGATGACATGAGCAGGGAATTTGAGATGTCCATGATGGGCGAGCTGCAGTTTTTCCTAGGACTCTAGATCAAGCAGTGCAAGGACGTGACGTTTGTACATCAGGCGAAGTACACCAGGGACATGGTGAAGAAGTTTGGCATGAACGACTCTAAGCCGCTGACTACACTGATGGGTACCACTACGGCTTTGGACGCGGATGAGGATGGCGCAGCCGTGGACCAGAAGGAGTACCGGAGCATGATCGGCTCCCTCCTCTACTTGACGGCGACGAGGCCGGACATACAGTTCAGTTTGTGTCTATGCGCTCGTTTTCAGGCTTCACCGAGGACTTCACATCGACAGGCCGTCAAGCGGATTTTCAGGTACTTGAACTACACTCCTGAGTTTGGTCTTTGGTATTCTGCCTCCTCAACACTCAGACTTCACGGGTACTCCGATGCTGATTTTGCTGGGTGTCGATTGGACCGCAAGTCTACCTCTGGATGTTGTCAGTTCCTTGGTTCTTCTTTGGTCTCTTGGTCATCTCGCAAGCAATCTAGTGTAGTCCAGTCCACTACAGAGGCTGAGTATGTAGCTGCTGCTAGTTGTTGTTCCCAGCTTTTATGGATGACCTACATTATGAGCGATTTTGGTGAGTAGTGCTCCCAGGTTCCACTCTTTTGTGACAGTACCAGTGCCATAAGTGTAGCCAAAAACCCAGTCCTTCACTCCAAAACGAAACACATAGAAGTGAGATACCACTTTCTGAGGGACAATGTTGAGAAGGGAAACATATCCTTGTCCTATGTACCTACCCAAGATCAGCTAGCCGACATATTCACCAAACCACTTGACCAAGTCACTTTCACTCGCTTGCGGGGTGAACTTGGAGTGTGCTTTCTTTTCTAGCTGGGTCTTGGAGCTTCTCATGTATATATGTGATATATGTTTCATTTTGTTGCATTCCATGCATGCATTTTACTTTCTGTACAAAACCTGGTAGGATAGCCATCTTTGGATCACTTGTGCTAGGAAAAGTTTCTCTTATATGCTTTGATCACTGATGTGCTATGTATGAGATATGTGCATGTTTGGTAAATGGTGATGTGAATGCTATGCTCTTGATGGTTTTTCCATATATATATGATGAGATAGCTTTATGTTTGTGAAAATGATAAAATTGCTTCACTCATGAGTAGATGCTTGTTTATGATCAATTTGTGCTCAAATGCCTATATCATGTTTAGTTTGTGCTTGAGTATCATGTTCTCCTTGCTTGGGGTCAAAGACCTTTTTGTCATTGTAAATGTTTAGCCCATTTGTTCACTTGTGGAGGAGCATAAGCTTCTTTTTGCCACAAAGGTATTTCATGTACCATGTTTAAACTTGAAAATAAAATTGGTGTATGAATTGCCTTATGCTTGAAAAATGAGCTCCTAATCATGTTTTTATGTTTTTGATATTCATATCTTGGGTGCTAAACCGCTGCATGTTGTCCACCATGAGAAGTCTCATTTTAAGAAGTAGACACATGGCTCGGTGCCTTTAACATGACTTGAGTAGCTTGTGGGCGTTTACCATGATCTTGTGATGAGAATTTGTGATCTTGTATAAACTTTGGATGATCTAGTGTATTTGTGTTCAAATTGCCATGGATAGGGCTTTGCTCATGAGATAAATGTTTCTTTGTAAAAAATTTGCTTCAAATTGCTTTTGGCCATGTCACATGCTTATATATCTCTACCTTCTTGATGGCAATGTGCTAACTACACCATGTCTACTTTGCTTGCTCTATGTCTCATTTGTAGCATTTTGTTGTGCTCTTTGTATATTTGAGAAGCTTGGTAGATTGTATATATGCTTTGACATGCATTTTTCATGAAAACAAGGGGAAGAGTTTCATGTACCTTGATTCATGCATTGTCAACAAGGGGGAGAAGTTTGTGAGATATGTATGATAGGGGGAGATTTTGTGGAAAATTGGTATGCATTTGTGAGATGTTGCATGTGAGGAGAAAAATTGAGAAGAAGAGGTTGCTTTTGCTCAGGGGGAGTTTGCATATGTGTAGGGGGAGATCCTTTGGTTTTCCTGAGTTTTGTGCTTTCTGGTGTGCTCTTGGTGAGCTTTGTTTGTCTCGGCTGTGTTGAGCCGTTGCCCTTGCCTTAGCTGGCCGAGACTTGGTTTGGCGAGTGATCGTGTTTTTTGCTTGTTCTTTGGCTTTGGATCACTTGCTTGGAGGTTTGTATTCGTGGTTGTTTTCTTTTCTTTTTCTCTATGTTGGTTACTATGGGTGTTGTCAATGCACTCATCAAGGGGGAGATTGAGGACCAGGTGTGTCCGAGGACCAGTGGAGGGTCGCTCCTTAGTGATGAGTGATTGACAATGTTGTGTGGACTGATGCTTGGCTAAGTGTGCAGGTACAGATTGCGGCTTGACTCGTGTTGGTGCAGGTGAAGAACAAGTGCGAAAGGCCTTAGCCGTGGCGGCCTCCGGGTGATGCAGAGGCAAGTAGGCTTGGTTCGATGGACCTGGTGGCCGATGGGGTCAAGTGCGAGTCGTGCGGTGCAAGACTAGCGGGCTAAAATCGTGAACATGGGCCGGTGCAAGGAAGCGGATCGAGCCTGAAGCTTGCACGCGGGGTTTGTTTGTTTGCCCAAAAAACCATCGGTGGACGATTCCTTGGTTTGGGCCTCAAAACCAAGCCCGAAGGCCCGGTGCAACGGAGATGGTGATCCGGGAGCATCGGGAAGCTTCGAGGCGGAGGGCACATGGCGTGATCGCGGGGTTTGCGTCGATGCGAAGCATAGCCGCGGTGGAAGCATGTCCGCTCGATGAAGACTAGACCATATTGTCCCTGAGGGGTGTGTTGTAGGGGTAGCGTGGTCATTTACCTACTCCGGTGGACTTCGTATAAATAGCGGAGAGGTGGATGGCATCTCTCTCTCTCTCTTGGACTCTAGGGTTTCCTTCCCCGGTAGATTGCTCTGGACTGCTTCTTTTTGTCTGTATTCCTTAGGCTAGATTCTTGTATAGACTCTGACCTCTGGTTGTATGGAAGCATTCGGCGTTGCGGTGATTTCCTAGCTCTTTGTGATTTTCGTGTCTTTTTCAGAGCTATTTTTGGGGTGTTTTATTCTTCGCTCGATTCGTGGATTTGAGGGCGTTTCTTCTCCGATTTCTTTGTGGGCATCATGGGTGGATGCCTTGCGCATCTTTGTGTGTGATCTTGACCCCTCAAACGCCAGGAAACACCTTCGATTCATGAGTTTTTGGTCGGAGCCCGAGTTCTTGGTTTGGTTCATGTGATCCGCGATTCCCCGTGATTTAGGGAGTTAGAGGTCGAGATTTTTGGGGCATACGTCACCTAGTGACGCTTCACATCTCCCTCAAATCTTATCTCAAGAGCTCAAGTCGTTTGGGAGATTCGGTGATTGATTTGGAGGGTTGACTTCGCGGGGTCGTGTTGTTCCTGCTCTGTTCGTGAGCCGCAGACAGTCCGCGGGGCTGAGGCGGACAGTCCGCATGACTTGTGTTCGTCGCAGTTCGTCGCGTGTTCGTGCGCGTCCGCATTTCGATCCATTTTAGCCCTAGGGTTTTGTTGCAAGCGGTTTGCAGACAGTCCGTGAGTTCTTCATGGACGGTCCGTGTGGCCAAGTTTTTGTCTGGGGTGGAGCTGAGTTTGTCTGGGGTTTTCAGCGAGTTTGTCGGACGGTCCGCAAGGCCTCCACGGACGGTCCGCGACACTGGCGAACAGTCCACGTGGCACCTTCGGACAGTCCGAATTTCCCAACGCATATCTGGTGGTTCTGTTGCATTTTCCGGACAGTCCGAGCAGTTCCTGCGGACAGTCCGCCATACCATAACGGATTGTCCGCCCGTACTGCACGGACAGTCCACGCTGGCTTTTCCAGAATTGGCCAAGTTCTTTGATTCTTGTCTTGTGCTTCCGCGGTTTGATTCAAGGCTTGTCTCTAGGACCTGTAGGTTTGTGTGTGCCTAGTCTAGAGCTTCTCTGGTGTGTGTGAGTACTCGGAGTGGCAATCGGGGTATAGGCCGAGTTCGACCAACGGGAAGAATTTTTATTGGCTCCCATTCACTCCCCCCTCTCTGGTCGCCTATTCGGTCCTTCATAAAATCACCAAGAAAAGAGGCACAAAGACCTCATGTGTGATACCCAACAAGAATCCCTCCAAGAAACCCCTCAAACAAGCCACCACGAAAATCCCCAAAAAGAGCTTCGAAAATCACCAAAAGGGAAAATGTCGGGAGACAAAGAGAGACAAGATGAACCACGCCGAAGCTTCAATACATGCCATGAAAGGTTCATACAAGGTCTAGCAAGCCGCCCGACCATCTAACCCTCTCACAAGATCTCTCGTGAAGCTCTCAAGCTAGGCCTAAGGAATAGAAAGGAGGAAAGCAAATGAACTAGAGTTCCAAGAGGTGGCTGCCATCTCCCCTCACTTGTGTTTATATGGAGGGCAACCAATGACCAAACTACCCCTACTTACTTAACTTAAGATACACGCCCACCAAGGGCACTTTGGGAACTTCGATTGTTTTCTCCATCAGACGGACGTCTGCTGTCCGCAATCCGCTTCATCTCCACGCAAGCCTCACGATCACGCCGCGTGTCCTCCGCTTCGAAGCTTCTCGATGCGCTGCGAGCCAGGCGGTCAGACCGCACCTCCTTGGTGGTGAGACCGGCCTCCCCCAGTCACTCCTTGTCGGGCGGTCAAACCGCCCCTCCTTGGCTGTTAGACCGGCCTTGGCAGGCTGGTTCGCCCCGTTGAGCCTTCGGCCTTGGCTTTGTGGCTCAGCCAAGTAACCCAGTGGTGTTGTGGCCAAACCACTGCAAACCCCGCGTGCAAGCTTCAGTTGTTAGCTGCTACCTTGCACCGGCTCCATCCCTCTCGACGTCGTCTTGCTCTTCTTGCCAGCGTACGGTCTGCACTTGATCCCGTCGGCCAGTAGGTACCTCGATCGAAGCCTACTTGTCTCTCCGCTCCTGGGAGGTCACACGGACATAGACCTTTCGCACTTGATCTTCACCAGCACCACGCGAATCAAGCCGCAACCTGCACCTGCAATACTAGGCTAAGAGTCAGTCCACACAACGTTGTCAATCACTCATCACCAAGGTGTGACCATCCACCGGTCCTCGGACCACACAGCTCCTCAGATATGACAAACTTTGCCATTCTTTTAAATACAAGAGAATGGGCTTCTTCAAGATATCCTTGACATCAAGGTTGACGCAACTGAAACCCCTATCATTCACTGATATGGCATGAAATCCGTGCCATAGATGACTAAAGTTGCTAGGTAGTTGTAGTGTCGATTTGTGAAAGTTGAACATTGTTGTTCTATTAGCCCATGCCAGTTTGAAATAAGCAAAGTTTGGGTGGTCTTTACAGCTTGCTTGCTGTGCAATTCCCATACCTTACTGAAACCAACTATAGCCAGGATTAAGAAAATAAGACATAATTGGATAGAAGCGACTATAACCAGGATAGAGACGAATGGGCCACAATTGGATAGAAAGGCTAGCAAGATAGAGTGTAATAGCTTCTTCAGGTTTTGGGGGTTTAGGCTTTCATTACCTTATTTTAGATACCAGGATACAATGGCGAATGTGTGAAAAAGTAAGGCATAAGGTAGTGTCATTGATTGCTTCCTTTATGCTGGTTAAGCCTGATACTAGAAATAGAATTGTCCATTATGTCTATAGGGATATTTTTCATATCTCCTATATTGACAGATGCAAACTGTAGTCTGTAAGACTGACCTTACATTTAAGACATGATTATTAACTTTTTTTGCTTCTGCATATATTCTGCTTGTCATGTTTGTGGTTGGAAATGATTTTATGTTTGTGATTTGGACTAGCTTCAAACTGATTCCCTATTAGTTTTCTTTATCAGGCTGAGCTGTGCACGGTTGAAGGTTTGGTTAAGGAAAGAACACAGTGTGCTCCTACTGGCTACTATTTCATTCCAATATATGACAAGGAATCCTTGTGTTTGCTGCTTGCTTTTAGTCATGGGTTATCTTTATAAGTGTCCTCATTTTGTTTTTATATTTTACTGTGAGTAGAAAAAGGGTTAAATGGAACTACCCTCTCCAGTCACGGAATGTGCGACATTTTGGGTAGCGTGTAGTCAGCCTGTTTAAACTTTGACTATCAATATCCTTTAGAATATTCTATAAGCTTTTGAAATATAAGCTTTTGTAAATAGTTTAGCTAGATTTTCCTTTGAAAAGCAGTTTCATAGTATTACATTATTGCTATATTTTGCACATACTCTTAATTTTGTGACTGGAGGAAGCCTAATGAATGTTACAAAAGGTCGATGTTGAAACAAGCAACTACTAGGTAATAGCCCATGCTTTGCAATGGGCATAAAAATAATACCCTTAGGTATAATAATTCTTTCAAATTAAACATCTACAGATCAAATTAAGCTTTTTCAAATAATATTGGATGTAAAAAAATCAATTAGAGTAAAATAAATCCATTATATAGTATAATAATATTTTGATATATCCGGTGCTGCGCTTATATTAAATCTATACAGATCAAAATAAGGTTTTTCAAATAAAATTGGATGTCAAAAATCAATTAGAGTAAAATAAATCAAATCCATTATAGTAAAATAATATTTTGATATTTCCTGTGCTGCACTTATATAAAAATGGAAATTTTCATTCTATGTAAAAATATAATGATCAATTAGTTCTTGTTCCTACTCCGTACGTCCTTTGACATGCGCCGCTCATTTCCTCTTTTTTTTATCGTTCTACCTTATCCAGTCGGACGGTCCTTCAACCCCTTTTCCTTCTACCGCATCTCCCCGCCGCCCATTCCAGAAACTGCGACGCACAGCGCTCCACTTCGGCCTGCCACCACCATGCTATGGCTCCCTTGACCGGCCTAGCAGGGATATTTAACTTTTTAGCACTATAATGGATGATCACTCCTCAGATAGCATCGTAACAGTTCTCACTATTTTTACCACACAACGAAGAAACAAGTTACAAAAATATCATATTTGCTCATCTGTTATAATGTAAAAAGTTAAATATCTGGACCTAGCACCTCATGTCACCTGGCTCCCTGATCCCCCCCGCCACTGCATGGCATCATTCCTCCCTCCTTTCTTGCGGTCAGGCTCGCGGCAGGGACAAGTGGACCGGGCCTGCGTTGATCCTCTGGCCTTAGTGCCGCGTAGGGCTTCGACGACTGAGCCCTGCCGTGACCACACCGCACCTGCCCATGATGGCATGGTTATTAGTGGGGTTCAGCTTGCGTGGCCGTGCGGCGTGCCCCGCCCCTGCCTAGATCTGCAGTGGCTGCCGGCTCCGGGGTTCGTGCCTAGTGTCGACGCTGCCTTACTGGATTATTAGTGGTAGATTTTGTGACTGAAGAAAGTAGTTAAGCTCATAATTTTTATATCATCCCCTATTACCACCAGAATAAATTTTGATATTCTTCCATGTTGCCACTAAAAAGCTTTTTTTTCTTCTGTCACCCACAGGGTTCGTACATGGTCAGAGTTAAGGGGCCCAAGGGATGGTCATGGAAGCCTGACACTGTAATGGCACCTTGACTGAATCTGTCATTTGTTTGGGTTTTTTTCTTTATGTCTTTACTCTTTACTAAGTACTAAGCCCCTCTGTCCTTTTTCTGGGTGACATATATGTTCACCTAAAACTTCAAGTTCCTGTTGTCATCGATCACAATGGGTCTAATGGAAATGCATATATAAATTTCCAATTCACTGGGTTTGTTTCTTCACGCATTTAGTTTGTTTTCTGTATGAACAAGACTTACAAGAGCCACACTGAAATGTCAGTTGTTAATACATGTCTACACCATGCAGGTTTATCATATCGGGTAAAGTAGTAGGCGTTGTTGGTTGTGAGAACTGCTCAAAAAGGGGAGGATCTTTAGATGTGAAAGTCATTTTCTATGGCATTACAGATTACGCACTTCTCATCCTGATTATGATATCGAGTTGAGAGGCTAACCAAAGGTTAGGATAATATATGCTTTCCCTTGGATTGACTGATGTAATAATGATCTTATTGTCTTATGCACTACATATTACTATATACCGGTTGACTTGTGATTTGGAAATGTTGTGGCAGATGTCTTCCTTTTATTTTGATACAACATCTATGGCACTGTGGTTGCACGGGTTTGGAAGAAATTGGTTCTGTTTGATTGATAATAATAACTAGCACTGCAACCGTATGGTTGCATATCCCTTTTTAAATTTGGTTAGCTTTGTTTAGCAAATTCTTACATCAAACATATTCTATGAATTTTATTTGCCAGGGAAATCTGATATTGGGCGTCCACCAGTACTTACATTCAAATGATGTAACAGAGATCCCTTGCCCACAAGGTTTTTGTGATGCGCCCAGGGAAGGTGCTCTTTGCCATGCAGTATCTGGTGCTGATGGGAAGTTCAAGTTTAGATCACTACCTTGTGGTAAGTTGATAACTTATACAACCAATAAAATGTCATCGTAGTGCAATACAATCATTATGTCAAATTTCTTGGTGAAATCTGTTTGGAATTTCTTGTTGAGATGTGTACTTGTGATGTCTTCAAGTGCATCAACACATCAACTATTGTTCTACATACCTTTGCTCATCTAACTGAAAGTAATTATCTTCCAAGTGAGAAAATATACCACAAACTAAACACTAGCATTGGGCACAAGTTTTCGGGTTGTGTTACGGTTATTTCTCTGCTTCTTAAGAATTCAATTTGATAATTTAATTCATATGCTCTGTTTTTGTTTATTATCTTCCCCCTGAATTGTTCTATTCTATAATCACTAACTTCTTAGCAAATCATTGTATATATTTATTTAGGTTACTAGATTTTCTGTTGGAGGGTGTGTTATTTATGGTTATGGTGTTGGTGTGGAGGGTGCAAATGTTAAGAATGTTGTACATATAGCATTGTGTACTACAGACTTGATCAGGTACTAAACTGGTTTTATTCAATAAAATCTAGCACACATGTTGATATTTGAAGTCTCTTACTCATCTTGATGCCACCTTCTCTTTGTATGCATTCACACACATATCTGTTTCTTTTTCTGTTACAAACTCACAGAGTCACATTAGTCATTCTACGACTTGGTTTCTTAGCTAGTGAATTCAATACCATGGTTGTGGCGCAACAGGTTGCAGGATGATAATACTGCTTACGCATTCATTATTAATTGCACAGTTAGTAAGCTACTGAAGGGAAGATACAATTATGAACTCAGTTTAGCGGTCATTATACATCTCACATAGAACCTGCAAGTTTATGCTCTTATGAAGAGGGTCTGATCATAATTTTGCTGCAAAAGAAAGTCACGTCATAGGATGCCTGTGGAATTGTTGATCATGAATTAACTCACCTTTCTTTTGCCAAATGTTGTACGCATCCTTTTCCCATAAAGTTACTGAAGATGGCATTATTTGTTCCAGGGCCTACACCATTGTGCGTTGGTGAGTCGAGAGTTGCAAAGATTGCTGTAAGCCTCCAAAGAACCCAATTTGTTACTTCTGAATGACTATAGTCTGCATATGGTTGCCAAGCAAGGAACACCATGCCACTATGACCTCTAGATGACCAGATGATGCACCGCCGTAGACCCGAGGGACTCCATCTACACTACTAGGGAATGAGGCTTTCGTCCCAGGCAAAATTTGACATTAGTACCGGTTTTTTTTCCCTCGGTACTAATGTTAAGTAGAACCGGTACTAATGTCCTGTGCCAAAAAGGAGGCCTGCGGAGCCATCCCGTGACAAACATTAGTACCGGCCCGTATTCAGCACCGGTAATGTCCCACATTAGTATTGGTGCTAAATACGGGCCTGTACTAATGTGAGCGACGGACATTAGTGCCGGTTTACGAACCGGTGCTAATGTAGCCACATTAGTACCGGTTCGTAATACAGGACGATACTGATGTGCAATGGCTATATCTCAGCTTCTTCCTCCTCCAGCCCAAGCCCCCCTTCACTTCTCCACTTCGAGCTCCTCCTTCTCCATGGCACCCTAGAGGAGCTTTTGCTGGATTTGCGACAATTTCTCGATGATTTCACTCATTGAAGTGGTCTAGAAGTTAGTTACTTCATCCTCCCTTGACTCATGCTTATTTTGTTGAGTTTCATTGGTTGAAATTGGAGTATTTATTTTGTCTACGTTCTAATAGAATTGATTGAAATAGATGTGCCGTGTTAGTTGGATGAGATGTTGTATATGATGATACAAATTAATTTTTTCATTATTTTTTATATAAATAAATATATTAAATGCTTTAGATGTACTTACTAAGAGAAATGACTAGAATATTAATACTATAATTAAAGAAATAATTTATTTGTCAGAATAATAGTTTGCTTATTATAAAAATAATTTAATTAGAAATGTAGTTTTGTCATTATAAAAAATGTTTTCTCCATAGAAAAATGTTTTGCTCATAAGAAAAACATTTTCTTAGGAAGAAAAATAGTTTCCTTATTAGAAAATAGTTTTCTTCATTACCAAAATGGTTTTTTCTCATTAGAAAATTAGGAAGCACTTTATACTTGATGTGGAATATAGATTTAAGTAGTTTGAATTTGTGTAACATAGTCTTGCATTCATTTAAACACTAGTACTGAGTCAAAAATGGTTTCCTTATTACAATAGTAATTTCATAGTTAGAAAAATAGTTTCCTCAATAGAAAAATAGTTTTCTTCATTAGAAAAATTGATTGCTCATTAGAAAATTAGTAAAAAGTTTATATTTCATGTGGAATACAGATTTGAACAGATTGAATTTATGTAACATAATCTTGCCTTCATTTAAACACTAGTACCTCATTAGAAAAATGATTTCCTCATTACAATAATAATTTCTTAGTTAGAAAAAGAGTTTCCTCATTAGAAAAATAGTTTTCTTCGTTAGAAAAATTATTTGCTCATTAGAAAATTAGGAAAAAATTTATATTTCATGTGGAATATGGATTTAAACACTATGAATTAGTGTAACATAATCTTGAATTTGTTACATGATAATAATATATTTTGTTCGGTGATACTTTATATGTAGATGGACCGGCAATAGATGTACAACGACAAGAGAATATTCAATGAATTCATTAATGGGCTTCGTGGATTTCTAGAAGTAGCAGAATCCAACAAGCCCCTGTCCGGTTTCATTATTTGTCCATGCAGAAAGTGCAGGAATTTGAAGGATTTCTCAACAATAAAAACTCTTCACGATCACCTATACAAATGGGGATTCATGCCAAACTATTTTGTTTGGACAAAACATGGGGAGGGAGGGGTTATAATGGAAGATGACGAAGAAGAAGATGACAATATTCCTGATTGGACTAAAGAAGGTGCCTTTGCAATGGGAGATGATCCAACGGGTGATGATGATGTCGCAATGGGAGAGCCTGAACAAGGAGAAGATGAGCCACTCGATGATCTAGGTCACGTCTTGTGAGAGAATAAGGAAGATTGCGAAAAGGTGAAGGAGGCAAAGAAGTTTGAGCATATGTTAGAAGATCACAAGAAACCATTGTACCCAGATTGCAAAGAGGGGCATAAGAAGTAGGGTAGCACATTGGAAATGCTGCAATGGAAGGCTAAACATGGAGTTTCTGACAAGGGCTTTGATGATTTAATGATCATAAAGGACATGCTTCCAGAGGAGAACGAATTGCCGGAGTCAACGTACGAAGCTAAAAAGGTTGTTTGTCCTCTGAGTTTGGAGGTTCAAAAGATACATGCGTGCCCTAATGACTGTATCCTTTACCGAGGTGAAGAATATGAGAACTTGGAGGCTTGTCCTGTGTGCGGAGCGCAGCGTTATAAGATCCCACGAGATGACCCTTACGATGTTGAGGGGGAGAAGTAGCAGAAGAAGAAGAAAATTCCTGCTAAGGTAATGTGGTACTTTCCAGTGATACCACGACTGAAGCGTTTAATCAAGTGTAAGGCTAATGCAAAGTTGATGCGTTGGCACAAAGAAGATCGTAAAGAAGATGACAAGATCAGACATACAGCTGATGGGTCGCAATGGAGACTAATTGATAGAGAATTCCCCGACTTTTCACAATACGTAAGGAACATTCGGTTTGGTTTAAGTACGGATGGATTCAATCCATTCGGTGAGTTCAGTAGCGGTCATAGCACTTGGCATGTGACCTTATGCATATTCAACCTTCCGCCATGGCTGTGCATGAAAAAGAAGTTCATCATGATGCCAATAATCATCCAAGGCCCAAAGCAGCCAGGTAATGACATTGATGTTTATCTGAGACTGTTGGTTGAGGATCTTAAAATGTTATGGAAGAAAGAAGGTGTACCTGTGTGGGATGAGGACAAACAGGAGACCTTCAATCTACGAGCATTGCTATTTGTCACCATCAATGATTGGCCGGCACTTGGTAATCTATCAGGACAAACAAACAAGGGATACCGAGCATGCACGCACTGTTTAGATGATACTTGCAATATGTATCTAAAACACAGTAAAAAGATTGTGTATTTGGGCCATCGTCGATTTCTTCCTCCTAAGCACCCGTTAAGAGAAGAAGGAAAAAAGCATTTTGAAGGTGTTGGAGAAAAATGTAAAAAACCAGTGCACCGTGATGGTAAACTTGTATTTTCTATAGTGAAAGATTTGAAGGTAGTGTTTGGGAAGGCTTCTGGTGCCTAATCTGTTCCAAACGACAAGTATGGACGTGCACCCATGTGGAAGAAGAAGTCGATATTTTTTGAGCTTTCTTATTGGGAAATCCTTGAGGTTCGCAATGCCATTGATGTGATGCATGTGATGAAGAATTTTTGTGTGAACTTTCTTGGCCACCTAGGTGTATACGGAAAGCCAAAAGATACATTTGAAGCTCGTCGGGATCTTAAATTTATGAAACAACGAGAAAGCATGCATCCCGAAAAGAGAGATAAGGGAAATTGGTTGGCCCCTGCTAGTTACACCCTCAGTAAGGAAGAGAAGAAGATGATGTTTGATTGTTTGAACAGTATCAAGATCCCGACGGGCTACTCCTCAAATATTCAACGAATAGTAAATTACAAAGAGAAAAATTTCATAAATCTGAAGGCTCATGACTGCCACGTGTTGATGACACAATTGCTACTTGTTGCACTAAGGGGTATTCTACCAGAGAATGTGAGATAGGCAGTCGTCAAGGTTTGGTCATTCCTCAACCAGATCACTCAGAAGGCAATCCATACAAATAACCTAGTGCAGTTGCAGAAAGATGTCGTGCAATGCCTCATCAGCTTTGAGATGATCTTTCCACCCTCTTTCTTTACTATCATGACCCACCTTCTAGTGCATCTAGTTGAAGAGATTGTTATCCTCGGGCCTGTGTATTTACACAACATGTTCCCTTTTGAGCGGTTGATGTCTGGTTACAAGAAGTATGTCTGTAATCGTACTCATCCCGAAGGAAGCATCGCAAAGGGATATGCTACAGAGGAGGTGATTGAGTTTTGTGTTGACTTTTTTGATGAGCTTGCTCTGATTGGACTCCCTGTATCACGCCATGAGGGGAGACTCAGGGGAAAGGGCACACTAGGGAAGAAATCTCGGTTGGATATGGATGAAACGTTATTTTGTACAGCACATTCCACTGTCCTACAACAATCATCCCTAGTGGCTCCATACAGGGAGGAGCACAAGTCCATTGTACGGGCCTCAAACAAAGGGAAGTCAGAGACCTGGATTACACGTCATCACAATGATAATTTTGCATCATGGTTGCGGAGAAAACTTATGGGTGATAACACTATTGGAGAGCAACTGCAATGGTTGGCTAGAAGTCCATCTATCTCAGTACTGACGTTCCAAGGATACGAGATAAACAGATACACATTCTGCACGAGAGCCCAAGACCAAAAGAGCACAAACCAAAACAGCGGTGTCCGTATAGATGCAACAGTCAACAAAGGAAAAGTACAAACATAATATGGTGTCATTGAATACATATGAGAATTGGACTACGGACCTTTAAAAATCCCTCTTTTTAGGTGTTAGTGGGTTAAAAACCCTGCAGGAGGTATAACGACAGACAAATTTGGGATGACAATAGTGGATCTCAACAAGATTGGATACAAAGACGAACCGTTCGTCCTAGCGAATGATGTGGCTCAAGATTTCTATGTGAAAGACATGTCGAGCAAACCACTAATAATAAAGAAGGGTGATGATAAGGGTGTTGTTAATAATGAGCCAAAGCGTCACATAGTTCTACCGGGAAAAAGAAAAATCGTTGGAGTTGAGGATAAGAATGACATTTCAGAAGATTATGATCAATTCGATTGTGTTCCTCCATTTTCAGTAAAGATTGACCCAAGCATCCTATTAGCCGAAGAGGACACTCCATACCTACGTCGTGATCACAACCAAGGGACATTCGTGAAGAGGAAGATTGTTAATGTTGCATTAGATGATGATGTATAATAAGTTATATTAATTTGTGCTCATGTACCAAAGTATTGTAATATTTTAATGAACTAGTATTTTGGTACTTTATTAACAAAACTTTCAATTATTTCACTTTTTTTAGCATTATCGTATATTAAATAAAAATTTACGTAAAAACATACATGAGCAAGACTAAATCATGATTACTATATTAATTACACTCGATGTTCTATTTAAGAAAGATTTTGCATGAAAAAAATAAATTTATTTTCGTTTGTTAAAGTTAAGAACAAAAAAGATAATTTAGAAGATACTATTAGCTTAATGATAAGAAAATTTTAATTTTGATTGTTCATTTTAGGATATCATAGTATCTATGTAAAGAAAATTTACTAAACTTGTTCTGCCATTTTATGCATTGTATATGATTTACCATAAACAAACTATCAATATAGAAAATCAAAACAAAAAATAAAAGGAAAACAGTAGGCAACAAAATGAAAAGCACATTAGTACCGGTGCTAAACTAGCACCGGTACTAATGTGCTTCTCCATTTGGCGCGAAATGAAAAGCCACATAAGTACCGACCCGTACTAATGTGGGGAGGTATAAGGCGCGCGGCGCCCCCTTCTTCCCCAACACTTAGCCCCAATTTCCGCCTTTTCCTCTGCATTGCATCGGAACCGCCGGCGCCGCCGCCTCTCATTATCGTCTCCCTCGCGGACCGCCGGTCCGCCGCGCCCCGACGTCCACGCCGTCCTCGACCCCGCCATCGTCTCCCTCGTCGACGCTGCCCTCGATCCCCTGCACCGCCACCGCCACTGGTACGCGTACGTGTCCACGCCGCTGCGCGTCCCCGTCCACGCGCCCGCGCCACGCGCCATCCCACTGCTGTCGACACCGGCCAGCCCCACCGCTGTCGTCCCCGGCCACGCCCGCGCCGCGCGCCGTCCCCACCGCTGTCGTCCCTCCGGCCGGCCCGCCCACCCGCGCGCGCCGTCCACCACCGCCGTCGTCCATGCCTCGCTCCGCGCCGTGCCAGTACGGTCGACGCCATCGTCCCCGCCTCCGATCCACGCTGTGCCGGTCGACGCCGTCCTCGCCGCAGCGCGTCGCCGCCCTGCATATGTTCGGTTGGGGGCTGACATCAGCCCGATGGTGGCCGATGTCAGCCCCCATTTTTTTATATATGTTTTTTCATTAGATTTATAATTAGAAATATATATTTAGAATTATTAATAGATTTAGATTTAGATTTATTATTAGATTCAGAATCAGATTTATTATTAGATTCAGATTTAGATTGATTATTAGATTGAGATTTAGATTGATTATTAGATTCACATCTAGATTAATAATTAGATTTAGATTTAGATTTATTATAGATTTAGATTTAGATTTATTATTAGATTTAGGTTTGGATTTATTATTAGATTTAGATTTAGATTTATAATTAGATTTAGATTTAGATTTATTATTAGATTTAGATTTAGATTTAGAATTGGATTTAGATTTGGAATTAGATTTATATGTGGATGTACATGTTATTTATATGTGGATGTAAATGTCATTTATATGTGCATGTAAATGTTAGAATTAGATTTAGATTCCAATTTAGATTTTTATGTTTCAATTGCACACGTTCGACTCGAGTCGTTCGACTCGAGTCGTTCGACTCGAGTCGCTCGACTCGCTCGCCACGCTCCCGACTCGCTCGCCACACGGCGGCGACCGAAGCGGCCATGGCAGGGGAGGCCGCGGGGGAGCGAGCTGAGGAAAAGAGGCAATCGATCGAAAACTCGACGAGATGGGAACCAAAAATCTTATGAAGCTCGAATCCGTCGGAACCAGAAATCGATTCTGCCGAAACACAGAGGACGCGAGGCAACAGACGTTTCCGCGGGAAGCTCGAAAGACAGATTGCGATTGCGTTTGCGTTTGGGGAGGGGGAGGTGTACACGTAAGAGGTCTCGTATTATTTATTTATGGCTGTATGTATTACGTACCGTAGCGACTACGTAACACATCTGGAATGCCAGCGCCCAGCTTGAGGCGAGACCACCGGCGCAGCCACGACGTCGGTAACCGGATAGGCCTCGAAAGCCAACCATTGGCGCCAACTGCCTCCGAGCTCAGAACGGGTGGAGACCGGATGAGCCTCGAAAGCCCACCACCAGCACCAGCTACCCCCCAAGCCCAGAATTATACTCGTTCTGCTTACTTCTAGAAAAAAAGCCCTCCTCGTTTCTTGATATTAATTTATTTAAAAACAATTGATCATAATTATTGACACCAGCACGTGTTTCCACTAAAAACCAGCACGTGTTTAAAAACAAAAAGATATTTATTGACAAATGTTGTTATAAAAAATCATAATTATCAACAATTGATCATATAACACATGAAACAAGAGAATAAAGAATAATTAATAATATTTTCAAACTCCAAACTATCAAGACACGATGAATATATGTGTCCACAGCTCGGTGGCCGCGGTGACTCCAACAGCCAGCTCATCGGTCCGAGTGGGAATGTGCACATCTAAACAGCCTCTCGGACCACTAACAAATGCTCTAGTAAAAGTAGAAACATGCTCAAGGAAAAGCAACTTCAGCAATAATCTTTACTTCGGGTTCCTACTTTATCGAGTAGGGGCTATCCAACTTTTTGGACCTTAAATTTGATGTACTACTCCATCAACACATCCCTACTTGTATATGATATGTGGGACTCATCTGTCAGCAAGTAAGTTTTTTTCCTCCACCGCAATCTTCTCTCTCTAGCGCGATCTGCTCGTACTCAAGCTCCACATATCCAAGCTCGCAGTGTCGGTGTTGGAATGACCCATCCTCGAGCTTCATAAGGCCACGATAGAGAAGGGGCTTTGGCAGAAGAGGAAGGGCCTCGCGGTCGACCCTGATGGTGGTGGTTGCCCCCGCGATGGCGTCCGTTCTCGACCATTTCTCTATCTCCCTCTCGCACCATCTATCCACAGCTTTGCACCCTCGCCCATCCCCATCTAAGATAGCAAAGGTAAGCGGCAAAGGTATGACTCCCCTGTCCCTACCCCTGCATCTGATTCTGAGGACTCAAGCTCTGATTCTGAGCTCGAGTACTACGCCGGCCCAGCGTTCTTGAACGCTCCACACCGAGTGCTATCCCCAAGCCTGCCTTGCATATGCTCCGCCGCCCCAAGCTCCCTACGGATCCTGTATTGCTTTCTTGCTATTAGTTTGAAGAATGTGTTTTCCTTTTACATGTCTGCCTTAGGTTGTTAAATTTAATTTGCAGTGTGCAATTTTATAAACTTCATTGATTAGAATATTTTATTAACCTATTTTCACATGCCCTTTAAATTAACTCGTTCATGGAATTTTATTTTTGTTAAAGTTCAGTTCTTTTTAGGCTGGAATGTCGTAATGGTGAAAGGATTGGTTTAAAGCTTTTATTCTTCAATTTTGATGTCTATGATTTGCTGCATTGAAATGGTAATGATGAAATTTCGTTAGATATTTTGGTATTCAGTCAGAATTTTCATTCTTTAACTGCATTTATTCTCAAATGTTGTTTGAATTAACTACTTCGTGGGATTTGAATTTTATTAATGTTCAGTTCTTTCTAGTATGGAATATTGTAATTGGAAAGGATTGGTTTACAATGCCTCAATTTTGATGCTATGGTTTGCGGCATTGTAATGTCGTATTGTTTCTTTTGGAACTAGTTCTATCGGTTGCATGATTTTTTTTTGACGCTGCCTAGGAGATGAAGTAGGTTGAGGTCCTGCTGTCAAATCAGGGAAGAGGAGGAGGAACAAGAAGTGATGGAGAGTTGGAGAAGAGAGTAAGTGGACAGAAAGTTAAGCAACAGCTCCCTTCTTTATCCCAACTGGCTATGTTGCTGATGGCAAATCAGGACTAACTGTCTTTGTTGCTGACAGCAAATCAGGAAAGAGAGGAAGGAAGATGGAAGAGATGGAGGGACCGAGAAGAGAGTACCAGCCTTCTTATCCTAGCTGGCTCCGGTGCTGATGCCAAATAATGTAGAGGCAAGAGGTGGAGAGATGGAGAAGAGAGTAAGAGGACAGAAGAACATGCAGCAGCTGCCTCGATCCCATCTGGTGGATGTCCTGTGCTGCAAATGTGCAAGCAGCTGCAGTGGCAGTTGTTTTGGAAGAGGGAGGTGACCTTACATCTGGAAGGGTAGTTGATGTAATGCTGGCAAAAGCTTCTAGATGCACTTTTAAGTGGACTAGTTTTGTCACTGTATAAATGAATCAGCAGATAACAGGCTCTTACCAAAATTAGCAGAGCATAGAATGTTGTTCAGGTTCGCTTAAGTAGGTCCCAACACCAGTCTGAACCATCACTGTAATGGATATCTGGGATCAGTAAAGTTTTTCCTGTACTCTGTTAATAGCAATGTGCACTTATCGGATTCATGGAGTCCTTCTATTATATGGTACTTTTCCAATTCTGGAATTGATAACAGAGCTCGATTTTGTGATACCAATGGTTAAAACATTTACAATTACTGGGAAGAAACTGAGGACCGGAGTGGATGAGATTGGGCCAAAATGGAAGGTCATAAGATTCTGTGGAGCTTTGAATTGATGTCTGTTGTTGATGATTTACTGGTATGGTGATGATCCTACGAGTATACTGTGGCAACTGATTGGAATTCAACAAATTTTGGAGAATGAATCCTCGAACTATTTTATTCCATGTACATAGCTTTAACCAGGATGAGTCCCTCTATCCAAGAGGTTTTCTTCGGTACACAATACGACCTGTACAACTAGTTAGAAAAGGACTCGTATGTAATAGAAAAGGACCTATATGTAAGGATCAGACGGTTGAGATTAATTCTATACGACCGGTTTTTTAGCTGTCGTACGGTAGTATTCAAAGGGTCGTACTGGTAGTTAAAGGGTATTATCGGAAATATAAAATATCATTTTTGTAATATATAAAAACGGAGGGAGGAGGTGCGCACGGGTGGACCGGGTGGGTAGCGGGGTTTTTTTTTTCCTAAAACATATATCAACCAAATTACCATTTTACCCTTAGAGAAAAAACCGAATAAACCGACAATAGGACCGTACGACCGTTGGAACGTATTGTGTACCGAAGAAAACCTCCTATCCAAGGTCTAAGATGACACTAACTTGCTGTCTGTCCACATGTAGCATGCCAATAACTTTGTGTCTATCCAGTATGCCTACTTTGTTGAATAACCCTCATTTGTTTGTGCTATCTCAGGAGGACTGGTGCTGATTGGAGTCAAGTGAGATATTTGTGTCGATCCAGGATGCTTACTCTATTTTCTTTTCTATTTTAGAGTTTGAATTGCTTATACGTTAATCTTTAATAGCAAATAATGTAAAATTAGCTTCGATTTCACCCATCTTTCATTTATATCGCAACTTACTGCTAGTTTGATGCTTCAACATTAGATTTCTGTTATCTGAAATATTTGGTGAAATTTGCATCTCCGAGCTCTTATTTGATTCATTATTCCTGCTATCTTTTCTGCCCAGCTGCGTCTTGCTTGCTTTAAAATGTTGTGATAACCTTGTACCATACAGATGCAAGGTTTCATAGGCATTGCGTGTGCGAACCAAGAACTATGGTTATGTCTCATCAGTAAGTTAACTTATCTTTGTGTTATGCAGAAACCACCACCACCTTATGCATGAGTTATTTAAGCCCTGATTAATACTATTAGGAACTCTAAGAAGGAGAGCTACCAGTTTAATCTATTGAAGAATCATGCTGCCAGGGTCCCTTTTCATGTGGCCTGCATGCCAAAGTGCTGAAGAGAATGCCTAAATGTGGTCAAGATTTTGAGAAAGTAAATATTCATAATTTCAACATCATTGTTTTTCTCAAAGAGCGGATGTTTCATCATGATTTTCGCCTATGAGTTGCTATAAAATTACTATATGTCTTCACCTCACATTGCTTATTAGTTTGAAAAGGTAAAAACCACCTTCTGTTGAAGATGACATTCGCTGCTGTGGATAGAGTGGGGGGAGCTAGGTTTCGCTTTTGTGCTGACATCGTTTCTCTCTCCATTTGATAGGCAACAAGGTGTTGAAAGACTATATTAGGTCTCATGATTATCTGTTCCATATTAAAAGTGAAGGGCGTAACATATTGAGACAATGTATGAGAAATTTAGGTGGTGTGCTTATTGATAACTTCTTTCCAATTTTCCAAACTGGATCAGGCAAAGTAGTCTCACTCAGCAAGGTCTCGATTATTATGAAAAGGTCAGCATTGTGTTTCTTTTTCCTTTTACCCCTATCTCTACCTTTGTCTTGTGCCCTTTTGTGTTTCTCTTATCCTTGTCTCTGTTGGGTTTCATTTCTACCCTAACCAACTTGCTTGAGACAAAAGGCTATGTTGATGTTGATAATGAAAAGGTCAGTAATTGGTGGAGCAAACCTTCTGAAATATTCTTCTTGATTCGCATGGTACATGTTTCAGTCCATTAAAGCTACTGAGTTCTGCCTACCCAATTGCTCATTCTTTCTCTACTGTTCACTTTAATTATGATTGGGATGTCTTTGTTCTGTTTCTTGGTCTATCTAATAAATACTTCATAGGCTTTTGTTAAGCTTTACCCTAGAATATTTAAAATCACTTGTTTATCTCATACCCCTTTCCTTTTTCGAACGGAACTACTTTGCTTGTTCTCCTTTGTGAATTCATAATGTGGTAGGCAACTGATTTATGGTGTTTTCCTTTTAGCATACACTGTTCTTTTACTATATGGTATGTAGCAATGGACGTGACAATTGGTATTTATAGTTTTCCAAATGCTGTACTATTTTTTACATCTTTTTATTTAGTTACTGCCAGAAAAGGTAGTAGTACTTCTTTTTAAGCAAAATGTTGGTCTCCTACTATGCAAAGAAATGGAAGCCATAAAGATCAAAAGTTGTACACTATTAATAGAAACATTAAAATATGGATAAAAGGTTTTGCATTAGGTTTTGAAGTACTCCAAGCATACATGTATTGTCTAGCAGTCTAGGCATCTACATGATCATAATTAAGGATTTTTATAGTAAAAGATCTTTAATATTTTTTGTGCTCCTGTGTCGTTTATGTGCAAATTTCGTCACACTTATGTATAACATGATCTGCACCTGTATGATAAATATGAAAGAGAGGTAAGCTAGATGTTGGACCTGTATATACAATTTTACAAGGTGACCAAAGATACATAATAATCCACCTATGTGATTTCAGGGCAAGGCAAAGAAAGTGGTTGCAGGCTTGCAGCACAGCCCCCTGGTTTGATATTTTGAAAGCATAGAGAGAAACAGAAACACCCTATATGCTCTGTAAGGTTTTGAATTCAGGATACAATTGGTCAATTCATAAGGATGAAATTGTTCGGCCTGTAAATTGCAATTGCATTCATTTCAGGTACAATTATTTTATCACCTTATTTCAATAATTGTATTAACAATCATGTTGTGCTGATCATAAAGTTGATGACATATCTCCTTCCTGCTATTGCATTCCAATATGATTTGGAGGGACAGACTGAGGTGTTCAAGGAGAAAAGATTTCAACTTTGGGAGCTCATGTTCTTTTTATTCTTCTTTAGCAATTTATTTAGTATTTACTTGCCATTAATGTTAGACTGACCCCAACAAACATATGCAAAAGTATTTATGCACCTTGCAACACACTCCGCATCAACGTTTTCTTCTCCAACAGAGTAGGCATAAATAGTAGGCATTTTGATCGGAGGAGAGAGACGAGCTAAAAATGTGTTCCCTCTCTCCTCTGATGTATCTCCACCGAGCGAGATCTGACGGACGCATGGCGGCCCTCTCTTTCCTCCCTCCGGCACGGGCGGGTGGCAGCCCTCACCTTCCTTCCCTCCGGCATCGACCATCTCTGCCCCTCCCAAACTCATTCCCGTCCGCGGGGCATCTGCTACCATCCGAGGGAGGCCGGGGAGGGAGTGCCTCCTCCTCCCTCACCTTAGCGCCCCCTCCTTGACCGGATCCAATATTATGGATCCCCAAAGACAAGGAAATATAAGCAGCTCAACAGCCACACTGGCCACTGGAGTATTCTGGATAGATTTTCCGGATTTATTCCTGTGAAGGAAAACGGCCAGAAATAAAGCCATACAGGCATATGACCTCAAGCTAAGAACGCCCAAGTGGCATGTAGCCTGTCCGAGTAGTTTGCTGCCCGTCCGAGTGGTTTGCTGCCCCGAATACAAGCCAGCCCTCGCGTCCGAGCGGACTCCGGTTCGCACGACTGGTCTCCGTCCCCAACTAGTCGACCCTTCGGGGCGAAGCAACCTACGAGAAGGCTTCACTCGCCTGACCAACCGTACCCACTTGGCGTCCTAGCTGTCAGAGCAGAATGGGCACGCATCCATCACCACCGAAGCCACAGTGGCAACTGTCTCGTCCCAAAAGACGGTGGGGTCCGCAGCATGGGCAAAACCTTCTCCCTGTTCCCTTTTTGACTGTGTACTCCCACTCTTTCTCTCTCCATTTTTACTTCTTACTTTTACATTCTCACTCGTATAATCTGCTCCCCTTGTCATATAAAAGGGAGAGCAGAGACCTCCCACGGGGGGACTTCTTTTTTTACTTCTTCTTTCTCCACTCCGGAGGAGCTCTCTCTTACTGTTCTTCTTCTACCTTCAGCCGGACTTGGCTCTCACACACACGTACGCAGACTTCTGCTACAAGAACCACGTACACACACCACAGAGGCTTAGAACCGAGCTCTCTCCCTCGCTGATTTGTACCCCCTACTACAGATCAGTGCAAATAACACGAGCAGCTCGAACTGGACGTAGGCTATTACTCTCGCGAGGCCCGAACCAGTATAAATCCTTGTGTCCCCCTTTTGCACACCGTCCGTGGCCCAACACGCAATCCGAGAAATTTACTTGCCGGCGGTAACGAACCTTGACAGTTGGCGTGCCAGGTAGTGGCCTTTTGCTTGTCACGACGTTTTTGTAGGTCTCAGATGGCCAACCACGTCAAGAATCGGGCGACGATGGCATGCGCACTCCAGCAGCCTGAGCTTCGTCGTCATCACGGACGGCGAGCTGGCTTGGCACGACTCCCGCACCCCGTGCCGCACCATCGAGGTCTTCGATCCCATCACGACGCCCCTGAGTACTCCTTCTATTTGCCTTGCGGCCACCACGACGTCTCGATCGCGTTCTCGAATACACGACGACGCCAACGACAACTACGACTCCGCCGACAACGACGATGGCGGCCGCGGCGCCGACGGCCACAGCGACGCCAACGGCAACTGTGACTCCGCCGGCAATGATGGCTGCAGTCGCGACGCCGACGAATGCAGCGACGCCAACGGCAACCGCGACTCCGCCGGCAACAGCGACGGCAGCCGCGGCGCCGACCGCTGCAGCGACGCCAACAGCAACCGCGACTCCGCCGGCAACGACGACGGCGGTCGTGGCGCTGACTGCGGCAGCGACGACAATGACAACCGCGACTCCAGCAATTACTCGGAGATAGAGTCGTGCGCTGCGAACCAGCAACTCGGAATCTACTCGGAGACGGAGAGGCAACACATGCGAACAAACTTGTCGGAGCACAAAACACAACTCGTGCCAACAATTTGTCAAAGACGAAAAACAACAGCGTGAAGCTCCCGGCCACCAGCGAGGTGTTCGCCTGCACGGTGGCCAAGAAGCCAAGCATAGCCAAGTACTGCTCGGAAGCAAAACTACTTGTGCGAGTCGTGAAATACTCGGAAGCAAAACTACTCGTGCGAGTCGTAAACTACCCGGAAGCAAAACTACTCACGCGAGTCATGAACTACTCGGAAGCGAAACTACTCATGCAAGTCGTAAACTACTCGGAAGCAAAACTACTCGTGCGAGTCGTGAACTACTCGGAAGCAAAAAATCTACTCGAAAGCAAAAAACTACTCGGAGGCATAAAAGAGGTCGTGTGAATTGGACCGGTGTGGCTCACCTCCGACCACGGCCGGCGGCGGCACGACGTCATCTCCTCCGGCTTCGACCATGGCCGGCGGCCTCTGCACTATTTCTTCCCGGACGACCGACGACAGGCGGCGCCCGCCGTCTTCACCCCTGCTCCGCTTCACCACCAACGGTTATCGGCGCGGCACTCACCTCTCCGCCTCATCGACGCCCGGCGGCCCGGTGGCACCCAGCTCCACCTCCTCAACGCACGGCGGCCCGGTGGCACCCAGCTCCGCCTCCTCAACGCATGGCGGCCCGGTGGCACCAAGCTCCGCCTCCTCGACGCACGGCAGCCCGGTGGCACCCAGCTCTGCCTCCTCTACGCACGGCGGCCCGGTGGCACCCAGCTCTGCCTCCTCGACGCACGACGGCCCAGCGGCACCCAGCTCCGCCTCCTCGACATGCGGCAGCCCGTCGGCCCCCCTGCTCCGCCTCCTTCGACTACCACGACAGCCGCGGCAACACCGACGAAGATGTCGTCATCACTGATTACCACGAGCTCGAGAAGATGAGGTCCCCGGATCAGGTCGCAGCAAGCAGACCGATGCCGACCCAGAGCTGGAAACTTGTCGGGCGAGGCGGAGACCACTCGGGCATGCTCCGCGACTGCACCAACAATGAAAACAACGGAGAGCGGCGCCAACAACCACTCGACAACCGCCCCGATCGAGCCGAACGCCACCATCTAGGCATCTACGGACTCCGGACCATCGACGCAACGACGATCTCGACCATCCGCTGATCTTGTCGGCAACCGCCGCTTGGCCACGATGGGCAATACGAATCTCGGGGGCTTATCAGCTCAGGCCCGAGGACGACACCTCGACTTCTCCGACATGAGCACGAGTCGAGCTAAGTATTGTTTTAATACTACTATTTTTCGGCTACCGCATATCTCGACATGCATCTCTGGGGTATCGCTGATTACCTTAGGCACAGCCCCAACTGCTTACACAGTTCGAACGCTACAAGAGCAGTTGGGGAACGGCCAACGGGCGTGCCACACGCTCTCTTTCTCCACCATTCATTTTCTTTTTTCTCTCTTGCGCGAGTCGCTAAAGTACTCGGGGAGCACACGCCTTAAAACCGTGAAACCTCGACCCTACGCCTACACTTCCTACGCGTGCATGCGGCCAGCTTCCTACGATACGGATGTGGCTATCAGGGTCAGGTGTATAAACATAACAGGATAACTACCCGAGGAAATTAATAGACTTAAAAGAGTTGTAATTAGAATTCTTGCTATACATTGTCAAATGCTTTTTCTTCAGAATTAGTATCTGTCGCACCACGTACTGCTATCCTCCGATTTTCTTTTTTCAGGAATGGGTCTTGGATCCCTGAGCTTGCCGCCTACGCTCAGAGGTTGCCGTCACCACCGGCCGAGTACTTCGCAGTACTCGGGCTAGCGCTTTGTTCCACCAGAACGACGATGACAGCTCAGCCCTCATGCTCGGGGGCTGGACGACGACTACTCGGCCGTCACAACAACCCCGCGACATGCTTCCAATGGCCCTAACGGCCCCTCGCGGCTCTACGCTCGGGGGCTGGCATCGCACATAGACGACCCGGAGTTCGAGGGCTGGCCCGCCGAGGGGTTCGACAGCCGCTCCTAGGCATCCCGACGAGCGAGGGGCGGCAAGGGATGGGCCCCAGTGGCCAGTACTCAGGCGCATGAGCGTCATGAGCATCCCGAGCTGTGTTTGAGTCTTGATGGGAAGAGATATCACGGTTTTCCTCCTAACGGAAGAGCAAAGAGCCGCTGGGTCCGGTTGAACAGACTCGGTAACTAGATGATCTCACCACCAAGAGCCTGAGGTCGATCATCAGCTGATACATCCGGAACCCGGCAAACAGGATGCTGGGACTTCACTTGAACTAACCCGCACGCAGCTCACTAGGTGCCAGGACTCGGCCAACGAGGCAAGCCCTGACGTCACCCAACCCCTCCACCTTGGCAAAGAGGACGCGTGAGGGAGACACGCCGAAAGGGAAAACCGACTCCTTGATGGACACCCCGCACCTCATGGGGCCACAGGAAATTCACCTTTCCCTCGTAAGCTCCGGGGCGGCGCCACTCCCGACGAAATGATGACCAAACCCCCACCGGAAGAACCGCGATTCACCTCTTCACTATGACGGGATCTAATATTATAGATACCCAAAGACAAGCAAATACAAGCAGCTCAACAGCCACGCTGGCCACTAGAGTATTTTGGATAGATTTTCAGGATTTAGTCCTGTGAAGGAAAACGGCCAAAAATAAAGCCATAGTGGCATATGACCTCAAGCTAAGAACGTCCAAGTGGCATGTAGCCTGTCCGAGTAGTTTGCTGCCCGTCTGAGTGGTTTGCTGCCCTGAATACAAGCCAGCCCTCGTGTCCGAGCGGACTCCGGTTCGCACGACTGGTCTCCGTCCCCGACTAGTCAACCCTTCGAGCCGAAGCAACCTCCGAGAAGACTTCACTCGTCTGACCAACCGTACCACTTGGCGTCCTAGCTGTCAGAGCAGAATGGGCACGCATCCATCACCACCGAAGCCACAGTGGCAATTGTCTCGTCCCAAATAGAAAGTCAAGACAGTGGGGCCTGCAGCATGGGCAAAAGCTCCTCCCTGTTCCCTTTTTGACCGTGTACTCCCACTCTTTCTCTCTCCATTTTTACTTCTAACTTTTACTTTCTCACTCATGTAACCTGCTCCCCTTGTCATATAAAAGGGAGAGCAGGGACCTCCCACGGGAGGACTTCTTTTTTTTACTTCTTCTTTCTCCTCTTCGGAGGAGCTCTCTCTTACTGTTCTTCTTCTACCTTCAGCCGGACTTTGCTCTCACACACACGTACGTAGACTTTTGCTACAAGAACCACGTACACACACCACAGAGGCTTGGGACCGAGCTCCCTCCCTCGCCGATTTGTACTCCCTACTACAGATCAGTGCAAATAACACGAGCGGCTCGAACTGGACGTATGGTGTTACTCTCCGGAGGCCCGAACCAGTATAAATCCTTGTGTCCCCCTTTTGCACACCGTCCAAGGCTCGACACACAATCCAAGAAATTTACTTGCCAGTGCTAACGAATCCCGACACTCCTCCTTCTGTGAATCGACGACGACGGGCGCCAGCGGACCGCTCCCCGCGGCCAGGTCGTGCGGTGGCATTGGTGCGACGCCCTCCTTCTCCGCTTATTCGAGCTTCTCCGTCACCGAATCAACCGCCACCGTCGCTGATTGAAGCTCCCACCACTGATCCGAGCTCCTCCGCCACCATCATTGATTCAGGCGTCGAATCAAGCTTCGCAGCCGCGAGGCGAGCGTACGAGGCAAGGAGCGGAGGAGGCGAGGATGGGTTGCCGTCGAGCTCCTCCCCAACGGCGCGCGGTGCTGCTCCCTCCTTTCCCGTGTGGCGCTACTCCTCTCCCCCGCGCCCGAGGTCCTCCGGCGGTGCTGGGCCACGGTTCTGCGGTAGCTCGTGGGCGCGGATGTCATGGCAGCTCGTCAGCGCGACAGCTCGATGACGCGGCGTGGGGTGCTACGGAAGTGGGTAGCATGCCGGAGGAGAGCATCGCGCAGCGGCGGAGGAGGCAAGGCCCGCTCCTGTCGTCCCTCCTGAGGCTGGAGGAGGAGCAGGGGAAGGGCCGCGCCCACGCGCCCAGCGGCGCCTCGCCACCCGCCCCTGCTCTCCCCGCGGCGCGAGCTCGGGGTGCAGAGTAGAGGACACGGAGGAGATGGGGGTGCAGAGGATATGTGATTGTGCTTGCGCTGTTGGAACAGGGCGATGGGAAGGAGATGCAAAATACTGTGGACGCGAGGCAATAGCCAATTTGCATTCCAAAAATGCCTTTTGTTGTTGGAGTTGCATGTGTATGGTGGGCCTGTGCGGCGTGGCTAATCAGCCCCACAACCCCCATTGGGTTATCTAGAGATAGGGGAGATCCTTAGTCAGTTGTGTTTTTATAAAGAGTCCTAGGATCTCCTCACCTCTATATATTGTAACCTCTATCTCCAATTAATCCAATCAATCTTTCCATGCAATCCTAATAGCTTTCAATGAATACTGGCTTGTGGTTCTTTCATATTCCAAGTGTTCCTTGCTCATTGTGTGTGACCTTTACTTTTGCTCAGCCAATAAATTGTTAGAACGAAGATAATGTGTAAGGTTGTGAATATTTCAAACTTGATTTGAGTTACCAGGTTGAGAGGATTCAAAAACACAAGTACTATTCTTTATTAACTGGAAGGAATACATATTCCATGAATTGTAGATTCCTAGCTACCCTATAATTTCATTTCTCATCTAAAAAATATCTGAAAGCTTTTGAATGAACAGAATTTGTGTTTTACTGTTTTTATCAAGCATTTGAGTTCTGCCTTTTCAACTCTAGATGACAGTTTCATGGCAGATAGAAAGAAAAGGATGATTTGTTGATGGTCAAAAAGGTTCCTGCATCAAGCATGGTTAAAAATATTTATGTTTTTATAATCAGATTTATTCTAATAATTTTTTATGTTTTACCTGCATACAAATACAAATGAAGGATATCTATTCACTAAATTCCTTTTTGAGTGATTTTCCATCAGTAATTGAATTTAGTTTGGTTCATGCTAAGGTAACGTAAATACAAAGGAATCCGATTACAGCGTATTTGGCGGCGGAATGGATGATTACCCTTTGTTTGGTTATACTCTGAAATAGCACCGTAACATTGTTGGAATTATCACTGGGTACCTTTGTCACAGTGCAGACTGTTGTAAAAGTTATGGGCATTTTTTTGCAGGTTACACTAGTGTTTTTATGTTTTCTAATGTCCATTGCCTTCTGTTTTAGTAGGTAGAATGAGAGATTTGTCAATTTCAGTGGTGGCAGCTTGGCAAGAAATTCATTTCATCATTTTTATTGTTTGCTGTCCATATGAATTAGCACTTCAGGTTGAAAATACATGAACATAATTTCAGATTGCTACTTCACCACTAGCTTCATGGCCACTACTGGGTATGTAATTTAAATTTACTATATTCTTTTAGAGCTAACAGTTTCAAAGCCTGCTTGCTTGACGGATTGGCTCTCGTATTCATTTGTTAGGTATGCGGTTTTGTATTCATATATGGTGAATTAAGTTGAAGGCATGAAGCTACTTTCATAATGTTATGCCTAGTTTATTCAATCTAGTAGTAACAGCAGATTGTTTACAACCAATCTCGCCTTGAGAGGCTCTGAGAATTAGAGATAAACTACTGCCTAATCCCTTTCCTGCCGAGAGGCAGTCATATATAAAGGCCTAAGACACAAACCAATTTCCTAAAATCTAGGCGACCCTCTAATCCGGGCTACAACCTCAAACCAAATATCTTTGAAAGCAGTAAATCCTAACTAACCGCTGGAGGAAGCCATGGCGGCTTCCCCCTGCGCAGGAACTTCTTTCCAAAGAAAGAGTCCACAACACATAATGCATGAATCAACTTTCTGTGCAAGTTGTGGTCACTTGCTGATTGAGTTTTCTTTAATTTATTTAGGACATAGCCCTCCAATCGAGGAGCTGATCAACATAGAAGTGATGTGCCATGATTCATTAAGTTCCCACATGTGAGGACCATCACAGCTCCAGGTCTGGGAATAATGTCACTAGTGAATTATATTCTGTAGTCTATTTGCTCTTCGGTGTCAGGTTTGCAATATATACCTTATTGTTTCTCATTGCAGTGTGAGACTGCATGGGCACTAACCAGCAGTGCATCAAGCCATCAAGAAAACCCAATTGATCAAAATCAAATTTATTATCTTTATTACTATGTAGGGAGCAAGGTAAGCTATCTATCTATATATCTATTAGAATGTTTTGCTCTACTTTTTGATTGCCATACCTATGATTTTGTGTTTGTTATTTAAATAATTAAAATGTTCAGAACATGTGGTAGGTTACACCTTGTACTATCCTAGGAATGTGCCTTTCCATTCTTATTGAGATTCACATCAATATTGAATGGGATATGTCAGAAATATAATATTGGTGCTCTCCCCCATGTGTATCCTGCCTTTGAAGGAAACAATTATAGTATAGATGGAGAACCTTAACCATAAATATGGTGGAATTACAATTGCAAATAAAGCTAGGGAGGTGAATCAATATTAAATTTAAATATGGCTTATAGAGCTTGTAAATGCTTCTACTGAGTCAGGTGCCGCTCCTGTTAGGTGGTACGAAGAAACATATGCTGATATCAGAGAAATCTAGAGAGTGGCGCTTTCTATTGTTTGGTATAAGTGCTTTCTATTGTTTGGTAGAATTATGCAATTAATGATCATGTTAGCTATTTTGATTTTGTTCTGTCAGCTAGGTGCATTTGGTACTGTATACTGTTAACTCATTCAGAAAATTGATACTTCAGCGTGACTCTTGCATTTGTCAAAACCAAGTGGTAGTACTGTGAGATGCTTGCGTCCATGAAAGCCTGTGAATGTATGCTTTTCTCTATATCAACAATCAAATGTGATCGACAAACATTTGTGGGCTGTGGCAAGGAACAGAGCTGGGGATGGATGGATGGCTACATTTAAGGATGAGGAGGTACAACCGCGGCATACTTCTGACTTATTTACATGTGGATTAGTCTGTGAATAAAATCAATTATCTATCTTAAATAGCAAAGACCTTGGGCATGTATAGGGTGGTCATACTTCATGTTCCTTTTCTTTGATTGCTGTATGGATTTGGGTGCTCTGTGCATGTGTGAATTAACTTATGGATCCTTCAGGCGTATACAATATTTATTCTTTAGTTACTTATTACGCTTTCAGTGGAGATGATCAGGATGTATCAGAATGGATCAAGAACTATGGAAATATAATTGGTATTGTAAATTGTCATTACTATGGGTGTCGGTATTAGTTTACATGGACAATACACGTAGATGATGAATATTATTTTGGAGTGTATAAGGTCAAGCGTTTCAGTACATGAATATATATTTTTGTTTACTACATTTTTCTTTTGAAAAATAGGTTCCAAATTGTTGAATATAAATAATTGTGGTATAGACTACGTTTTTCATTACTCAATAATTTAAATCCTTGTGATGTAAAATTGTTGGTTACTAAATTCAAAATTCATCTTTATGGTTAAAACTATAGTTACTTATATAAAGAATATAGTATGTTTTTTAAAGCCACGTGCCACAATGCATCTCCACTAGCACAAAAGTTATGTGCTCGTAAACACATGTGTGACTTAGATAATCTTTTCGTACATTGAAAGAACACAGACGGTATTTGTATGCAAGTATGTGTTACAATGATCAATGAATTGTAGCGGCAAATCTAGCAGTAGGGCAAGCAGAGCTCAAAGCCCCCTGACACCTCTCGAATAATGAAGCCTCCCTTAAGCCCTTCATGATTTTTAGGGGGAAAATAAGGAAGGGAAGGAAGAGGAAAAAGAGGGAGCCCCTCTCCTAGGTTCACGAGCCACATCTGTACGTCACTGATCAATTTTATTGAGAAAATTGCTAGCTGATTTTAAACAAGTATTATAACTAATTATGATGATATGTTGATATAAACATAACTATTGATGCCTACTAAATGCCTATATAAGCATTTTGTATGTACTTTTTCCTTTTTCTATCACATGTTTGACGCCCGTGTACTTATTAGTACTCTGTTAGATCTAGGAGGTAATAGTTATGTCTATCTAACTAAATGGAGGTTCACATTCATTTGGGAGTACCATATCAATCCCTAAAATAATCATGACAGTGCCTCTTCTTGTGATATCAATGTAAATGTTATTAAAAAATGATTATTGTCCTTCTAATATTTTTTTCCAAAAATGTGCAGGAACGCGGTGGATTGGTCCAAGTGAGGAGAAAAAATAGTTTTCTAATACTTGCTTTGTATTGATTAAGAGCAATACTGGTTGGACTGCAAAGAACTATTGATTAAAATGGTACTTTATTTAGTTGAATATAATTCTTATGCTTGGTTGGTGAAATTTGTGGATCATTCTATTGGAATAGCTGCATCCTTCATATTTTGGTAGATGTAGTGTTGTTAATATTGTTTACAAAGACCGCTTAAAGGGAAGAAATTGTGAATAATAGAATATTACATTTTATTGCTAATTGTAACTTCTCGAATATTGTTTGTTACAAAGGAATATTTTCTTTTAAATTGATACCTCCAAAGTTTCATGATTATTCCTCTAAGAATGTTTATTTGTGTTATTCTTAAAATTCTTGTTGTCTAGATTTTTTTTAAAAAATATGTGTTTTCACACACTTCTCTTATACATCTTTTAGTATAAATATAAGTTATTAGCTATTATTATAAATAAAATATTTTGTTTACTTGGTTTTTATAAATCACATGTGTGCCCCAATAGTATGTATTAATGACGAGTTTGTAATTAGTTTTTATAATGGAACCATGTTAAGTTCTTCTAATTAGTATTCGAAAACACAATATGACAATTTGTCATAGTGTATTCACAGACCTCAGCATGTGGAGTCGAACGAAATCTGAGCTACTAGTGGTCATTTTGCAAAAAAAACCCTTCCACTTAGGTAAAATCGAGCCAATAGTTGATAGAATTTTTTCGAAAAGTTCTAAACTTTTTGAAAAATAGGTTTGCCACATTATTTCATAAAAAATGCACACTTCCCAACAATCGACCCTAAGTCCCAAACTTTTGAAAATAAAGACCTTCGATTTTTCAGAAGTCAACACATAACCTAAATTCATTAAAAATCCCTAAACTTCGTAGGAACTGATCCATAGTCCACACATTTCTAAGAAAAAGACCCTACACTTTCGAAAAATTAGCACGCAAAGCACAATACAGTCCTGTGTTTCTTTCAAAAACAAGCCCTCCTACTTAATTAGCGAAAAGCGATACCTCACTCCACATATTTTTACCCAATAACCCCTAAACTACTGCGAAAATCCACTTGGCATCCATAATTTCACGAAAACCACCCCAAAATTCACAACAATAAACCCAAAAAGCCTCCAATTTTTTAGAAGCCAACACAAAGCCTAAGTCTATTAAATAAATCCTAAAATTTGCATCAACCAACCTCGTACTCCATAGATTTCTACGAAAATACCCTCCAATTTTTTAGAAGCCAACACAAAGCCTAAGTCTATTAAATAAATCCTAAAATTTGCATCAACCAACCTCGTACTCCATAGATTTCTACGAAAATACCCTACACTTCCCAAAAATTAACCCCCACTCCATAGTTCTATCACGTATCAATATTGGGATACCTGATGACAGAGAATTATTTCTCATAAATAACGAGATCGTGGGCTGCCATCCATGATGGGCCCTCACCAGAGGGTCTGTCTCAAGCAAAAGACAACCTTCGCGGTACAAAGGTTGGCCCCCCTCCCGCCTAGGGAAATGGTCGGGGGGACTCGATCTCTGCCTCATACGACCCCTTGCAAGCACCGATGACACAAAGGGCCAATTTTATGCCTCACCCGACCCCAGGATGTGGAGGTGGACAAGGCGACTGACGTCCTCTCCGTCCGACCACCTCCTCATCGGGGCCGGAAAGACCTCACGCCCCAAGGAGGAAAGAGTCCCACCCGGAGTCAAAACTGCATCTCGAGGATGGGACGACCACATCCCGCTAGCGCCGCTCCACTCGGCGGCAACGACCCAAGGACGTGTCGGCATTATGTTAACCACCACGAACATGGGATGACGACACCCACAGGGAGGCGTGCCACCACT
Organism: Cenchrus fungigraminus; assembly: GCA_036936925.1. Lineage (NCBI taxonomy): Eukaryota > Viridiplantae > Streptophyta > Magnoliopsida > Poales > Poaceae > Cenchrus > Cenchrus fungigraminus. The sequence continues at coordinate 82,753,343 of CM072771.1, read as the reverse complement.
CTGCCCACCCCTCACACTAGGCGGGCACCCCGGGATTGTACTAGCGAACTAGTATGGGGCATCCGGATACAGTGGGAAAGGACGACCGACTCATGACTCGCTCTTACCCCTCTTCACAAGACAGGCGGGACCCAGTCGATGGAAGAAGGACGACAGTGCTGGGGCAACCCTCTCTCCTCTCTCTCTCTCTCTACACCTTCCCTTAGACTACTATAAAGGGGAAGACATGATCTCTCTCTTTGGCTCTCTCTCGACTCTTTAACACTCACACATGAGCACACACTCTATCACACCCCTTCATTAGAAACCTGGGATCGCATCCTGCTTTCGCTCGTTTTTAACCTCCTACTACAAACCGTGTAGACAACACGAATCGCTCGAACTGCGTACGGCACGTTGCCTGATATACTTCCTTGTGTCCCTTTGCACAACCATCCGAGCTAGACGGACAAAGCACTCATTTTAGTAGCCGGTTGTTTTACAATACAAGTTCAGTCCCATGTTTCCTCACAAACAAAACTAACTCAACCAATTTGCGGATCATATATTTTTATTACGGTATACTTTTCAAAAATAACATGCAACCACATTTGAGACCCATGCTTCCCCACAAGCCACAACATATCTCCTCGGCTTTAAAAAACTCGCACCCTCCAATTCATGGAGCACGTAATGTCCACATAAGAACTATATCACCTTCATAAATTAAACAAAAGATCTTCATTCCATAGCAAATTTACAGTTCGTCCCTCAATCAGCTAACACACCGGCCATTTCTAGTACTTAGAACGAGCAGGGTTTTTTTAGAGGAAGCAGAAAGAGGCCCATCTGCTTTTGGTGGGCTGTCGAGGCCCATATGGTTTCCTGCGGGCAGCTGGGCATGCCAGTGGTGTGGGCTTTCCACATCTCGCTGGGGGCTGGGGATACGTAGTCCATACGGTACGTCGGTACGGGTCTAGGGTTACATACAACCATAAATAGTACCAGATCTCGTACGTGTACACCTCCCTCCCCAAAGCGCAAACGCAATCTGTCTTTCGAGCTTCCCGCGAAAACTTCTGCTGACGCGCGTCCTCTGCGTTCCGGCGGAATCGATCCGGCGGAATTGAGTCCTGTAAGATTTCTGGTTCCCATCTCCTCACGTTTCCCATTGATTTCATTTTCCTCGGCTCGCTCCCCCGTTTTCTCCCCCGCCATGGCCACTTCGGTCGCCACCGCCGCGGCTGCTCCGCCGCTATTCCCCATCTCACCGACCGCTGCTTCCCCCGCTTTGCTCCCCACCCCGTCATTCACTTCGCTCGCACCGTCCATCAACCGCTTCGCTCCCTCGCCCGCGTCCCTCACACCGTGGATCCGCCGCGCCGTTGCTGCTCCCACGGGTCGGGCCTCCGCTAGCGAGAGTTGGGTCCACGATAAGGTCACCCGCGCCGGTCTCGAGCTGATAGAGACTGCAGACGAGAGCAAGGTTCCCAGCTGTGCCTCGCTCAGCACCAGTTGGGTGCGCAACAAGCTCGTCGGCACCGGGCCTTCGTACACGCCGCCGGCGAGCAGCGGCTACGTCAAGCGCATCTTGATGCCGTCCTCATCTGAAGATTGGAACGGTAAGCGGCAAAGGTATGACTCCCCATCCCCTGCATCTAATTCTGATTCCGAGCTCGAGTACTACGCCGGCCCAGTGTACTTGAACGCTCCTCACCCAAGTGCTATACCGAAACCTTGCTCGCATATGCTCCGCCGCACCAAGCTCCCTACCGATCATGTTCTGCTTTCTTGCTATTAGTTTGATGAGTTTGTTTTTCTTTTACATGTCTGCCTTAGATTATTAAATTTGATTTGCAGTGTGCAATTTTATAAAGTTCATTGATTACAATATTTTATTAAGCTATTTTCATAGGCCCTTTGAATTAACTCGTTCTTGGAATTTAAATTGTGTTAAAGTTCAGTTCTTTTTAGGCTGGAATATCATAATTGTGAAAGGATTGGTTTTTATTCTTCAATTTTGATGTCTATGGTTTGCTGCATAATAGTAATGATGAAATTTTGTTTAGATGCTTTGGTATTCGGTCAGAACTTCTTTAACTGCATTTATTTTCACATGTTCTTTGAATCAACTGATTCGTGGGATTTGAATTTCATTAATGTTCAGTTCTTTCTAGTCTGGAATATAGTAATTGTGGAAGGATTGGTTTAACCTCAATATTGATGTCTATGGTTTGCATCATAATGGTAATGATGAAATGTTGTTTAGATGCTTTGGTATTCGGTCAGAACTTTCCTTCTTCGACATAGTAGAACCATTTATTCAAAATATTGCATATTCTTTCTTGGAACTAGTTCTATTGGTTGCAGGTTTTTCTTTTTGGCGCTGCCTAGGAGATGAAGCTGGCTGATGTCCTGCAGCCAAATCAGGGAAGAGAGGGAGGAGGAAGAAGAGATAGAGGGTTGGAGAAGAGAGTAAGAGGACATAAAGTTAAGTAACAACTCCCTTCTTCATCCCAACTGCCTCCGTTGCTGATTGCAAATCAGGACTAATGGTCTCTTTTGCTGACATCAAATTAGGAAAGAGAGGAAGGTGGATGGAAGAAGATATGGAGGGACCGAAAAGAGAGTAAGAGGGCAGAAGGCCATGCAATAGCAGCCTTCTTATCCTAGCTGGCTCCGGTGCTGATGCTAAATCAGGGAGAGGGGAGAGGTGGAGAGACAGAGAAGTGAGTAAGAGGACAGAAGTCATACACCAGATGCTTCCTCCATCCCATCTGGTGTTGATGTCCGGTACCTCAATTGCAACTAGCTGCAGTGGCGATTGTTTCGGAAGCGGGAGGTGACATTACATCTGGAAGGGATAGTTGATGATTGCAAAGGCTTCTAGATGCACTTTTAAGTGCATTAGCTTTGTCACTGTATAAATGAATCAGCAGATAACAGTATCTTGCAAAAAATTAGTAGAGCATAGAATGTTGTTCAGGTTTGCTTAAGTAGGTCCCCACACTAGTCTGAACCATCGCTTGTAATGCATATATGGGATCACTAAAGTTTTCCCTGTTCTCTTTGAATTCAAATGTGCACTTATCCGATTCATGGAGTCCTCCTTCCATTATAGCATTGGGTACTTTTCAAATTCTGGAATTGATAAAAGAGGTCGATTACAATCAAACTTTTCTGATACCAATGGTTAAAACATGTACAATTGATCAGTAGAAGCTGAGGGCAGGAGTGGATGAGATTGGGGCAAATCGAATGTCGTAAGATTCTATTGAGCTTTGAATTGATGTCTGTTGTTGAGGATTTACTAGTGTTGTGATAATTCTACGGTAATGCTCAGGAACGGGAGTCCAACCGGAAAAAAATTATTAGACGCCTTCCCCACCGTTCAAGGTGCGCCGCTTAGCCGAAGCCAAGTCCAAGTTCTCCTCCCTTCTGACACCGCACCTCCTCGCGGTGCTGTTCCCCGACCTCGCCGCCTCCTTCCTCCTGCATGACATGCCGACGCACGCCGTCGCGGCCTTCCACGACATGCTCTTCCGCACGACCGACCGTGCGGCTGAGGCGCTCGACCTCACCGTCTCCCGCCTCGGCCGCCTCGACCCTCGCTCGCTCACGTCCTCACTCCTCTCTCTCTCCGTCGCGCCGGACAGCTCGCCGCCGCCACCGACCTCCTCAGGCGGGCGCTCACCTCCTGTCCGGACTCTGTGTCACCGCTCTCCGTCCTACTACCGCTCACGCTCGGAGAGGGCAAGTGTGAGCCGCCTGCGGCGCTCTTCCCTGCGCTAGCTGCCGGGAGGTGCTCCTCCGCCATGCCGTTGGTCCCCCGCGGCAAGGAAGGGTGGACGAGCCCCAGTGGTCTGCCGGCGCTTGCCGTGCGGCAGGGATAGACGCCGACCGCCAGATCTATGGCTTGGACCCCCTCCTCCTCTGATTTTTGCTTGCCTCTCTACAGGTTTTGTGATGTTTCAATGTTTGATTTTGCATGTTGCAAAGGTCAATATATGATGTTGTGGTGCGGATTCATTTTGCAATGGGGGCATGTTCTGCTCGCCCACAGATTTTGTAAAGGTAACGCTCTTTTTTTCATATTGCAGCTACATCAATTTGATGTTGCAGCAGCCTCGTTCTAATGTTGCAACGAGTTGTTAACTATTTCAACATGTTGCAATCTGTGTTTTGTCTGATGTTTGAAATCTACGCTTTTCTGGATGTTACAGTAGATGATTCTAATGTTGCAGGAATTGAGTTCAGGGTTCGTGTTGCACGAGTTAAATTGAGATGTAGCACGATTCTAATGTTGATGTTTCAGTTTTCTCCATGATTCGAATATCGGTAATGCTCAGGAACAGGCGTCCGGACGACGCGTCCCGCTCAGGTGAGTTGGTGACGCGGTAGAAAAATCAGAGGCGGGCCCCACCTGATAGGCGATGGCCCGATCTTCTGAGAGGTAGATGGATATGTCGATTGGTGGAGACTCGATGTTGGCGATCTCGGCTTTGAATTAGCACGATTCGGACCCCTCAACCGTTACACCACTGCTCCGTTGGTTATCAACCAAGCACAACTTGATTGACCTCGCCATGAAGGCTTTTCCCTACAAGCGAATCGAGACCACAAGAAAGAAAATGGTAAACACGCAATCGAATATTGCAGATGTAAATGAAGCGAATATCAAGTTCGAGCACTCGATTCAAAAGGACTTGTCGACACAGTTGAGGAGATGTAAGAACAGGGGCCTTGGATCACAGCAAAAGGACTTGGCGTCACAGTTACAATGAATCACAAAAGTTTCGACTTCGAAAACTTCAACTAAACAAAACCCAAGTCTAAACGACGGCGGCTACTGAGTTTTAACCCCTAAGGGGCAACCTAGAGTTGATGGGGCGACCAGGGGGGCGTCCTCAACCTGGGCTTAAGGCCCGACACGATACACGGCCCAATTGCCCCAAAAAGGTGACACAACACCTTGTCGTGGTCACACAACATGATCCACGAATATTCTGGAGCTGGGACTAGAACCAAAATGACGGTGTCGTCTTCCCCTTTCCAACGCATCCTTATACGCCTTGTTTTGATGCCGGATGAGGGAGATATCGCCGGAACTGTGCAGAGGTGTCGGCTGAATCCGAACCGAACATGGCAGCTGAGTTGGAGACGACTTGTAGCATGGGGAAGGACGTGACGTGCGTGTATCCAGCATGGCGATGTCCTCATCATTCTCCCCTTCTTGAATTGGAGTCGTGCTCGACTCCATCCCATCATCAACCTCCTGCAAAAGGTTAGTGACAGCAGAATGCATACAAGACAATGTCGCATCGAGAATACGAACATCCTGGGACAGCATAATATAACAAGGTGCATCATGGTTTTCACAAAGTTCAGTAGTAGCAGATGTAGTAGCAATAAAAGTACATCCTTTTAATTCAATACCCTCATGTTTATCAACATTAGAATCACTCATAGCAGGTTGTTTCATTTTATTTTCAGCAAGCACTTTAAAATGTTTCCTAACATCAGCAGGTGATAAAGGAAGAAAAGTAATGTTTTTATTCTTATGCATGAAAGTGTAAGTATTAGTTCTACCATGGTGTGCAGCATCTTTATCATATTCCCATGGTCGTCCTAATAAAAGGGAAAATGCTTCCATTGGCACAACATCAAAATCAGCATAGTCGGTATAAGAACCCACTGCAAAATGTATACACGTTGAGTGTGTTACCTTTGCCTTACCACTATTGTTGAACCATTGTATGTGATATGAGTGACATAGTACACGAGTGGTCAAACCAAGCTTTCGGACCAGATCTGAACTCACCAAGTTGTTGCAGCTCCCGGTATCAATTATGGTGAGAACACGACGCTCCTGGACAATGAGAAACATATGGAACAAATTGTTACGTTGTACCTTGGTGTCCTCCTCATCAGCCAATTGAGCGGCCAACACACGCTGCACAAGAAGGCTAGAGAAGCCCGCGGCTGCAGCATCAGAATCAATGGTATCCTCCTCTTGCTCAAATGAAGAATCTTCAACAAGATTAGTAGCAAGAGCCAAAGAATCTTCTTCCTCATCACTAGCACTGATATAACCATTACCATTAGGGGAAGCGATGAAAGCACGGTGACTTGGGCATTCCTTTGACACGTGTCCCATACCCTTACAGCGGTGGCACTAGATGCTAGCAGAACTACTCGAGGACGCACCTGGAGTAAAAGGCTTCTTATGCGACTAGACCTGCACAGGAGACAAATTGCTCACCTCGGAAGTTGGTGTAGTAGACGGTGTAGGTGATGGCACCTTAGGCGCAATGGCGGCCTTGGACTTGTCAAGATCCGGACACCGCCGAAAAGTTCTCCCAGTGTTGGACCTGAAAGAAAATTGCTGGCGATGTCCCTGTACCTCCCGTTCAGCCTTAATAGCAAGATTGTACAATTGGCTGAACCTTTTCCAAGAATATCCTGTATATCACGGTTTAAACCACCAAAAAATCGAACAATAATAGCCTGATCATCCTCATGTATGCCACAACGTGATAAAGAAATAAGCAACTCTTGATAATAAGCTTCTACACTTTTATCACCTTGTTTTAAAGTTTGTAGTTTCATACGCAAATCACATTAATAATAACGAGGAACAAAGCGAGATTTCATACGGCGCTTTAACACATTCCAAGTTTGAGGTATATCAGCAGCATTATTAACATTGCAAAGATCATTCCACCAGAATAGAGCAAAACTAGTAAACTCACTAGTAGCAAGCCTAACTCTATGCTCTTCAGGCACTTGATGGGAATTAAATTTTTGATCAACAACAGGTTCCCAATCTAAATAAGCCTTAGGATCAGCACTACCAGCAAAAGGAATCATGGTAAACTTAACTTTAGCAAAAGGATCATTATTACCACGATTTTGATTACCTCCTCCACGATTGCGATTACCTCCTCCCATCTGAAAAAGAATACGTCGGAGATGCTCCTCATCAGGATCAACATCCTCAAACTCATCATCCTCCTCCTCAGGTTGAACTGGTGGAGGTTGTTGCTCAACATGTTCAATCTGAGTCACCAGACTGTTGATCTGTCGAGTCAATGCATCAAATTGTTCTTGCATGTAGGTACGTTGCTCAGTAACAAGCCTCGTAAGCTCGTCCTTGGATACACACTCATTGAAGTCTGTGGGAGACTCATTTCCTTTCTCTTTACCCGACATGTTTAGATGACAGCAAAAGACAACACAAAAAGGGTTATCCCTATCAACTAACAACTACTGGGTGTTGGTGAAAGTGGAATGCAATATCTCAAGCGGATTACCACCGTCTTACAAGTGTTCTTACCAAAGCCAACAGGACGACACAATTAGTTGTCGAGCATGGGTAAGAAGTTGCAAGGCGAAACTGTGCTGACAGAAGTATCTGTGGAGCTATGGGTAGGCACAATATGGTAGCAAGGATTAGCAAATAACGAATGCAGATTAGCAAAGTTCAATAAATGTCCAAAGCACAAGTCACAATTGCTGGCTAAGATGTGTCCTAGTCGTAGCACAACAAGGTAAAACTAACAAAGAACGATGGACAGAAAACTCTGAAAATCAGTAGAATGGCAGTTCTGTAATTAATGCTGAAAACCTTGCCAAAAAGACACTAGTAGAAATCACAAAATCACGTTTCCAAAGGAGTACCAACAAACAAACTCATCTTTTTTTTGAAATTTGTATCTCTCAATAAAGGGCACTAAAGATGGAAGCACACAAAATTTCACCTGAAACAGAGGTGTATTGTGGCCTAGGGAAAATCAGGAACGATCTCTGAAAACCTCTCAAAACACTTAAACAATTTTTTTTCTTTATCTTCCTGATTTTTTTGGGAGAACGGCCTGATCGACGAAGTGGGTAGATGTCTGTCCAACTTTTTGTTGCCAAGCTCCTATAAAAATTTGAGCAAAAACGGACCACCGAGCGAAAAGTTATGCCTGTTTTATGGAAGGTATCGCAACCTATGATTTCAGAAAGGCACAACTCGGCAGGAAAAGCAGCGGCGGCACAAACAAACACAGGGGCACAATCCTCCCTGGTAGTAGATGCAAAGCAATAGGTATTCGCCAGATAATGAATCAAGGATCAAGTATGCGATGCAAAAGCAATTAAAGCGGCTTGCAACCTATCTAGGGCTTGCACGGCGAGAGTTCAGACAAGGCGGCTAGTGAGGGAAAATCGAGTAATGTGGTGGCTCGACTTGTTGTATGGCTAATGGTGGATGGGCTAGCGGCAGAAACAAAATAACAGTGATGGGCACGTTGAACTATGATGACGAACACAACCTAAACCAGCAACAAGACTCGACCACGGACACAAACTCAACAAAGCAATCTGAAAACAAAATTGCAAGGCTAAATAGGGCGGTAGGACAGCGGAAAAGTAAATCTTTTTGGGGTTTTTGTGGACGATAGGTGATGAACACAAACGAATCTAAAGGGGGACACGAGAGTACCTCACGGGAAACCTAGGAATCTGATACCAAATGATAAGCGATGACCCGATCTTCCGAGAGGTAGATGAATATGTCGATTGGTGGAGACTCGACGTTGGCGATCTCAGCTTCGAATCAGCACGATTCGGACCCCGCAATCATTACACCACTGCTCTGTTGGTTATCAACTAAGCACAACTTGATTGACCTCGCCACGAAGGCTTTTCCCTGCAAGCGAATGGAGAACACAAGCAAGAAAATGGTAAACACGCAATCGAATATTGCACATGTAAATGAAGTGAATATCAATGGAGTTCGAGCACTCGATTTGAAAGGACTAGTCGACACAGTCAAGGAGATGCAAGAACAGGGGCCTTGGATCACAGCAAAATGACTTGGCATCATAGTTACAATGAATCACGAAAGTTTCGACTTTGAAAACTTGAACTAAACAAAACGCAAGTCTAAACGACGGCGGCTACTGAGTTTTAACCCCTAAGGGGTGATCTAGGGTTGAGGGGGCGACCAGGGGGGCGTCCTCCACCTGGGCTTAAGGCCCGACATGATACACTACCCAATTGGCCCAAAAAGGTGACGTAGCACCTTGTTGTGGTCACACAGCATGATCCACGAATCTTCTGGAGCTGGTACCAGAATCAGAACTACGGTGTCGTCGTCCCCTTTCCAACGCATCCTTATACGCCTCGTTTCGATGCCGGGTGAGGGAGATATCACCGAAATTGTGCAGAGGTATCGGCTGAATCTGAACCGAACGTGACAGCTGAGTTGGAGACGACTTGTAGCGTGGGGAAGGACGTGGCGTGCATGTATCCAGCGTGGTGATGTCCTCATCACCACCCGCGACCTTATCTTCCCCCCACCCCCACACCTCCCACCACTCATATTTTTAGCTGATAAATCATCCAAGATACTATCTTGGGGAGCCATTGGCTCATCACATGTTCGCAACATGCATCAGGGCGTTCGACATACAGGAAAAATCTAAAGCGCAGGGGGAGGACGGCTCGCCGCCGGCCTCGTGCGTCACCACCCGCGCCCTGGAGCTCGCGGAGTAGCTCCTCACTCTACCGCCTTCCCGTGCGTGGCTCGCCGCAGGTGGTGGGGGAGGAGGATGAGAGCCGCAGGGGAGCTCACCTCTAAGAGCTCCTCCGCACGCCATGGAGGGAGCAGCAAGTGGCGCGGTCACCGGAGGCGGCCGCGACGAATCGCGGTGTCCACCCGCGAGGAAGCGGCGCCCACTTGCCACGAGGAGCGGCAGGTAGCACCGCACCTAGCTCCTGGTGAAACATCTCGAAGTGATTGCTGAAACATAAAAAAAGACCATGTTGCAACATCCGCAACATTCGAAAACAACATCCGCAACATCGAGATATACTTGTGCAACATTGCAACATCGAGATCTACTTTTACAACATCGAGATCTACTTTTGCCATCAGCACTCCTCATGGGCGGATCCAAGGTTTCAGGGAAGAGCGCTTGCCTGGAGTCTCCCCCCCTCGGTCTAGAGTGCCTGTGCGGCCTATAGATGGAATAAGCCCCGTGGATGAAGAAGCCCCGCGCGATATTGCAAGCAACATAGCTCGCAACATGGCCCCAACACGCTGATGTTTGGATGTTGCACGCAACATGTATACTGTGTCGGGGGAGGAGGCAGGGGGGCACCGAGTTTGAATGTTGGTCGCAACATGCTTCGCAACATGACAACATTGTTCGCAACATGCTTTGCAACATTAACACCAGTGTTTTTTCGATTCGACGGCTGAGAGCTTTCCTGATTCAAAACGGATGGTCGGCGAGGTGTCTGATGCTAGCACCCGGAACGGACGTCCGGGCGCTAGCAGCTCCGATAATTCTATAAGTATATTGTTGCAACTTATTGGAATTCAACAAATTTTGGAGAATGAATCCTCGAACTATTCTATTGCATGTGCATAGCTTTAACCATGATGAGTCCCTCTATCCAAGGCTTAAGATGACAGTAACTTGCTTTCTGTCCACATGTAGCATGCCAATAATGTTGTGTCTATCCAGTATGCTTATTGTTGGCATTTCTTAGCATCGATCACTTAAGAACAGATTTGGAATTCATCCTTAGCGTCAGTGCTAGAAATGCTTTTTGGCATTCCTTAACGTCACCACTAACGACGCCGAGACAGCGTGAACATCAAGACTTGCCAAAGGTAAATCTAAACGATCATGAACGAATCCGCAAGCACACAGATAAACCAAGGTAGCATTTCCCTAAGGAAGGAGAATATTCCAAGGGTATCGTATCCGTGGAATTCAATAGCGGTTATCATAAACTTATGCTTTTGCACTGAATGTAAACCAAAAGATAGATATACAAAACAACAACTCAAAGGCAGGGGTAAGATAAAGGTATGATAGGGTAGTATGACAGACACTGAGATCTACCTCTACTCTAGTACACTACGGCTTAGGTGGAACATACGAGTTAGCTCTAGGTTCTAATGTACTAAACATACAAAACTAGAAGATACAAGAGATAGGCATGAAACATTGCATGAAAGGGTAAGGTTCAGCACCCAGGTACAAACGGGGAGATAGCCCGCGATGACCAGCACTCTATGAAACTATACTTTAGACTCCTACAGCAATACCCCGGCGCGGAGGGTTCCAAAGGGTCCAACAGCTATCACCACTGCAGCCTACCTCAATCGTTACGGGGGGCATGCTCATAACTAACGTAGCCACACAACCCAGGCACCATGCCTGCGTTGCTTCTAGACTTCACCCGGCCCGGGCTATTGTGACACAGGGTGAGAGCCACCAGAAGACTGGTCAACTTAGACCGAGTACCGTAGCTTGAACACAAACCTCATGCAACACTATCATGCCATCTGACAAGATCAACTAAGGCTAGACATATGAACGGATACGAACTCTTTTATGTCTAGTCAACAAGATCAAAGGGTCGTGTTCGTGAAGAACACGAGCCTCTAACTTATCAACAAACACATAAGGAATGAGTAAATCATCCTTCAAGTGGATCAAAAGGTAGTGTTCACGAGGAACACAAGCCTCTAAATGATGAACAAGAGATGAACTCAAGAACATATCAATCATATGATCTACCATGACTTTATATGAAATAGCTGAATAACTGAAGTAGATCAAAGTCATACAATGAAATAAAGATAAAAGAGAACTCATACCTAGACTCCAAAGTAGACTTGGAACCTGAATAAGAGCTACTATAGCCTACCCCCTAGCCTTAGAGACTAAAAGTGAGAGGAGAATGAGAGAGTGGTGTGTGAGAAATGGGAGCCCCTCCCCTTCTATTTATAGGCAAGGAGGAGGCTTGCTTTGGGCACCAAATGGCCTCAAAACACCTGGAAGTGAAGCAATCACTACAAGGTTTTCCCCCTATTGCAACACAACTCTTAGGCAACACCACAAATTCGGTTGCCATAGGGGGGTACTATGGCACCGAAATAGTGATTTGGTTGTAATATGCGTGTCTATTGCTACACAAAATTTGAGTTGCAATATTTATTATTTGTGTTGCAACAGGTTGACACTAATGCACCCATTATGAGGATTTGTGTTGCATTTGGTAGGAAATACTGCTACCCCATTTCTGCGTTGCATTAGCATTTTATGCGTTGCAATAGAAAGTTGCTATGGCCACCATACTAGGGTTGGTTGCGTTTGAACGACTATATCGCAACGTCTTATTTGGGTTGCAAATATATCTTTGCGTTGTTGCAATACATGGAGGGCTATTGTTGAAATTTAGTCGTTGCACTATTTTTCATGGTCGTTGCAACTTTATCAGAATTATTGCAATGAGGTATTCCTTGATTGCACTGTAATTTGTCTATCGTGACGCTTATGCAGGAGATCAAAATGACGATCAGATAGGGACTCATTGGGACCATTCCAAAATTCCAAGTCTTCGACGACGTCGGTCTCCATCAAGATCTCCACAACGGCGTCTAGGTCTCCATCTAGATCGATCTCCATGGCGATCAATCAACATCTGTGCAGTGCCACGGCCGGTACTGTTGTCTTGATCTTGTATATATCTTCGTTCCCTGCATATATATGCATATTGCTATATCATGATCTAGGTCGTTTGAAACATGAATGCAGATTAATGGCATCACACGAAGATCGGAGTTGGATGCGCTTGCCTCGACACTCAGCGGATTGGCAGAACAATTTCTGAACTTTTTTTCAAACCTTTACTGCCACATCAGCGCGAGGTCGATCTATTGCGTGCCCATGTACTTTGTGTCAATGCATGATCAGACATGACACCGTGTTTCCCATTCAAATTCATTTAGTGACTAGTGGGTTTGCTGATTGTTTCATCGATGATGGTATCATTCAAGGCCAAACTAATACTTCATCAGCTGAGGATCGTGTGAATCATGATGTCACTCCTGGTCTCAATAATCATGATGCACAACCTACAGCTGATGATACAACACCTTATTTTGGAGAAGACGATGAAGAAGACGGTTGTGATGATAACCCTTCTGCCACTAATACTCTGATTAGAAACATTATCAGTGGCACTATACATCATGGACGAACCAGAGATGATGAGGAGGCAGATAAGCAGGCAGACATTTTTTTGAAACTATTAGACCAGGCAAAGAAGGAATTGTATCCAGGATGCAAAAATGCAACTAAGGTCTCTTTTATCATGGAGCTTTTTCAGATAAAGTGCATGTATGGCTTAAGTAACGCGGCATTGGAGGCCATACTTAAGCTCTTTGGAAAGGTTCTCACTGAAGGGTATTGTATTCCTGACTCCTTGGATAAAGTGCAAAGGGTGGTTCGAGACCCAGGCTTGGACTATGTCAAGATACACGCATGTGAAAATGATTGTGTGTTATTTTTTGACAAATACGCAAATCTGGAGACATGTCATATTTGTAAGCAGTCAAGGTGGAAAGTTGTAGAAAAAACCTGTGGTAATAATGACAATGCAGTTGGTGCTACTGCTGTTAAGAAGCGGTTACCAGTTAAGATCCTATGCTACTTTCCTCTTATTCCTCGGCTGCAAAGAATGTATATGTCAAAGCAAATGTCAGAGGATATGCAGTGGCACAAGAAAGAATTGGTGAACGATGGGAAAATGCTTCACCCTGCTGACTCAAAGGCATGGAAGCACGTGGATTCAGAGTTTAAATGGTTTTCAGAAAAAGGAGGTCGTAATGTTAGGCTGGGTCTTGCTTCTGATGGGTTCAATCCCTTTGGCATGCAAAGTCTTACATACTCCATATGGCCTGTCATCCTGATACCTTACAATTTGCCTCCATGGTTGTGTCAGAAATAATCTAACTGGATCTTGTCAATGTTGATACCTGGTCCAAAATCTCCTGGAATGGATATTGATGTATATTTGAGGCCCCTGATACTGGAGCTCAAGGAGCTTTGGAATAATGGTGTTAAAACAAGAGATGTAGGGACTAAGAAGAATTTTACATTGCGCGCTATCCTTCTTTGGACAATTAATGACTTCCCAGCTTATGCTATGCTGTCTGGTTGGAGCACTAAAGGAAAGTTTGCATGTCCATACTGCCACAAACATACTGACTATTTGTGGTTGAAACATGGGAAGAAGCACTGCTACATGGCACATCGACGTTTCTTGCCCCCCGACCATCCATGGTGCAACAATGCGGTCAGCTTCAACAACAAGGTCGAAACCAGGGAGGCGCGAGAACCACTATCTGGTGCACAGGTACTTGAGCAGTATGATACTTTTGAACAAGTACAATTTGGAAAGACCTTGTTATCAAAAAAAAGGAAGCGTGACGAAGACAACAGATGGCACAACTAGAGGAAGAAGAGTATTTTTTGAGCTCCCTTACTGGTCTTCTTTGCTCATCAGGCATAATTTGGACGTCATGCACATTGAGAAAAATATATGCGAGAGCATACTAGGCACTCTGCTTAAATTGGACGGCAAATGTAAGGACGGGGAGAATGCCCGGCTTGACATGGAGCATCAACGGATACGACCAGATCAGCACCCTGTGATTAAAGATGATAAGTATACCTTGCCATCAGCCTTGTACGAGTTAGATAAGGATGCCAGGGAAAGTTTGTGTAAATTTCTATATGGAGTGAAGATGCCTGATGGTGTTTCCTCAAATATAAGAAGATGTGTTGACGTAAAGTCACGTAAGGTGTCTGGCTTGAAAACTCATGATTACCATCTAATTCTACAGAAACTTTTACCCTTAGTGGTGCGTAGGATTTTGCCAGAAGCTGTTGTCATCGGATTGATTCAGCTTAGTAATTTCTTCGATGCACTATGTTCAAAGGAGCTGGTGGATGCAGAATTGGACAGGCTAAGCTGTTCAATTAGGGAGGCTGTTTGTCGACTTGAGATGATATTCCCACCTGCATTTTTTGATATCATGATCCATTTGCCTGTTCATCTAGCTGAAGAAGCTAAACTTGGGGGGCTAGTGTGTTACAGATGGATGTACCCAGTGGAGCAGTACCTACGCACTGTGAAAGGATATGTGAGGAACAAGGCTCACCCTGAAGGTTCAATTGCTGAGGGATACATACTCGAGGAGTGCCTTACATTCTGCTCAAGATTCTTGGATGTGGACACCAAAGAGAATCGTGTTGATCGACATGAAGCAGTTACTGTGAATGAGCCACCATCTGGTTTGAGCATTTTTCTGAAATGGATTACAAGAGGAGAGGACAGACGGTCGACGAAATTCCACCAGATGAGTTTCGAAAGATGAGGCACAACATAATTTGCAATTGTTATGAAGCTAGACCATATGTCGAGAAAGATACACTACTCAACATCATTTATTGCTTGTAATTTTTAATTTCAAACTAACGGTAATATTCATTTGTATGCAGTGCCCATTTGGAAGAACTGAAGGGATATGGAACCAGAAATCTTGATCAGCGACATCAGGATCAACTCGTAAGATGGTTTGAAGGCAAGATCAGAGGTCTACATGCGAGAGGGGAAGTAAGTTCAGAGTTGTTTGCACTTGCTCAAGGACCGGATCCCCGACCTCGTACATTGAATAGATGTCATATCAATAATTGGCTGTTTCAAACTGTTAACATTGAGAAAACCCTCGTGACACAAAACAGTGGTGTGCTTGTCAAGGGTGGGAAAGGAGGCACGAACTGGTATGGGGTGATTAAAAGAATGATCTCACTGGAATTTCCTGGACAAAAAGAAGTTATTCTGTTCCAGTGTGACTGGTTTGGTGTGCCTGCTGCCACAAGTACCAACAGAGGCAAAGGATACAGTAAAGATAAATTTGGGGTGATTGACATCGATACTACTCGACACAGGTATAAGAATGAACCCTATATTCTGGCAACACAGGCAGAACTGGTCTTTTATGTGAATCTGGTGAACAAATCCGGTTGGAGCAGTGTTATTTCATTGAAACCAAGGAACTTGTTTGCCATGCCTGAATTAGATCTTGAGGACTCAATTGCTGTGGGTATCGAAGGTATTAATTTGCTCGGTGAACACCAGGATTTGACAAATTGATCAAGATCGGACAAGGAAGGCACAACCGGGGATGTCTCAGTTATTAATCAGGTGTGGGCCGAGGCAGTTGATGAACCAGACGTTGATGTATTTGATGTTGATGATGAACATGATGCAGATGACACATACATTGATGATGGAGTTGTTGCACCAATTGTTCAAGATGCCCAAGATGATGAATTTTTCGATTGATACTTAGTCGATTTTGTTTGGTGTGTTAAGAGACAATTTATTCTTGCCATGACAATTGTTTTCAACATTTTTTACATTATTATGTCGTGCCCCAAAACTAAAGCATGAGGTGTATTTGTGGTCACTTTTCCCAAGCTGTTACATTCTCACTGCATTTGAATAATAAGTACTGTAATTTTGGCAAAGGTAGGTTCCTACCAGTGTAGAAGAATCTCTAGAAAAACATAACTTGTTATTTCTTTATTCTGGTTGGGACACATCATGAGCATGAAGCTTAATAGGAAGTTCTAGCAGATAATACACTTTACACCATTTTAGCCTCTGTAAACATGATTAACACTAAAGAAGAAGGCATCGCATTCGAAACGAAACCTACATTCATCACTACAGAAATACATGGCGAACCCCCTCCAGCTCGGCTCCCTACTACAGAAGGTTCGGCCTACGCAGTGTTGAATGTTGCCTCGCGCCACCGCCGGTGGCAGCGTCGGCCGGCGGCGGGCCTGGCGGAGGGTGATACTCCTCATTTGCTTTGCAAGATTAACCCCACGAGTCCGGAAATATTGAGAATGCCCGTTGATGATCATCTGCGGACGCCACTGCCCTTGAGCCTCGCCCTCAACCTGTTTCATGTACACAAATGCAGTGGCGTGGGTTCGAACTGGCGTGGCGTGGCGTGGGTTCGAACTGGCGTGTCGTGCTGTGGGTTCGAACTGGCATGTCGCGGCGTGGCTGGGTGTCATTTCATGTGGTGTGGTGGCAACTTATAATACCAAAGTTTCCATTTGACATCATAAAAAAGACCTGCACATATATACCAAAGTAGAAGCAGTGTACTTGCATTGACTACATCACTGCATTACTAGATATACATACAAAGATACTTGTTCTCACAACCCAGAAATGCTACTTGTTACTATGGATTATTACATTACTAGATAATTCTAACTATATATCATCTGGCATAAATCGGTAACCATGCTTGATCTCAAGCTGATTAGCAATCTCAAAAGACAGAAATGCATCCTTGGTGGCGTAATTCACCTGCCAGGCTTGCAAACACCTCAAACCCCACATCTTGTGGTTCACTCTTCTGTCCTTGAACAGAGGTAGGTCTAGTACCACATTTCCAATCTTCTCTAGTGAAGACCTGTAACCATTTTGGTACAAATTGCTGTACTTGTCATCAACCTCAGAAACAAGCAGTTGAAGGTCTTTCCAATTAGAAATCATGATGCCGCAGTCCTGCTCTAGGCGTTCAACATCATTCGAGATATGCGCTCCAAAAAAGATGTGGCCTTCATCGCTGAGAAACTTGCTCAGGACATCAGGTAGCTTGTAGCCGACATGGAGCACCTGGTAAATAAGGCAACACGACCCGACGCACAATTGCAACAATGCGACCTTGAGCTCGCCACTACGAAGCTCAATGCACTCGGTGTCCAATCCGACGAGCAAACGATCTAGAGGAGGGCTACCTTTGATTTCTTTGATGTACTCCGCCACTACTCCCGCGTCGCAAGTGATTGTGGTCTTGATGCTCGGGTACCGCTCCTTGAAGAATTCGACCTCGTGGACCGAAGTTGGGGGCGGTCCCGGATTCGGCGAACGCTGTGGACAGACGACGGCGGGGCACCATTCATCCCAGCCACTGCCTACTCGAACGTCGACAGCATCGGCAGCGGCGTCCCACACATCCACGGCGCGACGCTTGCAACCCTACAGTACCAATCCAAGAAAACAGAGTTCGGAATCTTAATCAAACAGTTCAATCTCGCTACAAATCCACGACTACCTACACAATGTACATGCTGGCCACGAAGGGCTGACCTGGAAATTGACGCACTCTGCTGACGCGGTGGCGCTTGCTCCGCCTGCAGCACCTTGGTTGGTGTGGGGGCCGGCGGCGGCGGTTGCCCCGACTGCATCCCCCTTCCTTTCAGGGACGGCGCTGCCTTCCGCTGCCTCGCATCAAGTCATCACGGGTACCAATCTTGCTTCAGAGCTAGGTGGCGTGGCAATGGCGTCCGAGATTGGAAGCTTGGCGGTCGCCGGTGACGGCGGAAGGCAAGAAAACCCCAGTTTTGATGGGACAGTTTGGGGGAACAGGGATGAAGCAATATTCTATGCTGTCTGTCCAGCTTCGTCTATAAGCAAAAAGGAAGTGGGGACACAGCTTCGTCCACACCACCAGTGCTCGTGCAGTCGTGCGGCTAACTGGTCCCACGCGTGGGGACGATGACGCAAATTGCTTCTGTTATCAAAAACCTTGAAAAATTGAGAGATTTTGAATATAGTTGTCAAAAGTTGTCAAATGAAAATTTCTTGAATACCAAACCTTTACAACTCGTCAAGGCCTACAATATTTATTGAAGTCAATAATCCATTTGACAAAGTTTGAATAGGACGAATTTCAAAATTCAAAAAATGATATCTACAATCGATATTTTTGAACACCAGATGATGTCAAATGGAAAAGTGGTGAATACCAGAGTTTCATATCTCAACAAGATCTATGAACTTTATTTAGGTTGGCTTTTCATTTGAGAAAGTGGTACTACACATTGTTCATTAACATAGGTTCACTCACATAGTTTTAGAAACTTGGTTGGGGACATGTCAATTTTGTACTACATGATAGTACCACTTCGTCAAATGAAAAACCGTCCAAAATAAACATTGTTCATCTCGATGAGCTGTGAAACTTTGGTGTTCATCACTTTTCCATTTGACATCATCTAGTGTTTGAAAAAAAATCAATTTTAGATATCAATCTTTCAATTTCGAAAATTTGATGGTTCAAATGCACTGGACTCATGAGATAGATTTTTGTTTTCTAAGAATGTGGGGAAAAACCACCTGAGTTGGACATCATACGTGTAATATTAACATGTTTTAAGTTTTGTTTATGAATCAAAATACAAAAATAAGTTCATCACTTGCCTGTCATGTGGGACCTGCTAGTCAAACGCAATGAAGACAAAGCAACCGC
Source organism: Cenchrus fungigraminus (assembly GCA_036936925.1). Lineage (NCBI taxonomy): Eukaryota > Viridiplantae > Streptophyta > Magnoliopsida > Poales > Poaceae > Cenchrus > Cenchrus fungigraminus. The sequence continues at coordinate 82,734,169 of CM072771.1, read as the reverse complement.
GAGGTAGTCGTCTCCTCGATCGGTGGATTGCATCCCTTTGGTGTGGGGTTTCTGTGTGGGCCCTTCGTGGTGGGCTCCATTTGTCAGCCACTTGGGGTGGAAAACAACTGGTGTCAACCGCACCCTGTGTGTGCCTAGACGCCCCCGCCTGCCCTGATGTTTCGCTTCTTGTCTCGCCCCTTCCCAGGCGCCACGCAACAGTAGAAAACCACCCCACCGCCGCCCAACTCCGATTACTTTGCAAACCTCCTTACCACCGCCCAACTCCGACTACTTTCCAAACCTCCCCACTGCCCGACCCGCACGCTAAGATGGAGCCGGGCTCGCCCGCGGCGTCGAGGGTTTCTCGTCGCCCTTCCTCGGCAAATGCCGCATTGCCGGCAGCATCCTCGACAAGCCGGGATACGGGGTCCTCGATGGGACCGGCAGCGGAGGTGGCGATGCTGGGGTGGTTTCCTTGCTCCGATGTTCACCGGGCATCCGAGGAACCGGACGCTGAATCCGCTAGGATGCCTTGGAAGCGGCATGCCGACGATGAGGGTTTTCAGCACCCTGACGCCAAGAAGTCGAAGCCGGCGAAGGAGTCCGGCGAGGAGTTGTACCCCCTCAAATGGCAGGACTTTGGATGGGAGCGTCCGGTAACTTTTTTTACTCGCGTCAAATTCCTCTGGTTCTTGCTTAGTAAATTGAAGTGATTATTTTTGTGTGAGTGCGAAATTGTTTCTGAGAAATAATGAATTCTGGACTTGCAATTTAGGATTTCTTGACGAATTGGTACTAGTGGAAATTTTTGGTAGAGATCATCTAGTTAAGAATCAGTGAGCAAATCCATCTCCACATTTTGTGTAGTAGCATTCTTGGTACACTAGTGTTTATGTGAATTTTATCTTGGACAGTTTGAAACAAATTTTTGCTCACCTCTGATTGCAACATGATTAATCTTAAGTTCACAAGTGGAATATTGTTGTTCATGTCTTGATTTCTTAATTCAAGATCTTGGGCTGAAGGTGACATATGAGTTCAACTTCGCACGAGTTAAGCTGTTCCTGGAATGCAACGACGACAGCGATGATGAGCTCTGCCTCCCGGGCCCCAACCGAAAACGTCCTACTGATGCCGAGGTATTACCTTCAATCCCAGTGTTGACTATGTTCAGTTTCATTCAAATTTTGATGCACTTATCACACTGATAATTCATTGTAAAACCATTTCAGATTGAGGCTAAGGTGGAGGACCTCCGGCTGGCGATCAAGCGCTGGGCACTCCCGTAGGCACGCCTGCAAGGAATGATAGATAGCTTTTGTGTAGTGAACTACTCCCTCATGATCATCTAGATTTGATGAATGAGGCTTTTGTTTAATGAACTTGTACAGTGGCATTACTTTTGTTGGAAATATATGGTAGCTAGTGAATGATACTATTATTATTACTTCTGTTTTGGCTTGATCCTTGGCTATTTGATAGCCCAATTTGCATAATAGCCCCAGTGCTCTTTGATCTCTGCGAAGACAAGGAGATAACCTTGCATCAATTCACGTGGCCTTTGCTTAACTCTGTTCTGTAGCTGTGATCTTGGGAGACCTGGGATTGTAGAGGAGCGAGTATCTTAGCTTGAGTCAGGCTAAGGGTAGCGAGTGTCCTCTGCTTTTGAACTTCCTCGTCCTAGTTCGTTCATGAGCGTTTTATGTGTATTTCAGATTGACAAGTATAGAGCAAAATAATTATAAAGCATAGAAATGAAAAAAGTACAAGCAGGACGAGAACATCTCATGGACGAAAAAAAGGAAATCATATCATGAACACAGCCATTCATGCAGAGATGTACATAAGCAGGCATGAACACAACCATTTATTAGTTGTCCATCAGGCACAAGCAAGACTTGCGCACAGAAGCATCATACATCAGTTCATCAAGACTCCATAAGTCCATCAACCTCAACAAGCTCAAGGCTTCTTAACAAAAGTAATAACTAAACAAGTGCAGGCCAACATCACAAGCTGACCACCAAACTAAGTCATACACACTACATTCCTTTGTTTATAGCAAGCACATTACTAAAGAAGCTTCTATTTTGTTGCTGCCTCAAGTTCAGCAACCTTTGCCTCTAGTTTTGCCACTCTTTCTGCCAGCACAACATTCTTTTTTCCAGCTTCGGCAAGCTGATCCACCAAAAATGATTCTAGACTTTCATGACTTTGTGCTACGGCACGGAGCATTGTCCCAAGGCCTTCCATCCTTGCATTCCCCGTGTGGATTGCATCCCAGATTGAGTCAATGTCATGTGGAGTTACACCAACTACCTAAAACAAAGGCAAACTGATGCATTACAACCATGGATCAGTGAAGATACAAGCACATTTGATCAATTCATAAAGAGATGCTGGACATTTGAAGTAATATATGGAATGAGTTCAACATTTTTTGTTAGGAACATCACCTCCCTAACTGACCTAGTCATCCATGAGTGCATCTAGCAGAAGTAAATGAAATTGGTTCTTTATCTAGCATCAGAGAACTTAGGAAAAGTGAATCTTGGTCCACCAGGAGCGCAACTAATCCATGTCTAAAATAGAAAACCCCAAATCCATGACTAGTTAAGACTAGGTTTACAACAAATCCATGTCTAGTTATTATAGTTAAGACTGATCCCATTCACCAATGTTTACCACAAATCCATGTCTACAGTAGGAAACCCCAATTACAAAACTATTTTACCAGAGGATCGGTACTAACATGGGGGGACTGAGGAGGAGGGGGCATCGGGTACCTGGTGTGTCCGCTCCTCGCGAATCTTCCACGCGAGTCGCGCCCTTGGTTGGTGGAGGGGTGCTCCACTCGGGGCCTCGCAACAATGGCGGCCGCTGGAGGGGAGGTGGCAATGCGGGTGCGACTCTGCATGCTACGGCCCACTGCACCCGGGGTGGAGCCAACCATCACCGGTGTTGGAGGAAGCCGGCGGCGAGAGCGAGGCGACCGGCGGCGAGAGCGAGGCGGAGATTGCGAAATAGTTGTAAAACTGGAACATAGATTGGGGAGAAATCAGGAGCAAAGGGGCGACAGATATCCACATTCGACCGAGTTGTGGGTCCCACCTGTCGGTAGGGTTGTGGGTCCAACCTGTTGGCCTAAACCCGCGAGAGATTTCCCTATTCGACAGAGATGTGGGTAACACCTGTCGGCGCCCAGATTGTGATGTGTTCTTGAGTTGTTCATGGACCTAATCAACTTGATTCTTTGATTCGTAATCACAGCTACAAACTTGTTTAGATTTCACAAATGACGTCCAAATCAGTAATTTTTTTTCTACATTCTTATAAAACAATAATCTAGCTCATGGTGTCCACTGCATCTCATGTTAGTATGTTTCAACAATCATAATTAAGAAATATAACAATTCAAAACTAGAATCAACATTTTCAAACAGTAGATGATGTCAAACGGAAAAGTGATGAATACCAAAGTTTCATTGCTCCTCGAGATGAACAATCTTTATTTTGGTCGGTTTTTCATTTGACTAATTGGTACTATCTTGCAGTACAAAATTGACATGTCTCCAACCAAGTTTCTTAAACTATGTGAGTGAACCTAGGATTAATGAACAATGTGTAGTACCACTTCATCAAATGAAAATCCGACCAAAATAAAGATTGTTCATCTCGACGAGCTATGAAACTTTGGTATTCATCTCTTTTCCAATTGACGTCATATACTATTTGAAAATCTTGATTCTAGTTTTGAATTGTTCTATTTCTTAATTATGATTGCTGAAACGCACTCACATGAGATGCAGTGTACACCATGAGCTTGATTATTGTTTTCTAAAGAAGTAGGAAAATTTTTTTCCTGATTTGGACATCATTTGTGAAATCTAAACAAGTTTGTAGCTATAATTATACGAATCAAAGAATCAAGTTAATTAGGTCCATGAACAACTCAAGAACACATCACAATCTGGGCACTGACAGGTGGGACCCACAACTCTGTGATTATGTGTCCTCCCTATGAAAGCGCAATTTTCTTAAACCCAATGTACCCTGGGACCCCCCTAATTCAATCAGCAACCTGATCTTGCGGCAGCGGTTCTTTTCCATCTCCCCTCACATCTCGCCTTCATCTTCTACCTCATCCTCACCGGGGAGCACAGCCTCGCACATCCAGTCAGCCCCCGCGCGTGACGAACTGCAATCACTCCATGGAAAAGGTCTCCGCGGCACGCTACGAGGCGTCGAGGCTGGTGGAACTGCCGACGGAGCTGACGATTGACATCGTCTCCCAAGTCGCTCCTCAGTCAGAGGATGCCATTGTGGATCTCCGCAACCTGCGCGCAACTTGCAAGGCAATGTGCGTGGTGTGCGGTGCCGCCATGGTAGGACGACGCCTAGCCCTGAAACGTGTCTTGCGGCGTCGATTCTACGTCGGCACGGATTATCGCGCGGCGCTCATCACCACACTGGCCACCGTCGGCAACCCAGAGGCCTTGATCCACAGCGGGTTGCGCGTCGCATTATTGGGGAACACACGCAGCATAATCATGTCGTGCCTCGACCAGCTAAGGCGCGCCGCGGAGGTAGGCCACAAGGTATCGATGTACGCCCTCGCCCTCTTCCTCTACAGGCCCAACAGTGGCGAGGCCGCCGCCGTCGAGGTCCGGTGGCTCCTGCGCTTGGTCGAGGGACCCGAAGAGGGGGCGACGGCGGTTCCTTGGAAAAACTTGACTTGTACGAAACGCCGCTCCAGGATCATTTCGGTGACGTGGGACTTACGGCTGTCGGAGGCGATTGCCGTGTCGTCGGTGCCGACACCCGTAACTCGCCAGGACGATTTTCAGTGTGCAGGTCGCGGGTGTGACAACCACGCAGGATGGCATGCTTGGTACTCGTGGCGTAGGTTCTGCAGCGAGGAGTGTAGGATCAGGAACGAGTGTGATTGGTTCTTCTTCACACTCAAGGAAGCGTTAATGATCTGATACAAGGTAAAAAGTTTGTGATTGCTGATATGTCTTGATTAATTTGTTCATCAGGAATTCACCTTAAATCTGGAATTCTTGTGTTCTGAAACTTCAGCTGACCGCTAAAATTCTTTCAGTTCATAGGATTTCAGTTATCAGGAATTCAATTGTTCTGACAGTTCGGTGAATGCTTTCTTTTTTTTGCAGGAAATTTATCTGGCACTGACGAGGGACCTTGCGGAGAGGCTTTGGCGTCATTTTAGGCAGAACTTTGAAGAAATCCAGCAAATAAACTCAAAGCATGTCTCTGAAGTTGTGTCTTTGGTCGATGTGTCTCTCAACTTGTGTCCTTGTAGAGCTTGTTTTTGATGATCCTTACTTGCTGTGGTGTCATCATGGCTCGGGAAGCCTATGTGTAAACTCAATCCTCATATATCGTATGCACTGGCTGCCGATCTTTATGTTAGTTACTTAATTTGTGTGATGCATTTTACTCTGATACGAAATTGATGTGAGGAATGTTATTCTGCTAAAGTTGGTGGAAAGAGGATATTCAAAATTTACTTTGACCACAAAAACTTTTATAAAAGCAATATACAATAACATGTGTCATCTTGTGCAGTTACATAGTAACCAAGAAGTAAACTAGGATAACTTATATAAAACTATATTTATAAAACTTGATTATGTTCAACGCATCGTTTTTACAAATATGTATAAAACTGAGTCGGACCCACTCCTCAGCGGGACACACGAAAACGCAGCCCTCAAATACGCCAAGCGTTCAGAAAATTTGGTAGCCAACGATTTCGAATGTGGCGCCAGTTTTTCCATCCGAAATATTTAACAAACGCCCAAACTACCGTACTACCATGACTGGGGCCAGTGGGCCACCACGTTGTTGCGAGAAACGCCGGGTTTTTAGGGAAAAAAGTGGGGTAGGCGCGGTGCGCACGGAGCGCCCCGTGCGCGCCCTTGCGCGATGCCGCTGATTTGCATGGGATGCGGGGTTTCTACGGTGATTTCTACTCTGATTTGCATGGAGCACCCTACCCTGATTTGCATAGAGCACCCTACATTTATTTGTATGGAACACCCTACGCACCAGGAACCCCACATGACAGGGACGCAATGCGGGGGCGCGCACGCCGCGCCCCGTGCGCACCGCGCGCACAGGATTTGTTTTCGTTTTTAGAGTAGTAAGTCGTGCGTCTCTTTAGTTTCCCTCCCAAATCCCCTCGCAAAACCAATCTACATCTCGGTCAGTTAGGGTTGGGTAGTTGACAGCGACCGGTGCTGCCGCCAAGCTGCTTCTCGCCTAACATGAGGATGCCGACGTCCAGCGAGGCGGCAAGGGTGACCACCCCTTCGTCGTCTGAAGCGCTGCGCACACCTTCGTCGGCCATGCTACCTCCAATGTTCACACCAACCTCTGGTACTGCGACTGCTGAACCTACCAGCAGCATGTCCACTAGGGCTTGGGCGATGACTGTGCTCTTTGGGTCATCACCTTCGTCCCAAAGAGCATCACAAGGTTCGGGCGACGCAGAAGCAATCTTCGACGGCCTAGATGTAGACCAAGATGTGGTACCTTCGTCTCAAGACGAGACAACCGAGGCCAGGTACGCTGTTTCCGTGTTCGATCTTTCCCCTCATACTGCCACCTATATTTCATGCATTTGTGCACGCACTGGTACCCTAGATTTCATGCAATTGTTCACGCGATTTGCACACCAAATTTATTCAAATAATTGAAATGCCATCGATGAATGCGCAGATCAAAAGATGAGGAGATTTGGACATTGTATATGATTGAAAAGGGTAGAGATGGGGAGGCAGATAAAAAAATACATGTAAACCTCTTGGGAAACAAATCACCCTTCAAAACATAAACAAGTTGAAACAAAAATTGGGGTATCGGAATAGGGACTTGGTTTACTACAAGACTAGAATTCCTGAATCTCCTGCGGAAGCAACACTCACTGAGATCGACTACGATGTCGATGTAGCAAAAATGAAAAAGATTCACGAGGAGGAGATGCTGATCAGCTTAGTTGTATCCAGAGAGCCAATACCTAACAACCATACCATGCCCATAACACCATTGAAATCCAAAAGTGTTTCCACACATGATGATGATGATGAAGAAGTCGAACAATCTGAATTAGATGAATACAAAGTTTGGCTAGCTGCACTGCATAAAGAGAAGAAAGCCTTGGGTAAGATATGGTACAGCCCAATATTTGTATATATATAATCATGATTTTGCAGTTCACTCACATGAATGAAATTAATTATGGATCCTTTTTCAGAATTAAAAGACATATTCAGGGAGGACACAATCGACACATACCAAGAATACCTGAAAGTTGCAGGACAACTTGATGACATCGGTAATATCCCTCTCCTAATTGGCAAGCAAATTACCATTCTTTGTCAGAATACAAATTATGCTAGCTCATCATGCCACAAAATTGTCTGCAGAACGATATGTGGACCCCACCTTTATTTTGCAACACAGGCATGACATGAACCCAACACCTCCAGTGCAGCCTCCATCTCATGCTCGGCGTTGGAAATAGCAGGAGCAAGGAGATGGTAACTTGTGTTTAATAGAAATTACCTGTCTATGCATAGTATGTTTTTTGTGGGTATTATTACATTTTGTTCCCATGGAATAGGCTCACAAAATGTGAAGAAAAGAGGACGCGGTCCCGTAAGAGCCTTGAAGGTAATCGCCAAGAGAATCAAGGCGGGTAAACAGCACTTGGACATTCAATTCTCCAAACATGGAGGACCGGTAGGTAATAACTACCGCTCATTCGTTGATGAAGTAGTCATGTATACACGGAAAAGGACGCCAGTCATTGGAGTGAAATCATGGAAACATATCAAGAAAGAAGTCAAAGACGCAATAGCAACTGATGTATTGGTAATAATAAACTTTGCTTTTCAATACAATTCAAATATAAACTAACATAACAACTCACATAGTATTTGCATGCTATTGTGATTATATAACAGGCAAAGTGGGACATGGAGGATAACGCTGATTCAAGGGAAAAGATATGGGACATTGCTAAGGAGCGTTACAAAGGATGGCGTTCAACTTTCAGTGCTACGGCCAGGACATACGATAGCTACCACCAGAGAATGTTACATAAGCCTAAAGAATTAGATATTGTTGAATGGCACTATCTGTTGAAGTATTTCAGTACTGCTAAATTCAAGGTTTGTTCCACATTGTTACTATTACTGAGTAATACATTTTTCATACAAATGGCAATGTCTGAGTCTTTAAGATTATTGTTCATAACTTAACATTCTATAGGAAAGGAGCGCACAAAATTCTGCGATTCGAGGCCAACAAATGACAAGACATTTGTCAGGCTGTAAGCCTTATTCTCAGCGCAGCTATGAGAAGGTAATAACTGGAGTAGCACATCTCCAATCTGTCTTGCAGGATGAATAACTAATTTTTTATGTTCTTGGCTTAATAGAGAGACCCAGAAACTGGTGAAGAGCCCGATGATATGCAACTTTGGTGGTTAACTCACACTAAGCATGGGGAATGGACAGACGAACATTCTAAAAATGTCTATGTGAGTTCTCAATGAATGTGTACGTACATTACTATACATAGTCCATGCAATTATAGAATGCAAGCAATTTCTTGTTCAACTAATTCCTCCATCTGTGCCTTGTAAATGTTAGGACAAAGCAAGCAGCGTTATTGCTGAGGCGGAATCAAATGCAGAGAACAACTTCATTTCCCAAAAGGAAAAAAATGACATGTTCCAGAAGGCATACAAGGAAGTCACAAAGTGCAAATCAACAAAATTGCATGGTAATGGGTACCTGGCAAAAAACCCAACTAGAAGGTAGCTGCTCAATGCGGAGCGCCAGGAACAAATTCGTAGGGAAGAGCTAAGCATCAGGAACACGTCGAGCTAATGGACGCATTTGGGCTGCTACAAGATAAAATGTCAACATGGGAAGATGAAAGGGAAGCAGAAAGGAGAGAACATGCACGACAACTTGAAGAAAGTAACAAGAAGAGGGAGGCTGATCTGCAACAGCTTAGGCAAGAGTTTCTATCAATGCTGCAAGCAGCAAATGGACATGCACAATTTCCACAGGTACTAGTCAAGCTAGTTGCATTAATGACTTTCTTTCCTTAGGTTCTATATCTGAATGTGTGTATCCTTTCATAGATTGTCCTGCCAACATCTGTCCAACCAAACAACAATGTCACTGAATCTGCCGACGTGGCGGCGGCTGCATCAATCACCCAGCAAAACAACAATGTCACAGAATCTGCAGACGTGGCGGCGGCTCCATCAATCACTACAACTGGAAATGTACAGACAGACTCCAGTAATGTGCTCTCTTCTACTAAGGTTGTTCTTGAATTCACTACTTTTTACTACTACATATCATCAGTTACTGATAAAATGACGCCTAACCTTTTCCTTCAAATGATTGGTTCATAGGAGAAGGAATCTGAAGTCGTTGCTAAACAAGCCATTCGCAAAACCAGAAGTACTAAAGCTGTTAACAATCCTGAAGCACAATCCGTCGTCCCCCCTGTTAAACAAATTTCATCTCAACAGCTACAGGTACAAGCTGCACAAAGGAGACGACAAAGCACCAAAAAGACACGAGGTGAAATTTTTGCAACTCCTCTTCCTGTTGTGAATGTAATTCATGTTATAGCTGTCAAAGTGTGTTTATGGTTGTGATAAATATTTGATGTCATTCTGATAATTTTATGAATCACAATCAAACTTTGGTTTGCAACATGCTGTTGTTGCATAAATTCCAATATTAGAGATTATTTGATGCTAGCTTAAAAATGTTGTTGATTCTTTTCAGGAGACTAAGCCATGTCGAATGGAGCGAACAGGTGATGCGAGCATCCTTCCATTGAAGTCACCCTTTGTTGATCAAGTGTTGGGATCCTCTCGAAGTCCCCATTTGCTGACCAAGATCTTCATTTCCTATCAAATTAGCCTACGTACTATGTGTTGAAACAATGTCCCGTCCGAAACTTTTAAGTATTTCAATTCTTCGTGTGTCATGTAATAACTCAGTGGATGGTTGAATGTTTTTTCATGAACTATAAATGCATAATTATATATACATGATGATGTTATTTAATGTTTCAAATTATTGCTGCTATATAAATGAGCGTGGCAGAATACACCTTTCATTGCAAAGGATAAATCATCCAATCACAACCCATGTTTTTCGTTGCCAAAAAAGAACGTGGCAATAGTAAGGTCCACTTGTAGCAACCCTGTATCATGGTGGTAACAGAGACATGAACTTTTGGCAACCAAACTATTTTCGACTTTGCAAATGATAAGTCATCCTTTCACAACTCTTATTTTTCGTTGCCAAAAAGAAACGTGGCAATAGAACGTTCAACTTGTAGCAACCCTGTATCATGGTGGTAATAAAGACTTGAACTTTTGGCAACCAAACCATTTTCGAAGCAATAATATAGGACACATCTTACAACCAAGCAAACTACGTGGTAATAGAGTGCCAAACCTATTGCCTCCATCCTATATATATTGGTTGTAATAGAATGTTACACCTATAACAACCATCCATATGCTGCGTGGCAATAGAGGATACCACCTATAGCATCGTGACCAATTTCGTGGCATCAGACAATACCACCTATAGCATCGAAATCAAAATTTTGTGGTAATACAGAAAATCACATATTGCACCGAAATAACTTTCGTGGTAATAGAGGTGGCTCCACCTATAGAAACCAGAAACAGAGCGTAGCAATATAATACTTTGCAACGAAATATTTTAGAAATTGTAATGCGTTGTGTACAATGCAATTGCACCTATGGCAACACCAGATGTGTCGCAATAGAATAATTTGCAACCAACACGAGCACGGTCTAAAATGCTAGTTGCAACGCCACATTGCGTTGCAATAGAAAAACTGTTTCAACCACAACGCCACCTTTCGCATCACATGATTGACGAAAAAAAATGTTGCAATTGTGGCTATTGCAACCAAATATGGCATATTGCAACACATTTTGTGCGTTGTATTAAGGGGAAAATCTAGTAGTGAATGGACCAATGAGCAGCTGCCACATGGAGGGACGAGATGGAGCGGCACTAAGGCGGTTCCGCCGATCCAAGGATCGGCCGCCCCCCTAGGCCCCCCCACTCGGGGTGTCCTTCCTCTGGGTGGCTGCCCTATGGGCCCTCTGATCCTTCCCTGGTGCATGGCTTGTTTTGGTATCCGAGGTGGGCCCCTTGATCCATGTGAAGTCCATGTGTCGCTCTCTGATTCGTCGGTGAGTGCCTCCCTTGGATCAGTGACGTGGATTGCCACATGTTTCCTTGGTGGCAGCCACCTCCTCAGCTGAGTTGGCATGGTTCTTCCATAGATGGTGGGTTTCCATCTCTTTCAATGCTTATTTCACCTACATACAAATAATCTCCAAGGACAAGTGGAACTACATTATTCAAACCAAAATGCAAGTAAATAATGCATATGCCTCCATTTATGTGAGAATATTGATGGCTGAAAGTAGCACTTAACAGCCGTCAACAAACTCCCCCAAGCTAACCTCTTGCTCGTCTCGAAGCAAGACATTAGGGACTTAGGTTGGTTGATTAGGAGTTGCTACGATGTCGTATTCTTAACTTATGGCAAACATACAGCAAAGTATTCTACCAAGAGTTGAACAAGTTGGCAATGTTCTTACCATTCACTTGATGACATGGGCATATAGCTTCACCTGCCTTAGGCAGTTGAGAGACAGAATGGTTATATAGCAAATGCATAATCACTCATACCTTGATCAGCTATCAATTCGGAGGTTTTGCGAATTTTTCAAAAGAAAATTAGAGTTTCTCAAATGATACTCTCGGATCGCTCAAAGTGTAAGGTTCCTCACCAAGGCATCAATGTTGCCTTTCTTCACATCCTACTCCTAATAGGCTTATGTGGAGCTGTAGGTAGAGAAGAAATGTGGCATACTTGTCTCTCATATTTTGCTAAGTCAAAAACCGGATCCATGGAAGAAACAAACATACACCCTGATCAAGATGTGCATATGTGTGTGATGAAAATGAGCATGGTAAGGTGTATACTAGGCCCGGAAATGGGTGCTAGATATTACCATGCTTTATATGGGAAATGAGTGATTGATGGTAAGGTGGACACTAGCCTCGGAATGTGTACTAGTTATTACCATCTACATGGTGGAACTCTTCCTCTTGCACATATCAATCCCTTTCTCCTTTTGGAATTTTTTCGAGACTTGGCCTAGCTCTCTTTATTTTATTTTTTTGCCATGCTTTTGAGCATGCTTTCTTTCTCTCTCTTTTTTTCTTTTTGTCAGCTAGCCCTTTGTCTCTATTGGAGATATTTGGAGAGGGATGAATGATACAAAGATGCATAGAGTTTTATTTGTGGAATAATGCATAAGCAAATGGAACAAATGATGAATGCTAACTTCCAGTGTAGAAGTTTAGCATGACCGTGTACGTGATCTTGATCGGGGGAGTATGAGTTCTAACAAGGGTCACAACAATTTGACAAAGCTCAATGAGAGAACAAGCTACATATGTGGAGGCTAACAAGAGCTAGAATCTACATATGGCCTTGGATAGGAAATGATCATCATTGAGGAACTCATCATGTTTTGATTTTTCAAAAATGAAAAACTCCGGATGTCAAGCATCACTAAGCACAAGATCATAGCACTCTATTATACCATATCATGTCTCACAACAACTTAGGCAAGGATCATGCTTTTTTCTACCCACAGTTTTCAAGTTAAGGTTTGAACATGCAAGCCAACAAACTCAAAACTTAGGTATGATACAAAGTTATAAGCAAGACATACGAGAAGAATAAACAGAGCAACTATTCATCATTTCAACCATAGAGGCAAAGCATTCTTACTATGCATATCCAAGCAAACTAAGAAAACTTGATGAAAGCAAATAAATCTTTTTGGCATTTTTATTTTTGTAGATTCTTTTGGATTTTCATTATAAGATATTCTGAAAACAAAGGAAGACACAAGTTACCTCAGGATGGGGGTCCTCCCCCAAGCTAGCTTCAGGCTCACTGCGGAGGAGGGAAGAAAAAACCCTGACTCGCGTAGTAAGCCCTCTGCTCCTCCATGTGTCGCTGCTGTGCCTGCTACATGGCTTCCATCCTCTCATCAGTCTGACACTGCCACGCTGAGGTAGACTCGACGTGGGTGTTCAGCGTCTCCTCCAATCCTGTGACCTGGACGGTGAGCTCTCCCATCTGCTGTGCGAGTTGAGCATCGCATGCAGAGGCTGAGGAGTGCCGCCTGAAGGACGAAGACAGAGGCGGACCACCGGAGCTAGAACTAGCGGGTGTAGCCCACTGAGCACCGCTCGCACTCGCCCAAGCCATGCTACTCGCACTCGGCTGGTAGGTGGGTTGATCCCAACCAGGTGCATATCCAGGGGTAACCCCAAACATGTACCCCACAAGGGCCCCTCCTGCCACCGGTGGTGTAGCAGGCTGTGGCTGTGGCTGTGGTGGAGGCTGTGACTGCTGCTGCTGCATGTGTGCTCTCTTTGCCGTGCTTCTGGTGGACCTACCTGAAACACTAGCACGACACCTTTCCTCTTGTGTAACAAGGGGAATGGTCAGTGACTCCGAGCTATACAATCAAAACCCCGGGTTAGGTAATGGGATTTGATTTGCATAACCCAGAAAGAAGAAAGTCAAAGAATCATTTGGGCCTTTCTTAAGTATATGCCCTTGGATCAAGTATGCCTCATCAATGAGAACTCGGGGCGTCCCGATGAAGGGTATAGGATTCCCACTAAGAACCCCGAGTCTGAGAGCAATACGAGTCACCAAAGATGTACACTCAATAGGACCTATCATCTTAAAATTCGTCATCCACTGCCGAATCATAGCTTTAACGGGAGAGACCTTGATCTGTTTAGCAGCAGCGTATAAAAGCATCAACTCATCGCTGCGCACGGGCCGAACATCCTCTCGTGGAAAGAGAGTAATGGCGAGCAACTTGTGCCACAAGTGGAGAGTGGGATGCACAATATTATTGCACCGAGGCACAAATTTGCTACTGTAAACAAGACCAGAAAAGTCTGACAGAAACAGTCTCAAACAAAACCCTCACAAGCCTTCTTCAAAAAAAGAGCACAACGTTGATTAAAACCAAGGAGACGACTAAGTTCTTTCCATGAAACTCGGTAATCGGTCCCGAAAAGATGAAACTCAATACCATCAGCCACCTCAGTAAGAGAGGAAAGAAACTGGATGGTGAGGGGCTGAGAGCCATGCTCTGTAACCGGCGCAAACTCCTCCCAACCAAGAGCATACCAAATGGAAGCGAACTCGAGGTTCATACCTGTTTTCTCCATAAGTACCGGGTCGAAGTCCCGGGTGTGGGCGAAGACTCGGTCCTTTAGGAGAGCATAGGCTTGCTCCTCTCAAGCGCCCCGCAAGCTGAGGTAGGGGGTGTCATCGACGACCTCCTCCGCTGCTTGTGGCTTGGCTTGCTCTTCTTCATAATCCATCGTTGATGGGCTTGGTGTCGGCTCGGTGGGGACGGATGAACTTGCACTTGCCCGTGAACGGGAGTGTGTCACCCTCCGGAGAGCATTTGCTGCCCAACTCATGCTAGCACAACAACAGGACAACAAGAGCAACTCGGTGATTGATTAGTGAAATCGAATGAAATTCTTACCGAGCTTGCTCCACCAATAGCAATACTTTCAACAACACAATAGAGAGAACACTTGATGATCCAAACTTGAGCAAGAAATCCAAGAAAACCAAGAGAGCAAGGAGTAGAGAGGGGAGTGTGAGTGAAATGAGTTGAATGGGTGAAGAACACCCCCTCTCCCCCTGCTATTTATAGGCAAATGCGCCGGGCATCTAGACATGGCCGTTGGGCAACGGCTAGGAGCCATTGGAGCAAGTGGGGCCTAGCAGCTGTTGGGCTGCTTCGGCCGGGGAGACTGTGGCCTTCATCGTGCACGTCGAGCGTGGATTCGGAGTCCCCACGGGTGACTTTTTCCGCGGGCTCCTCCACTACTACCGGATCGACCTGGTACATCTCGTCCCGAATGCCATCACCACCATATCCTCCTTCGTGCACCTCTGCGAGGCACACTTGGGGATACCGCCACACTTCGGCCTGCGGTGGTACTTCTTCGAGCTGAAGAAGACGGGGAAATCTGAGGTCGTAGGGTGCATCAGCTTCATGCTTCGCCGCCACATGAAGCCGGTGTACATCGAGATGGTGTTGCCGAACAACACCCAAGGCTAGAGGCGTGGGTGGTTCTACATCGACAACCCAAAGCCGGTGCTAGTGACATGGTCGGGGTTCACGCCGGTCCCGATGCCGGAGTGGAACAACTAGCTGACATCGCGGGAGACTGACGCCATCAAGCTGTTGATGGAAGACCTGGAGCAGTTGAAGGCGAGAGGACTGACGGGCGGTGCTGTGGCCATCAGCTTCAGCCGGAGGCTTCTGCAACCGATCCAAGATCGGGTGCACCCGACCTATGAGTATTGAGGCCAGGCTGACCCCACCCAGGTGGCGCAGCACAAGGTCTCCAAGGAGGAGATGGTGGCCCGGGTGAAGGAACTGTTTGCCAGGCAGATCCGCAACCGTATGTGCCCCAAGGCACTGTGCCTGAAGCGCCCCACTGAAGCTGTAAGTCATCTGTTGCCAAATTGAGCTTAATTACTTGCTTGTGTGGATATTTGTTGGTTTGTGATGAAGGTCGTCTGATGCAGGGCCGTGAAGGCGTGTACTGGTGCCCAGCTCTCCTCCCTGATGAGGGTGAGCGAAGCTTCAAGGTCCGAGCTGCGGAGGACATCCAGGCGCCTCCCCAGCAGTACATTGATGACTACCTCTCCGACTCGTCGGTGGGTGGTAGTGACGACAAAGATCCCGCCGCAGGGACTTCTGCACCAACGACCTGGCGCTCGCGGCAGGTCGCCGGCAAAATGTCGGCATCCAAGGCCGCCAAAGTGGTCGCCGCCACCCAAATGATAGAGAAGAAGAAGAAGAGGAAGAGGAAGGATGCCACCATGCCGTCGGAGTCGGCAACCGCTAGCGCCGAGGTCGGGACGGACGTTGGTGATGATGATGACGCAAGGTCGCATGGCAACACTGCGAGGTCGGGCAATACGCCGACCGAGTAGGTGATGGAGACGCCCCTTGGGGTTGTGGTGGAAGAACGCCCAAAGCCGAGTGCTGAAGGGGCGAGCGACCAAGGGTCGCGAAAAAAACAGAGGAAGGCTCTGCCCAGGCCAATAAAGCCTGGGTTGAAGCTTGGTGGTGGGTGAGTCATCAAACTTTACCCTTTTGTGCTCGACCTTCCATGCTTTGTATACGTCATTGTTGACGAACTCTGCTTTTTAACAGGGGGACCCCTGCTACATCAGAGAGTGGAAAGAATGCCTCAGACCAAGAGGCCTTTGGGCACAAGGGAGGGAAGGCACCGGTGGAGCAATCATCGGCGACGTCGGCCGGAGACGTCACAAGCCAGGCCCCTGGGGCCGTGGGGACGACAACGTCGGCGGTGACCTCCGATAATTTACAGCAGGGTGAAGGTCTTCAACAGAGGCCACCCACATCGGACCCGCCACCAACACAGGAGGCGGAGGCTGGAGGTGGGAGCGGACCCGGCGAGGAGGACGACAGGTGCCTCTACGCTGGTACTCCATGGGAGGATGACGTCCTTGCTGACCGCCAAGACATTGATGAGTTCAAGGCGGCACAGCAAACGATTGGGAGGGTACTTGCAGTAAGTTCCACTTTTCCCCAAAAGCTACTCCTTGAATTTGTTCTAATGACTTGTGGAGTTTAACATACATTTGATGCAATCGCTCGCTGGTCGAGCACAGGACAGGGCGGACCTGGTGAAGGAGGGCACCAAGATGCACAAGGAGGTCATCGTGGCGCAAGAGGTCGTACTGTAGGACAAGATCGAAGCTGCGGTGGAGATCAAGCGCCTTAAGGATGACATGGCCCTGAAGGACAGGGCGATGGCCGCTCTAAAGAAGGAGCTCGAAACTGCCAAGGAGAACGCGAAAGACTTTGAGGATGACTTCAAGATCCTCGCGGAAGGTATGTCTGAGTTTTACCCCGACCTTGATTTCTGAAGGTTGTGGTGCATGCCGACCTTGATTCGATGTTAATTCCAGAGGCCAAGAAGAAGGAGGCCACCTTGAAGAAGGAACTCCAGCAGTCGAAGGACCAAGTCAAGACCCCCAAGGAGAAGACCAAGGTGGCTCAAGATAGTGAATATTACTTTTCCCGGAAGGCTGCATATGAGTGTGGTGTACGCCAGGACCTGGAGATCGATCTCTCCCGGGCCATGCAGACTCTCATTGACCATGAAGAAATGACTGTAGATCTTAAGAAGGAGCTGGACGACCTCAAGGAGGCAGCTGAGTACTTGATGGACGTCTATGTCCCTCAGGTAGATGGGGAGCCCAAGGAGCTTGTTGCTCGCCTGGAGGAAGCAGAAGGTTAGAAGAAGACCTTGCTGCTAGACACTGGCAAGCTCGCCGCGGCTGCAGCACTGGCCACGGTGAAGTTCTACGAGCCAGCATTCGACCTGCAGAAGGTCGCGGAAGAAATCAACCTGGCGACGCTGGTGGGCTCTGAAGACGTCCAGGTCGCCGCGGAGGACATCGTCAAGAAGGTCGAACTCTGAAATTGTATCTCAGGGTGTATCAGACTGTTAACGTAAATAGGTCGTGGACCATTTTTGACGATGTAGATAAACTTTCATGAATGAAAAGGTCATTTTTAATTAAAGAGCGTGATCCCTTGTTCGGCAAAAATTCTCGTTATGAGATCTCAAAAGTAATGAGGTTGCAAGACCTGTCCCCTCCGCTAACCCAACTCGGTAGAGGAATGGCTTACCGACTGCACGGCTCAACGTGGAGGCTTAAGTGCAGCCGGTGTGCAAAGGGGGCCTTGGACCCAAGGCCTTGCAACCACACGTCTTAAGAAACACACATAAAAAGCATGAGAGCTGTGGCAAGAGAAAACGTTTTTGCAATAAGGTAAAACCCCTCAGGTCATACGACCCTTAGATTGGCAAAGCAAAGCCCCCGAGCGTGTCGGGCCTGGCTTTAGACCAAGCACCCGAGCGTGTCGGGTCCCGCTAAAGACCAAGCCCCCGAGCGTGTCGAGGGGAGGGATGAACAAAAAGTAAAGAGAGACCCAAAAAGTAGGTCGACAGGAAGACTGTCGAAGGGGAATCTTATATTTATTGACTATGAATTACAAAAGGATAGAGTATATAGCTTTTTATTCTGATACAAGGCTCTTAAGGATAGAAGCGACGTAAGTGCTCGATGTTCCAGGGGTTCGGGACGCCCTGGCCATCGCCCCACTGAAGGCGATAGGTCGCCGGTCCAATGACCTCCTTGACTATGAAGAAGCCTTCCCTAGGTGCCGAGAGCTTGTGCATGTCCTTGGTGTTCTAAATCCGCCGTAGGACTAGGTCGCCAACATTGAAGGAACGTTCCCGCATGTTGCGGTTGTGGTAGCGACGTAGCTGCTGCTGATGGCGGGTGTGGTGCATGAGCGCAGCCACACGATGCTCTTCGAGGCTGTCGAGGTCGACCTTGTGCGTCTGCTCTGCTTCTCCCTCGTTGAAGTGCTAGATGCGAGGGGCCCCGAAGGTGACGTCGGTGGGGGAGGATGGCCTCTGACCCGTAGACCAGGAAGAATGGAGTGATGAATACCAAAGTTTCATAACTCGTCAAGATCAACAATACTTATTTAGGTCGGTTTTTCATTTGACAAAGTGGTACTACACATTGTTCATTAATCCTAGGTTCACTCACATAGTTTAAGAGACTAGGTTGGAGACATGTCAATTTTGTGCTACATCATAGTACCACTTCAAAAAATGACAAAATGACCTATATAAAGACTGTTCATCTCGATGAGCTATGAATCTTTGGTGTTCATCACTTTTCCATTTGACATCATCTAGTGTTTGAAAATCTTGATTCTAATTTGGAATTTTATAAATTTGAAAATACAGTTGTTCAAACCCTTTCAAACGGATTAATGACTAAAATAAAGATTGTACATCTTTACGAGTTCTACAAGTTTGGTATTCATGATATTTTCATTTGACATCATTTATGACCCTATTTACATTTTGAATTTGGGAAATTCCAAAATTAAATAGGGTCAAAGGGTCAAACTCGCGGGCCCCACCTTGGACAAACACGTTATCGATACAAGTTGTAAATTTCAACTTCTGTGTAGGAGAGTACAGGCAAAAAAAAAAGTTCCTACTGGGTTTTGAACCTGGGCTGCATAGCTCGGGGATAATCAAATCTGCTATTAGTCCACTAATTATTTGTTGATTTTGGTTGTCAATATTTTGTTATCCCATATTTTTGTGCTTTAATGGGCCAAACCCATGTCATGTGGGCCTAAACCCGCGAGATTTCCCCATTAGTCTCATTGGGTCCCACCTGTTGGCGCCCAGATTCTGATGTGTTCTTGAGTTCTTCATGGACCTACTTCACTTGATTCTATGATTTGTAATCATAACTACAAACTTGTTTAGATTTCAAAAATGATGTCCAAATCAGGAAATTTTTTCCTACATTTTTAGAAAACAATAATCAAGCTCATGGTGTCCACTACATCTCATGTGAGTATGTTTCAACAATCATAATTTTGAAATTAAACAATTCAAAACAAGAATCAAGATTTTGAAACACTAAATGAAGTCAAATGGAAAAGTGATGAATACCAAAGTTTCATAACATGTCAAGATCAATAATCTTTATTTAAGTCAGTTTTCATTTGACAAAGTGGTACTACGCACTATTCATTAATCCTAGGTTCACTCACATAGTTTAAGAAACTAGGTTGGAGACATGTCAATTTTGTACTACGTCAAAGTACCACTTCAAAAAATGACAAAATGACCTATATAAAGACTGTTCATCTAGATGAGCGATGAATCTTTGGTGTTCATCACTTTTCCATTTGACATCATCTAGTGTTTGAAAATCTTGATTCTCATTTGGAATTTTATAAATTTGAAAATACAGTTGTTCAAACCCTTTCAAACGGATTAATGACTTAAATAAAGATTGTACATCTTTACGAGTTCTACAAGTTTGGTATTCATGATATTTTCGTTTGACATCATTTATGATCCTATTTACATTTTGAATTTGGGAAATTCCAAAATTAAATAGGGTCAAAGGGTCAAACTCGCGGGCCCCACCTTGGACAAACAAGTTATCTATACAAGTTGTAAATTTCAACTTCTGTGTAGGAGAGTATAGGCAAAAAAAAAAATAAAGTTCCAACTGGGTTTTGAACCTGGGAAGCATAGCTCGGGGATAATCACATCTGCCATTAGTCCACTAATTATTTGTTGATTTTGGTTGTCAATATTTTGTTATCCCATATTTTTGTGCTTTAATGGGCCAAACCCGTGTCATGTGGGCCTAAACCCGCGAGATTTCCCCATTAGTCTCATTAGGTCCACCTGTTGGCGCCCAAATTCTGATGTATTCTTGAGTTCTTCATGGACCTACTTCACTTGATTCTATGATTCGTAATCATAACTACAAACTTGTTTAGATTTCACAAATGATGTCCAAATCAGGAAAATTTTTTCCTACATTCTTAGAAAACAATAATCAAGCTCATGGTGTCCACTACATCTCATGTGAGTATGTTTCAACAATAATAATTTTGAAATTAAACAATTCAAAACAAGAATCAAGATTTTGAAACACTAAATGAAGTCAAATTAAAAGTGATGAATACCAAAGTTTCATAACTTGTCAAGATTAACAATCTTTATTTAGGTCAGTTTTTTATTTGACAAAGTGGTACTACACATTGTTCATTAAACCTAGGTTCACTCACATAGTTTAAGAAATTAGGTCGGAAACATGTCAATTTTGTACTACATCATAGTACCACTTCTGAAAATGACATAATGATCTATATAAAGATTGTTCATCTCGATGAGCTATGAATCTTTGGTGTTCATCACTTTTCCATTTGACATCATCTAGTGTTTGAAAATCTTGATTCTAATTTCGAATTATATAATTTTGAAAATACAGTTGTCCAAACCCTTTCAAACGGTTTAATGACTAAAATAAAGATTGTACATCTTTACGAGTTCTACAAGTTTGGTATTCATGACATTTTCGTTTGACATCATTTACGACCCTATTTACATTTTGAATTTCCAAATTCAAAAATTTGTTTGTCCCACAACTCTGTGATTACGTGTCATCCCTATGAAAGCGCAATTTTCTTAACCCTAATATACACTGGGACCCCCCTAAATCAGCAACCTGATCTGGCGGTGGTTCTTCTCCATCTCTCGTGACATCTTGCCTTCATCTTCTACCTCATCTCCGCCGGGGTGCACCGCCTCGCACATCCAATCCGCGCGTGACGAACTGTAATCACTCCACGGAAAAGGTCGCCGAGGCACGCTACGAGGCGTCGTGGCTGCTGCAACTGCCGACGGAGCTGATGATTGACATCGTCTCCCGCGTAGCTGCTCAGTTAGAGGATGCCATGGCGGATCTCCGCAACCTGCACGCAACCTGCAAGGCAATGTGCGTGGTGTGTGGCGCCGCCACGGTAGGACGACGCCTAGCCCTGAAATGTGTCTTGCGGTGTTGATTCTACCTTGGCCCGAATTATCGCGCGACGCTCATCACCACACTAGCCACCATCGGCAACCCGGAGGCCTTGTTCCGCAGCGGGTTGTGCCTCGTATTGGGGAACCAGCGTGGCGTAATCATGTCGTGCCTCGACCAGCTAACGCACGCCGCGGAGGCGGGCCACAAGGTATCGATGTACGCCCTCACCCTCTTCCTCTACAGGCCCAACAATGGCGAGGGCGATGACGACGAGGCCTGGCAGCTCCTGCGCTTGGTCGAGGGACCCGAAGAGGGGACGACAGCGCTTCCTTGGAAGAACTTGACTTGTACGAAACACCGCTCCAGGGTCATTTTGGCGATGTGGGACTTACGGTCGGCGGCAGCGGTTGCCGTGCTGGCGCCCGTACCTCGCCGGGATGTTCTTCAGTGTGCAGGTCACGGGTGTGGCGACCACGCAGGATGGCATGCTTGGTACTCGTGGCGTAGGTTCTGTAGCGAGGAGTGTAGGATCCAGAACGAGTGTGATTGGTTCTTCTTCACACTCAGGGAAGTGTTTAGTGGGATCTGATACAAGGTAAACAGTTTGTGATTGCTGATATGTTTTGATTAATTTGTTGCAGACATGATGCACCATAAAAGACATTCAGGATTTCAGTTAACATGTTTGCTTTCTTTCTTAACTGCTACTCATCAGGAATTCAGCTTACATCTAGAATTCTTATGTTCTGATACTTCAGCTGACTGCTAAAATTTCTTTCAGTTCACAGGAATTCAGTTATCAGGAATTCAATTGTTCTGACAGTTCGGTTAATGCTTTCTTTTTTTCAGGAAATTTATCTGGCACTGAGGAGAGGGAGCTTGAGGAGAGGCTTTGGCGTCATTTTAGGCAGAACTTTGAAGAAATTCAGCAAATACACTCGAAGCATGTCTCTGAAGTTGTGTCTTTGGTCAATGTGTCTCTCAACTTGTGTCCTTGTGGAGCATGTTTTTGATGATCCTTAGTTGTTGTGATGTCATCGTGGCTCGGGAAGCCTATGTGTAAACTCAGTCCTCATATACACTAGCTGTCAATCTTTAGTTGCTTACTTAATTTGTGTGATGCATGTTACTCTGGTACGAACTATTCGTGAGGCATGTTATTCTGCTAAAGTTAGTGGAAAGATGATATTCAAAATTTACTTTGACCAAAAAAACTTCTCTATAAGTAATATACAACAACATGTGTCATGTTAAAGAGTTGGTATATTTCAAAAAGATCTTGTGTCGTCTTGTGCAGTTACATAGTAAACAAGTTAACTAGTATAACTTATATAAAACTATATTTATAAAACTTGATTAAGTTCAGCGCATTGTATATCCAAAAGTATATAAAACTGAGTGGGACCCATACGTCAGCGGGACACACGAAAACGCACCCCTCAAATACGCCAAGCGTTCAGAAAATTTAGTAGCCAACGATTTGGAAAGTGGCGCCAGTTTTTCCATCGGAAATAGTTAACAAATGACAAAACTACTGCGCTACCATGACTGGGCCCACGTTGTTGCGAAACACCAGGTTATTAGACTAGGAAGTCGTGCGTCTTTCCCTCCCTAATCCCCTCGCAAAACCAATCTACATCTCGTTCAGTTAGGGGTAGTCGACGACGACCAGCGCCACCGCCAAGCTGCTTCTCGCCTTACACGAGGATGTCGACGTCCAGCAAGGTGGCAAGGGGGACCCCTTCCTCCTCTCAAGTGTTGCGCACACCTGCGTCGGCGGTGCTACCTCCAATGTTCACACCAACCTCTGGTGCGGCAACTGGTGAACCTCCAAGCATGTCCACCAGGGCTAGGGCGACGGCTGCACACTTTGGGTCACCTTCGTCCCAAAGAGCATCACAACGTTCGGCCGACGAAGAAGCAATCGTCGACGGCCAAGATGTAGAAGATTGTTGGTGTTTCTTAACCTCAATGCTAGGCGCCGTAATAGCGTGAGCGTGTAAGAGACTCCTGGGTACACTGACGAGTGCGAACGAATCCGCAAGCACACGGACACACCATTGCAGCACTTCTCCCTCGGAGAATGAGTATTCCCGTCGGGTTTTGTTCCTAGGACAGAGGAGTAACTAGAGAGGGTCTATCCAAGGACACCAGCTACTGCTGGGATAGGTAGGGATATGAGAAGCACTTTCTTAAGGAACTTAACTCTCAAGATGGATCTGTCCGCTATTAGTCCTCCCCACCAGCCCATCCTAACTTTTTAGGGAGAGACCAATGTACTGGCAACGGGGCCCTACTCCGTACTGAAGGACCGAATAGGCGACCAGAGAGGGGGGGAGTGAATGGGAGCCGATAAAAATTCTTCCCGAAGGTCGAACTCAGCCTATACTCCGATTTCCACTCCGAGTACTCGCACACACCAAAGAAGCTCTAGACAAGGCACACACAAGCCCACAAGACCAAGAGACAAGCCTAGAAGCAAAGAGCGGAAGCACAAGACAAGAACCAAAGGACTTAGCCAAATCTGGGAAGGCCTGGGCGGACGGTTCGCAAGGGTACGGTGGACAGTCCGTGCAGCTCGCGGACAGTCCGTGTAGACATGGCGAACAGTCTGCAATAGCACACCGAGCCTCCAGTAGCGCACCGAGGAAATTCGGACAGTCCGGGCAAGCACCGCGGACAGTCCGGCACCTCGCGGACAGTCCGGCCACCCCTGGCGGACAGTCCAGCCAAACTCGCTGGACACCCCAGACAAACCTCGAGCCACCCCAGACAAAAACGAAGCCCCACGGACAGTCCGCACACCTTACGCAGACAGTCTGTAAACACCTTGCAACAAAACCCTAGCGAAAAAACGGATTTAAACGCAAACGCGCACGAACACAGATGAACACGTGACGAACTGGTGTCACGCAGACAGTCCGCCCGCCGCTTGCGGACAGTCCGCCCGCCGCTCGCGGACAGTCCGCCCGCCGCTCGCGGACAGTCTGCCAGGCGCGGACAGAGCAGAAACAGCTCGACCCCGCGAGGTCAACTCTCCAAATCCATCACCGGATCTCCCAAACGGCAAAATCTCTTGAGACAAGATTTAGGGGAGATGATAAGCAACACAAGACGAAGCTATGCCCCAAAAATCTCGACCTCTAACTCACTAAATCACCGGGAATCGCAGATCACACGAACCACCACCAAGAACTCGGGCTCCGGCCAAAATCTCACGAATCGAAGGCTTTCCCCGGCGTTTGAGGGCTCAAGATCACACACAAAGATGCGCAAGGCTTCCACCCATGATCCCCTCAAAGAAATCCGAAGGAAAACGCCCTCAAATCCCCGAATCGAGTGAAGAACGAAACTCCCCAAAAATAGCCCTGAAAATGACACGAAAATCACAGAGGACTAGGAGATCACCGCAACGCCGAATGCTTCCATACATCCAAAGGTTAGAGTCTGTACAAGAATCTAGCCTAAGGAAAGCAGAGGAAAAGGAAGCAGTTCATAGCAATCTACCGGGGGAGGAAAACCTAGAGTCCAAGCGAGAGAGATGCCATCCACCTCTCCGCAATTTATATGAAGTCCATCGGAGGGAGGTAAATGAGCACACTACCCCTACAATTCAAATAGAAGATACAACCCCTCAGGGGCATTTTGGCCAAGTCTTCATCGAGCGGACACGCTTCCACCACGGCCTTGCTTAGGATCGACGCAAGCCCCGCGATCACGCCACGTGCCCCCCGCCTCGAAGCTTCCTGACGCTCCCGGATCACCGTCTCCGTCGCATCTGGCCTCCGGACTTGGTTTTGAGGCCCAAACCAAGAAACGTCCACCGATGGTTTTGTGGGCAAACCAACAAACCCCACGTGTAAGCTTCGGGCTCCATCCGCTACCTTGCACCAGCCTATGTTCACGACTTCAGCCCGCTAGTCTTGCACCGCACGACTCGCACTTGACCCCATCGTCCACCGGGTCCATCGAACCAAGCCTACTTGCCTCTCCATCACCCGGAGGCCGCCACGGCTAAGGCATTTCGCGCTTGTTCTTCACCTGCACCGACACGAGTCAAGCCACAACTTGTACCTGCACACTTAGCAAAGCATCAGTCCACACAACATTGTCAATCACTCATTACTAAGGAGCGACCCTCCACTGGTCCTCGGACACACCTGGTCCTCAATCTCCCCCTTGATGAGTGCATTGACAACACCCATAGTAACCATAATAGATAAAAAGAAAAGAAAACAACCACTTACACAAACATCTAAGCAAGTGATCCAAAGCCAAAGAACAAGAGAAAAAACGATCACTCGCCAAACCAAGTCTCAGCTCCCTAAGGCAAGGGCAACGGCTCAACACAGCCGAGACAAAAACAAAGCTCAGAAGGAGCACATCACAAAGCACAAAACTCAGGAAAACCAAAGGAGCTCCCCATACACATATGCAAACTCCCCCTGAGCAAATGCAACCTCTTCTTCTTAATTTTTCTCCTCACATGCAACATCTCACAAATGCATACCAATTTTTCACAAAATCTCCCAAAGCACGAAGATTCTCCCCAAATGCACACAACTTCTCCCCGTATCATACGTAACTCTCCCCCATGTTGACAATGAATGAATCAAGGTATATGAAACTTCTCCCATTGTTTTTATGAAAAATGCATGTTAAAGCATATATACAATCTACTAAGCTTCTCAAATATGCAAAGAGCACAACAAAATGCGACACATGAGACATAGAGCAAGCAAAGTAGGCATGGTGTAGTTAGCACATTGCCATCAAGAAGGTAGAGACATATAAGCATGTGACATGACCAAAAGCAATTTTATGCAATTTTTACAAAAAACATTTATCTCATGAGCAAGACCCTATCCATGGCAATTTGAGCACAAATACACTAGATCATCCAAAGTTTATACATGATCACAAATTCTCATCACAAGATCATTATAAACGCCCACAAGCTACTCAAGTCATGTTAAAGTAAAATGCATGAAAGGAATGCAACAAAATGGAACATATATCACATATATACATGAGAAGCTCCAAGACCCAGCTAGAAAGGAAAGCACACACCAAGTTCACCCCGCAAGCGAGTGAAAGTGACTTGGTCAAGTGGTTTAGTGAAAATGTCAGCTAGCTGACCTTTGGTAGGCACATAGGACAAAGATATGTTTCCCTTCTCAACATTATCCCTCAGAAAGTGGTATCTTACTTCTATATGCTTCGTTTTGGAGTGAAGGACTGGGTTTTTGGCTACACTTATGGCACTGGTGCTGTCACAGAAAAGTGGAACCTGGGAGCACTCCTCACCAAAATCACTCATAGTGTAGGTCATCCAAAGCAGCTGGGAACAACAACTAGCAGGAGCTATATACTCAGCCTCTGTATTGGACTGGGCTACACTGGATTGCTTGCGAGATGACCAAGAGACCAAAGAAGAACCAAGGAACTGGCAACACCCAGAGGTAGATTTGTGGTCTAATCGACACCCAGCAAAATCAGCATCGGAGTACCCATGAAGTCTGAGTGTTGAGGAGGCAGAGTACCAAAGACCAAACTCAGGAGTGTAGTTCAAGTACCTGAAAATCCACTTGACGGCCTGCCGATGTGAAGTCCTCGGTGAAGCCTGAAAACGAGCGCACAGACACACACTGAACTGTATGTCCAGCCTCGTCGCCGTCAAGTAGAGGAGGGACCCGATCATGCTCCGGTACTCCTTCTGGTCCACAGGTTCATCGTCCTCGTCCGCATCCATAGACGTAGTGGTACTCATCGGTGTAGTCAGCGGCTTGGAGTCGTTCATGCCAAACTTCTTCACCATGTCCCTGGTGTACTTCGCCTGATGTACAAATGTCTCATCCTTGCTGTGCTTGATCTGGAGTCCTAAGAAAAACTGCAGCTCGCCCATCATGGACATCTCGAATTCCCTGCTCATGTCATCTGCAAATCTGGCAACAACATCATGAGAAGAGCCACCAAAGATTATGTCATCCACGTATTTCTGAACAATCAAAAGGTCATTCCCATGCTTTAGGAGAAACAGGGTCTTATCAACTGTGCCCATCACAAACCTCTTACTCAGCAAAACACCTCTCAACCTGCCATACCAAGCTCTAGGTGCCTGTTTCAACCCATAGAGCGCTCTCTGGAGTTTGTATACACGGTGTGGGTATTTTGCACTCTCAAACCCCGGGGGTTGCCTCACATACACTTCTTCCTTTATCACCCCATTCAAGAAAGCACTCTTCACGTCCATTTGGTACAACTTGAACCCTTTAGCCACGGCAAAGGTTAGAAGGATCCTAATTGCCTCCAAACGGGCCACAGGAGCAAATGTCCCCTCATAATCTATACCCTCTTTCTAGTTGAACCCCGAGGCACCAACCTCAACTTGTTTCTCACAACCATCCCATTCTCACCTTTCTTGTTCTTCCACACCCACTTGGTACCTATGGGATGAAAATTTGGTGGCGGATCAAGTCTCGAACAAAGCCAAATGTCTCGCTCTTATCCTCCAAAAAGAAAACCCAAGAGTACCTCGAAAAATCATCAACCACAACAAGAACATACCACTTCCCACCCGCAGAGCGAACACGAGCTGGCCCAACCAAATCCATGTGCAACAGCTCACAAGGTTGCTCGGTCATGATCGCAGTCAGAGGGGCGTGAGAAGCAGCAACCATCTTTCCATGCCGATAAGAAGCACAAACCAAATCCTTCTCGAATTTCAACTTAGGCAATCCTCGGACAAGATCAAGACCACTCAAGTGGGAAAGCAACTCAAAGCTCAAGTGTCCCAACCTCCTATGCCATTTCCAAAGCTCGGCCGAAACGCCAGCAACAAAACATTGAGGAGGACCAATAGACTGGGAAAAATCGGCACGAAAGATTTGACCCTCGGGGACGATCATACAAACAAGATCGCCTCGAGAATCAAGCACACGAGAAGCGCCCGACTTAAAACTCATCCAGTAACTGAGATACTGACAACAGGTTAAAACCAAGTGACTTGACCAAAGCCACACTTCTTAAGGTTACCTTGCTACTCACCTTCACCATACCTTCAGCAAGCACTCGTCCTCTCCCATTGTCCCCGAAAGTGATGTACTCCCTCGTACTCACCGGGATGAAGCTGGAGAACCACCCACGATCTCCGGTCATGTGTCGTGAGCAACCGGAGTCGATCAACCAAAAATCCTCCAAGCCTCCCACCTGCAATCAAAAACGAGAACGAGAATGAGCAAGCGACTCAACACTGGGGTTAGTACCAAAGGAGTCAAACCAGTGTCGAGCCATTTGCTCAAAAGAAGGGTTAGCAAAGTCCATCCTACCAAAACCCCTAGGCAGAGCCCTCTCATGCCTACCACCAAAGGACCTGTCACGTCTCACTTGAGGAGTACGTGCACCACGAGGGGGAAAACGTGGCCCGTAGTCCATCTGAGACCCAAAGCTCCGATCGTGCCTCCCAAACTCATAATGGTCACGAGAAGGAGCACGTCGAGCCAACTCATCACGCCCAAACCCAACACGCCTATCCCTCTGAGGAAACCCACCTCCACCTCCACGAGTGGGAACTGACCGCACAAACACCTCACCCCTAGGTAGAGGCCCTCTACGAGGCTCAGGCACACCACGAGAAAGGTGGTACCTGTCCTTGTTTGCCATCTCTCTAGCAAACCTCTCATCTCTCTTCCTCCTGAAACAGAACTCATCCTTATGCCCATCCCTCCCACAATACTCACAATGGAAGCGGATCGGTTGTGGCTTAGGCGGTGTCTTTTTTTTGAGCTTCTCACCAACTTTCTCTCCTGACTTCCCACCAAAGACACTCCCCTAGGTGCTCACAAACTTGATGGGTTTTTGGTAGTTCTCAGACTTGTGGGGGAACACTGGTGGATCTGGTGTTGTGTCTAGCTTGTTTCTGAGGTGGTTTGGCTTGGGTGCAAATTTGTTCATCGGTGTGGTATGCGGTGAAATAGGGATCTCTCCAGCTTTCTCTTCTCCCTCACCACTCTTCCCACCGCACTTGTCAGTCCCCAACGCCTGACCATCAAACCTCTTGAACTGAGCCAACATCAAACTCAATTGTGGCTCATGCCCCGACAACCACCCCATCATTTTTCTCAATTCATCATTTTCATCCTGCAGACGGTCAACATAGTGTGCAAGTTCCATGTTTTCAAAGCATGCATTTCACAGGTAGAGCATGATGTAGGAAGAGGAGCTTTCAATACCGCCTCAAGAGAAACTATTCTAGTGTGAGATTCATCTAGCCTAGCATGCTTCACAGGACATGAAGTACAAGCACCTAACAAAGCTGGCCTAGATTTCAATTCATCACACTCAATCCTAATCACATCTAGTTCCTCAAGAGTAGAGCCATGTTTCTCCTTGAGACCAGTCAAATCAGCAAGAAAAACAGTGCAATCACCATAGTCAATCTCATCAGACACAACAGGAGCAGATTTCAAAGAGCCTATCTCATTTCTAGCATCCATAAGCAAGGACTCAAGCTCAACTATCTTGTCCTTAGCATCACCCAACAAAGGCCTAAATCCCCTCTTCTCCTTGTTGGTCTTCCTAAGCACATCATCACAGTTATCAACCAACTCATTGAGCCTAGCATTCCCCTCTAGCAAGAAGTTGGGATCATGTCGTACCTCTTCCTCAGAGTCAGAGTTCGAATCCGAGCTGTGCTTCCCACCCTTCTTGGATTGCGCCATGCCGCAAAAGCCTCCTTGTGTGACGAAGCTGAGGCCGGTGAAGTTCTTGCCCGTGTGCCGCTTGTCCTTGCGCCGATCTTGCTCTTCCTCGCTGCTCTAGTCGGAAGAAGCATCGCTTGATGTGGAGTCGATGTCGCTTGCTCTGGCAACCATCGCTCGAGCCGTCTTCTTCTTGTAGCCGCCACTCTTCTTAGACCTTCTCTCGCCCTTGTCCTTGCGCTTGCCCTTGTAGTCGTTCCCGGAGCGGTGCTTGTTGTAGTCGTGCTTGGGCTTGCCCTTGTAGTCGTTCTTGATCTCCATGGCTTCAGGGCCTTCGGCGATGAAGTGCCCGTGCTTCCCGCACCGATAGGACATCCCCGAGCTCCGCTTTGCATTCTTGCGGTTCTCGTACATCCGCCCAAACCTCTTGCTCAACAAGGCGAGATCATCCTCGCTCCGCACCTCAAAATCCTCATCTGGCAAAGACAAAAGACAAGACAAAGAGAAACCACCAGAGTTAGCGTTAGACCTTGATCCTGAGACAAGAGCCAAACTATGAGGATCGGTGGGGCTCTTGCTCTTGGCTCTCAAGCAACGATCAACCTCTAAAAACATGAGCTTGGAAAACAGCTCATCAAGCGTTAGCGTATCATACATGCTCGACTCCTTAATGGCCTCGACCTTGGCACTCCACACAGACCTATCTAGGGCATGCAAAAGCTTGATAGCTTGATCATGATCCGTGTATGGGAGCACTGTCACATTGGCCCACGTGTTGTTGACTATGCTAGTGAAGCGCTGGAACATAGCATCGGTCGACTCACCGAGGAGATGAGTGAAGTTCTCGTACTCTCTCCGGTAAGTGGAAAACAAACGGGCTTGCACTTGGGCATTGCCAACATAAGCATTTCTCAACTTAAGCCAAATCTTTCCAGCCACATTCTCTACGTACACTCATTCGAACTCCGAGGCACAGAGAGCACAAAACAAGTAATCAACAGCCTTGTTGTTGGCCTCACACATATCCCGCGATCCTGGAAGCAAAAAACTGTCTGGGATGACATAATGAGGATTCTGAGTGACCTCCCAGGTCAGAGTTCCCTTCCCTCGCAAAAACACGCCCATGTGCCTCTCCCACATCGGGTAATTCTTGCCATCAAAGTGCGGAGAACCCGACCCCTTGCCATAATCGCCCATCTTTAGATCTTAGACTGGTTAGAATCAAGAAGATCCGTAACCGGCTCTGATATCAATTGAAGGACCGAATAGGCGACCAAAGAGGGGGGGAGTGAATGGGAGCTGATAAAAATTCTTCCCGAAGGTCGAACTCAGCCCATACCCCGATTTCCACTCTGAGTACTCGCACACACCAAAGAAGCTCTAGACAAGGCACACACAAGCCCACAAGACCAAGAGACAAGCCTAGAAGCTGAAGGACCGAATAGGCGACCAGAGAGGGGGGAGTGAATGGGAGCCGATAAAAAATTCTTCCCGAAGGTCGAACTCAGCATGTACCCCGATTACCACTCCGAGTACTCGCACACACCAAAGAAGCTCTAGACAAGTCACAAACAAGCCCTCAAGAACAAGAGACAAGCCTAGAAGCAAAGAGCGGAAGCACAAGACAAGAATCAAAGCACTTGGTCAAAACTGGAAACGACCAGTGCAGACTGTCCGTGCAGTACGGGAGGACCGTCCGCTAGGGTACGGCGGACTGTCCGCAGGTGCTGCTCGGACTGTCCGAAATAGGCAACAGAGCCACCAGAGACGCACCCCTAAATTTGGACTGTCCGAAGAGGCCAGGCGGACTGTCCGCCAGTGTCGCGGACCGTCCGTGAAGCCTGTGCGGACTGTACGGCAAGCTCGCTGGAAACCCCAGACAAACTCACCTCCACCCCAGACAAAAACTTGGCCATGCGGACCGTCTATGAGTGACATGCAGACTATCCGCAAACCACCTGCAACAAAACCCTAGAGCCACGACGGATCGAAACGCAGACGCGCAAGAACACGAAGAACACCTGTACTGTTCCAGGCCACGCGGACTGTCCGCACGAGGCACGCAGACTATCCGCAAGGCACAAACAGAGCAGAAAACAGCCCGACCCGCGAAGTCAACTCCACAAATCCGTCACCGGATCTCCCAAACGGCAAAAGCTCTTGAGACAAGATTTGGGGAAGATGATAAGCAACACAAGATGAAGCTATGCCCCAAAAATCTTGACCTCTAAGCCACTAAATCGCTGGGAATCGCGGATCACACGAACCACCACCAAGAACTCGAACTCCGGCCAAAAACTCACAAATCGAAGGCCTTCCCCAGTGTTTGAGGGGTCAAGATCACACACAAAGATGCGCAAGGCATCCACCCATGATCCCCTCAAAGAAATCTGAAGGAAAACGCCCTCAAATCCCCGAATCGAGCGAAGAACGAAACTCCCCAAAAATAGCCCCGAAAATGACACGAAAATCACAGAGGACTAGGAGATCACCGCAACGCCGAATGCTTCCATACATCCAGAGGTCAATGTCTATACAAGAATCTAGCCTAAGGAATACGGAGGGAGAAGAAGCAGTCCAGAGCAATATACCGGGCGAGGAAACCCTAGAGTCCAAGAGAGAGAGATGCCATCCACCTCTCCGCTATTTATAGGAAGTCCATCGGAGGGAGGTAAATGACCACGCTACCCCTACAACTTGAAATGAAGATACAACCCCTCAGGGGCATTTTGGTCAAGTCTTCATCGGATGGACACGCTTCCACCGCGGCTTCGCTTCACATCGACGCAAACGCCGCGATCACTCCACGTGCCCTCCGCCTCGAAGCTTCCCGAAGCTCTCGGATCACCGTCTCCGTCGCCTCGGGCCTCCGGGCTTGGTTTTGCGGCCCAAACCAAGAAACTGTCCACCGATGGTTTTGTGGCAAACCAACAAACCCTGCGTGCATGCTTTGGACTCCATCCGCTACCTTGCACCGGCCCATGTTCACGACTTCAGCCCGCTAGTCTTGCACCGCACGGCTCGCACTTGACCCCATCGGTCACCGGGTCCATCGAACCAAGCCTACTTGCCTCTCCATCACCCGGAGGCCGCCACGACTAAAGCCTTTCGCGCTTCTTCTTCACCTGCACCGACACGAGTCAAGCTGCAACTTGTACTTGCACACTTAGCCAAGCATCAGTCCACACAATGTTGTCAATCACTCATCACTAAGGAGCGACCCTCCACTGGTCCTCGGACATACCTGGTTCTCAATCTCCCCCTTGATGAGTGCATTGACAACACCCATAGAAACCACATAGAGAAAAAGAAAAGAAAACAGCCATGAACACAAACCTCCAACAAGTGATCCAAAGCTAAAGAACAAGTGAAAACAAGATCACTCGCCAGACCAAGTCTCGGCCCCCTAAGGCAAGGGCAACGGCTCAACACAGCCGAGACAAAACCAAGGCTCACAAAGAGCACAACACAAAGCACAAAACTCAGGCACACAGCAAAGGAGCTCCCCCTGCACATATGTAAACTCCCCCTGAGCAAATGCAACCTCTTCTTCTCAATTTTTCTCCTCACATGCAACATCTCACAAATGCATACCAATTTTCCACAAAATCTCCCAATGCATGAAACTTCTCCCCAAAACTTTCCAAAATGCTATGCTCAAAAAAAAACTTTCCAAAATGCAAAGCACTTCCCCCCCTTGTTGACAATGCATGAATCAAGGTATATGAAACTCTTCCTCTTGTTTTCATGAAAAATGCATGTCAAAGCATATATAATCTACCAAGCTTCTCAAATATACAAAGAGCACAACAAAATGCTACACATGAGACATAGAGCAAGCAAAGTAGATATGGTGTAGTTAGCACATTGCCATCAAGAAGGTAGAGACATATAAGCATGTGACATGGCTAAAAGCAATTTTAAGCAAATTTTCACAAAGAAACATTCATCTCATGAGCAAGACCCTATCCATGGCAATTTGAGCACAAAAACACTAGATCATCCGAAGTTTATACAAGATCACAAGTTCTCATCACAAGATCGTTATAAATGCCTACAAGCTACTCAAGTCATGTTAAAGCCACTGAGCCATGTGTCTACTTCTTAAAATGAGACTTCTCATGGTAGACAACATGCTACGGTTTAGCACCCAAGATATGAATATCAAAACATGAAAACATGATTAGTAGCTCATTTTTCAAGCATAAGGCAATTCACACACCAATTTCATTTTCAAGTTTAAATATGGTACATGAAATGCCTTTGCGGCAAAAAGAAGCTTATGCTCCTCCCAAAGTAAGCAAATGGGCTAAACATTTATAATGACAAAAGGTCTTTGACCCCAAGCAAAGAGAACATGATACTCAAGCACAAACTAGACATGATATAGGCATTTAAGCACAAATTGAGCATCGACAAGCATCTACTCATGAGAGAGGCAGTTTTATCATATTCGCAAACATGAAGCTATCTCAACATAAATATATGGCAAAACCATCAAGAGCATAGCATTCACACCCACCATTTACCAAACATGCACATATCACACATATAGCACATCAGTGATCAAAGTATATAAGCGAAGCTCATACCTAGCACAAGTGATCCAAAGATGGCTATCCTACCAGGTTTTGTACAGAAATGAAAATGCATGAAGGAAATATAACAAAATGATACATAAGACACATATATACATGAGAAGCTCCAAGACCCAGCTAGAAAGGAAAGCACACCCCAAGTTCACCCCGCAAGCGATTGAAAGTGACTTGGTCAAGCGGTTTGGTGAAAATGTCGGCTAGCGGGTCTTGGGTAGGGACATAGGACAAAGATATGTTTCCCTTCTCAACATTATCCCTCAAGAAGTGGTACCTCACTTCTATGTGTTTCGTTTTGTAGTGGAGGAAAGGATTTTTGGCTACGCTTATGGCACTGGTGCTGTCACAGAAAAGTGGAACCTGGGAGCACTCCTCACCAAAATCACTCATGGTGTAGGTCATCCAAAGCAGCTGGGAACAACAACTAGCAGCAGCTACATACTCGGCCTCTGTAGTGGACTGGGCTACACTAGATTCCTTGCGAGATGACCAAGAGACCAAAGAAGAACTGAGAAACTGGCAACACCCAGAGGTAGACTTGCAGTCCAATCGACACCCAGCAAAATCAGCATCGGAGTACCCGTGAAGTCTGAGTGTCGAGGAGGCAGAATACCAAAGACCAAACTCAGGAGTGTAGTTCAAGTACCTGAAAATCCGCTTGACGGCCTGCCGATGTGAAGTCCTCGGTGAAGCCTGAAAACAAGCACAGAGACACACACAAAACTGTATGTCCGGCCTCGTCGCCGTCAAGTAGAGGAGGGAGCTGATCATGCTCTGGTACTCCTTCTGGTCCACGGGTTCGCCGTCCTCGTCCGCATCCAAAGTCGTAGTGGTACTCATCGGTGTAGTCAGCGGCTTGGAGTCGTTCATGCCAAACTTCTTCATCATGTCCCTGGTGTACTTCGCCTGATGTACAAACGTCCCGTCCTTGCACTGCTTGATCTGGAGTCCCAAGAAAAACTGCAGCTCGCCCATCATGGACATCTCAAATTCCCTGCTCATGTCATCTATAAATCTGGCAACAACATCATGAGAAGAGCCACCAAAGATTATGTCATCCATGTATATCTGAACAATCAAAAGGTCATTCCCATGCTTAAGGAGAAACATGGTCTTATCAACCCATGCAATTTGGTGGTGGATCGACTAACACCCAGACTTGGTTTCTCTCAAAGTTCTCCAACTCCTCATGCATGGAATTCACCCAATTCTCATCAGACAAAGCGTGTTGAATATCTCTGGGCTCAAACGACGCGACAAAAGCAGAGTGAGCAAAATGAGAAGTGTTCCTTGACCTCGACCGTGTAGTGCGTTCATGAAGGTCACCTATGATCGTCACCGGTGGGTGATCAATCTGTACACACCGGGGAGCCTCTCGCCTGGACACGACCTCCCCCTCAGTAGCAGCCTCCACTCGAATAGCCTCAGTCGTCATGGGTGTTGGGGATGGTCCATCCTTGATCGTCGTCGTAGTTGTGGAAGTAGCATGTACATGATCAGCCACGGGAGCATCAACACCATCATCGTCGTCGTCTCCATCTCCATCCTTCTCATCCTCAAAGATCCTCGCTCCAATCTCCTCGTCACCTGCACACTCAAAAGCAGATGAGCTACATGGCTGTGTCTCAATGAAGGTAACCTCGCAAGTCTCCATGATTCGGTTAGTGTCAAGGTTGAGCACACGATATGCTCTAGAATGAATCGCATAACCAAGTAAAGTACCATCCTAACATCTAGGCTTAAACTTATCCAACTTGCCCTTCTTCAGAATGAAACACTTGCAACCAAAAGCTCTAAAGTGACTCACCTTGGGTTATCGCCCATGCATCAACTCATAAGAGGTCTTCTTCATAAAGGCACGAAGGAAGATGCGATTTGAGACATAGCAAGCGGTATTTACCGCCTCGACCCAGAAACGCCAAGGGGTTCGATGCTCATCGAGCATCGTCCTGGCCATCTCACAAAGGGTCCGGTTCTTCCTCTCCACTATGCCATTCTGGAAAGTGACGTGTGGAGAAGAGTACTGATGATCGAGACCAAGATCACTGCAAAAAGCATCGAAATGAGAGTTTTTAAACTCTGTGTCATTGTCACTGCGTATAGCTCGAATGGCATCACCATGTCTCTCATTCTTCAACCGCAAGATCAAGTCTCGAACAAAGCCAAATGTCTCGCTCTTATCCTCCAAAAAGAGAACCCAAGAGTACCTCGAAAAATCATCAACAACCACAAGAACATACCACTTCCCACCCGCAGAGCGAACACGAGCTGGCCCAACCAAATCCATGTGCAGCAGCTCACAAGGTCGCTCGGTCATGACCGCAGTCAGAGGGGTGTGAGAAGCGACAACCATCTTTCTATGCCGACATGAATCACAAACAAAATTCTTCTCGAATTTCAACTTAGGCAATCCTCGGACAAGATCAAGACCACTCATGTGGGAAAGCAACTCAAAGCTCAAGTGTCCCAACCTCCTATGCCATTTCCAAAGCTCAGCCGAAACGCCAGCAACAAAGCATCAAGAAGGACCAACAGACTGGGAAAAATCAGCACAAAAGATTTGACCCTCGGGAACGATCGTACAGACAAGATCGCCTCGAGAATCAAGCACACAAGAACAGCCTGACTTAAAACGAACCTCAAAACCTTCGTACAGTAACTGAGATACTGACAACAGGTTAAAACCAAGTGACTTGACCAGGGCCACACTTCTTAAGGTCACCTTGCTACTCACCTTCACCATACCTTCAGCAAGCAGTCATCCTCTCCCATTGTCCCCTAAAGTAATGTACTCCCTCATACTCACCGGGGTGAGGCTGGAGAACCACCCACGATCTCCGGTCATGTGTCTTGAGCAACCGAAGTCGATCAACCAAAAGTCTTCCAAGCCTCCCACCTGCAATCAAAAATGAGAACGAGAATGAGCAAGCGACTCAACACTAGGGTTAGTACCAAAAGAGTCAAACCAGTGTCGAGCCATTTGCTCAAAAGAAGGGTTAGCAAAGTCCATCCTACCAAAACCTCTAGGTGGAGCCCTCTCATGCCTACCACCAAAGGACATATCACATCTCACGGGAGGAGTACGCGCACCACGAGGGGGAAAACGTGGCTCGTAGTCCATCTGAGACCCAAAGCTCCGATCGTGCCTCCCAAACTCGTAACGGTCACGAGAAGGAGCACGTCGAGCCAACTCACCATGCCCAAACCCAACACGCCTATCTCTCTGAGGAAAACCACCTCCACCTCCACGAGTGGGAACTGTACGCACATACACCTCACCCCTTGGTAGAGGCCCTCTACGAGGCTCAGGCACACCACGAGCAAGGTGGTGCCTGTCCTTGTTTGCCATCTCCCTAGCAAACCTCTCATCTCTCTTCCTCCTGAAACAGAACTCATCCTTATGTCCATCCCTCCCATAATACTCACAATGGAAGCGGATCGGCTGTGGCTTAGGCGGTGGCTTCTCAACAACTTGATGGGTTGCTCACAAACTTGATGGGTTTCTGGTAATTTTCTGTTTTCTAGGGGAACACTGGTGGGTCTAGAGTTGTATGAAGCTTGTTTCGGAGGTGGTTTGGCTTGGGTGCATATTTGTTCATGGGTATGGTGTGTGGTGGAGTAGGAGTCTCTCCAGCTTTCTCTTCTCCCTCACCACTCTTCTCACCACTCTTGTCAGCCCCCAACGCCTGACCATCAAACCTCTTGAACTGAGCTAACATCAAACTCAATTGCGGCTCATGCCCAGACAACCAACTCATCAATTTCCTAAGCTCATCATTTTCATCCTGCAAATGGTCAACATAGTGTGCAAGTTCCATGTTTTTAAAAGCATGCATTTCACAAGTAGAACAAGATGTAAGAAGAGGAGCTTTCAATGCCGCCTCAAGAGAAACAATTCTAGTGTGAGATTCATCAATCCTAGCATGCAAAACAGGACATGAGGTACAAGCACCTAACAAAGCTGGCCTAGACTTCAATTCATCACACTCAATCCTAATCACATCTAGTTCCTCAAGAGTATAGGCATGCTTCTCCTTGAGAGCAGTCAAATCAGCAAGTAAAACTGAGCAATCACCACAGTCAATCTCATCAGACACCACAGGAGCAGATTTCAAAGATCCTATCTCATTTCTAGCATCCACAAGCAAGGATTCAAGCTCAGCTATCTTATCCTTAGCATCACCCAACAAAGACCTAAATTCCCTCTTCTCCTTGTTGGTGTTTCTAAGCACAACATCACGGTTATCAAGCAACTCATTCAGCCTAGCATTCTCCTCTAGCAAGAAGTTGGGATCCTGTCGTACCTCTTCTTCGGAATCGGAGTTCGAATCCGAGCTGTGCCTCCCACCCTTCTTGGAGTGCGCCATGCCGCAAAATCCATCTTGTGCGACAAAGCTCAGGCCGGTGAAGTTCTTGCCTGTGTGCTGCTTGTCCTTGCGCCTTTCTTGCTCTTCCTCGCTGCTCGAGTCGGAAGAAGCATCGCTTGATGTTGAGTCGATCTCGCTCGCTCCGGCCACCATCGCTCGAGCCGTCTTCTTCTTGTGGCCGCCACTCTTCTTGTGCCTTCTCTCACCCTTGTCCTTGTGCTTGTCCTTGTAGTCGTTCCGGGAGTGGTGCCTGTTGTAGTCGTGCATGGGCTTGCCCTTGTAGTCGTTCTCGATCTCCATGGCTTCAGGGCATTCAGCGATGAAGTGCCCGTGCTTCCCGCACTGATAGCCCATCCCCGAGCTCCGCCTTGCATTCTTGCGGTTCTCGTACATCCGCCCAAACCTCTTGTTCAACAAGGCGAGATCGTCCTCGCTCAGCACCTCAAAGTCCTCATCTGGCAAAGACACAAGACAAGACAAAGAGAAACCACCAGAGTTAGCGTTAGACCTTGATCCTGAGACAAGAGCCAAACTATGAGGATCAGTGGGGCTCTCGCTCTTGGCTCTCAAGCCACGATCAACCTCCGAAGACCTAAGCTTGGAAAATAGCTCATCAAGCGTAAGCGTATCATATACGCTCGACTCCTCAATGGCCTCGACCTTGGCACTCCACACAGACCTATTTTTATTCGATTTACTATGAATTTTAGAAGGTCTCAGCAATTTGAATCTAGGAATTAAGAATCTACTTTCATCCGAGTCCTTGACCAGAAAACTTATTCACAAGCATGCCCTTCTCTTTACACATAGGTCCCTACATTTATAGAAAGCACCCCGGGAAGAACTAACTCTTCACAAATCCGGGCTCGGCCACATCCGCCAGCGGGGATGGCCGGATGCCAGCGAACGGCGGCAAGCTAGGGCGGAAGAAGGGGCGTAGAAGTGACCGGTGATCACCTTGGGTAGGGTCCAGCGCTCAGACGCGGCGGAGGAGTGGCCGGCAGTCGTGCTCGGCGTCGGGGTGGATCTTTGCCGCAGGGACGGCCGCTCCGGTGAGCTAGGCGGCGGGGCTGGGCAATTTGTGGCACGGGTAGCTCCAGTGGGGCAAGGAGATGCGGCCAGGGGGCTTGGACGGGGACGAGCGGACTCGGGTGCAATGGCTCCGCGGCGGCGCTCCGGCGGCGAGCTGCGGCAGCCTGGCGGCGTGGACTGGCGGCGCGGCGTGCTCAGGGGCTCCTGTCCCTTTTATAGGCGGTCGAGAGGAGCTTCAGCACTGCCTTGGTGCGACAGCTAGCTCGACACAGAAGGGGGGGCGTGGCACGGCACAGCGGCGCGCATGGCAGCAGAGTCGGCGGCGGCGCGGCGCGTGGCCTGCCAGCGATGCAGGGGTGCTCGAGTGCCAGGGCGTGAGAGCGAGGCGGCGACGGAAGCTAGCAGCCAAGGCGTGTAGGCATGCTCACCGGCGTGCTCCTATGCGACTGGCACCTCATGCCTGGTGTGGCCGCGCGACGGAGACCGCAGCGGCGCGTGTCGACGCAAAGCGCGGAGGAGGGAGGAGGCTCGGGGCAAAACGGTGGGCGGCGCGCGGTTTTGATCGCCACGTTGGCACGTGAAGGGACGGCGCTGCACAGGGCCCACAGGACGATGGCGTACGGGCGGCACACACGTGATTGGGCGCGCACACCGGGGAGCGGCGCTCAGCACGACGTCGAGGCCTGGGCGCACGTCCTGGCGGCGTTTGCAGCAAAACCGTTCGGCTTAGGGTCGTTTGACCGAGCAGCAAAATTCAAATCCACATGTAAGTCAACTTTTGGCCAAAAACAAAGTTTGAGATGAGACTACCCTCTACAACTTTTGCAAAAGTCGACCAGTGAGATTCTCAACAGATTGGGCAGAAATTCGACTTGAAAATGCAGATTTTCTCGGGGCGGTCAAACACAGTACTCTGGCTTTGACCAAGTTTTCGAGGTGTTTCCACTCAAAATTTGAAAATCCGCCAATTAGATAAAATGTGGCCCATGAAATTCTGCACAACTTTTGTATTGGCCGATTTTTTAGTATTTTGGGAAATTTTGGAGATTTGACCAAAGTTCTAGAGAAGGGTATATGAAATAGGGGTTTGACTATTGCAAGAAAGGTTTGACTCCAAGATTTGAGGGCTTTTCTCTCAAGATCTTAACTCCCACCTAAAAGATGATTTGTTCCTCTTGAGGAATCCCACAACTTTCATATTGGTCGATTTTGAAGTTTCTATACAAAATCTTGAAATTGTGGCTAAGCCATCAAATGTACTCAGAAATTCCTTTAGAGAAGTTGACCAAGTATGATAGGGTTAACCTCCTTCTTTTATCCTTCGTTTCCAAAAGTGACAAACTTCAAGGTCATGTTCTTGGATCTTGGTGACAATGTTCATAATGGCAAAAGTTTAAGTGCTGAGTGAAAATTGAATTCAAGTTCAACTCAAGCTTTGCTTCAAATGGGGTTTTCACCACACTTGCATTGATTGGTCCTTCAACACCGTTAGCTTTAGGTTAACTCCAGCTGTGATAGAACCACCCAAAATAAATCCGGATTATCACTTAAGCCGGTCCACTTGGCTCATAAGCGATAACCAAGAGCTATTTTGTCGCCTCTGCCGGGTCATGCCCGGTAAATCACTTACACAGGATCGAGATATGCGCTAAGCCCACACGAAGGCGGGACCAGAGTACAAGATTACATTACATAAAAGTCCATAAGTACTTAATATTACAAACTAGGTTTTGAGTACATAAAAGTAAACATGGTTCAGAGTTTAAACAGCGGAAATTAAACTAAACGTGGGATACACATGGGAGGCCATCCAAGTATATCACTCCTCATCATCGTTCTCCCATTCAATCTCCCATCCATCTGGAATGACACCAGGCCAGATAGGATTACCTGAAAACAACAAATAAGCAAGGCCGAGTATACTAATACTCAGCAAGACTGACCCGTCAAATAAAAGACACAGCTAGATATGCAAGGCTTTTTGGCTGGTGGGTTTGTTTTGCCAAAAGCAACTAAGAGTTGATCCTTACTTTCAAATTTTAGCTCAAGTTCTAGTTTGTTAACATTCTAGGTAAGCACCTAGCTAAACAAGCATGGTTGTGCAAACAAGATTAATCAGTCATCAATATTAATCCAAAATGTTTCATAAATAAACATGGGGTAGCTAGTGGTCAAGCCGACTCAGATAACGGCGAGTGACCGACGATCGATCGATTTACATCCTTGCAAGGTAAACCCAAGATACACGGAAGAAGGTAGACCCCAAAGAATCCAAAGAAAAACAAATGCGGGGTCTACCCCGACCAGGCGGTTCCTGTCACTCCCCAGATTAGGGACAGATGCCACAGTCCTAAGTACAAGGTTACTGAGACGCCCTCACACGGCACGCCCAGACTCACACTTGCACTACCGGAATCAAACCGGGAGACGCATCTCAAGATTAGTAGCGATAAAATCCCCGCACTAGTTCATTAGGTACTAGGCTTACCGGTCCCATTCCTGAGAAGCACTTGGTACGTTCAATAGCTTAGACCAGCACCATGCTACTCGGTCGAGACCGAACCCATTGCTCTTACCACATGAGCGAGTCAATTTAACCAACTTATGATTCCAACATAAGCATCCTACATCTCGCGAGCAATGAGTTATTACTCGACTTGTACCGTATCCTTAAAGCATGGCACTAGCATTCCTAACATACTAGTAAAAGAGCATAGGAGTCCTAAGGATCATGCATCTAGGTTTCAAAGCAACTCCTGAAACTTAAATGCTCAAGTAAACAATAAATACTGAAAAGTAAAGGTAGAGTGAGATTTTGTTCAAAAGGTTATATGCATCCGGTGCTTGCCTTCCTCTGACTCAACACTAGCCTTGGGCTCTTCTGGACTTTGGTCCAGGTCTTGCTGCCCACTAGCTTGATTTAGCTCCCCACTAGCGGATCCCTCCTCCTCCTGGGTGAGCGTGTACGTCCGGTCGGGTAAATCTACACGTTTATGCACATGCATTAGTTATAGGGTGAAAGTGAGAGATTTTATCATTAACCCAACTCTTGTGGGCCATATTCATCAAAACAACAATAAAACTCACAAAAGTATTGGGGGTGTGGTGAGGGTGAACTAACATCTATTTTGATGGTGATTGTGTGCACATATAAGCAAATTAAATTATTAAACTTCATTAAAATTAAGGGGTGGATGATGAGGGACTAACTATGTCTTTGATGGTGATTGTGTGCATATCTAAGAAAGTTAAACTAATGAACTTTACCATCAGCATGGGGGGTCTGTTTAAAACTATTTTAAACAGCAACTAAACTTAAGTAATTTCCATTCAAAATAAAAGATAAATATAAATCAAATTATTCCATTTTAACTAGCCATTCATCCTTAATTCATAATAATTACAATAAGACTCCAACTGGCATGAACATTTTACCACAGCAACATATGACTAAAATAAACTTAAATATAAATTTTCAGCTCCAGATCATTTATACATTATTTTAAATGAAAAAGACAAAAGACAGCCTAGATAAAATTCATTAAATCACACAAAAAGATTCACTAATCCTTTTGACCCCAAATTTTTCCTACAGTTCCAATATGCCAAAACTAAGTTCTAACCCAACACATTCAAGTGGATTCATCATATATTTCAAGTTATGAATTTGACATCCTTCACAAGAATAAATACCAAACCCTATTGAAACAAGCTCCTAAAATCACCATTATTTTTCTAGAGGTGCTTAACAACATGACAGAGGCCTAGGGTGCATTGGTGCTTAAGGAATTTATATCTTGATGGGACTATAAAAAGCATCAAGCTTAAACTAATAAACATCTTCCAAAACTCATAAATATAAATCTACACAACAAAAATGTGTGAAACTTGGTCACAGATCTGAACATGGAGCACACAACAACATATCCAAATTTCATTTCATTTGCATGAGCACATTTTGAATTACAACAAATATGCCTCAAACTAAGTTTGAATTTACATTTCAAAACTATCCTGAAAAATCCTATACAACCTTTCTAGAAAAGGTAGATCTCATCACAAGGAAACCAAAAAAACTGGATTTGCATTTTTCTGATGTTTCTACGATTTTTAATGATTTTTCGAAGCAGCCGAAACCCTAAAGAATCTTATTACAACTAGATCCCTGGATTCGCAGATAGGTCCTCGAGAATTACAAATAGGTCCCTAGGTGAGAATCCCAATCACAAATAGGTCCCCAGGTGCATTGCTGGCGATAGAGGTCAAAATCCAGCGAGGAAAAGGCCGGGCTTAGCCGGGAAAGAGCGGGGAAGTGAGCCTTGCTCACCTAGGGTTCCATTCCGGGGGTTGGTTGGGGCGGAGGAGCGGCCGGTGATGGTTGTTGGCGGCCCGACGGATCTGAAGCCGCAGGGGCTTCCGATCCGGCGTTCTGGCCGGCA
This sequence comes from Cenchrus fungigraminus, assembly GCA_036936925.1. Lineage (NCBI taxonomy): Eukaryota > Viridiplantae > Streptophyta > Magnoliopsida > Poales > Poaceae > Cenchrus > Cenchrus fungigraminus. Next base: position 82,689,407 of record CM072771.1, on the reverse strand, counting down.
ATGCAGTCGAATTGGTGGCCGGGCAAGGTGAAGTGTAGCCGTGGGGAGGCAATGGTGTGCTCAGGGGGCAGAGATGTCGACTGGAAGATGGAGCTTGGTGGTTACTGCGGCCATGGCGTGGTGGACAGGGGAGGGCTCTGGCACGCAGGGAAACAACGAACTGGCTTTGATAGACGGGGACCAGGAGAGCGTCGCTAAGGCCTGGCCGAGCCAGCTGGCTCGCCTCGGCGTCTGAGTCAGGCGAAGGCCAGCGCGTGGCGCTCTGCATAGGACGCGGTTGTTTGCAGTACGACGCGTGGCAGGGAGACAGAGCCGCCGGTGCGGCTTATGCGGACACGACCGAACTGGGGAAGGGGGATCTCTGGCGGCGACGTGGCGTGCAGGAGAGCGGTCGTGTGTGCGTGCACAGGATGTGGCATGCAGGAGGGCCGTCGATCCTTGACTTACAGGCCAGGTGCCGCTGCCTGTGGCGTGCGGACGCCGTCTGCGTTCGTCGGCGCGCTTTGGGCGCTGCGACAGCGATGACGACGTCGGTTTTAATTCCAGGTGCTCGCTTTCAAAATTCCAAAACTCCAAAAAGTCACAACTAAGAGAAAAATCTTGAAAAATAAAAGTTGTAGAGGAGTCATAGGACTACAACTTTCCCAAAGGGCGACCTATGTTTTGTTGAAAGGATTGATGGGAAAATCGTGACGAAGTTGCAGAAACTCTCGGCCCCGACTTACTGTTCACAGCGCGTTCAACTCGAATTTAAGCGAACTTCCACTCAAAATTTAAATGTCCACCAATTATGAAAAATGTGTTCCCGAAAATAAGGAAAAACTCTTATATTGGCCGATTTTGAACTTGTATAGTGAAATTTGGAGAACGCGCAAGAAAACTAAATCAGCCTTTTGGATCTATAGGGGTTTGACCAAGAGTTTTGATTTTGACCAAGGGCTTTTGTGCAAACGTGTGCAAAAACATGTCAAACATGCTTAGGAGCTAATTAATCTTGATTAACACAACTAATTGAGGTATTTATCTTTAATAAACACTTGGGGTGTTACAGTCTACCTCCCTTAAAAGAAATCTCGTCCCGAGATTTGACAACAAGATTAGAGGAAAACCACCAGGGGAGATAACAAACTTGATGAGGAAATCAATGTCGCTCGTGCGGGAGTGGGCGATGAATGTACACATGAAAAGCTAAAACCATCAAGAACTGGAACGCAAAGCAGTCGTACAGTTCTACTAGAGTCCAGCGGACGGAATCAAACATTTCCAGAAAACGAGCCATGGTTGGCGACATCGGGTTGGATCCTTATTGTGGCCTTCTTCTAAACTTCTTCTTTGGGTCACTAAGGAATGAGGGAAATTGCTCTGCGAGGAATGGCGTACGCGCCGGCGGGCTAAGAGCGGCTGGAGGGAGGGGAGAGGGGTGGGGATGTCAACCTCAAAAGGAGACAAGGCTCAGTGGTGATGGACTCCCTTTTTATGTACGGTCGCCATGGCGCGGTGGCGGTGGTGCTCATGGCCACTTGAAAGAGGGGCCGACTGATCGATGCGGTGGTGGCGGCGCGTGGCATGGTAGTGGCCGACATCGAGATGCCTCGGCGACGTGATTGCGGCCATGGTGGCGTGTGCGGAAGCGGCGATCAGCTGCTGCGGTAAAAAGGTGGCAGAGCTGTGCTGCGCAATGCAGTCATGGCGCAAAAAGGGGTCAAACGGCTCGAGAGAAAGGACCATGACTTTGAGGAAAACGAGAAGAGATTGGTTATCCACCATATAGGAATGAGATTTATCGAGGAGAATTTAGCAAATGATTTTTGCCTGTCTAATGTTTGATTAAATCCTGATTCCTTTGATTTGGAAGAAATGTGTAAAAGGATCATGGGTCGCTGATTGACCAAAAACTCCTCATATCTTGACTTATGGACAACCTTGAATGCATATGAAAAACTTTGCTCATCCTCTTTCAATTTAACCTAGCTGACTGGATTAGGTATTAGTCAAACTCTGAGATTTTTGGAAAGAAGGAAATCAAGTCAAGTGGTTCCACAGAGGTTTCTATGAAGAAAGGGAAGGCTAGAAAACAAACATTTTGTTAAGTTTGTTTACTGAGATTTTTGAAATTAATTTAGGATGCAACAAAGACCTAGATTTAGGGAGTGTCGCCTGTCGGCCCCACGATCTAAAAATTTGAGCTTTCATTAAACACATATTCTTAAACTTGTTCATACAAAGGTAAACAAGTAGAACATGTATGACGAAAACTCAATCTGCAGTAATTTCAGAAGCAGAACAGCTGCACTACCCTGAAGCATAAAATTCATAACTCTCAGCTCAGAGGTCACATAATTGTCATCTTTGGTCAGAATGTGCATAAATTTGTATGCTCCAACATTGGTATTCAACTCAGAGGCAAACACTGAGGTTAACATGCCAGAAAAATTCAGAGACCGATGCTATGTCTTGGCTGTTGGACAGCAGGCAGAGGGTTACCAAAATTTCCATAACTCTCAGCACAAAATTACAACGATGCTGAATTTTTACGATCATACAAAACATGGAGTTCCAGACAACTTTGGTATTGATTTCATAACCTAGAAATAAAAGGAAACTAGATTAATATTTTCATTATGATTTTTGCTGCGAAAAGCTCACAGCTATCAAATGATTACGTCTAGTACCAAGTCTTTGGGCCATGCTCCCATCACCATATCGTAACAATGCAGCACATGTCATGTAAAAGCATACTCAACCTAGGCGATATTGAGAGTTGTCATGAACAGTGAGAAGAGCCTCACGTTCGACCCATGTCCAGAATGTTACTCATGCAAGGGAATTGCCTTGGCCGCAGTGCGAGCTACAAAGGCAGAATATTTCCCACAAAAGCGTAGAAAACCCAGCCTTGTGAAGGCAATTAGGGTGAGTTCATCCCTCAGCATCAATGTGCAGAAAACTGAGGTTGGATCATCTGGAGAGAGATATATGTGAGAACCAAGATGGATTTAGGTGCACAAACGGTAGATTCTGGCAGTGATAGAGAAAGAAGTGTACCTTGAAAACCAAAAACATAGAGGTCTTCAAAATTCACCAGAAGCTCAGTGAGGTTATGAGGCACAAGTTTGGTATTCTGAGTTTGGGATAAAACCGATTGGAAGATAGGTGATTAAACCAAAATTCAGTTTGCTGTTGCCCAGAAAAATCAGCAAACAGGCATTCACCATTCTTAGCATACTGAAATTATGCTTACCAAAAAATTCTGAATTTTTGTCAGCAACTTGATAACGTTATAACTCACATTTTTGGTATTCAAAGGTCGAATTAATTCAGATTAGAAAAGAGTGTAAAAGATCCATTTTGAGAGTGCTGTTGCCCAGAATTTCAGCAGGGTAGAGCTTCACTAAAAAGATTATAACTCAAAAACTGAGTACCCAATTATCATGAAATTTTTACAGCATAAACTAAGCTAGATAATGAACATTTTGGTTATAGATTTTCTGGTCATATTCATTTAGGAACTATATGTAAAAAATCGAGTTTTCAGACTAACTCAGGAATTTGACAGCATTTCAGCATGACCTTGCCTAGCAAATTTGATCATAACTTCAGTTTTAAGCATCCTAAATTCATGAAAAATTCATGGAACAAGATTAACTAGATGATGAGCAATTTCCCTAAATATCACCCAGTCAAGAATTTTTTAGATAATCCTTAGAAAATTTTGGACAACATCTAGTTACAATTTTTGCTTAACACCACATCAAACATCAAACTAGCATGATTGGTCCTTAAGAAACATGAATTAAGTAGAGACCAAGTAACACATGATTTAAGTTCAGTTTCAGTGTGGTAGCTTTTATATGATGCAAAAAGCATCCTATCATCCTCGTGTTCAAACCACTGACTTCAACAATGAATATATCTTCAGGATCAATTTGACTGTCAGAAAATAATCCCAAGGTCAGTTGCTTTCGCCAAGATCCCAATGGGACAATCTGGTTTGAACAACGTCTTGTTGTTCCAAAAAATCCGGATCTTCGCAGAGAGATTATGGATGAGGCACATCTTTCTAAATTTTCAATTCATCCTGGAAGTAGTAAGATGTACCAAGACTTAAAGGAAAATTTTTGGTGGTCCAACATGAAGGTGGGCATCGCCAAATATGTCTCAGAATGTGACACTTGTGCAAGAATCAAAGCGAGTCATTTGAAAACAGCGGGTACTCTTCAACCTTTGCCCATACCCTCCTGGAAATGGGATGACATAAGTATGGATTTCATCGTAGGCTTACCCCTTACCTCTAAGCACCATGACTCGGTGTGGGTTATTGTGGATAGACTCACATAGACCGCACATTTTATTCCAGTGCACACTTCATATTCAGGCAAGCAGTATGCAGACATTTATTTTGAACGCATTGTGAGATTACACAGAGTTCCTAGAACTATCATTTCTGATAGAGGCTCTCAATTCATGGCACGTTTTTGGCAACACCTGCATGACTCCTTGGGAACAAAATTAATTCACAGTTCTGCTTATCATCCTCAAACGGATGGTCAGACGGAGAGGGTTAATCAAGTCCTAGAAGACATGTTGAGGGCTTCCATTATCCACTTCGACAAGAATTGGGATTCTTGCCTAGCCTTAGCTAAATTCTCTTATAATAACAGCTACCAAGCTAGTTTGAAAATGGCACCGTTCGAGGCTCTTTATGGACGGAGGTGTCGCACCCTATTGAATTGGTCCCAGACAGGAGAACGGAAATTCTTTGGCCCTGCCTTTGTTAGGGAGGCCGAAGAAAAAGTGGAAGTGATACGTGAGAACCTAAAAGCCGCACAGATGAGGCAAAAGAGTTATCATGATGAAGGGAAAGCACTTAGAGAATACCAAGTTGGCGAAAAAATATATTTGAAAGTCTCGCCCACTAAAGGAGTGCAGAGATTTGGTGTAAAAGGGAAACTGCCTCCACAATACATAGGACCCTATGAGATCATTGAGACATGTGGACCGGTTGCTTATCGCATGCGTCTTCCGGATCGACTTGCTACTATCCACAATGTGTTTCATGTGTCTCAATTAAGGAAATGTGTCCATGAGCCGGAGAAAAGAGTTATAAATGAAGCAAATGCGTGGATCGAACCCGATCTTTCTGTGGTGGAACACCCTATGAGGATTCTTGATAGGAAGGAGAGAAAAACCAGGAGAAAGTCGGTGACAATGTACAAGATACAATGGAGTCACCATTCCGAGGAGGAAGCTACATGGGAAACGGAACACTACCTAAATACCAACTACCCCGGTTTTCTTCAAGCTCGAAACCGTAAGACCTTTACCCTACCTTTGTCTTTAATTTCCGAATCTCGGGACGAGATTCTGTTTAAGGGAGGTAGGTTGCAACATTCTTCATGTTTATGTTGCTTAATCACATGTTCAAGTTGCTAATCATGATCACAAGTTGCTAACTATAATTACAAGTTGCTAATTGTGGTCAACTCTTAAAACTAAACCCTAAGCACCATGGTCAAACCTAGTCAAAGTGGTCAAAACCCTATGATTTTATTACCTTGTTTTGGTGTCTCAAATAGATCTCAAAATTTTTCTTAAATACTCAAAAATCTGCCAAACTAAGAGTTGCTCAGATTTTGATGGGACACATTTCATCTAATTAGTGGCATTTCAAATTTTGAGTGGAAATGCTTCAAAAACTGGTTTGAAGTGCAGAAGGCCCTGTTGCCGGCGCCGAGAAAATCTCAAAGTTCAAGCCATTCTCCTGCCCAATCCTTTGATCTATTCACTAGTCAACCTTTGCAAAAGATCTAGTGCTATACCTCATCTACAACTTCTACATTGGTCAATTTTTGAACTTCTATTCAAATTTCAATTGTTTGAACCGGTCAAACACCCCTAAGTCGAACTGTTTTTGAACCTGGGCGCCAGAGCGCGTGTTCCCGCGTCGCCGTCGCGCCGCGCCCGTACGCCGGTGCTGGTGGGTCCCACCTGACCCCATGACTGATTAGTCCAACGTGACATCCCAGGGACAGCTGGCGCGTCACCACGTCGCCTGCGCCGTCGTCTCGCCGCGGAAGCCGTCGACACGCGCCGCCGCGCAGACACGCCCTGCCTGTGCAGCTGGCCGTCTAAGTCACATCGCCGCGCCGTTGTCCTCTTCCCCCTGTCACCGAACGCTACTTGCCCAGGCACTCGAGCACCCTACACCGGCTAGCCGCGCACGCGCCGCTCCACCGTGCCGCCATGGGGCCGCGCCCGTGATGCCCTGGCCAGCTAGCCCGCGAGCTGGCGTTCATGCAACCTGGCCAGCTCGTGCCACCCTTGTGCCTGCGCCTGTGCATAAAAGCCAAGCCCCGACACGCTCGTGCGGGATTTCCTCCTGCTCCACCGACCCGCCATTTTCATCCCCACGACGAGCTCCACCCCTTGCCCCTTCCCGTCGACCACAAATGGCCCCTGCACCACACCTGTGACCCAGTGAAGCTCCCCGAGCACGCGCATTGGCCGGAGAAGCGGCACGTTCGCCGGCATTGCGGCCGCCGCGGCAGCTCTGCCTCGACCTCGCCGCCGGCCATCACCGGAGTCGTCCCCGACCAAGCCGCCTCTGCCAATTTACCCAGGGTGAGCACGCACGCACTCCCCGCCGCTCGCACGGCCAGGTCCGGTAGCCCCTCGCCACCGGCGAGATCCCCTGCGCCGCCGAGGGCACATGTGTAAAGATCAAAATCTTGTTAGGGTCTTCTGTGCAAATGTCTTGGGGTCTAAGTGTAAAAAGATTCTTCAAGTTTTGTTCAAAAATCCAGTGGCTTAGAAAATTCATAACAAATCGAATAGAAGCCAGAAAAATACAAACTTAACTATTCTGTGATCCTTGTGAATAGAACCAACTTTTCTAGAAAGAAAGTTTGTAGATTTTTTTTGTAGATTTTGAATAATTTTGAAATGATCAGTTTGGCTATATTTGAAATAATTTGAAATCTATAGCAGATCTGCATGTGAATTTTTGATATGTTGCTAGAATGGCCATTCTTGATCCTGTGTAGAAATATGGCACATAGATCTGTTATAGTTTTGCAGATATGAATTTATTTTGATATATGGCAGTTCATATGTTCCTGTTTAGTATGTAAATTCTGTTTCAGAAACTAGGGTTGATCTTTTTGCAGTAGCATGAGTATGACTAGATGTACCCATGATAAATAGATGGATAGCTTTTGACATGTTTAAATAGTTCAAATTAATTTATGGCTTAAAAATGAGTTATTTTGATCAAGCATGTTATGCTATGTTTCTGACCCTGTTAAATTTTGAGTAGCTCAGATATGTCATGATATTGCTCTGTGTGAAATCCTGATCCTAGATTGTATTTATATCTCTCTGTATAAAAAGATTAAGTTTATGATAGCTAGTGCTTTATAGATTTTTCATGTGCAATCTATAGCTTAGTTTAACGTAATTTTTGGTCAGTAGACTAATCAGTAAGTTTTGTGCTTGTGTGAATTTTATCTCGGTTTATTGATGTATGGAACATCCAGAAATAAATTCCAAAGTAAATCAAGCTTTATGAGTGAAATAAAAAGATCAACCAATAATACTTTGGGGTATAATTTAAATTCAATTAATAAGCTTCACCAAAATACACCTATACATCACCCTTACATTGGTGAAGTAAAATAAATTAAATAACTTATATGTGCACACAATTACCATCAAATAAGAATAATAACCTTCACCAAATTACCAACTTTTTCTAGTGTAAAGAAAAGTTGGATAAAATCTTATCCAAGTGAATGTGGCCTACAATACACCCATGTTTGTCTCTGAAATTTCAGAAGCACTTCACTCCCTAAACCTGAATAATTAAAGTCATGCATATGCATATCGTGTAGAACTCCCAGACGGGAACTACGAGCTGGTGCTGGACGCTGACGGAGAACCATCTGAGGGAGAAGTGAACACTGTGGAAGTGCAGTAAGACCCGAACTCAGCTTCGGAGGACTTCCCTACTGACTGTGCTAGTGAAGGCAAGCCCCGGAGCATAACCTATGTTTTTAACTTATGCAACTCTCTTTGTTATGATTGTGCATTTACGTTCAGGAGTTGATTTGAAACCCTAGATGCATGATCCGAGGTTCCTATGTTCAATTACTAGTATGCTAGGTCGCTAGTTGCCATGCTCTAAGGATCCGGTAGAAGTCGAGTGATGGTCGTCACTCGTGAGCTATAGGTTTCTTATGTTGGAATCATAAGATTGTTGAACCTACCCGCTCATGTGGTAAGAGCATGGGACCGGCTCTGGCCAGTAGGTCTGTGGTTAAGCGTTTGAACGTACTAAGCATTTGCCGGGAGTGGGACCGGTAAGCCTAGTACCTTTTTGGTCCCCAAGTTCTAGGAAGTGGTGCATGTGTGGATCCGGGCGGCAAAAGATGTGAGTCCGTGACCTGACCAACTGTACCAGGGACTGTGGACATTGATCCTGAACCGAGGATGATTGGGAATCGCCTGGTTGGTGTGTACCCCGCCCTGTAGGGGCTGTGGTCGTATGATGGGGTATGCATTCTCCCATGTGTTTAGGTCCACCTTGCAAGGTTATTAATCGATCGATCGTCGGCCTCTCACCGTTATCCGAGAGTGCTTAACCATACACTCTATGTCCCTTAATGATGGAATTGAGAAGGATTACTGTTGTATGCTTAATTGTTTGCACAACTATGCTTGCAGTAGTTGCTTACCTAGTAATGGATAATCAACTAGAATCTTGAGCTAAAATTTGAAAGTAAGGACATACTCTTTGTTGCTTTTCAGCAAAAGAAACCCACTAGCCAAAAAGCTTGCATGTCTAGAGAGTTGGTGATGGTCTCATCACCCAACGGTTAAGTCTTGCTGAGTATTAGTATACTCAGCCTTCCTTTGTTGATGTTTTCAGGTAATGATGTGTATGAGGATGGGTTTCCGTGGCCTGGTTCTCTCCCACCCGGTTGGGAAGTTGAGTGGGAGGACGATAGTGCTTAGTGGCATCACTAATGGCCTCTAGTGATGTTACCTATCTCGTTAGTAGTTTGTTTCCGCTGTGTTTCGAACTCTGAACCGTTTACTTTATGCAAAAGACTTGGTTTGTAATAATGAACCTATGTTGGTCATGATGTAATCAATTAAGACTTGTTTATCTCTGGACTCACCTTCGTGTGAGTTTTGATGTACAATCTATCGATCCTTTGTCATAAGTGATTTACCGGGCTTGACCCGGCACATATCGACAAGTTAACTCCTCTTTAACGCATAATGACCGAGTGGATGGGTTATGCGTGTTAAATGGTTATGTGTTAAAGAGGAGTTAACTTGTCAATATCTGCCGGGTCAAGCCTGATAAATCACTTATAACAAAGGATCGAAGATTGTACACTAAGACTCACGCGACGGCGAGTTCAGAGATAATTAAAACATCCTTAATACATCATATTCATCAATTATTCCTTATTACAAAACCAGTTCCATACAGGAAAGTAAACAGTTCAGAGTTTGAAAACACAACAGAATTAAAATACTAAACATCTTAACCAACATCACGGGAGGCCATCCATGATATCACTAAGCACTGTCATCTTCCCACTCACTTCCCAAAGGGTGGGCGAGAACTAGTCCACGAATACCATCTAACACATCAACACCTGCAAAAGGTATCAAGAAAGCAAGGCTGAGTATGCTAATACTCAGCAAGACTTAACCGTCGGGTGATGGAAAATCACCAACTCTCTAGACATGCAAAGCTTTTTGGTTAGTGGGTTTCTTTTGCTGAAAAGCGACAAAGAGTATGTCCTTACTTTCAAGTTTTAGCTCAAAATTCTAGTTATTTATCCATTACTAGGTAAGCAACTACACAAGCATGAGTTGTGCAAACAATTAAGCATACAACAATATTCTTCTCAATTCCATCATTAAGGGACATAGAGTGTATGGATAAGCACTCTCGGATAATGGTGAGAGGCCGACGATCGATCGATTAATAACCTTGCAAGGGAAACCTAAACACACGAGAGAATGCACACCCCATCATACGACCACAGCCCAAAGGGCGGGGTACGCACCAACCAGACAGTTCCCAATCATCCTCAGTTCAGGATCAAAGCCCACAGTCATCAGTACAAGGATCACTGGAATAAAGGCCCAACGTCGAGTCTCACACATGCACCACCAGTTGCAAGCCGGGGAAACAAATCCCAAGATTAGTGGTAGAGAGTTCCCTTGCTGGATCAAAAAGGTACTAGGCTTACCAGTCCCATTCTCGACAAATGTTTAGTACGTTCAAACGCTTAACTATAGACCTACTTGGCCGAAGCCGGTCCCATGCTCTTACCACATGAGGAAATCCAGTTTAGCATATCTTATGATTCCAACATAAGAAAAACATATAGCTCGCGAGTGACGAACATCACTCGACTTTTACCGTGTCCTTAGAGCATGGCAACTAGCGACTTATCATTCTAGTAATTGAACATAGGAACCTAGGATCATGCATTTAGGGTTTCAATGCAATTTCTGAAACTTAAGTGCACAATCATAACGAAGATAATTGCATAAGTGGAAAACATAGGTTATGCTCCGGGGCTTGCCTTCACATAGCAGAGTTAGTTGGAGATCCTCCGAACTTGGTTCGGGTCTTGTTGCGAAACCGACACGTTCACCTTCTCCTTCAACTAGCTCTCCTTCAGCTTCCGACACCGACTCGTAGCTTTCGTCTGGATGCGCTACACAACATGCATATGCATAACTTTAAGTCTTCGTTTTTAAGAAGGAAGAACTCAGTTCATATTTAAGGGGTAAACATGGGGTGTATTGTTGGGCACATTCACCTAGATAAGAATATATCCAGCATACTCTTCCTTAATTAAGGAATTGTATGTTTGTTATTTATCTTCCTTATTTGATGGTGATTGTGTGCATATCTAAATTAATTTACTTATTTAACTTCACCAAAATAAAAGGTGCTGTTCAGAAGGTACTTTGGTGAAGCTTTGTGATTTAAATTCAAGCCACATTAAAGGTGATCTTGGTTTTTCTTTTATTCCACTTATTAAGCTGGATGTTCCACACACAAACAAACAGAGAGAAAATTACTACAAGCACATATCATGGCAATAAGGTTACTGCCCAAAATTGGCATTAAACTCAACTATCAAATGCACATGAAAAATCTAATAAAAGTTAGCTGACTTAAACATGATCTATTTATTCAGAGAGATCTACACATGATATAGCTTCACAAAATTACGCAGAGCATAAACATGGCATTACTGAGCTACTCACAAAAATTAAGATTAAACTAAGCTATAGATCTATCATGAAAATTACAACATTAAAACGCTGCTGAAAAGATAAATAAATCACACTGCAACATATATGCATGCATTAGGGCTACAACTTTTGCCACAGCAATATCAAGGTAAAACAAGACTACTCAAAAATTACCATGGCCAGAAACTACATACAACATGCTTTATTAAAAAGGCTCATATTAAAGACCTAAATTAATTAGACCTAGATAAACATGTCAAAAGCTACCGATATTTTTACCATAGCTTTATCTAGGCATATACAGGCTACTGCAAAAAGATCAACTTTAGTTGCTTAACAAATTATTTAAAACTAAACAGGAACTTAATGGCTGCCATATATCGAAGTTAAATCATAACCAAATATATATAATAGATCTATGTGCATTTTTTCTACACAAGAGCAATCATATCCATACCAACAACATATTAACATTTCACTGGCACATCAGCTATAGATTTCAAATAATTGCGAATCTATTCAAACTGATCAATTCAAAATTATTTAAATTCTATAAACAAATTTACAAAATTCCTTTCTAGAAAAGTTGCATCTGTTCATGCGGAGCACGGAACAATTGAGTTTGCATTTTTCTGATTTTTATTCGATTTACTATAAAATTTAGAAGGTCTCAGCAATTTAGAACAAAATTGATAGAATCTTCTTTCATCTGGGTCCTCGGTCAACAAAACTTATTCACAACCGTACCCTTTTCTTTACACAGGGGTCCCTACATTTACAAAACGACCCCTGCGAAGATCTGAACCTTCACAGATGTACCCTTGCCATGGCCGCGGCACGGCCGGCCGGAATTCGGCTTGCCGGCGGCGATCTAGGGCGGGGGAAAGGGCGGAGGAGGGCCAGGGGAACACCTTGGGTCTGCACCGGTGCTCTGACACGACGGAGAGACGGCCGGCGGCGACGATCGGCGGAGAGGTGGATCTCCGACCGTGGGCGCGACAGCTCCGGCGAATAGGGTGACGAGGCACGGCAACACGTGGCACGGGGAGCTCCAGAGGGATGAGGTGGAGTTGCCAAGGGGCTTGGACGGGGACGAGCGGGCTCGGGCACAGTTGTTCCGCGGTGGCGCAGATCTCCAGCCGCGTCGGGCTCGTCTTCGGCGAACTGGGTGGCCGGGCTCGACAATGTGCGCCCGTGGGATCTTCAGGTGGTTCGTGTGGTCCTGCTGAGCAGCTCAGGCGAGCTCGATAGGGAGCGGGCGTGGTGGCTCGGCGGTGGCGCTCCGGCGGCGAGCTGCGGCAGCCTAGCGGCGTAGTGCGGCGCGGCGAGCTCAGGGGCTCCTGTCCCTTTTATAGGCGGGCGAGAGGAGCTTCAGCACTGCCTTGGCGCGACGGCCAGCTCGACACAGAAAGGGGGGGCGTGGTGCGGCATAGCGGCGCGCATGGCAGCACAGTTGGCGGCCGCGCGACACGTGGCCAGCCAGCGATGCAGGGGCAGTCGAGTGCCAGGGCGCGAGAGCGAGGCGGCGACGGAAGCTAGCAGCCAAGGCATGCAGGTGTGCTCACCGGTGTGCTCCTGCACGACTGGCACCTCATGCCTGGCGTGGCCGCGCGACGGAGACCGCGGCGGCGCGTGTCGACGCAAAACACGGAGGAGGGAGGAGGCTCGGGGCAAAACGGTGGGCGGCGCGCGGTTTTGATCGCCACGTTGGCACGTGAAGGGACGGCGCTGCACAGGGCCCACAAGACGACAACGTACGGGCGGCGCACACGTGATCGGGCGCGCACGCCGAGGAGCAGCGCTCGGCGTGACGTCGAGGCCTGGGCGCGCGTCCCGGCGGCATTTGCAGCAAAACCGTTCGGCTTAGGGTTGTTTGACCGAGCAGCAAAATTCAAATCCACATGTAAGTCAACTTTTTGCCAAAAACAAAGTTGGAGATGAGACTACCCTCTACAACTTTTGCAAAAGTTGACCAGTGAAATTCTTAACAGATTGGGCAGAAATTCGACTTGAAAACGCACATTTTCTCAGCGCGGTCAAACACAGTACTCTGGCTTTGACCAAGTTTTCGAGGTGTTTCCACTCAAAATTTGAAAATCCGCCAATTAGATGAAATGTGTCCCATGAAATTCTGCACAACTTTTGTATTGGCCGATTTTTTAGTGTTTTGGGAAATTTTGGAGATTTGACCAAAGTTCTAGAGAAGGGTATATGAAATAGGGGTTTGACTATTGCAAGAAAGGTTTGACTCCAAGATTTGAGGGCTTTTCTCTCAAGATCTTAACTCCTACCTAAAAGATGATTTGTTCCCCTTGAGGAATCCCACAACTTTCATATTGGTCGATTTTAAAGTTTCTACACAAAATCTTGAAATTGTGGCTAAGCCATCAAATGTACTCAGAAATTCCTTTAGAGAAGTTGACCAAGTATGATAGGGTTAACCTCCTTCTTTTATCCTTAGTTTCCAAAAGTGACAAACTTCAAGGTCATGTTCTTGGATCTTGGTGACAATGTTCATAATGGCAAAAGTTTAAGTGCTGAGTGAAAATTGAATTCAAGTTCAACTCAAGCTTTGCTTCAAATGGGGTTTTCACCACACTTGCATTGATTGTTCCTTCAACACCATTAGCTTTAGGTTAACTCCTTGATTAAAAAGAGATAAACACCTGGGGTGTTACAACCTACCCCCCTTAAACAAAATCTCGTCCCGAGATTCAACACAAGCCTGATAGACTTTTCAGGGGAAGGTAGAGATTACATAGAGAAACTTAACAGAGACCGGTTAAACTATCTAAGATCTAGAACTCAAAGATGATAAAAGATACACTGATTTCATGACAAACTTCCATGTAACTCATGAGGAAGCGGGCACTGAATGTGCACATGAAAATGTATAAACAAGCATAGCAGAGGTGCAAAACAAATCAACATCATCAAGGCGTCCCAGCAATCTGAATCACATATCTCGAGAGATTGATCCATAGCTGGTGATGTGGGATTGGCTTCTTCTTGCGACCTTCTTCTTCTTGAGCTTCTTCTTCTTGATGTAGGCACTAATCCTTCAGTAGATGAGCTTCGAAGAAATGCTTGCACAGGCTTCAACTTCTAAAGAGGCTTGATTCTTCTTCACCTTGTTGGAGAAGATGGAGGAAATGCTGTAGGCGATGGAAATGGCCGGTGTGCGCTCAAAGAAAAGAGCAGGAGAGAAGGGAGGGTGACGGGAGGTGATGGCTCTAGTGGATGCAAAGGTAGGGGTTGTGGAAACCAGTAGAAGGTGGTCCATTTATGGATGCTCACCATGGTGTAGTGGTAGTGGTGCTTGCGCCACTTGTGTAGGCGCCGGGGTATGGAGGTATGGAGGTGCGGTGGTAGTGGCATGTGGCACGGTGGTGGCCGGCACGGGATGCCATGGGGACAAGACGGTTGTCGTAGGGTGTGCGTAGGCGGTGATCAGCTGCTGCGGTAGAAAGGTGGCAGAGCGATAGCACAGCACAGAGCAGACGGAGCACAGAAACGGAGGGGTCAAATTGATTCTCGAGAGAAATTGACTATGAATTTTGGGAAACACGAGAAGATCCTGGGTATCCACAATTCAAACTAAAACTTATTTTTGTCTAGGAAAACTGTCAAAGGCTTTTGTCCATTCTTTCTTTTCAAAAATACCGAGTCTATAGATTTGGTCGAAGCTGAAAAAGGATCACAGATCATTGATCGGTATAAACTCCTTATATCTTGACTTTTAGAGGACCTTGACTGCTCATGCTCCTTCAAATTAACTTGGTTGATTTGATACTAGGTAACCTTTGAGATTGAGACAGAAGAAGACCAAATCGAATGGTTCCATAGAGATTTCTTATGGAGAAAGGGAAGGCTAGTAAACAAACATTTGTTAAATTTGTTTGCTGGAATTTCTGAAGTTGTACTAGGAAAACAACCAGATGTTTACTCAGGGTACGTCCTCGGAAGTATCAACTGTCAGTTGACAAAAGACAAAACTTCTAGAAAGGAGGAGGGTCAACATGTATACCAACAAGATTCTGGCACTTATAACATTGTTCTCATATACTCAAATTGTGTGAGCAGGGTTAAGAAATATAGAGATATCGAAAGGTGATCAACTCAAGGATAGCAACATCACTGAAAAACTGAGTGCTTCAGAATACAAACACACATAGTGGGAATGATACAGGTATTCTGAGATATCATGCTTGCATTGCCAGGATAAGATGACAAATAAGAGTAAGCTCTGAAGATCAAGTCATTATCAAGGTACTAATATGGTTCATACATAGCACTTGTACATCTCCTTATTTGATTACACTCATGACAACACCCAAACTAGGTCCACTAGCTAGTCCTAGGTTAACCTTTTATTTTCCTCAAGTTCAAAACAAAGGCTCAGGGTGATGCAGATCCAGACTCTACTCCAGATTCTCCTTGAATTTCATTGCTGAGATGCACTCTCTTCTTCTTTTTGGAACTTATTGTTGCGTGCTTGTCGCTTCCTTGGGGGCTCAGGGCAATCACGAGCAAGATGACCCATTTGACCACAATTGAAACAAGACCTTGGGTTAACATGTTTCTCTTGGCGATTCGATGATCTACCTTTGTCACTAAGGGAGAAAGACTCAGGGGCCATTAGCAGCCGAAGTAAGTATCTAGACTTTCGAAAATCCTTACTAAGATCGATTCGCTTCCCTCGGCGTGACAAGATGTTCCAGCTCTTCGGGTCACTCCCAAGTACTTGAAAGGAAATCTTGAATGAGACGATCTTCATCTCCACATTTAAAACAAATAAGATGATATGGGCGAAGGCTCTGCCTCATTCATTCCAGTAATGACTCCGCTTGAGAGCGAGTTTTGCTTCTGACAAACTGGTCAATATTACCACCATTGTTGCTCAGTTTGCTCTCCCGTGGATGAGTCTCCTTGTAGGTAATAGTCCATCCACTTAAATCCATACGAGCTAACACTTGCTTGTTGTTCCAACTCTTCTTCTCTTCCTTCCTAAGGTCCATTGGTAGTTTTGATGGTGGAAGAAGAGATTCTTCTAGGATTTGTTGATTGGAATCTTGATCTTGTTGCCACTGGGTTGTATGATTCATCAATAAATTGAAAAGGCGAGCATGCTCAACCATGGATTCAGATAATGCCTGAGAGAGGCTATCCACTAAGCTAGTTTGGGATAGTCCTTGGTAACAATCATGGATGACATCATGCACTATCTGGTTTAGCACAGAATTTTGTTCTTCCAACATTTCAATTGCCCCAGCAATGGTATCTATAACACCTTGTGAAGGTAAAAGGGGTGAGCAAGACTCATGTGGGCAAGGCTTTTCTGATTTGTCTCTGGTGGAGACCATTGTCCTGAAATTTGATAATGATTGGATCAGTTTTTCCCATTAGGATCATAAATCTAATTATGAAAAGGGACTGAAAAGGTGCATAACAATCTGTCAGAAAGTTGAGCACAAGACCATCTCTTTATTTTTCAAATTGAACCCTTCCTCTAAATGTCTATTGCAGAAAGTCAAAACCTTCCGGTATCTTCAGGAAAATATCCTTCAACTTCCATAAGAAAGTTCTGGAAATAGGAAAGGAGAAACAGATGGAGGTGCTTGGTCTTTAACTTCTTCATTTGGTGACCAATCTACGTGAAAAGGAAGATCAATTGATCTTGCATGAGGTTGTTCACCATCTGGATAGCAACTTCCAAAATGCATAGCTCTCAAAATATTTAACCAAAAACTTCTCATCTTAGGGGATGAGACAGAAACCTTTATAAGCTACCACTTTTGGTATTCAACTAAAAACCAAATTCAACTTCTCTTAGGCCGAAAAATTCCAACTTGGCCTATATGTCCTGGCTGTTTTTCAATAGGCTGAAGGTTACTGTTTCACCCCTACTTCTGGTTGTGGATGTCCATAGGTGCTGAATTTTTGGAGGATTCAGAATAGGAAATCCCAAACAACTTTGGTATTCCAAGGTTGGGCTATGATTGTTGAGAAAAGAGGTGATTAAACCAAACTTCAGTTTGCCATTGTTCAGAAATTTCAGCAGACAGGAAGTTACTCAACTTAGTGTAACTGAAATTCTGCTTAGCCAAAAATTCTGGAATTTTACCAGGTACTCGGTAAGGTTATGAAGTACCAAATTGGTTTTCAATGGTAGAGCTAAAGGCTAGAGGAAGATAGCCCAAAGAATTAAAATTCTAGTGGTTGTCCCTCAGGAAAAACAGCAAACAGGGCTGCACTATTTTGGTCATAACTCAAAATTCCTTCGACCAAAATTTCTGAAATTTTTACTGAAGATGCTTGACAAGGTTTGGAACAACTTTCATAACTAACTTTTCCTCAGACAAAATTGTGTTGGGGGTCGAAACATTTCAGAACAGATAGGTTCATAGTTTGACAGCTAGATCAATCCTTAAGGAAAAGATCATATCTTGAGTTTGGGTGATCCAAAGCTTATGAAAATTTTACAACATCTTCGTTGCAAAATTGGAGACAACTGTTGGGTAAAAGATCTCTGGAGGAAACTCCTTTTGCTAGCCCGAAAAAAATTCCAGACCAGTAGATCTTTCAGCAAACACTAGAAAGACCTTAAGCTACTTGACAAAAACTTGGATGAAAGAGATTTCAAGTTGTACTCATTATCTTTGATGTTCAATTTAGAGATTTTAACATGATGCATCCAAAACCTATTCGTCCTCACATACAATTCCTTGTTAAAATCGAAGTTAGTGCCGGTGGCATGGCACAATATACGACTCTCCCTATAATAGCTTGTCGAATTTCTACTTGATCTGGTTAGTGTACCTGTAGAAAATCACAAAGCATTCCGAACCTTTCGTGCCAGCACTCGCGAAAGCATCCACAAACATTACCATTCACTATAGAAACGACACCCATGCGTTTAACGCTACATGGACAGCGTCCAACCTGAGACACGCTCCTTTTGAATGGAGGGCGTCCCCCTTCACATGTTCGTAATGCGGAATCATGCACACGTATGGCAAAACGTGGCGAGACCCAGACACGACAGTGGGTTCCCTTTGGAATAGGTCCCATCCATCCCTCACATGACTTTCATGTGGCACCACGACGCATAGCAAAACGTGATGAACTAGCATGGTTGTGCGAGAAAGTAAGTTTTGACAGATAATAAAATGTGCTGGGAGTCAGTTTAGATAAACCGTAGAATACTAGCCACCTGAAAGAACCCAAAAATACCTCTAGGGCCTCTCGGACTAGTTAATCCTTAGCGTTCCTAACACACTTTGTAAATACACCTTAATCCTGCAAGTTTTATTCCAAAACCATGTTATTAATGGTGTATTAACATATCTGATGTACAATCAAGCTCTGATGCCAGCTGTGACAGAACCGTCCAAATCAATTCCCATTTAACACACATAACCTATCCACTTGGTCATTATGCGTTAAAGAGGAGTTAACTTGTCGATATCTGCCAGGTCAAGCCCGGTAAATCAATTATAACAAAGGATCGAAGATTGTACACTAAGACTCACGCGATGGCGAGTTCAGAGATAATTAAAACATCCTTAATACATCATATTCATCAATTATTTCTTATTACAAAACCAGTTCCATACAGGAAAGTAAACAGTTCAGAGTTTGAAAACACAGCAGAATTAAAATACTAAACGTCTTAAGCAACATCACGGGAGGCCATCCATGATATCAGTAAGAACTGTCATCTTCCCACTCACTTCCCAAAGGGTGGGAGAGAACCAGTCCACGAATACCATCAAACACATCAACACCTGCAAAAGGTATCAACAAAGCAAGGCTGAGTATGCTAATACTCAGCAAGACTTAACCATCGGGTGATGGAAAATCACCAACTCTCTAGACATGCAAAGCTTTTTGGCTAGTGGGTTTCTTTTGCTGAAAAGCAACAAAGAGTATGTCCTTACTTTCAAGTTTTAGCTCAAAATTCTAGTTATTTATCCATTACTTGGTAAGCAACTACACAAGCATGAGTTGTGCAAACAATTAAGCATACAACAATATTCTTCTCAATTCCATCATTAAGGGACATAGAGTGTACGGATAAGCACTCTCGGATAACGGTGAGAGGCCGACGATCGATCGATTAATAACCTTGCAAGGGAAACCTAAACACACGAGAGAATGCATACCCCATCATATGACCACAGTCCAAAGGGCGGGGTACGCACCAACCAGACGGTTCCCAATCATCCTCAGTTCAGGATCAAAGCCCACAGTCATCGGCACAAGGATCGCTGTAATAAATGCCCAATGTCGACACACATGCACCACCGGTTGCAAGCCGGGGGAACAAATCCCAAGATTAGTGGTAGAGAGTTCCCTTGCTAGATCAAAAAGGTACTAGGCTTACCGGTCCTATTCCCGACAAATGTTTAGTACGTTCAAACGCTTAACCACACACCTACTTGGCCGGAGCCGGTCCCATGCTCTTACCACATGAGCAAATCTAGTTTAGCATATCTTATGATTCCAACATAAGAAAAACCTATAGCTCGCGAGTGACGAACATCACTCGACTTTTACCGTGTCCTTAGAGCATGGCAACTAGCGACTTATCATTCTAGTAATTGAACATAGGGACCTAGGATCATGCATTTAGGGTTTCAATACAATTCCTGAAACTTAAGTGCACAATCATAACAAAGATAATTGCATAAGTGCAAAACATAGGTTATGCTCCGGGGCTTGCCTTCACTTAGCAGAGTTAGTTGGAGATCCTCCGAACTTGGTTCGGGTCTTGTTGCGAAACCAACACGTTCACCTTCTCCTTCAACTAGCTCTCCTTCAGCTTCCGACACCAACTCGTAGCTTTCGTCCGGATGCTCTACACGACATGCATATGCATAACTTTAAGTGTTCGTTTTTAAGAAGGAAGAACTCAGTTCATATTTAAGGGGTAAACATGGGGTGTATTGTTGGGCACATTCACCTGGATAAGAATATATCTAGCATACTCTTCCTTAATTAAGGAATTGTATGTTTGCTATTTATCTTCCTTATTTGATGGTGATTGTGTGCATATCTAAATTAATTAACTTATTTAACTTCACCAAAATAAAAGGTGCTGTTCAGCAGGTACTTTGGTGAAGCTTTGTGATTTAAATTCATGCCACATTAAAGGTGATCTTTGTTTTTCTTTTATTCCACTTATTATGCTTGATTTACTTCCAAAATTAATTCTGGATGTTCCGCACACAAACAAATAGAGAGAAAATTACTACAAGCACATATCAAGGCAATAAGGTTACTTCCCAAAATTGGCATTAAACTCAGCTATCAAATGCACATGAAAAATCTAATAAAAGCTAGCTGACTTAAACATGATCTATTTATTCAGAGAGATCAACACATGATATAGCTTCACGAAATTACACAGAGAATAAACATGGCATTACTGAGCTACTCACAAAAATTTAGATTAAACTAAGCTATAGATCTGTCATGAAAATTACAACATTAAAACACTACTGAAAAGATAAATAAATCACACTGCAACATATAAGCATGCATTAGGGCTACAACTTTTGCCACAGCTATATCAAGGTAAAACAAGACTACTCCAAAATTACCATGGCCAGAAACTACTTGCAACATGCTTTATTAAAAAGGCTCATATTAAAGACCTAAATTAATTAGAGCTAGATAAACATGTCAAAAGCTACTGATATATTTACCATAGCTTTATCTAGGCATATACAGGCTACTGCAAAAAGATCAACTTCATTTGCTTAAGAAATTATTTAAAACTAAACAGGAACTTAAAGGCTGCCATATATCGAAATTAAATCATAACCAAAGATATATAACAGATCTATGTGCAATTTTTCTACACAAGAGCAATCATAACCATACTAACAACATATTGAAATTTTACAGGCAGATCAGCTATAGATTTCAAATAATTGCAAATCTATTCAAACTGATCAATTCAAAATTATTTAAATTCTATAACGAAATTTACAAAATTACTTTCTAGAAAAGTTGCATCTGTTCATGCGGAGCACGGAACAATTGAGTTTTCATTTTTCTAATTTTTATTCGATTTACTATGAAATTTAGAAGCTCTCAGCAATTTAGAACAAAATTGATAGAATCTTCTTTCATCCGGGTCCTCGGTCAACAAAACTTATTCACAACCGTACCCTTTTCTTTACACAGGGTCCCTACATTTACAAAACGACCCCTGCGAAGATCTGAACCTTCACAGATGTACCCTTGCCATGGCCGCGGCACGGCCGGCCGGAATTCGGCTCGCCGCCGGCGATCTAGGGCGGAGGAGGGCCAGGGGATCACCTTGGGTCTGCACCGGTGCTCAGACGCGGCGGAGAGACGGCCGGCGGCGAGGATCGACGGAGAGGTGGATCTCCGGCCGCGGGCGCGACAGCTCCGGTGAACAGGGCGACGAGGCACGACAACACGTGGCATGGGGAGCTCCAGGGGGATGAGGTGGAGCTGCCAAGGAGCTTGGACGGGGACTAGCGGGCTCGGGCGCAGTTGTTCCGCGGTGACGCAGATCTCCAGCCGCGGCGGGCTCATCTCTAGCGAACTGGGTGGCCGGGCTCGACAATGTGCGCCCATGGGATCTTCAGGTGGTTCGTGTGGTCTTGCTGAGCAGCTCAAGCGAGCTCGAGAGGGAGCGGGCGAGGTGGCTCGGCGGTGGTGCTCCGGCAGCGAGCTGCGGCAGCCTGGCGGCGTAGTGCGGCGCGGCGAGCTCAGTGGCTCCTGTCCCTTTTATAGGCGGGTGAGAGGAGCTTCAGCACTGCCTTAGCGCGACGGTTAGCTCGACACAGAAAGGGGGGGGGCGTGGCGCGGCACAGCGGCGCGCATGGTAGCAGAGTCGGCGACGGCGCGGCACGTGGCCAGCCAGCGATGCAGGGGCGCTCGAGTGCCAGGGCGCTAGAGCGAGGCGGCGACAGAAGCTAGCAGCCAAGGCGTGCAGGCGTGCTCACCGGTGTGCTCCAGCGCGACTGGCACCTCATGCCTGGTGTGGCCTCGCGATGGAGACCGCGGCGGCGCGTGTCGACGCAAAACGCGGAGGAGGGAGGAGGCTCGGGGCAAAACGGTGGGCGGCACACGGTTTTGATCGCCACGTTGGCACATGAAGGGACGGCGCTACACAAGGCCCACAAGACGACGGCATACGGGCGGCGCACATGTGATCGGGCGCGCACAACGGGGAGCGGCGCTCGGCACGACGTCGAGGCCTGGGCGCGCGTCCTGGCGGCGTTTGCAGCAAAACCGTTCGGCTTAGGGTCGTTTGACCGAGCAGCAAAATTCAAATCCATATGTAAGTCAACTTTTGGCCAAAAACAAAGTTGGAGATGAGACTACCCTCTACAACTTTTGCAAAAGTCGACCAGTGAAATTCTCAATAGATTGGGCAGAAATTCGACTTGAAAACGCAGATTTTCTCGGCACGGTCAAACACAGTACTATAGCTTTGACCAAGTTTTCGAGGTGTTTCCACTCAAAATTTGAAAATCCGCCAATTAGATGAAATGTGCACATGAAATTCTGCACAACTTTTGTATTGGCCGATTTTTCAGTGTTTTGGAAATTTTGGAGATTTGACCAGAGTTCTAGAGAAGGGTATATGAAATAGGGGTTTGACTATTGCAAGAAAGGTTTGACTCCAAGATTTGAGGGCTTTTCTCTCAAGATCTTAACTCCCACCTAAAAGATTATTTGTTCCTCTTGAGGAATCCCACAACTTTCATATTGGTCGATTTTGAAGTTTCTATACAAAATCTTGAAATTGTGGCTAAGCCATCAAATGTACTCAGAAATTCCTTTAGAGAAGTTGACCAAGTATGATAGGGTTAACCTCCTTCTTTTATCCTTAGTTTACAAAAGTGACAAACTTCAAGGTCATGTTCTTGGATCTTGGTGACAATATTCATAATGGCAAAAGTTTAAGTGCTGAGTGAAAATTGAATTCAAGTTCAACTCAAGCTTTGCTTCAAATGGGGTTTTCACCACACTTGCATTGATTGTTCCTTCAACACCATTAGCTTTAGGTTAACTCCTTGATTAAAAAGAGATAAACACCTAGGGTGTTACAGTTCCCTCTGTCTCGAAGCTTCCCGAAGCTCCCGGATCACCTTCTCCGTCGCCTCGGGCCTCCGGGCTTGGTTTTGCGGTCCAAACCAAGAAACTGTCCACCGATGGTTTTGTGGCAAACCAACAAGCCCCGCGTGCAAGCTTCGGTCTCCAACCGCCACCTTGCACCGGCCCATGTTCACGACTTCAGCCCGCTAGTCTTGCACCGCACGGCTCGCACTTAACCCCATCGGCCACAGGGTCCATCGAACCAAGCCTACCTGCCTCTCCATCACCCGGAGGCCGCCACGCCTAAGGCCTTCCAGGCTTGTTCTTCACCTGCACCGACACGAGTCAAGCCGCAACCTGTACCTGCACACTTAGCCAAGCATCAGTCCACACAACATTGTCAATCACTCATCACTAAGGAGCGACCCTCCACTGGTCCTCGGACACACCTGGTCCTCAGAAGCAAAGAGCGGAAGCACAAGACAAGAACCAAAGGACTTAGCGAAATCTGCGATGGCCTGGGCAGACGGTCCGCAAGGGTACAGCGGACAGTCCGTGCAGCTCGCGGACAGTCCGTGTAGACACGACGGACAGTCTGCAATAGGACCCCGAGCCTCCAGTAGCGCACCGAGGAAATTCGGACGGTCCAGGCAAGCACCACGGACGGTCCGGCACCTCGCGGATAGTCCGGCCACCCCTGGCGGACAGTCCGGCCAAACTTGTTGTACACCCCAGACAAACCTCGAGCCACCCCAGACAAAAACCAAGCCCCGCGGATAGTCCGCACACCTCACGCGGACAGTCCGTAAACACCCTGCAACAAAACCCTAGTGACAAAACGGATTGAAACGCGAACGCGCACGAACACGGATGAACACGCAACGAACTGATGTCACGCGGACAGTCCGCACGCCGCTCACGGACAGTTCGCCAGGTGCGGACAGAGCAAAAACAGCTCCACCCTGAGGTCAACTCTCCAAATCCATCACCGGATCTCCCAAACGGCAAAAGCTCTTGAGACAAGATTTAGGGGAGATGATAAGCAACACAAGAGGAAGCTATGCCCCAAAAATCTCGACCTCTAACTCACTAAATCGTCGGGAATTGCAGATCACACGAACCACCACCAAGAACTCGGGCTCCGGCCAAAAACTCATGAATCGAAGGCTTTCCCCGGCGTTTGAGGGGTCAAGATCACACACAAAGATGCGCAAGGCATCCACCCATGATCCCCTCAAAGAAATCCGAAGGAAAACACCCTCAAATCCCCGAATCGAGCGAAGAACGACACTCCCCAAAAATAGCCCCGAAAATGATATGAAAATCACATAGGACTAGGAGATCACCGCTACGCCGAATGCTTCCATACATCCAGAGGTCAGAGTCTGTACAAGAATCTAGCCTAAGGAAAGCAGAGGAAAAGGAAGCAGTTCAGAGGAATCTACCAGGGAGGAAAACCTAGAGTCCAAGAGAGAGAGAGATGCCATCCACCTCTCCGCTATTTATATGAAGTCCATCAGAGGGAGGTAAATGACCACGCTACCCCTACAACTTGAAATGAAGATACAACCCCTCAGGGGCATTTTGGTCAAGTCTTCATCGAGCAGACACGCTTCCACCACGGCCTTGCTTAGCATCGACGCAAGCCCCACGATCACGCCACGTGCCCGCCGCCTCGAAGCTTCCCCACGCTCTCGGATCACCGTCTCTGTCGCATCGGGCCTCCGGACTTGCTTTTGAGGCCCAAACCAAGAAACCGTCCACCGATGGTTTTGTGGGCAAACCAACAAACCCCGCGTGCAAACTTCGGGCTCCATCCGCTACCTTGCACCGGCCCATGTTCACGACTTCAGCCCGCTAGTCTTGCACCGCACGGCTCGCACTTGACCCCATCGGCCACCGCGTCCATCGAACCAAGCCTACTTGCCTCTCCATCACCCGGAGGTCGCCACGGCTAAGGCCTTTTGCGCTTGTTCTTCACCTGCACCGACACGAGTCAAGCCACAACCTGTACCTGCACACTTAGCAAAGCATCAGTCCACACAACGTTGTCAATCACTCATCACTAAGGAGCGACCCTCCACTGGTCCTCGGACACACCTGGTCCTCAGGTACGTAGGCGCGGAGGGTTCCAAAGGGTCCAACAGGCTGTCACTACTACGGCCAACCTCTATCGTTACGCGAACGCACGTGGTCTTCGCAGGATAACCAGAGCCCAGACACCACATCTGCACTCCAGATAACTACTACAGCACTGTTACGTCTGTCGACCCGCTAACAACACTATAGCAACCTGTATAAATACGGAACCTCGAACTAGAGAGAGAATGGATCAAATCAATCTAGTCATCAAGCTACAGAGCACAAAGAAAGGTATAGATGCAAACAAATGAGATACAGCAAACCAACTCAGCTAAATAGGATCAGAGCATGCAAACAGATACTTGAACTAAGGAACTAGCTCTAAAGGATCGAAGCCTTGTGTTACGAAGAACACAAGCCTCTAACTTATGAACGAGCTAAGGACTCAAGAACAAATCAATCATGCATGATGTCCACCATAGTCTAAATAAGAAATGCTGAAATACTCACTTTGGTCTAAATGAAGAACAAGCATCCACGAGGACATCAACTCACTCCTCACTCCTACCCTATCTCTCAACTAATCCTAGTCTAGATCTCTTCTCAACCCCATTCTACCACAAAGAGGTGAGAATCACCTCACATGGGCAGAATTAGAAAGAGGGAGAGAGAGCTACACAAGAGAGAAGTGGAACTTGAGAGCTTGGTGGTGTGTGTGAAATGAGGCCCCTCCCCCTCTATTTATAGGCAAGGGAGTGGCTTGCTCTGAGGCTCCAAATGCTCCAAAACACCCCAGGATGTAGCCAAGGACCAATGGACGAGCAACACATGGAAGGAGGGGATCAACCGACCCTAGGTCGGTTCGGCCGATCCTAGGGTCGGCGAAACCCTCGGCCGGCCGTTTGGCCCGTGCTTCCTCTGGCTCGCTTCCATGTGGGCCCTGGTGCCCATCCTCCATGCATGGCACGTTTCCTGGCAGTTTGGTTAGCAAAGTGAGCCCATGGATCCATGTGATGCTGCCGTGGCAGCGTGTGATTCATCGAGAGCCCTTCACATGGATTGGTGACATCATGGATCTAGGAGAATCCATGTGGCAGCCCCTCATTTGCCAGCACTTGAGTGCCTTGGATTGGAGTGGAGTGAATGTGCATGGATTCCTCTCTTTTCTTATGCTAAATACCTGCATTCGAATAGACATCGACACTGGTGAAAAGTATTAGTTTAAGCTCCTATTCTAGTGTGGATGTGCAATTCATGCTTCCATTTGCAGGAGTTGATGGCCATGAAAATGGTACTTAACAGCCGTCAACAACACTCACACTTAATCTTTGCTCGTCCTGAGTGAAGGGGAAACCAGGCCAAGTGGGTCATGAGTACCAAAGAGTAAGACAAACATAAGAGATATTCCAAGTCATACCTTGCTCTTGTGAACCTCTATGGAGTGACTATCATGTCTCCTTGGGTGCTTGAAAAGTAGAACAGCTGTGGATAAAGTCACTTATGCACCTGATGATAAACACCTTGGGGTTTTTGTTGACATTTCTTAACTTCAATCACTTAAGAACAGATCTGAGACCCATCCTTAGTGACAACACCAAGAAACACCTTTTAGGCACCTCTCAATGTCACAACTAATGACGCTGGGTTAGTGTGAACATCAAGGCTTGCCAAAGGTTAATCTAAACGATCATGAACGAATCCGCAAGCGCACAGATAAACCATTGTAGCATTTCCCCAAGGAAGGAGAGGATTCCAAGGGTATCGTATCCGTGGAAGGCAATGGCGGATATCTTAGACTTATGCTTTTGCTCTGAATCTAAACCAAGAGACAGGGGTAAGATAAAAGATATAAGGGTAGTGCGACACACACACTCGGATCTACCTCTACTCTAGCACACTATGGCTTAGGGGGAACATACGAGTTAGCTCTAGGTTCTAATGTACTAAACATACAAAGCTAGAAGATACAGGAGATGGGCATGAGTATTGCATGAGAGGGATAAGGTTCAGCACCCAGGTACAAACAGGGAGCTAGCCCGCAACGACCAGCACTCTGCGAAACTAGACTTTAGACTCCTACAGCAGGTACCCCAGCGCGAAGGTTACCGAAGGATCCAACAGGGCTGTCACTACCTGTGGACCGACCTCTATCGTTATGGGGGGTATGCTCATAACTATCGTAGCCAGACAACCCAGGCACCATGCCTATGTTGCTGCTAGACTCCACCCGGCTCGGGCTATTGTGACCCAGGGTGAGAGCCACCAGAAGACTGGTCAACTAGACCGAGTACCGTAGCTTGAACACAAACCTCATGCAACACTCTCATGCCATCTAACAAGATCTACTAAGGCTAGACATACAAACAGATATGAACTCTCTTATGTCTAATCAATAAGATCAAAGGGTCGTGTTCGGGAAGAACACAAGCCTCTAACTTATGAACAAACACATAAGGAACGAGTTTATCACCCTTCAAGTGGATCAAAAGGTAGTGTTCGCGAAGAACACAAGCCTCTAAATGATGAACAGAGGATGAACTCAAGAACATATCAAGCATATGATCTACCATAACTTTATATGAAATAGCTGAATAACTGAAGTAGATCAAAGTCATACAAAGAAATAAAGATAAAAGAGAACTCATACCTAGATTTCCAAGAAGACTTGGAACCTGAATAAGAACTACTCTAGCCTACCCCCTAGCCTTGGAAACTAAAAGTGAGAGGAGAATGATACAGTGGTGTGTGGGAAATGGGAGCCCCTCCCCTTCTATTTATAGCCAAGGACTAGGCTTGCTCGGAGGCTCAAAGTGATCCAAAACACCCCGGGATGCAGCAAGTGACCAATGAGCGAGTGCCACGTGTAGGGACGAGATGGGGCGAGCCAGAGGCAGTTCGGCCGATCCTAGGATCGGCCGGCCCTCTAGGCCCCCCACTCGGGGTGGTTTTCCTCTGGGTGGCTGCCCTGTGGGCCCTCTGATCCATCCCTGGTGCATGGCTTGATTTGGTATCTGATGTGGGCCCTTTGATCCATGTGAAGTCCATGTGGCGTCCTCTGATTCATCGGTGAGTGCCTCCCTTGGATCGATGATGTGGAATGCCATGTTTCCCTGGGTGGCAGCCACCTCCTCAGCTGAGTTGGCATGGTTTCTTCATAGAAGGTGGGTGTCCATCTATTTTTAGGGGTAAATCACCTACATACAAATAATCTCTAAGGACAAGTGGAACTACATTATTCAAACCAAAATGCTAGTAAATAATGCATATGCCTCCATTTATGTGAGAATATTGAGGGTTGGAAATGGTGAATTTCAACCGTCAACAGTTTTGCAAAATTTTTCATAAACAAAACTCTTGGCAGCTTCCTCATTTGATTCTCTCAGATCACTCAATGTGTATATGTCCTCACCAAGGTATTATTACCTTTCTTCATCCTACTTCTAATGATGGCTATATGTGGAGCTCAGGGTA
This sequence comes from Cenchrus fungigraminus, assembly GCA_036936925.1. Classification (NCBI taxonomy): domain Eukaryota; kingdom Viridiplantae; phylum Streptophyta; class Magnoliopsida; order Poales; family Poaceae; genus Cenchrus; species Cenchrus fungigraminus. Next base: position 82,660,481 of record CM072771.1, on the reverse strand, counting down.
GGATAAAAGAGAAAGCATACTTACATCACATATATTGCAAAGTCAAAAACTGGATCCACAGAGAAAAACAAATCATACCATCAGATCAAGATATGCACTGGTATGGCTATGGCGAGTATGGTAAGGTGGATACTAGGCCCGGAATGGGTGCTAGATATTACCATACATATATGATGAGAACTATGGGTTGATGGTAAGGTGGACACTAGCCTCGGAATGGACACTAGTTATTACCATCAAGATTGTGGAACTCCTTTTTGCATGACCATCTCTCTCCTTTTTCTCCTTTTATTTTGGACATGGGCTATCCTTTGTCTTTTTTTCATCATCATGCATTGAGCATGTGTCTTCATTTTTTTTTCATAGCCCATATCTCTTTTTGAAGGATACTTTTAGAGAGAGAGGTCACACCACATATGGAGCTTTTATTTTCAAAATGGATGAATGATACAATGCTAACTTCTAGTGTAGAAGCATAGCAAGGGGAAAAATGGGTGTGCACATGAATCTTGATCATGAAAGTAGTGAAAAGAATTCTCACAAGGGTCACAGAATTTGACAAAGCTCAATGCAATAAGAAGCAGCATATGAGTATAGGGTTTTCAACTACGAACATCATATGGCTCTGGTAGGACAATGGCGTATCAAAGAGGAGCCTTTCCAAGAGGTTTTGAGTTTTTCAAAAAATAATAAGCCAAGAGAGTTAGTCATCAGAGCAATAGATCATATCGTCCAGCCATATCATAATCGTCAATTCCTTAGGTAAACATGCTTGTCCTTAAGATGGTTATGGTTCACAAGCATTAGGTAGATAACAAGGAATAAAACATATGTGAGTCTACTCAGGTATCAAGAAAGCTGGGTGATCTTTAGCATCAACATGTGAGTTTTAATTTATAGAGATAAACAGATATAGCTTATAAAACTCAGAAATGAAAGAGTAAGTTGTCGAGATGCAAACCGACGCTATGCATGGGAGTTGAACCGTGAGAGGCTCTCCACAGGAGTGAGCTCGTGCGGGTCCCGTTTAGGTTCTCTGTAGATGATCGATCGGCTAGCGCGGAGTGCTCACAGTGGGTACGTGCGAAAACGTCGTGCCTGCATTAGGAGAGTCGTGGCTCTCCCCCACACTGTCTCGAACCTAGATGTCCTCTAAAACAAAAGACCAAAGTAATGACACAAGGGTGGCTAGACCGGGTTACATGACCGGCGCGCCACTTTATTCAAATTAAAAATGTTCTAAAAGATTAGGTGCTTACACACATGAAAGGAAATAAATGAAGGGAAAGGGAAATAAACCTAGACCTAGACTAGCGCCTAGTGAACTAAAGTTGGGGCTAATCCCCACTACTCAGCATCATAGAGGGCCACATGCCCCGTACCCAAGAACAGCCTCCTCATCTTCGCACAGAGGCCGCAGCGAAGGTCACGTACATCGTCTCTCAGCTCGGCCAGGTCCAACTTCTGCTCTGAGAAAGCAGCCCTGAGCTTCTCATTGCTCGCTTCCAATTCCTTCGTCAGCGGGGTCAGCTTGGCCACTGAGGAGATCTTAGGGAGTTGCTCGGCTGCCCGAGTCCTCTCCCTGGACCTCCTAGTTTAGGGCGGCAGTGGCAGTCTGTCACCCAGGCCAAGGTCTTCATCCTCTTCAGGCAGGACTGGAGCTGGGCATGCTTCAGGAGCCTTCTACTTGGGCAGCGACGGCTTTACGGTAACCGGTGGTTGCGGTGAAGGAGCGGACTGTGCTGAGCTCGTTTGCCCCCCAGCTAGCGACGATCCAGGTGCGCTGGGTGGAGCGAACGGCAAACCCTTGGGGCGAAGCTGAGCCGTGGTTGGCCTGCCGTAGGGGCTGGCTGCCCGTCTCACGTGCCTCTTCCCAGGTGAGGCGGAGCGCCTAGACGGTGGCATGCCCGGAATCCTCCCACCCAGCGGGATGGTGGCGAGTGGGGGAACATCTAGGACTCAGGCCAGCATCGCGAGGTCCGCTGCAGGAGTGACAACGATGGAGGGGTTGCCTCCTGCCCAGGGACCGGTGGACGAGGTGGAGCCGTCGAAGGGAACGATGCTCCTTCCGGTCATAGGTGCGGCGATGAGCTGAGGATGGTGAGGTGGAGGAGATGGATTCTGCGCGACGCGAAACTCGTCGTGCGGCAGGGAGAAGGTTTCTGGAGGAGAAAGAGATACACACGTGAAAGAAGAAGGGAGGCGGCAGCACCAGGGTTTCAGCCGAACCAGGGTTCGGCTGACCCTAGGTGGGCCCCTCTGGCCTTCCCCCTTCTCGTGTGGGCTCAAGCAGGCCTCAGGACCAAAGGCCCAGGTGGATTCCACAAGATGGAAAGATTGGATTAGGCTAAAGCTAGGATAAGGTTGGGGTTGAATAATCAACCTCTACTATATAATAACTTTGGCTAAGCCACTAGTATAACCATAGATAATCTGGGGGAACTCACCTTGACAACATACTTGGTCCATCAAAAGTGTAGGAACCTCTGATGGGGATCATGAAGCATTCACCGTGTCGCCACGATTGTGTTGCCTTCCTGTGGTCCTTTGCCTTACTCCTTTTTATCTTGGAAATTTCTTTCTCCTGCATAGTCAGTGTTCACAAGATACCCGAAGGATAATTCTTCTTAGGGAAACAAAATGAGTCCCAAGAATACTCAGAGTGTGAGTGTCTTGTGATCTCCTGTCTCAAGTCATGGACATCTCCCTTGCAGATAATGTGATGTGATGATAAGCTCTGATCTGCACGGTTAGTGCATATATGAACATGAGCCCCAAAAGGATATAACAAGGGTAAATGCAAGCATGATCATCCCAGAGAGCTGAGGCAGCCCTGGGGTGGTCACGGGACTTGAGAGCTATAGCACTAGGGTCATGGAACTCGGAGAGGAAAAGATCGAGCACTGAGGCTAGTGCTCCCACAACAGGAACCGATCTCCGAGTGAATTCAAGCTCAGAAAGACACTCGGCCTCTCAAGAGGATAAAGCATAGACTCCAAAAGCCGGTGTATGATCAAGAACGAGAGTTCCGGTGAAGAACGAGATTTAACTCGCTCTTGCCGTAGGTAGAGGTTCCGATGTTCTCATCAGAACGATGGAAACATCCCGAGGTCTGGCCTAAGCTTCCAATGGGAAGTTATGGATAAGCTGGAAAGTGCAACTCCCATTGGGCATCGATCAAGTAGGCATAAGGTATGAAGTTTAAGCTCCTCCTGACTGATCGACATCGATCGATGGGCTTAAGATTAGAAGTGAATGCACTCCATTCCATCGGTAAACGATCGTGCTCCTTCAGTCTAATGAATGAAACCAATGGATCATAAAGTACAGACCGATGTCTTGGTTTATACGAAACTTCAGTGCAAGACACTTCAGTTCAAACCTCAACGTAGGAACACAATAAACCTCTCATACCCTCCTTAGAAGATAGTAGTTAGGATTGAGCAAGTCATACTGGCCGGGAATGATCATTCTTTCCAAACCACTCTCTCCATCCTCCCGCGAGACAAAGTCTCAGGGAGAAGGTCTAAGAAGATGCACAAGAGGGTAACCCAAGGGTAGATCTCGCGCTACCAAATCTTCCCCTTAGACTCCTGCTATTCAGGAATGAGCCAGAGCTCAGAAAGAGTGGATATGAAGTCTCGGGCTCGGCTGATGATAGATCTAGGTGGCTTGACATTCCCTCTGGTGGGTTCCTCATTGACCGGGATGCAAGGGGAGCTGAAATCCCAGAGATTCTCCACGATCTCTTTTCCCTCGACAAAATCCAAGTGCACAAAGGATCCTCTGGAGAGAGCATTAAGTCTCATGGTATCATCCTTCCACAATCCAAACCAGAAGTGCTGGAGCAGCATCCAATCGGGAATGTAGAGGACTGGGCAATCTTCCACCGCAGAGGCGAAATGATGCCATGCCATTCCTAGTGATTCCTCCTCACATTGCTTGAAACTGAGAATCTTGATCCTTAGCGAGATGACACAATGTATCAGGAAGAATCAGGAGCAGAAAGCTGCTCTTAAACTTTCCCAAGTAAGGTAGTCTATACCAAAACAACGGTGCCAATCCCGTGCTTTCCCAGAGAGGGATAGCGGGAAAAACTCTCTTTTCCGAGCATCCGGTGATTCTCCGGTTTTACCCCGAGTTTCAATAAGATGCTCTTAGTCTCTCACATGATCAAAGGGGTTCTCATGACTTAACCCCAAGTAGGATAGGTCCTGAATTAGCTTCATGAGAGAGGGGTGAAACCGACAGCCAGATGTAAAATGGGTCTTGACAAAGATGGCTCTGAGGGTTCACTCCTCGAAGGCGGAAGGTGTTTACAAGGATAACCTTCCATGGGTAGCGGGGGTAGAGGTAGAAGTAAAGAAAACAAAAAGGATATTTCAAAGGGTAACGGGGGTGAAGGTAGAAGAAAAAAGAAAAAAGATAAATACGAGGATAGACGGGCTCGAAGGTTAACAACAGCCGTCCCCGGCAACAGCGCCAGAAATGCTTGTTGGCGTTTCCTAACCTCAACGCTAGGCAGCGTAATAGCATGAGCATGTAAGAGACTCCCGGGTACACTGACGAGTGCGAACGAATCTGCAAGCGCACGGATACACCGTTGCAGCACTTCTCCCTCGGAGAATGAGTATTCCTGTGGGGTTTCGTTCCTAGGACAGAGAAGTAACCAGAGAGGGTCTATCCAAGGACACCAGCTACTGCTGGGATCGGTAGGGATATGAGAAGCACTTTCTTAAGGGACTTAACTCTCAAGATGGATCTCTCCGCTATTAGTCCTCCCCGCCAGCCCATCCTAACTTTTTAGGGAGAGGCCAATGTACTGACAACAGGGCCCAACTCGGTACGCAGGTGCGGAGGGCTCCAAAGGGTCCAACAGGCTGTCACCACTGCGGCCTACCTCTATCGTTACGCGAATGCATGTGGTCTTCGCAGGATAACCAGAGCCCAGACACCACGTCTGCACTCCAGATAACTAATATAGCGCGGTTACGTCTGTCGACCCGCTAACAACACTATAGCAACCCATATAAATACGGAACCACGAACTAGAGAGAGAACGGATCAAATCAATCTAGTCATCAAGCTACGGAGTAGAAAGAAAGGTATGTATGCAAACAAACGAGATACAGCAAACCTACTCAGCTAAACAAGATCAGAGCATGCAAATAGATACATGAACTAAGGAACTAGCTCTAAAGGATCGAAGCCTTGTTTTACGAAGAACACAAGCCTCTAACTTATGAACAAGCTAAGAACACAAGAACAAATCAATCATGCATGATGTCCACCATAGTCTAAATAAGAAATGCTGAAATACTCACTTTTGTCTAAATTAAGAACAAGCATCCACGAGGACATCAACTCACTCCTCACTCCTACTCTATCTCTCAACTAATCCTAGTCTAGATCTCTTCTCAACCCCATTCTACCACAAAGAGGTGAGAATCACCTCACATGGGCAGAACTAGAGAGAGGGAGAGAGAGCTACACAAGAGAGAAGAGGAGCTTGAGATCTTGGTGGTGTGTGTGAAATAAGGCCCCTCCCCCTCTATTTATAGGCAAGGGAGTGGCTTGCTCCAAGGCTCCAAATGCTCCAAAACACCCCGGGATGCAGCCAAGGACCAATGGGCGAGCAACACGTGGAAGGAGGGGATCAACCGACCCTAGGTCGGCCGAAACCCTCGACCGGCATTTTGGCTCGTGCTTCCTCTGGCTCGGTTCCATGTGGGCCCTGGTGCCCATCCTCCGTGCATGGCACGTGTCCTAGAGGTTTGGTTAGCAAAGTGGGCCCATGGATCCATGTGATGCTGACGTGGTAGCATGTGATTCGTCGATAGCTCTTCACATGGATTGGTGACATCATGGATCCAGGAGAATCCATGTGGCAGCCCCTCATTGGCCAGCACTTGAGTGCCTTCGATTGGAGTGTTGTGAATGTGCATGTATTCCTCTCATTTCTTATGCTAAATACCTGCATTCGAATAGACATCGACACTGGTGGAAAGTATTAGTTTAAGCTCCTATTCTAGTGTGGATGTGCAATTCATGCTTCCATTTGCAGGAGTTGACAGCCATGAAATTGGTTCTTAACAGCCATCAACAAAGATGTGCTACCTTCGTCTCAGGACGAGATCGAGGCCAGGTACGCTGTTTCCACGTTCACTCATTCCCCTCGTACTGCCACCTATATTTCATGCATTTGTGCACGCACTGGTACCCTAGATTTCATGCATTTGTGCACGTGATTTGCACCTAATTTATTCAAATTATTGAAATGCCATCGATGAATGCGCAGATCAACAAAAGACGATACATGGACCATGTATCTGATTGAAAATGGTAATGATGAGGAGGCAGATGTTGTACATACAACTAGACCTTTAGGGAGCCAAATCACGCTTGCTACCATAAACTCATTGAAACTAAAATTGGGGTATCGGAATAGGGACATGATTTACTACAAGACTAGAATTGCTGAATCTCCTGCGGAAGCAACAATAACTGAGATCGAGTACGATTGTGATATAAAAAAAATGAAAGGAGTCAGGAGGATGAGATGGTGATCAGATTAGTTATATCCAGAAATCCAATACCAGACCAAACTGTTGTGGCCATAACACCATTGAAATCCAAAAGAGTTCCCACATATGATGATGAAGAACAAGTCGAAGAATATGAATTAGATGAATACAATGATTGGCTAGCTCATATGCATAAAGAGAAGCAAGCCATGGGTAAGATATGGTACAGCCCAATGTTTTTATATATATACTCATGATTTTGCAGTTCACTCATGATTGAAATTATAAATCCTTTTTCAGAATTAAAAGACATGTACAGGGAGGACACAATCAAGACATACCAAGAATTGTTGAATGTTGCATGACTACTTGATGACATCGGTAATATCCCTCTCCTAATTAGCAAACAAATTACCATTCTTTGTCAGACTACAAATTATGCTAGCTCATCATGTCACAAAATTGTCTGCTGAAGCGTATGTGGACCCTACCATTCATATGCAATCTAGACAAGACAGCAACCAAACACCTCCAGTGCAGCCTCCATTTCATGCTCGGTGTTGGAAACAGCAGGGGCAAGGAGATGGTAACTTGTGTTTATTAGGAATTAACTGTCTATGCATAGTATGATTTTTTGTGGGTGTTATTACATTTTCTTCCCATGGAATAGGCTCACAAAATATGAAAACAAGAGGACGCGGTCCCATAAGAGGCTTGAAGGTAATCTCCAAGAGAATCAAGTCGGGCAATCAGAAGTTGAAAATTGAATTCTCCAAACTTGGAGGACTGGTAGGTGATAACTCTGCTCATTCGTTGATGAAGTAGTCATGTTTACAAGGAAAAGGACGCCACTCATTGGAGTGAAATCGTGGAAACATGTCCATGCAAAAGTCAGAGGCAATAGCAACTGATATATTGGTAACCATAAACTTTGCTTTTGAATACATTTCAATTTTAAACTAATGTAACAACTCACATAGTATTTGCATGTTATTGTGATTATATAACAGGCAAGGTGGGACATGGAGGATAATGATGATTCAAGGAACAAGATATGGGACATTGCTAAGGAGCATTACAAAGGTTGGCGTTCAACTTTCAGTGCTACGGCCAGGACATACAACAGCTACCACTAGAGAATGTTACATAAGCCTAAAGAATTAGATATTGTTGAATGACACTATCTGTTGAAGTATTTCAGTACTACTAAATTCCAAGTTTGTTCCACATTGTTACTATTACTGAACAATACATTTTTCATACAAATGGCTATGTCTGAGTCTTTAAGATTATTGTTGAAATGTTGACATTCTATAGGAAAGGAGCATACAAAATTCTGCGATTCGAGGCCAACAAACGACAAGATATTTGTCAAGCTGTAAGCCTTATTCTTAGCGCAGCTATGAGAAGGTAATAACTGGGGAAGCACATCTCCAAGCTGTCTTGCAGGATGAATTACTAATTTGTTATATTCTTGGCTTAACAGAGAGACCCCGAAACTGGTGAAGAGCCAGATGATATGGAACTTTGGTGGTTAACTCACAATAAGGATGGGCAATGGACAGACGAACAATCTAAATGTCTATGTGAGTTCTCAATGAATGTGTACATACATTACTATATATAGTCCATGCAATTATCGAATGCATGCAATTTCTTATTCAACTAACTCCTCCATTTGTACCTGTTGACGTTTTATTATCGTTGCAAAGTTCGTTTGGACTTGCAAGCGGACAAATCCTCCATCGTAGTCAAGGGACCCTTCTTCCCTTGAGTGGTGATCCCAAGGTATCGAATCCGTGGAACAATGTGCAACACAAGATCGATCCAATAAAGGGAGAAAGCACTTTGTTTAAGAGAGAACGCATCTAATCTACTAAAACATGAGAGGTAGCGAGATAAAGCAAGAGGTAACCGATCTAGAGAGTCTAGATCGTGCCTTTGTCATAGTTCCAAGCGAGAGATGAAGATAGCAATAAGAATCTCATAAAAAGCATGTGGCTTCCGGTCCAATCCTCAAAGGCACCTACCGTACACGTGATCGACATCCTGTCACGATGCCCCGCTTCTTGTGTAGGTGAACCTAAGAGCACACTCACGAGGAACACGTTGAAAACACTTGGTAGGTCGGGTATGCACCTCTAGCCACCGCGGCTACAAGAGGAACCTAGGCGATCTATCTTAAATATAGATTGAGGAAGAAGCAAAAAGAGAAGACAAAACCGAAGAGAAAGCACTCGATTGCTAGTTATCGGATCTATTAAAACTCCATCATAAGTGTATACATGAATAAGATCCAACCGGGATCCTACCTTGATCTTGATTCAAGCCTCCAGAACTCCGACGTGGTCTTTCATGCAAGGTTCCCACGCTGGCTAGGTGAACCCTAGACGACTATCACGACCCTCCTCTCTGAGATGGTGTCCCTCAAGCTCCTCTGCTCCTCGGCGGCGGATGATGAATGACTTGATAGTTGCAACTTCGCACGAGGGCTATAAATAGCCCGAAGGTCGTGTAGGTCAAAGGGGATGCCGAACCGAGCCCAGAATGGGCAGGGCCGCCCGACCTGGGCACAATTCCGCCTAGTTCGGCCCCGGCTTCCTCCCCGTCGCTTCTCGTGTTTTCTAGAACTTTTGCCGAGTTGCATGTGGGTTCTTGACGTCATTTCCTTGCGGTTTAGATAAGGGTGCTTTGCGTATGAACTCCCGCATCTTCCGTCTAGGTCCTCGACACTTCTTGGCTTCACGCTTTAGTCCTTGGGTCATTTGGAGTCATGTTCATCTTGTATCTTGACATGTCCCGGGGTCCATGATCTTCTTGTAAAACCCTTGATGAACCTTACCCGGAAGTCCTCATTTAGGCTCTTGATTCCTATGTAAACAATAAACTCCAAAAACCATGCGCGAGTGCAAACTTAACATATAATGGGGGTTAGGATCGTTAGTGTGAATATCAAATTAATACCAACATAGAAGGTAAACAAGTGGCTAGGTTGACGGAAATCGACTGCCAACATCCCCCCATGCTTAAACCTGGCTCATCCTCGAGTAAGCCTTCAATGGATATCAGGGTTGCCTTTCGATGTTCATACCCTGCACTTGATCATACATGAGAAAACATAATGCTCTCTAAATTTATATTTGTTTAAAGTTCCATAATGTAACTAGCCTTCATCCCTACGGAGGGTGGATATCAATTAAGCTCTTCCCACAAGAAGTTAATCATGCTCCCAAATTTCAAATGAATCTCAGAAATTTTGAAATGGAGTGCAAGATGAAGATAAAGAGCTAAACCAAGTTCAAAAATTTAAACCTCCTTGCATCTTGCTCATGAACTCTCATCTCATCAAATCTCTCAAGCCTATTTGTTCTACTCCTTTCCCCTCTCAATGTATGTATATAGGTGGAAGGCTTTATATGGAGCTTTGGGAAAGTTTAGTCCTACCAAGATATTATAATTGAGATATTATCAAAACAAGACAAGCTTCTCATGGTCTTACCGAGACTCGTCAAAAAGGTCATTGGAAAAAATAATGTTCTCAAGGTGGGGGAAGAGAAAAATACACACACTTTTAGATAGGTGGACATGTGCAAATGGCAAAGAGTGATCCTGAGGCACAAACAAAGTCCTCGTTATCAGATTGCACATGGTTGGAAAGATGAGTATGGGTCTTGATCTTGAATCCTCTTGACTTGTAATTCCTAATGCATCTAGAGAGCCGGGGAGCTTTATTTATTTATTATTATTATTATTCTTTTTTTCTCTTCTCTTTCTTTTTTTCTTATATGCACATACTTTTTCCTTCTCTTTTCTTTCTTTCATACCTTTTTTTATATATATACTCTCCTTGAACTCCTAGATTACATTGTACCTACCTCCTTGGCAACTCCCCCCCATGCTTAGACGATTGCACGTCCTTGGGCAAAGAGGTGGTGAAATTTTTGGTGCCAAGGTAGGTACTAAAAGTCTTATATATTCCTGGAGAGAAAACACTTGAAATCTTCTAGGGATCCTTCACACAACTTTTATGTCGTCTTAGAGGTCTCCCGAAATTATACTCCAATCTTCGGCACCTTCATTCTTGTGATCTTCCTCCAAATATTCATCCATACTCAAGAATTGGGTTGTGCTCAAAGAGGTAAACACAAAAAAGATGTTTTGGGTTTATGGGGGGATATCCGGTGAGGTTTGCAAAATTCCCAATGTGGAAACTTACAATGCACGGATAGAAAAGGCTAGCATAAAGATAGATACACAAAAACGGAATGACAAGCTTCTTTGTCTCGGGCCAGAGAAATCAAGCCTTAAATCAATGCACCCAAAAATAAATCTTGTACACTAAGGTTTATGCACTCAATCAAATATAAGGCTTTGGATAGGTAGAGCAACATGCAAGAGGTATTAATGACATGGTTAGCATTACTTTTAAGAACAAAAATAAGTCATCTTTAACCCATCCAAAATTGAGAGCATGAGAAAAACTATGGGTCTCATCTTTATCACAACCTCCGCAAAGGATAAGCTAGCATTTAAATTAATTTCAGATTTGTATTAAAGAGAGCACTAGCTTAATCATGCATGTAACAAGTACAAAATTGAGCAAACCGGCAATGGTCATCATATATCAACTTGGCACAATTTTCCATCCATATTAAAGATGATAAACTGGTAGTGAAACTTATTCATGGTGATGGAAAACAAAAACTGCTACACATGCTGGAAATAAAACTGAAAACTGAAAATGCTACGCACACAAAAATTCACACACAAACTTGAAAAATAAAGGAAAGGAGAAGGAAAAACCAAACCAAACTTGAAAGCATTATTTCTTCTTCCTTCCTTCACTCTTCCTCCAATGGTTGATCCTCCATCTTTATGATGAGAGCAAGCTTTGAGTGCCTTGGAGTGTATGGTGGTGTTGAGGTCGAACGTGTGGCTCCTCCGTGTGCCCTTGCGGTTCGGTGTACCGCATGGACGAGCTTCGTGTACTCTTCATGCCTTTAAGGAGCAGTGTATCGCTCCTTGGCGGTGCCACGTCCTCCTCCATGCTCCACGGGGATTCGGAGATAGTGGGCCTCCGCGAAGAGCTTGCCGACGGCAACCTTGACGATGATCATGTCTTTCTTCCGAGGACGGCGTTCATGCCTGGCTGCACAAAGTCACAAACAACTCCCTTGGGGGTTTCTCGCTGGTGGAAATACACACAAAGAAAATATATGGATTGACAAGAATTGTAATGATTAACCAGAAATTTTTAGAGAAGGAAGTGAGGCATTAATTTTTAAGGGTGGTTTCTAGAACTTCTGGGATATGAACTCAGGAACACGCACTAGCAAATGGATGAACTACTTACCAGATGAAGGGGAGCCTCGGGAGCTGACTGGAAGGGGGAGGCCGGCCGGCCTAGGCTGATCGGCCTAGGGGGCTTCCTCCTCTTCCTTGCTCCAGTTTTCTCTGAGCTGCTTCTCACTTCCTTGTTGTCTTGTGTCCTCGTGCTCCACAAGAATCCATCACCCAAACACTCTCGGCCACTCCTTTGTTTTGAACGATGGAATCAACGCCTCCCTCCTTTACTTCGTGTCACTTCTTGTCTTCCATGTTTTATGTGCTTTCACTTACTTCCTGCAAAACAAAGTCATTGCTGCCCCCCCATGCTTCTCTTTTACATGTGCCCAAGATGCCTTGATGATAAGACCTTTCCGTGATGCATCATGGAACACAAAGCATTAAGCAAACTCAAAATCTTCCGCTCAACCATGTTTTGACGCTAAACACTCCTCTAAATCAAAAATCAACTCAAAGCTAGCAATGAGTCCAAATGTATTCTTAGAGGAGTTCTTAGGCATCAAAAACATTTATAAGTCGAAAACTTTCCGACTACCTTTATTTTGGTTGCACCGGGATCGTTTGCTTTCATTACTTGATAACGAGGTCTTCCGGCTTAAACGTGGGGGTACGGGTTTAGGTTCTAGTTTTGGCCAAACATGAGAGAGAGATTTTGAACAAAAATAAAAACAATGGGGCTTAGAAAAATTCTAAATCTAGAGAAACCGGTGGATGTCAAGTTGAATGAAACCAAAAATTGAATTTCTAGGTTCACGCGAGTCCTACCATGCGTCAAAGATTAAAAATCATTAAGGAACAACACGAGGCTCTACTCGTGTGTTTTTAACATGTAAGACAGGCCAACCTTAACATCATGGAGAGGATGAAAGGCTTGGATAGGATCTGAATTTTTGGTTCTAGTTTCTCGAAAAGAGGCAAATAAATCATGGGATGGCTCATGTCATTGGTTTAAGATCGAAAAATCCAAATAAAATGACCGAGCAAATAAAATGTTCTCCAAAACTTGTTCAACCACTGAAGAGTTTATAAAATGTCTTGCGTAGCAGATTTTAAGACTCACTTACTTGAAACTCAAAAATCTTCCGGGTTGCCCTCCCGGCAGCCTTTATTCTTGATCGGGTTGTCCTCCCGGTAGCTTATTCTTGACTCGATGAACAGGTTGCCTCCCACCTAGCGCTTCGTTTAAAGTCCATAGCTAGACTTCTTCTCTTCTTTATTACGGATCAACGCTCTTTGTGGGTGTTGCAATCTTGGGTACCCATTTCTGCACTATCTTTAGCTTGGGTGCAGGCTTTTTCTTCGGCTTAGTCATTTTTTTGTCTTCACAAGCTGGCTTTCCCTTTTGGTCTTGACAGATGCAACATCTCCCTTGATTCTTCGCTCCCATACCAATGCGACGATGAGGTGGAACATATTTAGCATTAATAATGTTGCATACCTCGAAACACGGTCGAAATTTGAATGCACTTTCGCTGTTGATGTCAATCTTAATCTCCTTCTTGCCAACGTCGATAGTTACTCTGATGGTATTAAGGAACAACCTCCCAAAGAGTGGCGGCTTCTCCTTTTTCCACATCTTGAGCATGAAATCCACGGGGATGAAGCGATCTTCAACTTTTAATGGTACATCTTCGGTGATTCCCATGGGATAGCGAATAGAGTTGTCTCCCAACTCTAGACTCATGACCGTGGGCTTTAGCTTTGGTAAGCATAGCCTCTTGAACATGTCTCTTGGCGTGGCTCCCATACTTGCTCCAAGGTCACATAACATCTTCTTGAACTTGAATGAGCCAATGGAACATGGGATGATCAAACATCCGGGATCTCTTTGTTTCTTGGGTCCTTGATATGTGATAATGGCATCGCATTCCTTGGACATCTTGATATGATCTTCCCCGAGTGTCATCATTTCATACTTGTCGGTAAGTATGTTGAAGTAGCGTGGCTTTGATGAAGGCATCTCCACTCTTCCTCTGTTACTCATTAGGCATCCGACGAGTTGTTTCAATTTCGCTTCTAGCATCTTCATTGTGTTGAGCATTTGATGATTAGAACTTTTGACCTCCATCACTCTTCCGTCCATATTCTCCAATATTTTGTTAATGACCTTGAACTTGGTGACGGTGTCCTTGTTGATCCTTGCTTGCTCGTCCATGAAGTCCTTCAATTGTACATGAAGAGGAACCAAATTTTGAATGGGTGAGCTTGCATTAAATTGAGGGTTAACTTGCCCGTAGCGGAAGTTTGGTGATTCTTCTTTCTTCATGTGGTTGAGCACCTTTGCTTCCTCTGAACAACCTCCTTGGACATGGTTGTACTCCCCACACCTCTCACATGTGGATTTTGCTTCGGCGGCCTCCATAGCTTTTATCTTTTCTATCTCTATCTTCTCCACCCTATCCATAAGTGAACCGACTTGCCATACAAGGAATTCGGCTCACCTGTATTCATCGAAGTGCTCCAAAGCTTCATCAATTGTCTCCGTAGGAGATTGAACAAATGTTTCAACCTTGTCACGCAAACTCTGAATTTTGACTGGTGAACAAAATCTCTTTATGAAGACCCTCATCAATGCATCCCAATTTAATTTCCTTACCGATAGAGAGTGGAACCAATTCAAAGCTTCTTCAAGTAGTGAGAACCCAAAGTGCCTTGCCCTCAATTGATTTTGAGTCAACCCTTCCACATTGAAAGTTTGACATAGTTGAATGAATGCCTGGACGTGAAGGTTTGGATCCTCTTTACCGGTAAAAGGTAATTCTTGCACCTTGAGGATAGTTGAGACTTTGATCTTGAACCGCCTTTTGACATCTTCAAAATTTAGGATTGGTAGATCATCAATGTCCGGGGTGCATAGTTCCCCGATCGTGCGCTCCATTGGTGGCTGTTGAGATTGATCTTTCTTTGGACTTGGATGTGGAGTTTCCTTTGGGTGTTGCACGTCTTCTTTGCCTGTAAAGGTTTTCTAGATCATCCACAAAAGAAAACTAGGGTTTGTTGGAGAGGTAGCCATCCATCTCCGGTTAGGGTTAGTGATAAACAAAAATCAAAAGGAAGAACTAGGGTTAGTCAAAAACTAGATTATATTGATTTTTGAGGCTGATCAAAGTTAGTAGATGTAAAAGAAAAACCAAAAGAAAAACTGAAAATTACTTACAAACACGATACTAGATAGGATCTTGATTGCTTGTTCCCTGGCAACAGCACCAGAAAAAGGGGCTTGTTGATGTTTGATTATCGTTGCAAAGTTCGTTTGGACTTGCAAGCGAACAAATCCTCCGTCGTAGTCAAGGGACCCTTCTTCCCTTGAGTGGTGATCCCAAGGTATCGAATCCGTGGAACAATGTGCAATGCAAGATCGATCCAATAAAGCGAGAAAGCACTTTGTTTAAGAGAGGTTTCAAACGCATCTAATCTACTAAAACATGAGAGGTAGCGAGATAAAGCAAGAGGTAACCGATCTAGAGAGTCTAGATCGTGCCTTTGTCGTAGTTCCAAGCGAGAGATGAAGATAGCAATAAGAATCTCATAAAAAGCATGTGGCTTTCGGTCCAATCCTCAAAGGCACCTACCGTACACGTGATAGACATCCTGTCACGATGCCCCGCTTCTTGTGTAGGTGAACCTAAGAGCACGCTCACGAGGAACGTGTTGAAAACACTTGGTAGGTCGGGTATGCACCTCTAGCCACCACGGCTACAAGAGCAACCTAGGCGATCTATCTTAAGTATAGATCGAGGAAGAAGCAAAACCAAGAGAAGACAAAACCGAAGAGAAAGCACTTGATTGCTAGTTATCGGATCTATTAAAACTCCATCATAAGTGTATACATGAATAAGATCCAACCGGGATCCTACCTTGATCTTGATTCAAGCCTCCGGAACTCCGACGTGGTCTTTCATGCAAGGTTCCCACGCCGACTAGGTGAACCCTAGACGACTATCACGACCCTCCTCTCCGAGATGTTGTCCCTCAAGCTCCTCTGCTCCTCGGCGGCGGATGATGAATGACTTGATAGTTGCAACTTCGCACGGGGGTTATAAATAGCCCGAAGGTCATGTAGGTCAAAGGGGGTGCCGAACCGGGCCCAGAATGGGCTGGGCCGCCTGGTTTGGGCCCAATTCGGCCCCGGCTTCCTCCCCGTCGCTTCTCGTGTTTTCTAGAACTTTTGCCGAGTTGCATGTGGGTTCTTGACGTCATTTCCTTGCGGTTTAGATAAGGGTGCTTTGCGTATGAACTCCCGCATCTTCCGTCTAGGTCCTCGACACTTCTCGGCTTCACACTTTAGTCCTTGGGCCATTTGGAGTCATGTTCATCTTGTATCTTGACTTATCCCGGGGTCCATGATCTTCTTGTAAAACCCTTGATGAACCTTACCCGGAAGTCCTCATTTAGGCTCTTGATTCCTGTGTAAACAATAAACTCCAAAAACCATGCGCGAGTGCGAACTTAACATATAATGGTGGTTAGGATCGTTAGTGCGAATATCAAATTAATGCCAACATAGAAGGTAAACATGTGTCTAGGTTGACAGAAATCGACCGACAACAGTACCTTGTAAATGTTAGGACAAAGCAAGCAACATTATTGCTGAGGCGGAATCAAATGCAGAGAACAACTTCGTTACCCAATAGGAAAAAAATGAGATGTTCCAGAAGGCATACAAGGAACTCACAAAGTTCAAATCAACCAAGTTGCATGGTAATGGGTACCTGGCAAAAAACTCAACTAGAAGGCAGCTGGTCAATGCGGATCGCCAGGAACAAATTCGTAGGGAAGAGCAACAATATCAGGAACACGTTGAGCTCATGGAATCATTTGGGCTGCTACAACAACAAAAGTCAACATGGGAAGCTGAAAGGGAAGCAGAAAGGATAGAACATGTGTTGGGTATTTTAGCGTCACACGAATAAATCCGCAAGCGCACGAATACCGTTGTAGCTTTCACCTCAGAGTACTCCAAGGGTATCGAATCCAAGCGAACGTGTGTGCACTAACTTCGTAAAGTCGGTCCAAGGACACACCCAGATAAGAGGCGAGGATAGAGAGGATTCCTAAAGATAGCACTATAGAGGAGATTAAAGATCAATCTCTAGATAGAACATGGCTTAGGGTACCAATAGCCCTGACTTAACAGGCGACTCCGGCACACAGATCAATGGGGAACGGAGCTCTAACTATATCCAGCTGTGAAGGATCAACAAGGGCCAGAAGGGGTGTCACCACCTCCTGGACTGTCTCTACCTAACCTTGGGATAAGCCGAACGAATGATAACCGGTAGCGTGACACAACATCTATGCTGTGGTTACTGCCGTAGCCAACGGACTACGGCACTTTGTACTAATAGAACTACGCCCATGGAAGAGAACTGATCTCACTCACTATAGGTACTACTATCTTATACTAAAGGCATGCAAGAGAGCACTCGACCCGTACTATGCTTCCAACGTATACGAATGACTTGCAGCAGACGAACACATAAACCCAGGAACTACGCACTAGCAGAGGAGAAAGACTACTCATGCAACCAAGCATAAACTAGAAGGAATCATGAATGTCACTTTGGTCTAAATGGAACATGCAGTAATATCCACTATATTCTAATTGACGAACACACATACAAACAGATATGAGAACTATGAACTCGTGACACAAGATCAGAGGATTGTGTTCGCGAAGAACACAAGCCTTTAAATCAAGAACACACGAAGAATACAAGAACATATCACCTATGCATGAATGCTACTTTAGTCTAATTAGAAGAATACAAGAATACTCACTTTAGTCTAAATGAAGAACAACAACATCATGGAGGCACATGCCTCTCTCTTTCTCCCTCTCTACTCTAATTACTAGCTAGGAGAGGAGCCTTGGATGGGTGAAGTGTGTGTCATTTCCTACCCACTCCCCTTCGATTTATAGGCATGGGGGTGGCTTGCTCGGAGTGCCAAATGACTCTAAAACACCCCGGAATGCCTTGAGGAACCAATGGAGAGCTGCCATGCGTCGGCTGGGGACGAGGGGAGCTCCGAAAGCTTCGACCAAACTGGGGATCGGCCGATCCCCAGGTCGGTTCGTTTCTACCGCCTTTCGTGCAGGTGACTGCCAGGTGGGCCTCAAGGCGTGTATGGGTATGTATGCGGTGTTTTTAGCTTGTTTCCGTGGGGATGTGGGCCCTTCAGTC
Source organism: Cenchrus fungigraminus (assembly GCA_036936925.1). Taxonomy (NCBI): domain Eukaryota; kingdom Viridiplantae; phylum Streptophyta; class Magnoliopsida; order Poales; family Poaceae; genus Cenchrus; species Cenchrus fungigraminus. Next base: position 82,642,426 of record CM072771.1, on the reverse strand, counting down.
TGCGTACTGGCTCCTGATTGGTCGAAGGTGTGTTTCCTTGGATTGGTGATGTGTCATGGACACATGGCATCCAACGTGGCAACACGTCGCCACGTGGTCTGGTGTGGGTCCCACCGGGCCCACATGATATCAAGAAGGTGACCTTGTCTTGTGCATATCTTTTTCATCCGGACTCAGAAGTAGACAAATGATATATCCATTTCGATCGTCTCGACGAGCCCGTCACAGTGGTGCAATCCAATTTGTCATTTGAGATAGTTTATGATGATGACATATTCATGCCATTGGTTCACTTGCTCTCAACAGTATCATTTCACATGAATTTTGGTGTGTCCTACAAAAAATGTTAGAAACACCAACACTTGTGGAACTTGTCATTAATAACCTTATTCTAGTGTTGATGATCATATTTCATTTATTTAATGCACAAGTTGATGGCATAAAAGTGGTACTTAACAGCCGTCAACAACACCCCCACACTTGACCTTTGCTCGTCCTTGAGTAAAGAAGAAAGGATCAAGGTGAGACATGATATCCAAAGGTTTGAAGCGAGCATAAGAGATATTCCAAACCATACCTTACACTTGTGAACTCTGTGAAGTGCCTATCATGTCATCTTGGGTAGTTGAGGAATGGAATGGTCATGAATCAAATCACTCCTGCTCATCATGTTAATAAGTAACTTGGGGTTTTGCAATAAATTTTCAAAACAAACCTTGCTTAGCTCTTCATTTTATTCTCTCAGACCGCTCAATGTGTATATGTCCTCACCAAGGCATTAGATTGCCTTTCTTCATCCTACTTCTAATGATGGCTATATGTGGAGCTGAGGGTAGGATAAAAGATAAAGCATACTTGTATCACATATATTGCAAAGTCAAAAACCGGATCCAAATAGAAAATCAAGTCATGCATTCAGATCAAGATGTGCACGTGTATGGGTATGATGTATATGGTAAGGTGGATACTAGGCCCAGGATGGGTGCTAGATATTACCATATATATGATGAATGTTTTGTAGATGGTAAGGTGGACACCAGGCCCGGAGTGGGTGCTAGTTATTACCATCAAATTTATTGGAACTCCTTTTTTCATGTTCCATCTCTCTCCTTTTTCTTCTTTCTTTTGGACTTGGGCTATCTCTCTTTTTTTCTTCTTTTTTCATGCCTTGAGCATTTTTTTTCAACTCATGCTTTGAGCATTTTTTTCTCTTCTTTTTTTTCTTTTTTTAGCCCATGTCCTTTTTCTAAGATACTTTTGGAGAGAGAGGTCACACATGGAGCTTTATTTTGTGGAATGGATAGATGATACAATGCTAACTTCCGGTGTGGAAGCATAGCAAGGAGATATGGAGTGCACATGAATCTTGATCATGAAAGCATGAAAAGAATTCTCACAAGGGTCACAACAATTTGACAAAGCTCAATGTAATAACAAGTAGCATATGAGTCTAAGGTTTTCAAGATAACTCATCATATGGCTTCGGTATGACTTTGGCATATCAAAGAGGAGCTTTGCAAAGGGTTTTCAGTTTTTTTAAATAAAATTCCCAAGCACTGAAACATTTTAAGAGAAGATCATATCATCAAACCATATCACAAACATCAACTACTTAGATAAGCATGAGTTCCCTAATGATATTTGTTCACAAGCATCAAGATGATAGGTAAGGAATAAAACATATGCAAGCCAACCATAGGAAGCATGTAGAGCAGGTAGAGAGCACGATTCCATGAGATTGATTTATCAGATAAGAATTAAAACTCATTCAAAATCATGAATCAGGGAGAGTGAGATAATGGGTGTACATACCATCACTTCTGAAGAAATGGGGATCAAGGAGAACCAGCAGTGGATCAGCTGACCCATGGGGCAGCCTACTCAGTCTAGTTTACCTTGTCCTTTGTCATGAAAGCGCAGTTGATGTTGTGCAACACCTGTGTGGGAGATTTCAAGTGTGTTTGTCGATGATAAGTTGGGAGATCTCCCCCACACTTGTTCATGTACCTGTTGCTGTCTTCAAACAAAAAGTGGAAACAAAAGATGGACTCCACTGGTTCGAGAACCAGGGAGTTTTTATTTGAGAGCAAACATATTTTTTTGTTTTTTATTCACCATGAACCTAGCTCAACAAGACTTACAGGTCTTGGCTTACCTTCCCTTTTGAAGCAAACTCGATGACTTACCCATTTGGATTCGAAAATTCCTGCAAGGGTTAGTCCGCATTTACAACCAATATCCATGCATGCATTAACAATAAGGTTCATCAGTCAAACTCGACACCATGTCTTGTTTGATGGAATAATACTGTCTTAACCAAAGCACCATGCTTAATTTAAAACAACTTATGAATGCACATAGCTAAACATGCACTCAAACCATAGCATTACAAACATAGACAAAGGAAGCATGAAAGCATGATCAAGCTATTTCCAAAGGGACATAAACATGAGCATATGATGGTGAACATCGAGCAACCTCCCGGAAGGGTTTTGTTTAAAGTCGAAAGCAGGACGTACCTAACTAGTTGGGCAAGATGCAAGAGCTAACATCATCTCCAAACCAGGATAAGATTTTGTGTGAGGGGAACTTTACTCAGGATACTCACATACCTCCCCCACACTTGAACTTTGCATTGCTAGGCAACAAAACTCAAGTGTGCGGAGATCAAGCTTTCTTTAAATGTTCTCTCACTAAAAACTTACCAAAGTGTTGTAGTTGATGTAGCTCACATGTTCTTAGGCATTAGCTGTCCACCGTTCTTCTCAATCTCCACCTAAAAGGTTAGCGACCAAAAATACCAGAGGGACAATCTTATCCTAAAAACATGCTCTTGCTTTTTATTTGAAAAGGGAAATAAAACAAACCTATGCTAATCCAGGCCATCTCCTAGTAGTGCTTTGTTTATGGTCATAAGCTCAACCCTGGGAACTTCTTCTTGCAGCTATCATTGGTGATGTCATTCCCATCTCATCACCAATTGTTGATGTGTCATTGAAGCTTCAACTGCAAGGTTAGTGCCACAATGCATACACGAAATCTGCAATGCTTATGGTAAACAAATGCATATACAACCAACCTTCTAAACTTTCTACAAGAGAGTACCATAAGGCGGTTGTAGTCCTCGTGCGTACTCTGTGCACTGAGCACGCCTGACTCTGGAGAGGCATGATGCAAGCATGGTTCTAGGGGTATATCAAGAGTGAAGCTACCATGCTTGTCAATGGAATCCTTTCCTTCGGACTCCAGAGTCGGTGCCTCATAGATTTCTGTGGCTCATGAATTCTCCATCTCAAGAGATTCATCGTGAAAGCTCGATGTGGGTTCTCGATCAAGGTCGAGAGCAACATAGTATGGGCTAGTGGGATGAGGCTCAAACTCGATCGAGGGTGATGATGATCTTTCACCTTCACAAAGGTGAAGAGGGTCTTCTGAGTCGTACTCTTGAGGAGTAGAGAATTCTACACCCTCAACGAGAGCGAGCTCGGACGATGCAAACGGAGATACATGCATCGTCATCTCGAGCGGGTTTTGCTTGGGAAGAGGCTTCTCCATAGAAATTTCTGGAAACAAGGGAGTGGTGGCAGAAGCAACTTCCCTAAGCTTTTCATCTAGGCACCCTCGAGATGCATAGAGAAGTTTTTCTGCAGGGGAGCCTAGGAGGATATCAAGATCGAGAACATCAAAGATGTGGAAATCTAGATTAACCTTGATCTTGTGTACTAGGAGCGACACAGCACATGCAACCCCCCGACACTCAAGAATGTGTGCGGAGGGACAACTCTTGAGGAGCTTGTGGGATGGTCTTAGTGTAATGTTGCCCAACAAAGTGTACGCTAGGTGCCATGGCATAATATTAACCTCCATAGTGATGTTAAGATGGGCTTCTACGGTAGTTCCCCTTATGGAACAAGAAATGATCATAGAGGGTGAACAAATCCAAAGTGCTTCGGAAAAGTTTCCCACTCCGGTCGACCACTTCTTCTCCATGGCCTCCACGATAGATGTTTCGTTTGGAGGATCAAGAGGCAAAGGAGGTACAGTAGGCCTAGGGGAAGGTTATGTCAAAAGATTTCTAGATTGAAAGATATGGACAGAAAAGACTTCCTCCCCTAATTGGGCATTAGAGAGATTCGAGGTGTTTTTGTGGTTCCTAGAAGGGTTATCCTCGAATCGGAAAGTGAACTCCAAATGTTGAATTTCTTCTTCCTTCGGTGTTCGTGGTTCAGGAGAGAGCTCAACGGATGAATCTTGGGATGTGGAAATCATTGGTTCTGGTTCGGCTGTTGAGAGACTCTCATGGCTCAACATTAACTCTTTGTGGAGGGGTTCAGACTCAGCTATGAAAGAGGCATTCTCAGAACTTCTGTCTAAGATTTCTATAGCTTCATCTGAAGTCCTTTCAAAAAAGGATCCCCCAGCGGTGATGTTGAGATATTGGGTGGAGTCCTGATTGAGACCTATGTAATAGTGTTAAAGTAGTATAGCATCGGGTATCAATAGGACAGGGCCGGATTTCACTAAGAATGAAAATCTAGCCCAGGCCGCACCTAAGGATTCCTTCTCATTCTGCTGGAAAGATATGATAGCCTTTCGTAGGGCAACGATCTGTGCCATGGGGAAGAACTCGAGACAAAATTTCTCTACAAGGTCATACCAGCTCCTATTCATGCTACCTACAGTTTTCATGTACCAATATTTAGCCCCCTCTACAAGAGAAAAGGGAAACAACTTCCACTTAAGAGTATCGTGTGACATGCCCATAATGGTGATGCATGAACACACTTGCTCAAAATCTAGCAGATGGTGGTATGGGTTATCACTACTTAACCCAGAGAAGGAAAGTTTTTGAACCGTAGTGATGTAGCCGGAAGGGATTTCATAGCCAGGTGTGAGAATTGGGTGCTCAGAAGAAGGTGGCTCTAAGAATTTCCCTCTCAGAGCAGAGAAGCTTAAAATGGTGGGCTACTCCATGATAACGGGGGTGAAGGTAGAAATAAAGAAAAATAAAAAGATACAAAGACCACTAGGTACGAAGATAGATGCAGCAACCGTTCCCTAGCAACTGCGCCAGAAAGCTTGTTGCGTATTTTAGCGTCACACGAATAAATCTGCAAGCACACGGATACCGTTGTAGCTTTCACCTTAGAGTATTCCAAGGGTATCGAATCCAAGGGAACGTGTGTGCACTAACTTCGTACAGTCGGTCCAAGGACACATCCAGATAAGAGGCGAGGATAGAGAGGATTCCTAAAGATAGCACTATAGATGAGATTAAAGGTCGATCTCTAGATAGAACATGGCTTAGGGTACCGATAGCCCTGACTTAACAGGTGACTCCGGCACGTAGATCTATGTGGAACGGAGCTCTGACAATATCCAGCTGCGGAGGATCAACAAGGGCCAGAATGGTTGTCACCACCTCCTAGACTGCCTCTACCTAACCTTGGGATAAGCCGAACGAATGATAGCCGGTAGCGTGACACAACATCTACGCTGTGGTTACTGCCGTAGCCAACGGACTACGGCACTCTGTACTAATAGAACTACGCCCACGGAAGAGAACTGATCTCACTCACTATAGGTACTACTAGCTTATTGTTGGTATTTCTTAACGTCACCACTATGGCGCCGGGATAGCGTGAGCGTGTAAGAATCACCCGGGTATACTGACGGGTGCGAACGAATTCGCAAGCGCACGGATACACCGTTGTAGCAGTTCACCTCAGGAGTATTCCCAAGGGTATCGAATCCAAGGAACGGTATGAGGGACTCTATGAGTGACTATCCAAGGCAACACAGTCCCTACTGAGGTAGGTGAGTGATGTGAAGTCTCCTGTAGGTTCTCGACTCTAGAGAGGAACAAGCTCGGATAAGATCTCGCTTCGGACACCGGCCCCTCCTGACTATAACAGTTGGTTCACGGTAAAGGGTTGCCTACACGCTATATCCGAATGTGGGGGATTTCAGAGGGTCCAACGGCTATCACTACCGCAGCCTACCCCAAGACAAACCGTGGGATACAGGGCATTCGAAGGACAACCAGCAGTCTAGACACCATGTCTACACCAATGACTACTACTATAGCACGGCTACGTCTGACGTCCCGTAGAAACACTATAGCACTCCGTATAAATACGAAGCGACGAACCCGTGAGGTTGAGCTAGACCTTACTCGTCACGGAATCGATTCGCGCGAGGAGATATGATTGATACTTGATCTAGATCAGATATGCAAGAGCTCACTATATTCTAATAGACAGGCAATAACACAAATGAGATGCAAACTTATGCGATGATAACAGAAGATCTAGGGTCGTGTTCGTGAAGACCACGAGCCTCTAACTTATGAACAAACGCAAAAGTATGAATTACTTGCTCGTCAACTAGATCGAAGAGACACGTTCATGAAGAACGTGAGCCTCTAAATGATGAACGAACGAAGAACTCAAGAACAACTCATTCATGCATGATAGCCAGTTTAGTCTAAATAGGAAATAATGAAATACTCACTTTAGTCTAAATGAAGAACAACATCGCTCACGAGGTACAAGGGGATGATGGATGATGAACGAATCATCACCACCTCACCTCTACTCATCCACACACTCCTCTCTACCTAGCACCACCTAGTCTAGATCTTCCACACACACACCCTCATGGTGGGATGAGGTTCACCTCCACCAAGAGAGAATGAGAGAGGGAGAAAGAGGCAAAGGTGAGAAATGGCTTCAAGTGTGCTTCACCCTCTTCTAACCCCCTCTCCTCCTATTTATAGACCTGTGCAACCGGTGTGAGAGTACCCAAACACCCCGAGGATGGCCTCTAGGACCAATGACTGAGCACCACATGGAAGCCCCTGAGTGGGCGCCACAATGTCGGTTCGGCCGACCTGTGTGGTCGGCCGACCCCCTGTGGGCCCCACTCGGGGTGTGCTTTCGTGTGGTGGCTGCCCTGTGGGTCCTGAGGTTGGTTCCCGGTGTGCACGTGGTTTGGAGACGGTTTAGGCGCTCTGGTGGGCCATAGGATCCATGTGATGCCTGCATGGCGGCTTCTGATTCGCTGAGGCTTCCTTCCTTGGATTGGTGATGTCATGGATCCAGGGGATGCTTGCATGCAGCCTCTCATTGGCTGAGCCCAACTTGCTAGGATCATGAGGGTGTCTTTTCTCTTCATTTCTTATGCCAAACACCTGCATTCAACTTAGCATAGCCACTGGTGGAAATTGTCAGTTTAAACCCCTATTCTAGTGTGAATGCCTAGTTCTTTTGATAAAATGCAGGGATTGACGGCCCTAAATTAGGTACTTAACAGCCGTCAACAACTCCCACACACTTGCCCTTTGCTCGTCCCGAGCGAAAGGGAAGATCACATGGCTTTGAACCAAAGGTACAAGACAAACATAAGAGTTATTCCAAGTCATACCTTGCTCTTGTGAACTCTGTGGATTGGCTACAATGCCATCTTAGGTAGTTGATAAGAGGAATGACCATGAATCGAGTCTCTTAAGCACCTGTTGGCAAACACTTGGGGTTTTCTTGATAATTTTTAAAGGAAAAGAACTGCTCTGCCCTCCTTCTTTGATTCTCTTGGATTGCTCAATGTGTATATGTCCTCACCAAGGCATTAGATTGCCTTTCTTCACCCTACTTCTAATGATGGCTGTATTTGGAGCTCAGGGTAGGATAAAGGTAAAGCATACTTGTATCATATATATTGCAAAGTCAAAAACTAGATCCACAGAGAAAATCAAATCATACAATCAGATCAAGATTTGCACAAGTATGGTACGGTGAGTATGGTAAGGTGGATACTAGGCCCGGAATGGGTGCTAGCTATTACAATACATGTATGATGAATGTTGATTGATGGTGAGGTGGACACTAGCCCTGGAATGGATACTAGTTATCACCATCTAGATTATGGAACTCTTTTTTGCATGATTCTCCCTTTTGTATAAGAAATCTTTTGAGAGCATGGCTATCTCTTTACTTTTCTCTTTTCTCTCTTCTTTTTCAACACTGGACCTTCATGTGTCCATATATATATTTTTTTAAATAGCCATGTCTCTTTATGTAGCAAAAACTAGGAGGGAGAGATCAACACATATAGAGTTTTATTCTCACGGAATGGATAGATGATACAATGCTAACTTCCAGGGTAGAAGCATAGCAAGGGGAATGAGGTGGCGTGCACATGAATCTTGACCATGAAAGTAATGAAAAGAATTCTCACAAGGGTCACAAAATTTGACAAAGCTCAATGCAATAACAAGCAGCATATGAGTATAAGGTTTTCAACTAGAAGCATCATATGGCTTTGGTAGGACGGTGGCACATCAAAGAGGAGCTTTGCAAGAGCATTTTTTTTCAAAAACAAAATTATCCCAAGGGTCGGAACCAACAGAGTTAAGATCATGTCATCAAATCATATCTCACTTGCCAACTACTTAGATAAGCCTGTTGTCCTTATGATGATATTGTTCACAAGCCTCAAGGTTATAAATGAGGAATAAAACTTACACATGTCAATCATAGGCATGGAGTAGGCATTTCCAAAGATTTCTTAAGTTGATTTATGGAGAATTTATCAAGCATGAGCGTACAAACTCAGAAATCATGGCGAAATGAGGAAGAGATGCAAACCAGCACTGGTTTTTGTGTGGACCAGACGGGGATTCCTATGATGCGCACGAATGCAAGTCTCATTCAGGTTCTCTAAGCGTGGTCGATAAGCGCTGTGTGAGCGTAGTGTGGGTGCAATAATGATCCGTCGTGTTCGCGTTTGGAGAGTGCAGCTCTCCCCCACACTGTTTTGTACCTAGGTGCAGTTCTTCGATACAAAAAGCAAAAACAAAAATAACTAACACACGAGTGACTCAACCGGGTTACATGACCGGTGGAGTCAAAATTTATTCATTCAAGTTCACTAATAATAAAGAAATAGGCGCTTACACAAATGATGGAATAAAGGAAATAAATTAAGGGAAATAAATTAAACCTAACTTAAGCGCCTATGAAGGGAAATAAAAGCGGGGCACGACCCTCTACTCAACAAAGAGGGCTTCCAAACCCTCGACTTCAATCAACTGCTGCAGCTTGGCATTCATCTCCTCACGAGTCTTGAGGAGAAGGTTCCTGAGCTGTCGATACTCCGCCCGCTGCCTTCTCACAGTCTTCATCAAGAGGTCAAACTCAAAGTAAGCCTCTGCCAGATCATCTGCCATCTTGCCCACACGGAGGTTCTTCCTGTTAGGCAATGAAGCTAGGATGTCACCAAGCTCTGTCTCCCAATCCGGTGGGTAACGCTTAGGCACCCCGCAGCTGTCCTTAGGGGTCCTCACTCCAAAGACGCGAAACCTAGTATGCGGCTGCGGAACTTCATCCCACACATCCTGCTCATACTTATGGCAAAAGGAGTCGCCATCCTCATCAAACAGAGATCCTAAGTAGCGTTCTCCAGCCTTTAGTGGCGGCCCTGGCTAATCATCAAACAATACCTTCTTGCTCGATCCAAGGGCCGGCTTCTTCCCTAGGACGTTGAACAGGGAGCAATGACTGGCGAAGGTTGGAGGAGAGGATGAGCCGCGCCTAGCTGGGGGCTCTACCGAGTCTCCAGTAGGGCTTCTCCCCTTCCTCCATCGCTCCAGTGTCGTCAGATAATCCTGAGTTCCATCCCATGGATGAAACTCGCTGCCCCCGAGGTCGCTGAAGCAGAAGGACTTCTCCCCCTTGAAGCCAGCGGAAGCCATCGGGTAGAGGTGAAGGTGATGGAGCGGTGAGAGGAGGATCGAACAGAGGAGATGGGGTCCTACGTGATGCAAAACTCCGTCACGCGGTGAGAGAAGGGTTTCTGGAGGACGAAAGAGTGCGCATGCGAAAAACGAGAGGCGGCGGTGGCCCTAGTGGGTCTGCCGACCTAGGGGGTCGGCCGAGCCCATCTGGGCTCCGCTGGGCCTCAGCTTCGCCGTGCGGGCTCTAGCGTGGCTCAGGGTTCCTGGGTCAGGTGGCCTACCAAATCTAAGGTCAGAGGCTTCAGTAAGGGCTAGAATGGAATTTCGGGCATAATACTGCCTTCTATTCCAAACAACTTTTACTTAACCTCTTTATACTTTAATAGCTCAACTTGGGGACTTTACCTGGACTCATACCTGGATGAAGAGTTATTGTTGCCCTATTGCTCATATCGTCCATTTTCTCTGATAATATCCTCCTTGCAGGTTTCTTTATGATAGGATGTATTTCTTTCCTGCATGGTTAGTGCATATATACGATGCAAGCTATATAAATGGTGAAACAGAGATAATTCTTACAACCATCCTAAGGGAACTATGATGGGTAACCTTAGGAAGGGAGCGTGGCTAGCAAGGCTGTAGCACTAAGGACGAGAGATGATAGAGGTGATGGAGTTGAGCACAAAATCCGGGTCTAAAGCCTAGAGTGCTCGAAGAGTGAAGCTTTTCACCTCTAGAACTCAAAGATGATCGGACCCCAGATTGTGTGAGTGAAAGTTTATGGGTCGAACGATCATTTGAGCTGTAGATCGAGAGTGACAGACTTGCTAGTTCATCCTCTCCTTGGGTCGACAAAGGACTTCACCCTCACCTAAGTGGGATGACACATAAGCTAACCCAAGCTTCCAACGGGAGTGTAAAGGATAGGTGTGTAACCACACTCCCGTAGGGCATCGATCAGGTCAAGAAGTGAAGAGTAGGATTTGCATCCACTTGACTTGATCGGCATCGGTCTTAGCTGAACTTAAGATGATGAGATGGATTGCTCAGCTAGACCGGATATAAGTTCGTGCTTCCGCAAGCCAAAGATACGGAAGTTTTATGCGCTAGGGCTCGTGTCTTAGCATAACCCTCAGTGTGGCGGCACTTTGGATTAAGCCTTGACATGAAGCACGAAAAAGTTCTACCGTGACCTCTCCGGGAGGGTTGCGGGCAAGGTTGAAGTGATCGTCCCCGCCAGGAACGATTCCTCTTCCTCGACTACTACCCTCCTCCTTCCCTCGAGACTATGTCTCGAAGGCCGGGTTTTTAAGAGAAGAAACGATAGGGGAATCTAGGGGCAGAATTTGCACTAAGTGCTCTTTCCCATAGATTCCTGCCAGTGAGGAGTGGTATCTTCGACCAGAGCAATTTGGCATGTAAGCTTGGGCTCTCTCGAAGATTGGCTTAGGCATTTCGACATTTTCTCGTTTGGCTACCTCGTCACTTGAGTCAGGTGGGGAGCTGAAATCTCGGATTTCCCCTAGAATTTCCAGTCCCTGTTCTGGCTCTAAGAACACAAAGGCGCCTCCCGAGATGGCATCAAGCGTCATGCCACAGTCTCTTCGTAAACCAAACCGGAAATGCTGCAAGAGCACTGGGTCGGGTAGACCAAGGATTGGGCACGTTTCAACCAAAGAGGCAAAACGATGCCATGCCATGCCTAAGGTTTCCTTCTCTCTTTGTTTGAAACTGAGGATTGCCATTCATAAGGAAACGACTCACCGTAGCGGAAAGAATCGAGTGCAAAAAGATGCTCTTAATTCCTTCCAGCGTAGGTGGGTGCAACCAAAACATTGGTACCAAGATTTCGCTTCCCCGGAGAGGGGGAATGGAACAAGTTCCTCTTAAGAACATCTTGTGTTACCCCAGTTTTACCCTGGGTGGAACACAATTGCTCAAAGTCTCTTACGTGATCGTAGGGGTTCTCATGACTCATCCCCGAGAAGGGATTTTCCTCAACTAGCTTAATGAGAGATGGGTGAATCATACAAGGTGTTAGAAGAGCGGGTTGTCTCCAGAAGGTTGATTCCATGGTTTCACTCATAATGGGCGGAAGGTGTGTACAAGGATAACCTTCCTGGGATAGCGGGGGTAAAGGTAGAAATAATAGAAAAACAAAAGATACGAGGATAGTCGGGTTCGTAGATTCTCGACAACCGTTCCCCGGCAACGGCACCAGAAATGCTTGTTGGTTTTTCTTAATGTCACCACTATGGCGCCGGGATAGCGTGAGCGTGTAAGAATCACCCGGGTATACTGACGGGTGCGAATGAATCCACAAGCGCACGGATACACTGTTGTAGAACTTCACCTCAGGAGTATTCCCAAGGGTATCGAATCCAAGGAACGGTATGGGGGACTCTATGAGTGACTATCCAAGGGAACACAGTCCCTGCTGAGGTAGGTGAGTGATGTGAAGTCTCCTGTAGGTTCTCAACTCTAGAGAGGAACAAGCTCGGATAAGATCTCGCTTCGGACATCGGCCCCTCCTAACTATAATAGTTGGTTCACGGTAAAGGGTTGCCTACACGCTGTATCTGAACGTGGGGGATTTCAGAGGGTCCAATGGCTGTCACTACCGCGGCCTACCCCAAGACAAACCGTGGGATAAAGGACATTCGAAGGATAACCAGCAGTCTAGACACCACGTCTACACCGCCGACTACTACTATAGCACGGCTACATCTGACGTCCCGTAGAAACACTATAGCACTCCATATAAATACGAAGAGACGAAGCCGCGAGGTTGAGCTAGACCTTACTCGTCACTAAATCGATTCGCGCGAGGAGATATGATTGATACTTGATCTAGATCAGATATGCATGAGCTCACTATATTCTAATAGACAGGCAATCACACAAATGAGATGCAAACTTATGCGATGATAACAGAAGATCTAGGATTGTGTTCGTGAAGAACACGAGCCTCTAACTTATGAACAAACGCAAAAGTATGAATTACTTGCTCGTCAACTAGATTGAAGAGACACGTTCATGAAGAACGCGAGCCTCTAAATGATGAACGAACAAAGAACTCAAGAACAACTCATTCATGCATGAGAGCCACTTTAGTTTAAATAGGAAATAATGAAATACTCACTTTAGTCTAAATGAAGAACAACATCGCTCACGAGGTACAAGTGGATGATGGATGATGAACGAATCATCACCACCTCACCTCTACTCATCCACACACTCCTCTCTACCTAGCACCACCTAGTCTAGATCCTCCACACACACACACTCATGGTGGGATGAGGTTTCACCTCCACCAAGAGAGAATGAGAGAGGGAGAAAGAGTCAAAGGTGAGAAATGGCTTCAAGTGTGCTTCACCCTCTTCTTACCCCCTCTCCTCCTATTTATAGGCCCGTGCAACCGGCGTGAGAGCACCCAAACACCCCGCGGATGGCCTCTAAGACCAATGACTGAGCACCATGTGGAAGCCCCTGAGTGGGCGCCACAAGGTCGGTTCGGCCGACCTGTGGGGTCAGCCGACCCCCTGTGGGCCCCACTCGGGGTGTGCTTTCGTGTGGTGGCTGCCCTGTGGGTCCTGAGGTCGGTTCCCGGTGTCCACGTGGTTTGGAGACGGTTTAGGCCTCTGGTGGGCCATAGGATCCATGTGATGTTTGCATGGCGGCTTCTGATTCGCCGAGGCTTCCTTCCTTGGATTGGTAATGTCATGGATCCAGGGGATGCTTGCATGCAGCCTCTCATTGGCTGAGCCCAACTTTCTAGGATCATGAGGGTGTCTTTTCTCTTCATTTCTTATGCCAAACACCTGCATTGAACTTAGCATAGCCACTAGTGGAAATTGTCATTTTAAACCCCTATTCTAGTGTGAATGCCTAGTTCTTATGATAAAATGCAGGGATTGACGGCCCTATATTAGGTACTTAACAGTCGTCAACACTTATACTAAAGGCATGCAACAGAGCACTCGACCCCGTACTATGCTTCCAATGTATATGAACGACTTGTAGCAGACGAACGCATAAACCCAGGATCTACGCACTAGCAGAGGAGAAAGACTACTAATGCAACCAAGCATAAACTAGAAGGAATCACGAATGTCACTTTGGTCTAAATGGAACATGCAGGAATATCCACTATATTCTAATTGACGAACACACATACAAATGGATATGAGAACTATGAACTCGTGACACAAGATCAAAGGGTTGTGTTCGCGAAGAACACAAGCCTCTAAATCAAGAACACATGAAGAATACAAGAACATATCACCTATGCATGAATGCTACTTTAGTCTAATTAGAAGAATACAATAATACTCACTTTAGTCTAAATGCAGAACAACAACATCAAGGAGGCACATGCCTCTCTCTCTCTCCCTCTCTACTCTAAGTACTAGCTAGGAGAGGAGCCTCGAATGGGTGAAGTGTGTCTCATTTCCTACCCCCTCCCCTTCTATTTATAGGCAAGGGGGTGGCTTGCTCAGAGTGCCAAATGACTCCAAAACACCCCGGAATGCCTTGAGGAACCAATGGAGAGCTGCCACGTGTCGGCTAGGGACGAGGGGAGCTCCGAAAGCTTCGGCTGAACTGGGGATCGGCCGATCCCTAGGTCAGTTCGTTTCCACCGTCTTTCGTCCACGTGACTACAAGGTGGGCCTCAAGGCGTGTATGGGTATGTATGCGGTGTTTTTAGCTTATTTTCGTGGGGATGTGGGCCCTTCAATCCGCGTACTGGCTCCTGATTGGTCGAAGGTGTGTTTCCTTGGATTGGTGATGTGTCATGGACACATGGCATCCAACGTGGCAACATGTCTTCACGTGGTCTGGTGTGGGTCCCACCGGGCCCACATGATATCAAGATGGTGATCTTGTCTTGTGCATATCTCTTTCATCCGGGCTCAGAAGTAGACAAATGATATATCCATTTCGATTGTCTCGACGAGCCCGTCGCAGTGGTGCAATCCTATTTGTCATTTGAGATAATTTATGATGCCATATTCATGCCATTGGTTCACTTGCTCTCAATAGTATCATTTCACATGCATTTTGGTGTGTCCTGCAAAAAATGTTAGAAACACCAACACTTTTGGAACTTGTAAGTAATAACCCCTATTCTAGTGTTGATGATCATATTTCATGTATTTAATGCAGGAGTTGATGGCATAAAAGTGGTACTTAACAGCCGTCAACAACATGCACGACAAATTGAAGAAAGTAACAAGAAAAGGGAGGCTGATCTGGAACAGCTTATGCAGGAGTTCCTATCAATGCTGCAAGCAGGAAATGGACATGTACAATTTCCATAGGTACTGGTCAAGCTAGTTGCATGAATGACTTTCTTTCCTTAATTAGGTTGTATATCTGAATGTCTATATCCATTCATAGATTGTCCTGCTAACATCTGTCCAGCCAAACAACAATGTCACTAAATCTGCAGACGTGGCACCGGCTGCATCAATTAGCCAGCCAAACAACAATGTCACTAAATCTGCAAACGTGGCGGTGGATGCATCAATCACGATAACTGGAAATGTATAGACAGACTCCAGGAATGTGCTCTCTTCTAGTCAGGTTGTTCTTGAATTCACAACTTTTTACTTCTATATATCATTAGTTACTGATAAAATGGCACTTAATTTTTTTCTTCCAAATGATTGGTTCCTAGGAGAAGGAATTTGAAGTCGTTTCTAAACAAGTCAGTCGCAAAACCAAAAGTACTAAAGCTGTTAACAATCCTAAAGCACAATCTATCATCCCACCCGTTAAAAAATTTTCATCTCAACAGCTACTAGGACAAGCTGCACTAAGGAGACGACAAAGCACCAACAAGACATGAGGTGAAATTTTTGTAACTCCTCTTCCTGCTGTGAATGTTCATGTTTCAGCCGTCAAAGTGTGTTTATGATTGTGATAATTATTTGATGTCACTCTGATAATTTTATGAATAGCAATCAAACTTTAGTTTGCTACATGCTGTTGTTGCACCAATTCCAATATTAGAGATTATTTGATACTTAAAAATGTTGTTGATTCTTTTCAGGAGACTAAGCCATGTCGAATGGAGCAAACAGGTGATGGGAGCTCCTTGCATTGAAGTCACCCTTTGCTGATCAAGTGTTGGGATCCTGTCGAAGTCACCCTTTGCTGACCAAGATCTTCATTTCCTATCAAATTAGCCTACTATGTGTTGAAACAATGTCCTGTCCAAAACTTTTCAGTATTTCAGTTCTTCGTGTGTCATGTAATTTATCAGTGCATGGTTGAATGTTGTTTCATGAAATAATGTTTAAATTATTGTTGCTATATAAATGAGTGTGGCAGAATACACCTTTCGTTGCAAAAGATAAGTCATCCTATCACAACCTGTATTTTTCGGTGCCAAAAAGGAACGTGGCAATAGTAAGTTCCACTTGTAGCAACCCTGTATCATGGTGGTAATAGAGACATGAACTTTGGGCAACCAAACCATTTCGAAGCAACAATAGAGGACACATCTTACAACCGAGCAAACTAGGTGGCATTAGAGTGCCCAACCTATTGCCTCCATCCTATATATTTTGGTTGTAATAGAATGTTACACCTATAACAACCATCCGTGCTGCGTGGCAATAGAGGACACCACTATCGCACCATAATCAACTTCGTGGCAATAGAGTGAAGCATTTATAGCAACCAAACATGGTTTGAGGCCATATACAACACCACCTATGGCAACGAAATCAACATCGTGGTAATAGAGGTTTTCACGTATTGCACCCAAAACCATTTCATGCAATAGAGGTGTTTCCCCTATAGCAACCAGAAATAGAGCGTAGCAATACCATACTTCGCAACGAAAGTTTTTTTGGAATTGCAACGCGTTGTGTACGATGCAACAATACCTATGGCAACCCAAAATGCGTCGCGATATGGTGATTTGCAACCAACACAAGCGCGGTCAAAAATGATAGTTGCAATGCCGCAATGCGTTGCAATAAAAACACTTTTGCAACAATAAAATGACCATGGTCGCTATAGCCTAATGCAGCGCCACCTTTCGCACCACATGTTTGACGAAAAAAATTGGCTGCATTTGTTGCTATTGCAACCAAATAGGGCATATTGCAACTCAGTTTCTTCGTTGTATTAGCCACAAAAACACATAGTGGAGCCTTCTTCTTCTTGTTGTAGCCGCCGCCCTTCCTCGATCTCCGCTCGTCCTTGTCCTTATACTTGTGCTTGTGCTCATGCCTCGAGCGGTGCTTGTTCTCGATCCTTGGGCGGTGCTTGTACTCGTTCTTGGGCTCGATCTCCTGCGGGCACTCAGCAATGAAGTGTCCCTGCTTGCCGCATTTGTAGCACGTACACATGGTCCTCCTCATGTTCACGCAGTTCTCGTGCAACCTCTCGAACTTCCTGGTCAGTAGGGCTAGCTCGTCCTCTCCAAGCTCATCAAACTCCTCATCTGGCATGGACACAAAGGAAGATAGAGAAAACATCCTCGAAGAGGAGTTAGTGTTAGTCCTTCCACCAGATCTAGACACAAGAGCAAGACTGTGGGACTCAGTCAGGCTCTCGGCCTTGGCTCTCGGGCCACAATCCACCTCCGAAGACTTGAGCTTAGAAAACAGCTCATCCACCGTCAGGGTCTCATACACGCCCGACTCCAAGATGGCTTCGACCTTGGCACTCCACACGGATCTGTCAAGTGAGTGCAAGAGCTTGATAGCTCTATCATGATCCGTGTATAGAAGCACTATCACATTGGCCCTCATGTTGTTCACAATACAGGTGAAGTGCTAGAACATCATATCAATCGACTCACCGGGGAGATGAGTGAAGTTCTCGTACTCTCTCCGGTGAGTGGCAAACAAGCGAGCATGCACCTAAGCATTCCCAACATGAGCATTCAGCTTTAGCCAAATCTTTCCAGCCACATCCTCTCCATACACTCGATCAAACTCCGAGGCACAAAGAGCACGGAACAAGTAATCCACGGCCTTGTTGTTGGCCTCAAACATGTCCCGTGAACCTGGAAGAAGGAAACTATCGGGGATGACGTAGTTTGCATTTTGCATCACTTCCCAGATCAGTGTTCCTTTTCCTCACAAGAACGCACCCATGCGCCTCTCCCACATATGGTAGTTCTTCCCATGGAAGTGTGGAGGACCCGACCCCTTTCTGTAGTCACGCATCTTTGGATCTTAGACTGGTTAGAATCAAAAAGATCAGTAACTGGCTCTGATACCAATTGAAGGACCGCTTTGGGCGACCAGAGAGGGGGGAGGGAATGGGAGCTGATAAAAATTCTTCTCGAGGGAGATGACTCCTCTAACGTGATGAACACGGCCTCGATCCTAAAATCACTTTCACCACTCTATCCGCACGTTTGCCAAGACCACGTAGCCACTGGAGTGCTACTGATCCTAGGAGCAAACCTCACCAGCAAGCAACCCAACTACGCACACACCACAGCGGAAACCACACATGGGAAAACTCTCTGCCAAGGGCAGTCAGACCACATGGACAGGGCGGTCAGACCGCCTCCACCTGGGGTTTTCCCAAAACCACAACTCGAAGCTCATAACTCCAAGTCGACCTAAGATTTCGCTTGGAAAATCCTCTGATCAAGACAAACACGCTATCAGAGAAATTCCCCGGAAAACCAAAACTTTCCTCGCAAAAACCCCAGGGTGGTCAGACCGCGTGCCCTGGGCGGTCAGACCGCGTCCCCTCCAGAACCTGGCCGTGGGTCAATCCTGAACTTCCCTTCACCTGATCTCCCGATCCACTCCATGAATTGCAACAAAACTTCGGGGATAGCTGGGTCACCTCATGGATGATCTCTCCACCAAAGGATATCCACCGAAACCCATCCAATCAAGAGGAATCGCGAATCGAAGGCCTCTAGGTCATGAACTCCAAGAACTCTGAAAACCACCCAAATCGAAGGTTCTCCCAAGAGATTGCTGGGGCAAAATGAGGACCAGGTGTGTCCGAGGACCAGTGGAGGGTCGCTCCTTAGTGATGAGTGATTGACAACGTTGTGTGGACTGATGCTTGGCTAAGTGTGCAGGTACAGGTTGCGGCTTGACTCGTGTTGGTGCAGGTGAAGAACAAGCATGAAAGGCCTTAGCCCTGGCAGCCTCCGGGTGATGTAGAGGCAAGTAGGCTTGGTTCGATGGACCCGGTGGCCGATGGGGTCAAGTGCGAGCCATGCGATGCAAGACTAGCAGGCTGAAGTCGTTAACATGGGCCGGTGCAAGGTAGCGGATCAAGCCCGAAGCTTGCACACGGGGTTTGTTGGTTTGCCCACAAAACCATCGGTGTACGATTCCTTGGTTTGGGCCTCAAAACTAAGCCCAGAGGCCCGATGCGACGGAGATGGTGATCCGGGAGCGTCGGGAAGCTTCGAGGCGCGGGGCACGTGGCGTGATCGCGGGGTTTGCGTCGATGCGAAGCAAAGCCGCGGTGGAAGCGTGTCCGCTTGATGAAGACTAGACCATATTTCCCCTGAGGGGTGTGTATCTTCTATTTGAGTTGTAGGGGTAGCGTGGTCATTTACCTCCTCCGGTGGACTTCGTATAAATAGCGGAGAGGTGGATGGCATCTCTCTCTCTTGGACTCTAGGGTTTCCTTCCCCGGTAGATTGCTCTAGACTGCTTCTTTTCCTCTATATTCCTTAGGCTAGAATCTTGTATAGACTCTGACCTCTAGATGTATGGAAGCATTCGGCGTTGCGGTGATTTCCTAGCTCTTTGTGATTTTCGTGTCTTTTTCGGAGCTATTTTTGGGGTGTTTTGTTCTTCGCTCGATTCGTGGATTTGAGGGCGTTTCTTCTCGGATTTCTTTGAGGGGATCATGGGTGGATGCCTTGCGCATCTTTGTGTGTGATCTTGACCCCTCAAACACTGGGAAACACCTTCAATTCGTGAGTTTTTGGTCGGAGCCCGAGTTCTTGGTTTGGTTCATGTGATTCGCGATTCCCGGTGACTTAGGGAGTTAGAGGTCGAGATTTTTGGGCCATAGCTTCACCTAGTGACGCTTCACATCTCCCCCAAATCTTGTCTCAAGAGCTCAAGCTGTTTGGGAGAACCGGTGATGGATTTGGAGTGTTGACTTCGCGGGGTCGTGCTGTTTCTGCTCTGTTCGTGAGCCGCGGACAGACCGCGGGGCTGGGCGGATAGTCCGCGGGACCTGTGTTCATCGCAGTTCATCGTGTGTTCGTGCGTGTCTGCGTTTCGATCCATTTTGGCCCTAGGGTTTTGTTGCAAGCGGTTTGCGGACAGTCCGCGAGTTCTTCACGGACGGTCCGCGTGGCCATGTTTTTGTCTGGGGTTGAGCTGAGTTTATCTGGGGTTTTCAGCGAGTTTGCCAGACGGTCCGCAAGGCCTCCACAGACAGTCTGCGACACTGGCAGACAGTCCGCGTGGCACCATCGGACAGTCCGAATTTCCCAGCGCATCTCTGGTGGTTCTGTTGCGTTTTCCGGACAGTCCGAGCAGTTCATGCGGACAGTCCGCCGTACCATAGCGGACGGTCCGCCCGTACTGCACGGACAGTCCGCGCTGGCTTTTCCAGAATTGGCCAAGTGCTTTGATTCTTATCTTGTGCTTCCGCGGTTTGATTCAAGGCTTGTCTCTAGGACTTGTAGGCTTGTGTGTGCCTAGTCTATAGCTTCTCTGGTGTGTGTGAGTACTCGGAGTGGCAATCAGGGTATAGGCCGAGTTCGACCATCGGGAAGAATTTTTATTGGCACCCATTCACTCCCCCCCCCTCTCTGGTCGCCTATTCGGTTCTTCAATTGGTATCAGAGCCGGTTACAGATCTTCTTGATTCTAACCAGTCTGAGATCCAAAGATGGGCGATTATGGCAAGGGGTCGGGTCCTCCGCACTTCGATGGCAAGAATTACCCGATGTGGGAGAGGCGCATGGGCACGTTTTTGCGTGGGAAGGGATCTCTGATCTGGGAGGTCACTCAGAATCCTCATTATGTCATCCCAGACAGTTTTCTGCTTCCAGGATCGCGGGACATGTGTGAGGCCAACAGCAAGACCGTTGATTACTTGTTCCGTGCTCTCTGTGCCTTGGAGTTCGAGCGAGTGTGGCCAGAAAGATTTGGCTTAAGTTGAGAAATGCTCATGTTGGCAATGCCCAGGTGCAAGCTAGTTTGTTTTCTACTTACTAGAGAGAGTACGAGGACTTCACTCATCTCCTCGGTGAGTCAACCGATGTTATGTTTCAGCGCTTCACTAGCATAGTCAACAACATGAGGGCCAATGTGACAGAGCTCCCATACACGGATCATGATCAAGCTATCAAGCTTTTGCATGCCCTGGATAGGTCTGTGTGGAGTGCCAAGGTCGAGGCCATTGAGGAGTCGAGCGTGTATGACACGTTGTCGCTTGATGAGCTATTTTCCAAGCTCAGGTCTTCAGAGGTTGATCGTGGCTTGAGAGCCAAGAGCGAGAGCCCCACTGATCCTCATAGTTTGGCTCTTGTCTCAGGATCGAGGACTAATGCTAACTCGGTTGGTTTCTCTTTGTCTTGTCTTGTGTCCTTGCCAGATGAGGACTTTGAGGTGCTGATCGAGGATGATCTCGCCTTGTTGAGCAAGAGGTTTGGGCAGATGTACGAGAACTGCAAGAATGCAAGGCGGAGCTCGGGGATGTGCTATCGGTGCGGGAAGCACAGGCACTTCATCGCCGAATGCCCTGAAGCCATGGAGATCAAGAACAACTATAAGGGCAAGCCCAAGTACGACTACAACAAGCACCGCTCCCGGAACAACTACAAGGACAAGTGCAAGGACAAGGGTGAGAGAAGGCCCAAGAAGAGTAGCGGGTACAAGAAGAAGACATCTCGAGCGATGGTTGCCAGAGCGAGCGACATCGACTCCACATCAAGCGATGCTTCTTTCGACTCGAGCAGCGAGGAAGAGCAAGAATGGCGCAAGGACAAGCGGCACACGGGCAAGAACTTCACCGGCCTAAGCTTCGTCGCACAAGGTGGCTTTTGTGGCATGGCGCACTCCAAGAAGGGTGGGAAGCACAGCTCAGATTCGAAATCTGACTCCGAGGAAGAGGTACGACATGAACCCAACTTCTTGCTAGAGGAGAATGCTAGGCTCAATGAGTTGGTTGATAACTGTGATGATGTGCTTAGGAAGACCAACAAGGAGAAGAAAGAATTTAGATCTCTGTTGGGTGATGCTAAGGACAAGATAGTTGAGCTTGAGTCCTTATTGGTTGATGCTAGAAATGAGATAGGCTCTTTGAAATCTGCTCCTGTTGTGTCCGATGAGATTGATTGTAGTGATTGTAATGTGTTTCTTGCTGATTTGACTGCTCTCAAGGAGAAGCATGCCTCTACTCTTGAGGAACTAGATGTGATTAGGATTGAGTGTGATGAATTGAAATCTAGACCAGCTTTGTTAGGTGCTTGCACTTCATGTCCTGTGTTGCATGCTAGGCTAGATGAATCTCACACTAGAATAGTTTCTCTTGAGGCGGCATTGAAAGCTCCTCTTCCTACATCATGCTCTACCTGTGAATTGCATACTTTGAAAAACATGGAACTTGCACACTATGTTGATCGTCTGCAGGATGAGAATGATGAATTGAGAAAAATGATGGGGTGGTTGTCTGGGCATGAGCCACAATTGAGTTTGATGTTGGCTCAGTTCGAGAGGTTTAATGGTCAGGTGTTGGGTGCTGACAAGTGTGGTGAGAAGAGTGGTGAGGGAGAAGAGAAAGCTAGAGAGATTCCTATTCCACCACATACCACACCGATGAACAAATTTGCACCCAAGCTAAACCACTTCAGAAACAAGCTGGACACAACACCAGATCCACCATTGTTCCCCCACAAGTCTGAAAACTACCAAAAACCCATCAAGTTTGTGAGCACCCAAGGGAGTGTCTTTGATGGGAAGTCAGGAGAGAAGGCTGTTGAGAAGCCCACAGAAAAGCCACCACCTAAGCCACAGCCGATCCGCTTCCATTGTGAGTATTGTGGGAGGGATGGGCATAAGGATGAGTTCTGTTTCAGGAGGAAGAGAGATGAGAGGTTTGCTAGGGAGATGGCAAACAAGGATAGGTACCACCTTTCTCGTTGTGTGCCTGAGCCTCGTAGAGGGCCTCTACCTAGAGGTGAGGTGTTTGTGCATACTGTTCCCACTCGTGGAGGTGGAGGTGGTTTTCCTCAGAGAGATAGGCGTGTTTGGTTTGGGCATAGTGAGTTGGCTCGACGTGCTCCTTCTCGTGAGCATTACGAGTTTGGGAGGCAGGATCGGAGCTTTGGGTCTCAAATGGACTACGGGCCACGTTTTCCCCCTCGTGGTGCGCGTACTCCTCTAGTGAGACGTGACAGGTCCTTTGGTGGTAGGCGTGAGAGGGCTCCACCTAGGGGTTTTGGTATGATGGACTTTGCTAACCCTTCTTTTGAGCAAATGGCTCGACACTGGTTTGACTCTTTTGGTACTAACCCCAGTGTTGAGTCGCTTGCTCATTCTCGTCCTCGTTTTTTATTGCAGGTGGGAGGCTTGGAGGACTTTTGGTTGATCGACTCCGGTTGCTCACGACACATGACCGGAGATCGTGGGTGGTCCTCCAGCCTCACCCTGGTGAGTACGAGGGAGTACATCACTTTCAGAGAGAATGGGAGAGGACGAGTGCTTGCTGAAGGTGTGGTGAAGGTGAGTAGCAAGGTGACCTTAAGAAGTGTGGCTTTGGTCAAGTCACTTGGTTTTAACCTGTTGTCAGTATCTCAGTTACTTGACGAAGGTTTTGAGGTTCATTTTAAGTCGGGCGCTCCTCATGTGCTTGATTCTCGAGGTGATCTTGTCTGTACGATCGTCCCCGAGGGTCAAATTTTTCATGCTGATTTTTTCCAGTCTGTTGGTCCTCCTCAATGCTTTGTTGCTAGTGTTTCGGTCGAGCTTTGGAAATGTTATAGGAGGTTGGGACACTTGAGCTTTGAGTTGCTTTCCCGCTTGAGTGGTCTTGATCTTGTCCGAGGATTGCGTAAGTTGAAATTCGAGAAGGATTTGGTTTGTGCTTCTTGTCGGCATGGAAAGATGATTGCTGCTTCTCACGCCCCTCTGATTGCGGTCATGACCGAGTGACCTTGTGAGCTATTGCACATGGATTTGGTTGGGCCAGCTCGAGTTCGCTCTGCGGGTGGGAAGTCGTATGTTCTTGTTGTGGTTGATGATTTTTCGAGGTACTCTTGGGTTTTTGTTTTTGGAAGATAAGAGCGAGACATTTGGCTTTGTTCAGGACTTGATCTTGAGGTTGAAGAATGAGAGACATAGTGATGCCATTAGAGCTATACGCAGTGACAATGTCACGGAATTCAAGAACTCTCATTTTGATGCCTTTTGCAGTGATCTTGGTCTCGATCATCAGTATTCTTCTCCATACGTCGCTTGCCAGAATGGCGTAGTGGAGAGGAAGAACCGGACCTATTGTGAGATGGCCAGGACGATGCTTGATGAGCACAGGACTCCTAGGTGTTTCTGGGCCGAGGCGGTCAATACCGCTTGCTATGTCTCAAATCGCATCTTTCTTCGTGCTTTCAAGAAGAAGACCTCTTATGAGCTAATGCATGGCCGGCAACCCAAGGTGAGTCACTTTAGAGCTTTTGGTTGCAAGTATTTCATTCTGAAGAAGGACAAGTTGGATAAGTTCAAGTCTAGATGTTCGAATGGTATCTTTCTCGGTTATGCGATTCACTCTAGAGCATATCGTGTGCTCAACCTTGACACTAACCGAATCATGGAGACTTGCGAGGTAACCTTCGACGAGACACAGCCATAAAGCTCTTCTGCTTTTGAGTGTGCAGGTGACGAGGAGATTGGAGCGAGGATCTTTGAGGATGAGAACGATGGAGATGGAGACGACGACGATGATGGTGGTGATGCTCCCGTGGCTGATCGTGTACATGCTACTTCCACTACTATGACGACGATCGAGGATGGACCATCCCCTACACCCACTACGACTGAGGCTGTTCGAGTGGAGGCTGCTGCTGAGGGGGAGATTGTGTCCAGGCGAGAGGCTCCCCGGTGTGTACAGGTGGATCACCCACCGACGACGATCATAGGTGACCTTCATGAACGCACTACACGGTCAAGGTCAAGGAACACTTCTCATTTTGCTCACTCTGCTTTTGTTGCGTCGTTTGAGCCCAAAGATATTCGACACGCTTTGTCTGACGAGAATTGGGTGAATTCCATGCATGAGGAGTTAGAGAATTTTGAGAGAAACCAAGTTTGGGTGTTAGTCGATCCACCACCAAATTGTCGTCCCATAAGAACAAAGAGGGTGAGAATGGGATGGTTGTGAGAAACAAGTCGAGGTTGGTGGCTCAGGGGTACAACCAAAAGAGCACAAACCAAAATAGCGGTGTCCGTATAGATGCAACAGACAACAAAGGAAAAGTACAAACATAATATGGTGTCATTGAATAGATATGAGAATTGGACTACAAACCTTTAAAAATCCCTCTTTTTAGGTGTTAGTGGGTTAAAAACCCTGCAAGAGGTATAACGACAGACAAATTTGGGATGACAATAGTGGATCTCAACAAGATTGGATACAAAGACGAACCGTTCGTCCTAGCGAATGATGTGGCTCAAGTTTTCTATTTGAAAGACATGTCGAGCAAACCACTAATAATAAAGAAGGGTGATGATAAGGGTGTTGTTAATAATGAGCCAAAGCGTCACATAGTTCTACCGGGAAAAAGAAAATTCGTTGGAGTTGAGGATAAGAATGACATTTCAGAAGATTATGATCAATTCGATAGTGTTCCTCCATTTTCAGTAAAGATTGACCCAAGCATCCTGTTAGCCGAAGAGGACACTCCATACCTACGTCGTGATCACAACCAAGGGACATTCGTGAAGAGGAAGATTGTTAATGTTGCATTAGATGATGATGTATAATAAGTTATATTAATTTGTGCTCATGTACCAAAGAATTGTAATATTTTAATGAACTAATATTTTGCTACTTTATTAACAAAACTTTCAATTATTTCACTTTTTTTAGCATTATCGTATATTAAAAAAAAATTACGTAAAAACATACATGAGCAAGACTAAATCATGATTACTATATTAATTACACTCGATGTTCTATTTAAGAAAGATTTTGCATGAAAAAAATAAATTTATTTTCGTTTGTTAAAGTTAAGAACAAAAAAAGATAATTTAGAAGATATTACTAGCTTAATGATAAGAAAATTTTAATTTTGATTGTTCATTTTAGGATATCATAGTATCTATGTAAAGAAAATTTACTAAACTTGTTCTGCCATTTTATGCATTGTATATGATTTACCATAAACAAACTATCAATATAGAAAATCAAAAGGAAAAATAAAAGGAAAACAGTAGCCAACAAAATGAAAAGCATATTAGTACCGGTGCTAAACTAGCATCGGTACTAATGTGCTTCTCCATTTGGCGCGAAATGAAAAGCCACATAAGTACCGGTGCTAAACTAGCACCGGTACTAATGTGGACATTAGTACCGGGCCCCAACACTTAGCCCCAATTTCTGCCTTTTCCTCTGCGCTGTATCGGAACCGCCGGCGCCGCCGCCTCTCATTATCGTCTCCCTCGCCGACTGCCGGTCCGCCGCGCCCCGACGTCCATGCCGTCCTCGACCCCGCTATTGTCTCCCTCGTCGACGCTGCCCCCCGATCCCCTGCACCGCCGCCGCCACCGGTACGCGTACATGTCCACGCTGCCACGCGTCCCCGTCCACGCGCCCGCGCCGCGCGCCATCCCACCGCCGTCGACACCGGCCGGCCCCATTGCCGTCGTCCCCGGCCACGCCCGTGCCGCGCGCCGTCCCCACCGCTGTCGTCCCCCCGGCCGGCCCGCCCACCCGCGCGCGCCGTCCACCACCGCCGTCGTCCATGCCTCGCTCCGCGCCGTGCCGGTACGGTCGACGCCGTCGTCCCCGAGGAAATTAATAGACTTAAAAGAGTTGGAATTAGAATTCTTGCTATACATTGTCAAATGCTTTTTCTTCAGAATTAGTATCTGTGGCACCACGTACTGCTATCCTCCGATTTTCTTTTTTCAGGAACGGGTCTTGGATCCACGAGCTTGCCGCCTACGCTCAGAGGTTGCCCTCACCACCGGCCGAGTACTTCACAGTACTCGGGCTAGTGCTTTGTTCCACCAGAATGACGACGACAGCTCAGCCCTCACGCTCGGGGGCTGGACGACGACTACTCGGCCGTCACAACAACCCCGCGACATGCTTCCAATGGCCCTAACGGCCCCTCACGGCTCTACGCTCGGGGGCTGGCACCGCACATAGACGACCCAGAGTTCGAGGGCTGGCCCGTCGAGGGGTCCGACAGCTGCTCCTAGGCATCCCGACGCGTGAGGGGCGGCAAGGGATGGGCCCCAGTGGCCAGTACTCAGGCGCATGAGCGTCACGAGCATCCCGAGCTGTGTTCGAGTCTTGATGGGAAGAGATATCACGGTTTTCCTCCGAACGGAAGATCAAAGAGCCGCTGGGTCTGGTTGAACGGACTCGGTAACTAGATGATCTCACCACCAAGAGCCTGAGGTCGATCATCAGCTGATCCATCCGGAACCCGGCAAACAGGATGCTGGGACTTCACTCGAACTAACCCGCACGCAGGTCACTGGGTGCCAGGACTCGGCCAACGAGGCAAGCCCTGACGTCCCCCAACCCCTCCACCTTGGCAAAGAGGACGCGTGAGGGAGACACGCCGAAAGGGCAAACCGACTCCTTGATTGACACCCCGCATCTCGTGGGGCCACCAGAAATTCATCTTTCCCTCGTAAGCTCCGGGGCGGCGCCCCTCCCGACGAAACGATGATCAAACCCCCACCGGAAGAACCGCGATTCACCTCTTCACTATGACAGCTGAACTTGGGAGCGAGTCCTTGACTCCCTCACCAAGCTCGGGGGCTACTGACGGGATCCAATATTATGGATACCCAAAAACAAGCAAATACAAGCAGCTCAACATCCACGCTGGCCACTAGAGTATTTTGGATAGATTTTCCGGATTTAGTCCTGTGAAGGAAAACGGCCAAAAATAAAACCATAGTGGCATATGACCTGAAGCTAAGAACGTCCAAGTGGCATGTAGCCTGTCCGAGTAGTTTGCTGCCCGTCTGAGTGGTTTGCTGCCCCGAATACAAGCCAGCCCTCGTGTCCGAGCGGACTCCGGTTCGCACGACTGGTCTCCGTCCCCGACTAGTCAACCCTTCGAGCCGAAGCAACCTCCGAGAAGACTTCACTCGCCTGACCAACCGTACCACTTGGCGTCCTAGCTGTCAGAGCAGAATGGGCACGCATCCATCACCACTGAAGCCACAGTGGCAATTGTCTCGTCCCAAATAGAAAGTCAAGACGGTGGGGCCTGCAGCATGGGCAAAAGCTCCTCCCTGTTCCCTTTTTGACCGTGTACTCCCACTCTTTCTCTCTCTATTTTTACTTCTTACTTTTAGTTTCTCACTCATGTAACCTGCTCCTCTTGTCATATAAAAGGGAGAGCAGGGACCTCCCACGGGAGGACTTCTTTTTTTTACTTCTTCTTTCTCCTCTCCGGAGGAGCTCTCTCTTACTGTTCTTCTTCTACCTTCAGCCGAACTTCGCTCTCCCACACACGTACGTAGACTTCTGCTCCAAGAACCATGTACACACACCACAAAGGCTTGGGACCGAGCTCCCTCCCTCGCCGATTTGTACCCCCTACTACAGATCAGTGCAAATAACACGAGCGGCTCGAACTGGACGTAGGTTGTTACTCTCCGGAGGCCCGAACCAGTATAAATCCTTGTGTCCCCCTTTTGCACACCGTCCGAGGCCCGACACACAATCCAAGAAATTTACTTGCCGGTGCTAACGAACCCCGACACTCCTCCTTCCGCGAATCAATGACGACGGGCTCCAGCGGACCGCTCCCCGCGGCCAGGTCGTACGGTGGCAGTGGTGCGACACCCTCCTTCTCCGCTTATTCGAGCTTCTCCGTCACCGAATCAACCGCCACCGTCGCTGATTGAAGCTCCCACCGCTGATCCGAGCTCCTCCGCCACCATCGTTGATTGAGGTGTCGAATCGAGCTTCGCAGCTGCGAGGCGAGCGTACGAGGCAAGGAGCGGAGGAGGTGAGGATGGGTTGCCATCGAGCTCCTCCTCAATGGCGCGCGGCGCTGCTCCCTCCTTTCCCGCGCGGCGCTGCTCCACTCCCCCACGCCCGAGGTCCTCCGGCGGTGCTGGGCCGCGGTTCTGCAGCAGCTTGTGGGCTCGACAACGCGGCGTGGGTTGCTACGGAAGTGGGCAGCATGCCGGAGGAGAGCATCGTGCGGTGGTGGAGGAGGCAAGGCCTGCTCCTGTCGTCCGCCCCGAGGCTAGAGGAGGAGCAGGGGAGGGGCCCGCACCCGCGCGCCCAACGGCCCCTCGCCACCCGCCCCTGCTCTCCCCACGGTGCGAGCTCGGGGTGCAGAGTAGAGGACGCGGAGGAGACGGGGGAGCAGAGGATATGTGATTGTGCTTGCGCTGTTGGAACAGGGCGATGGGAAGGAGATGCAAAATACTGTGGACGCGAGGCAATAGCCAATTTGCATTCCAAAAATGCCTTTTGTTGTTGGAGTTGCATGTGTATGGTGGGCCTGTGCGGCGTGGCTATTCAGCCCCACAACCCCCATTGGGTTATCTAGAGATAGGGGAGATCCTTAGTCAGTTGTGTTTTTATAAAGAGTCCTAGGATCTCCTCACCTCTATATATTGTAACCTCTATCTCCAATTAATCCAATCAATCTTTCCATGCAATCCTAATTGCTTTCAATGAATACTGGCTTGTGGTTCTTTCATATTCCAAGTGTTCCTTGCTCATTGTGTGTGACCTTTACTTTTGCTCAGCCAATAAATTGTTAGAACGAAGAGAATGTGTAAGGTTGTGAATATTTCAAACTTGATTTGAGTTACCAGGTTGAGAGGATTCAAAAACACAAGTACTATTCTTTATTAACTGGAAGGAATACATATTCCATGAATTGTAGATTCCTAGCTACCCTATAATTTCATTTCTCATCTAAAAAATATCTGAAAGCTTTTGAATGAACAGAATTTGTGTTTTACTGTTTTTATCAAGCATTTGAGTTCTGCCTTTTCAACTCTAGATGACAGTTTCATGGCAGATAGAAAGAAAAGGATGATTTGTTGATGGTCAAAAAGGTTCCTGCATCAAGCATGGTTAAAAATATTTATGTTTTTATAATCAGATTTATTCTAATAATTTTTTATGTTTTACCTGCATACAAATACAAATGAAGGATATCTATTCACTAAATTCCCTTTTGAGTGATTTTCCATCAGTAATTGAATTTAGTTTGGTTCATGCTAAGGTAACGTAAATACAAAGGAATCAGATTACAGCGTATTTGGCGGCGGAATGGATGATTACCCTTTGTTTGGTTATACTCTGAAATAGCACCGTAACATTGTTGGAATTATCACTGGGTACCTTTGTCACAGTGCAGACTGTTGTAAAAGTTATGGGCATTTTTTTGCAGGTTACACTAGTGTTTTTATGTTTTCTAATGTCCATTGCCTTCTGTTTTAGTAGGTAGAATGAGAAATTTGTCAATTTCAGTGGTGGCAGCTTGGCAAGAAATTCATTTCATCATTTTTATTGTTTGCTGTCCATATGAATTAGCACTTCAGGTTTAAAATACATGAACATAATTTCAGATTGCTACTTCACCACTAGCTTCATGGCCACTACTGGGTATGTAATTTAAATTTACTATATTCTTTTAGAGCTAACAGTTTCAAAGCCTGCTTGCTTGACCGATTGGCTCTCGTATTCATTTGTTAGGTATGCGGTTTTGTATTCATATATGGTGAATTAAGTTGAAGGCATGAAGCTACTTTCATAATGTTATGCCTAGTTTATTCAATCTAGTAGCAACAGCAGATTGTTTACAACCAATCTCGCCTTGAGAGGCTCTGAGAATTAGAGATAAACTACTGCCTAATCCCTTTCCTGCCGAGAGGCAGTCATATATAAAGGCCTAAGACACAAACCAATTTCCTAAAACCTAGGCGACCCTCTAATCCGGCCTACAACCTCAAACCAAATATCTTTGAAAGCAGTAAATCCTAACTAACTGCTGGAGGAAGCCTTGGTGGCTTTCCCCCTGCGCAGGAACTTCTTTCCAAAGAAAGAGTCCACAACACATAATGCATGAATCAACTTTCTGTGCAAGTTGTGGTCACTTGCTGATTGAGTTTTCTTTAATTTATTTAGAACATAGCCCTCCAATCGAGGACCTGCTCAACATAGAAGTGATGTGCCATGATTCATTAAGTTCCCACATGTGAGGACCATCACAGCTCCAGGTCTGGGAATAATGTCACTAGTGAATTATATTCTGTACTCTATTTGCTCTTCGGTGTCAGGTTTGCAATATATACCTTATTGTTTCTCATTGCAGTGTGAGACTGCATGGGCACTAACCAGCAGTGCATCAAGCCATCAAGAAAACCCAATTGATCAAAATCAAATTTATTATCTATATTACTATGTAGGGAGCAAGGTAAGCTATCTATCTATATATCTATTAGAATGTTTTGCTCTCCTTTTTGATTGCCATACCTATGCTTTTGTGTTTGTTATTTAAATAATTAAAATGTTCAGAACATGTGGTAGGTTACACCTTGTACTATCCTAGGAATGTGCCTTTCCATTCTTATTGAGATTCACATCAATATTGAATGGGATATGACAGAAATATAATATTGGTGCTCTCCCCCATGTGTATCCTGCCTTTGAAGGAAACAATTATAGTATAGATGGAGAACCTTAACCATAAATATGGTGGAATTACAATTGTAAATAAAGCTAGGGAGGTGAATCAATATTAAATTTAAATATGGCTTATAGAGCTTGTAAATGCTTCTACTGAGTCAGGTGCCGCTCCTATTAGGTGGTACGAAGAAACATATGCTGATATCAGAGAAATCTAGAGAGTGGCGCTTTCTATTGTTTGGTAGAAGTGCTTTCTATTGTTTGGTAGAATTATGCAATTAATGATCATGTTAGCTATTTTGATTTTGTTCTGTCAGCTAGGTGCATTTGGTACTGTATACTGTTAACTCATTCAGAAAATTGATACTTCAGCGTGACTCATGCATTTGTCAAAACCAAGTGGTAGTATGTTGTCAAAAAAAAAAACCAAGTGGTAGTACTGTGAGATGCTTGCGTCCATGAAAGCCTGTGAATGTATGCTTTTCTCTGTATCAACAATCAAATGTGATCGACAAACATCTGTGGGCTGTGGCAAGGAACAGAGCTGGGGATGGATGGATGGCTACATTTAAGGATGAGGAGGTACAACCGCGGCATACTTCTGACTTATATACATGTGGATTAGTCTGTGAATAAAATCAATTGTCTATCTTAAATAGCAAAGACCTTGGGCATGTATAGGGTGGTCATACTTCATGTTCCTTTTCTTTGATTGCTGTATGGATTTGGGTGCTCCGTGCATGTGTGAATTAACTTATGGATCCTTCAGGCATATACAATATTTATTCTTTAGTTACTTATTACGCTTTCAGTGGAGATGATCAGGATGTATCAGAATGGATCAAGAACTATGGAAATATAATTGGTATTGTAAATTGTCATTACTATGGGTGTCAGTATTGGTTTACATGGACAATACACGTAGATGATGAATATTATTTTGGAGTGTATAAGGTCAAGCGTTTCAGTACATGAATATATATTATTGTTTACTACATTTTTCTTTTGAAAAATAGGTTCCAAATTGTTGAATATAAATAATTGTGGTATAGACTACGTTTTTCATTACTCAATAATTTAAATCCTTGTGATGTAAAATTGTTGGTTACTAAATTCAAAATTCATCTTTATGGGTAAAACTATTGTTACATATATAAAGAATATAATATGTTTTTTAAAGCCACGTGCCACAATGCATCTCCACTAGCACAAAAGTTATGTGCTCGTAAACACATGTGTGACTTCGATAAAATTTTCGTACATTGAAAGAACACAGATGGTATTTGTATGCAAGTATGTGTTACAATGATCAATGAATTGTAGCGGCAAATCTAGCAGTAGGGCAAGAAGAGCTCAAAGCCCCCTGACACCTCTCGAATAATGAAGCCTCCCTTAAGCCCTTCATGATTTTTAGGGGGAAAATAAGGAAGGGAAGGAAGAGGAAAAAGAGGGAGCCCCTCTCCTAGGTTCACGAGCCACATCTGTACGTCACTGATCAATTTTATTGAGAAAATAGCTAGCTGATTTTAAACAAGTATTATAACTAATTATGATGATATGTTGATATAAACATAACTATTGATGCCTACTAAATGCCTATACAAGCATTTTGTATGTACTTTTTCCTTTTTCTATCACATGTTTGACGCCCATGTACTTATTAGTACACTGTTAGATCTAGGAGGTAATAGTTATGTCTATCTAACTAAATGGAGGTTCACATTCATTTGGGAGTACCATATCAATCCCTAAAATAATCATGACAGTGCCTCTTCTTGTGATATCAATGTAAATGTTATTAAAAAATGATTATTGTCCTTTTAATATTTTTTCCAAAAATGTGCAGGAACGCGGTGGATTGGTCCAGGTGAGGAGAAAAATAGTTTTCTAATACTTGCTTTGTATTGATTAAGAGCAATACTGGTTGGACTGCAAAGAACTATTGATTAAAATGGTACTTTATTTAGTTGAATATAATGCTTATGCTTGGTTGGTGAAATTTGTGGATCATTCTATTGGAATAGCTGCATCCTTCATATTTTGGTAGATGTAGTGTTGTTAATATTTTTTACAAAGACCGCTTAAAGGGAAGAAATTGTGAATAATAGAATATTACATTTTATTGCTAATTGTAACTTCTCGAATATTGTTTGTTACAAAGGAATATTTTCTTTTAAATTGATACCTCCAAAGTTTCATGATTATTCCTCTAAGAAAGTTTATTTGTGTTATTCTTAAAATTCTTGTTGTCTAGATTTTTTAAAAAAAATATGTGTTTTCACACACTTCTCTTATACATCTTTTAGTATAAATATAAGTTATTAGCTATTATTATAAATAAAATATTTTGTTTACTTGGTTTTTTTAAATCACATGTGTGCCCCAATAGTGTGTATTAATGACGAGTTTGTAATTAGTTTTTATAATGGAGCCATGTTTAGTTCTTCTAATTAGTATTCGAAAACACAATATGACAATTTGTCATAGTGTATTCACAGACCTCAGCATGTGGAGTCGAACGAAATCTCTATTTAGGAACCACACACCAAAAAGGAGGGTAGGGGTGCATGGCCACGCGTGCCGCTCTCTGCCGTTGGATCGGGTGTGTGGACAGCCTGGATTGAGCTACTAGTGGTTATTTTGCAAAAAAGCTCTTCCACTTAGGTAAAATCGAGCCAATAGTTGATAGAATTTTTTCGAAAAGTTCTAAACTTTTCGAAAAATAGGTTTGCCACATTATTTCATAAAAAACGCACACTTCCCAACAATCGACCCTAAGTCCCAAACTTTTGAAAAAAAAGACCTTCGATTTTTCAGAAGTCAACACATAACCTAAATTCATTAAAAATCCTTAAACTTCGCAGGAACTGATCCATAGTCCACACATTTCTAAGAAAAAGACCCTACACTTTCCAAAAATTAGCACGCAAAGCACAATACAGTCCCGTGTTTCTTTCAAAACAAGCCCTCCTACTTAATTAGCGAAAAGTGATACCTCACTCCACATATTTTTACCCAATAACCCCTAAACTACTGCGAAAATCCACTTGGCATCCATAATTTCACGAAAACCACCCCAAACTTCACAACAATAAACCCAAAAAGCCTCCAATTTTTTAGAAGCCAACACAAAGCCTAAGTCTATTAAATAAATCCTAAAATTTGCATCAACCAACCTCGTACTCCATAGATTTCTAGCGCCGCCTAAGTCTATTGAGGATGGGACGACCACATCCCGCTAGCGCCGCTCCACTCGGCGGCAATGACCCAAGGACGTGTCGGCATTATGTTAACCACCACGAACATCAGATGACGACACCCACAGGGAGGCGTGCCACCACTCTGCCCACCCCTCACACTAGGCGGGCACCCCGGGATTGTACTAGCGAACCAGTATGGGGCATCCGGATACAGTGGGAAAGGACGACCGACTCATGACTCGCTCTTACCCCTCTTCACAAGACAGGTGGGACCCAGTCGATGGAAGAAGGACGACAGTGCTGGGGCAACCCTCTCTCCTCTCTCTCTCTACATCTTCCCTTAGACTATTATAAAGGGGAAGACATGATCTCTCTCTTTGGCTCCCTCTAGACTCTTTAACACTCACACATGAGCACACACTCTATCACACCCCTTCACTAGAAACCTGGGATCGCATCCTACTATCGCTCGTTTTTAACCTCCTACTACAAACCGTGTAGACAACACGAATCGCTCGAACTGCGTACGGCTCGTTGCCTAATATACTTCCTCATGTCCCTTTGCACAACCATCCGAGCTAGACGGACGAAGCACTCATTTTAGTAGCCGGTAGTTTTACAATACAAGTTCAGTCCCATGTTTCCTCACAAACAAAACTAACTCAACC
Source organism: Cenchrus fungigraminus (assembly GCA_036936925.1). Taxonomy (NCBI): domain Eukaryota; kingdom Viridiplantae; phylum Streptophyta; class Magnoliopsida; order Poales; family Poaceae; genus Cenchrus; species Cenchrus fungigraminus. The sequence continues at coordinate 82,607,018 of CM072771.1, read as the reverse complement.
AATTTGCGGATCATATATTTTTATTACGGTATACTTTTCAAAAATAACATGCAACCACATTTGAGACCCATGCTTCCCCACAAGCCACAATATATCTCCTCGGCTTTAAAAAACTCGCACCCTCCAATTCATGGAGCACGTAATGTCCACATAAGAACTATATCACCTTCATAAATTAAACAAAAGATCTTCATTCCATAGCAAATTTACAGTTCGTCCCTCAATCAGCTAACACACCGGCCATTTCTAGTACTTAGAACGAGCAGGGTTTTTTTAGAGGAAGCAGAAAGAGGCCCATCTGCTTCTGGTGGGCTTTCGAGGCCCATATGGTTTCCTGCGGGCAAGCTGGGCACGCCAGTGGTGTGGGCTTTCCACATCTCGCTGGGGGCTAGGGATACGGTACGTCGGTACGGGTCTAGGGTCACATACAACCATAAATAGTACGAGATCTCGTACGTGTACACCTCCCTCCCCAAAGCACAAACGCAATCTGTCTTTCGAGCTTCCCGCGAAATCTTCTGCTGACGCGCGTCCTCTGCGTTCCGGTGAAATCGATCCGGCGGAATTGAGTCCCGTAAGATTTCCGGTTCCCATCTCCTCGTGTTTCCCATTGATTTCATTTTCCAAAGCTCGCTCCCCCGTTTTCTCCCCCGCCATGGCCACTTCGGTCGCCACCACCGCGGCTGCTCCGCCGCTATTCCCCATCTCGCCGACCGCTGCTTCCCCCGCTTTGCTCCCCACCTTGTGATTCACTTCGCTCGCACCGTCCATCCACCGCTTCGCTCCCTCGCCTGTGTCCCTCACACCGTGGATCCGCCGCGCCATTACTGCTCCCGCGGGTCGGACCTCCACTAGCGAGAGTTGGGTCCGCGATAAGGTCGTTCGTGCCGGTCTCGCGCTGATAGAGACTGCAGACGAGAGCAAGGTTCCTAGCCGTGCCTTGCTCAGCACCAGTTGGGTGCGCAACAAGCTCGTCGGCACCGGGCCTTCGTACACGCCGCCGGCGAGCAGCGGCTACGTCAAGCGCATCTTGATGCCGTCCTCATCTGAAGATTGGAACGGTAAGCGGCAAAGGTATGACTCCCCATCCCCTGCATCTGATTCCGATTCCGAGCTCGAGTACTACACCGGCCCAGTGTACTTGAACGCTCCTCACCCAAGTGCTATACCGAAGCCTTGCTCGCATATGCTCTGCCGCACCAAGCTCCCTACCGATCATGTTCTGCTTTCTTGCTATTAGTTTGATGAGTTTGTTTTTCTTTTACATGTCTGCCTTAGATTATTAAATTTGATTTGCAGTGTGCAATTTTATAAAGTTCATTGATTAGAATATTTTATTAAGCTATTTTCATAGGCCCTTTGAATTAACTCGTTCTTGGAATTTAAATTGTGTTAAAGTTCAGTTCTTTTTAGGCTGGAATATCATAATTGTGAAAGGATTGGTTTTTATTCTTCAATTTTGATGTCTATGGTTTGCTGCATAATAGTAATGATGAAATTTTGTTTAGATGCTTTGGTATTCGGTCAGAACTTCTTTAACTGCATTTATTTTCACATGTTCTTTGAATCAACTGATTCGTGGGATTTGAATTTCATTAATGTTCAGTTCTTTCTAGTCTGGAATATCGTAATAGTGGAAGGATTGGTTTAACCTCAATATTGATGTCTATGGTTTGCATCATAATGGTAATGATGAAATGTTGTTTAGATGCTTTGGTATTCGGTCAGAACTTTCCTTCTTCGACATAGTACAACCATTTATTCAAAATATTGCATATTGTTTCTTGGAACTAGTTCTATTGGTTGCAGGTTTTTCTTTTTGGCGCTGCCTAGGAGATGAAGCAGGCTGATGTCCTGCAGCCAAATCAGGGAAGAGAGGGAGGAGGAAGAAGAGATAGAGGGTTGGAGAAGAGAGTAAGAGGACTAATGCTCTACAGCCAAGTTAAGTAACAGCTCCCTTCTTCATCCCAACTGCCTCTGTTGCTGATTGCAAATCAGGACTAATGGTCTCTTTTGCTGACAGCAAATTAGGAAAGAAAGGAAGGTGGATGGAAGAAGATATGGAGGGACCGAAAAGAGAGTAAGAGGGCAGAAGGCCATGCAATAGCAGCCTTCTTATCCTAGCTGGCTCCGGTGCTGATGCTAAATCAGGGAGAGGGGAGAGGTGGAGAGACAGAGAAGTGAGTAAGAGGACAGAAGTCATGCACCAGATGCTTCCTCCATCCCATCTGGTGTTGATGTCCGGTACCTCAATTGCAACTAGCTGCAGTGGCGATTGTTTCGGAAGTGGGAGGTGACATTACATCTGGAAGGGATAGTTGATGATTGCAAAGGCTTCTAGATGCACTTTTAAGTGCATTAGCTTTGTCACTGCATAAATGAATCAGCAGATAACAGTATCTTGCAAAAAATTAGTAGACCATAGAATGTTGTTCAGGTTTGCTTAAGTAGGTCCCCACGCTAGTCTGAACCATCGCTTGTAATGCATATATGGGATCACTAAAGTTTTCCCTGTTCTCTTTGAATTCAAATGTGCACTTATCCGATTCATGGAGTCCTCCTTCCATTATAGCATTGGGTACTTTTCAAATTCTGGAATTGATAACAGAGGTCGATTACAATCAAACTTTTCTGATACCAATGGTTAAAACATGTACAATTGATCAGTAGAAGCTGAGGGCAGGAGTGGATGAGATTGGGGCAAATCGAATGTCATAAGATTCTATTGAGCTTTGAATTGATGTCTGTTGTTGATGATTTACTGGTGTTGTGATAATTCTACGGTAATGCTCAGGAACGGGAGTCCAAACGGAAAAAAATTATTCGACACCTTCCCCACCATTCAAGGTGCGCCGCTTAGCCGAAGCCAAGCCCAAGTTCTCCTCCCTTCTGACACCGCGCCTCCTCGCGGTGCCGTTCCTCGACCTCGCCACCTCCTCCCTCCCGCATGACATGCCGACACAAGCAGTCGCGGCCTTCCACGACATGCTCTTCCGCACGACCGACCGTGAGGCTGAGGCCCTCGACCTCACCGTCTCCCGCCTCGACCCTCGCTCGCTCACGTCCTCACTCCTCTCTCTCTCTCTCCGTCGCGCCGGACAGCTTGCCGCCGCCACCGACCTCCTCAGGCGGGCGCTCACCTCCTGTCCGGACTCTGTGTCGCCGCTCTCCGCCCTACCGCCGCTCACGCTCGGAGTGGGCGAGTGTGAGCCGCCTGCGGCGCTCTTCCCTGCGCTAGCTACCGGGAGGTGCTCCTCCGCCATGCCGTTGGTCCCCCGCGGCAAGGAAGGGTGGACGAGCCCTGGTGGTCTGCCGGCTCTTGCCGTGCGGCAGGGATAGACGCCGACCGCCAGATCTGTGGCTTGGACCGCCTCCTCCTCTGATTTTTGCTTGCCTCTCTACAGGTTTTGTGATGTTTCAATGTTTGATTTTGCATGTTGCAAAATGTCAATATGAGATGTTGTGGTGCGGATTCATTTTGCAATGGGGGCATGTTCTGCTCGCCCACTGATTTTGTAAAGGTAACGCTCTTTTTTTCATATTGCAGCTACATCAATTTGATGTTGCAGCAGCCTCGTTCTAATGTTGCAACGAGTTGATAACTATTTCAACATGTTGCAATCTGTGTTTTGTCTGATGTTTGAAATCTACGCTTTTCTGGATGTTACAGTAGATGATTCTAATGTTGCAGGAATTGAGTTCATGGTTCGTGTTGCACGAGTTAAATTGAGATGTTGCACGATTCTAATGTTGATGTTTCAGTTTTCTCCATGATTCGAATATCGGTAATGCTCAGGAACAGGCGTCCAGACGACGCGTCCGGCTCAGGTGAGTTGGCAACGCGGTAGAAAAATCAGAGGCGGGCCCCACCTGATAGGCGATGGCCCGATCTTCTGAGAGGTAGATGGATATGTCGATTGGTGGAGACTCGACGTTGGCGATCTCGGCTTTGAATCAGCATGATTCGGACCCCTCAACCGTTACACCACTGCTCCGTTGGTTATCAACCAAGCACAACTTGATTGACCTCGCCATGAAGGCTTTTCCCTACAAGCGAATCGAGACCACAAGCAAGAAAATGGTAAACACGCAATCGAATATTGCAGATGTAAATGAAGCGAATATCAAGTTCGAGCACTTGATTCGAAAGGACTAGTCGACACAGTCGAGGAGATGCAAGAACAGGGGCCTTGGATCACAGCAAAAGGACTTGGCGTCACAGTTACAATGAATCACGAAAGTTTCGACTTCGAAAACTTCAACTAAACAAAACCCAAGTCTAAACGACGGCGGCTACTGAGTTTTAACCCCTAAGGGGCAACCTAGAGTTGATGGGGCAACCAGGGGGGTGTCCTCAACCTGGGCTTAAGGCCCGACACGATACACGGCCCAATTGGCCCAAAAAGGTGACAAAACACCTTGTCGTGGTCACACAACATGATCCACGAATCTTCTGGAGCTAGGACTAGAACCAAAATGGCGGTGTCATCTGCCCCTTTCCAACGCATCCTTATACGCCTCGTTTCGATGCCGGATGAGGGAGATATCGCCAAAATTATGCAGAGGTGTCGGCTGAATCCGAACCAAACGTTGCAGCTGAGTTGGAGACGACTTGTAGCGTGGGGAAGGACGTGACGTGCGTGTATCCAGCATGGCGATGTCCTCATCATTCTCCCCTTCTTGAATTGGAGTCGTGCTCGACTCCATCCCATCATCAACCTCCTGCAAAAGGTTAGTGACAGCAGAATGCATACAAGACAAAGTGGCATCGAGAATACGAACATCCTGGGACAGCATAGTATAACAAGGTGCATCATGGTTTTCACAAAGTTTAACAGTAGTAGATGTAGTAGCAATAAAAGCACATCCTTTTAATTCAATACCCTCATGTTTATCAACATTAGAATCACTCATAGCAGGTTGTTTCTTTTTATTTTCAGCAAGCACTTTAAAATGTTTCCTAACATCAGCAGGTGATAAAGGAAGCAAAGTAATGTTTTTATTCTTATGCATGAAAGTGTAAGTATTAGTTCTACCATGGTGTGCAGCATCTTTATCATATTCCCATGGTCGTCCTAATAAAAGGGAAAATACTTCCATTGGCACAACATCAAAATCAGCATAGTCGGTATAAGAACCCACTGAACAATGTATACACGCTGAGTGTGTTACCTTTGCCTTACCACTATTGTTGAACCATTGTATGTGATATGAGTGACGTAGTTCACGAGTGGTCAAACCAAGCTTTCGGACCAGATCTAAACTCACCAAGTTGTTGCAGCTCCCGGTATCAATTATGGTGAGAACACGACGCTCCTGGAGAATTGTTACGTTGTACCTTGGTGTCCACCTCATCAGCCAATTGAGCGGCCAACACACGCTGCACAAGAAGGCTAGAGAAGCCCACGGCTGTAGCATCAGAATCAATGGTATCCTCCTCTTGCTCAACCGAAGAATCTTCAACAAGATTAGTAGCAAGAGCCAAAGAATCTTCTTCCTCATCACTAGCACTGATATAACCATTACCATCAGGGGAAGCGATGAAAGCACGGTGACTTGGGCATTCCTTTGACACGTGTCCCATGCCCTTACAGCGGTGGCACTGGATGCTAGCAGAACTACTCAAGGACGCATCTGGAGTAAAAGGCTTCTTATGCGACTAGACCTGCACAGGAGACAAATTGCTCACCTCGGAAGTTGGTGAGGTAGACGGTGTAGGTGATGGTGCCTTAGGCGCAATGGCGGCCTTGGACTTGTCAACATCCGGACGCTGCCGAAAAGTTCTCCCAGTGTTGGACCAAAAAGAAAATTGCTGGCGACGTCCCTGTACCTCACGTTCAGCCTTAATAGCAAGATTGTACAATTGGCTGAACCTTTTCCAAGAATATCCTGTATATCATGGTTCAAACCACCAAAAAATCTAACAACAATAGCCTCATCATCCTCATGTATGCCACAGTGTGATAAAGAAATAAGCAACTCCTGATAATAAGCTTCTACACTTTTATCACCTTGTTTTAAAGTTTGCAGTTTCATACGCAAATCACGTTGATAATAAGGAGGAACAAAGCGAGATTTCATACGGCACTTTAACACATTCCATGTTTGAGGTATATCAGCAGCATTATTAACATTGCAAAGATCATTCCACCAGAATAGAACAAAACTAGTAAACTCACTAGTAGCAAGCCGAACTCTATGCTCTTCAAGCACTTGATGGGAATTAAATTTTTGACCAACAACAGGTTCCCAATCTAAATAAACCTTAGGATCAGCACTACCAGCAAAAGGAATCATCGTAAACTTAACTTTAGCAAAAGGATCATTATTACCACGATTTTGATTACCTCCTCCACGATTGCGATTACCTCCTCCCATCTGAAAAAGATTACATCGGAGACGCTCCTCATCAGGATCAACATCCTCAAACTCATCATCCTCCTCCTCCTCAGGTTGAACTGGTGGAGGTCGTTGCTCAACATGTTCAATCCGAGTCACCAGACTGTTGATCTGTCGAGTCAATGCATCAAATTGTTCTTGCATGTAGGTACACTGCTCAGTAACAAGCCTCGTAAGCTCGTCCTTGGATACACACTCATTGAAGTCTGTGGGAGACTCCTTTCCTTTCTCTTTACCTAACATGGTTAGATGACAGCAAAAGACAACACAAAAAGGGTTATGCCTATCAACTAACAACTACTGGGTGTTGGTGAAAGTGGAATGCAATATCTCAAGCGGATTACCACCGTCTTACAAGTGTTCTTACCAAAGCCAACAGGACGACACAATTAGTTGTCGAGCGTGGGTAAGAAGTTGCAAGGCGAAACTGTGCTGACAGAAGTATCTGTGGAGCTATGGGTAGGCACAATATGGTAGCAAGGATTAACAAATAACGAATGCAGATTAGCAAAGTTCAATAAATGTCCAAAGCACAAGTCACAATTGCTGGCTAAGATGTGTCCTAGTCATGGCACAACAAGGTAAAAGTAACAAAGAACGATGGACAGAAAACTCTGAAAATCAGTAGAATGACAGTTCTGTAATTAATGTTGAAAACCTTGCCAAAAAGGCACTAGTAGAAATCACAAAATCACGTTTCCAAAGGAGTACCAGCAAACAAACTCAACTTTTTTTGAAATTTTTGTCTCTGAACCAAGGGCACTAAAGATGGAAGCACACAAAATTTCACCTGCAACAGAGGTGTATTGTGGCCTAGGGAAAATCAGGAACGATCTCTGAAAACCCCTCAAAACACTTAAACAATTTTTTTCTTTATCTTCCTGATTTTTTTGGGAGAACGGCCTGATCGACAAAGTGGGTAGATGTCTATCCAACTTTTTGTTGCCAAGCTCCTGTAAAAAATTGAGTAAAAACTGAGCAACGAGCGAAAAGTTATGCCTGTTTTATGGAAGGTATCGCAACCTATGATTTCAGAAAGGCACAATCCTCCCTGGTAGTAGATGCAAAGCAATAGGTATTCGCCAGATAATGAATCAAGGATCAAGTATGTGATGCAAAAGCGATTAAAGCGGCTTGCAACCTATCTAGGGCTTGCACGGCGAGAGTTCACACAAGGCAGCTAGCGAGGGCAAATCGAGTAATGTGGTGGCTCGACTTGTTGTATGGCTAATGGTGGATGGGCTAGCGGCAGAAACAAACTAACAGCGACGGGCACGTTGAACTATGACGACGAACACAACCTAAACCAGCAACAAGACTCGACCACGGACACAAACTCAACAAAGCAATCTGAAAACGAAATTGCAAGGCTAAATAGGGCGGTAGGACAGCGGAAAAGTAAATCTTTTTGGGGTTTTTGTGGACAATAGGTGATGAACACAAACGAATCTAAAGGGGAACACAAGAGTACCTCACGGGAAACCTAGGAATCTGATACCAAATGATAAGCGATGGCCCGATCTTCCGAGAGGTAGATGAATATGTCGATTGGTGGAGACTCGACATTGGCGATCTCAGCTTCGAATCAGCACGATTCGGACCCTGCAATTGTTACACCACTGCTCTATTGGTTATCAACCAAGCACAACTTGATTGACCTCGCCACGAAGGCTTTTCCCTGCAAGCGAATCGAGAACACAAGCAAGAAAATGGTAAACACGCAATCAAATATTGCACATGTAAATGAAGTGAATATCAATGGAGTTCGAGCACTCGATTCGAAAGGACTAGTCGACACAGTCAAGGAGATGCAAGAACAGGGGCCTTGGATCACAGCAAAAGGACTTGGCGTCACAGTTACAATGAATCACGAAAGTTTTGACTTCGAAAACTTCAACTAAACAAAACGCAAGTCTAAACGACGGCGGCTACTGAGTTTTAACCCCTAAGGGGTGATCTAGGGTTGAGGGCGCGACCAGGGGGGCGTCCTCCACCTGGGCTTAAGGCCCGACATGATACACGGCCCAATTGGCCTAAAAAGGTGACGTAGCACCTTGTTGTGGTCACACAGCATGATTCACGAACCTTCTGGAGCTGGTACCAGAATCAAAATGACGGCGTCGTCGTCCCCTTTCCAACGCATCCTTATACGCTTCGTTTCGATGCCGGGTGAGGGAGATATCACCGAAATTGTGCAGAGGTATCGGCTGAATCCGAACCGAACGTGGCAGCTAAGTTGGAGACGACTTGTAGCATGGGGAAGGACGTGGCGTGTGTGTATCCAGCGTGGTGATGTCCTCATCACCACCCGCGACCTTACCTTCCCCCCACCCTACGCCTCCCACCACTCATATTTTTAGCTGATAAATCATCCAAGATACTATCTTGGGGAGCCATTGGCTCATCACACGTTCGCAACATGCATCAGGGCGTTCGACATACAGGAAAAATCTAAGGCGCAGGGGGAGGACGGCTCGCTGCTGACCTCGTGCATCACCACCCGCGCCCTGGAGCTCGCGGAGTAGCTCCTCGCTCTGCCACCTTCTCGTGCGTGGCTCGCCGCAGGTGGTGGGGGAGGAGGATGAGAGCCGCGGGGGAGCTCGCCTCTAAGAGCTCCTCCGCACGCCATGGAGGGAGCATTAAGTGGCGCGGTCACCGGAGGCGGCCGCGACGAATCGCGGCATCCACCCGCGAGGAAACGGCACCCACTTGCCACGAGGAGCGGCAGGTAGCACTGCACCTAGCTCCTGGTGAAACATCTCGAAGTGATTGCTGAAACATAAAAAAAGACCATGTTGCAACATCCGCAACATTCGAAAACAACATCCGCAACATCGAGATATACTTTTGCAACATTGCAACATCAAGATCTACTTTTACAACATCGAGATCTACTTTTGCCATCAGCACTCCTCATGGGTGGATCCAAGGTTTCGTTGAAGAGTGCTTGCCTGGAGTCTCCCCCCCCCCTGGTCTAGAGCGCCTACGCGGCCTATAGATGGAAGAAGCCCCGTGGATGAAGAAGCCCCGCGCGATGTTGCAAGCAACATGGCCCCAACACGCTGATGTTTTGATGTTTCATGCAACATGTATACTGTGTCGGGGGAGGAGGCAGGGGGGCGCCGAGTTTGAATGTTGGTCGCAACATGCTTCGCAACATGACAACATTGTTCACAACATGCTTTGCAACATTAACACCGGTGTTTTTTCAATTCGACGGCTGAGAGCTTTCCTGATTCAAAACGGATGGTCGGGGAGGTGTCCGATGCTAGCGCCCGGAACGAACGTCCGAGCGCTAGCAGCTCCGATAATTCTATAAGTATATTGTTGCAACTTATTGGAATTCAACAAATTTTGGAGAATGAATCCTCGAACTATTCTATTGCATGTGCATAGCTTTAACCATGATCAGTCCCTCTATCCAAGGCTTAAGATGATAGTAACTTTCTTTCTGTCCACATGCAGCATGCCAATAATGTTGTGTCTATCCAGTATGCTTATTGTTTGCATTTCTTAGCGTCGATCACTTAAGAACAGATTTGGAATTCATCCTTAGCGTCAGCGCTAGAAATGCTTGTTGGCATTCCTTAACGTCACCACTAACGACGCCGAGTCAGCGTGAACATCAAGACTTGTCAAAGGTAAATCTAAACGATCATGAACGAATCCGCAAGCACACAGATAAACCATTGTAGCATTTCCCCAAGGAAGGAGAATATTCCAAGGGTATCGTATCCGTGGAAGGCAATAGCGGATATCATAAACTTATGCTTTTGCACTGAATGTAAACCAAAAGATAGATATACAAAACAACAACTCAAAGGCAGGGGTAAGATAAAGGTGAGATAGGGTAGTGTGACAGACACTAAGATCTACCTCTACTCTAGTACACTATGGCTTAGGGGGAACATACGAGTCAGCTCTAGGTTCTAATGTACTAAACATACAAAACTAGAAGGTACAAGAGATAGGCATGAAACATTACATGAGAGGGTAAGGTTCAGCACCCAGGTACAAACGGGGAGATAGCCCGCGACGACCAGCACTCTATGAAACTATACTTTAGACTCCTACAGCAATACCCCAGCGCGGAGGATTCCAAAAAGTCCAACAGCTATCACCACTGTAGCCTACCTCAATTGTTACGGGGGGCATGCTCATAACTAACGTAGCCACACAACCCAGGCACCATGCCTGCGTTGCTTCTAGACTTCACCCGGCCCGGGCTATTGTGACACAGGGTGAGAGCCACCAGAAGACTGGTCAACTTAGACCGAGTACTGTAGCTTGAACACAACCCTCAAGCAACACTATCATGCCATCTGACAAGATCAACTAAGGCTAGACATACGAATGGATACGGACTCTCTTATGTCTAGTCAACAAGATCAAAGGGTCGTGTTCGTGAAGAACACGAGCCTCTAACTTATGAACAAACAAATAAGGAATGAGTAAATCATCCTTCAAGTGGATCAAAAGGTAGTGTTCACGAAGAACACAAGCCTCTAAATGATGAACAAGAGATGAACTCAAGAACATATCAATCATATGATCTACCATGACTTTATATAAAATAGCTGAATAACTGAAGTAGATCAAAGTCATACAAAGAAATAAAGATAAAAGAGAACTCATACCTAGACTCCAAAGTAGACTTGAAACCTGAATAAGAGCTACTGTAGCCTACCCCCTAGCCTTAGAGACTAAAAGTGAGAGGAGAATGAGAGAGTGGTGTGTGAGAAATGGGAGCCCCTCCCCTTCTATTTATAGGCAAGGGGAGGCTTGCTTCGGGCACCAAATGGCCTCAAAACACCTGGAAGTGAAGCAATGGACCAAAGAGCAGCTGCCACTTGGAGGGACGAGATGGAGCGGCACTAAGGCGGTTCGGTCGATCCAAGGATCGGCCGCCCCCCTAGGCCCCCCACTCGGGGTGTCCTTCCTCTGGGTGGCTGCCCTGTGGGCCCTCTGATCCTTCCCTAGTGCATGGCTTGTTTTGGTATCTGAGGTGGGCCCCTTGATCCATGTGAAGTCCATGTGTCGCTCTCTGATTCGTCGGTGAGTGCCTCCCTTGGATCAGTGACGTGGATTGCCACGTGTTTCCTTGGTGGCAGCCACCTCCTCAGCTGAGTTGGCATGGTTCTTCCATAGAAGGTGGGTTTTCATCTCTTTTAATGCTTATTTTACCTACATACAAATAATCTCTAAGGACAAGTGGAACTAAATTATTCAAACGAAAATGCAAGTAAATAATGCATATGCCTCCATTTATGTGAGAATATTGATGGCTGAAAGTAGCACTTAACAGCCGTCAACAAACTCCCCCAAGCTAACCTCTTGCTCGTCTCGAAGCAAGACATTAGGGACTTAGGTTGGTTGATCAGGAGTTGCTACGATGTCGTATTCTTAAATTATGGCAAACATACAGCAAAGTATTCTACCAAGAGTTGAACAAGTTGGCAATGTTCTTACCATTCACTTGATGACATGGGCATATAGCTTCACCTGCCTTAGGCAGTTGAGAGACAGAATGGTTATATAGCAAATGCATAATCACTCATACCTTGATCAGCTATCAATCCGGAGGTTTTGCGAATTTTTCAAAAGAAAATCAGAGTTCCTCAAATGATACTCTCGGATCGCTCAAAGTGTAAGGTTCCTCACCAAGGCATCAATGTTGCCTTGCTTCACATCCTACTCCTAATATGCTTATGTGGAGCTGTAGGTAGGGAAGAAATGTGGCATACTTGTCTCTCATATTTTGCTATGTCAAAAACCGGATCCATGGAAGAAACAAACATACACCCTGATCAAGATGTGCATATGTGTGTGATGAAAATGAGCATGGTAAGGTGTATACTAGGCCCGGAAATGGGTGCTAGATATTACCATGCTTTATATGGGAAATGAGGGATTGATGGTAAGGTGGACACTAGCCCCAGAATAGGTACTAGTTATTACCATCTACATGGTGGAACTCTTCCTTTTGCACATATCAATCCCTTTCTCCTTTTGAAATTTTTTCGAGACTTGGCTTAGCTCTCTTTATTTTATTTTTTTGCCATGCTTTTGAGCATGCTTTCTTTCTCTCTTTTTTTCTTTTTTTCAGCTAGCCCTTTGTCTTTATTGGAGATATTTGGAGAGGGATGAATGACACAAAGATGCATAGAGTTTTATTTGTGGAATAATGCATAAGCAAATGGAACAAATGATGAATGCTAACTTCCAGTGTAGAAGTTTAGCATGACTGTGTACGTGATCTTGATCGGGGGAGTATGAGTTCTAATAAGGGTCACAACAATTTGACAAAGCTCAATGAGAGAACAAGCTGCATATGTGGAGGCTAACAAGAGCTAGAATCTACATATGGCCTTGGATAGGAAATGATCATCATTGAGGAACTTATCATGTTTTGATTTTTCAAAAATGAAAAACTCCGGATGTCAAGCATCACTAAGCACAAGATCATAGCACTCTATTATACCAGATCATGTCCCACAACAACTTAGGCAAGGATCATGCTTTTTGCGACCCACAGTTTTCAAGTTAAGGTTTGAACATGCAAGCCAACAAACTCAAAACTTAGGTAGGATACAAAGTTGTAAGCAAGCCATACGAGAAGAATAAACAGAGCAACTATTCATCATTTCAACTGTAGAGGCAAAGCATTCTTACTATGCATATCAAAGCAAACTAAGAAAACTTGATGAAAGCAAATAAATCTTTTTAGCATTTTTATTTTTGCAGATTCTTTTGGATTTTCATTATAAGATATTCTGAAAACAAAGGAAGATACAAGTTACCTCAGGATGGGGGTCCTCCCCCAAGCAAGCTTCAGGCTCACTACGGAGGAGGGAAGAAAAAACCCTGACTCGCGTAGTAAGCCCTCTGCTCCTCCATGTGTCGCTGCTGTGCCTGCTACATGGCTTCCATCCTCTCACCAGTCTGACGCTGCCACACTGAGGTAGACTCGACGTGGGTGTTCAGCGTCTCCTCCAATCCTGTGACCTGGACGGTGAGCTCTCCCATCTGCTGCGCGAGTTGAGCATCGCGTGCAGAGGCTGAGGAGTGCCGCCTGAAGGACGAAGACAGAGGCGGACCACCGGAGCTAGAACTAGCGGGTGTAGCCCACTGAGCACCGCTCGCACTCGCCCAAGCCATGCTACTCGCACTCGGCTGGTAGGTGGGCTGATCCCAACCAGGTGCATATCCAGGGGTAACCCCAAACATGTACCCCTCAAGGGCTCCTCCTGCCACCGGTGGTGTAGCAGGCTGTGGCTGTGGCTGTGGTGGAGGCTGTGACTGCTGCTACTGCTGCATGTGTGCTCTCTTTGCCACACTTCTGGTGGACCTGCCTGAAACACTAGCATGACGCCATTCCTCTTGTGTAACAAGGGGAATGGTCAGTGACTCCGAGCTATACAATCGAAACCCCGGGTTAGGTAACGAGATTTGATTTGCATAACCCGGAAAGAAGAAAGTCAAAGAATCATTTGGGCCTTTCTTAGGTATATGCCCTTGGATCAAGTATGCCTCATCAATGAGAACTCGGGGCGTCCTGATGAAGGGTACAGGATTCCCGCTAAGAACCCCGAGTCTGAGAGCAATACGAGTCACCAAAGATGTACACTCAATAGGATCTATCATCTTAAAATTCGTCATCCACTGCCGAATCATAGCTTTAACGGGAGAGACCTTGATCTATTTAGCAGCAGCGTATTAAAGCATCAACTCATAGCTGCGCACGGGCCGAACATCCTCTCGTGGAAAGAGAGTAATGGCGAGCCACTTGTGCCACAAGCGGAGAGTGGGATGCACAATATTATTGCACCGAGGCACAAATTTGCTACTGTAAACAAGACCAGAAAAGTCTGCCCAGAAACAGTCTCAAACAAAACCCTCACAAGCCTTCTTCAAAGAAAGAGCACAACATTGATTAAAACCAAGGAGACGACTAAGTTCTTTCCATGAAACTCGGTAATCGGTCCCGGAAAGACGAAACTCAATACCATCAGCCACCTCAGTAAGAGAGCAAAGAAACTGGATGGTGAGGGGCCGAGAGCCATGCTCTGTAACCGGCGCAAACTCCTCCCAATCAAGAGCATACCAAATGGAAGCGAACTCGAGGTTCATACCTATTTTCTCCATAAGTGCCGGGTCGAAGTCCCGGGTGTGGGCGAAGACTCGGTCCTTCAGGAGAGCATAGGCTTGCTCCTCTCAAGCGCCCACAAGCTGAGGTAGGGGGTGTCGTCGACGACCTCCTCCGCTGCTTGTGGCTTGGCTTACTCTTCACACTCTTCTTCATAATCCATCGTTGATGGGCTTGGTGTCGGCTCGGTGGGGACGGATGAACTTGCGCTTGCCCGTGAACGGGAGTGTGTCACCCTCCGGAGAGCGTTCACTGCCCAACTCATGCTAGCACAACAACAGGACAACAAGAGCAACTCGGTGATTGATTAGTGAAATCGAATGAAATTCTTACCGAGCTTGCTCCACCAATAGCAATACTTTCAGCAACACAATAGAGAGAACACTTGATGATCCAAACTTGAGCAAGAAATCCAAGAAAACCAAGAGAGCAAGGAGTAGAGAGGGGAGTGTGAGTGAAATGAGTTGAATGGGTGAAGAACACCCCCTCTCCCCCTGCTATTTATAGGCAAATGAGCCGGGCATCTAGACATGGCCGTTGAGCAACGGCTTGGAGCCGTTGGAGCAAGGTGGGGCCCAGCAGCCGTTGGGCTGCTTCGGCCGGGGAGACTGTGGCCTTCATCGCGCACGTCGAGCGTGGATTCGGAGTCCCCACGGGCGACTTCTTCCGCGGGCTCCTCCACTACTACCGGATCGACCTGGTACATCTCGTCCCGAATGCCATCACCACCGTATCCTCCTTCGTGCACCTCTGCGAGGCATACTTGGGGATACCACCACACTTCGGCCCGTGGCGGTACTTCTTCGAGTTGAAGAAGACGGGGAAATCCGAGGTCGTATGGTGCATCAGCTTCATGCTTCACCGCCACATGAAGCCGGTGTACATCGAGATGGTGTTGCCGAACAACACCCAAGGCTAGAGGCGAGGGTGGTTCTACATCAACAACCCGAAGCCAGTGCTAGAGACAAGGTCGGGGTTCACGCCAGTCCTGATGCCGGAGTAGAACAACAAGCTGACGTCACGGGAGACTGACGCCATCAAGCTGTTGCTGGAAGACCTGGTGTAGTTGAAGGCGAGAGGACTGACGGGCGGCGCTGTGGCCATCAGCTTCAGCTGGAGGCTTTTGCAACCGATCCAAGATCGGGTGCACCCGACCTACGAGTATTGGGGCCAAGCTGGCCCCACCCAGGTGGCGCAGCGCAAGGTCTCCAAGGAGGAGATGGTGGCCCGGGTGAAGGAACTGTTCGCCGGGCAGATCCGCAACCGTATGTGCCCCAAGGCACTATGCCTGAAGCGCCCCACCGAAGCTGTAAGTCATCTGTTGCCAAATCGACCTTAATTACTTGCTCGTGTGGATATTTGTTGGTTTGTGACTAAGGTCGTCTGATGCAGGGCCGTGAAGGCGTGTACTGGTGCCCAGCTCTCCTCCCTGACGAGGGTGAGTGAAGCTTCAAGGTCCGAGCTGCGGAGGACATCCAGGCGCCTCCCCAGCAGTACATTGATGACTACCTCTCTGACTCATCGGTGGGATGTAGTGACGACGAAGATCCCGCCACAGGGACTTCTGCACCAACGACCCGGCGCTCGCGGCAGGTTGCCGGCAAAATGTCAGCGTCCAAGGCCGCCAAAGTGGTCACCACCACCCAAATGACAGAGAAGAAGAAGAAGAGGAAGAGGAAGGATGCCACCATGCCGTCGGAGTCGGCAACCGCTAGCGCCGAGGTCGGGACGGACATTGGTGATGATGATGACGCAAGGTTGCATGGCAATGATGCGAGGTCGGGCAATACGCCGACCGAGCAGGTGATGGAGACGCCCCTTGGGGTTGTGGTGGAAGAACGCCCAAAGCCGAGTGCTGAAGGGGCGAGCGACCAAGGGCCGCGAAAGAAACAGAGGAAGGCTCCGCCAAGGCCAATAAAGCCTGGGTTGAAGCTTGGTGGCGGGTGAGTCATCAAACTTTACCCTATTGTGGTCGACCTTCCATGCTTTGTATACGTCATTGTTGACAAACTCTACTTTTTAACAGGGGACCCCTGCTACATCAGAGAGTGACAAGAATGCCTCAGACCAAGAGGCCTTTGGGCACAAGGGAGGGAAGGCACCGGTGGAGCAATCATCGGCGATGTCGGCCGGAGACGTCACAAGCCAGGCCCCTGGGGCCATAGGGACGACAACGTCGGCAGCGACCAAGGTCGCCTCCGATAATTTGGAGCAGGGCAAAGGTCTTCAACAGAGGCCGCCCACATCAGACCCGCCACCGACGTAGGAGGCGAAGGCTGGAGGAGGGAGCGGACTCGGCGAGGAGGACGACAGGTGCCTCTATGCTGGTACTCCATGGGAGGACGACATCCTTGCTGACCGCCGAGACATTGATGAGTTCAAGGCAGCACAGCAAACGATTGGGAGGGTACTTGTAGTAAGTTCCGCTTTTCCCCAAAAGCTAGTCCTTCAATTTGTTCTAATGACTTGTGGAGTTTAACATACTTTTGATGCAGTCGCTCACTGGTCGAGCACAAGACAGGGCGGACCTATTGTAGGAGGGTGCCAAGATGCACAAGGTCATCGTGGCGCAAGGGGTCGTACTGCAGGACAAGATCGAAGCTATGGTGGAGATCAAGCGCCTTAAGGACGACATGGCCCTGAAGGATAGGGTGATGGCCGCTCTAAAGAAGGAGCTCGAAACTGCCAAGGAGAACGCGAAAGACTTTGAGGATGACTTCAAGATCCTCGCGAAAGGTATGTCTGAGTTTTACCCCAACCTTGATTTCTGAAGGTTGTGGTGCAAGCCGACCTTGATTCGATGTTAATTCCAGAGGCCAAGAAGAAGGAGGCCACCTTGAAGAAGGAACTCCAGCAGTCGAAGGACCAAGTCAAGACCCTCAAGGAGAAGACCAAGGTGGCTCAGGACAGTGAATATTACTTTTCCCGGAAGGCTGCATATGAGTGTGGTGTACGCCGGGACCTGGAGATCGATCTCTCCCGGGCCATGCAGACTCTCATTAACCATCAAGAAATGACTGCAGATCTTAAGAAGGAGCTGGACGACCTCAAGGAGGTAGCTGAGTACTTGATGGACATCTATATCCCTCAGGTAGATGGGGAGCCCAAGGAGCTTGTTGCTCGCCTGGATGAAGCAGAAGGTCAGAAGAAGACCTTACTGCTAGACACTGGCAAGCTCACCGCGGTTGCAGCACTGGCCACGGTGAAGTTCCACGAGCCAGCATTCGACCTGCGGAAGGTCGCGGAAGAAATCAACCTGGCAACGCTGGTGGGCTCTGAAGACGTCAATGTCGCCGCGGAGGAGATCGTCAAGAAGGTCGAACTCTGAAATTGTATCTCAGGGTGTATCAGACTGTTAATGTAAATAGGTCGTGGACCCTTTTGACAATGTAGATAAACTTGCATGAATGAAAAGGTCATTTTTAATTAAGGAGCGTGATCCCTTGTTCAGCAAAAATTCTCGTTATGAGATCTCAAAAGTAATGAGGTTGCAAGACCTATCCCCTCCGCTAACCCAACTCGGTGGAGGAACGGCTTACCGACTGCACGGCTCAGCGTGGAAGCTTAAGTGCAACCGGCGTGCGAAGGGGGGCCTTGGACCCAAGGCCTTGTAACCACACATCTTAAGAAACACACATAAAAAGCATGAGAGCTGTGGCAAGAGAAAACGTTTTTGCAATAAGGTAAAACCCCTCAGGTCATACGACCCTTAGATTGGCAAAGCCAAGCCCCCGAGCGTGTCGGGCCTGGCTTTAGACCAAGCCCCCGAGCGCATCGGGTCCCGCTAAAGACCAAGCCCCCGAGCGTGTTGAGGGGAGGGATGAACAAAAAGTAAAGAGAGACCCAAAAAGTAGGTCGACAGGAAGACTGTCGAAGGGGAATCTTATATTTATTGACTATGAATTACAAAAGGATAGAGTACATAGGTTTTTATTCTGATACAAGGCTCTTAAGGATAGAAGCGACGTAAATGCTCGATGTTACAGGGGTTCGGGACGCCCTGGCCATCGCCCCACTGGAGGCGATAGGTTGCCGGTCCAATGACCTCCTTGACTATGAAGAGGCCTTCCCAAGGTGCCGAGACTGGTTTAGGACTCTGGAGAGTAAAACCCTACGTCCAGTTGTGGTGGTGGATTATACGAGAGAGATGAAGGTGTCCCCTCGAATGGAGCCCTAGGCCGCCTTAAATGGGGGACAGGCTATGGTTTCCATTCAAGGCCGGTGGACCCACATCTGGGTCGGTTACAATTTGGGAAGCTATCTTTCCGGATTACAAGGAGTATCCCGTGATACTCGGACCTACAGGTGGCGGCGCGCCGCGTCCTAGAGCCTTGACTTGCACGCCAAGTACTATTGATCTTCCGGGATCTTGATAAGGTCGCCCAGAGTTGTCGGATTTGTGGATAAGGTCGCTGGGCCCACTTGCAGGTCGGCGGGGCTTCTGGCAGGTCAGGTCCACTTGTCAGGGACCTCTGGGACACTGGCCGGTAGGGACCCAGGGGTACCCATGTCTCTCACCCAAGGATGAGCGGCATTCCTCCCTCGTCATGCATATTAAGGACCACGAAATCCGCGAAGACATAAGAGTTCTTGACCTTGACCAATAAACTCTCAACGATTCCTTCTGGATATCGTATCGTTGAATCGGCGAGTTGGATAGTTTGTGCTATTGGAGAGAGAGCTGGATATCCCAGTTGCTCGAACATGATCTTGGACATGAGATTGACACTTGCACCAAGGTCACAAAGGTCATGCTTGATCGTCTTGTAATAGATGGTGCATGTGATAGCCGGATAGCCAGGATCTCTTCTGTGCACAACTGCTGATTCCTCCCATTGATCTAGAACTTGTTGTATGGGCTTTCCTGCATAGTTAGGAGCATACGTCTTCCTAGGTGGCTTACCCCACCTAGTCGACACTACACTAACATTTTCATAAGAGGACACGAGTTGCCCCGGGATCCTCCCGTTATCAGCAGACGGAACCAAAGCAGCTAACTGAGTTTCTCACATTTTGTTAAAACTCAGCTGACTCTTCTGTGCAGAAGAAAAACTTTCAAGCTTAACGTTGAGACTTTCCAAGGTTTTATCAAGGGCAGCTAGCTTTTGTTAACACCTTCATTGATCTTAGCCTGCCCGAAGACAAGATCTCTCAAGGAGGGTTGGTTAGAGTTGTACGAGTTACCTTGGTTACCTCCTTGATAATAAGGACATTATTGGTTCCACGTTTGGCCTCCTTGTTGAGGTGGACGATAACTGTTGTTATTGCCGTTCATGTACATCACCTCCTCCTGAGTTTCAGGACAGTAGTTTCCCGAATGCCCAGTGTTGCCATAGACCTCACAAGTCATAAGAGAATCCATAGGCAGAGTAGTGGTGGCCATGGCAGCCTTCTCGCTAGTGTAATCATCCAGTCTCTTCATAAGAAGGTACAGCTTGGTAGTAATCATATCTGCTTCCTTGACAGTATGAGTACCACTCGGACGTGGTTGGAGTCTTTCATCACTCCACTCTTGGTTGGACACCATCTTCCCAATGAGTAATTTAGCATTATCAACAGTGAGTGAGAAGAATGCTCCCTGAGCAGCAGCATTAATATGGCCTCGGGCTATCGGAGTCAGCCCATTATAAAAGCTTTGAAGAATAAGCCAATCCTCCATCCCATGGTGAGGACAGGCCAGGACATACTCCTGAAGCCTTTCCCAAGCCTTTGGAATAGATTCACTTGATGTTTGCTGAAAACCAGAAATCCTTCCATGAAGAGCATTGGTTTTACCCAATGGGGAGAACTTCTTGAGGAATGCCTCTGAACACTTATCCCAAGTATTAATGGCATCACGATTCGTGTAGAATCATTGCTTGGCTTTCCCCAGGAGAGAAAATGGAAACAGTCAGAGACGAACAACATCTATATTTGCACCCCTGATGATGAAAGTGCTACATAGCTCTAGGAATTGTTGCAGATGGGCATTGGTATCCTCATTTGGCTTGCCACATAATGGGCTAGCCTGTACCATAGTGATTAGACCCGTCTTGATCTCAAAATTTTCAGTCCACATTGCCACCTCAGGGCCTTGCAGCACCTCGTCAGCAGAAGGAGCTGAGTACTCACGAAGCATCTTCTGGGCCATGGTGTTTGACGTGGATGGTACAAAGGAAGTTGGTTCGCCTTCCGGACGAGTACGATGAGGTGAGTCGAAATGAATTCAAGCTTCCCTCACTACTGACTCGGGATCTTTAGTGAAATTCTCCGGTAAGTCGAAACTAATCATACACTACCTGTCTTCAACATCCAAAGATAAAAGAAGACAATCAAGGTTAACCTTCATTGAGAGTTGTCCTAACCTACTCATGATATATAAATAGATGCAAAGCATAGTCATGATAATCCTGTGCCTTCCCCGGCAACGGCGCCAGAAATGCTTGTTGTTATTTCTTAGCGTCGATCACTTAACAACAGATTTGGAATCCATCCTTAGTGTCAGCGCTAGAAATGCTTGTTGGCATTCCTTAACGTCACTACTAATGACGCTGAGTTAGCGTGAACATCAAGACTTGCCAAAGGTAAATCTAAACGATCATGAACGAATCTGCAAGCACACAGATAAACCATTGTAGCATTTCCCCAAAGATGGAGAATATTACAAGGGTATCGTATCTGTGGAAGGCAATGGCGGATATCATAGACTTATACTTTTGCACTGAATGTAAACCAAAAGATAGATATAGAAAACAACAACTCAAAGGCAGGGGTAAGATAAAGGTATGGTAGGGTAGTGTGACACACACTCAGATCTACCTCTACTCTAGTACAGTACGGCTTAGGGGGAACATACGAGTTAGCTCTAGGTTCTAATGTACTAAACATACAAAGCTAGAAGATACAAGAGATAGGCATGAAACATTACATGAGAGGGTAAGGTTCAGCACCCAGGTACAAACGGGGAGATAGCCCGCGATGACTAGCACTCTGCGAAACTATACTTTAGACTCCTACTACCCTAGCGCGGAGGGTTCCAAAGGGTCCAACAGCTGTCACCACTGCGGCCTACCTCAATCGTTACGGAGGCATGCTCATAACTAATGTAGCCACACAACGCAGACACCATGCCTGCGTTGCTGCTAGACTTCACCCGGCCCGGGCTATTGTGACCCAGGGTGAGAGCCAACAGAAGACTGGTCAACTTAGACCGAGTACCATAGCTTGAACACAAACCTCATGCAACACTATCATGCCATCTAACAAGATCAACAAAGGCTAGACACACGAACAGATACGAACTCTCTTATGTCTAGTCAACAAGATCAAAGGGTCGTGTTCGTGAAGAACACGAGCCTCTAACTTATCAACAAACACATAAGGAATGAGTAAATCATCCTTCAAGTGGATCAAAAGGTAGTGTTCACGAAGAACACAAGCCTCTAAATGATGAACAAGAGATGAACTCAAGAACATATCAATCATATGATCTACCATGACTTTATATGAAATAGCTGAATAACTGAAGTAGATCAAAGTCATACAAAGAAATAAAGATAAAAGAGAACTCATACGTAGACTCCAAAGTAGACTTGGAACCTGAATAAGAGCTACTCTAGCCTACCCTCTAGCCTTAGAGACTAAACATGAGAGGAGAATGAGAGAGTGGTGTGTGAGAAATGGGAGCCCCTCCCCTTCTAATTATAGGCAAGGAGGAGGCTTGCTTCGGGCACCAAATGGCCTCAAAACACCCGGGAGTAAAGCATTGGACCAATGAGCAGCTGCCACGTGGAGGGATGAGATGGAGTGGCACTAAGGCGGTTCGGCCGATCCAAGGATCGGCCGGCCCCCTAGGCCCCCCACTTGGGCTGTCCTTCCTCTGGGTTGCTGCCCTGTGCGCCCTCTGATCCTTCTCCGGTGCATGGCTTGTTTTGGTATCCGAGGTGGGCCCCCTGATCCATACGAAGTCCATGTGTCGCTCTCTGATTCATCAGTGAGTGCCTCCCATGGATCAGTGACGTGGATTGCCACGTGTTTCCTTGGTGGCAGCCAATTCCTCAACTGAGTTGGCATGGTTCTTCCATAGAAGGTGGGTTTCCATCTCTTTTAATGCTTATTTTACCTACATACAAATAATCTTCAAGGACAAGTGGAACTACATTATTCAAACCAAAATGCAAGTAAATAATGCATTTGCCTCCATTTATGTGAGAATATTGATGGCTGACAATAGCACTTAACAGCCGTCAACACTTACCTAGTTGAACTACTCTCATTTGTTTGTGTTATCTCAGGAGGACTGGTGCTGATTCGAGTCCGGTGAGATATTTGTGTCTATCCAGTATACTTACTCTACTTTCTTTTCTATTTTAGATTTTGAATTGCTTATATTGTTAATCTTTAATGCCAAATAATGTAAAATCAACTTCAATTTCACCCATCTTTCTATATCGCAACTCTACTACTGGTTTGATGCTTCAACATTAAATTTCTGTTATCTGATTTTTTTTGGTGAAATTTGCATCTCCGAGCTCATTATTGCTGCTATCTTTCTGCCCAGCTGCGTCTTGCTTGCTTAAAAATGTTGTGATAACCAAGAACTTTTTGTACCATATAGATGCAAGGTTTCATTGGCATTGCATGTGGGAACCAAGAACTATGGTTATTTCTCATCAGTAAGTTAATTATCTTCCTCAGAAACCACCGTCACCTTATGCATGAGTTATTTAAGCTCCTGAATAATAACCCAAGCTCCTCCAGTCTACTTGATTAGAGGGGCTGAGGTATGGTCGTAACCAGGAGACTCAGATTCGATTCCTCATTGGAGCAAATTATGAAGCTGGTTTTAAAAAATCCCCTCGTCTGTGAAACCGGGATTCGGGAGTTTTTTAGACCCGGAGAAGGTTCCTTCTTAATGAAAACCTGTGGGGCAGTCTTACCCCACCGGGCCTAGAAAAGCTCTTGAATAATACGATTAAGACTTCTAGGAAGGAGAGCTACCAGTTTAAAACTACTGAAGAATAACTACTGAAGAATCATGCTGCCAGGGTCCCTTTTCATGTGGCCTGCATGCCAAAGTGCTGAAGAGGACGCGTAAATGCAAAGTAAAGATTTTGAGAAAACAAATCTTCATAATTTCAACATCATTTTTTCTCAAAGAGTGGATGTTTCATCATGATTTTTCACCCATCTTTCATTTATTATGCAACTCTACTGTTGGTTTGATGCTTCAACATTAAATTTCTGTTATCTGAATTTTTTTTGTGAAATATGCATCTCCAAGCTTTTATTTGATTCATTATTGCTGCTATCTTTTCTGCCCAGATGGGTCTTGCTTGCTTAAAAATGTTGCGATAACTAAGAACTTTTTGTACCATACAGATGCAAGGTTTCATAGGCATTGCATGTGCAACCAAGAACTATGGTTATTTCTCATCAGTAAGTGAAATTAGCTTCCTTTTTTTCTCAAACACACAGGAGAGTTGTGTATCTTTATATTAAGAGAGAGAAAATGGTCCAATTACAATAAAACCATTCCACACCTTAATGAGGAATGATTTGGTCTAGAAAAGACTATTACACCAATACTTTCTTTTAGGACCAGACCACACACACACCCTTAACAACTAAACCAGCACAACCTGCCTCTCAAGGGTCAAGGTAGCAAGTCTCTTAGCCCCTGAGAGTTGCCAAAGGTGTGATTCCTCCTTAAAGGCGTGCAAGGCAACCTGTAGGTTAGGAGAAGCTCCCTCAAAAACTGAGGACCAGGTGTGTCCGAGGACCAGTGGAGGGTCGCTCCTTAGTGATGAGTGATTGACAACATTGTGTGGACTGATGCTTGGCTAAGTGTGTAGGTACAGGTTGCGGCTTGACTCGTGTCGGTGCAGGTGAAGAACAAGCGCAAAAGGCCTTAGCTGTGGCGGCCTCCGGGTGATGGAGAGGCAAGTAGGCTTGGTTCGATGGACCCGGTGGCCGATGGGGTCGAGTGCGAGCCGTGCGGTGCAAGACTGGAGGGCTGAAGTCGTGAACATGGGCCGGTGCAAGGTAGTGGATCAAGCTCGAAGCTTGCACGCGGGGTTTGTTGGTTTGCCTACAAAACCATCGGTGGACGGTTTCTTGGTTTGGGCCTCAAAACCAAGTCTGGAGGCCCGATGCGATGGAGATGGTGATCCGGAAGTGTCGGGAAGTTTCGAGGCGGGGAGCACGTGGCGTGATCGCGGGGTTTGCGTCGATGCGAAGCAAAGACGCGGTGGAAGCGTGTCTGCTCGATGAAGACTTGACCAAAATGCCCTTGAGGGGTTGTATCTTCTATTTGAGTTGTAGGGGTAGCGTGGTCATTTACCTCCTCCGGTGGACTTCGTATAAACAGCGGAGAGGTGGATGGCATCTCTCTCTCTTGGACTCTAGGGTTTCCTCCTCCGGTAGATTGCTTGGGACTGCTTCTTTTCCTCTGTATTCCTTAGGCTAGATTCTTGTATAGACTCTGACCTCTGGATGTATGGAAGCATTCGACATTGCATTGATCTCCTAGTCCTCTGTGATTTTCGTGTCATTTTTGAGGCTATTTTTGGGGAGTTTCGTTCTTCGCTCGATTCGGGGATTTAAGGGCATTTTCCTTCAGATTTCTTTGAGGGGATCATGGGTGGATGCCTTGCGCATCTTTGTGTGTGATCTTGACCCCTCAAACACTGAGAAAAGCCTTTGATTCGTGAGTTTTTTGCCGGAGCCTGAGTTCTTGGTGGTGGTACGTGTGATCCGTGATTCCCGGTGTTTTAGGGGGTTAGAGGTCGAGATTTTTGGGGCATAGCTTCCTTGTGTGACGCTTCTCATCTCCCCAAAATCTTGTCTCAAGAGGTCTAGCCATTTGGGAGATCTGGTGATGGATTGGTAGGGGTTGACCCAGTGGTCGCGCGTTTCTGCTTCTGTTCGCAACCCGCGGACAGTCCATGAGCCTCGTGCGGACGGTTCGTGAGGCCCTGAACAGTGCAGGTGTTCTTTGTGTTCTTCGCGTGTTCTTCCGAGTTCGTGTTTTGATCTGGTGCCACAAGTGGTTTTGGTTGCACGGAGTTTACGGACGGTCCGAACTAAAGTGGCGGACGGTCTGTGAAGGTGTGGACAGTCCACACTGCTCACCCGGACAGTCCGATTTTTCGGGGTGCATCTTTGGAGGTTCTGTCTGCTTTAACGGACAGTCCGCAAGGCTCTTGCGGACAGTCCGCCTAGGCCCCACAGACAGTCCATCCGTACACCACGGACTGTCTGCGAGGTCTGTTGCAGACTTGCTTCCTTTGCTTTGATTCTTGTCCGGTGCTTCCGCTCTTTGATTCGTGGCTTGTCTCTAGGACTTGTAGGCTTGTGTGTGCCTAGTCTAGAGCTTCTTTGTTGTGTGCGAGTGATCGGAGTGGCAATCGGGGTATAGGCCGAGTTCGACCTTTGGGAAGAATTTTTATCATCTCCCATTCACTCCCCCCCCTCTCTGGTCGCCTATTCGGTCCTTCAAAAACACAATTATTCCTATGTTTCCAAAGGGTCCAAGCTCCGAGGATGCACAAGGAGTTAAAGCCTTTCCGATGCTTCTTTTGAATTTTCCTCTTAGACTTCATCCACCTGATATGGACTGACTACAGATAAGCCTGAAGAACCTATTCGTTGCCCTCCCTAGGAGGCTCTGACTACTTTTAGGGCTCTTCTTGCTTGCCTTCAACTGATACAATAGGGTCTCCTTTTATAGAGATCCATGACTTGACCCTTAAGTAAATATCCTAACCAAATCTATCTAATCTTATCTATCCTAACAACCAACTAATCCTATCCCTATTCACGGGCCTAAGCCAAAGCCAGCCCATCCAACTGGCCATAACACTTCACCACCCCTCGAAGACAGCTCGTCCTCGAGCAGGGATGGCACCATTACTGAAATCTTGAAACTCCAGTTGATGGCGATAGTGACGACTCATGCAGTGGAAGATGACTTGACAAGCTAGTATTGTAGAAGCTAAATAAGCATGGATCAACACAGTTGCAGATGCACACAATAGGTGCTCCATCATTGCTGAAGAAGTGGCCCAACCCAGGTCAGCCCAGGGCAGCAAGATTATGCAAGTCCACCATATTTGAAGAGGATCAATGCCCCAGGCGGACAAAACTGAAGATAGCCAGCCTTGAGTCAACCCCATGGAGAGAACTGTGTGAAGCGAGTTGCAGAACCAACCATGGCCAACCACAACCGAAGAAGGGTTGGAACCCAGTATCGAACTCCCAGGACATGGACTGGAGTGGGCCGAGTGGCCGGGGTGGCGGCCATGGAAGCTGACGATGAGGCCCCATGGAGGCGTGCAGGGACAATGCAAGGCCTCGAGATAGGGCCGTGCATGGCTGCTACGAGCACCGGTGCGAGCACAAAGGGGACCACTCGAGTCTCGGCAGATGCCGGCGGCACCAAAGACAAGTCGACGCGCGAGACGCATTGGCACAGCGCGTGCAGATGTGATAAAGTTGTTATGCAGCCGGGCCGACGACCGCGTTGAATCATGGGAGACCCGTGACATGAGGATGTACATGACCAAGCTGATAGGAGGAGAACCAGAGCCACTTGTGGAATGGCGACAGAAGAATCCTGGCTCGGAGACGAGGCCGTGGTTGACGCGGAATATGCCAAAGTCAGGGCCGCTCGTGGCGACTGCACGGAGGCAGAGCAAGTGGCAAAGATGCTGCCGAATGCACAGTTGGCGATGATGCTGGTGACGATGACGATGCCGGCGAGGGTCGTAGGCGAGGATGCGACGGGGGCTTCAATCATTCGCACACACAGCGGGAGAGGCCTCAAGCGGTGTGCCCAGGGGTCTCGATGGTGAAGTCGTGTGTAGCCACACGGAAAGCAGGGACGCCAAATCGCCCCGACCCTGACGCCAGCAGAAACAAAGTATCGATGGTATCCAGTGGTGGCGGCGCATGTGTGGTACCCGTCGGGGACAGGCCTGCGCGCGGGAACGGAGATGGCGGCAGCGCGGAGATTGGAGACGATGCGCGGCCGGCCGTCGCAGAAGATGAGATCACGTGTCGCCTGGCATGGGCCGTGACGTAGTGGGCCTAAGGGGGTTGTTGGGCCGCCGTGGATGGTTGCGGATTGGGCCATACCAGAATGGACCCAATTCACGACGGACAAACAGCCGGCCTGCCCGTGGCAGCCTGGCCAGCCCCTACGGTCGTGCCGCCAGGGGTTCTGTTGCCACCGGTGCGAGGTCCGCTCACGCCGACGAGTTAAGCCTGTTGACACCGTTTTTTGACACATATCGTTGAATAGCCGAAGAGACATTGGGAAGACCTTAAAACCGATAAAGAAAGGAGCGACCAGCTGATCTGGGATCAGCCGATTGATGGAGAAGAAACATGGCAAAAGAAGAATACGCCAAAAGGAAGGAAGGCGGAGGCGGGTCAACAATCAAGTTGACATCGGGTCAAAATCAGTTTAGAGAGTCCGATTCCTATAGGAATCGTTAAGTTTTTGGTAGTTTTATTTCCTTAGATTCAAGTAAACGTTGTCATCATCGACTAGGAGTCGAGTTGTCTGCGGGACATAAATAGCGACCCTGCATGGTCAAAAAAGTTTGTACACACCAATATCAACAAAACCTTTACTTATTCAAGTCGGCGACTTCGCCACCCCTTTTTTACTTCTTCTTATTTTCTTGTTTCTTCAAACGCCATCCTTCTAGCTCGTCGGGCTGCATCGATCAACCTCCGGCAAGCTTGTAAGTACCGTTTTATCGAATAACAACTCGTCTAAGTTTTATTCACAACTTATCGATATTAGCTAGGTTTGCAAGTCTTTTCTTATTTATTTAGCTTTTATCACCAATTTATCCAGCTCGTGATCATATCGTAGTGGCTAAATCTCGCTCCTGCATCGTTCCACTGCGATATAGCCGATTCAGATTGGTTTCGAGTGTTTTCTCGTAGCGCTTAGTTTGCTCGGCTTTTGCTTGCGCTTTGCCTACGTCATCAAATCAGCTCATCTAGCCGTTTTTGTTTTACTTGCACTTCGGCTACTCCAGCTAGCTGATTTGTTCTACAGTTGTATCGGCCGATCAGGCTGTTACTTGTTGAAGACCCACATCGGTTCTCTAGCCGATCTAACCCGCATCTAAAATTTCCTTTCTTTTTGTGCCGATCAACAGGTCAGGTCGGCTGGCAAGCCTTGTTACATCCCGGGGATCCGTTACGTGTTGTCGTGAAAGACTTTATTCCGTTTTTTGCGTCAACACATCTTGGAACGCTCGGTGGGACACGAAGAATCAGTCGACAATGTCAGGACCAAAAATTCCTAAAGAATCTGATGTAGACAAGTCCCAAGCTATCACATTAGATCAATTACGTGAAGAAGACAAAGCTGAGTTCGATGAGCACATGGCAGAATATGGTCAGCTATTGATGGGTAGTTTCGGCTTAACCAAGCAAGGAGCTATCAAGAAAGCTCCTCTTCCAAGACCTCATGAGTTGATAGTACAAGTCGACCCGGGGAAGCTGCAAGACATGATGACAAAGTCCATGCACTAATCTTTTATTGATCGGTCTTCTGTTTTCAATAGCACAGTGCAAAATTCTGTAAAAGAAGTGCTCAGAGATGAACTCACAATTGGATACAAAGGACCAGTATATTATCAACCTGGTACAACAATTCCAACCGTTGTTGCCATGAGATTTAGTGATGAAAAATCGGCTTTTCAGCCGGGACAGTCTACTTCAGATGGTGCTTCTCATACAACACTAATTCTATCAGCAACCACGACTGTAATTGTTTATCCTTTAGGTTCTCCGAGCAATGCACCTGTTATCCCTGGTGTACCAATATCTTCTTCAGAAAAGGACACAAATGGGAAAGGTGTTGCAACGGAGACAAATCAAAAAGTAGAAGAAACTCCTACTGGTCCATATGCAGCAAAGTTTGGAGATTTAGTTGGAACTGCAGTGCAGCTTGACAAAGGAATCACATTTGCTTTCATTGAGCCAAAGACTCTCAAAGCGCAGCATTATGATATTCAGCCGTTACATATGCACATGGTCAAGCCTATTCAATCGGCTCAAGAGAATTCTAGCATGCAGAAACTCCAACACAAGTAACTGCCAGTGGGGCTGCGGCTGGTCAACCTATCAAAAGTCATCTATTGACACCAGAGTGGATAAGCCCAGCTGATCAAGCTTATGCAGCTAGAACTTATGCTGCGAATTTACAAGAGCAATACAACAATGCCATGTATCAGGCAGCATTGTGGGATCAAATGGCTCAACCTGGGAATTCACCATATCAGGTGCTAGAGCAGCACATGCAAGGTACTCCAAACAGGCAATATATGCAGCAAGGAGCTCAGCATAGGATACCTTATTTAGGTGGGATTCCTCAATATACGGCTCTGCAAACACCTTTGGCTTCACAGCCAATCATGCAGGAGCAGCCAGGAACAATTGGAATGATACAAAATCGGCCAAATCCTTCGGCAGGAAACCAGTCGATAGATCAAAATAAGAAATTTATGGCTGAGATTACAGATTTGATACAAAAGCGGTTTGGGTTGAAGCCAAAGCAGCAAACCAACATGTATCGGAAATCGTACCCTGCTTATTCGATCAGATTCCATTCTCTCAGAGATATAAAGTGCCCGATTTCACCAAGTTTACTGGTCAAGATGATACCTCCACTATCGAGCATATCAGCTGATTCATTATTCAGTGTGGGGATGCAGGGTCAAATGAGGCATTAAGGGTTCGGTTGTTCTCATCCTCTCTGTCAGGACCAGCCTTTGCTTGGTTTACATCACTACCAACTAATTCTATTCAAAGTTGGGAAGATCTTGAGAAAAAATTCCATGGTTATTTCTTCTATAGAATACATGAAATGAAGATTACTGACCTGACTAGTCTAAGACATAGGAATGATGAGTCGGTAGTAAATTTTGTTCAAAGATTCAGAGAGACAAGGAACAAGTGCTTCAGCCTATCCTTAACTGATAAACAACTAGCAGAATTGGCTTTTCAAAGACACTTGCCTTCAATCAAAGAGAAGTATGCTTCGCAAGAGTTTGAGAGCATAAGCCAGTTGGTGCACCTATTGAGCCATGAAAGTTCTTCTCAGCCTTATGAACCTCGAAGGAGTTATCAGAAGAAGATCTCTTATGTGGAGAATTTTGATTCAGAAGAAAAGGCTGAGGTCAATCTAGCTGAATGGGTGTCAAACAGGAAGTCGATTGCTTGTCCCTTCGGCAAGAAAGAACCTGAGAAATTCGGTTTCAATATAACTGAAGCCGATAAGATATTTGATCTCCTTCTTCAGCAGGGTCAGATTAAACTCTCTCAGAATCACTCTATCCCAAGTGCTGAAGAGCTTAAGAAGATCAAGTACTGCAAATGGCATAATGCCACGTCCCACAATGCTGACGAATGCAAGGTGTTTTGTCAATAGATTCAAAACGCAATAGATCAAGGGAAGCTTAAATTTGAGACACCTTCCAAGTCAGGAAAGCCAATGAAGGTTCATCAACATCCTTTCCCTACTAATGTAGTAGAATCAACTTCACAAACGAAGGTGTTGACATCTGAATCGGCTCAGAATAAAAAGGTCATCGATCCCAAGGCTCAGATAACAACAGAAGAAGCGAAAGGTAAAGGGCTGCTTGAGGAGGATAATCCAAAAGCACTAAGCAAAGTTACTCAATCTCGGTTTCTTCTAAATAAATATCAACGCCATCAACAAAGGATCAGAGAAGGAGAAGCATGGGCAAGGCGAAATTCAAATCACTAGAGGTGCCCGTTCTTCAGATATTGTTGGGAAGAAGGGATTAAGCTTCCAACAATGGATAATTGTCCAGAGTGCAATGGTTTTTATTCTGAAGGACAATCTTCCAAAAGGGCCTGCTTCGACGACAGAGGAAACAGGCCAGCAATGCACAGCAGCCGAGAATTTCATGACCAACGGATCCCAGTGCATGATCGGCTGGGGGCAGGATCAGCATGTATGATCGGCTAGGAGGCAAAATCAGAGAGAATCGGACAAACTCTGATTGGCTAGAAGAGATGGCTAATAGCAGGGTCCCTGATGAAGATGTATTGGCAAGGAATCCAGAAAGGTGTAACGCTACATACGAGGACAGAAGCCAACACGCAATTCATCAACCTAAATGGTGCCCAGAAGGTTTAACCAAGTCTCAGAATAGGAGGATCCAACGCTTGCGACAATTGGAATAGCAAGAAGAGATTGAGAAACAAGTACTTGACAAGAAGAATGTCCGATCCCAAATCTGGCGACCTAAACCCAAACTTGATAACAAAGGAGGAGGTCAACCAGTAGCATATATTAACATGGTCTTCATGCTACCCAAGGAGTTCGTGGCTCTTGAAGACAACTCAGATGAAGAAAGTTCAGATGAGGAGTTAGGATCGGCTCAGTTAACCTTGGGTCCAATGCTGGCCAGTTCTAAGAAACCAGATGAAGAAAAGCGTCAACATATGAAAGCTTTGTTTCTCAAGGGACTTGTCAATGGGAAGCCAGTCACAAGGCTCCTGGTAGATGGTGGTGCATCGGTCAATCTCATGCCATACTCAATGCTTCGAAGATTTGGGAAAAGTGAGCAAGACTTAACCAAGACCGACATCATGCTACTTGATTTCAAAGGAAACTTATCATCCGCAATGGGTGCTATATGTGTGGATCTGACAATCGGCAGCAAGACCCTTCCAACTACCTTTTTTGTTATCAAGGGGAAGCGATCATACAATTTACTACTTAGAAGAGATTGGATTCACGCCAACTGTTGGATTCTGTCTACCATGCATCAATGCGTGATCCAATGGATTGGAGACTCAGTGGAAGTAGTCAACACCGATTCTTCCTTCCATATTGCAGCAACCGATACACACTGCAATTTTGATAAAGTAATCTGCATATCAGGGAAAGTATGGGAGACAGATTTCCTCAAGATGTCTGACTTCGAGCTTCAGCCGATCCAGACGATCGGTTCTCAAATATAAGAAGAATAAAAAGCTGCATCGCCCGGTTGAGAGAATTGGACTTCAACAAGACTAGGTCGATGCTCGTCAAGATCAAGACAAGGTTGGAAAAGTGGATTGAATACTTAGCCGATTACTACTTCTGGCTATTTAGCCGATTAAGGTTTCAGATGATAGCCGATACTAAGTTATCACCTTTAGTAGAAAAAATTTGTAAAAATCAAAAAGTATTCAAACGCTTATAGCCGATGTATGATTCGGATAATGGCCGATATAACAACCGCCCTTAGAACAAAATATAAGCATATATATATTTCTTTCTCTCGTATTTCAGTACATCGTGTTTACATCTTCATGGAAGATAATTATCCTATCTCTCGTATGATGAGGATATTAAATCGATAAACACCAGAGAGAGATGGGGTGCCGCGAAGAGGAAACGGAAGACTAAGATCTTCGCCAGATTCTGTAATCTTCCGCCGAGAGCTCCACGAGTTGAGGACCAAGGTGGTCGTCCCCTCGGTGCGCTCTTCCTCTGATACAGGTGTTGGTGGTCAAATATGACACCCCTAAGGAACTTGTTACACTTTGGTTTCGGCTTTGATTTGGAACTAACTCGCCACTAGGCATACTAATGATGTAACAAGTTCGACATGAGCTTGTGTTTTTGGAGTTGTATGTTTACGCAGGAAATAACAAGCTTAATGGATAAGTTTGCATCAAGTTCGAAAGTTGTTAAGCAAGAGGATCAAGGAGCTCGTTCGTGTGCGAATACAAGATGAACTTACTTCCAAAGGTGGCAAGGACCAAGATGCAACACAAGATATCCCCGAGGACCAAGACGAGAAGACCGGAGTTCATACGACAAGACCCCCTATCTATTCATAAGTATAAAGACACCAAAAGGCCATACATCCTAAAGGGCAAAAGGGCAAAATTGCAAGAGAAGCTCGCTCACGAAAGACGGAGCCGAACCGGGCCAAAATGGGCCTGGGCCGGCCGGCCCATGCCGACCGGCCTAGGGCATTTTCGTGGCGGTTCGCCCCCCTTTCTTGTGCGCGATGTTGATTGAACCCTAAATCTATGCCTCTGCCGCCATTCTCCAGAAAGACTGATAAAAGCCCCCGAGGTCGACCGCATCAAGGCATTCAACTTTCAGAGATTCAACCGAGGAAGAAAGCCACATAGAACAGAGAGGAGGACGCCCGGAAACCCTAGCAAGGTCCCTCCGGTGCCGCCTCAAGATCAAGAGCAAGGAGGAGATTGGATCTTCAAGGGAGAAAGCAAGGCGGAGAGCATCTTCCTCGTCGATCTTCATCTACTCCGGAGGATTCTACACCATGTCTCGTGCTACAATGTGTAACATTATGGGGTAAAATCCTTGTTTGTCCTTGGGGTTGAAGGGAGAGCTTGAGTTGTAATCACCAAACCTATGTTTTGGATCTTTTTGCTATCGTTTTCATGTTGATAGTGCTTCAATCTTAATTGTCGGCTGGCTAGCTTTGGGTACGCATAGCTCGTAGCTTCACATATCATGTTCCTTTTGTTCCTTATTTGTTTGCCGTCGTGTAGTGACAGTACGCGGGATGGAAAGCATATCGAACTTGGTTCACACCTCTTAGTTTTGCATACCTAGATCGCATCAACGTCTTGTGCTCTTGTTGTCCAACCATAGATTACCCTCGTGTAGTGGCTAGTACGCAAGAGGGAAAAGGTTGGACTTGGTGCACCTTTACCTTGATCGATTAGATCGGTTCGTTCTTGCTGGGTGGTTACATCTCTAAGTGATCCTAGACCCCTTGTGCAAGCTTTCTAAATTCTGGAACTCTCCATACCTTTACTCTTTACGTTAATCTCTTTAAACCAAGATTAGATTAGTTCTTATATATACATCATCACTTGATAAAGAGCTTTGAATCAACAAGTTTAGTGCTTAGTTGAGCGTTGCAATCCACTTGTTCCACAGATTAATAAACCTTGGGGCATACTCTAAGGGAAAAGCTACAACCGACCCGTGCGCTTGCGGATCGTAATTTGGCGCGTTATCTACCGTCAACAAGCTTTTCTAGCGCCGTTGCTGGGGAACAAGCTAGTTTGCTACGTTTAACTTGGTGTTAATTTTATTGATCACTAACACTAACTTTTCCTCTAGAAAAACCTTTGTTTTTGGTTTGTTTTCGTTGTCTAGATGGCTCTTGTCAATCACGCCATGGAGGAAGAAGAAAAAACACGAATGGAGTATGCTATCCCGCGATTGGAGGATATTAAAGTGCAAAAATCAGATTTGATACCCAAGGCTATCGAGTATAGGATCAATCCTCGAACGATCAAGATGGTAGCATCAAACCCATTTAGAGGGGCAGAGACGGACAATCCATATGGGCACATTGAGCGTTTCACGAGGCTATGCAACATGGTACACCAAGAAGGAGATCCGGCCGATTGGTACAAATGGAATCTTTTTCCATACTCACTTGCGGATGAAGCGAAAAGATGGCACTCATTTGCATCCTTCGAGGTGGAAGGAAATTGGACTCGATTGGTGAAGAAATTTTTTCAAAGATTCTTTCCGATAAGCAAAGTTCAAAACGTGAGGAGGCAAGTGATAAATTTTGCGCAAGGAAAAGAGGATGGAATAGATCAGGCTTGGAAAAGATTCAATGAATTAATCAAACAATGGCCAAAGCTTGGGTTCTCCGGTGATGTACTCTTGCATACTTTCTATTTTTCTCTAACCCCCGAATGCATGCGGTATGTTCAAATGTGTGCGGGCGGAAATATCATGGAGAAAACACTCACAGAAGCCACCAAACTACTAGAAAAAATAAGCAAGGGGGTGGCCGAGCAAAGAGATTGGGGAGAACATATTCCGGGAAGCGTTGAGCAAGAAACACGTGTGAAGGTACTTGCTGGAATTTCTAGAAAAGAAGCCCCGGAAGTGAAGGAAGAAGAAGCAAAGCAAGAAAAGATTGAAGGAGCAACCCACAATGGAGGAAGACCAATCCAAGGCAACAAAATTTGCAAGCTAGAAGAGGAAAAAGGAAGAAGTTTAGCGAAGGCAAAGCCGCTAAAGGAGTTCGAACAAATGGATTGGATCCCAATTGACTTCGAAGAAATATACAACAAGAGGAGACCATACCCGAACCAAAAAGAATCCGCGAGGGCCATAGAGTTGAACTTTCCAAAGGAGAGACACTCAGGGTATGAGCTAGACAAGGAATCGGCCGGAGAAATTATTCAAAGACTTTTCAATGAGGAAGAAGAGGTAGATCCAGATCACATTGCCGAAGTAAAGAAGATTATGGGAGTGAAGCCGGAGGCCTCGCCATATGCACACCTAGCCAAGGTGTACGCGATAGGACCAATCATGTCGAAGGTACTTCTCTACCAACACCTCACATAAGTTGCACCATTAATGGGGAGAAAATTTGCAAAGCTTTATGTGACATTGGAGCCCATGTAAGTGTCATGTCTTCCAAGATTTATTATGAGCTTTTTAGTAAGATTTTAAATCTAGCTCCAACACAAATAAAATTGATCATGGGAGATGGTAGAACAACAAGACCTTTGGGTGTGCTTAGAGATTTAGATGTTGCTATCTCGGGTAAAATTATTCCAACCGACTTTTTTGTAATTGATGCTTGCCATGCTGAGCATGATGATATAATTCTTGGTAGGCCTTTTCTTAAGTTGGTCAATGCCGTTCATGATGTCGGAAAGGGTAGAGTAACTATTGATCTAGATGGAACTAAACTCACATATAATTTTCTGCCCGCTTCTCGTATTGCTTTACCTCTACCTCTTGATAATGAAGAGGTAGAGGACCTTCATTTTGTTGATACTTTCAGGGATCCTTTCCAACGAGCAATGGAGAATGATGCTATTTATGATGATCAAGACAAGGAACTAGCGGAAGCAACCGAGGAATTAAAGGCACAAGAAGGAAGCTTGGAAGAAGAAAGCTTTGAAGATATTGGAAATTTGCAACAACAAGAACCCAAAGCACCCGATGTTGAGTTAAAGCCACTTCCCAAGGGATTAAAGTATGAATTTTTGGGAGCTGATAAGACATACCCAGTCATTGTGAGTGATGAATCGAGTCCAGAAGAGATTGACAAGTTGCTGAATTTATTGAGAAGACATAAGAAGGTGATTGGGTATGCAATAAGTGACTTGAAGGGTATTAGTCCAGCCTTTTGCACCCACCGCATACCACTTGAAGAACAATGCAAGCCTGTTGTTGAGCATCAAAGAAGGCTGAGCCATTCCATGCGCGAGGTGGTGAAGAAGGAGGTGCTCAAATTGTTGGATGCCGGAATAATATACCTCGTGCCACATAGTGAATGGGTGAGCCTGGTGCATTGTGTACAAAAGAAGGGAGGAATAACTGTTGTGAAGAATGAGAAGGAAGAATTGATACCACAACGGATCGTGACCGGGTGGAGAATGTGCATCGACTATAGGAAGTTGAACAAGGCAACAAGGAAGGATCACTTTCTGCTACCATTTATCGATGAGATGCTTGAAAGGTTAGCCGAACATTCCCACTTTTGTTTCCTTGATGGATACTCTGGGTTCATGCAAATTCCTATCCACCCGGATGATCAACACAAGACAACCTTCACATGTCCGTATGGAACTTTTTCATATAGAAGGATGCCATTTGGTTTATGTAATGCCCCAGCCACCGTTCAAAGATATATGACGGCTATATTCTAGGATTTTATTGAAGAAATTATGGAGGTATTCATGGATGACTTCTCGGTGCATGGTACGTGTTTTGAAAGTTGCTTGGAAAATTTGGAAAAAGTCCTTAAAAGGTGTGGAGAAATTGACTTGGAGCTTAATTGGGAGAAGTGTCACTTTATGATGAAACAAAGGATAGTCTTGGGACATGTCATCTCCGAGAGAGGAATAGAGGTGGACAAGGCGAAGATTGAAACGGTTGAAAAGTTACCACCCCCGACGAATATAAAATCATTAAGAAGCTTTCTCGGGCATGCCAGATTTTATATGAGATTTATAAAGGATTTCTCGAAGATCACCAAGCCATTGACATGACTTCTCCAAAAAGATGTGGAATACGACTTTGATGAAGAATGCTTGCATGCCTTTCGGACGTTGAAGAAATCTCTCATAAGCGCACCCATTATGCAACCACCCGATTGGAATCTACCATTTGAGATAATGTGCGACACAAGTGATTATGCCGTTGGAGCCGTTCTCAGACAAAGGAAGGAAGGGAAGGTAAACGCAATTTATTATGCAAACAAAACACTTAATGAAGCTCAACTGAATTATGCGACTATAGAGACGGAATTGCTCGCCGTGGTGTTCGCCATTGAAAAATTCAGATCCTATATTGTGAACTCAAAGGTGATCGTGTATACCGACCATGCTGAAATCAAGTACCTTTTGTCCAAGAAAGATGCCAAGCCATGTTTGATTAGATGGATTCTACTATTACAAGAGTTTGATATGGAAATTAGAGACAAGAAAGGGTCGGATAATGTTGTAGCCGACCACCTATCAAGGATGTATCATGGAGATGATGGGATGGAGCTAATTGAAGATAGAATGAGAGATGACCATCTATATCGGGTACTTGATAGGAGAGGATGGATGAATGACATTATAAGGTGCTTACGGAAGATGCCATTAGATCACTTGGATAAAAATGTTAAAAGAAGGGTAATTGCCGAGAGCAGAAAATTTTATTGGGATGCACCATACCTATATATATTGGGAGATGATGGAGTGCTAAGAAGATGCGTACCGCAGGAAGAAAGAGAAGAAATTCTAAAAAAATGCCACTCATCGGAGTATGGAGGACATTATGGACACTTTAGAATGCAAGCAAGGTATGGGCAAGCGGATTCTATTGGCCTAAGATGCACGAGGATGCAAAAAGGTTTGTTACAACTTGCCCGGAATGCCAAAGGAGTGGAAATATATCACAGAGGAATGCAATGCCACTGAATTATAATTTGCAAATTGATCTATTTGATGTTTGGGGCATCGACTTTATGGGACCTTTCGTGAACTCGCATGGATATGAACACAT
This sequence comes from Cenchrus fungigraminus, assembly GCA_036936925.1. Lineage (NCBI taxonomy): Eukaryota > Viridiplantae > Streptophyta > Magnoliopsida > Poales > Poaceae > Cenchrus > Cenchrus fungigraminus. Next base: position 82,568,430 of record CM072771.1, on the reverse strand, counting down.
CTTGGTCATAGTTGATTATGTATCAAAATGGGTTGAAGCGATTCCATGTCGGAAAGCATCTACGGAAGAAGCTATTCAAATGATCAAGACGGTGATATTCTCTCGATATGGTGTTCCTAGAATTTTAATAAGTGATGGTGGGTCACACTTTATTGGCAAGGATTTCAAAAGATGCTTGGCAAAGTTGGGAATCGAGCATAGGGTCTCCACGTCCTATCATCCACAAACAAATGGCCAAGCGGAAACATCGAACATGCAACTCAAAGACATCCTTGAGAAGACGGTGACTAAAGGAGGAAAAGATTGGTCAACGAAGCTAGATGGAGCATTGTGGGCATACCGGACTGCACATAAAACATCGATAGGTATGACCCCTTATCAATTTGTCTATGGAAAAATATGTCATTTGCCGGTAGAACTAGAGCACAAAGCTTATTGGGCAATAAAGGAGATGAATCTTGATATTGATGCGGCACTAATAAAGTGGAGGATTCAAATAAGCGAAATTGAAGAGCTAAGATTGAAGGCATATCACAGCGCTACCATCTATAAAGAAAGGATGAAGAGATGGTACGACAAAAGATTGCATAAGAAGGAATTCAAGGAAGGAGACAAGGTGCTACTATACAATTCTCGATACAAGGTCTTCGGCAAAGGAAAATTGCGAAGCAAATGGGATGGACCATACGTCGTACACTCAGTGTCACCATCGGGAGCGGTAACTATCATGGACGTCAAGGGAGATCAATATGTTGTGAATGGACAGCGACTCAAGGTATTCCTAGAGCCCGATGTTGTGCCCGTTAAATACATTGATGTCTACACCTTGGATGGTGACCCGGATCGTCAAGACTAGCGACGAAAACAAGGTAAGTTTGTAAATATTTTTATTTTTATGAGCATCCCACTTTGCCCTTAAATTTATTTTATGATGAGGACGTCGTATGTTTTAAGTGTGGGGGGGGGGGGAAGGTGTGATCTCTTGGTTTTTTAGTTGAGTTGTTTCCTTTAAAAAAATAGTTCGATGGTGTGATTTAAATTAGTGTGGAGTCAATAAAAACAACATCCTTGTGCAAGTTTTTCCTTTTCCTCTACTTGTTGGTTTGTTCTTTATCTTTATTATTTGAGCATGAGTAATGAGCATTATTGTTTACCATGGTGCTTAATGGAAGTTGCCTATAAAGTACCCATACTTTACTTTAATCTAGAACCTCACTTTGACTTTGCTATGAGTAAGACTAAAATTGGAGGTTTTTTATTTCTGAAAATTTATGAAAAACCCTTGCAATAAAGGTTAGCATCTCCTTTTTCCAAGTCGAGAGACAAGCATATCCTATACAAGGACTATATTATATATACTCCACCATAAGTGTTGTTAGCATGATGAATTGGGTTAGGACTTTTCTCTCTAGGGAGATCTAATTTCGAGCAATGATCATGTCCTTGATATTATATCTTTTATTGCTAGCCTCGTCATACATTCGGTAACAGGAACTTCACATTGAATGCCCCGTATATCGCCGGATTCCATACCCAAACCATAGACATCTTTTTATCATCTTATTCCTTGAACACAACCCATGTCCGAAGATTCGTTCCATTTTTTGGCAAGGATTCATTTATAATTCAGATTGTGATTCACGTCAAAGAGACGAGCGAAAGGCTTTGGAAAAGAGATCAAGATGTCAAGAAAAGAGAATAGAAAAAAAATAATATGCATGTGTGCGCATAAAAAGAAAAAAAGGAAGAGAAGAAAGAAAATAAAAAAAGAAAAAGGAGGAATTCAAGGCAAAGCAAGGAAGATATATTGAGGGATGATGAATCAAATGAAGATCAAGAGAAGTGCAAGGAAGGATGCGTCAATGTTGAGAACGAATCTTCAATATTCCAACCATGTGCAATCCGACATCGAGGACATCATTAGTGCCTTGAAGTCATCACTCTTTTTCCCTTTGCACATGTCCACCATTCTAAATCTTCTCATCCTTGATACCCTTACATTATGGTTTAATTCTCATGATCATTGGCTCGGAAGGTGAACGACAACTAGAGGATTTTCTTAGCTTGATAATACTTGTGTTAACTTCACTAGCCTTACCAATAGCTCCACCTTACATTATAAATGAGAGACTTGTAGGAAGTGAGAGTTTATGAACTATCTAGGATAGCCACTTCAAATGAGCGACATGTGAGGACTTGGAGAAAGACTTTGTCTAATACTTGTTGTAGGAATTTTATTTTAAACTCGTGGAAAACCCTCCAATGGAACTAAGAAAGTAAGTATGGTTAGATTTGAGGACCTCTAGTAAAAGGAATGAGTTGTGGGGTAAGTCTTGAATTGGCAATATTCTAAATGCCCATGTTTATGTCATGATCATTGCTTTCATGTTTCTTATACAAAAGATGAAGGTTTAACTAACTTGTAAGGAAAGGTGAGACGAAGCACATTTCAACTCCATGGACGAATGACTTTTGCAAGCAACTTTCTCGAGGATGAGCAAGATCTAACTGTGGGGGAGTTGTTGGTGGTCAAATATGACACCCCTAACGAACTTGTTACACTTTGGTTCCGGCTTTGATTTGGAACTAACTCGCCACTAGTCATACTAATGATGTAACAAGTTCGACACGAGCTTGTGTTTTTGGAGTTGTATGTTTACGCAGGAAATAACAAGCTTAATGGATAAGTTCGCATCAAGTTCGGAAGGTGTTAAGCAAGAGGATCAAGGAGCTCCGTTCGTGTGCGAATACAAGATGAACTTACTTCCAAAGGTGGCAAGGACCAAGATGCAACACAAGATATCCCCGAGGACCAAGACGAGAAGACCAGAGTTCATAAGACAAGACCCCTATCTATTCACAAGGATAAAGACACCAAAAGGCCATACATCCTAAAGGGCAAAAGGTCAAAATTGCAAGAGAAGCTCGCTCGCAAAAGACGGAGCCGAACCGGGCCAAAATGGGCCTGGGCCGGCCGGCCCATGCCGACCGACCTAGGGCATTTTCGTGGCTGTTCGGCCCCCCCTTTCTTGTGCACGATGTTGATTGAACCCTAAATCTATGCCTCCGCCGCCATTCGCCAGAAAGACCAATAAAAGCCCCTGAGGTCGACCACATCAAGGCATTCAACTTTCAGAGATTCAACCGAGGGAGAAAGCCACATAGAAGAGAGAGGAGGACGCCCGGAAACCCTAGCAAGGTCCCTCCGGTGCCGCCTCAAGATCAGGAGCAAGGAGGAGATTGGATCTTCAAGAGAGAAAGCAAGACGGAGAGCATCTTCCTCATCGATCTTCATCTACTCCGGAGGATTCTACACCATGGCTCGCGCTACAATGTGTAACATTATGGGGTAAAATCCTTGTTTGTCCTTGGCGTTGAAGGGAGAGCTTGAGTTGTAATCACCGAACCTATGTTTTGGATCTTTTTGCTATCGTTTTCATGTTGATGATGCTTCAATCTTAATTACCGGCTGGCTAGCTTTGGGTACGCATCGCTCGTAGCTTCACATATCATGTTCCTTTTGTTTCTTATTTGATTACCGTCGTGTGGTGACAGTACGCGAGTGGGAAAGCATATCGAACTTGGTTCACACCTCTTAGTTTTGCATACCTAGATCGCATCAACGTCTTGTGCTCTTGTTGTCCAACCATAGATTACCCTCGTGTAGTGGCTATTATGCGAGAGGGAAAAGGTTGGACTTGGTGCACCTTTACCTAGATAGATTAGATCGGTTCGTACTTGCTAGGTGGTTACATCTCTAAGTGATCCTAGACCCCTTGGGCAAGCTTTCTAGATTCTTGAACTCTCCATACCTTTACTCTTTATGTTAATCTCTTTAAACCTAGATTAGATTAGTTCTTATATATACATCATCACTTGATAAAGAGCTTTGAATCAACAAGTTTAGTGCTTAGTTGAGCGTAGCAATCCACTTGTTGCACGGATTAATAAACCTTGGGGGATACTCTAAGGGAAAAGTTACAGCCGACCCGTGCACTTGCAGATCGTAATTTGGCGCGTTATCTACCGTCAACAACAGGTGCAGCAGGTCATTCTACCTTGCTCCTTCTCTTCAGCCGTTGAACCCAAGCTTTTCACAAGGATTCTTTTAGCTGTTGTACCTCCTGGCTTCGCAAGAAGAGTCGGAGAAGGCGAGGGAACGCTTCACTAATTCACAAGAATTCTTCTAGCCATGGTAAGAAAGGAGGAGAAAGGAACTATCAAACAGCAGAAGCTTGCACTCTACCAAATCTAGTATGTGCGCCATGATGGAAAAATGTGAACAGCCGATGAACATTCGATGGCTATTTATAGCCCAAACCAGTGGGAAGGGAAGCTGAAGAAGATAAGAAGGAATCAAAAAGATGCCAGATCCGGTCAAAGCGGAAACAGTCTTTCCATGAAAAGCTCAAATTTCAGAGGCTGACACTGATTTCAGTGATATGTTTCCCCAAAAAAGGGAGTGGTACTCAAGAGCTGTTCAAAGAAAAGATTATGTGCTCTAGAAGATGAAAAAAAACAAAAAGGGGTATCCCTCAATGTTGCTGAAGACATCAACAAGCTTACTGGCAGTGACATGAAGCAAAACTATTTCAAGGAGACGCTTATTGCAGCCAGTAAAGATCTAAGTCTTCCTGAAAGCACTCTAAGAGGAAGATGCCTCCCATCCCTAAAATCAACAAGCCGATCTAGATATTCTCAGCTAAAAGAGGAACCTATGAAAAGAGAACCAGTAAAGAACCATTGGGTCATAGACTGAGTTTTATAGGAGGAATGCATGGAAAAGACAGTTCAGAATCACATGCTGACATTAAAAGATTGGTGGCATTCAAGGATAAGTGGGAAGCATTCATCTGCCACGATTTAGAGAAGTCACGAGATGGATAGTAAATATTGTCAGAAGAGAGATGGTTATCCAGGCATTTGAACAAAATGAAGTAAAAGCTAATTACATCGGCTAAAGTAGGCCGATCATATTACATCAAAAAAATTTTCTCCAGATTTTTTATTTCGAACTTCGCTTCTGCCTCAGTGCTGGAGTTCATTGATAGCACCATGAGCGTTGATGATCGTCAGAATCCTTTCTACATCCTTACAATTAAACTAGAGGAAAAAGAAAGTAATCAGAGGCAAAGGCTGATTCACAAGAAAGGAGAGATAGATGCCTGATTGATGATTTGGCTTCTGAAAAACCAACATTAACTCAGAGACACGGCTAGCACCAACAAAGTTAGGTTTAGGGGTTCTATACGTCGACAACTGCAGAGCATATACCAAGGATGATTGCCCTTCAACAGCACTGAAAGCAACTACAACCTTCATAGCATCATCCAGATATAGAGCTCTGATTAACAAAAGTTCATCAAAGGACAGTAATGGGTACTGCTTCCTCAAAATATTTGCAAAAAGAGATTCCTCCCATGACTAATAAGAATTGATATGTTCTTTGGATGCATTGAGGATGGCACTGAGAAAAGCTCATGAGAAAGTCTATTGACGAAAAGATGAGTTTATAAAGGAAGAAGCAAGACAGAATCACATGGTCAAATCAGGCATCAATAAGGCAGGATCCAAAATATTCAAAGCAGGAGCATAAGGACAGTAAAGAATTTATGGTAATCTCCATGTGCAAGAAGGAAAAATCAAAATAAAGAATTTCAGAGCAAAAGAAATTTACTCTGAAACTGAGGGGCATGTGTTGACACCATTTTTTGACAGATATCGGAGAATAGCCAAAGAGACATTGGGAAGACCTTAAAACCGATGAAGAAAGGAGCGACCAGCCGATCTGGGATCAGCCGATTGATGGAGAAGAAACATGGCAGAAGAAGAATACGCCAAAAGGAAGGAAGGCGGAGGCGGGTCAGCAATCAAGTTGACATCGGGTCAAAATCAGTTTAGAGAGTCCGATTCCTATAGGAATCGTTAAGTCTTTGGTAGTTTTATTTCTTTAGATTCAAGTAAACGTTGTCGTCATTGACTAGGAGTCGAGTTGTCCTCGGGACATAAATAGCGACCCTGCATGGCCAAAAAAGTTTGTACACACCAATATCAACAAAACCTTTACTTATTCAAGTCGGCGACTTCGCCACCCCTTTTTTACTTCTTATTTTCTTGTTTCTTCAAACGCCGTCCTTCTAGCTCATCGGGCTGCATCGATCGACCTCTGGCAAGCTTGTAAGTACCGTTTTATCGAATAACAATTGGGCTTTAACCTCCGGGCGCATCGCTCTGGTTTCGTCTAAGTTTTATTCACAACTTATCGATATCGGCTAGGTTTGCAAGTCTTTTCTTGTTTATTCAGATTTTATCACCAATTTATCCAACTCGTGATCATATCGTATCGGCTAAATCTCGCTCCTGCATCGTTCCACTATGATATAGCTGATTCAGATTGGTTTCGAGTGTTGTCTCGTAGCGCTTAGTTTGCTCTGCTTTTGCTTGCGCTTTGCCTACGTCATCAAATCTGCTGATCTAGCCGTTTTTGTTTTACTTGCACTTCGGCTACTCCAGCTAGCTGATTTGTTCTATAGTTGTATCGGCCGATCAGGCCGTTACTTGTTGAAGACCCACATCGGTTCTCTAGCCGATCTAACCCGCATCTAATGTTTTCTATCTTTCCGTGTCGATCAACAGGTCAGGTCGACTGGCACGCCTTGTTACATCTCGGGTATCCGTTACGTGTTGCCGTGAAAGACTTTATTCCATTTTTGAGTCGTGCTAGGAGACAGCACAGGCACGAACGTGGGTGCTGGCGAGGAACTCACGCATGGCGGACTCTGGAAACGAGGAAGAGTTGTTGCTCGGCGCATCAGCGGTAGTGGCAGCGGTTGAGGGTATGGATGAGGCGTCGCCCTAGGTAGGCCCAAGCGAGCCATGGAAGGCACCGGAAATGGAGCCGCACGGGTCGCGGGCGGCACCGTGCTGGAAGGTGGCACCAGTGGAGATGAAGATGGTGTTGTCGCGGTCGTCGAAGAGGTTGCCGTAGAATTCATCAGGATGAGCTCCGCAGAAGGCATTGCGGGGACGGGCGTCGTGGGTGAAGGTTCCACGCGTGTTGTGGTAGAGGACATCGTGGCCGCACGTGGCACGACTACTGGTGCCGATGGAGGCGTCGACGCCGTGTACGGCACCACCAGATGACCGGATGGGGCACCACATGGCGCAGACGAGGGAGCCGACGGCCCAAGAACATCTATTGTGGAGGGCAGGGCCACCCATGGCATGGTAAGGGATGCTAGGGCTGATTGCGTTGGTGCCAACAAGGAAGACAGCTCCAGTGGGAGAGGAACTTGGCCCCTGCACATGTGGTCGTCAGGGCGGTAGAGGCGCACACTTGCATGGCGGCGCACCGGCACCACGTACAGAGTGGCCGCAGGGCCGATCAGTGTTGTGGGCAGCTGGGCTCTGTCTGACACAGGTGAGGAAGGAGCTGGTCAAACAGGCGTCACCAGGATGAGTGCAGGGGAAGGTGTCGCGGGGACAAGCGCCGCTAGGACGGATGCCATAGGTGCTTGTGGAGCCGTTGTCGTAGATGTGGCCACGGTCATTGGCATAGACGAGGGTGCCGACGTGGGAGCGGGCGCCATGGGGACGAGTGCTGCGGATGGTGTGAGAACGGGCGTCATGAAGCACTTGATGATGCTATCTACGAATTCCGACTAGGACGGCTCACCATGGTCCTTCTCCAGGCGGAAGTACCATTGGCTGGGGGCACCCTCGATGAAGAACACCACCGTCAAGACTTGTTGTGCCACTGGAGTGCCCCGGGATTGGAAAATCTGCTCGCACTTGTGGAGCCAACCTTGGGGATCGTCAACACCGTCGTACGTGGGGAAGCGTACAGATTCTCCCATGATCAGGAGAGGGGATGGAGGAACAAATGCAATCTGATTGTGGCTGAATTAGATTATGGGTGGGATTTGTGGCACAGAAGAACCTATTTGTCGCCCTCCCTAGGAGGCTCTGACTACTTTTAGGGTTCTTCTTGCTTGCCTTCAACTGATACAATAGGGTCTCCTTTTATAGAGATCCCTGACTTGACCCTTAGGTAAATATCCTAACCAAATCTATCTAATCTTATCTATCCTAACAACCAACTAATCCTATCCCTACTCACGGGCCTAAGCCAAAGCCAGCCCATCCAACTAGCCATAACACCACCACTCAGCGAACATCACTCTCCTTGTGGGTGTCAGTTGCTCCAAGTTCAGAGATTTCAAAATGATGAACCGAAATTGCCTAGCAAAGACATAAGAAGTCAGAATGTGTTGAATGTTTTCTTCTTCCTGGTCACAAAGAGGGCAGCAATCAGGATGTGGGGGGCCTCTTTTTTGCAGGCGATCACCTTATGCATGAGTTATTTAAGCCCCTAAATAATACTATCATGAACTCTAGGAAGGTGATCTACAAGTTTAAATCTATTGAAGAATCTTGCTGCCAGGGTCCCTTTTCATGTGGCCTGCGTGCCAAAGTATTGAAGAGAACGCCTAAATGCAAGGTAAAGATTTTGAGAAAACAAATCTTCATAATTTCAACATCATTTTTTCTCAAAGAGCAGATGTTTGGTCATGATTTTTCCCCTATGAGTTGCAATAAAATTATTATGTCTTCGCCTCACATTACTTATTAGTTTGAAAAGGTAAAGACCATACTCTATTGAAGATTACATTGGCTGCTATGGATAGAGTGTGGGGAGAGCTAGGTTTTGCTGTGCAGTTAGTTTGCAATATTTTGCATTTATATAAATGTAGATGGCAATTTGAACTGATGAAGCAGTTACATCAACAATTGTAGCTGCATTCAGCATTACAACCAAAAACCATCCCCTAAGGATCAGATTGTTCTTTTTAGAGAGGTTTTCTCTCATATTCATGATGTAGACATGTGATTAGGACTCCTAATCCTCAGTAACAGTAAATAGTTTATCTATCATACATTCCACTTAGAGAGGGTTCTGCTGATAGCTTCCCTAACTTCATTGTTTGAACAAACCCAAGGGCTCATCATGAAGTTAAGAACTTTTTGGTGCAGCTTCCATTCAAAATCAATGAATTGCCAATGCAACTGAAACTTATTCAAGAGTTTGGCTAGTGGTCCACCATCCTATTTTGAGATTTATCCTTCTAGAATACTCCTATATCCCACTCAAGATAATCTCAATAAACTTCTGCCTCAATCACATCTGCATTCACTGTTAGGAATAAACCACGCCATGGTGCTCGTGGCTGTGGCGTGCGCGTGTGTTGTGTTCGCTGGCACACGAGTTGGTGCTTGTGTTCGCGTCCCGAGTTGAGTCCAGGACGTTGATGGCTGTTGACGGTTCAAAAACGCGCCAAGATTCACTGCAACCTTACGAACCATCGTAGTACCTTTTTACCTCGAGTCTGGACCCAAGGTACCAATCTAGGGATCAGAAGCAAACTCCTAGGGTTTACCATCTAATCTATTGGATCCATCCTAACATGAAACATAGATTGCATAATGGGTTTAACATACAAATGTGGGTGGATGTATGGATCACATTCGGTAGCCAAAAGGTAACACAACCAAAGGTAGCACGAGCCTACCGTCTCCTAGTTGCAACTCCAGCCAAAGCGACAAACTAATCTAAAGCTCATACCATGATAAGCAGATATCCATTGCATGCTTTTTCGGCCCTTTCCCTACACCGTACTGTCACTATGTAAGGTAATCAATTACCGAACGACTACTCGTAAGTCCGTGCACTACTTCGATGTATCCGCAAGACATAGACTAACCAATGATTAGATCTATTCCTACTAAGATCATATGCTAGCTACACACATGAATGAGAGAAGGCATGCATCGAAGTAGATCAAAAGTAGAGACAAGATTAGATTGATATCACCGTCAAAAGTACATGTGCCTTGATGAATCCAAGGCATGGCTCCGGAACTCCACCATGGCTTCACCACGCAGGGCCAACCATGGCGGCTAAGGTCTAGCCTAAGCCATCTCCTAGGCAATGTCGAGGACTTGCAGCGGCGGCGGCTTCCTTCGGTGTGTATTCCCCAATTCGGCGGCTCTCTAATGAATGGATGTGGTGGCTCTTCGGGGTAGGAGCTATATATAGACCGAGGAAACTATACTCCAAAGGGGAGGCCGAACCGACAAATAAATGGGGTAGGGCGGTCGGCATGGGCCGGCCGGCCTAAGCCCTTCCTAGCCCGGTTCTAGCCCAACTTCCTCCACATGGCTTTTCATGACATTTTGGCTTTTTGCTCCTTCGCATGTGGGCTTTAGACATCGTTATCCCCACGATCAAGATAAGGGGTCTTGTCGTATGAACTTCCAGTCTTTTGTCTTGGTCCTCGGGAATATTTCGTCGTTGCATCTTGGTCCTTGCCACCTTTGGAGTCATGTTCATCTCAAGTCTACACTTGTGTCGGACTTCGAAATATGCTCAATGAACCTTGCCTGAAAGTGCTCCTTTTAGCGCTAAAATCCTGTGTAAACATAAAACTCCAAAAACACATGCTCATGTTGAACTTGCTACATCATTAGTATGCCTAGTGGCAGGCTCGTTCCAAATCAAAACTGAAACCAAAGTGTAACAAGTGCTCTAGGTGTACCAAAATCGACCGTCAAAAATGGCCACATTCTGTTTAGATTGTTAGCATCTCATCGTGTGTGTCGTGCGGGTGTGTGTGCTTAGGTGCAGGCTAGTTAGTTAGCATGTGTTGGTTGATCTGTAGAGTAGTAGGTACATGCACGAGTTCGTGCTCGTGTGAGTCGTGTACGATGGTGTGCGCAAGTCTGAGCTTGCATTGGGGCGCATCATCCAGGATGGGATGGACCGCGATGACGTGAGCCTGCTCGCAATTGCATCTAGTGTTCAGGTCAAGTCCAGCACATTCGGCACGGGCTGTCTAGTTTGTTAGAAGAAGCAGAGATGGCCGAGAGGTGGTGATCAATGGTAGTTGCTGAGGAGCGTGGAAAGTCACAAGATCATGTCAGCAGCTCTCCTGCAGATGATGGCCAGAAGACCGCTGTTGGTGGTGATGGGCCGCGAAGCGGAACAAGGCCTCGACGGCCCAACTCCAGTACTTCAGGTGACAAGTGGGCTACTAGGCTTCAGGGAGTTTGGCCCAATACGCTGATCGGCTACACTGTGTAATCTTGCTACATGTAATGTGGGAGAGGAGGGGAGAGATTCATTCATGTATGAACAAACTACTCTGAACTTGACGAACCCGTCATCGTTCCTTCCTCTGTTATCCCTCTGCTAATCCAACTTCGATCCCCATTGTTGTTCTTCCTGTCTACTCTCCGATCCACTACCCTTACACCTGGTATCGGACACAACAATGATCCTGCTCTTGACAACAGCTAGTGATTCGTATCCATCCGGATCGAGTTCTACGAGTCGAGTTGGTGAGCGAAATTTGGCATGGCCAATTTCGATCTCCAAATTCGGTTGGTTGGTTAATTGATTCAAACAGCATTCTCGAGCCTGGATTCCTCTTCCAACCTTCACTACACCATATTGCACAGGAGAGTGGGTGCCATGAATCCTGTTTTGAAGCTTTTGCTAGAGGAAATCCGCAAGGAATTTGCGGATCAGAAGAAGCTGATTGATAAGAGGTTCGCGGATGATGACGCAGAGTGGGAGCATCGTCTCATAGAAGCGGAAGGAAGGAAGGATGAGCGGGTTAATGCTCTCGAGACGGCGGCGGCGGCGTTCAAGGTCTGGAAGCCGACCATCGAGTCGTCGGTAGAGACAGTCAAGACAAAGGTCCAGAAGCTCGCCAAGCATTAGGATCGGGTCATGAAAGAGAAGGCAACAACGGATCCTGGGCTGTTTCCACCTTCGGCTTCAGCACTGCCACCAATCTTTATTTGTCTGCTAGGGTAGGTGCTGCCACGCCAATCTGCTGGTGGCTCAGCCGACGACCCTAATGGGCACTGCACGGATTCGTGGAACAGGGATGCTTGGTATGGGTCAGTGACCTATACCTAGTTCCCGGTCAAGGGTACGTTCAATCTTCATCAGCCTCAAGTTCAATTACCTAAATATCATGAAATTGAGGGAAATTCCAATGGGAAATTGCCTAAGCTTAATTTTCATGTTTTCACAGGCGAGAATCCTAAGTTGTGGTTATCTAGATGTGAAAGTTATTTTGATATGTATGTTGTTGAGGAGAGACGGTGGATTCAAGTAGCTTTCTTGTATTTCAATGATGCCGTTGCTAGGTGGTTTCAATCAGTAGAACCTAGACTTAAGTATGCTTCATGGATTGACTTTGCTAGCATGTTAATGGAGAGGTTTGGTAGAGAGCAAAAGGAATTGTTGATTAGGTAGCTTTTCATATTCGTCGGAGTGGGTCAGTAGCTGAATATGTAGAAAAGTTTGATGAATTAGTGGATCAGTTGATGGCATATGGGCATGTTACTGTCCAGTTTATTTTGCCATGCGTTTCATTGATGGTCTTTGTGATGAAATTGAATTTGCTATTTCGTTACATCGCCCTATGGACTTCGATATTGTTGCATCCCTTGCATTATTGCAGGAAGATGTAGCTGCTCCATACAAATTCAACAAGAAATAGGAATCATATTATGGAGCAAAGCAAGTGCCTAGAGCTATTCATCCTAAACCACCTCCACCTCGTATTGACAAGCAAGCTTCTCCAATTTTGCCTGAAGAGAAGAAAATTTTTGAAGGCAAAACTATGGAAGCGAAAATGGTTGCATTAAGAGCATTTCGTCGTGCCAAAGGCCTCTGTGTTTGCTGTGTTAAGAAGTGGAGCAGAGATCATAAATGTGGTGCAATAGTTCATTTACATTTGGTCCAGGAGATGTTGGAGTTGTTCAACATGGAGGAGATTGAAAATATATATGTGGTGTCTGGTCAACAGGATCACCTCTTTTTAGCAATTTCCAAGGAAGTAGTAGGAGGTACCGAAGGACCAAGAACAATGAAGCTATTGGGCAAGGTTCAAGGCAAGGAGTTGTTAATCCTGGTGGACTCTAGAAGTTCTCACACATTCTTGAGCAAGCAATTCTCCTCAACTATCAGTGGTCAGCACCACTGGGAATCAGTTGTACAAGTTCAAGTTTCCAATGGGGGTTTGTTGCACTGTGATACTATTATACCTCAAGTAGAATGGTCTGTTGGTGATTATACATTCACTTCAGACATGAAGGTTCTTGAGTTACATCATTTTGACATGATATTAGGCTTCGATTGGTTGGAGCACTTTAGTCCTATGAAGGTGCATTGGAAGCATAAATGGATGGCTATACCATACAAGGGTTCTACTTCTTTTCTCAAAGGAATGGTCCCTTCCTTACCTGAAGAATTGGTGGTTCATGTCTGCACAATAGTTAGGACTCTTGAAGCTTCGTCATCTAGAAATTGTTGTTCTTCTTGATGACTTTGCCCTCACTTTCGAAACCCCTTCCATTTTGCCTCCTGAAAGAGAATGTGGCCATGTGATACCTCTGGTACCAGGGGCTAAACTAGTTCATATCAGGCCCTATAGGTATCCTCCTTCTTTGAAAGATGAAATTTAGAAACAGGTGGCAGAAATGCTCGCTAAGGGAATCATACAGCCCAGTACAAACCCCTTTTATTCTCCTATCTTGCTGGTCAGAAAGAAGGATGGCAGTTGGAGATTTTGTGTGGACTATAGATACCTCAATGCTTTAACTCTCAAGAGCAGATTTCCTATTCCTGTATTTGATGAGTTGATGGATGAGCTGGCTAAGGCTAAGTGGTTCTCTACACTTGATCTTGATTCTAGGTATCATCAGATAAGGTTGAAATTGGGTGAGGAGTTTAAAACTACCTTTCAAACACACTTTGGGCACTTTGAATTCAAAGTCATGGCATTTGGATTATGTGGGGCCCAGGAACATTTCAAGGGGCTATGAATACTACTCTAGCTCCACTACTACATAAGTGTGTGTTGGTCTTTTTCGATGACATCTTGATTTACAGTTCATCCTTTGAAGAACATATTCACCACCTGAGACTAGTACTTGAGTTGTTAGCTAAAGACAACTGGAAGATTAAAAGGTCCAAGTGCAAGTTTGCACAACAACAAATTTCTTATTTGGACCATGTGATCTTAGTTGAGGGCATTGCCACTGATCCTGCTAAGGTGGAAGCGATTAATTCATGGCCTCAGCCGACTAATGTCAAAGATCTCCGAAGTTGCTTAGGGCTGGCTGATTATTATAGGAAGTTTGTGAAGCACTTTGCTGTCATTTCATCAAAGCCATTGATTTCTCTGCTCAAGAAGAATGCATTGTTTGTGTGGACTCAGGAACACACTGAAGCTTTTGCAGCACTTAAACAGGCCTTGGTTACTGCACATGTTTTGGCCATGCTTGATTTTTCCTTACCTTTTTGCATTGAAACTGATGCCTCTAACAATGGGGTGGCAGCAGTACTTCTTCAGCAGGGTCATCCCCTTGCATTCATCAGTAAACTCCTGGGCTCCAAAACTACAGGGTTATCCACAAAAGAAAAAGAATACTTAGCTATCCTAATTTTTATAGATCAGTGGCGTCAGTACCTTCAGCAAGCTGAGTTTACTATTTATACTGATCAGAAAAGCTTGGTACACTTAAATGAGCAGAGATTAAACACCCCTAAGCAGCAAAAAAGTGTTTGTCAAGCTGCTGCGACTCCAATATAAGCTCATATACAAGAAAGGGTCAGAAAATTAAGTGGTTGATGCTAACATCATCAGTGGTGACTCCAAAATGGATAGCTGACTCCAAAATATAAGATCATCAGGTGCTTGTACCAAAGAAGACTGGTGGATTAAGAATGTGTATTGATTACACTGACCTCAACAAGCACTGCTCCAAGGATCCTTTCCCTCTTCCTCGCATCAACCAAGTCGTGGAGTCCAGCGGGCGGCACCCTGTTGTGCTTTCTCCACTGCTACTCAGGGTATCACGAGATACCTTCGAATCCTGACGACCAGGACAAGACAGTGTTCATAACACCCAATGGCATCTACTACTATAAGGTCATGACCTTTGGCCTGAAAAACGCTGGTGCCACGTACCAGAAGGCGATCCAAAAGTGTTTGGAGTCTCAGCTCCATCACAATGTAGAAGCCAACGTTGACGACGTGGTCGTTAAGACCGAAAAAGAGGAGAAGTTCATCACCGACCTCAAGCAGACCTTCACCAACCTTCGTGCCTACCAATGGAAGCTCAAACCGACCAAGTGCGTCTTTGGTGTCCCTTCCAGGTTGCTCCTGGGCTTCATGGTCGGGCACCGAGGCATTGAAGCCAACCCTATCAAGATCGACATTATACGCAACATGGCCAGACCATCTTGCGAGAAGGATGTCATGAAGCTCACCGGCATGATGGCAGCTCTTTGTCGTTTCATCAGCAAGCTCGGGGAAAAAGGTTTGCCTTATTTCAAGTTATTGAAGAAGGCAGATAAGTTTGTGTGGGACGACAAAGCTCGGCAAGCCTTTGACAAGCTCAAGGAGTCTCTCACCTCTCCGCCGATCAAGACGCCTCCCAAGGCAAAGGAAACGCTCCTCCTCTACATCTCAGCCACCACCAATGTGGTCAGCACTGTTCTCGTTGTAGAATGAGAAGAAGGGTAGGCCTATCCTATCCAACGACCTGTGTACTATGTAAGCAAGGTCCTGGCTGATGCTAAAACACGGTATTCACAGCCTCAGAAGTTGCTTATGCGCTTTTGATCATGTCACAGAAGCTCTGACACTACTTTCAAGCTCACTCCATCAAGGTGCCTTCATCCTTCCCGCTAGGGGATATTCTTCGCAATCGTGACACCAACAGCCATATCATCAAGTGGTCTATCGAGCTCGGTGAGCTCGATCTTGACTTCTGCTCTAGGCAGTCTATCAAGTCTTAGATCCTCGCTAACTTCGTGTCAGAGTGGACTAAAATTCAGATCCTTCCGTCTACGGAACGACCTAAACATTGGATCATGTACTTCGACAGCATGCTCAACCTTGAGGGCGCTGGAGCAGGCGTATTGCTCATCTCTCCTAAAGGAGACCAGCTCAAGTACGTGCTTCAAATCCACTACAAGGCCTCCAACCATGGAGCAGAGTACGAAGCTCTCATCCATGGGCTCTGTATCGTGGTGTCTCTGGGCATCAAGTGACTGCTTGCCTATGGCGACTCCAAGGTCGTCATCGAGCAAGTCAACAAGAACTGGGATTGTGTCAAGGACACAATGGATGCTTACTGTGCTGAGATTTGAAAACATGAAGGCCACTTCGAGGGAGTAGAGTTCCACCATGTTCCTCGTGACAACAATGTCACTGCTGATCTCCTCTCTAAGTTGGGCTCCAAGCGAGCACTGGTTCCGGCCGGTGTGTTCGTTCAAGACCTACACAAGCCGTCGATCAAGATCCTGGACCTGGACGACCCAACTCTAGAGCAATCAGACCCAACGCCTGCACCTCCCCGTGATGTGCTTATGGCAGAAGCAGAAGATGATTGGTGCCAGCCTTTCTTAGACTACCTGGTATACCAGTTGGTTCCAGATGACAAGTCAGAACGAGAGAAGATCATGTGGCGTAGTGCTAACTACGTCATCATTGGAGAAGACCTCTACCGCAAAGCAGCCTCTACTAGTTTGCTGATGAAGTGCATCTTACGATCGGAGGGTGTTCGGCTCTTGGCTGAGATCCACGGTGGCGAGTGTGGCTGTCATGCAGCCTCTGCCAACCTAGTCGGCAAGGTGTACAGATCTGGATTCTACTGGCCCACGGCCATGAGCGACGCCAAAGACCTCATCAAGAGGTGCAAAGCGTGCCAATTCTTTGCCAAGCAATAGCACCTGCCTGCCTAGGTCCTGCGCACGATTCCCCCATCATGGCCATTCGCCATGTGGGGTATGGACTCTATAGGTCCATTCAAGACCGCTCCTGGCGGCTACAAACACATCATTGTTGTTGTGGACTGTTGGCATTTCTTAACGTCACCACTAGTTGTACACCTAGAGGGAACGTATAAGAGCAACCGGGTATACCGCAAGCGCACGGAAATACCGCTGTAGCACTTCCCCAAAGGAGTATTCCAAAGGGTATCGAATCCAAGGAACGATGTGCACTACCTTCTATCCTAGATGAATTGTCCAAGGACACCAGACCCCTGCTAAGGTTGAGAGATGATGAGGTGCTTCCTATGAATACTAATCCCAGAGGAGAAGAGCAAGCAATTATGCTCGCTTCGGACACCGGCCCCTCCTGGCTATAACAGTTGGTTCACGACAAAGGGTTGCCTACACGTTGTATCCAAACGTGGGGGATTTCAGAGGGTCCAACGACTGTCACTACCGCGGCCTACCCCAAGACAAACCGTGGGATACAGGGCATTCGAAGGACAACCCGTAGTCTAGACACCACGTCTACACCACTCATTACTACTATAGCACGGCTACGTCTGATATCCCGTAGAAACACTATAGCACTTCATATAAATACGGAGCGACGAACCCGCGAGCTTCGAGCTAATGTCACTTACCACAGGATCACACAGATGATAGGAAGAACGAATGCCAGTGTATTAATGTACTCCAACAAGATCTAACGGGATAATTCACACAAACGGAATGCAAACTTATGCACTTTTAACAAAAGATCAAAGGGTTGTGTTCATGAAGAACACGAGCCTCTAACTGAACAAACACAAAAGCGTGAGTAACTTATTTGTCAACTAGATCGAGGAAGCGTGTTCATGAAGAACACGGCATCTAAATGATGAACGAACGAAGAACTCAAGAACATGTCACTCTTGCATGAATAACACTTTAGTCTAATTGGAGAATACAAGAATACTTACTTTGCTCTAATTGAAGAACATGACACCCTCACCAACACAACACTCTACCTAGCACCTACTCTCACCTACATGGATCAACTCATTTGATCCATGAGAGATCACATGAGAGAGGAAACAAGAGTTTCTAAAGAGGAGGAGGAGAATGGGATGTGTCTCTATTCTAGCCCCCTCTCCTCATATTTATAGGCCAAGGGGGTTAGGAAGAGCTCCCTTGGCTGCCTTGGGCGCCACCAATAGGGTGGTGACATGTGGCAAAGAGGAGTGGAGGCCAAGTAGCTTGCAAGAGAAGGAGCTTTCCGGCAGGATCCTGAAGGAATATTCGGGCACACACCTAGAACCGCCTTTGCCTCTTCACGACAAGCCGACACGTGGAAGGGCGACATGAGAGGCCGCAAAATGGGGTCAGGTGACCTGGGGGTCGGCCGACCCCCGGGTGGGCCCTCTCGCGCCGCCTTTCGTCCAAGTGACTGCTAAGTGGGTCCCAAGGTGGGTATGGGGGTGTATGCGGTATTTTTAGCCATTTATCTCGTGGTTGTGGGCCCTTAGATCCGCGTACTGGCTCCTGATTGGTCGAGAGTGTGTTTCTTTGGATCGATGATGTGTCATGGACACGTGGACTCCTGTGTGACAGCACGTCGCCATGTGGCTTGGTGTGGGTCCCACCGGGCCCATATGTTATCTTATGCATATCTCTTTCATCCGAACTCCAAAGTAGGCAAATGATATATCCATTTCGATCATCTCAACGAGCCCATTGCAGTGGTGCAGACCAATTTGGCATGTGTGATTGTTTATGATGATGCCATATCTATGCCATTGGTGCACTTGCTCTCAACTGTGTCATTTAACATGTATTTCGGTGCGTCCTGCAACAAAAGCTAGAAACACCAACACTTGTGGAAATCATCAATATCAAGCCCTATTCTAGTGTTGATGGTCCTTTTACCATTATATTATGTAGGTATTGACGGTGTAAAAGTAGCACTTAATAGCCATCAACAACTCCCCCACACTTGACCTTTGCTCGTCCCGAGTGAAGGGAGTCAGATCAAGGTGAGACATGATATCCAAAGGTATGAAGCGAGCATAAGAGATATTCCAAACCATACCTTGTACTTGTGAACTCTGAAGTGTCTATCATGCTATCTCGGGTAGTTGAGGAATGGAACGGTTATGAATCAAATCATTCCTGCTCATCTTGTTAAGTAACTTGGGGTTTTGCAATAAATTTTCAAAAACAAACCTTGCTTTGCTCCTCATTTGATTTTCTCGGATCGCTCAGTGTATATATGTCCTCACCAAGGCATTAAACTGCCTTTATTCATCCTACTTCTAATGATAGCTTATGTGGTGCTCAGGGTAGGTATGAATGATAAGGCATACTTGCATCACATATTTGCAAAGTAAAATACTGGATCCAAGAGAGAAGCAATTCATACAATTAGATCAAGATGTGCACGTGTATGGATATGATGGGTATGGTAAGGTGTATACTAGGCCCGGAATGGGTGCTAGATATTACCATACATATATGATAAATGTTGGTTGATGGTAAGGTGGACACTAGCCCCGGAATAGGTACTAGTTATTACCATCTAAGTTATGGAACTCCTTTTTGCATGATTTTCTCCGCTCTCTTTTTTTGAAATTTTCGAGATATGGGCTATCTCTCTTTTCTTTTTTTTAGATCATGCCTTTTTGAGCATGTCTTTCTCTCTCTCTCTCTCTCTCTCTCTCTCTCTCTCTTTTATAGCCCAATATCTTTTTAGAGATATTTGGAGAGGGATAAATCATGGAACCATGCATGGAGCTTTATTTTGTGGAATGGATGAATGAGACAATGCTAACTTCCAGTGTAGAAGCATAGCAAAGGGGGAAATAGTGGAGTGCACATGAATCTTGATCATGAAAGCACAAAAAGACTTCTCGCAAGGGTCACAGAATTTGACAAAGCTCAATGCAATGACAAGCAGCATATGAGTATAAGGTTTTCAACTGGTAGCATCATATGGCTTTGGTAGGACTGTGGCATATCGAAGAGGAGCTTTGCAAAGGGTTTTATGATATTTCAAATTAAATTCCCAAGCACTCAGACATTTAGAGCGAAGATCATATGATCAAACCATATCACAAACATCAACTACTTAGATAAGCATGAGTTCCCTAATGATATTTGTTCACAAGCATCAAGATAATAAGTAAGGAATAAAACATATGCAAGTCAACCACAGGAATCATGGAGAGCAAACAAAACACCAATATTTGAGTTTGATTTATTGGATAAGAATTGAAGATCATTCAAACTCATAGGTAGAGAGTGAGATGAAGGGTGCACATACCATCGCTCCTGAAGGATATGAGGAACAAGGGAGACCAGTGGTGATTCGGTTGGCCAAAAAGGTAGCCAGCTCACTCCGGTTTACCTTGCTCTTGTCATGAAGGCGTAGTAGATGTCGTGCAGCCCTTTGTGTGGGAGTTCTCAAGTGGATATGTCGATGATGAGCTTGAGAGAGCTCCCCCACACTGGTGCTTGTACTGGTGCTGTTCTTCAAGCAAAAGTGGAAACAAAAGATGGACTCTACTGGTTCGAGAACCATAGAGCCTTTATTCAAAAGAAAATATTTTTGTTGTTTTTTTATATTGTCACCATGTCATTTACTCAAGCAGGGTTAGATCAATACTACACTTTATACACAAAGGGGAATATACTTACCTTGGACCTTTGAGAGGTCATATGTACCACCTTTGTATGTTGTGCAACATGAATCTGACACCTTAACTTACCTTCCCATATGAATCTAGCTTAATGACTTACCCATTCGAATTTGACAATTTTTTGCAGGGGTTAGTCAGCATATATACAACCAAGATCTATGAAAATATAAATCTAAGGTTCATCAATCAAAACCCGACACCATGTCTTGTTTTGATTGAAGAAAACAATTTTAACCTAAGCACCATGCTTAATTTAAAACAATCTATGAATGTATGCAATTGCTCACACATTCAAACCAGAGCACATGAACGAAGATAAAGGAAGCACAAAAGCATGATCAAGCTATCATCAACAAGGGACATAAGCATGAGCATAAGACGGTGAACCTCGGGAACCTCCCGGAAGGGCTTTGTTTAATGTCAAAATCAGGACTTACCTAGCTAGTGGGCAAGATGCAAGAGCTGACATCATCACACCAGGATAAGATTTGGTAGAGGAGGAACTTTACTTAGGATGCTCACATACCTCCCCCACACTTGAAGTTTGCATTGCTAGGCAACAAAACTCAAGTGTGTGGTGATCAAGCTTCCTTTGTAAACGTTCCCTCACCAAAGCGTATCTTGGTGTTGTAAATGATGTGGCTCACATGTTCGTAGGCATCATCTGTCCATCTTTTTTTCAATCTCCACCTGAAAGGTTAGTGACCAAAAATACCCGAAGGACAACTTATCCTAAAAACATGTTCTTGCTTTTATTCGAAAAGGGAAATGAAACCTAAGCTAATCCAGGCTATCTCCTAGTAGTGCTTTGTTTATTTATTGGTCATAAGCTCGACCATGGGAACTTGATCTTGCGGGTATCGTTGGTGGTGTCATTCCCATCTCACCACCAATCCTTGATGTATCAGTGAAGCTTTAGCTGCAAGGTTAGTGCCACAGTGCACGCACGAAATCTGATATGCTTATGATAGACATATACATCTGCAACCAACCTTCTGAACTTCCTACAAAAGAGGACCATAAGGTGATTGTAGCCCTCATGTGTGCTCAGCACACTAAGCAAGTCTGACTCTGGAGGGACATGATGCGAGCATGGTCTGTATGGTAGATCAAGAATGAAGCTACCATGCTCGTGTGTGGAATTCTTTCCTCCGGACTCCAGAGTCAGTGCCTCAAAAGGTTCCATGGCCCATGAATTCCCCATCTCAAGAGATGCATCGTGGAGGCAAGATGTTGACTCTCGATCATAATCGAAAGCAACATAGTACGGGCCAGCGGGAAGAGGCTGAAACTCGGTCGAGATAGATGATGATCGTTTGCCTCCACAGAGGTGAAGAGGATCTCCCGAGTCATCCCCTTGAGGAGTAGAGAAGTCTACAACCTCAATCAGAACAGGCTCGGATGATGCGAACGGAGATACGTGCATTATCGTCTCGAGCGGGTTTTGCTCGGGAAGAGGCTCTACCATGGAATGTTCATGACAAGAGATGGATGTGGTAGAAGCGGCTTCCCTAAGCTTTACATCTAGGCTTCCTTGAGATTTATCAAGAAGTTCATCCAATGGGAAGCCCAGAAGAAGATCGAAATCCATGATGTCATAGATGTGAAAATCTAAGTGCACCTCGATCTTGTCTATGATGATTGGCATGTCCCTAGCAATCCCTCGACATGGGAAAATGTATTCTTTATACCTAGGACTTCGGAAATATCTATCAGTCGGGGTGAGGAGCATGTCACCCACCAGAGTGTCCAAAAGGTACTCCGCTATGATGAAAACTCCAGCAGCAGGGTCATGACCAGCATCTACGGTGTTTCCTCTCATAGAGCAATGGATGGTCATGGAAGTCGAGCTGACCTGAATTAATTCGGCAACAGGCTCTGATTTCCAAGGTGACCATTCCACTATTGCCCCATGATTCCAAAGTTCATCGAGAACCTGATCAAAGTCCAACGATGTTGTAGGCTTCTCGTGCCAAGAATGATCTGAGGTATTTATGATGTTCTGAGAAGGATCACCCTCAAATCGAGAAGAGAACTCCGAAGGTTGAATTTCTTCTCCCTTTGGTGTTCGTGGTTCGGGAGAAGGCTCTCTAGACGAATCATTAGATGTGCAAGGTGAAAGCTCAAGTTCGTTTATCAGGAGACTCTCTTGGATCGACTCTGATTCTTGATGGAGGTCATTGTATCTAGGATGGGAAGAAGAGGTTTCTAAGAAGTATTCTAGGGTCTCTCTTCTTTTCGTTGGAGTTTGGGTTCTGAATGAACCTCCAGCTACAAGGTCGAGCTCAAATGCAGATTCCATGTCTATCATCCCGTAAAAGATGGTCAAAGACACATTATCAGGTATAGACAAGTCTATGTGAAGCTCCAACAGGTGTGAGAACCTAGCCCAAGCTGCACCTATAGACTCGCACTCTAGTTGCTCAAATTCACGGAATTCACACGGTAGCGAATCTAAGTGTTCAAAAGGGGAGAACGAGTAACAAAGTCATCTCGTAGTTCTTCCCAATTGTCTACACTCTCTATCGTGCGGGTGTACCATTGTTCCGCTCTATCTACAAGAGAAAAAGGGAACAACTTCCACCTCAAAGTTTCCTGTGTCATACCTGGGATTACCAAGCATGAACACAGTTCTTCGAACTCCTTTAAATGATCATGGCGATCATCACTGATGGCACCAGAGAAAGGTCGATTCCGAACCATGGCTATAAAGCCGGGACGAAGCTCGCAGCTAGATGAAGAAGTTGATGGTTTCTCTAAGACGAACTCGCCCCTATGGGTAGAGATGCTATTGCAGGAAAGCTTCTCCATGGGTAACAGGGGTAAAGGTAGAAGGAAAGAAAAAAAAGATATCTGATGGGTAACGGGGGTAAAGGTAGAACAAAAAGGAAAAACAAAAGATACAAGGACCAGTAGGTTCGAAGATAGATACAGCAACCGTTCCCCGGCAACGGCGCCAGAAATGCTTGTTGGCGTTTCTTAACGTCACCACTAGTTGTACACCTAGAGGGAACGTATAAGAGCAACCGGGTATACCGCAAGCGCACAGAAATACCATTGTAGCACTTCCCCAAAGGAGTATTCCAAAGGGTATCGAATCCAAGGAACGATGTGCACTACCATCTATCCAAGATGAATGATCCAAGGACACCAGACCCCTGCTAAGGTTGAGAGATGATGAGGTGCTTCCTAGGAATACTGATCCCTGAGGAGAAGAGCAAGCAATTATGCTCGCTTCGGACACCGGCCCCTCCTGGCTATAACAGTTGGTTCACGGCAAAGGGTTGCCTACACGCTGTATCCGAACGTGGGGGATTTCAGAGGGTCCAACAACTGTCACTACCGCGGCCTACCCCAAGACAAATCGTGGGATACAGGGCATTCGAAGGATAACCCGTAGTCTAGACAACACGTCTATTCCACTGATTACTACTATAGCACGGCTACGTCTGATATCCCGTAGAAACACTATAGCAATCCGTATAAAAACAGAGCGACAGATGATAGGAAGAACGAATGCCAGCGTATTAATGTACTCCAACAAGATCTAACGGGATAATTCACACAAACGGAATGCAAACTTATGCACTTGTAACAAAAGATCAAAGGGTTGTGTTCATGAAGAACACGAGCCTCTAACTTACGAACAAACACAAAAGCATGAGTAACTTGTTCGTCAACTAGATCGAGGAAGCGTGTTCATGAAGAACACGGCCTCTAAATGATGAACGAACGAAGAACTCAAGAACATGTCACTCTTGCATGAATAACACTTTAGTCTAATTGGAGAATACAAGAATACTTATTTTGCCCTAATTGAAGAACATGACACCCTCACCAACACCACACTCTACCTAGCACCTACTCTCACCTACATGGATCAACTCATTTGATCCATGAGAGATCACATGAGAGAGGAAACAAGAGTTTCTAAAGAGGAGGAGGAGAATGGGATGTGTCTCTATTCTAGCCCCCTCTCCTCATATTTATAGGCCAAGGGGGTTAGGAGGAGCTCCCTTGGCTGCCTTGGGCGCCACCAATAGGGTGGTGACATGTGGCAAAGAGGAGTGGAGGCCAAGTAGCTTGCAAGAGAAGGAGCTTTCCGGCAGGATCCTGAAGGAATATTCGGGCACACACCTAGAACCGCCTTTGCCTCTTCACGACAAGCCGACACGTGGAAGGGCGACACGAGAGGCCGCAAAATGGGGTCGGGCGACGTGGGGGCTCGGCCGACCCCTGGGGTGGGCCCTCTCGCACCGCCTTTCGTCCAGGTGACTGCTAGGTGGGTCCCAAGGTGGGTATGGGGTGTATGCGGTATTTTTAGCCATTTATCTCATGGTTGTGGGCCCTTAGATCCGCGTACTGGCTCCTGATTGGTCGAGAGTGTGTTTCTTTGGATCGATGATGTGTCATGGACACATGGACTCCTGTGTGACAGCACGTCGCCATGTGGCTTGGTGTGGGTCCCACCGGGCCCACATGTTATCTTGTGCATATCTCTTTCATCTAAACTCCAAAGTAGGCAAATGATATATCTATTTCGATCGTCTCGACGAGCCCATCGCAGTGGTGCAGACCAATTTGGCATTTGTGATTGTTTATGATGATGCCATATCTATGCCATTGGTGCACTTGCTCTCAATTGTGTCATTTAACACATATTTTGGTGCGTCCTGCAACAAAAGCTAGAAACACCAACACTTGTGGAAATCATCAGTATCAATCCCTATTCTAGTGTTTATGGTCCTTTTACCATTATATTATGCAGGTATTGACGGTGTAAAAGTAGCACTTAACAGCCGTCAACATGGACAAATTCACCAAGTGGATTGAGGTCTGACCTGTTGTCAAGGTTACATCGAAGGAGGCGGCCAAATTCATCAAGGATATCACAAACCGCTTCGGTGTGCCCAACAAGATCATCACCGATCTTGGTTCAGCCTTTACTGGCTCTGCGTTTTGGGATTTTTCCCAGGATAGCATGATTGATGTCTACTACTCGTCGGTCGCCCACCCCAGGTGCAACGACCAGGTCGAGCATGCCAATGGCATGGTTTTGCAAGCTCTAAAAGATCACATCTTCGATGATGCCTCTAACTATGCTACCCACTGGTTAGCCGAACTTCCACATGTGATATGGGGTCTCAGGACTCAGGTCAGCTCAGTCACGGGCTTCTCACCCTTCTTCTAGGTCTATGGCTCGGAGGCCATCCTCCCTACTGATGTGGTCTTCGGTGCACCTCGTATCCAACACTATGACGAAGGAGAAGTTGAGCAGACGCATCGAGTCGACCTCGACAGCCTTGAAGAAAACAGAGTGGCGGCCGTAATGTGGCAGGCGCGCCACGACCAGCAACTACGCCGCTATCATGACCGCAATGTCAAGGAGTGCTCCTTCAACATAGGCGACCTGGTCCTGCGAGGGATCTAGAAGACCGACGGGATGCACAAGCTATCCGCCCCATGGGAGGGCCCCTTCATCGTCATAGAAGTCATCAGCCCATCCACCTATCGCCTTCAGTGGGGTGACGGTCAAGGGATTCCAAACCCCTAGAATGTGGAGCACCTACGACAATTCTATCCGTAGAATATGTATAATACTAATATATGTACTCTTTACTTTTGTTAATTTTAGTTCAATAAAGATTAGTTTTTAGACAGACTTCTGTCGACCATTGAAGTTGTTGTCCCTTTCTCTATGTTGTGTTGTTTCCCTCCCCCTCGATATGCTCGAGGGGCTTGGCCTTGCCAACTACTGGGTCGTTAGACCTGAGGATAATGTATCTTCCTCCCCCTTAATATGCTCGGGGGCTTGGCCTTGCCAATCGAAGGGTCGCTCGACCTGAGGATTATTTTCTACTTTTTGATTGCTCGTTTCGTGCTTGTCCGAATTTGGTTGTGAGGTTGCTAAACCTGAGTCCTTGACTCCTCTCACGCGTCGATCATGTGTAAGTCTCCCCGCTGTGCTATATGGTCGATAAGCCGTCCTCTTTGTGAGTAGTGGTTAGTGAGTTGAAAACACAAGTGCTTCTGAGCCGTCAAATTCAAATAAGTAAGAGACTTGGCCTAATAAAGATAGATCATTTTTTCACATCGTTTTTGCACAGCACAGAGATTGTTGTGCTTCGGCCAACAAGGGTAACAAAATCTAACCTATTACAAGACAGGCCTACTCTTCATCTTAAAAAGCAAGGCTCTCTACAACCTTGTTCGCGACATCTTCTATTTCAACCTCGGTCGGCTGAAGGTCGACTTTAGGATTGGGACCCTCGGCAATCTTCTTGACTTCCACCAGAAGGAAATGGGACTTCACTCGTACGACTGCCTCCACGGCCGCTGCCCTGCTCGCAGCCTGCAGCAACACATCGACCTTTTCTAGGGCCGCCATGAACCGCTCCAGCAGATACATTGGCTCCCCTTCGGTGGGCTGCAGTACCACTTTGTCCATGATGAAGCCAGCAGTGTTCCGGAGGTCGACTATCTCCATCTCATGACCTGCAATGATCACTTGATCATTATACAGCGACTGCATCGCAACCACGAGGTTGATCTCCAGATCCCTCCTGATTTGTTTTTCATGAGCTAGTTTTTTGCAAACAGTGTACTCATTATCATTCAGCACCTTGTTCTTCTACTTGAGGGAGTCGATGGCCTTCTCAGCCTCCTTGAGGTCCTTCAACCTCTTCTCGGTGTCACGGGCATCTGTTGCATCAACAATTGTCAACATAAGTTTATCGCAAAGTAAACACATACTACGACCTGGGCGAAACGTGGTCTAACCATCACTGACTCTCTTCAAGAGGTCGTCAGTATTGGCGGCCAGCCATTTCTGCTCTGCCAGCTCGTCCTCGAGCTTCTTCTTCTCGTCCTCGAGCTTCTTATTCTCGAGGGCGGCGTCTCTCTTCACCCGTTGAAGCTCCTGGTCCAACTGATGTGCCTCCAGCGTTACGGCTGAGGCATTCCTGCACAAGTCAGCCCGAGCTTTGGCTTGGTCGGCCATATTCTGCAAAGGTAAAAAGCAGAAGTGTTAGTTTGCAAACAATTGACGAACAACCTATGTCTTCTATTGCAACAATGACCTCTCACCTGGAAGGCCTGCCCCAGGCTGACGAGGGAGCTCCGGATCACCTTGGTGTCTTCCAGATCATCGAGGATGTCATCCTCGAACGGTGTACCGTTCCAGTCTATTTCTCTGGCCTGGTACGCTTCACCTCCATCCCCCAGCGTGGCCGGACCCTACCCTCCCTTCGCGGCTGTTTCTTGACGCGGTGGTGGCAGGTCAATTTGCGGCTGGTCTGCCACAACGTCGTGAGCTGCTTGGGATGGCAGCACGTTGACGGGCTTGGGGTCCAGCACGACCACGATAAGGATTTCTTCTTCTCCTCCTTTTTTGGACCATCAAACTGGTCATGCTTCCCACTGCAATGCTCGGGGACTACTCTATGAGAGTGTTTTTCAAATACCCTCTTATTTTCCTCGTCGTTTCGACCTACTGGGAAACCTTGTTTCTCATCAAGTCGCCTCTTGAGCTGATTTCTTCTTCTCCTCCTTTTTTGGATCATCGAAGCAGTCTTGCTGCCTACTTCAATGCTCGGGGACTACTCTATGAGAACGTTTTTTCAAACGCCCTCTATTTTTTCATCGTCGCTTCAACCTATTGGAAGTCTACTTCCTATAGGTCGGCACGTGACCTCATTACTCTTAGGATTCTACAAACTGGTCGGCTGTTAAGTTGGCTACTGATACTTTTTCTTTTTGGACCGACGTGCATGCTATTCGACCTGTTGATGGCTTCACGACATTGTCATGACCCCTCTGAAAGTTTGATGCGCCTACACATCGCTCGGGGGCTTGTGGGACATGGGTACCCCTGGGTCCCCACCGACCAGTCTCACGGCTGTCCTCGACAAGTGGGTCCGGCCCACCAGAAGACCTACCGACCTGGTAGTGGGCCCAACAGACCTGATATGTGGCCGAGACGACCTCCTGAAGACCTTATCCGGAACGACTACAAGACTTGGAGTGCACGTCAAGGTGGCGGCGGATCCGACAGGCAGTCCGGGGAATATGGAAATAGTTGTAATCAACTAGAGTTAGGTCTCCTGATCGTAACCGACCTTGTCCGCTGGCCAATATAAGGCGGACAGGGCGTCCCCCGATGTACATCAGCAATCCTCAAGTAATCTACACCAACAACTGGACATAGGGTTTTACTCTCTGGAGGCCCGAACCAGATTGTCGTGTTCCGTGTGCTCTAGCATAACCATCGAATCCTTAGCTCTAGATTGCCCCCAACCGAATCTAAATAAACCACCGGGGTTAACCCCCTGTGGGCTGTGCAGAACTAAACCTCTGACAGTTGGTTGAACGTTCATTAATGCAGAGTTTAGTCAAGCAAAATCTGGCTCATGCTCAAGAATGTTCATTAATGCAGAGTTCATTAATGAAGAAGCAAGCTGACAAGAATCACTTTGTGCGCCAGTTCAACATTGGTGACAAGGTTTTTCTCAAACTCCAACCCTATGTTCAGTCATCCTTGCACCCCGTGCTAATCAGAAGCTGGCTTTTAAATTTTTTGGGCCTTATGAGATCATTGACCAAGTGGGTAAAGTGTCTTACAAACTTCGCTTGCCTAATGCATCCAAGATACATCCAGTTTTTCATGTATCGCAGCTGAAGAAAGTAGTTCCAGATGATCAACTGTTAACTCCAGTTGTTTCTGATTTGGATGATAATCTCCAAGTTTCTGTGAAGATTCTTCAGAAGAGGCTGTCACCGAAAGGAGGCATCACTGAAACTCTCATCCAATGGTCGGATATGCCGGCATCTCTTGCTACCTCGGAGAAGTTTGAGGATCTTTACAGGAGGTTTCCTCAGGCATCTTTTTTTTTTTGAGAATTACCCAGTACAACGCAGACGCTCACAACACGCATGCACACTCACCCCTATGAATACACGTACACAAACCCTACCTCTATGAGCACCTCCGAAGGACTGAGCACCGGCAGATCTGGAGATTCCTGAAGTCACCAATGGCGCCTCGTCGTCGACGGGAACGTCGCTTACCACTTAACGCATAACGCCGATAAATCCTAAAAAATCCAGGAAAAGGTGCGAGCACCAGGATTTGAACCCTGGTGGGTAGCATCCCACTGAACCGTCCTACCATTAGACTACAAGCCCAATCGCGTTTCCTCAGGCACCTGCTTGGTGGCGATGGACCGCGAAGGGGAACAAGGCCTCGACGGCCCAACTCCAGGACTTCTGGCAACAAGTGGGCTACGTAGGCTTCAGGGAGTTTGGCCCAGTACGCTGATCGGCTACGCTGTGTAATCTTGCTATATGTAACGTGCGAGAGGAGGAGAGAGATTCATTCATGTATGAACAAATTACTCTGAACTCGACGAACTCTTCGTTGTTCCTTCCTTTGTTATCCCTCTGCTAATCCAACTTCGATCCCCATTGTTGTTCTTCCTGTCTACTCTCTGATCCTCTACCCTTACAGATCAGCACTCGAAGACCGGTTCTCACCAAGTATTGGCTCACGAACGGGAGAAGGACGAGTCTCTAGGAAGTGTACGTACGCAGGAAGATCAGTGTTGTTGGAGTCGTGTGTGCACTGCAGGGCAGTACAAAAGGCCATCTACATCCTCAAACATACACGCCGTATGCGCGGCTAGGGCGTTTGGCACCATATCTAAGAGTTTCATGTTCATCTTCTACCTCCCGTTCGAGCGTGTGAGGGTAGAGTCCTAGGGCTAGGTTCCAACATTCACCACTGCATCTCCTGAACAGTTTCAAAATTGCAGATTAGCCAGCTTCATTTTCTAAACTAATTCAGAACCAAATGAAGGAAAGGCATTTAACCACAATGGCAATTTTCTACCTGTTAAAAAGTACCGTTTGTATTTTGTCAACTAAAGTTCAGGACTACAACTACAACAACCACCAATTTGTATCTTGAATGAATTAGAAGCCTAGAATAAAAACAAGCATATATGTATAGGTTAGAATTTTTTTTGGAGAAACTATAGGTTAGAAATTTCAGATTGGCAGTATAAATGCATATCCAATATGTGCAACCACTACAATTTTTTCTTAGCTACTAACTACTACATATCCTATTCCCATGATCTACACTATTATGGACAATGATTAAAGGCTGTTAAAAGGGGATGTTCTACAATATGAGAGGCCACATAAATAATACTTCTTTGTTGCTTTTGTCCGTGCTACATAGGTAAACATGAGCATTTCAACAAACGTGTAGCTAGCATATATATGTTACCTCATCTTGCTAGCAAGCAAAAAAGATGCTTCCTCATTTCTCTAATTCTCTCATTCCAAGCTGTCAAAGCAAAATAATTTAGGACATTAGTTAAAAATTAAATAAGATATGAATCAGAAGAAAAGAAATTACAGACATCCGTGTTCAGTGCACATCCGCATTTGCAATTCTAACCTTTTGTTTATTTATTCCATAATATCTACAGCTGATTCCTTTTTCCAAAACATATAGTGCTGACTCAATTCCTTCCCTTCTACTGAAATCAATTTTCAGTTATTACAGCTAGAGGTCCCAGACCAGCACTAAGTCACCATGTTACAGGGTCGATCGGGTCGAGGAACAGGGACGAGGAACGTGGTACGCCGATTTTCAATACTATTTGGAACGACGAGTATATAGCTTCAGCACGTCCCAAATTAACATGGATCGTGATCCAAGTTAATTTGGGACGACGTTCCCGGAACGACTAGAAAGAACGAGAGACCAGGCGGCGGGAGCAGGCCGTGGCTCCATGGGTACGCCGCCCTCTGCCGCAGCGGCCGCCGGCTGCTCCAGCAGCGACTCTCGGAGGCCCGCTGTAACATCCCGGAAATTTGAATGGTCTGAATTTCTGAAAATTTTAAAACTTTTTAATAATTGTTGAGTGCTATCAAATTTTGAAACCATTTGCTAGCCTCCCTCTCATATTCTATATAAATAAAACCCAAATATAAAAATATAAATTCAAATTATGGTATAAATATGTGATTTGGATTTTATGGATTTTATTTGGATTTATTTGAGTGTGTTTTGAATTGGAAATAGTTCAAATTCAAATATAAAGTTCATATATAAATTCAAAACTAATTTCAAAACCCCTATCTAACTTAGGCTTGCTAACTCGTTTAGAAGTCTACCGGTGCCCCTCCAACTCTCGGCGTGAACCGTCGTCGCCCTTCTGTTCCAGCCCAGCACAACAAGCCGGCCCGCTTCAGCCCGCGTCACCCCGTGTCGTCGCCGTCTCGCTGACGCAAGGCGCCCGCATGTCAACCCTTTCCCCTCTCCCCTGCTTTGACCTGGCAAACCGCACCGCCCTGCACCGCGCCGCTCCCGCTCGTGCGCGCCCGATGCGACGGCCGTGCCGCCGAGCTGGCATGCCCGCCGAGGCCCACACGCACGCCTAGGTGCGCACCTCGTGCGCTCCGCCCCCTCTAATCACTTCTTTGCCATCGCCCTTTTCCCGCGCGCTGAGCCACCTTTACCCCCTGCCGTGGTGTGCCTTCGCCGCCAAGGCAAGGAGGGGACAGCCGCGTCTCGCGCCGGTCCCCGGTCCCCCTTGACCCTACGCACTTATACCCCAGCAGCCAAACCTCAATTGGCCTCCGCTCGCCACTTGGGGATTTTTCCTCTTTCCATCCTCTATTCTGCGTCGTGAGAGGAGAAGAGGAGGAGGAAGCCGAGGAGGAGGAGGAGTGGAGAAGGAAAGGCGGTCGTCGCCGGCGGGAGTCGGAGCTGCTCGTGCCGAAGGCCAGAAGACGACGCCGCTCGTGTGAAGCCACGCCGCGCTGGGACACCGTCGCGGAAGAAGAAGCAGAGGAGCACGCCGCGCCGCGAACACCTCCGCCGCGCCGCCGTCTCCGTCGACCCGGCCACGACTCCATCGCCGACCCAATGTGAGCCAACCCAGTTACCCAGCCGCTTCTCTCTCACCTACCCCTTGGTCTGCCTGTGATGGTTGGGAGCGCACCCCAGCGTTACGCCGGCCGGCCTTCGCGCCGTGCCTGTTCGCGAGCTCACCGCCGTGGCTCACCCCCGCACTGCGCCGAACCTCGCCGCCTTGGTTCGCCTGGATGTCGCGTTCATGCATCCGGCCTTCGAGTCGTGGGATGTGTTGCAGGTGCTCGCCGTCGCTTCGCCGTCGTCATCACGCCGCGCTGCAGCACTGGGACACCAGACACCCGCACGCCGGCCGGCCGTGTCGCGGCCAGGGGCTAGCCCTGTGCGCGCGCACGCTCGCCAGGCCAAGAGCACCCACGTGCTCGGCAGCAGTAGCCGCACGCGCGCGTTTCTTTTCTTTGTCGCGCTTGCGTCGTCGTCCATCGCCGCCGCGCTGCACGCCGGCCTTGCCTCGCCGCGCCGCCGCCGCCGCATCAGCCGAGCCGGCCCTAGAGGCCCCCGTCCGGAGCCTGGCCGTGCCGTGAAGCCGCCGTGCTAACCACGAGTCGCCGCGCCACCGTTTTTCCTCGCCCCGCCGTCGCCGGCACGCTGCACGCTGCGCCACACCGCCGCCGCGCCACGGGCAGCCCCACGGGCGAACCCCAGAATGTTCAGGGAGTGCTAGTGCACTGGGCCGTGGAGTTCAGGGGCCAGCAACAGACTTCTGGCGTCTTGAACTTGTAACGGGCCGTCACTTGGGCCTTAGCCCATTAAGGCCCAGCAGCAACCCAATTAACCCCGCATGATTTTTAAGTGTTCAGGGTGATCTTCTGGACTTAGTCCATTGGGCCCTATTGGGCTAGGTCCATTGGGCCGATTTCGGCCCACTAACACTTTTGGCCCATTAACAGGCCACTAACCAGAGATGCTGATGTCATGCTGACTTCATGCTGATGTCATCCAAGTATTTTAAAATTAAAAACCCTTTTCTATTTTATAAATAATTTTATAATTATTTTATAAATCTTTTAACATTTGAAAATTCATAACTAATTATTTATAACTCCGAAAAATATGAAACCAATTTCATTATTTTTTTAAAATCGAGATGGTGCTGTTTGTAGATAGTTTGGGTCTTTTTGGATCTTTTAAAATTGGATTTCTTCGGATTTATGACTAGATGCTTGTCGGTAATTTAACGTCTCGTATCTCGTGCTGAGCAGACCCGAGCTACAAGCCAGAGGAGGAGTTTGACCCTGACTACAACCACGACCAGGACTATGGATGCCAACCAGGTGTCATGTCACTCCCGATCATTTAGATCCCATGCATGCTTTTAGTTGCTAGTGCTTAATTATTACTTATGGATGCTTTTAAAATGCAT
Source organism: Cenchrus fungigraminus (assembly GCA_036936925.1). Taxonomy (NCBI): domain Eukaryota; kingdom Viridiplantae; phylum Streptophyta; class Magnoliopsida; order Poales; family Poaceae; genus Cenchrus; species Cenchrus fungigraminus. The sequence goes on along the minus strand of CM072771.1, from coordinate 82,534,588 downwards.
AGACAATCTTTTAGCCATGCCTTGGTTTGATTTACCCTGTACCTTGAAATTCCTACCTTTGGAACTAGCTACAGACCCCTAGCTAGTTCCCGATACTTACTGTCCATATATTTTACCCTTTGATATGGATGGACCTCTGGTTCGGACTGAGATTGGGATATCTCGGTATTCTTGCGTGTGTTTTGGGTGAGTGTGTATCCTTGAAGTGTTATCGCGGGAGCGAACCGCTTTGGTTACTTGTGAACGTCTGTCTAGGGGAGATGCGACCTGGCCTCCCGCCCTAGCGGCGTGTCGTTCGGATGGAGTTGGTGAGTGCTCGCTCCTTGCAATTAAGAACCGATCGACTGTGTGACCTTGATCTCTGGGCTATTTTCGTACAAACCGTTCGCTCACGTATGGGCGGGGTTCGGTCCGAGAACTAGTTTGTGGATAGCATTCAGCTTGTAGGCGGATCGGTATGATCGTGTGAGGGGGACAAGTTTTACCCCCCGAGTAGACGTCGTCCCGGCTCCCCCGGGATGGTTCCACAACTTCGAGGCCCTGCTAGCAAGTTTCGCACCCCAGTTCAGGATGAGTCAGGCTCGAAGAGGCAGAAGAGTGCTATCCACTGCTAGGTCTCCGACTGTTAGGTAGGGATGTGGATCGGAGGCATCCGTTTCTGCCCTATCCGGCGGGTCTAGTTGTACAACCTCTGCAGAGTGTTAAATCTATAGCTATAGTCTGTGTCCACTGGTATGGACAGCCCTTTCGATCTCTCACCTGGCTAGTATTATTTGTGCTGCTTTCTCTCCCCTGTGTGTGTGAGCCCGGCTTCGTGCCGTTGAGATGTGGGAATAGAAGTTGGTGACCCCACATCACAGATGAGAGTGGGATACTGTGTCTCGGTTGAGATCCAGTGCTTTGGTGTACTTTCCTTGGTTGGGGTGTTGACCCCGGGGCGTTGGCCTCGGAGGTGTGGATCTCCTCGGAGATGGTGACCTCTCTGCATTTCTGCTTACCTTGATGTTGCTACCGCTGCATGCCTAACTTTCTACAGTTATATATAGGTTTACTCATGCATAATAAAAATATTCCTTTGCTTATCCTCTTTGTTGGGAAGCTGACATCACCTACTCGCTTATCGAGTAGATAACGGACTTTCAGACCAGGAGCCCGACTACGGCTTCGAGAACGATGGATGGGAGGACTGAGGCTTGTTCTGCACTCGAGCTGCCTATGGGAGATGGTGTCTACTTCGCTACATGAGTTCCGCTGTGTAGATGTTTACTCTGTTTGATTCAGTCCTGTTGCACTTGTACCCGGCATGTGCCGAAGCGATGTACTCAGATGATTATTTATAATAATATTAATTATGTGAATCTTCTATTTTTCCATCTATTTTGTATGGATTTGTTACTATCTGAGATAGGGATTTGCACATGATAGCCTCGTGGGACTATCACTGAGGTGCAGGGATTGGGTTTCCACTCTTAGAAATCTGGTTCGTTTCACCCGCGTTCTCGTGCATGGTCGGGCCGACGCCCCTCTCGAAGACCCGCAGCAGGTGCGCCGCTAGGCACTGCGTCGTGCTGCAGCCTGCAGGGGAGGCCGCCAGGCGTGCCCGCGGCGGCGTCGGAGGACGCCTAGGTCTTGAGATACGTGAACTCGCGGCTGAAGTGCATTGTTGTGTCACCACCTCGTCGTCGTCGTTGTCGTCTCCGGCGGCGGAGGAACAAGCTCGGGGTCGAGTTCCGCCGCCGTCCCCGGCTTCGACCCGGCGCGTCCCCGTCCCGCGAATGGGAACGAAGTTCCCGGGACGAAGAACGCTGGTTCGTTCCGCGTTCCCGGTGACTTAGGACCAGCACCGTTGGAAGCTCACTCAGTTGGGTTCCTACACGAGCAAATCAGCTTATAATGCCTTCTTTGTTCGTTGGGACAATAAAATTCTCTCCCTGGAAAAGGATCTGGATAAGTTGGGCTCCCTTGTGTTGCTAGTTCTTCATTTGGTTAGCGATCAACAACCGATGTTGGACGGCTGATCACCTTTCTAGGTGTGGGATGTCACATCCCGCTGCTTGCCCTTTCTGTGATCAAGCCAAGGAGATGGTTCAACATATTCTTCTATCATGTGTGTTCACTTCGCAGGTCTGCACCCTGATCTTCCAGAATCTATCTATGGTGGCTCTTGCACCTCCGGCTGATGCAAGACGCTTCTCTAGCTGGTGGTGTATCACCATCAGAGCCGGCCCTAAGGGTGGGCGGCCATGTGCGACCGCCGAGGGCCCAAGCCGGAAGAGGGCCCAAACTCATGTATGTATAGTGTACATGTACACAACTTTGTATAGACACACAGGGAGTAAGACGGCTCAAAACGTCGTCGTGAAGCAACGGAAATGTCGCACGTCGCGGCGTCGGCTCGCGAGTCACGAAGTGACGGCGGAACAAAGTGATTGCTGCTCGCGAGTCACAAGCAAGGGGCCGACAGTACGAGTTCGCCAGAAGGCCCTTGAAATCCTAGGACCGGCACTGATCACCATCAGGAATTTTACCACGGAGCTGCACAAGGGCCTCAACTCTCTGATCATTTTAGTGGCTTGGGACATCCGGAAGCACCATTAGACTAACTCCAGCAACTCACTCATCCCATCCCCTATACTCAAAATGAGCAACCACGAGACACTGTAGCGCAGCCCAGCAACACACCCTACCCATCCGCATTTTGGGGTGCATGGCCAGCGAACACCCAGATTGGGGGAATTTCTCTCCTCCCCCATCTCCCCATTACACCGTGCCAAATGTTCAGAGTGTCCTTCTGAAAGTAGCTTAGAGTCTAATCTTTTTTGATGTATGGCCGGTGCTGCCGAGCTCCAAGAACCGCTCCTTTGGTCACTTCTGATGTTTTGTTGGTTGTTTTCTCCTTTCTAAATGGCGTGTCTTTAGTGTGTTTTCTTTGGGGTGTGTGGTGTCAGCCCGGGTGGGGCTATTTGGTTTTTGCCTTTGTACATTTTATACTTAATGAAATGACACACAGTTCTCCTGCGAAGTTCGAGGGGCAAAAAGAAAAGACCCTCCTGTTACGATGATAACTGAATGCTCAGTTCCTGATAGATTCCTGTATTGTAGAGGTAACCATGTATTGAGTGCTCCAATTATGCTATTTTTTTAGAAAATAACCAAGATTATCTGCACAGTGTTGAAAAGTTGTTTATTGTATTAGCACCAATCTGCTTGGAGAAACTATCGAAAATGTGAAATGGTGTATATGTGTTCATTAGGGTTGAAAACGGACGGTTTATATCCCGTTCCGTTCCGACCGTTTTTCTATATTATGATTTTGTTCCCGTTTTTACCGAATTATGAAAAGTAGTCAGATTCAACAAATTAGCAGTGCCATTGTACTTCATCAGTGTTATCAAAATTTACCAATAACCATATTAATATATTGAGCTCTTTTACGGTGGACCATACCACCCTATACCACTGTTTCAAAAGGACTAGTATGAAAGGATCTGACGGTTGAGATTAATTGTATACCACCACAACTTGCACTTGTGGTATAAGGTGATATACATAGGTGGTATAGAGGTATTATTGAAAGTTTTTTCTCGATGGTATAAATGAATTATATGATTTCTTCATTTCATTTTTTTTCATTTCCCTCCGGTGGTATGGCCATTTTTTTCAAATTACAAACGGAAATTTTTATTTCAAATTTCAAAAACTAAAATTTTCAAATTTTTTCATTTCAAATTTCAAATTTTTCTTGGTGGCATAAACAAAATATTTCAATTTTTTTCATTTGGACAAATTTTTCCAAATTTCAAAAATGAAAATTTTCATTTCAAATTTCAAAAACAATTTTTTTCAAATTTTTTTCATTTCCCTCTGGTGGTATAGCCAAATTTTTTTCAAATTTCAAAAACAAAAAATTTCATTTCAAATCTCAAAAACAATTTTTTTTCAATTTTTTCATTTCAATTTTTTCTTGGTGGCATAAATGATTTTTTCCTCAGTCCGAGGTTGCTAAATTTATTTTAAAATTTGCAAAAATTACCTATTTACCCTTAACAAAAATAGCCATATACTACATACTACCACCTGGTGGTATGGTCCACCGTAAAATAGCCCATATATATTATGTGTTGCTGCTGGTTTGTAATCTCTGTTACGAGGCCAACCTATGCATAGACCTCGAGCGTTTTGTTTGTAATCCCAGAAGGTCGAAGCGACGAGGAAAACAAGAAGGCGTTTGAAAAACGCTCTCGTAGAGTAGTCCCCGAGCATTGAAGCGGGCAACATGGCCGGTTTGATGGTCCAAAAAATGAGAAGTAAAAATCCTGACCGTGGTCATGAAAAATCAGTTGTAGAGACACCCGGATATTTTGCATAGCTGCAGAGAATCTGGCAGAGCCACTCGAGGCATGCCGACCTCAAGAAGGTCTCACGCTAATAGCGCTCAAGCACCCGGAGATGCCTAGTAGGGCCAGCTTTGGCGCGCACCCCACAAAGAGGCCTTCATTCCATGAAGCAATCATTCCAATGGTGTCCAGAACAAGCTGGCAGAGCTAGAAACGCACACCGACCTGCGGGAGGTCATGCATCCAGGGTGCCAACTAGGTTGGCAGGGCCGTAACGGTACCGATGTATTGTCGATCGAGATAGCAGGCACGCCGACCTCAGGAAGGACATTTTGGTGCCCAGACGACCAGCATAACTGCTAGCAATCCAGCAGAGCCAGGGTACCGTGGTATTGATTACCAAGGTAGCAGGCACACCGACCTTCAGGAGGCCCGTCGAAATCGTAGACTTGATTGATCTGGACTCCAAGCGCCCAGACGGATCTGGCAGAGCAGCGAGGCACGCCTACCTCAGGAAGGTCTTCAATCGAACCTACGACCATTCTGCTCAGGAAACAGAAATATAGGCTGATTGGTATAAGGTCCGTTCACACGTAGAGTCGTAGCGGGTGCATCAGGACGCAAAGCCATAGTGGGTGCAAATAAGACGCAGAGCCGTGGCAGGTGCGAATATCATCAAGTGAGGTCATAGTAGGTCGTAGAACTGAAGAGGTCGTAGAACTAGCAGGTACAAGACTATATAGCAGCTGGGCCGTCTGACACGGAGTCAGGCTAGTTAAAGGAGCGAACTTGTAGATTCACAGGGGCAATAGTGCAAGGTAGCATAAGATCACCAGCCACCTCCCTCAGCACAACGTGACAAAAATCGCTTCTAACAAAGGTCTGTCAGAGCGCAACAGATGAAGTCTGGCAAAAAGGCACACACTATGCAGGTCACGGGTGGCAAGACTGGCAGGGAACCACATGCAAACAGTGCACTTTATGGAAGGTGCAGGACACCCAGCCTTGTCGTCATGCGTCGGAAAGAAACATCAAAGGAGGCCTCACATGTGTACAGTAACCAGGGTCACATGCCAACAGTGTAAAGGTTGACTGAGTGCAGAACTCAGGTATAAATAGAGCTATAGCCCAGAGGAAAAATATCCATTGCAGCCAAAATATCATGCCATGGGCATGCATTTGTCCACCAGAGCATAGAAGACATAAATTATAGGAGCTTGGAGCTAGAAGAATACTTGCGAAGTGTGGAGTAATACTTGGAAGTGTGGAGCTAAAACCTGTGGAGTACTTGCGAAGTGTGGAGGCCATGGGCATGCATTTGTCCACTAGAGCATCGAATACTTGCGAAGTGTGGAGCTAAAACCTGTGGAGTCATCCACCGATCTCTGCATCCGCATCCACCGAGGAATCCAGAAGGAAACCGGTGTGATACTCCAGGTTCTTGGTGAGTAATAGGTACTCATTGAGGCCTGGTGGCGAGTAGAGTTGGTGGCGAGTGTGCTAGGTCCCAGAGTCTAGTACACACCCGGGGTCAAGAACGTATCTGCATGCAAAAGTCGGGGGCCCTAAACGACTTGCTAGGAGCAGCATCGAGCAACTGGTCCCTGGGAGGTGTCCACGGAGGTCTGGAAGCTAGAAGAAAACTTGTGATGTGCTCTGCTATAGCAGAAAGCATGGCAAGATTCGCTCTAGGTAGGTCAATCATGCCCATTGTGGGGATGAAATAATTTGTATCTTGTAACTGGTCAAGGACCAGATGGGCCTTATGACGACCATGTAGCCATGGAGTCATATATGTAATGTTCATACTCTTCTGTCAAATCATGTGTAGTAAAGTACGTAGAGGAATTGAATCCCCTACGACCTATTGTGATGCTTTCAGGGAGTCTGCCGACCTCAAGAAGATCAGGGACACTATCAGGACGACCTGATAGCAATGAGTATCCCAATGACCTCAAAGAGATCGGGACGACCTATTAGGCCACCAATAAGTCCGGGAGACCTATAGGCATGAAATTCCAAAAAAATGCGAATCAATACGACCAGTTAGCATTGGACCGTTGGTGCTGCTATCCGTTGAAAAAGTGTCGTTGGAGAAAACGATATGTTGGCATAGAGCCGTTGGGCTCGGCGACCCGTTGGCACAGGGCTGTTGGGCTCGTCACCCCAGGAACGATCAGAGGGACTGCAAGGCCCATATATAGGTCATTGCACGCGGGGGCAGACCCCACTCGCAATCTTTCTCATCCGCGCACTTGCACCGCTAGGGTTCCGTACGTCATCGCCACTCGATTCCTCCGCGATGTCGTAGAGAGTCCTTGCGTTGCCGCAGCTAGAGCCGGAGCTCACTACCACGCGCTGCCCCATCACTGCCACTGCCGCCGTGAGCGACTCTGCGTGCGCGCCGCCGCATGCGTGTGAAGACCCTGTGCGTCTTTAGGGCCATATCGCAAGGCTTCGCTGAAGAAGAAGAGATGGCATTGTGCCAGAGGACCAATGGGTCCTGTCAGAGATGACGGAGGCCAAGATCGAGGCGCTGATGGAGCGCGAGCTGCTGAGGCCGACAGCGGAAGTGGACTGGAAGGCGCCCACTGGCGATGCATTCCCCTCGGAGGACGTCTCCGAGCAGGTCATCTTTGCGTCCTACTTCGAGCGTGGCTTCAACATCCCCACGGGGGATTTCTTCCGTGGGCTACTGCACTACTACCGCTTGGAGCTAGTACATCTCGTCCCCAACTCCATAACAGTAGTCTCATTGTTCATACATATGTGCGAGGCATACTTAGGCATTCCGCCACACATCAATTTGTGGTAGTACTTCTTCCAAGTGAAGAAGCCGAGCAAGTCATCGGTCGTAGGTAGTGCTGGGTTCTACCTTAGGATAGGTCGTAAGGTAGATTACATAGATATGGAGCTGCTGGACAACAACACTAGATGGAGGTCGAAGTGGTTCTATATCGCGAACCAGAAGCTAGAGCTCCCGAAGTGATCGGGATTTGGTCCAACCAAGGTCACTGAGTAGGATCTTGCGTTGATCTCCTGTGAAGAGGAAGAGATCGCACCGCTCTTTGCCATGGTGACTGAGCTCGAGGAGGCCGGCCTGACAGGGGGGGCCGTGGTGATTAGTTTTAATCGTCGCCTGATCCAGCCGATCAAGGACTGGGTGCATCCGGCATACGAGTACTGGGGTCAGACGGACCCAACTCGTGAGGCTATTAGAAAGGCCTCCAAGGAAGAGATGGTCGCCCGGGTGAAGGAGCTCTTTTGCGGATGGTTTCGCAATAAGACCTGCCTGAAGGCGTATTCATTGAAGCGTGCAGTTGATCGAGTAAGTCGTTGACCTCACTGTTGTCAGTCTTGTTATCGTTATTAAGAGGCCGACCTCGCTAATAAGTGTTTCGTTGATTTTCTTGTGTGCAGGCCCTAGCCGCAGACTATTGGTGCCCCGCACCGCTGCCTGACGGGCAAGAGGTGCAGAGGAAGATAAGGTCGCTGGAAGATATCCAGCAGCCACCAGCCCAATTGGTCGATGAGTACCTGTCTGACTCATCACTTGAGGCGGACGGGGACGATGTGCTGGAGGTCGCACAGAGTGCCAGCAGGTAGACCCACCGGACGTGACATACCGCTAGCAAGATCGCACAGTCGAAGGTGGAGGCCGCCAAGTCAGCGAAGCTGGAGAGCGCGAAGAAGAAGTGCAAGAGGGGCAAGAGCTCCACTCCGCTGCCGGAGCAGCAGAAGAAGAAGAACAAGGAGGTCGCCACGGATGATTACTCCGAAGAGGTCAATGAGGTAATTGAGGTAACGAAACCCAGTCCCGAGACCAAGCGGCGCAAGGAGGAAGTGATGAAGGTCACACAGGTCGACCTTCATCGTATCAAGGAGAAGTACCATGCTGAATCTGGGATTCAGTAGCAGGTACCCCCAAGACCACCCCCGAAGCCTTTGGTGATACGTCGCAAGTCGCTTGCCAAGTAAGTTGATCTGACGACCTTCTTTCATCTTTGGTCTTCACTTCAAATTTTTGGATACTAGCAGAATGATCTGTGTAGGTGGGCGACATCATCCCTGAGCACGTCACTTTCGAAGGAGTCGACGCCAGAGGTCGAGGGTGGAGCCCAAAGCTCCGCTCTGCCATCAACGACCACAGAGGCTGTGCTGGACCCCAAGCCCGTCAATGTGCTGCCATCCCAAGCAGCTCACGACGTTGTGGCAGACCAGCCGCAGATCAACCTGCCACCACCGCATCAAGAAACAGCCGCGAAGGGAGGGCAGGGTCTGGCCACGTTTGGGGCTGGGGGTGAGCCGTACCAGGCTAGGGAAATAGACTGCAACGGTACACCGTTCGAGGATGATACCTCGATGATCTGGAAGACACCAAGGTGATCCGGAGCTCCCTCGTCAGCCTGGGGTAGGCCTTCCAGGTGATAGGCCGTTGTTGCAGTGGAAGACATAGATCGTTCATCAATTGTTAATGAACTAACACTCTTGTTTTTGCAGAATATGGCCAACCGAACCAAAGCTTGGGCTAACTTGTGCAAGGGTGCCACAGCTGTAACGCTGGAGGCACATCAGTTGGAGCAGGAGCTCCAACGGGTGAAGCAAGAAGCCGCCCTTGAGGAGAAGAAACTCGAGGATGAGAAGAAGAAGCTCGCTGACGAGCTGGCAGAGCAGAAACGCCTGGCCGCCAACACCGACGACCTCTTGAAGAAAGTCAGTAATGGTAAGCCCACGTTCCGCCCAGGTCGTAATGTTTGTTTTATCTTACGATAAGCACATACTGACAACTCTTCATACAACAGATGCTCGTGACACCGAGAAGAGGTTGAAGGAGGACCTCAAGGAGGCTAAAAAGGCCATCGCCACCCTCAAGGAGGAGAACAAGGTGCTAAACGGTAGTGAGTACACTATTTGCAAAAAACTAGCTCATGAAAAGCAAATCAGGAGGGATCTGGAGATCGACCTCGTGGTTGCAATGCAGTCGCTATATAATGATCAAGTGATCATTGCAGGTCATGAAGTGGAGATGACCGACCTCCGGAATGCTGCGGGCTTCATCATGGACAAAGTCATCCTGCAACCCACCGAAGGAGAGCCAATGTCCTTGCTGGAGCGGCTCATGGCGGCCCCGGACAAGGTCGATGTGCTGCTGCAGGCTGCAAGTAGGGCAGCGGCCATGGAGACACTTGTACAGGTGAAGTCGCACTTCCCTCCGGTGGAAGTCAAGAAGATTGCCGAAGGTCCAAATGCTGAAATCGACCTTCAACCGATCAAGGTTGAAGTAGAAGACGCTACAAACAAGGTTGTAGAGAGCCTTGCCTTCGAAGATGACGAGTGTTGACACATATTAACGTATACTTTTACTTGTCAACCAAACATGAAAAAAGGGCATAATTGATAATACCAACATAGAATAGGGTGTCACTAACAGTTTTCCTAGAGTTTTGGAGAATTCTATATCTTGCAGGGACTAATCAGAATAATAGGAAAAGGAACAAGTCTAGAAGGCTCTGGAACACTCCCGAACCAACATGACTTGGCATACAAGAAAAGAAGCATCTAGAAGGGACGAGAAGACACCACACGAAGGCGCGGCCCGAGTGGGGCCCACCACAGGTCGATCGGTCCTGTGGTGGGGCCGACCGGCCCCCCACCAGCGCCATGTCAGCCCTGCTTCTAGAATGTTCTTCCACCACCTATGAGGATCAATCTAAACCGTATGTTTAGGTCGGTTTAATCCTACGGTGGCGTGACACCTCCTTCAGACTATATAAGCAACCTTAGACCCCCCCTGGCGCATAGATCATTATCAATCAGATCAACTCATCGACAGGCCTCCTCTCTAGTTCCAGAACCAGAATTAGAATTAGACAAGATGTAGAACTAGAAGCCCAGGATTAGAGTTGAGAGCAGAGCATCAAGTTGAGTGATTAGATCCACGATCCTAGAGATCTAGCTAGTCTTGTTCGAGAGATTGGAGCGCGGTGATGGGGAAGAGTTGGAGGAAGCGCCGGACCTATCGGTGTCTCCTCTTCGGCTTGTACCTGCGGGATCAAGTTCCTTCGGGGGCTTGCTTCTGAGATTCTACGGCATGATCAACTTCTTATTTGAGTAAGCACATTGTTCTTATTATTCTTATTGTCTGCAACTCTATTTTGAGTACTTTACTTTATATGAATCTATAGAGTAGAGGAGTAGTTTGGGTGTAAGCATGGTGCTTAGATCTGGGTTACTTGTGGATGATCCCTACGTTCCGGATAGCCTGTGGTAGATCGTGGTGGTGACAACACCATTAAGTCCTTTGCAATCCACATCCCGTCTGTAGGCCTTTGTAGGATTACCCCTGTTGCCGGGAGATTCCCTCTTCGAAGTGTTTCTTCTTGTCAATGTCCCCTTAAGGTAGTACGAACATAGTTTACAAGAGTAAGAACTAGAACAGCCGTAGCACCTCCCTTACCTCTTATCTTCTCAAGTCCTTAGTTACTCACTCAGTTGGATCAGCTATACACCTCAGCATACTCTCTCACCCTTCTCCCTGTGGATACGATATTTAAAACCCTCTTCCTGGGTGAAGTGCTCACTGGTATCCGTGTGCTTGCGGATTATTCATCATAATATTTCTGTGGGCTTAACAAATACCAACAAGCATTTCTGGCGCCATTGCCGCGGAGAACGGTTGTTGAGAGAACGTTGAAAATCATAGCTAGATCTTGTACTATACTTTTACCTTTGTCTTTTCCTTTCTTCTCATCTATTCTTTGTGGGATCATTTGATTCCACAGTTATCTATCTTATGTTGCACCCTAAAGCGGAGCTCTGGCCACTAGAATCCTTAGATCCTATCCTTACATCTAGCCATAAGCTACGCCTACGGTTGATCGAAATGATCATGAAACAATCTTTCTTAGGAGCGAGATACTGCAGGAGCCGGATCATATCCTTAATAGGGTAAGAAATCTTTGTATCATTATCCTCTAATGGTAGTGAGTCTTTAGGCCCCATCCTAAGAATGTTGTGCGCATGACCATCATGCAGTATCTAGAGGAACTTTTCTCTCCTTTTCTAAGGCAAGGTTTGTCTTTGACAAACTCAGCGGGTGAACCCTTGCACTAGCACTCTTTATGACCACCCAAAGGAAGAGAATCATCCTCTAGCCACAAAAGGAAAGTTCCGATAGCTATTTCACCATCACTCCAATCCCAAGACTAGCTATCAACCCCAAACCATCAATACCCTGAACACCTTTAAGGGAAGAAGTAATTCAACCCTTGTAGATCCCATTGGATGAAGAGTTTGGGAAAATCATGGACTTCCAGCTTCACAAGAGACTTCTGACCATATATGAACCAAAACCTTTTATGAGATAGTCTCTTAGAAAGCACCTTTACCCTCACACAAGGACACTGGGGAACCTCAAGGATGGCACATCTAATCGTGCAAAGCCATCAAGAAGCCACTCCTATCTCTCTCTTTCTATGTTCAGATTAGATAACCTTTCGAACCCATCTTTAACCTCATCCTTGGGCCCAATGAATCCTCTTGTGCCCTTTTTCTTGTGTCTGCTCACGATCCTAAAGGATCTAAGGAAGACCAAAAAGAGCACATTACCTAGAGAACATCAATGAGCATGAGAGCTACTTCATAAATGGAACTTTTCCATCTAGTCCATGCTCATTTGAGAAAACTCCTAAACCAATTGCCATCTCAAATCTTGCCGCACAATCTCCAACCCCCCTCATACTTCCTTTCTTAAAGATTTAGAAAGGGTGGTTGTCAATGAATATCCTGATGGCTTGGAATCTTGAGATTGGCAATATAATGGAAACCACTTCATCATCTTGATCCATAATTTAATGGTTTTCCAAGGATGAGCTTTTTGTCCTAAAACAAGCACGCTAGGGGGAAATACTATAACACTACGTGAAAAACAGTCATTGGTAACGCGGATGGCTGTTGGTAACGGGCAAAATGCCCGTTACCGATCAAGCGTTACAAATAAGCCAACAAAGGTAACGGGCTGATGCCCATTACTGATGACACGTAATTGTAACGAGTGTCGAACAAAGACCGTTACCACAACTACTTACCGGTCACCTGAAATGGCTATTTCTCCGGGCCCACCGGAGCCTTTGGTAACGGGTGCAGACACTGAGCCCGTTACTCATAACACGTATTAGTAACGGGTGTCTAACAAAGACCATTACCAAAACTAGTTACCGGTCACCTGAAATGTCTGTTTCTCTGGGCCCACATGGACCTTTGGTAACGGCCACAGAAACTAAGCCCATTACATGAACTCAACATCGAAGACGCGGAAAATGATGCGTCTCCTCTGTCTTGACGAAAGCAGATGCGTCGTGTAAGTGCGCGTCTCCTCCGTCTGGATGAAAGGAGATGCGTCTCCTCAGTGCGCGTCTCCTCTGTCTCGACGAAAGGAGACGCATCTTGTCAGTGCGTGTCTCCTATGTCTCGAGAAAAGGAGATGCCTGCTGTGAACCCGCGTCTCCCTCTGTCTCGACCAAAGGAGACGCGTACTGTGTACATGCGTCTCCTCTGTCTGGACCAATAGAGACGCCTACTGTGTACGTGTGTCTCCTCTAATCGACCAAAGGAGACGAGTACTGTGAACTTGTGTCTCCTCTGTCTCGACTAAAGGAGACGTGTTGTCTACTTTCACAAAAATTAGGTCCAGCATCCACATTCACAAAACTCCACAAACTGAATAGAAATCCACAAGATTCACATGCATAATCTGTCAAAATTCAGGCATTCAGTATCCTCTTCTAACAAGCTAAGTAAGGTTCACAACAATATCATCACTGGCCATGAGGATTGGTATCTAATACAATGTGAGCCATCATAGCATCATTAATGTGAAATTTTCCTGAGAGTGTGATCACCTGGTACATGAGGAATGAGGCAGTTCTTTCCTTAATGTGGAGCAGCGTGTCTCGGTGTAGCTGACAAGTAGGTATGTGAAATGCCTGAATATAACAATGTCAGTAGTCAGCACACAGGTGGTTACCAAACATGTGCAGTGCTAATAAGCAAGAACTGTGCTCAGTTGCAGGTGTTACAATTGCAGATCCCAAGAAAGTACCTCAAGGTCCTTCAATTTATTTTTTACTATAAGCATGTGATAGGCACAATAGAAGCCGCAGACTCTGGATTTGTGAGGTTGTTGGTGGCACTGTGATAAATATACATAGACAAATAGTGGTGAGAAGAAATAAACTCAAGCTTTAGTACTAGCTTCCACAGGCAGGAAATACTAAGTAATACATACATTAAAAGCCTTCTCATGGTTCAAGGCGCAGCGGGGCAACTTGTTGTCATCGCAGTAACTATTCCAAGCACTACAACAAAATATGCAACAATGGTTAGGGCACCATTAATAAACTCCGCAGAGTTTGTTGAGGAAGTTTGTAGGTTAAGAAAGAAAAAGAACTTACTCATCAATGGCAAGTACCAACTCAGAGAAATTAGTGCTTAGGATCCTATATGAATCAAGATACAAGACCGTCTTCTGCTTTGGAAAGATCGCCACTGCAATCCAGTGCTCCCCAGTGTTATAGCAGGAAATGATGACTCTCTTTTTAGCATATGACTCGTAGGCACGCTTCGTATAGGACACAAAAAAATCCCTGTTATTTTGTATATTTGACATGCTAAAGCATTCAGGATCAAGGAAGGCAACGGGTTCCTTCTTCTGCCGTACTTCTGCAGCCATATTCCTAAAATTAAGAAAAAACAAAGTGTAAGGAGGCAAAATACATAGTAAAGATGAACTGAGGCAGAAAGCACATTTAGATAGAAAATGATTAGTGAGAAGCAGATTAAATTTTCAAGCAACTTACAGGATGAAACAGCGGAGAAGTCCCATATCCAAAGCATCCAAGTTGAAGAGATCGTACAAGTCACTGATGAACATAGCCAACAGCTCGTATTTTTCATCTTCTCTCACAGGCTACCAGCCGTGCTTGGGCCAGACTATGCCCTGAATCAGAGACTCATCCTTGTCTTTACAACGTCCCATGTAGAAATTGTGGAGATTAATGACAGAAGGAGCAGTATCCGGATGATTGAGTTCATCAGAACTGAGCATTTCATATCCAAATTTGTAGTGTGGGTTAATATGAGTCATAGCAACATTGGCCGCCTTCTTCTTGGCGTTTCTCTCAGATGGCTTTCTGGCAGGCTTCTTTTCCTCCTGCTTTGAGATGGCTGAAGAAGGCTTTCTGGTAGGCTTCTGAGACCTTTTATTTTCAGCAATTTCTGCTGCTGCTACTTTGAGATGGCTGAAGAAGGTTTCTCAGATCGCTTTCTGGTAGACCTTTTATTTTCAGCGAGTTTCTTTTCCTGCTGCTTTGAGATGGCTGAAGAAGGTTTCTCAGGTGGTGTCTCACCAGCAGCTATTACAGAGATTTTGGGCCCAGATGTACCTGTAGCTTTCTTCGAACAGTCGTCGACAGATTTCTCAGCATCAGCCAACACATGACTCTGGGCTCCTGCTTTGGCATCATTGTTTTGAGCACTTTCTTTTGGGGATGGAGGTTTTGTTCTTTCATGAGGAGAAGAAGGTGAGGATGTAATTTGCGTTTCTGGGTGTGGAGAAGAAGGTGGGTTACCAGGTGGGGAATGAATCTGTACTGTACTTTGCTTTTCTGGGGATGGAGGAGGAGGAGGAGGTGGGTTACCAGGTGGGGAATGAATCGTCCCTGTACTTTGGTTTTCTAGGGGTGGAGGAGGAGGAGGTGGTGGGTTACCAGGTGGGGAAGAGTTTTGTCCTGTAGTCTATGAACCAGAAGGAAACTGTACCATAGTGTGCGAACAAGATTTTGAAATTGGTGCTCCCTTGATGTGAATGTGACACCTCTTCCACTGTATCCTCTGGTGTAGAGCTTGTCCAAGTGTCGTCACCTCGTCGTTAGGAGGGTGTTCCAGCGCGTGATTCCTAAAGACAGCATATACGTGCAGCACTTCGACCACAGCACAGTCTTCATGAATCGGGACTGTGTGTAGCGTAGTCTGCTCTGGTTGAACCACACCAATTGCAGCTTCACATTCAACACCATGAAATATGATCCATAGGCCACAGTCTGTGGGTTCAGTCAATGTGCCTATAAGGTCTTCCTGTGTGGGGGAAGCAATGTGCACTACCTCTGTCAACAACTCTGTAGCGCCGTTGATCAAACCTACATTATCTGCAGACACACAACTGCTCTTCAGTCCGACGGGTGAAGGGCTTGTGTGATTGGACACTGGTGCAAACACCACCTGGTACCCTGTGCCATCATGTCAAGCATATCCTTCTCCATCTCAGCCTTGAGTTCTTCCTTGATTTCTTCCTTCATCTGTTGCTTATCAACTGATGAGTCAGTACTGGCCCTCTTCCTCTTCCTGTACATGGAAGTATGCTGAGGCCATGCAAACTTCCAGCCCTGGTAGCTGGAGACACCACGCACGCGACCTGGTTGTTCGGGGCGGCCCAAGCACTGACTTAGCACATCATTCTCCCTCAGCCATGAAGTCATTCCTAAAGATTCTGCATGTGCATTCTTTTTCATGATGTCTGTAGCCACACTTTCATTTGCTACTTTGTTGAACACTATCTTGGCAACGCCGTCTGTCACCACTAGCTTACTCCTTGCTCACACCCAATTCCTAGAACGATCATCAGTGATGGCATCATATGGGTTGGCGATCCCAACCGCAGCTAATTTCCTATCCTCTTCCTCCCACTGTGGTAGTTTCCCACAATAACCAGCTGGACCCATGGTGTGCTCGTTTGTGTTCAGGCTTCGAAGTGACTTGAACTTGCCATTAACAGATGAGGCTTCCTCGGTTTCCTGCTGTTTCACAAACTCTGTCCACTCTTCTGGCTTGATAAAGTCGTGCTTTCCAAATGGCTCGAGTCCTTTTCTGACAAAATCTTGCCTAAGCTGAAATCTAAATTGTCTCCATTCCTTGGCTGCAATCTTCCACAAAAGCTTGAATGCCTGCTTTTTCATGTCTTCCTGGAACTCCAAGTGTTTCTGCATATAGGTTTCAAACAAGTACCACTTTTGTTCATCACTTAGTTTTTTATTTCTAGCAAATCCAAAGGTATCTTTTGTCTAGCAATGAGCCCTGCAAGCGCCCTGAACCTACGCTTTTGTGTCAATGGTACTAGCATCCCCCCGTTCTCAACCTCAGTGACTACCATTTTGTCTCTTGGCCACTTTGTCGCTGTCCTTGGCACTCTGGCTCGGCCCGTAGCCCCACCCACCTGCTCTTGTTCTTCACTAGCAGTGGCATATCCATCTTCTTCATTATATGCATCTTCTTCAAATTGCCCAGGTCGGCAGTCCTCGACAGATTTATCCTGTGAATTAATTGTCAAGGGATTATGAGAAAGGTCTGCTTAGTGTCTAAGAATAGCACAAAAAGCAGACCATACTGCTAGCTCTCCTAGGAGACATGCTACAACAGGAGACAAGTAGAGCACATTTTTAGTTAACCATTCATAACAGCTAAGCATTTATCTAATCAACACCCACAGAACTGTGTACAAGACCATACAAATGAGAAAATAATTACAGTAACTAGTTTAGCCCACTATAATCTCGTTGGTTCTATGGTAAACCATTAACATAAATGCAACAATCAAAAACCAAAAAATTAGTTCAGGCAATGCGACCTTACCATTTAAAAGAGGAAGATGCTTGTTGCCTCTGTTGCTGATGAGGTACTTATTCAACTTGGAGAGAATGTCCAAATGTACATATGGAACAAGAGTAAAACCAAATATAAGAGTGAATCCAAAGGAAAATGCTAAGTATACGTTTTGAAACTCGAAACCCTAACTGAGCATCAGTGGTGG
This sequence comes from Cenchrus fungigraminus, assembly GCA_036936925.1. Classification (NCBI taxonomy): domain Eukaryota; kingdom Viridiplantae; phylum Streptophyta; class Magnoliopsida; order Poales; family Poaceae; genus Cenchrus; species Cenchrus fungigraminus. The sequence continues at coordinate 82,517,389 of CM072771.1, read as the reverse complement.
AGCCAGAAAAAAAATTAGCTAGGGCGAGACCTAATGACGGACCAAACCAAAATAAAACACACACCAATTCACAAATCTATATGCTGCAATTGCACAAAGTTTAGCGAAAAATTTCAAATGTAGTCTTAAATTTGAAGAACAAAGACACAAATTAGCAAGTACTAAGGTCCTATGAGTCATGGCACCATCTAGAAATACTACCGAAGCTTAAAAATATCGTCAGAGAAGAAGGAACATAGTCGAGTTAGGGCAGATTAGCTGGGGCGGCTGCCCCAGCTGGCCCCAATGTGGCTACGCCACTGCTGAGCATAGTCAAGAATGTATCTTAATGATGTAGGGGGGATTTCTAGCATGCAGTTCACCTTGTCACTGTCGGAGCGGAGGGATCTCTAGTCGCCACGTCCTCGTGTCGACCTCGTGGCTGGATCCCTCCTCCTCCTCCTAGTCGTCGTCGCTGGAAGGTGAGGGGTGGTGTGGCATGCGTCTCAGCGAAGGTGTGTAGTGTGCGTCATGTCGTGGGGGGTAGGGGTGAGAGGAGGAAGGCGAGGGTGAGGAAGCGGCGGCGGAGGGGGCGAGGGGGAGGAAGCGGCAGCGGCGCGAGGGGGAGAATGACGACGGCGCGAGGGGAGAGTGAGGAGGTGATTGCGTGAGGGAGGCATCTTTCCCTACTAACCCTAGCGCGAGTGGGCATGTGTGGGCCTTAAAACTGAAAGGTCCAATATTATTAGGAAAACGCGTCAGGCCGGGGCTAGTTCTATTCGAATGAAGAACAGTTTGCTTCATTTTCCCCTTTTAATCTGCAATCAAAGATTTGAATCACGTATTTCTCCGTCATTCGTAATCCAAATTTGATGATATTTGTTTCGTATTTTTTCTAAAATAAATTTCTATTCATTTATGACATTGTTTCATATATAACTCCATTTCCTAGATGTTGTTTATACGCCTTTATCTTGTTTCTTACAAGTACAACATAGAAATAATATTTGTTTTACACAACCATTACTAATGAAACTTTGTATTTCGTAATGTTAAGGTGAACAAAAGTTTGTGTTAAAATTTCAAATGTATATGAGTTCGAACATGTTGTGAAGTATGGAAAACTTCAGTGTTGAAGTATAACATTCTAGGAAACTATCTGAGAGATGTACACATTTGTACACAAGTATGATCTTCCTTTTGAGAAACCATTTGAAATTTTTATGACAAGTTTAGGGACCCAAATTATGTTGCCATGTCAATTTGTATAATTTTTAGACCAACCTAAGACGTTATTAGAACTATTATATCCCAACCATGAGATAAAAATTTGAATTTTGATAATTTTGGTTACACAAGTGTGCCCGCTGATATTTTATTCAAATACTAAATGACCAACTATGAATTGTTCGTATTTTTAATGAATTTATAGGTGTTGTTTAATAGGCTCTAATATTTGAGGGAAGCAAGTTTCATTTCAAACAAAATAGTGTCGGGCCCACGCGTCAGCGTCAGCAACCTATATAAAAAAGATAACCCTACCCGCCCAACAAAGAATACACGGGTTCACCAACCCGCGTCACCAACAACTCTCCATTGTGCGAAATGTTATTATTTGGTCTATATTTGGTCCAACTTCAAAGAGTTTGACTCCTCGATAAGTGAGATGTGCAATTAGTAGTATCCACTCATCGGAGACGCACAAATAAAAACTATTGCCCTGGCCCCTTCATCTACCCGCAAAAAAACCATAACTGCATACACTCCTCATCATCCTCATTCCTCGGTGTGTTCTCTCTCTGCGCGGGGGCAGGAGATTAGGGACGAGAAGACGGTGGTTGCCATTCCCGGAGATGCCTAGCAGGTCGCACCAGCCGTCGCTGCCTAGCAGGCCGCACCAGCCGTCGCTGCTGGAGTACCTCCCTCAGGAGGTCCACATTAAGATTGCGGCACTCGTCGGTGCGACCTCGGAGCGGCCCTTGGCTGACCTCCGCAGCCTACGAGGTACCTGCTCATCCATGCGTCGCCTGTGCAGCCACCGCGACATCGGCCGACGTTTGTCGATAGAGGCGATAAGAGATGAGATTGCTTGGATGGGGGACCTCACCGCTTACACAGCTTTCCTTGCTATGCTGACCGATCTCGGCAATCCGGGGGCTTGCTTCTACTCGGGATCAACACCGTGTTCATGGAAAACAGGCAAAGCGAAAATCTCCGGCGCACCGCCGATGGTGGGCACGATGCGGCAGCCTATCTGTACGCCATCTTGCTATACAGGGACAATGGCGGTGCCGCCACCGACGACACCGCGAAGCGGTACATGAGGCGGGTCGCGGGCGGCGGCGGGACGACGACACGGGTGAGCAACGAGGGCTGTGTGCCTTTGCGCAAGAAGGCCGCGAAAGCTATTTGGAGGACGACGTGGCGCATTTGGGGAGACCCGCTGCCGCCGCTGGCACAGGTGCACGGAAATCAGCCGTGTGCAGGCAACAACTGCGGCGTGGATAAAGGATTTGAGGAAATTGCTCTGTATTGCACCGAAGCCTATAGGCTCCGTCGTGAAATGGTGAAGCTCGAATGGGCAATAGGAAACTAAATCTATGTTTTGCTTTTGCACCTGCAATTTAAATCTATGTTGCTCGTATTATCTATGTGAATTTATGGAAGAGCAACAAAGGAGACGCGGATCTAATAATATTCGAATGAAGAACAGATCGCATTTCCCCTTTTAATCTGCAATCAAGATTTGAATCACGTATTTCTCCATCATTCGTAACCCAAATTTGATGATATTTATTTCTGATTTTTTCTAAAATCAACTTCTATTCATTTATGACATTATTTTGTATATAACTTCGTTCATTTCCTGGATGTTGTTTATACGTCTTTATCTTGTTTTCTTACAAGTACAACATAGAAATAATATTTGTTTTACACAACTATTACAAATGAAACTTTGTATTTCGTAATGTTAAGGTGAACACAAGGTTGTGTTAAAGTTTCAAATGTATATGAGTTCGAATATGTTGTGAAGTATGGAAAACTTCAGTGTTGAAGTATAACATTCTAGGAAACTATGTGAGAGATGTACACATTTGTACACAAGTATGATCTTCCTTTTGAGAAACCATTTGAAATTTTTATGACGAGTTTAGGGACCTAAATTATGTTGCTAAGTCAATTTGTAGAATTTTTAGACCAACATAAGACGTTATTAGAATTATTATATCCCAACCATAAGATAAAAATTCGAATTTTGATAATTTTGGTTACACAAGTGTGACTGTTGATATTTTATTCGAATACTAAATGACCAAATACGAATTGTTCGTATTTTTAATGAATTTATAGGTGCTGTTTTATGGGCTCTAATATTTGAGGAAAGCAAGTTTCATTTCAAAAAAAATAGTGTCGGGCCCACGTGTCAGCATCAGCAGTCTATAAAAAAGATAACCGTTGCCTGGCCGATCGAACCCACCTGACAACAAATGAGACGCAGGGTCTCGAACCCGCGTCGGAAATCACTCTCGATTTTAGAAAATGAATATAACATCCCGAATGAAATAAGCGCAGCACACACGACGCTCAGACCTCTGAGCTCCCTGCTTCTTCTTCCCCGCTCTGAGCTCCACCGCTGCCCGCCATTCCTTTCCCCACCATCGCGCACATGTCGCACTACGCCGATTCGTCTGGAGGTGGACGTGGCAGGAGCAGGTTTCAAGGTGGCCGAGGCAGCCGCATTCACTCCATCGGCTTGGATCCAGTCGGTGAACTAAGCGGCTTCCCACTGGTCCCTTGCCCGCACTGTGGTATGGCTCAGGTGGTGGAGGGGAGGACGCAGAAGGAAGGTGAAAACCACGGTCGTCTTTATTTCAAGTTTGTGAGGAACGCAGTGAGTAGTCTGAGCTGTGATTTCCCAAATCTTAGTTAGGGTTCTTATGTGCTTTTGATTTGCACAGTTCCCCAAGCTTTGTGGATATTATCGTTTCGAGAAGGAGTATCTCCAGACGCTGAAGGATGCTGGCGTCATATCTTTTCGACCGTCGAACTGGGCAGACATGATCGATGAAATAGTTGATTCAGTGGATTGTCAACTTGGGAGCGACAATCAGAGGAAAGCACCGGACGACAAGCAGAGGAAGAAACCACTGGAGGAGAAGATGGACAATGTGATCTGCAAAATGAACTTGATTATTGTGGGTGCTGTTTGTGTAGGATTTGGATGTTTACTGGGGATGTATGCTGCAAAGAAGTAATTGTGATGTGAAAAGTGGTGCTTTAATTTGTTTCATCTGTGTGAATGAGGAATGAAAAATTTGTCACAGATGACAAACTTAAATGGATGAATGAAGAAAGTGGAATGGAATGACAATTGGGTCACGAATCTTAATGTGTCACATATCACAAATTTCATCAATTCATCTATGTTCACATTTCAGTGTGAAATTAACCAGCCTGCACCCGCGTCTCCAATGATTTTATACAGAGTTTTTCGAAACTCAAAATCTTTTCACTAACAAATAGAGTAACAAACATTGCAATTCATTGTTGCCCCGCTGCCACTCTGCCATTGTTAGATGTAGTTCATCACAAGTTCAACAAACACACAGGAGGAACACATATTAACAGAGGAACATGTTCATGACAAACAAGCAGAGTTCCCAATGTTTGACCAAAAGCCACTCTCCCCTGCCACTTAGATGTAGTTCATCACAAGTTCAACAAACACACAGGAGGAACACATATTAACAGAGGAACATGTTCATGACAAACAAGTAGAGTTCCACGAACAAACAGAGGAGGACGAACACACAGAGGAGGAACAAATTAATTAAGCTAAGGTAGAAGACTTGTCACCGCCGCCGGAGGAGCCCCAACGTCGGAGTAGGAGTCGGAGCCGCCGAGGCCGCGTTCGTCACCGCCGTCGAAGCCGCCATTGTCGCCGTCGTCGTCACCGTCGTCGTCATCGTCGCCGTCACCGTCGCCATCGGCGCAGGCCACGACTCTCTGAAGGTCCCCAGCCAACCCATGGATCTTGATGGCGAAATCCTTCACCGACCTCTGTAGCGGATCGTTAGGTCGTGGCAAGCCGAGCTCAACAGCCACCTCTTGAAGCTTCCTGAAAGCTTCGTACAACATTTGGACGGACCAAATGTTGTCCAAAACTAGTTGAGAACTTAGAGAGGAGGGCTCCACGGGCGGCACCGCCGGCGCCTCCTCGGGCTTCGGCGCCTTCACCTCCTGGATGAGCCGACGGCGGTGTCTTTCGTCATTGTCGTCCTCCTCCCTTCCCTGCTTCCTCGATGGCTCGCTCGACGATGATGCCATGCGCGCGCTTGAGGAGGAAGAAGCTCTTGGTGACTAGAGACGGTGGTGCTGGGGTTTTCTTGGTGGCGCGCTTGAGGAAAGCTTATGGAAGAAGCTCTTGGCCGGCTGGGCATTTATATGACAAGACGGGGAACCGTCAGGCGGCCAGTTTTCCCACTGCGACACACCACTATGCCTCGGAACGCGGTACGCTGCGGCGACGCGTGTCCACTAACCAGCGTCGCCATTGACAAAAGACTATTACTCCCTCCGTCCCGCAAATAATGTTCATATAGCTTATTTTAATACCTCTTTTCAAGTTCCAATGCAAAGACTGTTCATATAGCTTATTTTAATTTATTAATACCTCTATTCGCATGAAACTGACCACAAAGGAAACAGTTCTCCTTTCTCCTTTTAATCTGGAACCAAATTTTGTGTCACGTGTTTCTCGGTCATACGTAATCCAAATTTGATGATTATTTTTTCTTATTTTTTCTTAAATCGCCATCTTTTCATTAATTTCATTATTTAGTGTATATTTCCTTTTCGTTAGTAATGTTTTTATGCCTTATCTTGTACTTGATAAGTACAACATAGAAATAATATTTGTTTTACACAACCATTACTAATGAAACTTTGTATTTCGTATTGTTAAGGTGGACACAAGGTTGTGTTAAATTTTCAAATGTATATGAGTTCGAACATGTTGTAAAGTGTGGAAAACTTCAGTGTCGAAGTAACATTCTAGGAAACTATGTGAGAGATGTACACATTTGTACACAAGTATGATCTTCCTTTTTAGAAACCACTTGACAAGTTTAGGGACCCAAATTATGTTGCCAACTCAATTTGCAGAATTTTTAGACCAACCTAATACGTTATTAGAATTATTATATCCCAAACACGAGATAAAAATTCGAATTTTGATAATTTTGGTTACACAAGTGTGCATGCTGATATTTTATTCGAATACTAAATGACCAACTACTAATTGCTCGTATTTTTAATAAATTTATAGGTGTTGTTTTATGGGCTCTAATATTTGAGCGAAGCAAATTTCATTTCAAAAAAATTAGTGTTGGGCCCACGTGTCAGCGTCAGCAGCCTATATAAAATAGATAACCGTTGTCTGCCCGCCCGGACCCACGTGACAACCAATGTGACGCGGGTTCTCGAACCCACGTCGGCAATGGCTCTCCATTTTGGAAAATGAATATAACATCCCGAATGGATAAGCGCAGCACACACGACGCTTTCCTAATTTCTCATTAGGGATTAGCGGAGGTGAGCAGAGGCGGTGCCGGCGAGGTGAGTGGAGGCGGCGCCGGCGAGGTGAGCGGAGGCGGGGAGACGACGATGAGAGCCGGCGAGGGGCCAAGCAGCGGACGACCTCACGCACCATGGATCGAGAAGGAGAAGCCGAACGCGATGCGGTGCCGCAACTAGATCCGCGCGCGCGCTGGCGAGATTGCGGTGAAGACGGAGACGACGATGACTGTCGGAGAGGGGCCAAGCGGCGGTGCAGCGAACCCAAAGCCGGAGATGAGCGTCATCAACTGGATCCTCTCGGGTTCCGACGCGGGGCCAAGCAACGGCAGGGAGGAGCGTGCCGGTGAGAGGGTGGCGAAGAGGGCAAGGTGCCTACCTCACGTCTGCGACATCAAATGTCTTGCAACGACGGAGAGGGGTCGAGGCAGCGGCGAAGGTGTAGAGGACCTCATATCCGACGCTGGCAACTACCACGACGACGGCGATGCAAGTTTCTCTGAATCACAATGCCTTTTACTTGTTTTATAAATGGAGCAGCTTGAGCTTGAGCTTGATCAACTTGTTCCAATGAAATGGCTTGTTCCATAGAGATTTTGTAGGATTTCCAACATGATCAATGTAGCAATGTAGCAACTTGTTCCTATGAAATGGCTTGTTCCTTTGTCTATCTCAATCTTCTCATTCCTATGGTTCATCCAAATGGTCAATGTAGCAACTTTCTTATGTTTTTCATTCCATAGGAATCAAAATGGCATGACACTATCTGGGAATATGTGAAACCTGAGGTTGATAATATTATGGAAGAAATGCACATCCTCCTCAAAAAGGCTGCATTCTTGAGGCGGTACAAGTTTGTGGCTGAACAAAATCTGCAGCCCATGGAAGATGCACTCGATGTGTTTCAAGATACCTTGGTTGTATTTGAAGAGGCTGCAAAAAAAGCAAACCGTAGTTGAAGATACAATGCTTTTTTTAATGTTGAAGGGGGCATGCTTTTGTTGATGTGCATGGTCAGATAGCATGACCATTGTAAAAATGTGACGGGCAAGTTAAGGCCTAGCTAGATGGACAAGTTAACTGTTTGTAATAATTATGTATATCTGTGTGGATCTTTGTGGACAAGTAATCTTTATCTATATATGTGGACAAGATATCTTTATCTATATTATGTCTGTTTTGTCTCAAAAGATTTTTTGTTGATTATGCCTGTATGTCGAAATGGGAGCCCTGAGAGATCGGGCTGACCTGTCAATCAAGACAGATACAAAGGAGACTACGCGGGATGGTTATTCCGTGTTGCATTTGCCCCTCCAAACCGACGAGGAGGAGCCGGCCCCACGCGCCGCCCCTGTGCATTAGAGACGAGGTTTGGCTTATCCACGTATCCTTTGTTCCCAATGTTTGACCAAAAGCCACTCTCCCCAGCCACTCTGCCATTCTGCCTTCCTTCTCAAACCTTCTACCTTCCTCGTCTCCGTCGTCTTCTCTCCCCTTCTCCTTCCTCGTCTCCGTCGCAGAGATGGCCGGCGGAAAGCAGTCATTCCGCCGTCGCGACTCAAGAGGGAGGTTCTGCAGCGAGGAGGAGAAGGTCCCGCCCGCCGCCCCCGCCAAGAGAGTGAGGTTCCACAGCGAAGAGGTCGGTTCTTCGTCGGCCAGGGGGAGGAGGTTGTACACGCGTGCAAGCGCCAAGGGGGTGCACTCCGGCGACGCCCGGTAGGCAGAGGTCGAGCCTTCCTCGAGTTTGGTATGCTTGAAGTTAGATTTATGCTTGAAATTGAATTCCTGGTACTCATCATATGCTACTCACAAAAATGTTGAACTCATTCTGTATACTGCTTCAATTTCTGAATCTTCATGCTCAACGACTTTTATTAACTAAACATCCAGTGCCTTCACTGATCAATGGTTCCAATGCATCAATTTTCTATTATTTTAGGAAGTTGTTGTACCAGCACATGACATTTTCAGGATCTGGACAGAAATCGACAGGCTCAAGAAAACCTTAGACTACATCTGCACATTCCTAAACAGGATTGAAAGAATGAAGAAGGATGACATTGGTAAAGAGAAGCAGCAGGCAAGTTCTGAACCTAGTTACAGCTAAACAACTTTCTTGTTTGACCGGTTACAACTTAATGATATTAAACTTGGTAATCTAATTGTGAAGCTTGCTTCAATTTGCCTTTGTTTTAGAAATGTGTTGTTACTCGGGAGGAAAATTATTAACCTTTCGAGTAGAAAATTTGTTATGCTTGAAATTTAATGCATGGTACTCATCATATGCTGCTCACAAAATTGTTGAACTTATTCTATATACTACTTCAATTTCTGAATTTCCATGCTACATCGACTTTTATTAACTGAACATCCAGTGCCTTTGTTTTAGGGAGGTGCTGTAGCTTGGGAGGACATTGACATGATCTGGAAACAAATCCACAAGATCAACCAAGCTCTAAACCCAGTTACAGCTAAACAACTTTCTTGTTTGACCAGTTACATCTTTCATGATATTAAACTTGGCAACCTAATTATGAAACTTGCATCAATTTGCCTTTGTTGTAGAAATGTGTTGTTACTCGGGAGGATCTTCACTGCATCTGGAAAGTACTCGACAAGGTGGATAGAAGGATGGATGACAAGGCTGTGGACGACATAAGTCTCCTAGCAAATGGTCAGAAAATACTAGAATCTGAGGTGGAGAAGCTTAAAGGCGCACAGAAGATGAAGGATATTGAACTTGCCGAAGCTGCAAAGAAGAATGCTGAGCTGTAGGAAAGACTTGTAAAACTAGAGGCAAAGATAGTTTAACTTGAGGCTGTAGCACAAAAGAAGCCATCTAACTAGTGCCCCTGCTGATGCACGTCAGATGTGATCATGTGAATATGTTTGTTCTGAACATTATGCATGTCATATGTGAACATGTGATGCTATATATGCATCTAAAATATGTAGAATATGCTCTTATGACTACTATCTATGTGTACGTGTGGTTTTGCATCTTATTAAGAGACATGATTATATGTTTGTGATATCCAATATTTGCTATGATGACATAGTCAAATATTTGACGGCAGTGAGAGTGCTAATGGACTTCAATTATTGAGCTCCGAGTCTAGTAACGGGCGTCAAATTGTCATCAGTAACAGACTTAAAGAGCCTGTTACCGATATGGCAGTGATCGGTAACGGACTTAAAGAGCCCGTTACCGATAAGGCAGTGATCGGTAACGGACTCAAAGGGCCCGTTACCGATAGGTTTAACTTTCGTAACGGCCGCATTTTAACGTTTGTTACAAAGAATAACTGTAATGGGCGTTTAAGAAGCTCGTTACTGGAAGTCCTCATTGGTAACGGGCGGTGTGTTGGCCACGTCGGGGTCGAGCCTGCCACGCTTATGCGTAACGGGCGCCAAACAACAACCGTTATAGATGGGGTCCATGTAACGGGTGTTAAGGGTCTGTTACAAATGTTGTGTGACCTATTTGAGGTTTTCACGTAGTGTAAGACTTATATATACCCCTATGATATGAGCATATTCCTTCGGGTATTCTTGGCACTAACCATTCTAGGTTTGGAGTAAACAGAACGAAGGATGACAATACAAGGTATGTCCAACAAGTCATTACACAACATTGAATCACATTTATAGAAACACCTCTTGTCATGTTGCTACACTAGCTTGGTAGTCTCTACCTTTATGCCATGCTCAATCTGCTAAACACTAATCATGCTCTACCATCTCTGTTTGAGTAAATCTCTAGAATGCCTTCATCTTTTGTCTACCATAGTAGGCTTTGGTTTGGAAGTATAACATATGATTACTTCCAAAGGCTTTTAAATTAAGAATGGTGCTTAGGTTAATTAGCCTTCCTTAATCTGATTAGACATGGAGTCTGGTTTGGTTATTGAACTAGAAATTGCTTGGTATATTTTGTCGGACTAACCCCTGCAGAAAAAGAACAAACTCTGAGACAAGCTTGGGGGAGGTCGAGATGAACTCACTAGAGATGGAGCAAGACACGTGTTCTTAGAAAAAAAATCATGAACAGAAGAATTCCCTATGAACCAAGAAGAAGGAGATGAGTGACGCAGACAAGATCCACAATCAAAAGCACTTACTCAAGGGGGAATTCATGGATGATGGATCCATCAAGGAGGGAGGCTAATTCCATTGAATATGATCAAGCCACACCTCCTCACATGCACCTATCACTCCACAAGCTGCAGAAAGAAGCTTTTCAAAAGTTCAGGGACGAACTCGACCCTTTGCAAAAAGTTCAGGGACGAACTCGCCTATTTTGCCTGCCAGAAACGAAGATACACTCAAGGGAGAGACCACCACAGGATGCTATAGCGCCATCATACTCCCATAATAAAGGTTACACCCTGAGGTAAGTTGTTTACTATGGCATCCTCATAAATAAAAAGTCAAACGTACTAGAGTTACAGTTTCACTTGATCCAATCTTGTTAACTCAACATGTTAGCTTTTTAATTGTTTCTAGCACCACTTTCTTGATCACTCATTATTTTGTTAAAAAGAATTACGTGCTACATTCATCTTCTGATCTTACCTCCCTTGTCATAAAATAAATTTATACATTATCTTTATGTTGTTCAATGTGCCCAACACTACAACGTTTTGGACCATTCGCGACGCCTCAAATTGGTCGCTATAAGGGTCATTTGGTCACAATACAGACTAATTACGACAAATTAATTTCGTCGCCAGGCGTTGCAATATTGTCCGTCGCAATAAGTTTTTGCGACCCTAACAAAGTGGCGTCGCTATAAACAAAAGGTGTTGCGACGGTGTGTGGCGTAGCAACTGGATGAAGTAGCGACGACCAGTGGCGTTGCAATACGAGTAATTGCAACAAAAGTGGTCGTTGTTATAGTGGTATTTGCGATCACTTTGGTCTGTTGCAACAAAAGCATTATTGCAATGCAAGCAATATGTCGCAATACGACCCCTGTGTTGTTGCAATAACGACGGAAGATATCACAACAAAGTCATAACCGTCGCAATATGCTTAAAGACTATTGCAACTAAATGTGCAATGTTGCTATACAGTTAAATGATATTGGAACACCATTTGAATCCTTACTATTATCGTAAAGGTTATTGCAACAAAAAAGATCGTTGTTATTTTCCTGTTGGATATTGCAACATGATATCTTATGTGTATCGTTGTAATATCCACATGTAGCATGAATTAAGCATTGTTGCAATATGTTAAATGGTGGTTGCAAGACTAAATTCACATTGTACTAGAGACGTTGATTATATGGTTACTACAACGATGTTGATTCTTTAATGCAACAAAAATTTGTAAAAACATAAATTAATGCAAAGATATATACATATATTAATAATGACACCAATCCAACATTACACCCAACATTCATGATACAAATGATGTAACAGAATATTGAACATAAGAAAGTAAGATCTCGTCCTTTCACCCATCACTCACAATAAACAATACTAAAGTTTCTAGAAAATTTATATATTATAGTAATCTAAAAACTTGATCACTCCCACCGTCCATGATCTCTTCTGTCTTCTCCTAGTTGCTACCTAGAATGTTGTCCTCAACCAATCTATTCTGGCACCTTCCTGGAATCCTGCATCCTCAACCTGAAAAGCACAAGTCATAAAATATTATCAGTAGGTATTGAAACACAATGTATTCGGTAATTGTAATTATTTAACAAAGAATTCTTATAAGCAACTGTTATGCAACCTGTAGCAAAAAAATTTCTTATAGCATTCTTATTATGAAAATATGGCATGATTGGTTATTAGTGAATCCTATACAGAAAGATACCTACCATTTACTTTTAAAGCCTATACCCAGTATTTGAGTTTTACCACTAATTGGGCTCACAAAACATACATATAAAAATCAATCTTAGAATATTATGTGCAGTAGATATGACAAAACAAACAGGTCTACTAAATTGCAAAGTCAAACAGGTCTATTTATGTTGATAACTTGGTGAAATTGTTCAAAATGTATATTTAAGGTTGCCTTACATTATTGTTGCCTTGCATCTGTTTGCCAATCTAAGACAGAAATGTTTCAAGAATATAGAATGATCTAATCAGCCTGATTTGAGCAAAGCGATCATAAACAAAACATATGGGTCAAAAACATGAGAGTATGGGATTACCTCATTTATCTTGAGCTTAGGCCTTGATACATCAGCAACAATTCCACCTGTGTAAGAGCAGCAAAATGAATACCCATCATATAAAAATGTGGAGCTTTCAATCATAGTGCACTTCAATAGAAGAAAATAATTAATGTCAGTTAGCATTACATAATGTAATGTGTAAAGCCATGTATCTTCTACTCAATAAAGCAAAAGCATAAGGACATCATGGGTTATCCATAGTTCTAATCAATCACAAGCATAACACTAACAGGTCCTGAAATGACATTATTGTGATAAAAAAATAGCAATTTTCCCAGCAACCACTAAACCACACATGTCCTGTTTGTTCTACTAATCTGTTAATTTGTGAAAGACATGGCAAATGATTTAATGTCACCTAGCAGATGGTGAGGGGCTGGTACTCTACAGATACAACACTTAAGAAATAAAAGCAAGTTGACAGACAACTATGCAGGAGTAGAGCTAGAATTAAAATGCATTTGACAAGCCAATTAAAATGCTTAGGCATGCCAAAGTCAATATGCAGGAGTAGAGCTAGAATTATCACCTGCAAGTTGAGGGGATGTAGTCAGAGCAATAATGGTGCCATGATTCGACCACGACACTGAGCAATAATGCAGCAACCTAGGTCTGAAGCCAAATCATCTGGGATGTAGTCAGAGAACAAGTTAGAGAACTAGAATCCCTCACAAAACCAAATTAGCCCATGCAAAAGTAAACAATTGACAAAGCTAGAGCAAGAACAAGTCAGATTCCCAGGGCATGCATAAGACGATAAGAAGCAGTTGACAAGCCAATTAAAATGCTTAGGCTCTAGCAGTTCACAATCAATAAACCATCCATACTGCCGGAAGGCAAGTCAATATTTAGCAAAACTTGTGCAAGCATGGGAAGAAAGGCACTGAATGGATAGAAGCCCGACACTATTATGAATTGTGTTCATCCGCAACTAGGCTGACTCATACTTTTCATTCAGATAAAAACTGGCTTCCCAGCCATGTGCAGGATTTCTGAGCAAAAAGGAGAAGTAAGAAACTACTGCAAACAGGGGATAACTAAGCTCAATTCAGTTAAGCGCAATTGCAGATTTCAATTTCTTCGTAGAAGATCCAGCTACTGAAAGTGCACATCCTATGAGATTCACACTGGATATTTGGATCCAACTAAATAATATCAAACAAGAAATCTGCAAAATGTAGCCCCTGATGAAATCGGCCTTAAAATTAGATATGCTCAGATAGTAGTACATTCCAATCAATTGCTCTTCATAAACTGAAGGAACACTACGCTGATCATAGAAATGAACAGAAACTTAACTCTGCTTTCCAGCCTCCAATTTCCAACCCAACCAATATAAGAGTAAAATACCTTGACAAAAACACTAGGCTTCAGAATTAGGCTCGCAGCGCCCCAGACGACGAGGCAGATGATGGTGAACGCCAGGAGCCCAGGAGGAGAACCAAAAGCCAGAAGGCAGCGACGCAGCACTGCGGGATCTCCGGCTCCTCGTCGAGGAAGAGTCGCGCCCGCCGGGGAAGCCACCCGTGCAAGCGCCCCTCTCGGAACTCCCGGGAGAGGGGCTCCGCCGTTCCTCAGCCGCATGTCCCGCAAGATTCCGCCGCGAGGAAGCCGAATCGGGCCTCTGCGCCGCCAGATCCCGCCGCCCGCACGCCCAATTTGTGCCGGCCCGACCTTGATCTGCTTCTCCTTGGCCGAGCGGACAAGCGGCGATTAGGTTGGGAGCGGATCTGGCCGGAGTCCATGGGTGCGCCGCCGGCAGACGAAACCCTAGGGGCAAGAGGAGCGGAGCGGATGGAGGGACCGGAGCCGGGGCCAGGGCCGCCGAAGAGGAGGAAGTGGCAGCGCGAGCTCGGTCGCCGCCGACACACGCGAGGCGAGAGGGAGAGAGGAGACAGACGCGAGACGGAGAGAGAGAGGGGGGCGGACTCGAGGGACAGGAGGAGTGGGGTGCGGGGCGAAAAAAGGGATCGGGGTTCCTCTGAAGTTCTTTGGAACGACCTCTGACACATGTAGCTTGTTCTTTGGAACGACCTCGGAGAAAACAAGGACTTGGTCCATACAGTTCATAAACAATAGCCCAAGATTATCACGCGAAATAAAGTGCTTTTGTTAATAAAAACTCCGTCTCAGAATATAAATACTTTTAGACTTTTTCAAAATCAAATATTTTTATGTAGTACTTTCTTATTTAATATGAGTTTTGTTTCAAAACTTTTTTATACTAGATAGTACCCTGTATTAAGATTTTCTCCACCTGCCCCCTCCTGTTTGATAAAAAAAGTATCTCTAAAAATAATTTACTTTTTAGAGAAAAGATTACATATTATGTTTGTTTGTTTAACGATAAATTTACTAATATTATTTTTATGTCATTAGCCTCTACAATCATTTTGCTATTCATGGTGAAATTTGAAAAAATTTATCTTTACAAAAGAAAATGTAGCTATATTCTAGACATAAAGGAGTAGTTTTTTGGATTATCGTGCATCTTGCCTCCGCCCACAACGCTTCTATATGTCACGACTCGTCGCTTGCTGTCCCCGGTAGCTAAGTGCCACGCCTCGCTCTCCATCGTGCACTGCCTGTCAAGTGCTGCGCTTTGCTCGCTCCCATCACCGTGATTTTGATTAGATTTCTTATGATGAAATCGGGTAATTCGAGTTCTAAGTATTCGACTCGGTAATGATACTTACATTTTTCACTTGTTGCGTTTTCCTTTTTTTAGTCATTTTCTTCTTATACGTGTGCATTCATTTTCCAACTCATTTTAGCAGCTGTGCCAATCATCTTCTGACCCCTACTACCAATGCTACGTGGAACATTATCATCGCGAAAAATAGAATCGCGAAAAATAGATTGACGTCCACGGGAAAATACCAGTATATATTTTTTTAGCGCAGGAACACCTTTACCATGCATGGCCAGCTAGCCATTTATTTTTAGGAAATTTAGATTGTTCAAACAGATTCACATAAGAATATTTTTTTAAAAAAATATTAATAAGTTTCATAACTAGGTAGAGCATGATTTTAAGAATTTTTAGGAAAAAATCACCGGATTTGGAGTAGTCATGAAGGAGAAATACTAGATACAAATTTAAATTCTGGATTAAAAGAAAAAAACGAACTGTTTGCGTGTTCATTAGTCTGGCCAAGTGGCCCAACAGGATTGGCACGATACATTACAATATAATGTATATAAAAAAATCAAACTCCATAACAACATAAGGCACAACATAGTGGTAAGATGGGTTTGTCTCAACTCTAAGGTCTTGGGTTAGAATCCCAAGTTCTCTCTTCTATGTTTTGTTTTTTACATTTTCTAGAGAGCTGGTGTGTGATATATAAGAATAAAGAATCTACACAATTAAATCCCCAAAGTGGACACAACAAATGTGGTGGTCTAGTGGTAGATGTGCTCTTTTCTAAGCCACAAGTCCAGGGTTCAAATCCTATGCGCTGCAATATTTTTATCGATTTAACGCACAAGTTAGGACTCGGTGTACAAAGATAGATAGCCATGTGCAAGACATGGTCCAGGCCTACAGGCCATCGAACAGGCCCACGTGGTTCGGCCGAACCAGTGGTTCGGCCGACCCATCTGTGGGTCCGTTAGGCCTCCAATTTTGCCAGTGGTTTAGAGTTGAGCAAATGTCGATTTTATTGATGGGCCTCGGTTTTTTGCAAGGTTTACAAAACTGGTCTTGGGCTAGACACACACGAACGCATCAATTGCGACTAATAGTGCATTTGATCTCAACGGGGATATTTTTGTCCCAATAGCATCTTCTCTAGCGCGACGATTATGTGTTAGCGTCGCCATACCCCTGTCTAGTTTGCAACAATTTCGATGCACGTTGCAATATCAAATATTTCAGTCGCAACGAGTGCATTTTCGTCGCTAAAAGTAATACTCTTTTGCAAGACATAGCACAACTAATAGCGACGTGTCATAGTCGTTGTGATATGGGCAACTACTGCAACCGTTACCAATAAGCGTCGCAATACCGACGTAACAATTGCAATAGAGGCCCATGCGTTGTCGCAATTGCCATTAAAATTGCAACGCTACACAATTGGTCGCAACACACACCCTTATCGCGACCAATATCGACTATTGTCGCGTTATACCCGGTTTATAGCGACCAAAACCACCTGTCGCCATAAAAATCGGTCGCGAAATCCCCAAAACTACGTAGTGCAAGGTTAGAGTAGAATAAATGAAATTTTGGTTATGTTGGTGTTTTCCCACCAACAGAGCCCATGCACTTGATCTCTACCTTGTCTTTGCAAGAAGGACTCACTTTGTGCAAAAGAGGGGAAGTCTTACTCCTCCGAATTCCCACAAATGAAAGTCCCAGAGCTACAAACATGCACACTAAACAAGACGCTGACAGCTGCCATTATCCAAGCTTTCTTCAAGCAGCTGAATTAGCAAGGAACATGGGCGATGCCATCACCAAGTGGCTATCAAGATCAGATGATGCACTTGAGGGGTGACCTAGGATTTGGAGGATCAAAGGAAGCACGACATGACAAACTGGAGGTGTAGACCACTTGATGAGAGCAATGATTCAACATTCATCATCATGCTCTATCAAGAAGGCCTTACACCACCTCTACTGTCTACCTCACTCCAAGACCACCGCTTCAATAAAGGAACAAGAAGAACAGCGACACATGGAGGGAAGTCTGGATGATCAACACGATCAAATCAGATCGTGAGCACCTACTCCCTTCACCACTGTTGTCTAAAAGTGGACAACCCTGGAATGTCGATTATACACTGCTCCATCAACCCAAGAGGCTTCCAGAGAAGTTATCCACAACACGGGAACGAGCATTAACTCAATGTCAAAGATGGCGGACCAATCCCACTGACTCTGGATGGTGCTGTGCAAGACGTCCCCATCAACATTCAAGACCCTTCCTAGACACCACAAGACCCAGGAAGAACAAGACGTAGAGACGCTTCCAGAAATCACAAGCCCAGTTGGACACGGAGTTGACAGACAAGGAAGACATTAAGAAGATCGAAGAGAAGTCTGCTCAACCCCAACCAATCGAACACTCAGTACCTGCCACTCCAAAGGTCTCCTCCGAAGAAGCAAGCATGGAGAAAGAAAGAAGCATCCCCTACTAAAGAGGATGTCAACAGTACACCTTCGGAAGACCTACCAACCGAACAAATGTCATCTCCATCGGCTACCTCATCTACGCCACTCGTCAAGAACATTGAAGGCACCATACCAGACACGACATTCCGACGAGGTGTCATTGATGACACACGCCATGGGAGTAAGTACTTAACATCTCGCCGAGAGGTAACTCGGTATTTATCTGCAAAATTATTTTCTGCATAGCATATTTTATTTAGCATGTTTCCTGTAGCATATTTACTTTCCTACACCTGCATGAGAAAAACCAAAAATATGTTTGCTGCATGTGCATCAATTTCTTAAAGCCCCATGTAAGCACTCCTTACTGTGGCGGCATAAAAATAAATATATAAAAAATATTGCATCCATATGTTTTTGCATCATCATCCTTTTTGCATAGAAAAATCCTCAAAAATATGTGGGCACATGAAGGTCCACGCTTTTACAGAAAAATCCAAAAAAGAAGTGAGCACATGAAGGCTCACAACATGTTCCTAGAATTTGCTCCTTCGGTATATGCGGGATTAATATTTGCAGGGAGAACATTTAAGGAGAACCCGAAGACGAACAAGTTCCAAGGACGAATCAAAGGACTACTTCAAAATCCAGCTTGGGGGAGAGCACCCCCAGTTATCACGATAAGTATTACTATTCTATCTTTTTAGCTAGTTATTATATATGTTTGATTAGAGTTAATGAATCTTAGTTAGAATCTATATAAATAAGAAGTGTTTTAGAAGTTGATTTCTGCTACATGATCTCTAAAGTTAGTCCTCATGCTTGGAAATGATGAATAGTTGCTCCACCATAATTCCTCTTAAATACTTAGTTTTCAAACATAGATTCTCCTAATGCTTTAAATGCTTAATTTGCTCTAAACCCAAAACCTGTGGGAAGCACATGCTTGATCTAAGTCTAGGCGTTGATAAAGATTCATGAAAAGTTGAGCTGCTATTTATCATATTCCTAGAGAGC
Source organism: Cenchrus fungigraminus (assembly GCA_036936925.1). Lineage (NCBI taxonomy): Eukaryota > Viridiplantae > Streptophyta > Magnoliopsida > Poales > Poaceae > Cenchrus > Cenchrus fungigraminus. Next base: position 82,498,496 of record CM072771.1, on the reverse strand, counting down.
CTTGATTCCTGGTTATTTATCTTTTGAAAAATCATAAAGGTTTACATGATGAGTTCCTGTATCTATAACCCTTGAGAGCTTGTCATACACATCAAGATCATCCCACTCCACCAAATACACTGCTTCTAATCCGGAAGTACGCATCCCCATACTCCATCAAGCCACAAGCCATGTTACAATAGCTCATGCAATTCTTGGATATGTCTCTCTCAATGTTTTGTGTCAAAAAGATTTTGGGGCTACATTCAGAAAAAAAAAGAGAGAAAGAATATATATATATATATATAAAAGAAAAAGTGAGACTAGAGAGGGAGAGAAAAGGGCAAGTGTCATACTAGGCGAGAAGGGCCTACCTCCCTAATAAATTTAGAGATCAATAATGGAATCACTCATCACCAAGGAGCGACCATCTACCGGTCCTCGGACCACACAGGTCCTCAATCTCCCCCCTTGATGAGTGCATTGACAACACCCATACATAGTAACCGTCATAAGCAAAGAAGGAAAAAGAACCTAACAACAACCCATCAAGTGATCCAGTAGCCAAACAACACAAACGCTGATCACTTGAAGCCAAAGTCTCAGTCCCCAAAGGCAAGGGCAACAGCTCAATACAACCGAGACAAAAACCAAAGCTTACAAAAAGCAAACCACCAAAGCAAGAACTCAGGCGACACAAGGAGCTCCCCCTGAACACATGCAGGCTCCCCCTGAGCAAATGCACTCCCCCTGAACACATGCATGAGAAGAACTACTGCAAATGTATGAAAAAGAGCAAACCTTGCTCTGCACTGACCCATGCCGATCAGACTGCCTAGCCAGGCCGGTCACATTCCAGACAGGGCGGTCTGACTGCCCTATGTGACCACCCCCAGAATGACTTGGTCCAAAAAAGTTCGAAACCAGCCGAAAACCTTCTAAACATGCTCAGATCCATTTTCCATGCACAAACTTCTTCACTTTGTTGACAATGCATGAATCAAGACATTTCTATGAAATTTTCAACCTAGAGCTTCTCAAATAGACAATGAGCACCACAAAATCCTACAAGTGAGCAAATGAGCAAGCAAGACATTCCAAAGTTTCGTATAAGCATAGCCATCATGATAGTAAAGCTATATGAGCAAATGCGCAAGCCAATCAAGATACACAATTTTGCGAAAAATTTCCCTCTCATGACCTAAAGACCAAAACATGAGCAAAGTCTACCAAAGTGAATCTAGATCACACAAACTTCATGCTAGGTCACATATCCTCAACACAAGATCATTACAAACACCCATAAGCATCTCATGTCATGTTAAAGCCACTGAGTCATGTGTCTGCTTCTTATTCTCATGGTAGACATCATGCAACAGTTTAGCACCCAAATTATTGCAATTTTAAAGCATTTATGACATGAATCAAGTGAGAGCACAACTTCAAGCAAAGCATTTCATACCAATTTAATTTTTCACATTTAATCATAAAATGGTACATGAAGTGCCTTTGCGGCAAAAAGAAGCTTATGCTCCCCCACAAGGTAACACATGGACTAAACATTCATAATGACAAATGGGTCTTTGACCCCAAGTGAAAAGCACATGATATCCAACCATGAATTAAGCATGACATAAACCACCAAAGCACACTAAGATCATGCAAAGCCTTAAACTCACAAGAGAGAGCCTATCTAGCATTTTTCAAAAAATAGCCACCTCAATTTGCAAATATAGCAAAACTATCAAAAGCATAACTATCCATCATCAAGTCATATCACACATGCTCAGAAGCTCACAACTAGCATATCATAGTGATCAATGTATATAGGAGAATCTCATCCTACTATATGATATAGGAGAATCTCATCCTACTATATGATACAAATGCAAAACACCCTAAGATACAAAGATGACTATACATCATGCTACAAATGCAATGCCATGCAACAAAGTAAATATGATACATATGCTACAAAGGAGCTCCCACAACCAACTCAAGAAAGCAAACACACACCAAGCTCACCCCGCAAGCGGGTAAAAGTGGCTTGGTCAAGTGGTTTGGTAAAGATATCGGCTAGTTGGTTTTGGGTGGGCACATGGATCAAAGCAATCTTTCTCTTCTCCATATTGTCTCTCAGGAAATGGTACCTCACCTCTATATGCTTGGTTTTGGAGTGGAGAACAGGGTTCTTGGCTACACTTATGGCACTGGTGCTATCACAAAAGAGTGGAACATGGGAACACTCCTCACCAAAGTCGCTCATAGTGTAGGTAATCCATAGGAGCTGGGAACAACAACTGGCTGCAACAACATACTCGGCCTCTGTAGTGGACTGGGCTACACTGGACTGCTTGCGAGATGACCAAAAAACCAATGAAGAACCGAGAAACTGACACCCACCCGAGGTAGACTTACGATCCAAACGACACCCAGCGAAGTCAACTTTTGCAAACCCGTGAAGGTTGTGGTCGAGGCCGCAGAACACCAAAGACCAAACCCAGGAGTGTAGTTCAAGTACCTGAAAAGCCTCTTGACGGCCTATTGATGTGAAGTCCTCGGTGAAGCCTGAAAACGAGCGCACAGATACACACTGAACTGTATGTCCGGCCTCGTCATCGTCAAGTAGAGGAGGGAGCCGATCATGCTCCTGTACTTCTTCTGGTCCACAGGCCCACCATCTACATCCGCATCCAAAGCTGTAGTCGTACCCATCGGTGTAGCCATCGGCTTCGAGTCATCCATCTTCAATTTCTTCACTATGTCCTTGGTGTACTTTGCTTGATGCACAAACATCCCGTCCTTGCACTGGTTGATCTGAAGCCCGAGAAAGAACTGCAACTCACCCATCATGGACATCTTGAATTCCCTGCTCATGTCATCTGCAAACTTGGCAACCAAAGTGTGAGAAGAGCCACCAAAGATAATGTCGTCCACATATACCTGCACGATCAGAATGTCATCGCCCTGCCTGAGGAGAAAGAGAGTCTGATCCACCTTCCCCATCACAAACACCTTACTAAACAAGAACCCTCTCAACCTGCCATACCACGCCCTGGGTGCTTGTTTTAGGCCATATAGTGCTTTTCTGAGTTTGTATACCCGATGAGGAAACCTCTCACTCTCAAACCCCAGGGGTTGCCTCACGTATACTTCTTCCTCTAAAAATCCATTAAGGAAGACACTCTTCACATCCATTTGGTACAACTTGAACCCTTTAGCAACAGAAAATGATAGAAGGATCCTAATTGCCTCTAAACGGGCCACTGGAGCAAATGTCTCCTCATAGTCTATCCCCTCTTTCTAGCTAAACCCCTGTGCAACCAACCTTGCCTTATTTCTCACAATCTCCCTATTTTCTCCCTCTTTGTTCTTCCACACCCATTTTGTCCCAATAGATTTGCAGTTTGGTGGAGGCTCAACCAACTCCCACACCTGATTTCTCTCACAATTCTCAAGCTCCTCATGCATAGTGTTCACCCAATATGGATCGAAAAGTGCGTGTCCAATATCTTTGGGCTTGAAAGAAGCGACAAATGCAAAATGAGCGAAATGAGAATGCCTCTGTGACCTGGACCGTGTTGTGTGTTCATGAATGTCACTTATGATCGACGAAGATGGGTGATCCACTTGAACATGCCGGGGAGCCTCACGTCTGGAGACCACCTCCCCGTCAGCAGCAGCATCCACTCCAACAACCTCAGTCGTCGTCGGTGTAGATGAAGGACCATTCTCGATCGTCGTCGTCGTAGTGGAAGTAGCATGTACACGACCAACTGCGGGAGCACCACCACCATCATCATCTTCACCATCTTCCTCCTCAAAGACTCCTCGTCACCTGCACAATCAAATACCAAAGAGCTACGCTGTTGTGTCTCGTCAAACATAACCTCACAAGTCTCCACAATTTGGTTAGTTTACAAATTGAGCACACAAAATGCTCGAGAATGAGTAGCATAACCAAAGAAAATACCATCAATAGAACTAGCCTCAAACTTATCCAACTTTCTGCCCGTCTTAAGAATGAAACACTTGCAACCAAAGACATGAAAGTGACTCACCTTGGGTACTCGCCCATGCATCAGCTCATAGCAAGTTTTCATCTTGAAAGCTCGGAGGAGGATCCGGTTTGACAAATAGCATGTGGTATTCACCGCCTCAGCCCAATACCTCCTAGGAGTCTTGTGCTCATCAAGCATCATCCTAGCATCTCACACAGGGTCTGATTCTTCCTTTCCATAACACCATTTTGAGGAGGGGTGTACGGAGTCGAAACCTGATGCTCAAGACCAAGATCACGACAAAAAGTCTCAAAATGAGAGTTCCTGAATTCCGTGCCATTGTCACTGCGTATAGCTCTAATGGCATCCCCGTGTCTCTCGTTCTTCATCCTCAAGATCAGGTCTCGAACAAAACCAAATGTCTCACCCTTATCCTCCAAGAAAAACACCCAGGCAAAGCGAGAGTAATTGTCCACAACCACTAGGACATACCATTTTCCACCCACCGAGCGAACTCAAGCTGGCCCAACAAGGTCCATATGCAACAGCTCTGTCGGACGTTCTGTCATGACAGTAGTCAGGGGTGGATGGGGAGTGGCTACCATCTTGCCATGCCTACAAGGCGCACAAACCAAATCCTTCTCAAAATGCAAACTAGGCAATCATCGGAAAAGATTGAGCGCACTCAAGCGGGAAAACAGCTCAAAGCTCAAGTGCCCCAACCTCCTATGCCACCTCCACAAACAAGAAGGACCAGCAACCAAACACCTCGGGGGACCAAAAGACTGAGAAAAATTAGCGCGAAAGATCTGTCCCTCGGGCAAGATCGTACAAACAAGATCGCCTCAAGAGTCAAGAACACGAGAAGCCCACAACTTAAAATGCACCTCATAACCCTCGTCCAGCAACTGCGATATTGACAACAGGTTATACCCAAGTGACTTGACTAGAGCCACACGCTTTAAGATCACCAAGCTACTCACCTTAACCACACCTTCTGAAAGCACCCGTCCCCGTCCATTATCCCTGAAAGTGACGTACACCTTTGACACCACCGGGGTGAGGCTGTAGAACCACCCCTTGTCTCCGGTCATGTGTCGCGAACAACCGGAGTCAATCAACCAAACGTTCTCCATGCCTCCCACCTACAAGTCAAAAATGAGAACGAGAATGAGCAAGTGACTCAACACTGGGGTTAGCACAAAACGAGTCAAACCAGTGTCGAGCCATTTGCTCACAAGTGGGGTTAGCAACATCCATTCTATCACGACCAAAGCTACGACCACCACGCTGAACCACCTCACATCTCGCTGGAGGAGAACGACCACCACGAAAAGGAAATCGTGGCTCGTAGCCCCTCTGGAACCCAAAGCTGCGACGACCTCTCCCATCCTCATATCGATCACGAGGTGGAGAACGTCCAGCAAACAAACCACCACCAGAAACAAACCCTCTACTGCTTGTACCACGACCATAGGAACCAACACGATCAACACCACGACCACGGGCATTGAAACCCCCTACTCCTAGCTGGGACGCGGTCAGACCGCCTGCCCAAGTCGGTCTGACCGCCCCCCTGATCAGCAGCACGTGAACCACCTCAGGTAGGAACTCCTCTCGTTTCCCAACCTGAAACTGTACGCACCTCCTTCTGACCCCTAGGTAGTGGCATACGTGGCTCAAGCACACCATGAGAAGGGTGATACCTGTCCTTGTTGCCCACTGTTGACATTTCGTAACGCAATCACCTAAGAACGGATTTAGAATCCATCCCCGGCAACAGCGCCAGAAATGCTTGTTGGCACTTCTTAACGTCACTACTAATGACGCCGAGTTAGCATGAGCATCAAGACTTGCCAAAGGTAAATCTAGCGATCATGAACGAATCTACAAGCACACAGATAAACCATTGTAGCTTTTCCCCAGGCAAGTGAGTGTTCCAAGGGTATCGTATCTGTGGAAGGTAATGGCGGTTATCAAGACTTATGCTTTTGCACTTGATGTAAACCAAGAGATAGATATAGAAGACAACAACTCAAAGACAGGGGTAAGATATAGGATATGATAAGGGTAGTGTGACACACACTCAGATCTACCTCTACTCTAGTACACTACGGCTTAGGGGGACATACGAAGTTAGCTCTAAGTTCTAAGGTACTAAACATACAAAGTTAGATGATACGAGAGATAAGCATAAAGCATTGCACGTAAGGTAAGGTTCAGCACCCATGTACAAACGGGGAGATAGCCCGCGACGACCAGCACTCTGCGAAACTATCCTTTAGGCTCCTACAGCAATACCCAGTATGAAGGGTTTCAAAGGGTCTAACAGCTGTCACCACTGCGGCCTACCTCAATCGTTACGGGGGCAAGCTCATAACTAACGTAGCCACAAAACCCAGGCACCATGCCTGCGTTGTTGCTAGACTTCACCCGACCTAGCGTGAGAGCCACCAGAAGACTGCTCAACTTAGACCGAGTACCGTAGCTTGAACACAAACTTCATGCAACACAAACATGCTATATAACAAGATCAAACTAGGGCTAGTCATACGAACGGATACGAACTCTCTTATGTCTAGTCAACAAGATCAAAGGGTCGTGTTCGCGAAGAACACAAGCCTCTAACTTATGAACAACCACACAAGGAATGAGTAAATCATCCTTCAACCGGATCGAAAGCTAGTGTTCATGAAGAACACGAGCCTCTAAATGATGAACAATGGATGAACTCAAGAACATATCAATCATATGATCTACCACAAGTTTATATAAAATAGCTGAATAACTGAAGTAGATCAAAGTCATACAAAGAAATAAAGATATAAGAGAACTCATACCTAGACTCCAAAGTAGACTTGAATCCTGAATAAGAGCTATTCTAGCCTACCCCCTAGCCTTGGAAACTAAAAGTGAGAGGAGAATAAAGAGAGTGGTGTGTGAGAAATGGAGCCCCTCTCCTTCTATTTATAGGCAAGGAGGAGGCTTGCTTCGGGGCTCAAAGTGCCTAAAATCACCCGGGGATGCAGCAATGGACCAATGAGGAGCAACCACATGGAAGGCCGAGATGAGAGGGCACTAAGGCGGTTCGACCGATCCTAGGATCGGCCGGCCCCCTCGGCCCTCCTCTCAGGGTGTCCTTCCTCTGGGTGGCCTCTAGGTGGGCCCTCTGACCACTCCCCCGTGCATGCCTTGTTTTGGAATCCTAGGTGGGCCCATGGATCCTTGTGAAGTCCATGTGTCGCTCTCTGATTCGTCGGTGAGTGCCTCCCTTGGATCAGTGACGTGGATTGCCACATGTTTCCTAGGTGGCAGCCATCTCCTCAGCTGAGTTGGCATGGATCTTCCATAGAAGGTGAGTTTCCATCTCTTTTCAACCTTATTTCACCTACATACAAATAATCTCCAAGGACAAGTGGAACTACATTATTCAAACCAAATTGCAAGTAAATAATGCATATGCCTCCATTTATGTGAGAATATTGATGGCTGAAAGTAGTACTTAACAGCCGTCAACAAACTCCCCCAAGCTAACCTCTTGCTCGTCTCGAAGCAAGACATTAGGGACTTAGGTTGGTTGATCAGGAGTTGCTACAATGTTGTATCCTTAACTTATGGCAAACATATAATAAAGTACTCTACCAAGAGTTGAACAAGTTGGCAATGTTCTTACCATTCGCTCGATGATGTGGGGCATATAGCTTCACCTGCCTTGGGCGGTTGAGAGATAGAATGGTTATATAGTAAATGCATAATCACTCATACCTTGATCAGCTATTAATCCGGAGGTTTTGCAAATTTTTCAAAAGAAAATTAGAGTTCCTCAAATGATACTTTCGGATCGCTCAAAGTGTATGGTTCCTCACCAAGGCATTAAGTTGCCTTTCTTCACATCCTACTCCTAATAGGCCTATGTGGAGCTGTAGGTAGGGAAGAAATGTGGCATACTTGTCTATCATATTTTGCTAAGTCAAAAACCGGATCCTTGGAAGAAACAAACATACATCCTAATCAAGATGTGCTTAAGTGTGTGATGAATATGAGCATTGGTAAGGTGTATACTAGGATCGGAAATGGGTGCTAGATATTACCATGCTTTATATGAAAAATGAGGAATTGATGGTAAGGTGGACACTAGCCCCGGAGTAGGTACTAGTTATTACCATCTATATGGTGGAACTTTTTTTCTTGCACATATCAATCCCTTTTTCTCCTTTCGGAATTTTTCGAGACTTGGGCTAGCTCTCTTTATTTTATTTTGCCATGATTTTGAGCATGCTTCTCTCTCTCTCTTTTTTTAGCTAGCCCTTTGCCTCTATTGGAGATATTCAGAGAGGGATGAATGATACAAAGATGCATAGAGTTTTGTTTGTGGAATAATGCATAAGCAAATGGAACAAATGATGAATGCTAACTTCAAGTGTAGAAGTTTTAGCATGAACGTGTATGTGATCTTGATCAGGGGAGTATGAGTTCTAACAAGGGTCACAACAATTTGACAAAGCTCAATGAGAGAACAAGCTGCATATGTGGAGGCTAACAAGAGCTAGAATCTACATATGGCCTTGGATAGGAAATGCTCATCATTGAGGAACTCATCATGTTTAGATTTTTCAAAAAGGAAAACTCTGGATGTCAAGCATCACTAGGTACAAGATCATAGCACTCTATTATACCATCTCATGTCTCACAACAACTTAGGCATGGATCATACTTTTTGCTACCCACAGTTTTCAAGCTAAGGTTCGAACATGCAAGCCAACAAACTCAAAACTTAGGTAGGATACAAAGCTGTAAGCAAGACATATGAGAAGAATAAGTAGAGCAACTATTCATCATTTCAACCATAGAGGCAAAGCATTCTTACTATGCATATCAAAGCAAACTAAAGCAAACTTATGATGAAAGCAAATAAATCTTTTTGGTGTTTTTATTTTTGCAGATTTTTATGGATTTTCATTATAAGGTATTCTGAAAACAAAGGAAGATACAAGTTACCTCAGGATGGGGGTCCTCCCCCAAGCTAGCTTGAGGCTCACTGTAGTGGAGGGTAGAAGAAACCCTGACTCGCATAGAAAGCCCTCTGCTCCTCTATATGTCGCTGTTATGCCTGCTGAATGGCGTCAATCCTCTTGCCAGCCTGACGCTGCCACGCTGAGTTAGCCTCAACATGTGTGTTTAGCGTCTCCTCCAATCCCGTGACCTGGACAGTGAGATCTCCCAGCTGCTGCGCGAGCTGAGCATCTCATGCAGAGGCCGAAGAGTGACGTTTGAAGGACGAAGACGGAGGTGGATCACCAGAGCTAGAACTAGCGGGTGTAGCCCACTGGTCCCTGCTCGCACTCGCCCAAGCCGAGCCACTCGCACTCAGATGGTAGGCGGGCTGGTCCCAACCAGGTGGATATCCAGGGGTAACCCCGAACATGTACCCTGCAAAGGCCCCTCTTGCCACCGGTGGTGTAGTAGGCTGTGGCTGTGGTGCTGTGGGAGGTTAGTACCATTGTACAAACTCAAGGAGTGTCTGTAACACCCCGCCCACCAAAGCCGCACCACTCAGCCCTTCCGTAGGGGCGAGCACACGTACACATAGCACCCTGCTTACACTTTCATCCTCGCTTCGTGTAAAAGGGTTAACCCGAGGGTGATATGGCTGGTGGACAAAGGCTTATAAGTTGGCTCCACCCTTACTCAACTAGCAATGTGGCACTAAACACGCGCACCTGCGCTCATGGGCCACTCATGGGCCATCCAAATTGGGTCGGGTGTGACATTCACCCCCCTCAAAGAACCCGACGTCCTCGTCGGTCCAACTCACCCGTCCAGTGCCGACTCATACGCCATGCCGTGTGCCCCATCCCATGCCCACACGCGCATGCATATGCCCGCACACTGACCCGAGCAAATGTCCAGGAACCTTCCCTCTTAGCGCACGACCGTACGTCCAGTGCCGACCCATATGCCATGCCGTGTGTCCCATCTCAGGCCCACACGCGCCATGCGCCCTATGTCCGCACACTGACCCGTACGCGCAACCGCGAGGGTCGGCTCTGATACCATTTGTAACACCCCGCCCACCAAAGCCGCACCGCTCAGCCCTTCCGTAGGGGCGAGCACACGTACACATAGCACCCTGCTTACACTTTCGTCCTCGCTTCGTGTAAAAGGGTTAACCCGAGGGTGATATGGCTGGTGGACAAAGGCTTATAAGTTGGCTCCACCCTTGCTCAACTAGCAATGTGGCACTAAACACGCGCACCTGCGCTCATGGGTCACTCATGGGCCATCCAAATTGGGTCGGTTGTGACATATGGCTCTGATACCATTTGTAACACCCCGCCCACCAAAGCCGCACCGCTCAGCCCTTCCGTAGGGGCGAGCACACGTACACATAGCACCCTGCTTACACTTTCGTCCTCGCTTCGTGTAAAAGGGTTAACCCGAGGGTGATATGGCTGGTGGACAAAGGCTTATAAGTTGGCTCCACCCTTGCTCAACTAGCAATGTGGCACTAAACACGCGCACCTGCGCTCATGGGTCACTCATGGGCCATCCAAATTGGGTCGGGTGTGACATTCACCCCCCCTCAAAGAACCCGACGTCCTCGTCGGTCCAACTCACCCGTCCAGTGCCGACTCATACGCCATGCCGTGTGCCCCATCCCAGGCCCACACGCGCATGCATATGCCCGCACACTGACCCGAGCAAATGTCCAGGAACCTTCCCTCTTAGCGCACGACCGTACGTCCAGTGCCGACCCATATGCCATGCTGTGTGTCCCATCTCAGGCCCACACGCGCCATGCGCCCTATGTCCGCACACTGACCCGTACGCGCAACTGCGAGGGTCGGCTCTGATACCATTTGTAACACCCCGCCCACCAAAGCCGCACCGCTCAGCCCTTCCGTAGGGGCGAGCACACGTACACATAGCACCCTGCTTACACTTTCGTCCTCGCTTCGTGTAAAAGGGTTAACCCGAGGGTGATATGGCTGGTGGACAAAGGCTTATAAGTTGGCTCCACCCTTGCTCAACTAGCAATGTGGCACTAAACACGCGCACCTGCGCTCATGGGCCACTCATGGGCCATCCAAATTGGGTCGGGTGTGACAGTGTCTGGGTGGACATCACCCCTGAGCCTGCCCCAGCAAGAATGCAGAAAACATAGAGCGAAAGTGCTTGTTTTTCTAAGATCAGAATTTTATTGGAATGGAACCTAAAGATAACTTACCGAATTTACCTGTCAGCGCAGGGCTCACTATTTTGAGTCCTTAGAGCTGGACTCCGGTTCCAAATTTCTTACCTTGGCAGTGAGGCAGCCGTCTCTTTTGGAAGAGAAATCAAGTTCCTACTCACCTTCCTCCACACATTCTGAGTGTCCTGTGAGTTGTGGTGTGTAGGGGGTGATTTCCTACACTAGGACTGAGATTTCCAATATTGCTTCTGTCCCGCACTCATACGCTGAAGTTCTTCCTTCCAAAAATTCTTCATGAACATAATGAGGCTGTCCATTTCCTGCCGTGGTGTTCTGACCTCTCGTGCTGGAGTGTTGGGAGTTGGTGAATCTTTGATCATTGAGCATTGCTCCTTTCTTGGATGAAATTCGAACTTCTCCTCCTTGCCATTGATGTAGAGATGGATCACACCAGCACCCACATCAATTTGTGTATCAGCTGTGCTTAGAAATGGTCGCTCAAGTATGAGCGGCACTTCCTTGGCAATCTCCATATCTAGTACCACAAAGTCAACGGGGATGAAGCAATCTCGGACTTTCACTGGAATGTCCTCGGCTATTCCCGTTGGGTATCGGACTGAAGAATCGGCTAGCTGCAGCTGCAAAGTGGTTGGAGACAAATTCGTGTAATTGAGTTGATCAAAGACTACCTTAGGCATGATGCTGATGCTGGCCCCTAAGTCACATATAGCATGGTCGAAACGTTGTGTCCCAATGATACAAGTGATTGTGGGACACCCTGGATTTTTCTTCTTCTCAGGAAGGCAGTTGAGTATAGCGGCACAGCACTCCTCAGTGAGCCGTACCACTTCCGTCATCGAAAGGGCTCACTTCTTGGTTAAGATGTCCTTGAGATAATGCGCGTAGGTGGGTACGCATATTGCCTCGAGTAATAGGACGTTGATATAAACTTTCTGGATCATGTCCACAAAGCGATTGAACTGTTCATATACTGTCACCTTCCTGTTCCTTTGAGGGAACGACATCACATTGGCTTCTACAAATTCCGGATGTGCCGTCACTCTTTCAGGTGCCTTCCCTTTTGAAGGTACCTTCTTTACCTGGGGGAGTTCTTTCGAGTCGGATGAACCTTCGTGGATGTTCTCAACCTCTATTGTGTTTTTCTTGTCTATTCCTGCAGGTTTAGGATATGGTGGATCTCGAGTGGATTTACCTCCCCTCGTAGTCTTCGCATTTGCATTTTCAACGGGAGGAACAGAAGCAGCTAACTGAGTTAACTGAGTTTCTAACATTTTGTTAAAACTAAGCTGACTCTTCCGAGCAGAAGAAAAACTTTCAAGCTTAGCGTTGAGACTTTCCAAAGATTTATCAAGAGCAGCTAACTTCTTATTAACACCTTCATTAATTTTAGCCTGCCCAAAAACAAGATCTCTCAAGGAGGGCTAGTTAGAATTGTAAGTATTACCTTGGTTACCTCCTTGATAATAAGGGCATTGTTGATTCCACATTTGGCCTCCTCCTTGTTGGTGACGATAATCATTGTTATTGCCATTCATGTACATCACTTCCTCTTGAGTATCAGGATAGTAATTTCCTTAATGCCCGGTGTTGCCACAGACTTCACAAGTCATATGAGAATCCATAGGTAGAGTAGTGGTTGCCATGGTAGCCTTCTTGTTGGCAGTGGCGAAGCCAGCGCCGGCGGCCAGGGGGGCTCCCGCTGCCGGCTTCTTCCTCCAGCCCCCTTCCCCTCTTCTTCTTCCACCTCCGGCCTAGGGGGGGCTCCGGGGGGGCTTCAGGGGGGGTGCCGGCGGTAGGGGGGCTCTAGCCCCCCCCCGCCCCACCGCTGGCTCCGCCGCTGCTTGTTGGTGTAGTCATCCAATCTTTTCATAAGATGGTCCAGCTTGGCAGTAATCATATCTACTTCCTTGATAGTGTGAGTACCCCTCTGACGTGGTTGGAGTCTTTCATCGCTCCACCCTTGGTTGGATACCATCTTCTCAATAAGTGATTTAGCATTATCAACAGTGAGTGAGAAGAATGCTCCCTGAGCAGCAGCATCAATATGGCCTCAGGCTGTCGGAGTCAGCCCATTATAGAAGCTTTGAAGAATAAGCCAATCCTCCATCCCATGGTGAGGACAGGCCAGGACGTGCTCCTGAAGCCTTTCCCAAGCCTCTGGAATAGATTCACTTGCTGCTTGCTGAAAACTAGAAATCCTTCCACGAAGAGCATTGGTTTTACCCAATAGGAAGAACTTCTTGAGGAATGCTTCTGAACACTTGTCCCAAGTATTGATAGCATCACGATTTGCATAGAACCATTGCTTGGCTTTCCCCAGGAGAGAAAAAGGAAACAGTCGAAGACGAACAACATCCATATTTGCACCCCTGATGATGAAAGTGTTGCATAGCTCTAGGAATTGCTACAGATGGGCATTAGCATCCTCATTTGGCTTGCCACAAAACGGACTAGCATGTACCATCGTGATTAGACCCGTCTTGATCTCAAAGTTTTCAGTCCCTATTGCCACCACAGGGCCTTGCAGCACCTGGTCAGCAGAAGGAGCTGAGTACTCACGAAGCGTCTTCGGGGCCATAGCGTTTGACATGGATGGTACAAAGGAAGCTGGTTCGCCTTCCGGACGAGTACGACGAGGTGAGTCAAAATGAATTTGAGCTTTCCTCACTAGTGACTCGGGATCTTCAGTGAAATTTTTTGGTAAGTCGAAACCAGTCATACACTACCTGTCTTCATCATCCAAAGATAAAAGAAGACAATCAAGGTTAGCCTGCATTGAGAGTTGCTCTAACCTATTCATAATTTATAAATAGATGCAAAGCATAGTCATGATAATCCTGTGCCTTACTCGGCAACGGCACCAGAAATGCTTGTTGACATTTCGTAGTACAATCACCTAAGAACGGATTTTGAATCCATCCCCGACAACGGCGCCAGAAATGCTTGTTGACATTTCGTAACACAATCACCTAAGAATGGATTTAGAATCCATCCCCGGCAACGGTGCCAGAAATGCTTGTTGGCACTTCTTAACGTCACTACTAACGATGCCGAGTTAGCATGAGCATCAAGACTTGCCAAAGGTAAATCTAACGATCATGAACGAATCCGCAAGCGCACAGATAAACCATTGTAGCATTTCCCCAGGGAAGTGAGTGTTCCAAGGGTATCGTATCCATGGAAGGCAATGGTGGATATCAAGACTTATGCTTTTGCACTGAATGTAAACCAAGAGATAGATATAGAAGACAACAACTCAAAGACAGGGGTAAGATAAATGATATGATAAGGGTAGTGTGACACACTCAGATCTACATCTACTCTAGTACACTACGGCTTAGGGGGGACATACGAAGTTAGCTCTAGGTTCTAAGGTACTAAACATACAAAGTTAGATGATACGAGAGATAAGCATAAATCATTGCACGTAAGGTAAGGTTCAGCACCCTGGTACAAACGGGGAGATAGCCCACGATGACCAGCACTCTGCGAAACCATCCTTTAGACTCCTATAGCAATACCCCAGCGCGGAGGGTTTCAAAGGGTCCAACAGCTGTCACCACTGCGGCCTACCTCAATCGTTACGGGGGGCAAGCTCATAACTAATGTAGCCACACAACTCAGGCACCATGCCTGCGTTGCTGTTAGTCTTCACCCAGCCCGGGCTATTGTGACCCAGGGTGAGAGCCACCAGAAGACCGGTCAACTTAGACCGAGTACCGTAGCTTGAACACAAACTGCATGCAACACAAACTTGCTATCTAACAAGATCAAACTAGGGCTAGTCATACGAACAAATACGAACTCTCTTATGTCTAGTCAACAAGATCAAAGGGTCGTGTTCGCGAAGAACACGAGCCTCTAACTTATGAACAAACACATAAGGAATGAGTAAATCATCCTTCAACTTGATTGAAAGCTAGTGTTCATGAAGAACACGAGCCTATAAATGATGAACAGGGGATGAACTCAAGAACATATCAATCATATGATCTACCACAACTTTATATGAAATAGCTGAATAACTGAAGTAGATCAAAGTCATACAAAGAAATAAAGATACCAAAGAACTCATACCTAGACTCCAAAGTAGACTTGGAACCTGAATAAGAGCTACTCTAGCCTACCCCGTAGCCATGGAAACTAAAAGTGAGAGGAGAATGAAGAGAGTGGTGTGTGAGAAATGGAGCCCCTCTCCTTCTATTTATAGGCAAGGAGGAGGCTTGCTTCGGGGCTCAAAGTGCCTAAAATCATCCGGGGATGCAGCAATGGACCAATGAGGAGCAACCACATGGAAGGCCGAGATGAGAGGGCACTAAGGCGGTTCGACCGATCCTAGGATCGGCCGGCCCCCTCGGCCCTCCTCTCAGGGTGTCCTTCCTTTGGGTGGCCTCCAGGTGGGCCCTCTGATCACTCCCCCATGCATGCCTTGTTTTGGAATCATAGGTGGGCCCATGGATCCTTGTGAAGTCCATGTGTCGCTCTCTGATTCGTCGGTGAGTGCCTCCCTTGAATCAGTGACGTGGATTGCCACATGTTTCATAGGTGGCAGCCATCTCCTCAGCTGAGTTGGCATGGATCTTCCATACAAGGTGAGTTTCCATCTCTTTTCATGCTTATTTCACCTACATACAAATAATCTCCAAGGACAAGTGGAACTACATTATTCAAACCAAAATGCAAGTAAATAATGCACATGCCTCCATTTATGTGAGAATATTGATGGCTGAAAGTAGTACTTAACAGCCGTCAACACCCACTCCTTAGCCATCCTCTCATCCCTCTTCTTCTTGTAGCAAAACTCTCCTAGGTGACCATCCCTCCCACAATACTCACAATGGAAGCGGACTGGTTTTGGCTTTGGCTGTGGAGCTTCTCTCGGTTTCTCTACCACTTTCTCACCTGGTTCCCCCCCAAACACATTCCCAAAGTTGCTCACAAACTTCACCAGTTTCTAGAAGTTATCTATTTTGTGGGGGAACACTGGTGGATCTGGAGTGGTGTCTAGCTTGTTTCTTAGGTGGTTTGGCTTGGGTGCAAATTTGTTCATGGGTGTAGTTTGTGGTGGAATAGGAATCTCTCCAATTTTTTCTCCCTCACCACTGCTCTTACCGATCTTCCCAGAACCTAATGCCTGACCATCAAACCTCTTAAACTCAGCCATCATCAAACTCAGATGTGGCTCATGCCCAGACAACCAACTCATCAATTTTCTCAACTCATCATTCTCATCCTTCAAGCGATCAACATAATGTGCAAGTTCCATATTCTTAATAGAATGTAATTCACATGTAGAGCATGATGTAGGAATAGGAACTTTCAAAGCAGCCAACAAGGAAACAATCCTATCATGAGATTCATCTAGTCTGGTATGCAACACAGGACAAGAAGTGTAAGCACCAAGTAAAGCAGACCTAGACTTCAACTCATCAAGCTCATCCCTAAGCAAATCTAGTTCCTCCAACTAAGAGGCATGCTTTTCGTTAAGCACAGTCAAATCAGCAACAACAGGAGCACACTTAAGAGAATCAATTTCAAGCCTAGCATCAAGATTCATAGATTCTAGCTCAGCTATCTTCTCCCTAGCTTCTTCTAGCGAGGCCCTAAGTTCTTTCCTAAGTTTCTTGGCCTCTCTAAGCATGCTATCACGGTTGTCAAGTAAAGCAACCAACTCTGCATTCTCCTGGTGCAAGGAAGAGAGCTCATCACATACCTCATCCTCAGATTCTGATCTCGAGTCATCCTTCTGGCTCTTCTTGTTGTCGGAGTTGTAGGCCATGCCGCAGAAGCCGTCCTCGTGCAAAGCAACTAAGGCCGCTGAGGTTCTTGGAACCGTGCTTCTTGTTCTTGCGCTTGCCATCGTCGTCGCTGTTGTTGGAACTCGACGAGGTGTAGCAGGAACTGGAGTCGACGTCGCTCGCTCCCACCATCGCTCGGGCCATCTTCTTCTTGTCGTAGCTGCCCTTCTTCGAGCTCCGCTCATCCTTGTCCTTGTACTTGTGCTCACGCCTTGAGCGGTGCTTGTTCTCGATCCTTGGGCGGTGCTTGTACTCGTTCTTGGGATCGATCATCCTCGAAGAGTGTTGGCGGTCGATTTCCATCAACCTAGCCATGAGTTTACCTTTAATATTGGTATTAATTTGATATTCACACTAATGATCCTAACCCTCATTATATGTCAAGTTCGCACCCGCGCATGGTTTTTGGAGTTTATTGTTTACACGGGGATTAAGAGCTTAAATGAGGACTTCTGGGTAAAGTTCATCGAGCACTTTACAAGAGGATCATGAAGCTCGGCACAAGTCATGACACAAGATGAACATGACTCCAAAGGAGCCAAGGACTTAAGTGTGAAGCCATGAAGCATTGAGGACCTAGACGGAAGATGCGGGAGTTCATGCGCCAAGCACCCTTATCTAAACCGTGGGGAAAATGATGTCAAGGACCCACATGCAGCTCAACAAAAACTCTGGAAGACGCGAGAAGCTTCAGGAAGAAACCCGGGGGTGAACCGGGCCGAAGAAGACCTGGGCTGGTCGGCCCAGGCCGACCGGCCTGGCCCTCTTCTAGGTCGGTTCGTCGCCACCTTTGACCTAGCACCCCTTCGGGCTATTTATTGTCCCCGTGCGAAGTACCACGCATGAAGCCATTTGTCATTCGTCGCCGAGGAGCAGAGAAGCTAGAAGGGCACCATCTCGGAGAGGAGGGTCGTGCTAGTTGTCTAGGGTTACCCTAGCCGGTGTGGGAACCTTGCAAGGAAGACTACATCATAGTTCCGGAGCTTGGATCAAGATCGAGGTAGGATTCCGATGGTGATCTTGTTCATGTAGACATTCATGGTGAAGTCTTTATGAATCCGATTTCTAGCGATCAAGTTCCTTCTTTTATGATTCTTGTTCTTGCTTGGATGTGTTCTTCCTCAATCTATTCTCAAGATAGATTGCATGGGATGTTCTTGTAGCCGTGGTGGCTAGAGGTGCATACCTGATCTACCAAGTGGTTCAACGTATTCCTTGTGAGCGTGCTCTAAGATTCGACCGCGAAGAAAGGGGAACATCATGACAGGATGTTGACACCGAGTATGGCGGGACGACTTAGGGGGTTTGACCAAAGGTGAAGATTTAAAGACGCTTTTTATGAGATTTGTTTGGTTTTCTTCATCTATCTTGCTCGAAGCTACTGAAGGACTGGATTGGCGACCAGAGAGGGGGGGGGGGGAGTGAATGGGAGCCGATAAAAATTCTTCTCAAGAACTCGGCCTATACCCCAAAATCACTTCCGAAGAATCCCGCACACACTTGCGAAGATCACATAGTCACAACGGACCTACTGACCCTAGGAACAAGTTAGAACAAGCCTAGGAACAAAGCGGAAGCAAGCACAAAAGAAACCGAGAGAAAAAGCTAGCGCGAGGCAAACTGCAGCAGAAATTGTCGGTACTACCGGCCCCAGATCGGTACTACCAATATGGGCTTACTGGCACCTAAAAACCAGGTTATCGGTACTTCCGGCACTAGGTCGATACTTCCGACTATCGGTACTACCGACCTCAGGTCGGTACTACCGATAAAGACTCTCTGGCAGCTGAAAATCAGGTTATCGGTATTACCTGCACAGGGTCGGTAGTCCTGCCCCCCCCCAAAAATTCAGCCCGCGAAACAACCCCAAACTTTCGATCGATGGATCTCCCAAACCACTTGGAGTCTTGAGACGAAATTTTGGGGAGATGATGAACACCCTAAGGAGAGGATATGCCCCAAAAATTTCGGTCTCAAACTCCCTACAACTCCCGGAATCGCGAAACCTTGCCAAGAACACTATGAACTAGGGTTCATCCGAAAATCAACAAATCGAAGGCCAAATCCGGTGTTTGAGGGGTCAAGATCATCCACAAAGAGGCACAAGGCACTCACCCATGATCCCCTCAAAGAAATCCGGAGAGAAACACCCTCAAATTGACGAATCGTGCGATGAACGAAAATTCCAAGAAAAGGCTCCGAAAATCACCGAAAAAGAGAAACGAGAAAGACACTCCAAGCCTTGAGGAACCACGCCGAATCATCTATACATACCAAAGAGGTTCATACAAGGTCTAGCTTGCCACCCGATCATCCTTCCCTCTCACAAGATCTCACCATGAAGCTCTCAAGCTAGTCCTATGAAAATCCTAAGGAAAATAGGAAAGGAAAATAAGAAAACCAAATGAGCTAGGGTTCCAAGAGATAGCTGCCATCCTCTCACCACTTGGGTTATATGGAGGCAACCGAAAGACGAAAATACCCTTACTAGCTAACTAGGGATACATCCCCTCAAGGGCGAATTCGGAAATCTTTGTCTTCGCTCCATCAGACGGATGCCCTGCGACCGCAAACTTGCTTAGCCTCGACGCAAGCCTTGCGATCCCGACGCGTGTCCTCCGCTTCGAAGATTCCGGACTGCGTCATCGCACACCGGTCAGACTGGTGCTCCTCACCGGTCAGACCGGTACCCACCGGTCAGACCAGTCAGACCCACCAGTCAGACCGGTCTGGAGCTGCTGCAGCTCCATCTTCGGTTCTTCGGTCTTGGCTTTGTGGATCAACCAAGGAACCTAGTGGTTTTCTGGTGAATCACCGGAAAACCCGTGAACTTGGTGTAGCCTCCGCCAATCCCCACTCATGACTCGGCTCCCACGTAGTCCCGGCTCGACCTTGGTTTTGAGGCTCAACCAAGAAACCGTCCATGACTTCATCTTGCCGTTCTTGCCACCATGCGGCCCGCACTTGACCCCGCTGGCCACCGGGTCCCTCGAACCAAGCCTACTTGTCTTCACACCTGGAGGCCTCACCGGCAACGACCTTTCACGCTTGTTCTTCACCTGCACCAACACCAGTCAAGCCGCAACCTGCACCTGCAATACTTAGCCAAGAATCAGTCCACACCACGTTGTCAATCACTCATCACACCAGGAAGCGACCATCCACCGGTCCTCGAACCACACATGGCTCTCAATCTCCCCCTTGATGAGTGCATTGACAACACACATGTTTTGGTAACCAAGAGAAAAGGAAAAGAAAAGAAACGACTAAAAGAAACTCCAACAAGCGATCGAAAGCCAAAGAAAGGGAAAGAGCAAGATCACTTGAAGAAGACAAGTCTCGGACCCCTTAGGCAAGGGCAATGGCTCGACACATCCGAGACAAAACCATGCTCAAGCAAAGAGCACAAGCCAACAATCCAAAGCTCGAAAATCACAAAGAGCTCCCCCTGCACACATGCAAGCCCCCCCTGAACCAATGCAACTCCCCCTGGACGAATGCATGCAAACCACCTCGCAAAATAGAGCAGCTGCTTCAGCTTTGCTCTGATCGGTCAGACCGGTCAACCACACCGGTCAGACCGGTGTGCTAGAGTGCCCAGCACCTGAACCTCACACCGGTCAGACCGGTGTACCTCACCGGTCAGGCCGATGACCACCTGGGAAAAACTGGGAACTGTCCGAGCTCAAAACTAGCTCGAAACCACTTGGAAACCTTCTAAATGCATGCAGCAAGCCAAAACATGCTCAAACTTCTCCCCCTTGTTGACAATGCATGAATCAAGCCAAAAATGCAAAAAATGCAACTTAGAGCTTCTCAAATAGACAAAATTCAACAAAGGATGCTACACATGTCTAAATGAGCAAGTTAGATACTCTATAGCTTCGTAATGACATCAACCACAAGATCACCAAGTTTCACAACCATTGGGCGAAGCTAAGATAGAATTGAGCAATTTTGCGAAAAAAACACCCTCTCATGAGCAAAGTCCTAAGCATGAGCAAAACATGTCAAAATAGCAAAGCCACACAAACTTCATGCTAGGACAACCATTCTAACCATGAGACCATCATAAACACCCACAAGCACCTCATGTCATGTCAAAGCCACCGAGCCATGTGCCTACTTCTAGATATGAGACTTCTCATTGGTAGGCATCATGCAACGGTTTAGCACCCAAAGCTATAAAAATTAGCACATATGACATGGGAGCACATTTTCCAAGCAATTTACATTTCATTTTCAGATTCATATTTGGTACATGAAATGTCTTTGCGACAAAAAGGAACTTATGCCCCTCCACAAGATGAAGCATGGGGGCTAAACATTCATGATGGCAAATGAGCCTTTGGCCCCATATGATCAAAATAAGCTATCCAACCACAAATTAAGCATAGCCAAGCCACAAAAACATGTCAAGATCATATAAAGGCATTTTACTCACAAGACAGCATACATATGAGATTTTTCAAAAACATAGCCATCAACCATGGATATAAACCAAGATTATCAAGAGCTAAGCCAAACTTACCATAGCTTACCAAATTAGCTCACAAAGACATATATATCATTCCATGGTGAACAATGTATATAGGAGAAGCCTTTCCTAAACAATGCATATGATACAAAATGCATGCAACCTAAGATACAAAGATGCCTATACATCATGTTACATATGCCATGCCAAATGCAAGAAATGCACAAAGGAAAGCTATACATATGCTACAAAGGAGCTCCCACACACAAAACTCACAAACGACCGGCTCCTCGAGGGGAGGCAAAAAGGGCTCGACACCACCGGCAAAAGAGCAAAGGAGCGCAAAACTCACAAGCTCCCCCTAAACACATGCACTAGGGCCAAGGAGCATACAAAGCTCACCCTTAGTACACATGATAGAGCAAAGAGCACACTAAGCACACAGGCTCCCCCTAAACTCATGCATTAAGGTCAAAGAGCATACAAAGCTCACCTTACACACATGAGGTAGGGCAAGGAGCGAAACGACCGAAGTGGCTTGACCAAGGCCACACACTTGAAGGTCACAAATTCACTTACCTTTATCATTTCTTCAGCAGTCACTCATCCTTGTCCACCATACCCAAAAGTGATGTGCCTCCATGTCACCACCTGGGTATGAAGCCGGAGAACCACCCCCGATATCAACCAAATGTTCTCCGGGCCTCCCACCTGCAACTCAAAACCAAGAGCGAGAGCGAGCAAATGACTCAACGCTGGGGTTAGTACCAAAAGTGTCAAACCAGTGCCGAGCCATCTCCTCAAAAGTAGGGTTAGCAACATCCATCCTATCGCGCCTATCAAAACTGCGATCCATCTTATCAAACCTATCAAACCTGGAACCACCATGGGAAAACCACTCCCGTCTCACTGGAGGAGTATGAGTACCACGAAAGGGAAAGTGTGGTCCGTAGCCCTTCTGAGACTCAAAGCTGCGACCTCTCTCAAACTCGTATTGATCACGAGGTGGAGAACGTCCAGCAAACTCAACACCACCAGACTCAAAGCGCCTACCACCTGTTCCACGACCAAATGGGCTGAACCCTCTAGCATCACAGCCCCGGAAACCAAACTGTCCAGCACTCTGCCTAGCACCGATCTGACCGGTCACTCTGACCGGTCTGGCCGGTGGTCCTTGGCCAGCAAACTTGCCTCCACCTGAAACTCTCCTATCTCTCCATGCTGGAACCGTATGCACAACACCCTTTCCCTTAGGTAGTGGCATACGAGGCTCAGGCACACCATGAGAAGGGTGGTACCTGTCCTTGTTTGCCCACTCCTTAGCAATTCTCGCCTCTCTCCTTCTCTTATAGCAAAACTCTCTCTTGTGACCATCCTTTCCACAAAACTCACAATGGAAACGGATTGGTCTTGGCTTAGGCCTCGGGTGTGGCTCTTCACAAGGCTTCTCACTAGGTTTCTCACTAGGCTTCTCACTTGGTTTTTCTCTCGGTTTAAGCAACTGGTTTGGCTTGGGTACAAACTTGTCTTTGGGTGTGGGTTGTGATGGAACTGGAATATTCCCAAATTTCCCTTCTCTCTCACCACTGCTCTCACCAAACTTATCAGATCCCAAAGCCCAACCATCAAAGCGCTTATAACTGGTAATCATCATACCAAGCTGAGGTTCCTGACTAGACAACCAACTCAGCACTTCACGCAGCTTATTGTTTTCATCCTGCAAATGATCAACACATTGTGCAAGTTCCAAATTCTTCACAGCATGCGATTCACAGGTAGAACAAGAAGTAGGAATAGGCACTTTCAAATCAGCCTCAAGCGAAACAATGCGAGATCGAAGCTCAGCAATCTTTTCATGCAAACCGGGGCAAGAAGTACATGCACCAAGCAAAGTGGGTCTAGATTGCAACTCAGCCAACTCAACCCTAAGCACATCTAGTTCCTCACACTTGGGGCATGCTTCTCCCTAAGAGCAGTAAGATCAGCTAGGAACACAGAATAATCAGCACAATCAACCTCATCAGAAACCACAGGACTAGCCTTAAGCGAATCAATTTCAAGCTTGCCATCAAGAACCTGTGTTTCTAGCTCAGCCACTCTAGTCCTAGCATCTTCAAGCAAAGCTCTAAGCTCCTTCCTAAGCTTCTTAGCTTCTCTAAGCATGTGATCGCGATTATCAAGCAAGTCAACCAACTCCTCATTCTCCTTGCGAAGAAGAGAGCTCATCACATACCTCATCCTCGGAGTCGGAGTCTGAATCCGAGGCGTTCTTCTGGCTTCTCTTACTGCTGGAGCTGCGAGCCATGCCGCAGAAATTGTCCTTGGAGCTTAGGCCCATCACACAAAGGCCGTTGAGGTACTTGCCGAGGTTCTTCTTCTTCTTCTTCTTGTCACCCTCTTCATCTTCATCACTCGAGCTTGATGACGTGTCCTCGGAGTCGGACTCGATGTCGCTCGATCTCTTCATCTTCTCTCGAGACTGCGTCTTCTTCCCATGTCCATGATCCTTCTTCTTGGACTTCCTCCTCTTGTCCTTGGACTTGTGCTTGTCGTGGTTGTTCACTTTCGGACACGGCGAAAAAGTGTCCTGTCTTGCCGCACTTGAAACACGCCCTCGAGTTCCTCCTTGAGTTCACCCGGTTCTCATGCAGCCTCTCGAACCGCCTGGTCAGCAACGCCAGCTCGTCCTCTCTAAGCACGTCGAACTCCTCGTCTGGTAAAGGCATCAAAGAAGACAGAGAGTACATCCTGGAGGATGCGTTAGCGTTAGACTTAGCCACCTTGCCACCAACGAGAGCAAGACTATGGGAATCAGTCGGACTCTCGATCTTGGCAGTCATACCACGGTCCAACTCAGCCGACTTGAGCTTCGAGAACAGCTCGTTCACGGTCAAGGTGTCATACTTCTCGGACTAAACGATAGCCTCAAACTTCCCGTCCCATACGGTACGATCCAACGAGTGCAAGAGCTTCACGGCTCTATCATGATCATCGTATGGGAGCACGGCCACATTGGCTCTCATGTTGTTCACTACGACCGTAAACCGCTGGAAAAGGGCATCGACGGACTCGCCGGGGAGATGAGTGAAGTTCTCGTACTCTCTCCGGTAAGTCGTGTACATCCGAGCCTGAACCTGAGCATTCCCAGCATGAGCATCCTTCAACTACTCCCAAATCCTACAAGCTAAGTCCTCTGTCTGAACCCGATCGAATTCGGACTGACATAGAGCACGAAACAAGTAGTTGACTGCCTTGTTGTTGGCTTTGAACATATCCCTTGATCCTGGAGCAAGCAAGTTAATCGGATGAACATAAGCTGTGTTCACCGTAACGTCCCAAAGGATCTGACCCTTTCCGCGGAGGAACGCCGCCATCCACCTCTGCCACATCTGGTAGTTCTTCCCATCAAAGTGCGGAGGACCCGAACCCCGTTCCTGGTACGCCACCTTTGGATCTTAGACTGGCTAGAGTCAATAAAGACCCGAACCGGCTCTGATACCAATTGAAGGACCGGATTGGCGACCAGAGAGGGGGGGGGAGTGAATGGGAGCCGATAAAAATTCTTCTCAAGAACTCGGCCTATACCCCAAAATCACTTCCGAAGAATCCCGCACACACTTGCGAAGATCACGTAGTCACAACGGACCTACTGACCCTAGGAACAAGTTAGAACAAGCCTAGGAACAAAGCGGAAGCAAGCACAAAAGAAACCGAGAGGAAAAGCTAGCGCGAGGCAAACTGCAGCAGAAATTGTCGGTAGTACCGGCCCCAGGTCGGTACTACCGATATGGGCTTACTGGCACCTAAAAACCAGGTTATCGGTACTTCCGGCACTAGGTCGGTACTTCCGACTATCGGTACTACCGACCTCGGGTCGGTACTACCGATAAAGACTCTCTGGCAGCTGAAAATCAGGTTATCGGTATTACCTGCACAGGGTCGGTAGTACCGCCCCCCAAAAAATTCAGCCCGCGAAACAGCCCCAAACTTTCGATCGATGGATCTCCCAAACCACTTGGAGTCTTGAGACGAAATTTTGGGGAGATGATGAACACCCCAAGGAGAGGATATGCCCCAAAAATTTCGGTCTCAAACTCCCTACAACTCCCGGAATCACGAAACCTTGCCAAGAACACTATGAACTAGGGTTCATCCGAAAATCAATGAATCGAAGGCAAAATCCGGTGTTTGAGGGGTCAAGATCATCCACAAAGAGGCACAAGGCACTCACCCATGATCCCCTCAAAGAAATCCGGAGAGAAACGCCCTCAAATCGACGAATCGAGCGATGAACGAAAATTCCAAGAAAAGGCTCCGAAAATCACCGAAAAAGAGAAACAGGAAAGACACATCCAAGCCTTGAGGAACCACGCCGAATCATCTATACATACCAAAGAGGTTCATACAAGGTCTAGCTTGCCGCCCAATCATCCTTCCCTCTCACAAGATCTCACCATGAAGCTCTCAAGCTAGTCCTATGAAAATCCTAAGGAAAATAGGAAAGGAAAATAGGAAAACCAAATGAGCTAGGGTTCGAAGAGATAGCTGCCATCCTCTCACCACTTGGGTTATATGGAGGCAACCGAAAGACGAAAATATCCTTACTAGCTAACTAGGGATACATGCCCCTCAAGGGCAAATTCGGAAATCTTTGTCTTCGCTCCATCGGACAGATGCCCAGCGACCGCAAACTTGCTTAGCCTCGACGCAAGCCTTGGGATCCCGACGCGTGTCCTCCGCTTCGAAGATTCCGGACTGCGTCGTCGCACACCGGTCAGACCGGTGCTCCTCACCGGTCAGACCGGTACCCACCGGTCAGACCGGTCAGACCCACCGATCAGACCGGTCTGGAGCTGCTGCAGCTCCGTCTTCGGTTCTTCGGTCTTGGCTTTGTGGATCAACCAAGGAACCCAGTGGTTTTCTGGTGAACCACCGGAAACCCCGCGAACTCGGTGTAGCCTCCGCCAATCATCACTCATGACTCGGCTCCCACGTAGTCCCGGCTCGACCTTGGTTTTGAGGCTCAACCAAGAAACCGTCCATGACTTCATCTTGCCGTTCTTGCCACCATGCGGCCCGCACTTGACCCCGCTGGCCACTGGGTCCCTCGAACCAAGCCTACTTGTCTTCTCCACACCTGGAGGCCTCACCGGCAATGACCTTTCACGCTTGTTCTTCACCTGCACCAACACCAGTCAAGCCGCAACCTACACCTGCAATACTTAGCCAAGAATCAGTCCACACCACGTTGTCAATCACTCATCACACCAGGAAGCGACCATCCACCGGTCCTTGAACCACACATGGCTCTCAGCTACAACATAAGCATGATCTAGGCTCTCTAGATTGGTTACTCTACGCTTTCTCTCGCTACCTCTTGTGTTTTAGTAGATTAGATGCATTCAAAACCTCTTCAAGATTTAAGTGTTTTCTCGGTTATTAGATTGAATCTTGTGTTGTACATGTTCCACGGATTCGATACCTTGGGTGATACTCGAGAGAAAAAGGTACTACATGATCTGTAAGCTTGCGATGAACCTTGGCGCGTTATTGAACCGTCACCAAGCCCTTTTTCTGGAGCCGTTGCTGGGGAACAAGTAATCAAGATCCAATCTAGTATCTCGTTTGTAAGTATTTTCAATTTTCTTTTTGATTTTCTTTTGCATCTATTAAACTTTGACCATCCTCAAAAACCAATCTAATCTAGTTTTTGACTAACTTTTTTGTTTATAGTTTTCTCTTTTTATATCTTTGTATATTTTGTTTATTGCTAACCCTAACAGGAGATGGACGGCTACCGCTCCAACAAACCGAAAAATTTTGTGGATGATCCAGAAAAACTTTACAGGCAAAGGAGACGTGAAGCACGAGCTAGGAAGCTGGAGATTGTAGATCCAAAAGCCAAAGCCGAAGGATCGTCGGGATCTCCGAAGGAATCACCACCTCCAAGTTCGAAGAAGGAATCACCACCTCCGAGTCCGAAGGGGGATCAACCTCAACCGCCACCAATGGGACAACCACAACCGGAGAGGAAGATTGGGGAGCTATGCATTCTGGAGCTCGTTGACCTACCCATCCTCAACCTAGCCGACATCGGAAGACCGTTCGAGATCTAGACTTCAACCATCTGCATGGTGCAACATTCACCTTTCACCGGTAAAGAGGATCCTAACCTTCACATTCAAGCGTTCATTCAACTTTGTCAAACATTCACAATGGAAGGGTTGGATCAAAATCAATTGAGGGTGAGGCTTTTTCCGTTCTTGCTACTTGGAAAAGCCTTGCAATGGTTCTATACTTTACTCGTGGAGACGGTGCAAAATTGGGAAGCATTGATGAGAGCTTTCATGAAGGAGTATTATTCACTGGGTAAGACTCAAAGTTTGCGTAACAAGATTGCTACATTTGCTCAATATCCAACGGAGACTATCACGGAAGCTTTCGAGCGTTTCAATGAGTACACCCGAGCTGTGCCACATCACAAGTTCCTGACGGAGGACCTCATTCAAAAAGTTCTATCAAGGGCTCAATTTTGCATCGAGGACTGTAATTGACGCATTGGCGGGAGGATCCATCATCGAGCTTACTCCGACCAAAGCATTCACTCTTTTCAAGAAGGTTGCGGATAATGATACATGTGCGTCATCCGGACGCTTACTTCCGGTCCAACCCACGGGCAATATTAAAGGTGTTTTGTAGGTTGAAAAGGAGGAACTTCTAGAAGGAAAGATCGACTCACTCATGAGGAGGTTGGAAAAGATGGAGCTAGAAAAGAAAGCAGCCCAAGACCTAAAGGCCGCCGAAGCAAGATCCACATGTGAAGAGTATGGGGAGTACGGCCACGTCCAAAAATATTGTCCGGAGGAAGCAAAGGTGCTCGATTACATGAGGAAAGGAGATTTGCAAAACTTCTGCTATGGGCAAGGTAGACCTCAATTTAATGCAAGTTCGTCCATTCAAAATACAGTTCCTCTTCGTATACTATTGAAGGATTTTATGGACGAGCAAGCTAAGATCAACAAGGACACTGTCAATAAGTTCAAGGCTATGGATAAAATATTGGAGAACATTGATGTCAAGGTGAAGGAGGTCGGGAGCTCCAACCACCAAGTGCTCAACATGATGAAGATGTTGGAGACGCAAGTGGGAAAACTTGCCGGGCGCCCAACCGCTAATGAAGGAAGATTGCTGGGGCAGCCCCAAGGTCCCAAGACGGTGAAGGCTATTCAAACTCACTCGAGAAAGGAGACGAAGGATCCCGAATTTCCAGTCGGAGCAAGGAAGCCTAAGCCAACCGTCGAGGCAGAGGATCACACTAAGGAGAAGGTGACTACTATCACGGAGATTGCTACAAAAGAGCCGGAATTCGAGATGCCAAGTGATGACACGAAGATGCCTACACTTAAAACACGCTACTTTCGAGGTAAAGTTGATAGTCATTTTGAAAAGTTTGTGGAAGTGGTGCGCAGGTTAAGCATCAACATGCCGCTATTAGACGCTCTCCAAGTTCCTACATACTCTCGCTAATTCAAAGACATACTTGCGAACAAGTATGAGATGGCAACACTCGTGGCAGATCACGTCAAGATGTCTAAACAATGTAGTGCTGCCATTGCAAATCAAGGGCCCGAGAAGCAAAGAGACCCCCGATGTCCGACCATCCCATGTTCTATTAGCTCATTCACGTTCGAGAAGGCATTATGCGACCTTGGAGCAAGTGTTAGTGTCATGCCAAGAGATGTGTTCAAGGAGATATACCTACCACTAGAGCCTATGGGTATGTGCTTAGAGTTGGGTGACAACTCTATTCGCTATCCTGTGGGAATCGCCGAAGATGTGCCCGTGAAAGATGGAGGTCACTTCATCCCTGTTGATTTCGTGGTGCTCGATATGGGAGAAAGGGAGAAGCCACCTCTCATCCTAGGGAGGCCTTTCCTCAAGACCGTCGGGGAAATGATTGGTGATGGCAAGGGAGAGATCAAGTTCGATGTCAATGGCACAAGGAGCATATTCAAGTTTCATCCACGTTTCGAGGTATGCAACATGATCAATGTTAAATATGTTCCACCTCATCATCGCTTTAGCAAGGAAGAGCCAAAGAAGGAAGAGCCCAAGAAGAAGGAAGCGAAGGTGATCAAAGAAGTTGTTGCATCCGTCAAGACCAAAGAACAAAAGCCTCCTATGAAGACAAAAATATGACTAAGCCGGAGAATAAGCCCGCGCCCAAGATGGTGCGGAAGTGGGTACCCAAGATTGCAACGCCCGCAAAGAGCGTTGATCCGAAGTGAGGAAGAGAAGAAGTCTAGCCATGGACTATAAACGAAGCGCTAGGCGGGAGGCAACCTGTTCATCGAGTCAAGAATAAGCTACCGGGAGGACAACCTGATCAAGAATAAAGCTGCCGGGAGGGCAACCTAGAATATTTCTGATTTCAAGTAAGTTGGTCATAGAATTTGCTACGCAAGACTTGGTATAAACTCTTAAGTGGTTGAACTTATTTTTGAGACACTTAATTTGCTCGGATGTTTCATTTGGATTTTATTTGACCATAAACCGATGACATGAGCCATCCTACGATTTATCTGCCTCTTATCGGGAAACCAATACCAAAAATTCAGAACCTACCCACACCTTTCATCCTGTTCATGATGTTAAGGTTGGTTGTTTTACATCATAAAAACACACGAGTAGAGCCCCGCGTTGTTCTTTAATGATTTTGTCTTTGAAGCATGCTAGGACTCGCGTGAACCAAGGAAATTCGATTTTTGGTTTCATTCAACTTGATATCCACTGGTTTCTCTAGAGTTAGAATTTTTCCAAGCCACATTTATTTTTGTTTATTCAAAACATCTCTCTCATGTTTAGCAAAAACTAGAACCTAAACCCATACCCGCACGGTCAAGCCGGAGGAGCTCGCTATCAATCAATGAAAGCAAGTGATCCCGGTGTAACCAAAATCAATGTAGTCAGAAATTTTCGACTTACAAATGTTTTTGATGCCTAAAAACTCCTCTAAAAATACATTTGAACTCATTGATATCTCTGAGTTAATTTTTAATTTTTGAAATTAGAGGAGTGATTAGCATCTAAACATGATCAAGGGAAGGTTTGGAGCTTAATTGAACTACTAGTGCTCCATGATGCATCACTGGAAGGCCTCATCATTAAGGCATCGTGAGCACATGCATGGACAAGCATGGGGGGCAGCAATGTTTTGTTTTGCAGGATATGAATGGAAGCATGGGAGGCAAGGAAGAATGGAAGTGACACAAAGCAAATAATCAAGATGGAGGACTTTATCATGCAAGCAAAAGGAGTGGCTCCGAGAATTTGGACGGTGAATAGCGTGGAGCACGAGTACACGGAACAATGATGCATCCAACAACAAGTGGGAAAAAATAGGAGCCAAGGTAGAGGGCAGGGGCCCTAGGCCGGTCAACCCAGGCCAGCCGGCCTGGCCTATATTTCTGCCCCCCCGACGTTCATCTTCCTCAGGTAAGTCACTCGTCCAGTTTCTAGTTCATTTTCTTGGGCTTCCAATCTAGAACCTCCAGAAACACCTTCGAAAAATTTGTCCTCCAATCCTAAGTCCGAAAATCCAGAAGAGTTTGTCACAATCCTTGCCCTTCCATATACTTCTTTTGTGGATATTTCTACCGGTAAGAAACCCCCGAGAGAGTTTGTTCGTGACTTTGTGCAGCAAGGAAAAATTAGGAAGGCTTTCAATAAGGCCTTTGGGAAGAAGACACAATCATCGTCGTCGAATCCGCCATCAACAAGTTCTTCGCGGAGGCAGTCTATCTCCGAGTCACCACGAAGCATGAAGAAGGACGTGGCACCATCAAGGAGCGACACCATGCTCCTTAGTGGTAGAAGGGACATGCGAAGCTCGTCCATGCGGTACACCGAACCGCAAGGGCGCACGGAGGAGCCACCCGTCCAACCTCGTCGCTTGACTCGTTCATCCGCTCCACCACCATACACTCTGAAGTGTTCCAAGTATGGATTTATCATAATGACGGAGGAGGAGGAGGAGAGGCTTGTTCGCCTCGAGAAGAGGATTGTGCCCAACGTTGACTTCGACGACAATGCTCACCAAGTGTTGTGATTTCATCCAGATATTTATCAATTGATGAACCACCTTGGTTGGGTACATTTTTCCGATGGAGTTGGGGTGAGCACTCATTTGGAGCTTGCCTTGGAGATTCTCATGATGATGGCACCGATTATTAATAACAAGGTGCTATCCCTCTCATTTGGACTCAAGGATGATGAGCAACTAGTTCCTTATGAGCATATTAGAGAATTGCTCGGATTCAAGAAGGAGGCCCCAGAGCAAGTGGATATTAATGAAAATGTATTAGAAGGATTTTGGGGTATGATTTCGAGAGAAGACAACCAGCAAAGAAATAGCATCCAGATATTTCACTCTTGGATGAGCAAAAGGATTTTAGGAAGAATGAAGGAGTCCAAGATTACCGACATGGAACTAAATTGGCTTTATTTGGCAATGATTATTAGGCAAGCCATTGATACTTCATATATAATGATCAATCGGTGGTGTTGTGAAGCTATTTCAGGAACCAGAGATATTGGTTGGGGATGCTATCTCTCTATGATAGCAATTTCTTTGAAGCCGGGAATTTCAAGAAACCTAAAACTCCTACTTGCAGGGAATTCCCTTGGGATCGACTATATGAAGTAAGGAAAATATATAAGTGGAGATGAGAAGAGAGGTTACAAGGTGGCAAAAGTTAATTTTGCTCTCCCAAATATGAGGCTGAAATTATTTATTAAAGGGAGAGAAAATTGGTTGGAATAAGGACTTCTTGTGCCGGGCAAGAAGAACAAAAGAGGAAGAATTATAGAAGAGGGATCATCTTCCGCAGCCCAAGATCAAGGAGAGGCTGCATATCATCAACCATAGGGAGGGATTCCTATGCCGCCACCCTACTACTTAAGTGTGCCAATGCAAGCATGGGGGAGTGGTGCAACCATGCCACCACCTCCTCCAACATATTATCCACCGACTTTCATAGTGCCAAATGAAGCGTTCATGGCACGTTATGCAAGCATGCCTCAACCCCAACAAAGTGCAGCCATCATTGGGGCATATATGCAAAGAAATGTGCAAGATGCCGAGAGGATCCGAACACATGTCAACCAATGGCAAGAAGGAACGGTGGGGATCACCCATCAACTAGGACGTCTTCAAATTGTGCCACCGGATCAATTTCATGGAGGGGCCATGCAAACGTATTATGAGCAAGGATTCAATGAAAGTCAACTGATGGAGGATGAACCATCAGAGGAGGAATGAAGAAAGAAGGAAGGGATGATGCTTTTTAAGTGTGGTTTGATTTTTTCTTTTCCTTTTCTTTATTTTTCAGATTGTGTGCATTTTTGTATGCGTAGTATTTTATTGTTTTATTTATTTTTCAGCACATGTGTGGTAGTAGTAGTTTTGTTTTCCATCACCTTGAATAAGTTTCACCATGATTGTTATGATTTTTAATATGGATGGAAAATTGTACCATGTTGATTTGTGATGATCGTTGCCGCTTTGCTCGATCCTATGCTTGATTTATGCATGATTAAGATAATGCTCTCTTTAATACGAACCTGAAATTTAATTAAATGCTAGCTTAATCTTGTGTGAAGGTTATGATAACTTAAGTCCCATAGTTCTTTTTCGTTGCTCTCAATTTTGAATGAATCAAAGATCCATTTTTATTCTTAAAAGTTATGCTAACCTTGTCATGAGTACCGCTTGCATTTTGCTCTACCTATCCAAAGCCTTACAATTATTTGAGTGCAAAACTTTAGTATATACAAGATTTATTTTTGGGTGCATTAATTCAAGGCCTGATTTCTCTGGCCCGAGACTAAGAAGCTGGTCATTCCATTTTTGCATATCTATCTTTGTGCTAGCCTCTTCGATCCATGCATTGTGCGTTTCCACATCGGCAATTTCGCAAATCTCGCCCGGTATCCACGCACAAAACCCCAAAACATCTTTTTGTGTTCACCTCCTTCACCACAACCCAAAAATTATGAGTATGGATGAATATTTCGAGGAAGATTACAAGGAAGGTGCCGTCAAGTGAGAAAGACTTTGGGAGACCTCCTAAAGGATCCCTACAAGATTTTCGAGTATCTCTCTCTAAGAAAATACGAGAACTTCAATTTCTACCTTGGCATATTTATCACCTCTTTGCCCGAGGACGAGCAAACGTCTAAGCATGGGGGGTTGCCAATGAAGTGCTAGTATAGTCTAGAGTTCAACGGGCAACTACAAGGAATGTGCCGACCAGTGACGCAAAAAAGGGCGATTCTCGTCATAAACCGCGATTAATGACGCCGGTTGTTACGGAAACGCTCCGTTATTAATCGAGCGTCACAAACCACGATTAATAATGATACCTTATTTCGCGGCGTCATGAGTCTAATGACGTGTATAAATTCGTAACACTTGTCGTCCTAAACCTGTTTCGGTGGTTGCGCCACATCGGACCAAGATCCATCATGGCTCTGACGTGGCAGGGGTTATGACGATTTCGGTTCGTCACAAATTGAGGCCTGGTCCATGTAAGAGCATTTGTGAGCCTAATATTATTAGGCCAATTTTAGCCCGTTTTAGGTTTTTGTGTTATTTTTTTGGCCATTCCCTAAATGTTTGTTGCACGCTATATTGGGCTGTTTTATTTTGGGACCTAGTCCATCTGACGAACTTGGCCCATATTGCATTATGTAGGGACATTTTATTTTGGGCAATTATCCCGAGGCCTTTCCTGGGCCTCAGCCCATATTGCATTTCGCAGGGCACTGTTTACTATTCTGGCTGCTGATCGCCAACACATAATCAAACAACAAAACAGAACATTTCCCAGTTTTATATAATTCACACCACATTCAGGGAATAGTTCAACCAGTACAATTGTGCAACATACATCAAGTTAGCATCGAATCGAATCAATGTACAACAAGTCATCAGTAACACAAGTTCACCAGGACCACACTTCAGTGGACAGGAGGATAAACCTGGCTGAAATTTATCAAGCCTTGGATCAGATTATGCATGTCATTTGTGCTCTTCTTCAAAACTTCAAGCGCTTCGGTTTGAGACTTCAATGTTGTCTCCTGCTGTTGGGCCTTCAATCTCAGTTTGTTCATCTCGGCCGCCTATTCAACAATCTTCTACCGCAGTTGTGCCCCGCTTGCTTCTCATTGTCAAGTCCAGCTCGTATTTCCTAAACCTGAAGTGCAGTAGTAACCCTAGTCTTTTTCATGGAGGGCGGGCAAATGCCAGCAACCTCCCAAAAAGTCCTAGATTGGACAACTTCCGCCATTGCTTCAATAGCAGTCTTTCCTAGTTGGTCACCTTGAGATTTAGCGACAATTTGTTCCATGCGAGCCTAAAAAAGGAAATAAAATGAATGATTTAAAATAAAATACTCACACATGTTTCTAGTATTGTTGCAAAGAAGAATGCAAAATCAGACAAGTACTTACAATGGCTGCCTGTACTAGAGTGGTGAAGCCATTCTTGTTGCAGTGGAAGTACTTGAAATAATCAAGTGGACTTATCCCTTCTCCTTCAGCAGAATACTTCCGCCCCTAAATATGTTTCAAAAACAGGCATAATTATTAAAGTGCTAGCATTGAAAAATGGTTCATGTAATGAACTGCAGAGCAAAAACATGACTTGTTCATCTGCTTACCAGAAGATTAGCTTGTAGAACGTAGCTTTGAGATCCCGTACGTTGATGGTACTTGACCTTTCCTCGATTACCGGTGTTTGTACTACACCTCAGCTTTACAATAATAAGAACTCGTGTAAGAAATAAGAATAATTACAATATATCAGTACATGGAAATGTGGTAGTGGCAAGTTGAAGTTCTATCATACCCTGTGCTCAGGGGAAGACCACATGTTAACTAGTGCCTTCGACTGGGTATCGGTCATATTGGTCACAGGCGATTTAGTTGGGACTGCATTTGCTGGAACATCATTGAAGTACTTTTGCTTCAGGCGATACCTCGCCTGTCTCTGTATCGACTTTAGCATGTCACTGCATGCCACCCTTACAGGCTCACTAGTGGTGTCCATGTCAAATCGCCCGTAGCACAACACAATTATAAGAAAATTGGATGACAAGAATGGATGCAAAGAACCATGGTAGTAGATGAGTGGACATATGCACACCGCTAGTTTGCCCATGTAGTTCTTGACATGGTCTTTAGTCTTTTCACCATCTTGTTGGTTCGTCTTCGGCTTGTAGTCCTTCCAGCAAGTAAGGATCGGTATGTGCCCACGCACTATGATCCCACCTTCTGATGCAAACTTTGCAGCTTGCATTTGTGCCTCTGGTCGTTTGAGCCCTTCTTGAATGTGTATAGGGATCTTGCCATTTAAGCCTCGGCTAATCCGGTCCAGATCTCTGCCCAATCTTCTTGAATCCCGCGGCCCCCATTGTGCTCTGGAAGGGCGTGCACCACCTAACAAGTTTGTTACAGACATACAAGT
Source organism: Cenchrus fungigraminus (assembly GCA_036936925.1). Classification (NCBI taxonomy): domain Eukaryota; kingdom Viridiplantae; phylum Streptophyta; class Magnoliopsida; order Poales; family Poaceae; genus Cenchrus; species Cenchrus fungigraminus. Next base: position 82,462,501 of record CM072771.1, on the reverse strand, counting down.
TAATAATTATTCGGTTGGTAATTAGGACATTCAAATATGAGATGAAATTACTTGCCTTCTGCAGTCATCATGTCGATGATGTTCTCATCATGGGTTGCTGTTGCTTGGCCTTTAGTGGGCAATTCTTGTGTATCAGGAGTTGTCCCACTCCCATCAGCTAAAGCCAATTCCCTTGCCTTGGTCCTAGTCAGTCTAGGAGGCATTTTATTAGGGTCAAACGGTGCTCTAATTCTTTTGGTCCCTCTTCCTCCACTGACAGGTATGCTATGAGTGACCTGATTACACAAAATTCAACAAAAAAGAGAAGTTCAGAAGCAATCCTGCATAACTAATACATGAAACGAGTTCATGTTAATATTACCTCTTGTTGACATGTCTCTTGGTCAGATTCATGTTCATCAGATGGGTTGTACTTCGGATCCGGATCTTGTATTCTTGTATCGTTGGTACCGTTTCTGCTTGGTCGGTCAGGTGGTAAAAGTGATTTAATTTTATTGAGGCCAAGCGTAGAGAAGAATGTGTGATTCCTCAAGACATTAATGTCCCTCTGCCGCTCGTAATCGCAGCGCATGTCTACTTCTGTTACGAAAGGAGAGAAACTTCTGTAAGGTTGGCCTACCACTGTAAATAAAACTAGATTTGAAAACTTCTATAAGAACCAGTAGGATGTTCCTTGCCGAAACAAGATCCTAAAAAGGATGTTCCTAGTCAAAACAAGATCCTGAGAAGAACTAGTGTAGACACGGGATCTGTCAGATCTAAAAATTTCTATAAGAACAAGTAGGATGTTCGTAGCGAAACAAGATTCTGAAAGGATGTTCCTAGTCAAAACAAGATCCTAAGAAGACCTACTATAAACATGGGATCTAGCTGATAAAAAACAAGTGCACACATGGGATCTGCCACATGGGAAAACACGCAAGTACGAATCCACCAGGGAAGCTGAACCGAAGAGGAAAACATTGTACCTTGTTCTGGATATTTCCTTCATACGACCTTCCCTCATGGTGCCATTGTGTTGTCACCTCGGTTCTACAAAGGCAGTTGGGAAAGGGGCTGAAGCTACGAGCGGTAGATTTGGGACGATGGAGGAGAGGAGGTGAAGATTTGGGCTGGCAGCGAGGAGGGAAGGGGAAATGGGGGCGGAAAGATTTGAGATGGTGAGGAGTACAAGGGAGGTAAGGGATGGGGGCGGGGGTAATTTATCCATTTCGGTGGATGGCCCTGCCAGATTACCAATATAACCCTTTCATTATGGTGGTGGCTGAAACGGGGTGCTGTTGGGAAGGGGGAAGCAAAAAGGACATTTAACATCTGCTTTGCCCGGGCGTCCGAAATTCCAAATATTTGAATAGTGCGCCGGTTTGTTCTGGAGACTGGTCAACACTATATACTGGCGGCAAAGTATGTTCCTCTTATCTACATACTGGTATAAAGGATATTCCTTTGTTAGGAACCACTCATTTCGTTTATGTAGTTCTCCGCTTAAATTGATGTCCGTTGTTAAGTAGTAAAGAACGGGATGGTGTACTTTGGATGGATTGTCAGATGATGAGCACATTGCATACTGCTCAATCATGCCCACATTGAAGATCAACACATCCCTTCCTTCCTCGATTCGATTAGCATACTAGATGATCATGAGCACATTGCATACTGCTCGATCATGCCAACATTGGAGATCAACACATCCCTTCCTTCCTCGATTCGATTAGCATACTACAAGATGATGAGCACGTTGCATACTACTCGATCATGCCTACATTCGAGAGGATAAGAAGTTGATTTGTCCATAAGCTCCCCAGTGGCAGCCTTAATCCGTAATCATGCATACTTGTGATTATATGGATATTATCTAATCTACCATTCACGTAGCCCATAATCGAAGGAGCCTTGTAAGCCTTTTCTAGCTTCTCCCCTTCATACATGACGTTCTGTTGTTATATAATACAACGTACCGGATAAATCGGATAGTAGCCACTGATGGAGGTTTAATATTCAGGAAAGTGCGTTTTCAACTACATATATATAAATCAAAAGGTCCACATGATTTCAGATCGGATTGACTTAAACATTAACTGATTTCACATTCTAGTCCTAATTCTGCAATAGTTGTGTATATCTCTTTATCCACTAAACCGCGAAGACAAGACGACAAAACCCTTTGGAGTAGGATATGACAATCATGAGTTTTCAGTCTTTGTAGTTTGCATCCATCAACAGCAATACACCTTCATCAACACATCCCTTCCCTCCTCGATTCGATTCGCTTATTACTACTAAAAGATTATGAGCACGTTGCATACTCCTCGATCATGCCCACATTGGAGATCAACACATCCCTTCCTTCCTCGATTCGATTAGCATACTACAAGATGATGAGCATGTTGCATACTACTCGATCATGCCCACATTCGAGAGGATAAGAAGTGGATTTGTCGATACGCTCCCCAGTGGCAGCCTTAATCCATAATCATGCATACTTGTGATTATATGAATATTATCTAATCTACCATTCACATAGCCACCGAAGTGCTACTGATCCTAGGAGCAAACCTCACCTCCAAACAACACAACCACACACACACCACAGCAGAAATCAACCAAGGGAAAACCTCTGCCAGGGGCGGTCAAACCGCATGGACAGGGCGGTCAGACCGCCTAGGCCTGGAGATTTCCCTCAACCACCAAACGAAGCTCACGACCTCGAAACGACTCAAGATTTCACCTGGAGACTCCTCTGATCAAGGCAAACACGCTATCAGAGAAATCCCTCGGAAAACCAAACTTTCCTCACGAAACCCTACAGGGCGGTCAGACCGCATGCCCTAGGCGGTCAGACCGCCTCCCCTCCAGAAACTTGGCCGCGGGTCAACTCTCAACTTCCCATCACCCGATCTCTCGAATCACTCCACAGATTGCAGTGAAACTTCGGGGATAGCTGGGTCACCTCCTGGATGACCTCTCCACCAAAGGATATCCTCTCCACCAAAGGATATCCACCGAAACTCACCCAATCAAGAGGAATCACGAATCTAAGGGCTAATGTCATGAACTCGAGGAACTCCGAAAACCACCCAAATCGAAGGTCTTCCCGAGAGATTGTGTCGGGGTTTGTTACCGCTGGCAAGTAAATTTGTACGATCGCGTGTCGGGAACCACACGATGGCACAAGAGACACAAGGGATTATACTGGTTCGGGCCTCCAGGGGGTAATACCCTACGTCCAGTCGGGGGGTGTTCTTTATGCTCAGGAGTTCGTAGTAGGGGTTACAAACTGGTCGGGAGAGGGTCTCTGCACCCAAGTCCCTGGTGTGAGTGCACGTGGTTCTTGTAGCAGAGTCCTGCGTACATGAGCGGGTGTGAATGACTATTTGATGTTATGTGATGAGATATCAATCGGATATGTCTCTCTTGTGCTCGTCCCCTCCTCCCCCTTTTATAGTTGTAAGGGAGAGGCCTGCGGGGGGGTAAAAACGGGAATGGAAACTATATTACAGTGTAGGGCGTCCTTCTCCACGTCGGGCGGCATGGCGAGGCGGCTGGAATAGCTAGGGACTGTAGTGGAGTAAATGTTGATGGTATAGGCCTCCCGGAATTGCGGGCTCCGAGTAGTTGTTGCTAGGCTCCTTGAGCTCGTCTCCAAGTAGTTATGTCGTCGTAGGTCATAGGCCCCGTACCATGCTCCCGTCAACGGAGTAGGTACGCGTCTTTCCCTGGTTCTGCAGGGCTCCTGTGATGAGTTCGGCCCAGCACACCCCTCGGGGAAAGGCCCAATCACCCCAAAAGACTAGTCCAATAGGGGAAGGGTGTCTCTCCCTTTTAAGGTGGCTTGGTCCTCCAAAGCTAAGAAGGTGGGATAATTCGAACGTGCACAGCTTCGCCGCCTACACCGTCGTGCACCTACACTATTCTGCGCCTAGCCCATGGGCTGCCTACACCGTCGTGCGCCTGCACTGTTCTGCGCCTGGCTAATCTGTACTCCCGTTGGACATGACTGCCGCCTACACTGTCGTGCGCCTAGCCAAACGGTGCTCCACGGCTGCCACCTACATTGTTGTGCGCTTGGACAAATTGTGCCCTAGGATGTCCTCATCATCCTCCCCTTCTTAAGAAGGGCCCAGCTCTGATACCACTTGATACAGGCGGAGTGCCCGATCTTTCGGTGAGTGGAGATAACTTTGATCTGGTGGGAGGCGACCCCCACGATCCGACTACGACGAGCGAGACTCGAAGCGCCAATGCAATCGCTGAACCAACTCCCAATTGTTACCAACCTTGCTGGCGCAAGATCAGCCTAATCACGAAGATCGATTCCTGTACGCAATCGAAGAACGAACAAGAATCTGAGGCGAGCACGTATTTGTGCGTGTTCTGGTGTAGCTAAAGCTAGATGTAAAACAAAACTCAAGTTCTAAATGTTGTGGCTACTGAGTATATGAGGAGGGGCGTCCTAGGGTTGGGGGCGACCTAGGATGGGGCGCCCTCATCTTGGGCTTAAGGCCCAACAAACCGGCGACGCATCATCTTGGCAGATTCTGGATGTTAACTTCTTTCGACGATTTCCGTTGACTCGGGACAAATTTGGGCCTGAAACCAGAGCCATTGGAAGATTTATGAAATTCTGCTTCCAGCCATATAAAGAACGTCCAAAACGGACTTCGTATGCGACCTGGGTGTCATTTTTAGTGCGCACTGGTCCTGGACTCCGAACTGGGCTCGAACTTGAATTGCTTTGGGCCTCCACCTTGGGGACTCGAACCGGATTAGCCTCGTGCCTCCTCTTCGACTTGGACACTCTTGCTGGACTTCTTGTACTCCATTCCATGCACCAATCATGGTCGTATGCATGGGTGTCATGTCCTCATCATCCTGTGTGGACGGAGTGGCCCGCACTATGCCATTCGTGGCATAGTGGGCGGGGTGCACTGTGCCATTCGTGGCATAGTGGGCGGGGCGCACTGTGCCATTCATGGCATAGTGGGCGGCCATGCCTCCTGACACCAGACATCCCCTGTCAGTACGACCCGGCATGGAGGGGGCTGCACATGGCAGCGTGGGAGCGGGTGTGCGCGGATGGCCTGTCATATCAGGAGTGGCCCCCGCTGCGGCTGCCTTCGCCGCAAAGGCTAGGCTTGCCGGGGACGGAAATTACTTGTGTGAGCAAGTAGTCGAAGGCGGAACAGAAACTACTTGTGTGAACGAGTAGTCGTGGCGGGGATGGAAACTTGTTGTTCGAGCCGTCACGTGGTTGGAAACTCGTCGGTCGGACCGCCAAGTGCTCGGAGACTTGCCGGATGGGCCGCCAAGTACTCGGGGGCGAGTGGCGCCGGTGTGTGCAGGCTGCTAAGCACTTGGTCTTGACGGAAACTAGTCGTACACGCTGCCAGGCGCTCAGGGGCGTAGTACTCGTTGTACAGGCCGCCAAGTACCCGGCGCGTCAGTTCGTACTTCTCCTTTCAGTGGTCGTGGTGGGCCCTGGTCTAGACCCTCGTCAATAGCCCCCGAGCCTGGTGAGGGAGTCAAGGACTCGCTCCCAGGCTTAGTGGTCGTGGTGAAGGGGTAAGTTGTATTTTTCCGGCGGGGGCGCGCGTGTGTACCCGCAGGTGGTAGCCCCCAAGCCCACGAGCAAGTCGGAGACTTGCTCGTGGGGTTAATTTGCGATTCGAAGTTGTGGAGATTTTTGTGCCGTTGCACGTTGTGTGAAACGCGCGTCATGGGGTAAATGGCGAAGATTTCGCACCAGTTTTAGGATTCGTGGGCCCGTCACGGGTGACGTGGTGGCGCGCTCGTGAGCGACTGGTGCCAGGGGTGCACCTTTTGAGGGGTGTCACTTCGGTTCATGGGACGCGCGGCCAGAGGTGGACCCAGGCATTAACTGCTATGCACAGTTACCACCCCTTTATATGCGGTGACCGCCGGTTGGGTTTTCCCCCTTCTTCTTTCTCACTCCTCCCGCCGCTGCCGCTTCTTATTCATCCTCACATCCTCTGAGCCCGCGCCCCCTCGCATTCCTTGATTCTGACCTCGAGCCCGCTCCCTGCCGCCGCAGTCATGTCGAACTGGACGCGCTCCGACATGACCTTCTCGAAGCTCGACTGCCTCGTTTCCATGGGCATGCTCCCAGCGTCCACCGCAGCCAAAGAGTGGAGGCTTACCAGGCTTGAGGTCACCCCCAGCCTCCGGCAGGGTACGTCGTCTCGTTCATGGCTTTGCACGAGCGCGGCTTCTCCGTCCCCGCGGGACGATTCATCCACGCCGTGTTCGAGGAGTACGGGCTGCAGCTCCAGCACCTCAGCCCCAACAGCATCCAGCAGATGGCGGCATTCGAGGCGCTGTGTGAGGGGTACCTAAACATCGACGCCCACTAGGACCTGTTCAGGTACTTCTACAAGTTCGTGTGCTTGAAGGATGAAGGCCGCGCGGTAGCAATCAGGTGCGCCGGGCTCCGAGCGAAGCTGGGGAGGTCGGACGAGTACATCTGTACCTTCCTGATGAGCTCCAACAACGGGTGGCATGGGGATTGGTTCTATCTCAAGAACGATCCTCGGCACCCACTCCCAGTGTATGACGGCAACTGGTTCGAGCGCGCGCCAGAGAAGTAGAAGTGGGGGCCAGAGAAGAAGGACCAGCCCCGACTGCTTCAATGTGGCTTCGACGCTCTCCAGGCGCTCTGCGCTTGTGGCATGGACATGTTGGCCATTATTGGCGGCTACCACGCGAGGGGGATCGTTCCGCTCCGGCGGCGGCCCCTTCGCCTTTTGGAGGTGACAGAAAACCGGCCCCCTTCGCGGGGAGAGTGATGGCCGATCCCCTGCCCTCAGAGGACGAGGTTTAGCGTCGTGTGGCGTAGGTGACCGGGATTGCTCACATGTTCTGGCCGCCATCGGACTTGCTGCTGATGCTACCCCACCCGAACACCGTGGCCTTGGTAAGATTTTCCTCGACAACTTCCGATTTGTTTGGGGATTTTGGTGTTGGGCTTTGATTCTTTCGCGTTTGCTCAGATAGTGAACCTGCACGTCGTCCCCTCACGGGCTCCACTTGTGGAAGATCTGGCGCGCGCACCTGACTGGCCGCCACGATGGAGAAACGGCGGGCCGACCGCAAGAAAGCGCACCAGTAGAAGGAGATTGCGAAGCGGAAGCGGAATGACTGTCGTGCAGCACACTGACACACTTGGGAGGCGAATGTCTCCTCGGACGAGGATCCCTCACTGTCGTCCCTGTGGACCGGCGACTATAGCTCTGAGTTCGAGTGGAGCGATGATGGGTCGCTCGTGCCTTCACAGCCGCGCGCCGAGTTGGCACCCGCACCAAGCGCCACAGAGGCCAGCTCGAGCCAGCGGACGTCACATCGGCCTCCTCGGGGTGACTAGTTCAAGGTGCGCACTCGCTCCCCCCACGCGGTAGTCGCGCTCCCACGGAGAGGAGGGACTCCCTCGGCGTGGCGATTCTGTCCGCCGTTTGTCAGGATGTGACGCTCTGTCTCGCCCTTCTTCTGGCGACCAGCTGTGCCGGAGGTCGCACTCCCCGCCGAGGCGTTCGTCACGGGAGGAAAGGCCCACGTCGAGGGCTTCTCCCCCGCCTAGGGCTCAGGGCGGGGGATCGAACGTCCCCCCGCGGCGCCTTCAGTCTGTAATGGTCATGGGGTCTAGGCCGGCTTCCACCCAGACTTCTGTCCCGGCCGCGGGAAGCAAGAGGTTGGCCCCTACCTCGAGCTCGACTTTGACAAGCTCAAAGCGGCCCCACCACATCACGTCGGGTAAGTTCTGACTTGTTGGTTTCTGATTAATTTCTTGAATCGCTCGGAGATGTGTTTCTCGTATTGATCTTGTCGTGATGTTTTCCATGTTCCAGCCGCCCTACGCCCAGCACGATGAGGCTGTCGGCCAAGAAGACGTTACGCCAGCAGGCGCAAGAAACTATGGATGCGCCCCCGATGGCCGCCCCGCCGCCGATCCTTCCATCGAGTCAGGCCAGCGAGGAGGTGGGGGAGGGGTCCGCTGTCCAGGAGGTAGTGGTCCCTTCGAGGGGCGCCGAGAGCCTCGTGCGTAGCGAGTTGTTGCTGGGGCAGATGGGCTTGGGGGGCGCCACCCCCACAGAAGAGGAGCTCTCGGCCTGTCAGGCTGAGCTGGAGAGGTGCCTGTCAGGCCCTCAGGTGCAAGCCCCTGAGGCACCAGCCACCGAGTTGGACGCACCGGCGGCAACGTTGAGGCACCAGCCCCCGAGGCAGAAGCGCAGATGAGCGACGTTGTCGCAGACGTGGAGCAGGCCGTCCCTGTCTCCGAGGAGACCCCGGTCGCGGCAAATGTAGTCGTGATCGAGGACGCCATTCCCGTCGCGTCAGCGGCTCCCTCAATGACTAGCACATTTCCCCTGCCGGCGGCCCCGGAGGTCTTCGACATCCCGTAGTCGCCATCGCCCACCTCTCTTCCCCTTGTGGTGGCAGAAGAATTAGTGCCGCCTCCGACTCGGGAGGTTGGAGAGGGCTCGAGGGGTCTGGGCTTGGTCCCGTCCTCGCCCGAGGAGTAGGAGGAAGCGGCACCGCTCTGGTTGGTGCCTGTCACGCGGGTCGAGGCCTCCGTTGACTTCGATGTTGATGGCGGAACGGAATCCTTGGCCAGTCGGTACCTCGAGAGGGGCCTGTGCCAGAGTGAGCAGGCGCTGCGCCAATCCGAGCGGGTGCTCAGGGAGTTGATCCTCCCTGCTACGAGGGTGAGCTGTCGATTCTTTTGTTTCCTTTCTCCGCTAGTCTTCTGATCATGTCGCCCTTGCTGACCGTGAAGCTTCTCGTTGCATAGAAACTCGTCGGGCGCGGTGCCGACAGGTCCCACGCCATCGAGGTGCTCCGAGTAGAGAAATTGCAGCTGGAGGCGCACCTGGCCACAACTCGCCTTGTCGTGGTGGCTGGCGAGGCCGGCACAGCAGCTGAGCACGCCACCCTCGAGGCGAGGGTGAAGTCCGTGGAGGACAATGCGGCCACCGCACAGGCAGAGAAGACCACCCTGGAGGTGAAGTTGGCCGAGGCGGAGAAGGCAGCGACAGAGCTGCGATTAGACGCCGCCCGAGCTGCCAGCTAGGAGAAGGCAGAGCTCGAGACGAGAGTGGGCCGGGCCGAGTCCGACCTCCAGGTGGCCCGTGAGAGGGTGACAGCGCTGGAGGCCCAGGTCAGTGACACCGCCATCGAGGGGACGAGGCTCCGCGAGGTTGCCCAGAAGCGCGAGGAGGAGATTATCAGTGAGTGCCCTGTGGCTTTCACATCTTTTTCTCTTCGTGTAGTTGGTTGTTTCGTAACGTTATCTTGTTTTTGGGACGAACAGGTCTCCGCGTGACCCGCGAGAACTTATCCAAGCAAGTCGCGGAGAAAGGGAGGCTCATGACCACCCACCTCGTCAAGAACAAGGAGCTGGTGGAGCTCGCCCGCACCCTGTCCGAGAAGATGGAAAGTACTAGGCGCACCCTCACTGTCTTTTGTCCTCCCTCGACGAAGACTTTTAGCTAACGTTCGTTCTCTTTTGCCCTTTTCCCAAAACTTGTGACGGAGCTCAAACAGTCCTGGAAGTCATGCGAGGAGACCAAGAAGTCCCTTGCGGAAGTGCAGACAACCCGCGACAACATGGCTCGAGCTGTCTTGAAGGTGCTGATGGAGCTCGAAGTCGCACCTGCCCCCACTTTGGCGGAATGCCTCGCACTTGCCGTCGGGACAACTCGGCAGCAAGCACTGGCCGTGGCGCGTGAGGTGGTGTGCAAGGTGGTCACCATGTTCTTGTCGCATGTCGACGGCTATTAAGTACCGTTTTCATGGTCGTCAACTCCTGCAAAGTGAAGCATGAATTGCACATCCACACTAGAATAGGAGCTTAAACTAATACTTTCCACTAGTGTCGATGTCTATTCGAATGCAGGTATTTAGCATAGGAAATGAGAAGAATCCATGCACATTCACTCCACTCCAATCCAAGGCACTCAAGTGCAGGCCAATGAGGGGTTGCCACTGGATTCTCCGGGATCCATGATGTCACCAATCCATGTGAAGAGCTCTCGACGAATCACACGCTGCCACATCAGCATCACACGGATCCATGGGCCCACTTTGCTAACCAAACCAGCAGGAAACGTGCCATGCACGGAGAAGGGGCATTAGGGCCCACATAGAAGTGAGCCAGAGGAAGCACAGGCCGGGAGGCCACCCGAGGGGCCGGCCGACCCTAGGTTCGGCCGAACCAACCTACGGTCGGTTCATCCTGGCCCTCCATGTGGCTCTCTCCCATTGGCTCTTGGCTGCATCCCGGGGTGTTTTGGAGCATTTGAAGCCCCGGAGCAAGCCACTCCCTTGCCTATAAATAGTGGGGGAGGGGTCTCATTTCACACACACCTCCAAGCTCTCAAGTTCCACTTCTCTCTTGTGTAGCTCTCTCTCCCTCTCTCTAATTCTGCCCATGTGAGGTGATTCTCACCTCTATGTGGTAGAATGGGGTTGAGAAGAGATCTAGACTAGGATTAGTTGAGAGATAGAGTAGGAGTGAGGAGTGAGTTGATGTCCTTGTGGATGCTTGTTCTTCATTTACACCAAAGTGAGTATTTCAACATTTCTTATTTAGACTACGGTGGACATCATGCATGAATGATTTGTTCTTGTGTTCTTAGCTCGTTCATAAGTTAGAGGCTTGTGTTCTTCGCAACACAAGACTTCGATCCTTTAGAGTTAGTTCCTTAGTTCAAGTATCTGTTTGCATTCTCTAATCCTGTTTAGCTGAGTAAGTTTGCTGTATCTCGTTTCTTTGCATCCAAACCTTTCTTGTTATTCCGTAACTTGATGACTAGTATGATTTGATCCGTTCTCTCTCTAGTTCGTGGTCCCGTATTTATACGGGTTGCTATAGTGTTGTTAGCAGGTCGACAGATGTAACCGCGCTATAGTAGTTATCGAGAGTGCAGACGTGGTGTCTGGGCTCTGGTTATCCTACGAAGACCACGTGCGTTCGCGTAATGATAGAGGTAGGCCGCAGTGGTGACAGCCTGTTGGACCCTTTGGAACCCTCCGCGCCTGCGTACCGAGTTGGGCCCCGTTGCCAGTACATTAGCCTCTCCCTAAAAAGTTAGGATGGGCTGGCGCCCCACGGGGAGGACTAATAGCGGACAGATCCATCTTGAGAGTTAGGTTCCTTTAGAAAGTGCTTCTCATATCCCTACCTATCCCAGCAGTAGCTGGTGTCCTTGGATAGACCCTCTTTGGTTACTCCATCCTAGGAACGAAACCTGACGGGAATACTCGTTCTCCGAGGGAGAAGTGCTGCCACGGTGTATTCGTGTGCTTGCGGATTCGTTCGTACTCATCAGTGTACCCGAGAGTCTCTTACACGCTCACGCTACCACGATGTCTAGCGTTGAGGTTAAGAAACGCCAACAAGCATTTCTAGCGCCGTTGCCGGGGACGACTGTTGTTAACCTTCGAACCCGTCTATCCTCGTATTTATTTTTTTCCTTTTTTCTTCTACCTTCACCCCCGTTACCCATCGAGATATCCTTTTTGTTTTCTTTACTTCTACCTTTAGCCCCGCTACCCATGGAAGGTTATCCTTGTAAACACCTTCCACCTTCGAGGAGTGAACCCTCAGAGCCGTCTTTGTCAAGATCCATTCTTACATCTGGCTATCGGCTTCACCCCTCTCTCATGAAGCTCATTCAGGACCTATCCTTCTCGGGGTTAAGTCATGAGAAACCCTTCGATCATGTGAGAGACTACGAGCGTCTGATTGAAACTCGGGGTAAAACCGGAGAATCACTGGATGCTCGGAAAAGAGAGTTTTTCCCGCTATCCCTCTCTGGGAAAGCACGGGATTGTCATTGTTGTTTTGGTAGGGACTACCTTACTTGGGAAAGTTTGAGAGCAGCTTTCTGCTCCCGATTCTTCCTGATATGACGTGTCATCTCGTTAAGGACTAAGATTCTCAGTTGCAAGCAATGTGAGGAGGAATCACTAGGAATGTCATGGAATCGTTTCGCCTCTGCGGTGGAAGATTGCCCAGTCCTCTACATTCCCGATTGGATGCTGCTCCAGCACTTCTGGTTTTGATTGCGAAAGGATGATGCCATGAGGCTTAATGCTCTCTCAGGAGGATCCTTTGTTCACTTGGATGCTATTGAGGGAAAAGAGATCGTGGAGAATCTTCGATGTTTCAGCACCTCTTGCATCTCGGTCAATGAGGTACCTACCAGAGGAAAATGTTGAGTCACCTAGATCCATCATCAGCCGAGCCCAAGATCGCATGTCCATTTTTTCTGAGCTCTGGCTGAAGGTGCTGTTCCTGAATAGCAGGAATCTAAGGGAAAGATTTCGTGGCGCGAGATCTACCCTTGGGTTCCCCTCTTGTGCATCTTCTTAGACCTTCTCCCCGAGACGTTGTCTCGCGGGAGGATGGAGAGAGTGGTTTGGAGAGAATGATCATTCCCGGCCAGGATGACTTCTTCGATCCTAAACTACCATCTCCTAAGGAGGGTATGAGAGGTTTATCGTGTTCCTATGTTGAGGTTTGAGCTGAAGTGCTTTGCACTGAAGTTTCGTATAAACCAAGACATCGGTCTCTGCTTTATAATCCATTGGATTCATTTGTCAGACTGAAGGAGCACGACCATCTACCGATCGAATGGAGTGCATTCACTTCATATCTTAAGCCCATTGATCAATGCTGATCAGTCAGGAGATGCTTAAACTTCATACATTATGCTTGACTTGATCAATGCCCTATCCTCTTTGGAGGCCGAGTGTCTTTCTGAGCTTGAGTTCACTTGGAGATCAGTTCCTGTTGTGGGAGCACTAGCCTTAGTGCTCGCTCTTTTCATCTCCGAGTTCCGCTACCCTAGTGTTGACGGCTGTTAAGTACTACTTTCAGCCATCAATATTCTCACATAAATGGAGGCATAAGCATTATTTACTTGCATTTTGGTTTAAACAATGTAGTTCCACTTATCCTTGGAGATTATTTGTATGTAGGTGAAATACCCATTAAAAGAGATGGAAACCCACCTTCTATTGAAGAACCAAGCCAACTCAGCAGAGGAGGTGGCTGCCACCAAGGAAACACATGACATTCCACGTCACTGATCCAAGGGAGGTACTCACCGATGAATTAGAGAGCGACACATGGACTTCACAAGGATCAAGGGGCCCACCTCGGAAACCAAATAAAGCCATGCACCGGGGAAGGATCAAAGGGCCCACTGGTCAGCCACCTGGAGAAAGCACAGCCGAGATGGCCGCCCTAGGGGTTCGGCCAACCCTAGGATCGGCCGAACCGACCTAGGGTTGGTTCATCTCGGCCTTGCATGTGCCACTCTCCCATTGGCCACTTGCTGCATCTCCGGGTGTTTTGGTGGAGTTTGAGCCCCGATGCAAGCCACCTCCTTGCCTATAAATAGAAGGGGAGGGGGCTCCCATTTCTCACACACCACTCTCTCATTCTCCTCTCACTTTTAGTCTCCTAGGCTAGGGGGTAGGCTAGAGTAGCTCTTCTTCAGGTTTCAAGTCTTCTTTGGAGTCTAGGTATGATTTCTCTTTTATCTTTAGTTCATTGTATGACTTTGATCTACTTCAGTTATTCAGCTATTTCATATAAAGTCATGGTAGATCATATGCTTGATATGTTCTTGAGTTCATCTCTAGTTCATCATTTAGAGGCTTGTGTTCTTCATGAACACTACCTTTTGATCCACTTGAAGAATGATTTACTCATTCCTTATGTGTTTGTTCGTAAGTTAGAGGCTCGTGTTCTTCACGAACACGACCCTTTGATCTTGTTAACTAGACATAAGAGAGTTCGTATCCGTTCGTATGTCTAGCCTTAGTTAATCTTGTTAGATGGCATGATAGTGTTGCATGAGGTTTGTGTTCAAGCTACGGTACTCAGTCTAAGTTGACCAGTCTTCTGGTGGCTCTCACCCTGGGTCACAATAGCCCAGGCCGGGTGAAATCTAGCAGCAACACAGGCATGGTTCCTAAGTTGTGTGGCTACGTTAGTTATGAGCATACCCCCCGTAACGAGTGAGGTAGGCCGCTGTGGTGACAGCTGTTGGACCCTTTGGAACCCTCCGCGCTGGGGTATTGCTGTAGGAGTCTAAAGTCTAGTTTCGCAGAGTGCTGGTCGTCGCGGGCTAGCTCCCCGTTTGTACCTGGGTGCTGAACCATACCCTCTCATGCAATTTTTCATGCCTATCTCTTGTATATTCTAGCTTTGTATGTTTAGTACATTAGAACCTAGAGCTAACTCATATGTTCCCCCTATGCCGTAGAGTACTTGAGTAGAGGTAGATCTGTGTGTGTGTTACACTACCCTATCATATCTTTTATCTTACCCCTACCTTTGAGTTGTTGTTTCCTATATTTATCTCTAGGATTACATTCAGTGCAAAAGCATAAGTCTATGATATCCGCCATTGCCTTCCACGGATATGATACCCTTGGAATATTCTCCTTCCTTGGGGAAATGCTACAATGGTTTATCTGTGCGTTCGCGGATTCGTTCATGATCATTTAGATTTACCTTTGGCAGGTCTTGATGTTCACGCTAATTCGGCGTCGTTAGTAGTGATGTTAAGGAATGCCAACAAACATTTCTGGTGAGGTCGCTAAGGATGGATTCTAAATCTGTTCTTAAAGTGATCGCGTTAAGAAATGTCAACAAGCATTCCTGGCGCTGTTGCCGCGGAAGGCACATGATTATCATGACTATGTTTTGCATCTGTTTATAAATCATGAGTAGGTTAGGGCAACTCTCAATGCAGGCTAACCTTGATTGTTTTCTTTTATCCTTGGATGATGAAGACAGGTAGTGTATGACTAGTTTCGACTTACCGGAGAATTTCACTGAAGATCCCGAGTCACTTGTGAGGAAAGCTCGAATTCATTTTGACTCACCTCATCGTATTCGTCTGGAAGGAGAACCAGCTTCCTTTGTACCATCCACTTCAAACACTATGGCCCAGAAGACACTTCGTGAGTACTCAGCTCCTTCTGCTGACCAGGTGCTGCAAGGCCCTAAGGTGGCAATGGGGACTGAAAATTTTGAGATCAAGACGGGTCTAATTACGATGGTACAGGCTAGCCCATTCTGTGGCAAGCCAAATGAGGATGCCAATGCCCATTTGCAGCAATTCCTAGAGCTATGCAGCACTTTCATCATCAGGGGTGCAAATATGGATGTTGTTCGTCTTCGACTGTTTCCATTCTCTCTCCTGGGGAAAGCCAAGCAATGGTTCTATGCGAATCGTGATGCCATTAATACTTGGGATAAGTGTTCAGAGGCATTCCTCAAGAAGTTCTTCCCATTAGGTAAAACAAATGCTCTTCGTGGAAGAATTTTTGGTTTTCAGCAAGCAGCAAGTGAATCCATTCCAGAGGCTTGGGAAAGGCTTCAGGAGTATGTCCTGGCCTGTACTCACCATGGGATGGAGGATTGGCTTGTTCTTCAGAGCTTTTATAATGGGTTGACTCCGATAGCCCGAGGCCATATTGATGCTGCTGCTTAGGGAGCATTCTTCTCACTCACTGTTGATAATGCTAAATCACTCATTGAGAAGATGGTATCCAACCAAGGGTGGAGTGATGAAAGACTCCAACCACGTCCGAGGGGTACTCATACTGTCAAGGAAGCAGACATGATTACTGCCAAGTTGGATCTTCTTATGAAGAGATTGGATGACTACACCAGCAAGAAGGCTGCCATGGCCACCACTACTCTGCCTATGGATTCTCATATGACTTGTGAAGTCTGTGGCAACATTGGGCACTCAGGAAATTATTGTCCGGAGACTCAGGAGGAAGTGATGTACATGAACGGCAACAACAATGGTTATCGTCCACCTCAACAAGGAGGCTAAACATGGAATCAACAACGCCCTTATTATCAAGGAGGTAACCAAGGTAACTCTTACAATCCTAACCAACCGTCCTTAAGAGATCTCGTTTTTGGGCAAGCTAAGATTAATGAAGGTGTTAACAAAAAGCTAGCTGCCCTTGATAAAACCTTGGGAAGTCTCAACGTTAAGCTTGATAGTTTTTCATCTACTCAGAAGAGCCAGCTGAGTTTTAACAAAATGTTAGAAACCTAGTTAGCTCAGTTAGCTGCTTTGGTTCCGTCTGCTGATAACGGGAGGATCCTGGGGTAACCCATATCCTCTTGTGAAAATGTTAGTGTAGTGTCAACTAGGTGGGGTAAGCCACCTTGGAAGACACATGCTCCTAACTATGCAGGGAAGCCCATACAACAGATTCTAGACCCATGGGAGGAATCAGCAGTTGTGCACAAGAAAGATCCTGGCTATCCGGCTATTACATGCACCATCTATTACAAGATGATCAAGCATGCCCTTTGTGACCTTTGTGCAAGTGTTAATCTCATGTGCAAGGCCATGTTCGAGCAACTGGGATATCCAGCTCTCTCTCCTACAGCACGGACTATCCAACTCGCCGATTCAATGATACGATATCCAGAAGGAATTGTTGAGAGCTTATTGGTCAAGGTCAAGAACTCTTATGTCTTCACGGATTTCGTGGTACTTGATATGGATGACGAGGGAGGAATGCCGCTCATCCTTGGGTGACCATTTCTTAGTGATGTCCGAGCTAGAATCAATGTGGGGTCCGGTGTAATCTGTTTCTGCATTGGGAAGAGGAACTTGAAGTTCACATTTCAGGACAAAGAAGAGCAATGCTATTTGGTGCATGATAGTGTTGAGCAGCTTGGGGGAAGGACGGAGCATTCACCCGCAAAGAAGAAATCTCCGTCGAAAAAACAAAAGAAATTTCATAAGGAATGGCGGAAGATTGAGAAGGCACCAACCACTACTTCTTAGGAGTGGGGTGCCGAGTGGAATTAACCGCTGAGAATAGTCCAACTCGTCGGACTAAAAATGATGAGTCCTTTCTACCAAAAAGGTTAAAGCTGGTATTTATCTCATATTTTCCTTTTCAAAATTTTATTTGATTTCCAAAATTGCATATTTGATTTTTCCAAAACCTTGCATCTGCATGCTAGATTTGTCTAGCCCTTTTCCCTTTCCAAATAAAATTTCTGAAAACAATTTCTGAGTTTGAAAAATTTAGAAAAATCAATTAGGCAATTTCTAGAGCAAACTTTGGCCGGTGCACCTAGGTATATCTTCACATAGCCGTTGGTGACACACCTGCCAAGGGGGTCCAGCCCTGGGCCCACAGCCTGGCCGGCCGAACCAGGGTTCGGCCGAACCCTGGCAACGGTCGGGTGGGCCTAGCTTTGGCCAACGGCTCCTAGCCGTTGTGCAACAGCTAGTCCGCGGTGTGCTGCCCCTTTGCTCTATAAATTGGACCCGAGAGGAGGTGTTCTTCACCCATTCAACTCATTCACTCACACTCCCCTCTCTACTCCTTGCTCTCTTGGTTTTCATGGATTTCTTGCTCAAGTTTGGATCATCAAGTGTTCTCTCCATTGTGTTGCTGAAAGTATTGCTATTGGTGGAGCAAGCTTGGTAAGAATTTCATTCGATTTCACTAATCCATCACTGAGTTGCTCTTGTTGTCCCGTTGTTGTGCTAGCATGAATTGAGTGGCAAACACTCTCCGGAGGGTGACACGCTCTCATTCGCGGACAAGCTCGAGTTCATTCGTCCCCGCCGAGCCGACGCCGAGCCCATCAACTATGGATTATGAAGAAGAGCAAGAAGAGCAAGCCGAGCCACAAGCGGTGGAGGAGGTCGTCAACGACACCCCCTACCTCAGCTTGCGGGGTGCTCGAGAGGAGCAAGCCTATGCTCTCTTGAAGGATCGAGTCTTCGCCCACACTCGGGGCTTTGACCCGGCACTTATGGAGAAAATAGGTATGAATCTCGAGTTTGCTTCTATTTGGTCTGCTCTTGGTTGGGAGGAGTTTGTGCCGGTTACAGAGTCTGGTTCTCGGCCCCTCACCATCCAGTTTCTTTGCTCTCTTACTGAGGTTCCGGATGGTATTGAGTTTAGTCTTTTGGGACTGATTATCGTGTTTCTTGGAAGGAACTTAGTCATCTCCTTGGTTTTAGTCCTCGTTGTGGTCTTTCTATGAACAAGGCTTGTGCGGGTTTTGTTCGAGACTCTTTCTGGGCAGACATCTCTGGTCTTGTTTACAGTGGCAAATTTGTGCCTCGGGGCAATGATATTGTGCATCCCACTCTCTGTTTGTGGCACAAGTGGCTCGCCATTACTCTCTTTCCACGAAAGGATGTTCTGCCCGTGCGCAGCGATGAGTTGATGCTATTATACGCTGCTGCTAAACAGATCAAGGTCTCTCCCGTTAAAGCTATGATTCGGTAGTGGATGATGAATTTCAAGATGATAGGTCCTATTGAGTGTACGTCTTTGGTGACTCGTATTGCTCTCAGACTCGGGGTTCTTAGCGGGAATCACATACCCTTCATTGGGACGACCCAAGTTCTCATTGATGAGGCATACCTGATCCAAGGGCATATACTTAAGAAAGGCCCAAATGATTCTTTGACCTTCTTCTTTCCGGGTTATGCAAATCAAATCCCGTTACTTGACCCGGGGTTTCGATTGTATAGCTCGGAGTCACTAACCATTCCCCTTGTTACACAAGAGGAAAGCCGTCGTGCTAGTGTTTCAGGCAGATCCACCAGAAGCGCGGCAAAGAGAGCACACATGCAGTAGCAGCAGTCACAGCCACCACCACAGCCACAGCCACAACCTACCACACCACCGGTGGTAGAAGGGGCCCCTGCGGGGTACATGTTCGGGGTTACCCCTGGATATGCACCTGGTTGCGATCAGCCCACCTACCAGCCAAGTGCGAGAAGTGCGGCTTAGGCGAGTGCGAGTGGTGCTCAGTGGGCTACACCCACTAGTTCCAGCTCCGGTGGTCCGCCTCCGTCTTCATCCTTCCGACGGTACTCCTCAGCCTCTGCACGTGATGCTCAGCTCGCGTAGCAGATGGGAGAGCTCACCGTCCAGGTCACAGGATTGGAGGAGACGCTGAACACCCACGTCGAGTCTACCTCAGTGTGGCAGCGTCAGGCTGGTGAGAGGATTGAAGCCATGCAGCAGGCTCAGCAGCGACACATGGAGGAGCAGAGGGCTTACTACGTGAGTCAGGGATTCTTCTTCCCTCCTCCGCAGTGAGCCTGAAGCTAGCTTGGGGGAGGACCCCCATCCTGAGGTAACTTGTATATTCCTTTGTTTTGAGAATATCTTATAAATAAAAACCAAAAAAATCTGCAAAAATAAAAAGACCAAAAATATTTATTTGCTTTTATCATTATCGTTTGCTTAGTTTGCTTTAGTATTTATAGTAAGAATGCTTTGCCTCTATGGTTGAAATGATGAATAGTTGCTCTATTTATTCTTCTCGTGTGTCTTGCTTACAACTTTGTATCCTACCTAAGTTTTGAGTTTGTTGGCTTGCATGTTCAAACCTTAGCTTGAAAAACTGTGGGTAGCAAAAAGCATGAGGTTGGTCGCACCGCATAAGCGCCATCCCGATCTCCACAGAGCTAGGGCCCACCTGACATCTCTGGTTTCCGTTCGACAGTAAACAAAAACGCTACAGCGCCACCAACTCTATCCCAATCTCTACATCAACCATCGCTAGGAAAAAAATCCTTCTTTCCGGTTCCCGTCCGTCACTGGCGTGGTCCTCCTTGGTGACGCCTCCTGCGACGGATCCTCGGCGGCGACCTCGGCGGCGACGGCGGCTCCTGCGACGACCTCGCTCCTCCCCGGTTGCACTCGTGCTCACCCTCGGCGGCGGCAGGGGCGGCACCGGGATCTGAGGGCGGCCAGCACGGCTTCCTTCCCCAGCCGCGACATCCTCCCGCCGGTAGTGCGCCTGCATGGGCTGGGGCAGAACGAGCCGCATCGAGTACCCCACCCAACACCGCTAGGCCTAGCCGCCGACGAGGGGTCTCCGGCCACCTCCGCCTCGTCCTCCCCACATGCGCGGGTCTCTGGCGGGTTCGGCCTCCTCCACCTTGTGACCTCATCGTGCTGGAAGAGAGAGAGTGTTGAGAGGGATAACGTTCGTCCGTGCGAGCGCCGTCTGTCCAGTTTTACTATAGCGACCTGTTGCATGGCGGGACAGATACAGATGCACGGTGCAGACGTCCAAGCACTAGATTTGCAGTTCAGGTTGGTTTACCGTGCTGCGGTGCGACCAGCCTATAAGTTGTTGTGAGACATGATATGGTATAATAGAGTGCTATGATCTTGTACTTTGTTATGCTTGACATCCGGAGTTTTTCTTTTTGAAAAAAAATCAAAACGTGATGAGTTCCTCAATGATGAGCATTTCCCATACAAGGCCATATGTAGATTCTAGCTCTTAGCCTCCACATATGTAGCTTCTTCTCTCATTGAGCTTTGTCAAATTGTTGTGACTCTTGTTAGAACTCATACTCCCCTGATCAAGATCACGTACACGTTCATGCTAAACTTCTACACTGGAAGTTAGCATTCATCATTTGTTCCATTTGCTTATGCATTCTTCCACAAATAAAACTCTATGCATCTTTGTACCATTCATCCCTCTCCAAATATCTCCGATAGAGACAAAGGGCTAGCTAAAAAGAGAGAGAGAACAAAAAAGAAAAGCATGCTCAAAAGCATGGCAAAAAAAAGAGAGCTAGCCCAAGTCTCAAAAATGTCAAAAGGAGAAAAAGAGATTGATATGTGCAAGAGAAAGAGTTCCACCATATAGATGGTAATAACTAGTACCTACTCTGGGGCTAGTGTCCACCTTACCATCAAACCCTCATTTCCTCATATAAAGCATGGTAATATCTAGCACCCCTTTTCGGGCCTAGTATCCACCTTGCCATGCTCATATCCATCACACACATATGCACATCTTGATCAAGATGTATGTTTGTTTCTTCCAAGGATCCGGCCTTTGACTTAGCAAAATATGAGAGACAAGTATGCCACATTTCTTCCCTACCTACAGCTCCACATAAGACTATTAGGAGTAGGATGTGAAGAAAGGCAACTTTGATGCCTTGGTGAGGAACCATACACTTTTGAGCGATCCGAGAGTATCATTTGAGGAACTCTGATTTTCTGTTGAAAATTTGCAAAACCTCCGGATTGATAGCTGATCAAGGTATGAGTGATTATGCATTTGCTATATAACCATTCTGTCTCTCAACCGCCTAAGGCAGGTGAAGCTATATGCCCCATGACATCAGGTGAAAGGTAAGAACATTGCCAACTTGTTCAACTCTTGGTAGAGTACTTTGCTATATGTTTGCTAGAAGTTAAGAATATGACATCGTAGCAACTCCTGATCAACCAACCTAAGTCCCTAATGTCTTGCTTCGAGACGAGCAAGAGGTTAGCTTGGGGGAGTTTGTTGACGGCTGTTAAGTACTACTTTCAGCTATCAATATTCTCACATAAATGGAGGTATAAGCATTATTTACTTGCATTTTGGTTTGAATAACGTAGTTCCACTTGTCCTTGGAGATTATTTGTATGTAGGTGAAATACCCATTAAAAGAGATGGAAACCTACCTTCTATGGAAGAACCATGCCAACTCAGCTCAGGAGGTGGCTGCCACCAAGGAAACACATGGCATTCCACATCACTGATCCAAGTGAGGCACTCACTGATGAATCAGAGAGCGACACATGGACTTCACATGGATGAAGGGGCTTACCTCGGATACCAAATCAAGCCACGCACCGGGAAAGGATCAAAGGGCCCACTGGTCAGCCACCTGGAGAAAGCACAACCGAGATGGCCGCCCTAGGGGTTCGGCCGACCTTAGGATCGGCCGAACCGACCTAGGGTCGGTTCATCTCGGCCTTGCACATGTCACTCTCCCATTGGCCACTTGCTGCATCCCCGGGTGTTTTGGTGGAGTTTGAGCCCCGAAGCAAGCCTCCTCCTTTCCTATAAATAAAGGGGAGGGGCTCCCATTTCTCACATACCACTCTCTCATTCTCCTCTCACTTTTAGTCTCCTAGGCTAGGGGGTAGGCTGGAGTAGCTCTTCTTCAGGTTTCAAGTCTTCTTTGGAGTCTAGGTATGAGTTCTCTTTTATCTTTATTTCATTGTATGACTTTGATCTACTTCAATTATTCAGCTATTTCATATAAAGTCATGGTAGATCATATGCTTGATATGTTCTTGAGTTCATCTCTAGTTCATCATTTAGAGGCTTGTGTTCTTCATGAACACTACCTTTTGATCCACATGAAGGATGATTTACTCATTCCTAATGTGTTTCTTCATAAGTTAGAGGCTCATGTTCTTCACGAACACGATGCTTTGATCTTGTTGACTAGACATAAGAGAGTTCGTATCCGTTCGTATGTCTAGCCTTAGTTGATCTTGTTAGATGGCATGATAGTGTTGCATGAGGTTTGTGTTCAAGCTACGGTCCTCAGTCTAAGTTGACCAGTCTTCTGGTGACTCTCACCCTGGGTCACAATAGCCCAGGCCGGGTGAAGTCTAGCAGCAACGCAGGCATGATGCCTAGGTTGTGTGGCTACGTTAGTTATGAGCATACCCCCCGTAATGATTGAGGTAGGCCGCAGTGGTGACAGCTGTTGGACCCTTTGGAGCCCTCCGCACTGGGGTATTGCTGTAGGAGTCTAAAGTCTAGTTTTCCAGAGTGCTAGTCGTTGCGGGCTAGCTCCCCGTTTGTACCTAGGTGCTGAACCTTACCCTCTCATGCAATGTTTCATGCCTATCTCGTGTATCTTCTAGCTATGTATGCTTAGTACATCAGAACCTAGAACTAACTCGTATGTTCCCCCTATGCCGTAGAGTACTAGAGTAGAGGCAGATCTAAGTGTGTGCCACATTACCCTATCATATCTTTTATCTTACCCCTGCCTTTGAGTTGTTGTTTCCTATATCTATCTCTTGGTTTACATTCAGTGCAAAAGCATAAGTCTATGATATCCGCCATTGCCTTCCACGGATACGATACTCTTGGAATATTCTCCTTCCTTGGGGAAATGCTACAATGATTTATCTATGCGTTTGCGGATTCGTTCATGATCGTTTAGATTTACCTTTGGCAAGTCTTGATGTTCACGATAACTCAGTGTCATTAGTAGTGACGTTAAGGAATGCCAACAAACATTTTTGGCGAGGTCGCTAAGGATGGATTCTAAATCTGTTCTTAAAGTGATCGCGTTAAAAATGTCAACACCTACTGCCATAGCTCTCCAGTCCCGTGACCACGCTAGGGCTGCCTTGGTCCCCTGGGATGATCATGCCTGCTTTTAGCCTTGACATATCCTTTGGGCTCGGTTTTGTATATGCACTAACCTTGCAGATCAGATCTTATCATCACATCACACTATCTGCAAGGGAGATGGCCATGAGTTGGGACAGGAGATCACAAGACACCCGCATTCTGAGTATTCTTGGGACTCGTTTATTTTGTTTCCCTGAGAAGAATTATCCTTTGGGTATCTTGTGAACACTAACTATGCAGGAGAAAGATATTGTCAAGATAGAAAGGAGTAAGGCGAAGGACCACAGGAAGACAACACCATCGTGGCGACACAGTGGACACTTCATGATCCCCATCAGAGGCTTTTACACTTTTTGACGGACCAGGTATGTTGTCAAGGTGAGTTTCGCCAGATTATCTATGGTTATACTATTGGCTTAGACAAAGTTATTATATAGTAGAGGTTGATTATTCAACCCCAACCTTATCCATCTCGGGGCATCCACCTGGGCCTTTGTTCTTGAGGCCTGCTTGAGCCCGCACATGAAAGGGGAAGGCCAGAGGGGCCCACCTAGGGTCGGCTGAACCCTGGTTCGGCTGAAGCCCTGGTGGCGCCGCCTCCCTTCTTTCGCGTGTGCATATCTTCCTCCTCCAGAAACCTTCTCCCTGCCGCACGATGAGTTTCGCGTAGCGCAGAATCCATCTCCTCCACCTCATCATCCTCAGCTCATCGCTGCACTTATGGCCGGAAAGAGCGTCGTTCCCTTCGATAGCTCCACCTCGTCCACCGGTCCCGGGGCAGGGGGTAACCCCTCCATTGTTGTCGCCCCTGCAACGGACCTTGCGATGGTGGCCGGAGTCCTAGAGGTTCCTCCGCTCGCCACCATCCCGTCGGGCGGGAGGATTCCGGGCACGCCATCGTCTAGGCGCTCCGCCTCGCCTGGGAAGAGGCACATGAGACGGGCAGCCAGCCCATACGGCAGGCCAACTACGGCTCAGCTTCGCCCTGAGAGCCAGGTGTGGTTCGAGGACCGGTGGATGGTCGCTTCCTGGTGTGATGAGTGATTGACAACGTGGTGTGGACTGATTCTTGGCTAAGTATTGCAGGTGCAGGTTGCGGCTTGACTGGTGCAGGTGCAGGTGAAGAACAAGAGCGAAAGGTCGTTGCCGGTGAGGCCTCCAGGTGTGGAGAAGACAAGTAGGCTTGGTTCGAGGGACTCGGTGGCCAGCGGGGTCAAGTGCGGGCCGCATGGTGGCAAGAACGGCAAGATGAAGTCATAGACGGTTTCTTAGTTGAGCCTCAAAACCAAGGTCGAGCCGGGACTACGTGGGAGCCGAGTCATGAGTGGTGATTGGCGGAGGCTACACCGAGTTCGCAGGGTTTCCGGTGGTTCACCAGAAAACCACTGGGTTCCTTGGTTGATCCACAAAACCAAGACCGAAGAACCGAAGACGGAGGTGTAGCAGCTCCAAACCGGTCTGACCGGTGGGCCTGACCGGTCTGACCGGTAGGTACCAGTCTGACCGGTGTGCGACGACGCAGTCCAGAATCTTCGAAGCGGAGGACACGTGTCGGGATCGCAAGGCTTGCGTCGAGGCTAAGCAAGTTTGCGGTCGCTGGGCATCCGTTCGATGGAGCGAAGACAAAGATTTCCGAATTCGCCCTTGAGGGGCATGTATCCCTAGTTAGCTAGTAAGGGTATTTTCGTCTTTCGGTTGCCTCCATATAACCCAAGTGGTGAGAGGATGGCAGCCATCTCTTGGAACCCTAGCTCATTTTGCTTTCCTATTTTCTCTTCCTATTTTCCTTAGGATTTTCTTAGGACTAGCTTGAGAGCTTCATGGTGAGATCTTGTGAGAGGGAAGGATGATCGGGCGGCAAGCTAGACCTTGTATGAACCTCTTTGGTATGTATAGATGATTCGGCGTGGTTCCTCAAGGCTTGGATGTGTCTTTCCCGTTTCTCCTTTTTGGTGATTTTCGGAGCCATTTCTTGACGATTTTCTTGGAGCGATTTCGAGGCCTTTCTCTTTGAGATTTGGTGGGGGATGTATGCATGAACCCTTCGTGGTTCTTTTCCCTTTGATTCCCCTCCCAAATTCGTGAGCAAAGGGGCTCGATTTTGGGGTTTTCGTGGCTCTAGGGTTAGAGGCGTTCTTGGTGGGATTTCTTCGATTCCTCTTGATTTAGCAAGTTTTGGTGGACCAAATCTTGGCTATGGAGTGCCCATGAGGTGTTCCTACTATCCCCAAAGTCTTGCACAAATCCGTGGAGCGATTCGGGAGATCAGGAGTTGGATTTGGGGGAGTTGACCCGCGGGTGCTGTTCATCCCCGAGCGGCCCAGCCTGACCGGTCTGACCGGTGCTGCTCACCGGTCTGACCGGTGCAGAGGCTCTGTGGGTTTTGCCTCGGGTGAACATTCTGGTGAGTTCGTTGTTGTCCCGTGTTGCTGCTGTTTCGAGTTTGGTCCTGTTTGGAGCTCGGTAGGTCAGTTTGGTGGATTTGGGATTTCCTGGCTTGGACCGGTCTGACCGGCGAGCTACACCGGCCTGACCGGTGTAGAGGCCTTCTGTGGAAGTTCTCAGATTTTGCCAGCAGGGACCGGTCTGACCGGTGCTGCTCACCGGCCTAACCGGTGTAGCCCAGTAGCTGCTCGAGTTGGTTTCTCCGCTGCGTTCTCGAGTAGGGTTAGGTGGTTGTTGGTTCCTAGGACCAGTAGCACTCCAGTGGCTGTGTGGTCTTGGCCAACTTGGGTAGTTGAGTCGGAGACGTGATTTGGTAGCCGTGTTCGTCTTGTTGGAGTTCTCATCTCCTTCGAGTAGAATTTTTATCGGCTCCCATTCATTCCCCCCTCTCTGGTTCGCCTAATCGGTCCTTCAATTGGTATCAGAGCCGGTTCGGGACTTTATTGACTCTTACCAGTCTAAGATCCAAAGATGGTGTACCAGGAACGGGGTTCGGGTCCTCCGCACTTCGATGGGAAGAACTACCAGATGTGGCAGAGGCGGATGGCAGCGTTCCTCCGCGGAAAGGGTCAGATCCTTTGGGACGTCACGGTGAACACAGCTTATGTTCATCCGATAAACTTCCTTGCTCCAGGATCGAGGGATATGTTTGAAGCCAACAACAAGGCTGTCGACTACTTGTTTCGTGCTCTGTGTCAACCTGAATTCGATCGGGTTCAGACAGAGGACTTAGCTTGTAGGATTTGGGAGCAGTTGAAGGATGCTCATGCTGGGAATGCTCAGGTTCAGGCTCGGATGTACGCGACTTACCGGAGAGAGTACGAGAACTTCACTCATCTCCCCGGCGAGTCCGTCGATGCCCTTTTCCAGCGGTTTACGGTCGTTGTGAACAACATGAGAGCCAATGTGGCCGTGCTCCCATACGATGATCATGATAGAGCCGTGAAGCTCTTGCACTCATTGGATCGTACCGTATGGGACGGGAAGTTTGAGGCTATTGTTGAGTCCGAGAAGTATGACACCTTGACGGTGAACGAGCTGTTCTCGATGCTCAAGTCGGCTGAGTTGGACCGTGGTATGACAGCCAAGACCGAGAGCCCGACTGATTCTCATAGTCTCGCTCTCGTTGGTGGCAAAGGAGCTAAGTCTAACGCTAACGCATCCTCTAGGATGTACTCTCTGTCTTCTTTGATGTCTTTGCCAGACGAGGAGTTCGACGTGCTTGGAGAGGACGAGCTGGCGTTGCTGACCAGGCGGTTCGAGAGGCTGCACGAGAACCGGGTGAACACGAGGAGGACAGCACGGACGTGCTTTCAGTGCGGCAAGCCAGGACACTTCGTCGCCGACTGCCCGGAGAAGATGGAGAACAAGGATGGCTACAAGGACGGCTACAGGCACCGGTCGAGCAAGGACAACAAGTATCGATCGAGGCGCGATCACAAGCACAAGAACAAACACAAGGACGAGCGACGGTCGAGGAAGAAGGACGGCCGCGGCAGGAAGGCCCGAGCGATGGTCGGAGCGAGCGACGTCGACTCCAGCTCCGCCTACTCTTCCTCGAGCTCGAGTAGCAGTGAAAATGAAGGTGATCGGCGCAAGAACAAGAAGTCATCCAGGAACTTCTGCGGGAGATGGCTTCTGCGGCATGGCTCGTAGCTCCGGCAGCAAGAAGAGTCACCAGAACGACTCGGACTCCGACTCCGAGGACGAGGTATGTGATGAGCTCTCCTCTTTGCACAAGGAGAATGATGAGTTGGTTGACTTGCTTGATAATCGTGATCACATGCTTAGAGAGGCTAAGAAGATGAGGAAAGAGCTTAGGGCCTCACTAGAAGATTCTAGGAACCGTGTGGCTGAGCTAGAAACCCAGAACCTAGATGCTAAGCTTGAGATTGATTCGCTTAAAGCCTCTCCTGTGGTTTCTGATGAGATTGATTGCTGTGATTGCTCTATGTACCTAGCTGATCTTACTGCTATTAAGGATAAGCATGCTTCTACTTGTGATGAACTAGATATGATTAGGGTTGAGGTGGCTGAGCTTAAGTCTAGACGTGCTTTGCTAGGTGCTTGCACTTCTTGCCCTGTTTTGCATGAAAAGATTGATGAGATGCATGCTTACACTGTTTCGCTTGAGGCTAAATTGAAAGAGCCTATTCCCACTTCTTGCTCTACTTGTGAATTGCATGCGGTTAAGAATTTGGAGCTTGCGCATTATGTTGATCGCTTGCAGGATGAGAATGATGAGCTGAGAAAATGTATGAGCTGGTTGTCGGGTCAGGAGCCTCAGCTTGGTATCATGATAGCGGCTTTCAAACGCTATGATGGTCAGGCACTTGGGGCTGACAAACTTGGAGAGAACAGTGGTGAGGGAGTTGAGAGAGTTGGAGAGATTCCTATCCCACCACCAAACAGATACAAGAACAAGTTTGAGCCCAAGCCTAACCATCTCAGAAACAAACTTGACACTACTCCAGATCCACCCATATTCCCTCACCCAACAAATGATTTCCAGAAACCGGTGAAGTTTGTGAGCCCAAAGGGAGGTGAGGAAGGAGAGAAGAAGGGTGAGAAACCGAGTGGGTAGCCCCAACCCAAGCCTAAGCCTAAGCCACAGCCCATAAAGTTCCATTGTGGGTATTGTGGGAGAGATGGTCACAAGGATGAGTTTTGCTTCAAGAGGAAGCATGAGGAGAGAATGGCTAGAGAGTGGGCTAATAAGGACAGGTACCTCCCCTCTAATGGTGTACCTGAGCCTCGTATGCAGATGCCCAGGGCCAAGGCGATTGTGAGGACGGTTCCGGCTTGGGGAGACCGGAAGGCAGCAGGTGGTGCTGCTGGCCGAGCTACACCGGTCAGACCGGTGCACTACACCGGTCAGACCGGTGCAGGTCTGGGCAGACAGCGAGTTGGGTTTCGTGCTCGTGAGGATGCTCGGTTTGGTTTTGGTGGTCGTGGTTCTGGTGGTTGTTCTGGAAAGTTTGCAGGTAGTCAGTTTGCTAGGCGTTCTCCACCTCGTGCTCAATACGGGGGTGGGAGGAGTCGTAGCTTTGAGATGGAGAGGAGGAACGATCCACGGTTTTCCTTTCGTGGCTTTCGTCCTCCTCCACCTAGAGAGGGTTGGTTCCCTCGTAGTGGTTACCGTGGGGGTGTTCGTGGTGGTAGCTTTGATAGGCGTGATGATTTGGTTTGTGCTAACCCCACTTTGGAGCAAATGGCTCGGCACTGGTTTTACTCTTTTGGTACTAACCCCAGTGCTGAGTCGTTTGTTCACTCACGTGCTCGCTTTTGAATTTCAGGTGGGAGACTTGAGAAACGTTTGGTTGATTGACTCCGGTTGCTCGAGGCATATGACCGGGGACAAGGGGTGGTTCTCAAGTCTCGTCCCGGTGGTGTCCAAGACATACATCACCTTTGGGGACAATGGGCGAGGGCGTGTGCTATCAGAAGGTGAGATCAAGGTAAGTGACAAGGTCACTCTCAGGCGTGTTGCTCTTGTTCAATCGCTGGGGTTCAATTTGCTTTCTGTGTCCCAGTTGTTGGATGAGGGCTTTGAGGTGTTGTTTCGGCCTGGTGGTTCTCGGAGTTTAGATTCTCGAGGGGACCTTGTTTGCATGGTCGTTCCCGAGGGTCAAGTGTTCCGAGCTGATTTCTCTCAGTCTTCTTGTGTGGAGCGTTGCTTTTTGGCTGGTTCTTCGAGTGAGTTGTGGAAGTGGCATAGGAAGTTGGGCCACTTGAGCTTTGACCTTCTGTCTCGCTTGAGTAAACTCAATTTGGTCCGAGGATTGCCACGGTTGAGGTTTGAGAAAGAGTTGGTTTGTGCGCTGTGTAGGCATGCCAAGGTGGTAGCCTCTTCTCACCCGCCTCTCACCGATGTGATGACTGAGCGTCCATGCGAGCTGCTCCATATGGACCTTGTTGGCCCAGCTCGTGTGCGATCTACGGGTGGGAAGTGGTATGTCCTTGTTGTGGTGGACGACTACTCTTGGTATGCGTGGGTGTTCTTTCTTGAGGAGAAAGGGGAGACGTTTGGTTTTGTTCGAGATCTTGTCTTGAGGTTAAGAAACGAGAGGCACGGAGATGCCATACGAGCAATCCGCAGTGACAAATGGCTCGGAATTCAAAAACTCTTGCTTCGAAACCTTTTGCCATGACTTGGGTCTTGAACACCAGTTTTCGAGTCCGTATACGCCTCCCCAGAATGGCGTGGTGGAAAGGAAAAACAGGACCTTGTGCGAGATGGCTCGGACGATGCTCGACGAGCATAGGACTCCGAGAAGGTTCTGGGCTGAGGCGGTCAATACCGCGTGCTATGTGTCAAACAGGATCTACCTCAGGGTTCACAAGAAGAAAACCTGTTACGAGTTGATGCACGGTCGCACACCCAAGGTGAGTCACTTCCATGTCTTTGGTTGTAAATGCTTCATTCTGAAGAAAGGGAAGAAGTTGGACAAGTTCGAGGCTAGGTCTGTCGATGGCATTTTCTTTGGTTATGCATCTCATTCTAGAGCATTTCGTGTGCTCAATCTTGAAACTAACCAAATCGTGGAGACTTGCGAGGTAACCTTCGACGAGACACAGCCACGTAGTCAGCTTGTTTTTTAGTGTGCAGGTGACGACGAACTTGGCGAGGAGATTTTTCAGGAGGAGGAGCATGAACATGGAGATGATGAAGATGGCGGTATGGTGCCCGCGCCTGAACATGTACCTACTACTTCGACGACGATCGTGAACGAGCCCTCTCCCACACCTAAAACGACAAACCCAGATCAATGCGAAGCTGCTGTTGAGGGGGAGGTAGCATCAAGGCGAGAACCTCCCCGGCGAGTGCAAGTGGATCACCCAGCTTCGAGAATCATCGGCGACATAAATGAACGTACTACACGGTCGAGGGTTCGGAACAATTCTCATTTCGCTCATGCTACTTTTGTTGCCACCTTTGAGCCCAAAGACATTGGACACGCGCTATCTGATCATAATTGGGTTAATTCGATGCATGAGGAGTTGGAGAATTTTGAGAGGAACCAAGTTTGGGTGTTGGTTGACCCTCCCCCAGGGTGTAAGCCGATTGGGACAAAATGGGTGTGGAAAAATAAAGAGGGAGAGAAAGGAGAAGTGGTGAGGAACAAGTCGAGACTTGTTGCTCAGGGGTACAGTCAGAAAGAGGGGATCGACTACGAGGAGACTTTCGCTCCTGTAGCTCGTTTGGAGGCGATCAGGATCCTTCTAGCCTTCTCCGTGGCTAAAGGGTTCAAGTTGTACCAGATGGATGTGAAGAGTGCTTTCCTGAACGGTGTGTTGGAGGAAGAGGTGTTTGTGAGGCAACCACCGGGGTTTGAGAGTGAGAAGTACCCCCACCGGGTGTACAAGTTGAGGAAGGCGCTGTATGGGTTGAAGCAGGCGCCTAGAGCTTGGTATGGTAGGTTGAGGAGGTTCCTGTTTGAGAGAGGGTTTGAGATGGGGAAGGTAGATCAGACCTTGTTTCTCCTCAGGCAGGGCAGAGATATCCTGATTGTGCAGGTATACGTGGATGATATTGTCTTTGGTGGCTCGTCTAACTCTCTTGTTGCAAGGTTTGCAGAAGACATGAGCAGGGAATTTGAGATGAGCATGATGGGCGAGTTGCAGTTCTTCCTCGGGCTACAAATCAAGCAATCAAAGGAAGGAACATTTGTGCACCAAGCTAAGTACACCAAGGACATTGTGCGGAAGTTCAAGATGGAGGACTCCAAGGCCATGGCGACGCCTATGAGTACGACTACAGCTCTTGATGCGGACGAGGAAGGTGAACACGTGGACCAGAAGGAGTACCGGAGCATGATCGGGTCACTCCTCTACTTGACGGCGACGAGGCCGGACATCCAATTCTCAGTATGTCTGTGCGCTCGTTTCCAAGAGTCTCCGAGGACTTCGCATCGGCAAGCAGTCAAGCGCATATTTAGGTATTTGCGACACACTCCCGACTTCGGCCTTTGGTACTCTGCGTCTTCTTCTTTGGATCTTCATGGATTTTCGGACGCGGATTTTGCCGGATGTCGGTTGGATAGGAAGTCCACTTCTGGAACTTGCCAGTTCTTGGGTTCTTCTTTGGTATCTTGGTCTTCCCGCAAACAGTCGAGTGTTGCTCAATCCACTACCGAGGCAGAGTATGTGGCCGCAGCTAGTTGTTGCTCTCAGCTCCTTTGGATCACATACACCATGAGTGACTTTGGTGAGGAGTATACCCATGTCCCACTTCAATGTGATAGCACCAGTGCCATAAGCGTTGCAAAGAACCCAGTGCTCCATTCCAAAACCAAGCACATAGAAGTGAGGTATCATTTCTTGAGAGACAACGTAGAGAAAGGGAAGATAGCTTTGATCCATGTACCCACACATGACCAACTAGCCGATATTTTCACCAAACCCCTAGATCAAGCAACTTTCACTCGTTTGCGGGGGGAGCTTGGTGTTTGTTTGATTTCTTGAGTTGGCGTGTGGGAGCTCCTTTGTAGCATATGTATAGCTTTCCTTTGTGCATTTCTTGCATTTGGCATGGCATATGTAACATGATGTATAGGCATCTTTGTATCTTAGGTTGCATGCATTTTGTATCATATGCAATGTTTAGGAAAGGCTTCTCCTATATACATTGTTCACCATGGAATGATATGTATGTCTTTGTGAGCTAGTGTGGTAAGCTATGGTTAGTTTGGCTTAGCTCTTGATGATCTTGATTTATATCCATGGTTGATGGTTATGTTTTTTGAAAAATGTCACTTGTATGCTCTCTTGTGAGTAAATGCCTTTATATGATCTTGACATGTTTTAGTTGCTTGGCTATGCTTAATTTGTGGTTGGATAGCTTATTTTGATCATATAGGGCCAAAGGCTCATTTGCCATCATGAATGTTTAGCCCCCTTGTCTAATCTTGTGGAGGGGCATAAGTTCCTTTTTGTCGCAAAGACATTTCATGTACCAATTTCAAATCAGAAAATGAAATGTAAATTGCTTGGAAAATGTGCTCTAATGTCATATGTGCTAATTTTAAATTGCTTTGGGTGCTAAACCGTTGCATGATGCCTACCAATGAGAAGTCTCATATCTAGAAGTAGGCACATGGCTCGGTGGCTTTGACATGACATGAGGTGCTTGTGGGTGTTTATGATGGTCTTATGCTTAGAATGGTTGTCCTAGCTTGAAGTTTGTGTGGCTTTGCCATTTTGACATGTTTTGCTCATGTTTAGGACTTTGCTCATGAGAGGGTAAATTTTCACAAAATTGCTCAATTCTATCTTAGCTTCGCCCAATGGTTGTGAAACTTGGTGATCATGAAGTTGATGTCATTACGAAGCTATAGAGTATCTAACTTGCTCATTTGGACATGTGTAGCATCCTTTGTTGAATTTTGTCTATTTGAGAAGCTCTAGGTTGCAATTTTTGCATTTTTGGCTTGATTCATGCATTGTCAACAAGGGGTAGAAGTTTGAGCATGTTTTGGCTTGCTGCATGCATTTAGAAGGTTTCCAAGTGGTTTCGAGCTAGTTTTGAGCTCAGGCAGTTCCCAGTTTTCCCAGGTGGTCATCGGCCTGACCGGTGAGGTACACCGGTCTGACCGGTGTGAGGTCCAGGTGCTGGGCGATCTAGCACACCGGTCTGACCGGTGCGGTTGACCGGTCTGACCGGTCAGAGCAAAGCTGAAGCAGCTGCTCTGTTTTGCGAGGAGGTTTGCATGCATTCGTCCAGGGGGAATTGCATTGGTTCAGGGGGAGCTTGCATGTGTGCAGGGGGAGCTCTTTGTGGTTTTCGAGCTTTGGTTTGATGGTTTGTGCCCTTTGCTTGAGCATGGTTTGATGGCTACACCGGCCTGACCAGTGTAGAGGCCTTCTGTAGAAGTTCTTAGATTTTGCCAGTAGGGACCGGTCTGACCGGTGCTGCTCACCGGCCTGACCGGTGTAGCCTAGTAGCTGCTCGAGTTGGTTTTTCCGCTGCGTTCTCGAGTAGGGTTAGGTGGTTGTTGGTTCCTAGGACCAGTAGCACTCCAGTGGCTGCGTGGTCTTGGCCAACTTGGGTAGTTGAGTCGGAGACGTGATTTGGTAGCTGTGTTCGTCTTGTTGGAGTTCTCATCTCCTTCGAGAAGAATTTTTATCAGCTCCCATTCACTCCCCCCCCTCTCTGGTTCGCCTAATTGGTCCTTCACGCCCCAAGAGATTACCATTCGCTTCGCCTAGCGCACTTGGATAGTCGCTAGCTGGGGGCAGACGAGCACAACACAGTCTGCTTAGTCGCCGCAGCCACCGATTACCATATGGCTGGCGCTGCCCAAAGAGAAGGTTCCTGAAGCACACCAAGCACCTGTCCTGTCTAAAGAGGATGAAGACCTTGGCCTGGACGATGGACTGCCACCGCCGCCCTACACTAGAAGGTCTAGGGAGAAGACTCGGGCAGCCGAGCAACTCCCTAAGCTCTCCTCAGTGGCCAAGCTGACCCCACTGATGAAGGAATTGGAAGCCAGCAACGAGAAGCTCAGGGCTGCTTTCTCAGAGTAGAAGTTGGACCTGGCCGAGATGAAAGATGATGTGCGTGACCTTCGCCGCGGCCTCTGTGCAAAGATGAGGAGGCTGTTCTCGGCTACGGGGCACGCGGCCCTCTATGATGCCGAGTAGTGGGGATTAGCCCCAGCTTTAGTTCATTAGGCGCTAGCTTAGGTCTAGGTTGTTTCCCTTTATTTATTTCCCTTCATTTCATTTATTTCCTTTCATGTGTGTAAGCGCCTAATCTTTATTTTAGAACATTTGCATTTTGAATAAAGTGGCTCACCGGTCATGTAACCCGGTCTAGCCACCCTTGTGTTATCACTTTGGTCGTTTATTTTAGAGGACATCTAGGTTCGAGATAGTGTGGGGGAGTGCCACGACTCTCCCAATGCAGGCATGATGTTTTCGCACGGACCCACTATGAGCACTCCACGCTAGCCGATCAATCATCTACAAGAACCTGAACGGGACCCACACGAATTCACTCCTGTGGAGAGCCTCTCACGTTCAGCTTCTATGCATAGCGCCGGTTTGCATCTCGATAACTCACTGTCTCATTTCTGAGTTTTATAAGCCATATCTACCTATCTCATATAAATTAAAACTCGAATGTTGATGCTAAGATCACCCAGCTTGCTTGATGCCTGAGTAGACTTACATATGTTTTATTCCTCGTTATCTACCTGATGCTTGTGAACCATAACCGTCTTAAGGACAAGCATGTTCACCTAAGTAATTGACGAGTATGATATGGCTGGATGATATGATTTGTTGCTCTGATGACTAACTCTCTTGAGTTATTTATTTTTTTGAAAAACATAAAACCTCTTGGAAAAGCTCCTCTTTGATATGCCACCGTCCTACCAAAGCCATATGATGTTCATAGTTGAAAACCTTGTACTCATATGCTGCTTGTTATTGCAATGAGCTTTGTCAAATTCTGTGACCCTTGTGAGAATTCTTTTCATTACATTCATGATCAAGATTTATGTGCACCCCACCTATTTCCCCTTGCTATGCTTCTACACTAGAAGTTAGCATTGTATCATTCATCCATTTTATAAAAAAACAAAGCTCCATATGTGGTGTGACATCTCTCTCCAAAAGTTCTTCAAAAAGAGACATGGGCTATATGAAAAAAGACACATGCTCAAAGCATGATGAGAAAAAGAGAGAAAAGAGAAAGAATAGCCCATATCCAAAATAAAGGAGAAAAAGGAGAGAGATGGTCATGCAAAAAGGAGTTCCATAATTTTGATGGTAATAACTTGTGTCCATTCCGGGTCTAGTGTCCAACTTACCATCATCACACTTCCTCATATATGTATGGTAATATCTAGCACCCATTCCGG
Organism: Cenchrus fungigraminus; assembly: GCA_036936925.1. Classification (NCBI taxonomy): domain Eukaryota; kingdom Viridiplantae; phylum Streptophyta; class Magnoliopsida; order Poales; family Poaceae; genus Cenchrus; species Cenchrus fungigraminus. The sequence continues at coordinate 82,426,963 of CM072771.1, read as the reverse complement.
GCCTAGTATCCACCTTACCATACTCACCCTATCCATATCGGTGCACATCTTGGTCTGATGGTAAGATTTGATTTTCTCAGTGGATCCAGTTTTTGACTTTGCAATATATGTGATGCAAGTATGCTTTATCTTTTATCCTACCCTGAGCTCCACATATAGCCATCATTAGAAGTAGGATGAAGAAAGACAATAATGCCTTGGTGAGGACATATACATATTGAGCGATCTGAGAGAATCAAATAAGGAAGCTACCATGAGCTTTGTTTATGAAAAACTTGCAAAACCCCAAGGTGTTATCATCAGGTGCATAAGTGACTTGATTCACAACTGTTCTACTTTTCAATCACCCAAGGAGACATGATAGCCAATCCACAGAGGTTCACAAGAGCAAGGTATGACTTGGAATATCTCTTAAGTTTGTCTTACTCTTTGGTATTCATGACCCACTTGGCTTTGTTTCCCCTTCACTCGGGACGAGCAAAGGTCAAGTGTGGGGGTGTTGTTGACGGCTGTTAAGTACCGTTTTCATGGCTGTCAACTCCAGCAAAGTGAAGCATGAATTGCACATCCACAGTAGAATAGGAGCTTAAACTAATACTTTCCACGAGTGTCGATGTCTATTCGAATGCAGGTATTTAGCATAGGAAATGAGAAGAATCCATGCACATTCACTCCACTCCAATCCAAGGCACTCAAGTGCTGGCCAATGAGGGGCTGCCACATGGATTAACCTAGATCCATGATGTCACCAATCCATGTGAAGAGCTCTCGATGAATCACATGCTGCCACGTCAGCATCACATGGATCCATGGGCCCACTTTGCTAACCAAACCACCAGGAAACATGCCATGCATTGAGGAGGGGCTTCAGGGCCCACATGGAAGTGAGCCAGAGGAAGCACAGGCCGGGAGGCCACCCGAGGGGGCCGGCCGACAATAGGTTCGGCCGAACCGACCTAGGGTCGGTTCATCCTGGCCCTCCACGTGGCTCTCTCCCATTGGCTCTTGGCTGCATCCCGGAGTGTTTTGGTGCATTTGGAGCCCCAGAGCAAGCCACTCCCTTGCCTATAAATAGAGGGGGAGGGGCCTCATTTCACACACACCTCCAAGCTCTCAAGTTCCACTTCTCTCTTGTGTAGCTCTCTCTCCCTCTCTCTAATTCTGCCCATGTGAGGTGATTCTCACCTCTATGTGGTAGAATGGGGTTGAGAAGAGATCTAGACTAGGATTAGTTGAGAGATAGAGTAGGAGTGAGAAGTGAGTTGATGTCCTCGTGGATGCTTGTTCTTCATTTAGACCAAAGTGAGTATTTCAACATTTCTTATTTAGACTATGTTGGACATCATGCATGAACGATTTGTTCTTCTGTTCTTAGCTCGTTCATACGTTAGAGGCTTGTGTTCTTCGTAACACAAGACTTTGATCCTTTAGAGCTAGTTCCTTAGTTCAAGTATCTGTTTGCATGCTCTGATCCTGTTTAGCTGAGTAAGTTTGATGTATCTCGTTTGTTTGCATCCAAACCTTTCTTGCTGCTCTGTAACTTGATGACTAGTATGATCTGATCCGTTCTCTCACTAGTTCATGGTCCCGTATTTATACGGGTTGCTATAGTGTTGTTAATGGGTCGACAGACGTAACCGCACTATAGTAGTTATCGGGAGTGCAGACGTGGTGTTTGGGCTCTGGTTATCCTACGAACACCACGTGCGTTCGCGTAATGATAGAGGTAGTCCGAAGTGGTGATAGCCTGTTGTACACTTTGGAACCCTCCACGCCTGCGTACCGAGTTGGGCCCCGTTGCCAGTTCATTGGCCTCTCCCTAAAAAGTTTGGATGGGCTGGCGCCCCACGGGGAGGACTAATAGCGGACAGATCCATCTTGAGAATTAAGTTTCTTAAGAAAGTGCTTCTCAGATCCTTACTTATCCCAGCAGTAGCTAGTGTCCTTGGATAGACCCTCTCTGGTTAATCCTCCGTCCTAGGAATGAAACCCGACGGGAATACTCATTCTCCAAAGGAGAAGTGCTGCAACGGTGTATCCGTGCGCTTGCGGATTCGTTTGCACTCGTCAGTGTACCCGGGAGTCTCTTACATGCTCACGCTACCACGGCGCCTAGCATTGAGGTTAAGAAATGCCAACATCACACTACCCGGAGCTGGACCGCAAGCTGCTGAGTGAGGGGTGGGCGCCCGGCTATGAGAACGAGGAGTACGACACCCTGGAGAGGGACTCCGTCGAGTTTGTGGACGCCATGGCCGCCAATGCCCTGCACGATCTGGGTCTGTAAACAAAAACAAGATAGCCTCACAGGGGCCTTCGATCATATTTTGTTGTGTCTGTAAAGAACTCGCAAACCGTGTGTGATTGTTCTCACAATTTAGGTTTATAAGCTTATTCGTTGTTTCGTTGTGTGTTGTTCTCTTTCTGAGTAATCGGGAACTTACGAGTCCAAGTAATACAGCCTAAGGCCTTGTCGGCGGCGCCTTGCTCTGTAACCGCGGGGGTGTAGGAACTTGACAGCCTAGCCGTGCTTAGCCTTGAAGTAACATTACTTGGATACATAGCCCCCGAGTACTTTGGGAGGACGAGTGAGCGCGCATGTTTTTGCAAACAAGAAAACTGCTCGGGGCAGTCGCTTAGACGGTTGCCTGCTACTTCCGAGGGAGTAAGAGAAAACAACCCGGAGTCCCCAGTTACGCTTGTAGGTCTTCGTACCATAGCCGCAGGGGCGTAAGTACTCGGAGCTCGGACAAGCACAGGCTCGTGACTGCGCGAGTTGTCGTCCATCTCCTTAGCAAGCATGGGTGTACCGTGATGATCACTCGCATGTGCGATAAATCGTGGATGGTTTTTGATCAATAAAGTTTTCAAAAACGTGTGGGGGAGGGACGTCGTGCCCCATAGTAGCCTCTGAGCCCACAGGGAAATCGTAGACTTGCTCATGGAATAAAAAGGCTTAAAGCATTTTACTCAGGCGAGAGATGCAAGCCAAAAACGAAGATAGCATCTTTATGAAATATGAACATAGCTCGAGGCTTTTGCATTATCATAAGATGAAACAAATAACTTTGCTTAAGGATAAAAGAGGCGTAACTGTTCTATGTTTCATGCGTTGGAGATGACTCTGCCGTCCTCGTACTTGAGCTTGATAGTTCCCGGACAGAGCACCTAGTCGACGATGAATGGTCCCTCCCACGGCGGCGAGAGCTTGTGCCGGCCCTCGTTGCTTTGAACTTGTCGGAGCATGAGGTCGCCGACTTGGAACTCGAGGCTTCGTATGTTGCGCTCGTGGTAGCGTCGGAGGGCCTACTGGTACTGCGCTGAGTGGAGGAGGGCGATGGTGCGTGCTTCATCCAACTGGTCGATGGCGTCTTCGAGAGCGACCTGGTTGCCTTCTTCGATGTGCGCTTGGACCCTTGGGCTGCCGTAGTCGATGTCCGTCAGGAGAACCGCCTCCGACCCGTGTACTAGGAAGAAGGGCATGCAGTCGGTGGCCCGACTAGGCGTGGTGCGCAGGCTCTGCAGGACAGACGGGAGCTCTGCGGCCCACGTTGCTCGGAACTTCTCGAGGCACTTGAAAATTTGTGGATTCAGGCCTTGCAAGATCATGCCATTTGCCCTCTCCACCTGCCTGTTGGTCCTCGGATGGCTGATAGCGGTCTAGTCCACGCGAATGTTGTTGTCGTCGTAGAACTTGAGGAACTTTTTGCCGGTGACTTGGGTGCTGTTGTCGGTGATGATGGAGTTCAGGATTCCGAAGTGGTAGATGATGTCGGTGAAGACGCGACGGCCTCCTCAGAACGGACGTTTGTTATTGGCTTGGCCTCGATCCATTTGGAGAACTTTTCGATGGCCACGAGCACAGGCGTGTAGCCCCCGGGTGCTTTCCTCAGAGGTCCGATCAGATCCAGCCCCCAGACTGCAAAGGGACAAGTGACGAGGATGGTCTAAAGCACTTGCGCCGGGAGATGAGTTTGTCGCGTGTAGAATTGGCAGCCCTCGCAGCTGCGTACGATTCGGCTGGCGTCGGCGATAGCAGTTGGCCAATAGAAACCTTGTCGGAAGGCCTTTCCGACAATAGTCTTCGGAGCAGCGTGGTGTCCACACGTCTCGGCGTGAATGTCCTGTAGCAGCTCTTTTCCCCGGTCGGCCAGGATGCAACGCATGAGTAGATCCTGGGCGCCCTTTCGTCGGAGCTCGCCATCGATAAGTTTGTACGACTTGGCCATCCATGCCATGTGCCTAGCTTCCTCCTTGTCTGGTGGCAGCTTGCCTTCCACCATCCACTCGACGAGTAGGATCCTCCAGTCCGGGTCCTCAAGGTTGGGCTCCCACACCTCGTCAATCTCGATGACTTCTTGTGTCGAGGGCTCTGGCAGCTTGTCCTCCTCAGAGCGGATGGACGGCTTGTACTAGTTGCTGGCAAAGACCCCGTGCGGAACGGATTTCCGATTAGATGCTGCCATCGCAATGGTGTCCGCCGCTTCATTGTACTTGTGCAACACATGGTTGAGCTTGAGCCTGTGGAACTTGTCTTCCAATTCGCGCACCGCTTGGCAGTATGCTGCCATTTTCGGGCTTAAGCAGTTTTTCTCCTTCATCACCTGCCCCACGACGAGGTCGGAATCTCCCCGGATCTCGAGATGGCAGATCCCGAGCTCGAGGGCGATCCGGAGACCGTTGAGGAGGGCTTCGTACTCTGCGACATTGTTGGAGGTTGAGAAATGTAGTCAGACCATGTACTCCATCGGCACGCCCAGGGGCGAGATAAAGACAAGTCCGACCCCGGCTCCTTCTTTCATGAGCGAGCCGTCAAAGTACATGATCCATGTCTTGTGTTCGATCGGTGCTGGCGGGGTCTGGACCTCTGTCCATTCGGCGATGAAGTTGGCCAGTGCGTGCGACTTGATAGCGCTACAAGGCGCATACGTGATGTTCTACCCCATCAACTCGAGGTCCCACTTAGCTATTCTTCCTTCGGCTTCCGGGCTCTGTATGACCTCGCCAAGCGGGTATTTTGAAACCACCATGATGGGGTGTGAATCAAAGTAATGCCGAAGCTTTTGCTTGGTGAAGAGGATAGAATAAATCAACTTTTGGATCTGCGGATAGCATGTTTTCGAGTCGGAGAGGACTTCGCTTACAGAATATACCGGGCGCTATACTTTCTGTGTCCTTCCGGGCTCTTCTCGCTCGACAACCATGGCCGCGCTTACAACCTAAGTCGTTGCGGTGATGTACAGGAGCATGGGCTCTTCCTCCGCCGGTGCTGTGAGCACTGGCGGGCTTTTGAGCAGGTTCTTGAGAGAGTCGAGCGCTTCTTGCGCTTCGGGCGTCCATGTGAAGTGGTCTGACTTCTTCATGAGTTTGTACAGTGGTAGGCTACGTTCGCCAAGTCGGGCGATGAAGCGGCTGAGAGCCGCAAGCATCCCGTGACACGCTGCACCCCTTTCAGGTTCTGTATCACCCCCATGCTCGTGATGGCTGAGATCTTCTCGGGGTTTGCCTCGATGCCGCGCTCCGACATGACAAACCCGAGGAGCATACCTTTGGGGACCCCAAAGATGCACTTCTCGGAGTTAAGATTCACGCTGTGCTCCCTCAGTTTCTCGAAAACTGCCGTGAGGTCCGGGATCAGGTCGCCCACCTTTTTCAACTTTACCACGATGTCATCGACATAGGCCTCGATCAGCCATCCGATGAGGTCGCCAAAGACACGTCGCATGCATCTCTGGAATATGGCACCTGTGTTCTTCAACCCAAATGGCATAGATGCGTAACAGAACCCACCGAAGGGGGTGATGAACGAGGTGGCGAGCTGGTCAACCAGAAGCATCACGATTTGGTGGTACCCAGAGTAAGCGTCGAGAAATAGAGGGTTTCGCACCCAGCTGTTGAGTCGACTACTTGATATATGCATGGTCGCACTCTAGGGCTCGAGCCCGGGGTGCGGCGGCTCCTTAAGTAGGGCGGCACACGTGCCTTGGCGTGTGGGCCAAGAGACCGAGGCAGGGGACGCGTGCGGCTGCGGGACACGGCGGAGTCGGACTCAGCCGGAGTCCGGCTCGGATGGGAGGTCGGGGATGACATCCCGGCTCCACACGTCAGCGACAACGAGAGGGAGAGGAGAGGCGCGGACGCGGGCCAGCTGGGCCGAAATGACCTAGGCCGAGGCGGATAAGTGGGCTGCGACCGCTGCTGCCTTGCTGGGCTGGAAGGCTGAGTCGGGCCAAAACAGAGAAGGGAAAAGGGAGGGAAAAAGAAAGATGTTTGAACTTTTTGATAAAGGTTCCAAGCAATTGAATTCAAATTTGAGTTTGAATTCAAACATGCAAAATAATGCACTAGCATGAATGCAACAATAAATTCCTATGATTCATTATTTATTTATGGAAATATTTAAATGCTTCTAAAAATAAATAGAAATCCTTATAGTCCTTAGCTCATGCAAATGGTTTTCTAGCAAATTTTATTTAAATCAAGAATTTGAAATTTAGGGTGTTACACTTGTGGATACGCTTGGTACCGAACAAGGGCGCCATGACAAGTGGGTAGTTACACGGTTGTGGAACGTGGTCGGGATGGTCGCTACGGTCTAACATGACCAGTGTCTCCGACCACTTCAGGTACGCCGACGTTGCAGGCTCGGTGTTATAAACTTCTCGCTGGATCAGCTTCTCCTGGCGTCTGGGTGGGTGCATCGGCGTGCCCCCGAAGATCATCATGACCATGCCGTCTTCTCCGGGGTATCCAGCGTCGTTGTCGTCTTTGTCCTTGCCCCCTTTGCCAGTCGTGGCGGGGTCACGCTTCTTCAGCATGCCGGCGTGGTAGGCCTTCCTCAGATTGCAGTCCTTGAGCGTGTGCTTGACCGGGCCCTCGTGGTTGGTGCATGGTGCCTCCAGCAGCTTCTCGAAGTGGTCCTTGGGCGGGTTGTTCTTGGGCCTTGTCGTCTTCCGATCGACTGCAGCCACAAGGTTGTCGTCGCGGTGCCGCTTGTCCTTGTTCTTCTTCTTCTTGTTGGACTAAGCAGATAGACCTTCATCAGCTTCTGCTAGCTGCTTTCCTTTGCCGATGCCGGGGCTGAGGGTTGCGGCTACTGCCTCGTCCTTGTTGGTGGGGTCCGTGGTCATGTTGAGGAGTTCCCGAGTTGATCGCGACTTCCAGCGCCCGATCCGGTGGATCAGCGTGGCACACATGGTGCCGTTCTGGAATGCCGAGACGATGTCCGTGTCAGTGGTGTTGGGCAGCTCGGTGCACCGCTTGGAGAAGCACCAGATGTAGTCGCGCAGGCTTTCCCTCTTCATCTGCTTGCAGTTGCGCAGGTCCCACGGATTGCCTGGTCGGGCGTATGTGCCCTGGAATTTGCCGATGAAGGTGTCCCATAGCTGCGATCAGCTGTCGATCCTGCCTCGGGGCAGGTGCTCCAGCCATGTGCGGGCCGAGTCGGCCAGGTGTAGCAGAAGGTTCTTGATGATCAATAGGTCGTCTCGCACTCTGCCGGTGTTGCATGCCAGCCAGTAGTCCTCCAGCCAGACGCTGGGCTTGGTCTCTCCGTCGTACTTGGGTACGGTCATCGGAGCTTGGAAGCGAGGAGGGAAACGCGCGTTGCGAACGTTCTTCTCGAAGGCCTGTGGCCCTTGGGTGTTGGACGAGTTGCTCCGGGTCCGGTCTTCGTCGCTGTCGTAGCGGCCACCGCACCGCTTGTTGTACTCCTTGCAAGGCTGGTGCTCGTGGTTGTTGTCCCGGCTTGCGGCCGCCTTCTGCCGAGCCTTGATGGTGTCGTGTGCATCGCGGTCGTGGCCGAGGTGGCTTTTGATGGGAACGTTGACCTCTACTGATCGGTGCGGTTGCTGTGATGGGGCAACCGGTTGTCGTTGCTCAGAGTGTATGCGCCCCTGTGAGCCCCGCTGTCTTGAGGCAGAGCTCTCTACCTGCTGCACGGTAGCTGTCTCAAGGAGCGTCTTGAGCTGCTGGTGCATTTCCTTTTCCTGGGGCGTGGCAGGCTCTAGGATCTTTCGGAGAAGAACAACCGCCACCGCCGCCAGGTTCTGTGATGCCCGTTTGACGATGGGCGTGCCGTTGACGACGTCACGGTCGTCGTTGATGATGCGCTGCTAGATGTCTCATGCGCGCACACGAGCGGGAGTTTGGTTTGTGTCCTGTCTGAGCTACTGGTGGAGCTGGGCCCGCTCGTTGTCGAGCTAGTGCTGTGCTTCCTCGAGCTCGTCCAGGCGCGACCGTCGCGCGGCGTCGTCGGGTTGGCCCTGCGCAACAGCCACGCTGTCCGCCGTAGAGCTGTGGGAAGATCGGACGGCACCATCCGGAGTCTAGGTCAGTGCTTGAATGTTGCCGACGACGAAGCACTCACGCGTGGGGTCGTTGTTGGCATTTCTTAGCATCGATTACTTAAGAACAGATTTAGAATCCATCCTTAGCGACCTTGCCAGAAATGCCTGTTTGCATTCCTTAACGTCACTACTAACGACGCCGAGTTAGCGTGAACATCAAGACTTGCCAAAGGTAAATCTAAACGATCATGAACGAATCTGCAAGCGCACAGATATACCACTGTAGCATTTCCCCAAGGAAGGAAAGTATTCCAAGGGTATCGTATCCGTGGAAGGCGATGGCGGATATCATAGACTTATGCTTTTGCACTGAATGTAAACCAAGAGATAGATATAGGAAACAACAACTCAAAGGCAGGGGTAAGATAAAAGATATGATAGGGTAGTGTGACACACACTCAGATCTACCTCTACTCTAGTACTCTACAGCATAGGGGGAACATACGAGTTAGCTCTAGGTTCTAATGTACTAAACATACAAAGCTAGAAGATATAGAAGATAGGCATGAAACATTGCATGAGAGGGTAAGGTTCAGCACCCAGGTACAAACGGGGAGCTAGCCCGCGACGACCAGCACTCTGCGAAACTAGACTTTAGACTCCTACAACAATACCCCAGCGCGGAGGGTTCCAAAGGGTCCAACAGCTGTCACGACTGTGGCCTACCCCAATCATTACGGGGGGCATGCTCATAACTAACGCAGCCACACAACCCAGGCACCATGCCTGCGTTGCTACTAGACTTCACCCGGCCCGAGCTATTGTGACCCAGGGTGAGAGCCACCAGAAGACTGGTCAACTTAGACCGAGTACCGTAGCTTGAACACAAACCTCATGTAGTACTATCATACCATCTAACAAGATCAACTAAGGCTAGACATACGAACGGATACGAACTCTCTTATGTCTAGTAAACAGGATCAAAGGGTCGTGTTCGTGAAAACAAGAGCCTCTAACTTATGAACAAACACATAAGGACTGAGTTTATCATCCTGCAAGTGGATCAAAAGGTAGTGTTCATGAAGAACACAAGCCTCTAAATGATGAACAAAGGATGAACTCAAGAACATATCAAGCATATGATCTACCATGACTTTATATGAAATAGCTGAATAACTGAAGTAGATCAAAGTCATACAATGAAATAAAGATAGAAGAGAACTCATACCTAGACTCCAAAGAAGACTTGGAACCTGAAGAAGAGCTACTCTAGCCTACCCCCTAGCCTAGGAGACTAAAAGTGAGAGGAGAATGAGAGAGTGGTGTGTGAGAAATGGGAGCCCCACCCCTTCTATTTATAGGCAGGGAGGAGGCTTGCTTCGGGGCTCAAACTCCACCAAAACACCCGGGAGTGAGGCAATGGACCAATGGGGAGCAACCATCTGGAGGGCCAGGATCAGAGGCCACTAAGGTGGTTCGGCCGATCCTAGGATCAGCCGGCCCCCTAGGGTGGCCCCCTGGCCTGTGCTTCCTCTGGGTGGTTGCCCTGTGGGCCCTTTGATCCTCCCCCGGTGCATGGCTTGATTTGGTATCCGAGGTGGGCCCTTTGATCCATGTGAAGTCCATGTGTCGCTCTCTGATTCGTCGGTGAGTGCCTCCATTGGATTAGTGGAGTGGATTGCCATGTGTTTCCTTGGTGGCAGCCACCTATTCAGCTGAGTTGACATGGTTCTTCCATAGAAGGTGGGTTTCCATCTCTTTTAATGGGTATTTCACCTACATACAAATAATCTCCAAGGACAAGTGGAACTACATTATTTAAACCAAAATGCAAGTAAATAATGCATATGCCTCAATTTATGTGAGAATATTGATGGATGAAAGTAGTACTTAACAGCCGTCAACAAACTCCCCCAAGCTAACCTCTTGCTCGTCTCGAAGCAAGACATTAGAGACTTAGGTTTGTTGATCAGGAGTTGCTACGATGTCATATCCTTAACTTATGGCAAACATACAGCAAAGTACTCTACCAAGACTTGAACGAGTTGGCAATGTTCTTACCTTTCACCTGATGACATAGGTCATATAGCTTCACCTGCCTTAGGCGGTTGAGAGACAGAATGATTATATGGCAAATGCATAATCACTCATACCTTGATCAGCTATCAATCCGGAGGTTTTGCAAATTTTTCAAAAGAAAATCGAGTTCCTCAAATGATACTCTCGGATCGCTCAAAGTGTATAGTTCCTCACCAAGGCATCAATGTTGCCTTTCTTCACATCCTACTCCTAATAGGTTTATGTGGAGCTGTAGGTAGGGAAGAAATGTGGCATACTTGTCTCTCATATTTTGCTAAATCAAAAACCGGATCCTTGGAAGAAACAAACATACATCTTGATCAAGATGTGCATATGTGTGTGATGGATGTGAGCATGGCAAGGTGGATACTAGGCCCGGAAATGGGTGCTAGATATTACCTTGCTTTATATGAGAAAATGAGGGATTGATGGTAAGGTGGACACTAGCCCCGGAGTGGGTACTAGTTATTACCATCTATATGGTGGAACTCTTTCTCTTGTACATATCAATCCCTTTCTCCTTTTGAAATTTTCGAGACTTGGGCTAGCTCTCTTTATTTTATTTTTGCCATGCTTTTGAGCATTCTTTTCTTTTTTCTTTTTTTAGCTAGCCCTTTGTCTCTATCAGGGCTCGTTTGGGAACTCAATTCCCCGCGAGGATCCCTGCGCTTTTCCTGGGTGGAGGCCCACGAGGCAAATTGGTCATGGGCCAAGCTGCCCCGCTGTTTGGAAGTCCTCGACGCGGGGCGTGGCGAACCGATCCACTAGTTTTCCCCGGGGCGCCGCTCTCCCACCTCGACCCTCCGGACGCCGCTTCCCCGTCTGTCCGGACGCTGCTTCCCCGTCTGTCCACCGCTCCGCCTCCCAGTCCGATTCACCACCAGGAGCCCCCTCTCCTCTCCGTGCCTGGCGCTCCTCGTCGCCGCCGCCGCTAGACTCTGCCTCTGTGCGCTCCTCCCGCTCGCCGCCATCCTGATGACCGATCCGACCTCCTCCCCAACCTCCGCCGCGCCGTCTCCCAACCCCCTCGCAGTGGCATCCTCCTTCCTCCACCACTGTACAAGCATCTCTGGCTCATCATCTCCGGCGCCCCCCTCAGGTATGCACCCTCATCCCCTTCGGCCTCCCCTCATTTTTTTTCCAACAAGATCAGCAAGTGCAACGCGTGTAAGAACGCAGCACAAATCCAGATCCAGTCGTGAGGCCTCTATCTGACAGCCTCCGTGGTATTGCGCTTTCTTGGAGCATAGATCTATTTCAATTTTCATCTGGACTTCGATTGGTAAGTAATCCCAAACTAGTATTGCAGTACATCGTCTGTTCTTGGATCGGAATAGCTAGTGCATCTCATTGTTTTTTTTGTAAGGATTAATTGCTAGTTGCTACTCAATTCAGGTTTATTTAAGTACAGTATAACAACAAGCAGCGGAGAGCATAGGGGATGTAGTAGTGTTTTCTTGATATAAAATAATCGTCATGTGAGTTATGCCATTGCTCTGAACCTTGGTTTGAAGGGAGTATGTGATTTTGGTTATTTCATATGTTCAAATTAGGGGGAAAAAAATCAGAAATCAGATATGATTTTCTGTTGAAAAAATTAAGGACACAGGTACATCCAGAGCACACTGTTCTATTGATTGAGCATAGGTAGATCCAGGTGCTCAAATAATTTGAACAGACCTCCAGCTGAATTAGATATTCTACTGGTTACATAAATCCAAGCAGCTGGAGTATATAATGTGAAATGCCTTCTGTGCAGATTAGTATACTAGATCTGACACAATAACTATGCTGCTAGATAAGCAGCAACTGTGATTGATAAGTGTGATTTGAATAATCACAAATTAAACCTAGTAAACTATGTTGCCTTGAATTTTTTTCTGAAATTTGAGGTAGCATGGTCTGTTGTTCTGTTTATCATGGTACAGTAAATTAACTTTTCTGACCAGTTCACTATTTTGAGATGCATAATACCAATGCACTAGCTCAATAATTGATTTGTATGAATACAGGTTCAAAGTTCGCATGATCTGTGTATTTATGTATGCATTTTTTCATGTTTATTTTGATTTACCTACATTATGTTCATGCAGATTCTTGATGACTTGGATTTGAGACCAAGATTTACGTGTCTTGCGGCTTGTAGCTTGTAGGACAGACGGATGCAACATACAGCAGGGAAGATGATATTAGGACTTGTTTAGCTAGAGTTTGGGATGTCCAATAGAAATGATGCTTGCCTTCCCTTGCAGGTTGAGCAGGATTGCGAGCTGACGCGAACTTGCACCCCCGTAGTCCTGTTTTGGGAGCTGATGTGTTATATTTTCAGTGTGCAAAATATTTCATAAATTAAACTTGCTTGATTACATCTTTGAGATGTGTGTTTGTATAAAGACTTTTTGGGAGCCTTTCATGATACTGCGATGTTGACAATGATCAGTTATGCGTTTATTATAGTATCAATTTTTTTTTCTATTTTTCTTGATTTTTCAGATTTTTCGAGTTTGATTCATCTAAAAAATCCTATGGGGATAAACAACATCGGATAAAAAAAGAGAGACGTGGATAAAAAAAGGGCTCCCAAACAGCGACCGGGAAGGAACACTTTGGGGAAGAGCCAACCAGGGAAATGAGATAGTAAAATCCCGTCGGGCCTCCCCTCCCCTTCCCTGGGTCATCGTGCCCTTGGCTTCCAAATTAGCCCTCAGAGATATTTGGAGAGGGATGAATGATACAAAGATGCATAGAGTTTTATTTGTGGAAGAATGCATAAGCAAAATGGAGAATGATGAATGCTAACTTCCAGTGTATAAGTTTTAGCATGAACGTGTACATGATCTTGATCAGGGGAGTATGAGTTCTAACAAGGGTCACAACAATTTGATAAAGCTCAATGAGAGAACAAGCTGCATATGTGGAGGCTGACACGAGCTAGAATCTACATATGGCCTTGGATAGGAAATGCTCATCATTGAGGAACTCATCATGTTTTGATTTTTTCAAAAAGAAAAACTCCGGATGTCAAGCATCACTAGGTACAAGATTATAGCACTCTATTATACCATATCATGTCTCACAACAACTTAGGTAAGGACCATGCTTTTTGCTACCCATAGTTTTCAAGCTAAGGTTTGAACATGCAAGCCAACAAACTCAAAACTTAGGTAGGATACAAAGTTATAAGCAAGACATACGAGAAGAATAAATAGAGCAACTATTCATCATTTTAACCATAGAGGCCATGCATTCTTACTATGCATATCAAAGCAAACTAAGCAAACGATGATGATGAAAGCAAATAAATCTTTTTGGTCTTTTTATTTTTGCAGATTTTTTTGGGTTTTCATTTATAAGATATTCTGAAAACAAAGAAAGATACAAGTTACCTCAGGATGGGGGTCCTCCCCCAAGCTAGCTTCAGGCTCACTGTGGAGGAGGGTAGAAGAAACCCTGACTCGCGTAGTAAGCCCTCTGCTCCTCCATGTGTCGCTGCTGAGCCTGCTGCATCGCTGCAATCCTTTTGCAAGCCTGACGCTGCCACACTGAGGTAGACTCGACGTGGGTGTTCAGCGTCTCCTCCAATCCCGTGACCTGGACGGTGAGCTCTCCCATCTGCTGCGCGAGCTGAGCATCGCGTGCAAAGGCTGAGGAGTGCTGCCTGAAGGACGAAGACGGAGGTAGACCACCGGAGCTAGAACTAGCGGGTGTAGCCCACTGAGCACCGCTCGTGCTCGCCCAAGCCGCGCCACTCACACTCAGGTGGTAGGCGGGCTGATCCCAACCAGGTGTATATCCAGGGGTGACCACGAACATTTACTCCGCAGGGGCCCCTCCTGCCACCAGTGGTGTGGTAGGCTGTGGCTGTGGCTGTGACTAGTTAGTACCATGGTACAAGCTCAAGGAATGTCCAGGTGGACATCGCCCCTGAGCTCGCCCCAGCAAGAATGCAGAAGACATATAGCAGAAGTAGCTTGTTTTTCTTGGATCAGAATTTTTATTAAAATGGAAACTAAGGATAACTTACCGAACTTACCTGTCGGCGCTGGGCTCATTATTTTGAGTCTTTAGAGCTAGACTTTGGTTCCAAATTTCTCACCTTGGCAGTGAGGCAGCCGTATCCTTCGGAAGAGAAGTTGGCTTCCTATTCACCTTCCTCCACACCTTTTGAGTGTCATGTGGGTCGTGGTGTGTAGGGGGTGATTTCTTGGACTGGGATTGAGATTTCCAATATTGTTTCTATCCCGTACTCATGTGTTGAAGTTCTTCCTTCATGATAGAGGCGGAGTGCCCGATCTTTCGGTGAGTGGAGATAAATTCGATTTGGTGGTTATCGACCCTCACGATCCGACTACGACGAGTGAACTCGAAGCGCCAGTGCAATCGCTGAACCAACTCCCGATGGTTACCAACCTTGCCGGTGCAAAGTCAGCCTGATCACGAAGATCGTTCCTGCACGCAATCAAAGAACGAACAAGAAAAAGAGGCGAGCAATCTTACTATCACTCGAAGGTGGAGTTCTGAATCACAGAGGACAACACATATTTTTGCGTGTTCTGGTGTAGCTAAAGCTAGATGTAAAACAAAACTCAAGTTGTAAAATGAGAAGGACTCTACCTAATATAGGAAAATAAAAGGAGGGGGCGCAGCCCCTAGAGTCGACGCGGCCACGAGAGGGGGGGCGCGAGCCTGGGCGCCTTCAACCCCAGGCGCCCCACCTGGGCTTCCCTGTTGGGCCAGCAACTACCCTTGTGGGCCTTTGTTCTTCAGCAGCATTTTGTAGTTCAACTCCCTCGCCCGGGCCCGTGTGATTGGCCCAGAAGGTGCAGGTGTAGGAGCCTCTGGCGCAGGTGTAGATGCAGCTCGTACGGACGGTGACGCCTGGAATGGTGCTGCTGGTGTAGATGTACCCGTGTCGGTGGTGATGTCCTCATCATCCTCCCCTTCTTGAATTGAAGTGGTCCTCGACGGCAACTCCTCATCCTCTCCCGCATACGGCTTTAAATTTGCAACATTAAAACTAGTGGAAACACCAAACTCTGTAGGCAGGTCAAGAACATAAGCATTATCATTAATTTTGGTTAGTATCTTAAAAGGACCAGTAGCATGAGGCATCAATTTAGATCGTTGTAAAGTAGGAAACCGGTCCTTTCTCAAATGCAACCAAACCAAATCACCAGGTTCAAAAGTAACATATTTTCTCCCTTTACTACCCGCAACCTGATACTTAGCATTAGCAGCAGCAATGTTTTGTTGAGTTTGTTCATGCAAGCTAATCATTTGATCAACATGTGTAGCAGCATCTATGTGTGGGACGTCCTCAGTAGAAGAATGTGTGGCATGATTATAAGCAAAATCAACATGAGGCAAGCAATCCTCCCAACGTTTCAAATTTTTGTCTAAAACAACCCTAAGCATAGTTGACAAAGTTTGATTAACCACCTCAGTTTGCCCATCAGTCTGAGGGTGACAAGTTGTGCTAAACAGCAATTTAGTGCCCAATTTTTTCCAAAGTGACCTCCAAAAATGACTGAGAAACTTAGCATCATGATCAGAGACTATTGTATTTGGAATACCATGCAAGTGAATAATCTCTCCAAAGAACAATTCAGCAATATTGCTAGCATCATCAGTCTTATGACAAGGTATAAAATGAGCCATTTTAGAGAATCAATCAACAACCACAAAAATGTTGTCCCTCCCCTTCTTAGTTCTAGGCAATCCCAAAACAAAGTCCATAGATATATCGAGCCAAGGAGAAGTAGGGACAGGCAATGGCATATACAAACCATGGTTGTTCAGGCATGACTTAGCTTTCTGATAAGTAGTGCAACGTGCAACAAGGCGCTCAACATCAGGACGCATCCGAGGCCAAAAGAAGTGAGCAGCCAACACCTCATGTGTCTTGTAAACGCCAAAATGTCCCATGAGACCACCTCCACGGGCTTCCTGTAACAACAAAAGACGAACCGAGTTTGCTGGAACACACAGCTTGTTAGCGCGAAACAAGAACCCATCCTGCATGTGGAATTTGCCCCATGGTTTCCCATTCATACAATGAGCAAAAGCATCTTTAAAATCAGCATCATCAACATATTGATCTTTTATGGTATGCAAGCCAAAGATTTTAAAATCTAACTGGGACAACATAGTATATCGACGAGACAACACATCAGCAATGACATTTTCCTTCCTGTTCTTATGTTTAATGATGTACGGAAAGGACTCAATGAATTCTACCCAATTAGCATGGCGACGGTTCAGATTGGTTGGGGTACGAATATGTTTTAAAGCCTCATGATCAGAATGAATAATGAACTCGCGATGCCAAAGATAGTGATGCCATGTTTGCAAAGTGCGCACTAAAGCATAAAGTTCCTTATCATAAGTAGAACATCGCAAGCTAGCACCGCTTAATTTTTCACTAAAATGAGCAACGGGTTTTACTTCTTGTAACAAAACAGCACCTAAGCTAATACCACTAGCATCACATTCAAGCTCAAATATCTTGTCAAAATCAGGTAATTGTAAGAGAGGAGCATGGGTTAACTTATCCTTTAAAGTGCTGAACGCTACCTCTTGCGAATCACTCCAATCAAACCGCACACCTTTCTTTGTAAGCTCGTGGAGAGGCGCTGCAACGGAGCTGAAATCACAGACGAACCTGCGATAGAAACCTGCAAGTCCAAGAAAACTTTGAATCTGTGTGACCGTCGTCGGTGTAGGCCACTCTCGAATTGCGTCGATCTTGCTGCTATGCACCTCAATGCCCTGTGGAGTAACAACATAGCCAAGAAATGAGACATGTTGTGTGCAAAAGATGCATTTATCCATGTTACCAAACAAGTTAGCAGCACGCAACGTATCAAAAACTGCACGTAAATGTTCTAAATGTGCTTCCATGGACTTGCTGTAAATCAGAATATCATCAAAATAAACAACAATGAACAATCCAATGAAAGGCCTTAGAACTTCATTCATTAAGCGCATAAAGGTGCTGGGAGCATTAGTCAAACCAAACGGCATAACCAACCATTCATATAAGCCAAATTTCGTTTTAAAAGTCGTTTTCCATTCATCACCTAGTTTCATTCTAATCTGATGGTAACCACTACGCAAATCAATCTTTGTGAAAATAATGGCACCACTAAGCTCATCTAGCATAGCATCAAGTCGTGGTATGGGATATCGATAACGAATGGTGATGTTATTAATAGCACGACAATCTACACACATACGCCAGGATCCATCTTTCTTTGGAACAAGTAACACAGGAACTGAGCAAGGGCTGAGAGACTCACGAATGTAACCCTTGTCAAGCAATGCCTGTACCTGGCGCTGGATCTCCTTTGTCTCATCCGGATTTGTATGGTATGAGGCGCGATTCGGAAGCTGTGCGCCTGGAATGAGGTTGATCTGGTGCTCAATGCCACAGAGTGGTGGGAGACCCGGTAGCAAGTCTTTGGGAAAGACATCAGCGTACTCCTGCAAAAGGTTAGCAACCACAGGGGGAACATACAAAGACGGTGCATCATCAAGGGAAACGAGCAGACTACAGCATACTAGTGCGTAGCAAGGCAATTGAGCATCACACAAATCATCAAAATCAGCACGTGTAGCAAGTAGAACAGGAGCATGCAACTTGATTTCAGAATTAACCGACGGTGATGGTTCAAGTTTCTTAGTAGTTTTAGCAGCTCTAGCAACATCATCTTTAACAATTTGTTCAGGTGTCATAGGATGTATAATTATTTTTTGTCCCTTAAACATTAAAGAATAATGATTCGAACGACCATGATGTAAGCTATCAGTATTATATTGCCAAGGTCGACCAAGTAACAAGGAACATGCTTCCATGGGAACAACATCACAATCAGCAAAATCAGAATAAGCACCCATGGAGAAATGAACACACACTGTTTGTGTTATTCTAATTTTCCCACCATCATTAAGCCATTGAATGTGATATGGATGCGGATGCTTAAGAGTGGGTAAGGATAGTTTCTCAACCAGCGTGGTACTCGCCAAATTGTTGCAGCTGCCGCTGTCGATGATGATGTGAATCAACCGTTCCTTCACAACGCCCTTTGTGTGGAAAAGGGTGTGTCGCTGATTCGTCTCCAGCGAGGTGACCTGTGTACTGAGAACACGCTGCACAACAAGAGTTTCATACCTATCGGCGTCATCCGGGTTGACATGTACATCCGTCTTTGCTGCATGGTCAGTGGCTAGCATGGTATGTTGAATATCCTCAGAATCACTAGCGGAAGAGTACTCACCATCGTCACGAATAAGCAAAGTGCGCGTGTTTGGGTAGTCCCGAGCTATGTGGCCACGTCTGCTGCAACGAAAACACGTGATATCCCGCGTATGGCCTGTGGTGGGGGTCACGCCTGTGGATGGAGCGGCACCTATAGGTTTGGCCGCCCTATCACGGGATGTAGGCGTGGCCGCAGATGGTGCAGGAGAAGCGGCCGCGGGGCTGGATGTCGAGCTACGACCTGCAAAAGGGTTAGAAAAAGTCTTCGAGTAGCGTCCCTGCACTTCACGTTCAGCTTTGCAAGCATATTCAAATAATTGAGTCATATCATGATATTCCTTATAATCAAGTATGTCCTGGATTTCGCGGTTTAAGCCACCACGAAAACGTGCCATAACAGCGTCGTTGGTCTCCAATATCCCACAACGAATCATACCTTTTTTTAACTCTTGGTAATAGTCCTCAACAGATTGAGAACCTTGCTGAAAACGCTGCATCTATTAAGCAAATCACGAGCATACTACGAAGGCACAAATCTATGGTGCATAGCAGTTTTTAATTGATCCCAAGTGGTCGGAATGGCAGTGGGATGTTTAATTTTATACTCAAGCCACCAAATTAAAGCAAAATCCGTAAATTCACTAATATCAGCTTTAACTTGAGAATTTGGAGGCAAGAAAATTTTTGGTCAACCTCTAACTCCCAATCAAGATATGCAGCAGGATCATATTTGCCATTAAAAGGTGGGATTTTAAATTTAATCTTAGAAAAAGAATCATTACCCGGGCGGCGTGGCACATGGCGGGCACGACCGCGACTGTCTCCGGCGTGCTGCTCCGAATCACCGCCATAGTCCTTCTGCAACTCTGTGATCGTGGTGTGCATGGAATCGAGTCGGGCCACGAGAGCGTCGAGTGTGGTCTTGGTGGCCGTCTGGGCGAGGTCGAGCTGATCAAAACCGTCGGTCGACGTAGTGATCGTTTCGTCCAGCCGTTCATGTATCGTCCGAATGTCTGCGGCTAGTCCTTCAACTTGTGCTCGCATGTCTTGCAGCGGAGCATCCCCAGCGGCGCCGTCTTCTGCCATGGTTAGCGCAAACACAAAAACAAAACGACGACAGAAAAAAACAGGGGTGGGACAGCTCACAAAGACTCTCACACTAGTGCTGTTATCAAATTCTTATCCGTTTTTACCACGCACACAGGGGCGACCTGCAACCAACCAGTGGATCTCGCGAAAGATTGGAGCAGCGATTGCCTGGAGAAACAAAATCTGCTCGTCGTAGAAATATATGGAGTTCTGGGAAGGCTGCACTCTATTGAAGGATTAGCACAATCAAACAATAATGCAAAGTTCAATAAGAGTGCTAAACACGATCAAATGCTGCTGGCAACAAGTGTAATCGAAAGGACAACAAGGAAGGTGGAGGGCGCAGCAATTTGTTGTTTTTTATTTGCAGGACTCCTCAAAACTAATAATATGAACACAGAGGATCTCCAACAGCAAATCACCACACACACTTTTTCCGAAAGTATAGGGGTATTCCGGTAAAAAAAAGAGAGATACGAATATGGTTCTAAGAAAGAGAGATAGGAGTATGAAAAGATGGCACAGCGTGTGGAGAAGGTTCGTGGGACTCGGCGAGGGAGGGAGGGCTCAGCGAGTGGGAACGGTGTCCTGGTGTTCCCAGAGCCAAGGAGGGTCGCGGCGTGCGGGTAACGCACGACCAGGAAGTCGCGGCCCAAGGGACGCACGGCGCGTGAGGAGTTCCGATCGGTGTTCTTTTCCCTTCCTTTTCCTTTCTTTTTTTGGATTGTTTTTTTTTACTTTCCTTATTTTTTGATAACTTGCCAAGACACAAAAGAGGAAGGGGAAAACCGAACCGACTGGATCACGGCGCGAGGGACGTCCCGCGGCAACACGCGAGCTCATGGCGAGAGAATCACGGCGCGAGGGGGGAAACGTGCATGGGTTTTCTGCGTTGGAAAAACAGAGAGAGGGCAGCGGAGAAGAAAAAGAAACAGCGGCGAAAACTAGGGTTTGGTGAGAAGAACAAGAAAGACACAAGTAACCAGCAATGATCGAACGAACAAATCACGCAAACTAAACAAAGCAAGTTACTGAATGAATGTGCAAGGCTAAAACGGGTTGTTGGACAAAGATCTAACCTAAAACAAAATTTTGTTTGGTTTTTGTGGACTATAGGAATTAAAAACACTCGATAAACTCACCAATCAACCTAGAAAGCTGATACCACTTGATAGAGGCGGAGTGCCCGATCTTTCGGTGAGTGGAGATAAATTCGATTTGGTGGTTGTCGACCCTCACAATCTGACTACGACGAGCAAACTCCAAGAGCCAATGCAATCGCTGAACCAACTCCTGATGGTTACCAACCTTGCCGGTGCAATGTCAGCCTGATCACGAAGATCGTTTCCTGCGCGCAATCGAAGAACGAACAAGAAAAAGAGGCGAGTAATCTTACTATCACTCAAAGGTGGAGTTCTGAATCACAGAGGACAACACGTATTTGTGCGTGTTCTGGTGTAGCTAAAGCTAGATGTAAAACAAAACTCAAGTTGTAAAATGAGAAGGACTCTATCTAATATAGGAAAACAAAAGGAGGGGGGCGCAGCCCCTAGAGTTGACGTGGCCACGAGAGGGGGGGCGTGGCCAGGAGGTGGGGCACGAGCCTGGGCGCCTCCAACCCTAGGCGCCCCACCTGGGCTTCCCTGTTGGCCTAGCAACTACGCTTGTGGGCCTTCGTTCTTCAGTAGCATTATGTAGTTCAACTCCCTCACACGGGCCCGTGTGATTGGCCCAGAAGGTGCAGGTGTAGGAGCCTCTGGCGCAGGTGTAGATGCAGCTCGTACGGATGGTGACGCCTGGAATGGTGCTGCTGGTGTAGATGTACCCGTGTCGGTGGTGATGTCCTCATCACTTCCAAAAGTTCTTCATGAATGCAATGAGGCTGTCTACTTGCCGTGGTGGCATTTTGACCTCTCGTGCTGGAGCGTCAGGAGTTGGTGAATCCTTGATCATGGAGCATTGCTCCTTTCTTGGACGAAATTCGAATCTCTCCTCCTTGCCATTGATGTAGAGGCGGATTACACCAGCCCCCACATCAATTTGTGCATCAGTTGTACTCAGAAATGGTTGCCCAAGTATGAGCGGCACCTCCTTGGCGGTCTCCATGTCCAGCACCACAAAGTCAATGGGGATAAAAAAGTCTCGGACTTTCACTGGAATGTCCTCAGCTATTCCCGCCGGGTACCGGACTGAAGAGTCGGCTAGCTGCAGCTGCAAAGTGGTTGGAGACAAATCCGTGTAATTGAGTTGATCAAAGACTACCTTAGGCATGACGCTGACGCTGGCCCCTAGGTCACAGAGAGCATGGTCGAAACGTTGGGTCCCAATCAAACAGGTGATTGTGGGACACCCTGGATCTTTCTTTTTCTCAG
Organism: Cenchrus fungigraminus; assembly: GCA_036936925.1. NCBI lineage: Eukaryota > Viridiplantae > Streptophyta > Magnoliopsida > Poales > Poaceae > Cenchrus > Cenchrus fungigraminus. Next base: position 82,404,878 of record CM072771.1, on the reverse strand, counting down.
GAAGGCGGTTGAGTATAGCAGCACTGCACTCCTCCGTGAGTCGTACCACTTCCGTCGTTGGAAGAGCTCACTTCTTGGTTAGGATGTCCTTGAGATAACACGCGTAAGTGGGTATGCATATTGCCTCGAGTAATGGGACGTTGATATAAACTTTCTGAATCATGTCCACGAAGCGATTGAACTGTTCATGTACCGTCGCCTTCCTGTTCCTTTGGGGGAATAGCATCACATTGGCTTCTACAAATTCCGGATGTGCCGTCACTCCTTCAGGTGCCTTCTCTTTCAATGACACCTTCCTTACCTGGGGGAGTTCTTCCGAGTCGGATGAATCCTCGTGAATCTTCTCAACTTCTGTTATGCCTTTCTTATCTATCCCTACATGGTTAGGATATGGTGGATCTCGAGGGACTTACCTCCTCTCGTGGTCACTGTATTTGCATTTTCAACAGAGAGAACAGAAGTAGCCAGCCGAGCCAACTGAGCTTCTAACATTTTGTTAAAACTCAGCTGGATCTTCTGAGCAGAAGAAAAACTATCAAGCTTAACGTTGAGACTTTCCAAGGTTTTATCAAGGGTAGCTAACTTTTTGTTAACAACTTCATTAATCTTAGGTTGCCCGAAAACGAGATCTCTCAAGGAGGGTTGGTTAGGATTGTAAAAGTTACTTTGGTTACCTCCTTGATAATAAGGGTGTTGTTGATTCCACATTTGGCCTCATTGTTGAGGTGGACGATAACCATTGTTGTTGCCATTCATGTACATCACTTCCTCCTGAGTCTCCGGACAATAATTTCCTGAGTGCCTAGTGTTGCCACAGACTTCACAAGTCATATGAGAATCCAGAGGCAGAGTAGTGGTGGCCATGGTAGGCTTCTCCCTGGTGTAGTCATCCAATCTCTTCATAAGAAGATCCAACTTGTTAGTAATCATGTCTGCTTCCTTGATAGTATGAGTACCCCTCGATCATGGTTGGAGTCTTTCATCACTCCACCCTTGGTTGGAAACCATCTTCTCAATGAGTAATTTAGCATTATCAATAGTGAGTGAGAAGAATGCTCCCTGAGTAGCAGCATCAATATGGCCTCGGGCTGTCGGAGTCAGCCCATTGTAAAAGCTCTGAAAAATAAGCCAATCCTCCATCCCATGGTGAGGACAGGCCAGGACGTACTCCTGAAGCCTTTCCCAAGCCTCTGGAATAGATTCTCTTACTGCTTGCTGAAAACCAAAAATTCTTCCACGAAGAGCATTGGTTTTACCCAATGGGAAGAACTTCCTGAGGAATGCCTCTGAACACTTATCCCAAGTATTAATGGCATCATGATTCGCATAGAACCATTGCTTGGCCTTCCCTAGGAGAGAAAATGAAAATAGTCGGAGATGAACAGCATCCATATTTGCACCCCTGATGATGAAAGTGCTGCATAGCTCTAGGAATTGCTGCAAATGGGCATTGGCATCCTCATTTGGCTTGCCATAGAATGGGCTAGCCTGTACCATCATGATTAGACCCGTCTTAATCTCAAAATTTTCAGTCCCCATTGCCACCTCAGGGCCTTGCAGCACCTGGTCAGCAGAAGGAGCTGAGTACTCACGAAGTGTCTTCTGGGCCATAGCGTTTGACATGGATGGTACAAAGGAAGCTGGATCGCCTTCCAGACGAGTACGACGAGGTGAGTCGAAATGAATTCGAGCTTTCCTCAGTAGTGACTCGGGATCTTCAGTGAAATTCTCCGGTAAGTCGAAACCAGTCATACACTACCTGTCTTCATCATCCAAAGATAAAAGAAGACAATCAAGGTTAGCCTGCATCAAGAGTTGCCCTAACCTACCCATGATTTGTAAATAGATGCAAAGCATAGTCATGATAATCCAGTGCCTTCCCCGGTAATGGCGCCAGAAATGCTTGTTGGCATTTCTTAGCGTCGATCACTTAAGAACAGATTTGGAATCCGTCCTTAGCGACCTCGCCAGAAATGCCTGTTGGCATTCCTTAACGTCACAACTAACGATGCCAAGTTAGCGTAAACATCAAGACTTGCCAAAGGTAAATCTAAACAATCATGAATGAATCTGCAAGCGCACAGATATACCATTGTAGCATTTCCCCAAGGAAGGAAAGTATTCCAAGGGTGTAGTATCCGTGGAAGGCAATGACGGATATCAAAGACTTATGCTTTTGCACTGAATGTAAACCAAGAGATAGATATAGGAAACAACAACTCAAAGGCAGGGGTAAGATAAAAGATATGATAGGGTAGTGTGACACACACTCAGATCTACCTCTACTCTAGTACTGTACGGCATAGGGGGAACATACGAGTTAGCTCTAGGTTGTAATGTACTAAACATACAAAGCTAGAAGATACAGGAGATAGCCATGAAACATTGCATGAGAGGGTAAGGTTCAGCACCCAGGTACAAACGGGGAGCTAGCCCGTGATGACCAGCACTCTGCAAAACTAGATTTAGACTCCTACAGCAATACCCCAACGTAGAGGGTTCCAAAGGGTCCAACAGCTGTCGCCACTGCGGCCTACCTCAATCGTTACGGGGGGTATGCTCATAACTAATGTTGCCACACAACCCAGACACCATGCCTACGTTGCTGCTAGACTTCACCCGGCCCGGGCTATTGTGACCCAGGGTGAGAGCCACCAGAAGACTGGTCAACTTAGACCGAGTACCGTAGCTTGAACACAAACCTCATGCAACACTATCATGCCATGTACCAAGATCAACTAAGGCTAGACATACGAATGGACATGAACTCTCTTATATCTAGTAAACAAGATCAAAGGGTCGTGTTCGTGAAGAACACGAGCCTCTAACTTATGAACAAACACATAAGGAATGAGTTTATCATCCTGCAAGTGGATCAAAAGGTAGTGTTCATGAAGAACACAAGCCTCTAAATGATGAACAAAGGATAAACTCAAGAACATATCAAGCATATGATCTACCATGACTTTATATGAAATAGCTGAATAACTGAAGTAGATCAAAGTCATACAATGAAATAAAGATAAAAGAGAACTCATACCTAGACTCCAAAGAAGACTTGGAACCTGAAGAAGAGCTACTCTAGCCTAGGAGACTAAAAGTGAGAGGAGAATGTGAGAGTGGTGTGTGAGAAATGGGAGCCCCGCCCCTTCTATTTATATGCAGACAGGAGGCTTGCTTCGGGGCTCAAACTCCACCAAAACACTCGGGAGTGAGGCAATGGACCAATGGGGAGCAACCACGTGGAGGGCCAAGATCAGAGGCCACTAAGGCGGTTCAGCCGATCCTAGGATCGACCGGACCCCTAGGGTGGCCCCCTGGCCTGTGCTTCCACTGGGTAGCTGCCCTGTGGGCCCTTTGATCCTCCCCCGGTGCATGGCTTGATTTGGTATCCGAGGTGGGCCCTTTGATCCATGTGAAGTCCATGTGTCGCTCTTTGATTCGTAGGTGAGTGCCTCCCTTGGATCAGTGACGTGGATTGCCTTGTGATTCATTGGTGGCAGCCACCTCCTCAGCTGAGTTGGCATGGTTCTTCCATAGAAGGTGGGTTTCCATCTCTTTTAATAGGTATTTCACCTACATACAAATAATCTCCAAGGACAAGTGGAACTACACTATTTAAACCGAAATGCAAGTAAATAATGAATATGCCTCCATTTATGTGAGAATATTGATGGCTGAAAGTAGTACTTAACAGCCGTTAACAGTCGTAACCCTCAACGCTGGAGTCATCGGAGTAGCCGAAGCAATAGTCCGCCGCCACCTGGAAACTCCTGAAAGTGTCGGCGTCCCGAAGCCCGGAGTAGTCCCACTCCGGGTCCTCGTACCCTTGCGTGTACTCATCGCTATCGGAGTCGGGGTACAGCTTGTCGGGCGAGGCCGCGATGAGGTTCTGTGCTGCCAGGAGATGATGACCCGGGAGGTCCTCGTACAAGCCCAGGTCCGTGCCGGCCGACGAGGAGTACGCCGTATTCGTGTTGCGCATCCCGCGAGGGAATGGCATTGCGAGCGTGACTTCCCTGACGAGGCGCGCCGTTAGGTCCGCTGTGGATGGCGCGAACCCTTCTGTTGCGACGGCAGGCCATAGCTCGCCCGCTTCGACCTGCTGAGGGGAGCCAGTGCGTGCTGCCCTGTGTCGCTCCACACGCGCTTGTCGTGAGCGCTGGCACGAGTGCCTTCGGCACCGGGGTGATCGTGGAGTCGGTGCCAAGGCTGACGCCGGAGCCTCCACGTTCGCGTTTCTGGAAAGGAGACGCATGTGGCAGCCGTTGACGGTCGCCTGGAACTCCAGGCTCCCGAACCAGATCTCGTACCCGGCTGGGAATGGGTCGGATGATCCCATGGGGTACCTCATCAGCAACGACTCGGTGATGATCGCCATCGCAAGAGCTGATGGATGGGCTGTGCGGACCTTGGAGTGAATGTCGAGACACGCGAGGCCCCTACCTCGCATGCTAACTGTCGGGGTTTGTAACCGCCGGCAAGTAAATTTGTACGATCGCGTGTCGGGAAACGCACGGTGGCACAAGAGACACAAGGGATTATACTGGTTCGGGCCTCTGAAGAGTAATACCCTATGTCCAGTCGAGGGGGTGTTCTTTATGCTCAGGAGTTCGTAGTAGGGGTTACAAACTGGTCGGGAGAGGGTCTTTGTGCCCAAGTCCCTGGTGCGCGTGCACGTGGTTCTTGTAGCAGAGTCCTGCTTACGTGAGTGGGTGTGAATGACTATGGGATGTCATGAGATGAGATATCGATCAGATCTGTCTCTATTGTGCTCGTCCCCTCCTACCCCTTTTATAGTTGTAAGGGAGAGGCCTACGGGGGTAAAAACAGGAATGTAAACTATATTACAGTGTAGGGCATCCTTCTCCACGTCAGGTGGCATGGCGAGGCGGCTGGAACAGCTAGGGACTGTAGTGGAGTAAATGTTGATGGTATAGGCCTCCCGGAATTGCGAGCTCCGAGTAGTTTTCGCTGGGACTCATCGAGCTCGTCTCTGATTAGTTAGGTCATCGTAGGTCGTAGGCCCCGTACCATGCTCCCATCAATGGAGTAGGTACGCGTCTATCCCGGGTTCTACGGGGCTCCTGTGTGGATGGAGTGGCCCGCACTGTGCCGTTCGTGGCACAGTGGGTGGCCATGCCTCCTGACACCGGACATACCCTGTCAGTACGACCCAGAATGGAGGAAGCTGCACGTGGCAGCGTGGGAGCAGGCATGTGCGGAAGGCTCATCATATCAGGAGTGGGCCCCGGCTGCGGCTACCTTCACCGCGAAGGCTGGGCTCGCCGAGGACGGAAACTACTCGTGCGAGCGAGTAGTCGAAGGCGGAACGGAAACTACTTGTGCGAATGAGTAGTCGTGGCGGGGGTGGAAACTTATCGTTCGAGCCACCACACAGTTGGAAACTCGTCAGGCGGACCCCCAAGTGCTCGGAGACTTGCCAGATGGGCTGCCAAGTACTCGGGGGCGGGTGGCGCCGCGTGTGCGGGCCGCCAAGCACTTGGTCTTGACGGAAACTGGTCGTACGGGCTGCCAAGCGCTCGGGGGCGTAGTACTCGTTGTACAGGCTGCCAAGTACCTGACACGTCAGTCTGTACTACTCGTTTCGGTGGTCGTGGTGGGCCCTGGTCTAGACCCTCGTCAGATTGCTAGGGAAAAATCACCAAGAAAAGAGGCACAAAGACCTCATGTGTGATACCCAACAAGAATCCCTCCATGAAACCTCTCAAACAAGCCACCACAAAAATCCCCAAAAAGAGCTCCAAAAATCACTAAAAGGGAAAACGTAGGAGACAAAGAGAGACAAGATGAACCACGCCGAAGTTTCTATACATGCCATGAAAGGTTCATACAAGGTCTAGCAAGCCGCCCAAGCATCCATCCCTCTCTCAAGATCTCTCATGAAGCAATCAAGCTAGCCTAGGAAAAACAAAGGAGGAAGAGCAAATGAACTAGGGTTCCAAGAGTTGGCTGCCATCTCCCCTCAAGTGAGTTTATATGGAGGGCATCGAATGACCAAACTACCCCTACTTACTTAACTTAAGATACAAACCCACCAAGGGCATTTTAGGAACTTTGGTCGATATCTCCATCAGACGGACGCTCGCAAACCGCAAGCCGCTTCAACTCCACACAAGCCTTGTGATCCCGCTGCGTGTCCTCCGCTTCGAAGCTTCTTGACACACTGCATGCCACGCGGTCAGACCGCCCTACCCCTGGTCACACCTAGCCAGACGGTCAGACTGCCCTGACCAGGCGGTCAGATTGGCCCAGGCAGGCCGGTTCGCCCCATCGAGTCTTCGGCCTTGGCTTTGTGGCTCAGCCAAGTAACCTAGTGGTTTTGTGGCCAAACCACTACAAACCCCGCGTGCAAGCTTTAGTTGTTATCTACTACCTTGCATCGGCTCCATCCCTCTCGACGTCGTCTTGCTCTTCATGCCAGTGTACGGTCCGCACTTGATCTCGTCAGCCACCGGGTACCTCGATCGAAGCCTACTTGTCTCTCCACTCCTGGGAGGTCACACAGACATAGACCTTTTGCACTTGATCTTCACCCGCACCATGCGCATCAAGCCGCAACCTGCACCTGCAATACAAGGCCAAGAGTTAGTCCACACAACATTGTCAATCACTCATCACCAAGGAGCAACCATCCACCGGTCCTCGGACCACACAGGTCCTCAGAGGTTGTTGAGGCTGAGGACCAGGAGTGTCCGAAGACTAGTGGTGGGTCACTCCTCAATGATGAGTGATTGACAACATTATGTGGACTGATGCTTGGCTCAGTGTGTAGGTACAGGTTGCGGCTTGACTCGTATTGGTGCAGGTGAAGAACAAGCATGAAAGGCCTATGCCATGGAGGCCTCCGGGTGATGTAGAGGCAAGTAGGCTTGGTTTGATGGACCCGGTGGCCAATGGGGTCAAGTGCGAGCCGTGCGGTGCAAGAGGAGCAAGTTGAAGTCATGGACATGGGCCGGTGCAAGGTAGCGGTTCGAGGCCGAAGCTTGCACGTGAGGTTTGGTGGTTTGCCCACAAAACCATCGGTGGACGGTTTCTTGGTTTGGGCCTCAAAACCAAGGCTGAAGGCCCAACGCGATGGAGACGGCGATCCGGGAGCGTCAGGAAGCTTTGAGGCAGGGGGCACATGGCGTGATCACAGGGCTTGCGTCGAGGCTAAGCAAGTCCACGGTGGAAGCGTGTCCGCTCGATGAGAATATGCTTGAATTGGACCAAAATGCCCCTAAAGGGTGTGTATCTTACATTTATGCACTATGGGTAGTTATGTCATTTGCCACCTCCAGAAGACTAAGTATAAATAGAAGGTAGAGGGGGATGGCTACGGTTAATCTCCCGGAATGACTTCTTTTCCCAGTATTTCCTTAGGCTAGATTCTTGTATAGACTCTGACCTCTGTATGTATGGATGCATTAGGCGTTGTGATTCCTTCCCTCTCTTAGATCTTTGTGTTTTTCGTGTCTTTTTCGGAGCTATTTTTGGGCACTTTTGTTCTTCACTTGATTCATTGATTTGAGGGTGTTTCTTCTCGGATTTCTTTGAGGGGATCATGGGTGGATGTGTTGTGCATCTTTGGGTATGATCTTGACCCCTCAAACGCCGGGAAAACCCTTCGATTTGCGAGTCCTTGGTGGAGCCCGAGTTCATGGAGGTGTTTTCGTAGGATCTCGATTCCTCACGTTTTAGTGGGTTTGTGGCCAAGATTTCGTAGGGATAGCATCTCCTAGAGGCGCTTCATCTTTCCCTATGTTTTGGTCACAATCCATTGGTTGATTTGGGAGATCGGGTGAAAGGAAGGAGGAGTTGACCTTCAAAGGTTCGAGCTCGGCTACTCTGTTCGCACCTGGCGGACGGTCCGTGGTCCTTGTGCGGACGGTCCGCGAGGAGCAGGTAGCCTAGGTGTTCGTCGTGTTCTTCACGTGTTCTTCCGTGCCTTTCGTTCGATCTGTTGAGTCAGTTGGTTTTTGGTGCAAGAAGTTTGCGGACGGTTCGTACTAGAGTGCCGGACAGTCCATTTTTCTCGGTGTGCTCTACCGGAGGTTCGAGTTGCTTTTTCGGACAGTCCGCCGTGTCCTCGCGGATGGTCCGCGCCACCCTCGCGGACAGTCCGCTAGGTGCACTGCAGATTACCCAAGTCCTTCGCTCCTTGAGTTGTGCATCCGCTTCGGTTTGAGTTGGGACTTGTTCCTAGGGTTGGTAGGTCTTTTGTCACTACGTGACCTTGGCAAGCTCGTGTGGAAACCCTTGGTTGTGATTTTGGGCATAAGCCGAGTTCTTCTTGGGAAGAATTTTTTTCGACTCCCATTCACTCCCCCCATCTCTGGTCGCCTATTCGGTCCTTGAATTGGTATCAGAGCCGGTTACGGATCTTCGTGATTCTAACTAGTCTAAGATCCAAAGATGGGCGACTACGGAAAGGGGTCGGGTCCTTTGCACTTTGATGGCAAGAATTACCAGATGTGGGAGAGGCACATGGGCGCGTTTTTGCATGGAAAAGGAACACTGATCTGGGTAGTGACACAAAATGCTAATTATGTCATTCCCGACAATTTCCTTCTTCCAGGTACTCGGGACTTGTTTGAGGCCAACAGCAAGGCCGTGGATTACTTGTTCCGTACTCTTTGTGCCTCGGAGTTTGATCGAGTGTACGGAGAGGATGTGGCCGGAAAGATTTGGCTGAAGCTCAAGAATGCTCATGTTGGGAATGATCAGGTGCAGGCTCGCTTGTTTGCCACTCACCGGAGAGAGTACAAGAGTTTCACTCATCTCCTCGGTGAGTCGATTGATGTTATGTTCCAGCGCTTTACCTGTATTGTGAACAACATGAGGGCCAATGTGATGGTGCTCCCATACACGGATCATGATAGAGCTATCAAGCTCTTGCACTCACTTGATAGATTAGTGTGGAGTGCCAAGGTCGAGGCCATCTTGGAGTCGGGTGTGTATGAGACCTTGACGGTGGATGAGCTGTTTTCTAAGCTGAAGTCTTCGGAGGTTGATCGTGGCCTGAGAGCCAAGAGCGAGAGCCCTACTGATCCACATAGTTTGGTTCTTGTCTCAGGATCGAGGAGTAATGCTAACCCTGCTGCTATGCAGTTTTCCTTGTCTTGTCTTGTGTCCATGCCAGATGAGGACTTTGAGGTGCTGAGCAAGGAGGATCTCATGTTGTTGAGCAAGAGGTTTGGGCGGATGTACAAGAACCGAAAGAATGTGTGGAGGAGCTTGGGGATGTGCTATCGGTGCGGGAAGCATGAGCATTTCATCACCGAGTGTCCAGAAGCAATGGAGATCAAGAACGACTACAAGGGCAAGCCCAAGCATGACTACAACAACAAGCACCACTCCCGGAATGACTACAAGGACAACCACAAGGACAAGGGTGAGAAAAGTCCAAGGAAGAGCGGTGGGTACAATAAGAAGATTGCTCGAGTGATGGTTGCCGAAGCGAGCGACATCGACTCCACTTCAAGTGACTCCTCATCCGGTTCGAGCAGTGAGGAAGAGCAAGATCACTGCAAGGACAAGCGGCACACGGGCAAGAACTTCACCAGCCTTAGCTTTGTTGCACAAGGCGGTTTCTGCGGCATGGCGCACAACTCCAAGAAGGGCGGGAAGCATAGCTCGGATTCGAACTCCGAGGATGAGGTATGTCAAGATCCCAACTTCTTGCTAGAGGAGAATGCTAGGCTGAATGATTTGCTTGATAACTGTGATGATGTGCTTAGAAAGACCAACAACGAGAAGAGGGAATTTTGGTCTTTGCTAGGTGATGCTAAGGACAAGATAGTTGAGCTTGAGTCTTTGCTTGTTGATGCTAGAATTGAAATAGACTCTTTGAAAGCTGCTCCTGTTGTTTCTAATGAGGTTGATTGTGGTGATTGCAATGTTTTCCTGGCTGACTTGACTGCTCTCAAGGAGAAGGATGCCTCAAAGATTGAGGAACTAGAATTGCTTAAGATTGAGCTTGATGAGATGAAATCTAGACCTACTTTGTTAGGTGCTTGCACTTCTTGTCCTGTGTTGCATGCTAGGCTAGATGAATCTCATGATAGGATAGTTTCTCTTGAGGCTGCTTTGAAAGCTCCTATTCCTATATCATGCTCTACCTGTGAAATACATGCTTTGAAAAATATGGAACTTGCACATTATGTTGATCGCTTGCAGGATGAGAATAATGAGTTGAGGAAATTGATGAGTTGGTTGTCTGGGCATGAGCCTTAGTTGAGTTTGATGTTGACTGAGTTTAAGAGGTTTGATGGTCAGGCTTCGGGGTCAGACAAGAGGGGTGAGAACAGTGGTGAGGGAGGAGAGAAAGGTGGGGACAATCCTATTCCACCACACACTACACTCATGTACAAATTTGTACCCAAGCCAAACCAGCTCAGAAACAAGCTAGACTCAACCCCAGATCCACCAGTGTTCCCCCACAAGACAGAAAACTACCAGAAACCCGTGAAGTTTGTGAGCACCCTTGGGAATGTGTTTGGGAAGAATCCAGGAGAGAAAGCTGTTGAGAAGCCCATTGAGAAACCACAACCTAAGCCAAAACCAGTCTGCTTCCATTGTGAGAATTGTGGGAGGGATGGTCCTAAGGAGGAGTTTTGTTTTAGGAGGAGAAGGGATGAGAGGTTTGCTAGGGAGATGGCAAACAAGGACAGGTACCACCCTTCTCATGGTGTGCCTGAGCCTTGGATAGTGCCTTTACCTCGGGGGTGAGGGGTTTGTGCGTACAATTCCTACTCGGGGTGGAGGTGATTTTCCTCAGAGAGATAGGCGTGTTGGGTTTGGGCGTGGTGAGTTTGCTGGACGTGCTCCTTCTCGTGACCATTACGAGTTTGGGAGGCACAATCGCAGTTTTGGTTCTCAGAGGGACTACGGGCCACGTTTTCCCCCTCGTGGTACACGTTCCCCTCCAGTGGGACGTGACAGGTTCTTTGGTGGTAGGCGTGAGAGGGCTCCGCCTAGAGGTTTTGATAGGATGGATTTCGCTAACCCTTCTTTTAAGCAAATGGCTCGATACTGGTTTGACTCTTTCTGTACTAACCCCAGTGTTGAGTCGCTTGCTCATTCTCGTCCTCGTTTTTGATTTGCAGGTGGGAGGCATGGAGAACTTTTGGTTGATCGACTCTGGTTGTTCGCGCCACATGACCGGAGATCGTGGGTGGTTCTCCAGCCTCACCCCGATGAGTACGAGGGATGTGGGGGATATACCCCCCCGGGTACCATAGATACGTAGACGATGGAGCCCATCCGGGACTTCCCAAATATTCTATTGTAATCCAGATATATCTCTTTATCAAGCCGGAAGAGTGGACAGAGTTTGTGAAACAGCAGAAAACCGAGGAAGCCTCATCTGTTAGTGGCAAGTTCAAGTCACTTCGAAGCCTGAACACAAACGAGCACAGCATGGGTCCAGCTGGTTATTGTGGGAAACTACCACAGTGGGAGGAAAAGGACATGAAATTAGCTGCGGCTGGGATCGCCAACCCATATGATGCCATCGCTGATGATTGTTTTAGGAATTGGGTGCGAGCAAGGAGCAAGCTAGTGGTGGAAGATGGTGTTGCCGTGATAGTGTACAACAAAGAAGCAAATGAAAATGTGGCTGCAGACATCATGGAAAAGAATGCACATGCAGAATCTTCAGGAATGACTTCATGGCTGAGGGAGAATGATGTGCTAAGTCAGTGTTTGGGCCGCCCCGAATAACCAGGTCGCGTGTGTGGTGTCTCCAGCTACCAGGGCTGGAAGTTTGCATGGCCTCAGCACGCTTCCATGTACAGGAAGAGGAAGAGGGCCAGTACCAACTCATCAGTTGATAAGCAACAGATGAAGGAAGAAATCAAGCAAGAACTCAAGGCTGAGATGGATAAGGATATGGTTGACATGATGGCACGAGGGTACTAGGTGGTGTTTGCACCAGTGTCCAATCGCACAAGCCCTTCACTCGCTAGACTGAAGAGCAGTTGTGCGTCCGCAGATAATGTAGGTTTGATCAACGGCGCTACAGAGTTCTCGACAGAGGTAGTGCACATTGCTTCCCCCACACAGGAAGACCTTATAGGCAGGTTGACTGAACCCACAGACTGTGGCCTATGGATCATATTTCACGGTGTTGACTGTGAAGCTGCAATTGGTGTGGTTCAACTAGAGCAGACTACGCTACACACAGTCCCGATTCATGAAGACTGTGCTGTGGTCGAAGTGCTGAATGTATATGCTATCTTTAGGGATCACTCGCTGGAACACCCTCCTAATGACGAGGTGACAACACTTGGACAAGCTCTACACCAGAGGATACAGTGGGAGAGGTGTCCCATTCACATCAAGGGAGCACTAATTCTAAAATCTTGTTCGCACACTACGGTACAGATTCCTTCTGATTCACAGACTACAGGACAAAACTCTTCCTCACATGGTTTCCTAGCTCCTCCTCCTCCACCCCTGGAACTGCAAATTACAGGATAGGTTCATTCCCCACCTGGTAACCCACCTCCTCCTCCTCCTCCACCCCCAGAAACGCAAATTACAGGACAGATTCATTCCCCACCTGGTAACCCACCACCTCCTCCTCCACCCCCAGAATCGCAAATTACATCCCCACCTTCTCCTCCTCATGAAACAACAAAACCTCCATCCCCAAACGAAAGTGCTCAAAACAATGATGCCAAAGCAGGAGCCCAGAGTCATGTGTTGGCTGATGCCGAGAAATCTATCGATGACAATTCGAAGAAAGCTGCAGGTACATCTGGGCCCAATATCTCTGTAATAGCTGCTGGTCAGACACCACCAGAAACCTTCTTCAGCCATCTCAAAGCAGCAGGAAAAGAAACCCGCTGAAAATAAATGGTCTACCAGAAAGCGATCTGAGAAACCTTCTTCAGCAATCTCAAAGCAGCAGGAAAAGAAACTTGGTGAAAATAAAAGGTCTCAGAAGCCTACTAGAAAGCCTTCTTCAGCCATCTCAAAGCAGGAGTAAAAGAAGCCTGCCAGAAAGCCATCTGAGAGAAACACCAAGAAGAAGGTGGCCAATGTTGCTATGACTCAGATTAACCAGCGCTACAAATTTGGAAATGAAATGCTCAATGCTGCTGAACTCAAGCATCCTGATACTGCTTCTTCCGTCACTAATCTCCACAATTTCTACATGGGACGTTGTAAGGACAAGGATGAGTCTCTGATTCAGGGCATAATATGGCCCAAGCACGGCTAGTGGCCTGTTAGAGAAGATGAAAAATACGAGTTGTTGTCTACGATCATCAGCGACTTGTACGATCTCTTCAACTTGGATGCATTGGATACGGGACTTCTCCGCTGTTTCATCCTGTAAGTTGCTTGAAAATTTAATCTACTTCTCAATAATTATTTTCTATCTAAATGTGCTTTCCGCCTCAGTTCATCTTTACTCTGTATTTTGCCTCCTTACACTTTGTTTTTTCTTAATATTAGGAATATGGCTGTAGAAGTACGGCAGAAGAAGGAACCCGTTGCCTTCCTTGATCCTGAATGCTTTAGCAAGTCAAATATAGAAAATCACTTGGATTTTTTTGTGTCCTATACAAAGCGTGCCTACCAGTCATATGCTAAAAAGAGGGTCGTCATTTCATGCTATAACACTGGGCAGCACTGGATTGCAGTGGCGATCCTTCCAAAGCAGAACAAGGTCTTGTATCTTGATTCATATATGATCCTAGACACTCCTTTCTCTGAGTTGGAACATGCCATTGATGAGTAAGTTCTTTCTTTCTTAACCTGCAAACTTCCTCAACAAATACTGTAGAGTTTATTAATGGTGCCCTAACCATTGTTTCATATTTTGTTGTAGAGCTTGGAATCATTACTGCGACGACAACAAGTTGCCCCGCCGCGACTTGAAACATGACAAGGCTGTTGATGTACGTATTACTTAGTATTTCTGCCTGTGGAAGCTAGTACTAAAGCTTGATTTTATTTCTTCTCACCACTGTTTGTCTATGTATATTTATCACAGTACCACCAACAACCTTACCAATCCAGAGTCTGCGGCTTCTATTGTGCCTATCACATGCTTACATTAAAAGATAAATTGAAGGACCCTGAAGTACTTTCTTGGGATCTGCATTTGTAACACCTGCAACTGAGCACAGTTCTTGCTTATTAGCACTGCACATGTTTGGTAACCACCTGTGTGCTGACTGCTGACATTGTTATATTCAGGCATTTCACCTACCTACTTGTCAGCTCCACCAAGACACGCTACTCTACATTAGGGAAAGAACTGCCTCATTCCTCATGAACCAGGTGATCACACCCTCAGGAAAATTTCACATTAATGATGCTCTGATGGCTCAAATTGTATGTGATACCAATCCTCATGGTTAAGCCACTGATATTGTTGTGAACCTTACTTGTTAGATGAGGATGCTGAATGCCTGAATTTTGTCAGATGATGCATCTGAATTTTGTAGATTTCTATTCAGTTTATGGAGTTTTGTGAATGTGGATGCTGGACCTAATTTTTGTGAAAGTAGACAACGCGTCTCCTTTAGTCGAGATAGAGGAGACGCAAGTTCACAGTACGTGTCTCCGTTGGTCGATAAGAGGAGACACACGTACATAGTAGGCGTGTCCTTTGGTCCAGACAGAGGAGACGCACGTACACAGTACACGTCTCCTTTGGTCGAGACAGAGGGAGATGCGTACTGACAAGATACGTCTCCTTTGGTCGAGACAGAGGGAGACGCGGGTTCACAGCAGGTGTCTCCTTTCGTCGAGACATAGGAGGCGCGCACTGACAAGATGCGTCTCCTTTGATCGAGACAGAGGGAGACGCGGGTTCACAGCAGGCGTCTCCTTTCACCAAGACAGAGGAGATGCGCACTTACACGACATGTCTCCTTTCGTCAAGACAGAGGAGACGTGTCATGGAAGTATTTTCCGCGTCTTCGATGTTGAGTTCATGTAACGGGCTCGGTTTTTGTGCCCGTTACCAAAGGTCCATGTGGGCCCAGAGAAACAGACATTTCAGGTGACCGGTAACTAGTTTTGGTAATGTTCTTTGTTAGACACCCATTACTAATACGTGTTATGAGTAATGGGCTCAGTGTGTGCGGTCGTTACCAAAGGCTCCGGTGGCCCCGGAGGAATAGCCATTTCAGGTGACCGGTAAGTAGTTGTGGTAACGGTCTTTGTTCGACGCCCGTTACAATTACGTGCCATCAGTAACGGGCATCAGCCCGTTACCTTTGTTGGCTTATTTGTAACGCTTGATTGGTAACGGGTGTTTTGCCCGTTACCAATGGTCATCCGCGCCCGTTACCAATTTCTGTTTTTCACGTACTATGTTGTAACCGACTAGGGCTTTCCATGTAACCCAACCCCACCAGGCTATATAAGGAGGGGTAGGAGTCCCTAGATCGGGGAACCAACCGCAGGCTTACGATCCTAGCACCTCAACATATATGAGCGCGGGACGCAATACAATCCACCAAACAGGACATAGGGTATTACATCAATCTGATGGCCCGAACCTGTATAAATCCTTGTGTCTTTGTGTTCCTACGTTACCATCTTGCTCCTGATCCGGCTACCCCTCCACACAATCTACCACCATTGTCTACCTCTTGGTGGACTGTCGGGGCGGCGATCCGTTATTTTCCGATCTATGCGTACTTCGCGAGAGCAACACGGAACCGCAACTTGACGGGGCGACGGCCGACGCACAACGTCACCGAAGCTGGCAGTACGAGATCAAGGAGGCTATTGCGTGGCATGCACGCCGCGTGCTGCATGCAGACTCACTACTGGTGGAGAAGGGACCTTTAGTCCCAGTTGGTTAGAGTGTTATTTCTCTAAAGTCAACCGGGACTAAAGGGAGGGCACGCCAGCGTCAAAAAAAATAAAAATTCCTGGGAGGCCCTCACACAGGTGAAATTTCTCTAAAGTCACAAGTCACACGATTTTTTCACGCGAAATATACATGTGTGTGGTGCGGGGATTCGAACTCGTGACCTGTAGCCTCGCGTGTAGCTTACTTACCATCTCACCTACACAGCACATGTGACTGAGTAGGGAATGCAATCCACTTATAGTAACTCGTAAGAGACCCCTTAGTCTCGGTTCGTAACATTGACCCAGACTAAAGGGGACCTTTAGTCTCGGTTCCTAACACGAACCTAGACTATAGGGTCTCGTGCCTCTAGTCTAGGTTGGTGTTACGAACCGAGACTAAAGGGGGACTTTAGTCCTTTAGTCTCGGTTCGTAACACCTACCTAGACTAAAGGCCCGAGACCCTTTAGTCTAGGTTCGTGTTACAAACCGAGACTAAAGGACCCCCTTTAGTCTGGGTTCGTGTTACGAACCGATACTAAAAGGTCAGAGCTCTCCTACCACTCATAGCCACGTCGTCCCAGAAGCTTTAGTCTCGGCTCCAAAATTCTACCGGGACTAATGTGTGTGAACAAAGGTCGTCTATCTACTAGTGCACGTCCAAAAGGGATTTCGATGAAATACCTGAACAAGAAGCTTTGTTCTTTTCCTTTAATCTATTATATCAATTTCCTTACTTATTATGACGGCCGACAAAGATTACCTTCTTCAATTAATTTGTTACCATGCATATGGAGTGCGTACGTCGCGAGGACTCCACGAACCATCACATTCAACAGCGCGTCGCGTACGCCAAGCACTGCGACGCCATGATGACGACAACGACTCGGCGGCAAGCTTCGCAACTCCTCGACGAGCGTGACGGCTCGGAGCCGAGTCCTGCACGGCCAAGGACCGGCCAAAGGATGTTGATATGGACTCCATCTACAAGAAACAGGAAGCATTAATTGATCTTATATTTTGTTTATTATCTACATCTCTTATTTTTGATGGCTAATGTCAATTACATGGAGCACGCTGCCATATTCTGTTTTGTACATCTGCAAATCAGGACTTCAGCTCGGACGCCTTCGCCATGCACGGCTACGACCATGCCGTCACGGGCTACTGCTCCGGCACGTTGCATCAACGATCGGCACCAGTACACCTTGGACAACTCTGTCGCGTTGCCGAGTACTTCGACGACTCAGCTGGCTACATCAACACTGATGCGTCCATGACGACTACATCAACCACTCGGACCCGACACGTCGCCTAGTACTTCAAGACAACAGAGTCGGGGACGAGCCTTACGAGCTGCGCACACGATCAAATCAGTCGGGTACCAATCTCGGCTGGTTGGCTTCATCGCCGACCGCTCACTCGGTCACGACGGCGACCAGTCAACGCTTGGGGGATTATCAACCCAAACATGATGATGATCGCTATTTACAAGCTAAGTCATATCCTAATGAATATTATATTTATGTTACCTTTACTTCATGCTTTGGGCTAAACACCACAGTCAAGAGCCAGGACTAATGGGTTATCATGTTGCCAATGTTGCACATCTTTTACAATCAGTTTTTATCAACTTGATGTCTACTCTTAACGATCCATAAAGTATCTGGGGAGAACACACCTTAAATCGAGGGACCGAGAGTTTTTGACAAGCCAAGGTACTACGCGTGCACGAGAGTACGCCCTCTGCGCTAGGAAACTGAGGCCAACGAGACTACGGTTTCCCGTGACAGGCAACTACCTCGGAGAAATTATGATCTAAAAGAGCCGGATATAAATTATCTAATCTACATGCATGACAAAGTCTCTGCATACATCGCAAGTTCTATGATCTGGTAGCAAGTAAATATTATTTATTACATCATATGCTACCCATTCTACATGTTTATATTTCAGGGTACCCGAGCATATTTCTACGCTCAGGGGCTGGACGCGGAGCCATGAAGTTTTCCAACACTTCACGAGCACAAAGCCGAGTGCTCGTGCGAGTCAGCACTCGAGCATCGACAGTGACCGAGTGCTCGCACCAGTCAGCACTTGGGTATTACGACAGATCACCCGAACAAGGTCGACAATAGGCCAGCGAGAACACTCGTAGGCGAAAACCACTCGGACGCATCGTCCGGAGCACAGCAGTTACCTTGTAACCTCAGTCCAGAAGGAGCCCCACGAGGCACTTGGATGCTGTGATTTTATTGCCCTTGCATGGATTTCCCAGTGCAATGCCAGATGGTACCACTTGGGAGAGACGACCTGGGAACACGGAACGACATATGCAAAATTCGGTACTCACCTGAGCGAGAATCGAGACCCGTCCGAGTCAAATGACTCGAGTAGTCAGTTCTTGTGGTGACGACCGCGGTGGGAGCTGACCATGGTGTACCTGGAGATCAAATTGGGTCTTGCCGGAGCGAGATTCAGCACCGTCGAGCTGGGATCTTTAGCGATCTTCAGTATCATAACCCTGGAGGGATGGTTGACATCCCGAGTGGGGCGATCGACAAAAATTATGAGACACCACTTCTACAGCTTCACGCTGGGGGCTGGCATGCGGAGAAAGCGGACCAACATCCAACACCGCTGCACCCGGCACGTCCAGCGCCGCGCCCGAGTGCTCCTCCGAAGCACTCAGCGGCTGCACCACCGGGCTGATGGATGGCGCGGGCACCTCACCCCCATCGACAGGGACATCACAATCTTCCCTGCAAACAACAACAAATCCAACACTCAAGCCAGCATAGCGAAAGATCAATGGGGTGATGAAGAACAACTACTCGGTTGACACGCGCGCCCATGTGGTCCACAGAAGCTGAAGAATCAAGACTTGATGCTTATGCTCTTTTTTAGACCCTCGACCAGCATATTCTATTCTGCTCGAGGCTCGGGGGCTAAGTGTATACACTTCACCTTCGGTGAATGTAAAGAAGACGAATTGTGGTACTCGGCAGAAGCACTCGGATGAAGCTAAAAGCACTCGTAGAAAGCATAGAAGACTTCACAGAAGACTTGAAGACCCTCGACCAGTTTATTCTAATCTGCTCAAGGCTAGGGGCTGCTGTGGGGGATATACCCCCCGGATACCATAGATACGTAGATGGTGGAGCCCATCCGGGACTCCCCAAATATTCTATTGTAATCCAGATAGATCTCTTGTATTGTAACCGACTAGGGCTTTCCATGTAACCCAACCCCACCGGACTATATAAGGAGGGGTAGGGGTCCCTTGATCGGGGGAACCAATCGCAGGCTTACGAGCCTAGCACCTCAACATACATGAGTGCCAGACGCAATACAATCCACCAAATAGGACGTAGGGTATTGCATCAATCTGATGGCCCGAACCTGTATAAATCCTTGTGTCTTTGTGTTCCTGCATTACCATCTTGCTCCTGATCTGACTACCCCTCCACACAATCTACCAGCATCGTCTACCCCTTGGTTGACTGTCAGAACTATTGTACCGACAAGGGAGTACATCACTTTCGGGGACAATGGGAGAGGACGAGTGCTTGCTGAATGTATGGTGATGGTGAGTAGCAAGGTGACTTTAAAGAGTGTGGCTTTGGTCAAGTCACTTGGTTTTAACCTGTTGTCAGTATCCCAGTAGCTTGACGAGGGTTTTGAGGTTCATTTTAAGATGGGCGATTCTCGTGTGCTTGATTCTCTAGGCGATCTTGTCTGTACGATCATCCCCGAGGGTCAAATCTTTCATGCTGATTTTTCCCAGTCTATTGGTCCTCCTCGATGCTTTGTTGTTGGTGTTTCGGCCGAGGTTTGGAAGTGGCATAGGAGGCTAGGACACTTGAGCTTTGAGTTGCTTTCTCGCTTGAGTGGCCTAAACCTAGTCCGAGGATTGCCAAAGTTGAAATTCGAGAAGGATTTGGTTTGTGCTCCGTATCGGCATGGAAAGATGGTTGCTGCTTCTCACACCCCTTTGACTGCTGTCATGACTGAGTGACCTTGTGAGCTGTTGCACATGGATTTGGTTGGGCCAGCTCGTGTTCGCTCTGCGAGTGGGAAGTGGTATGTGTTGCTTGTGGTTGATGATTTCTCCTTGTACTCTTGGGTTTTCTTTTTGGAGGACAAGAGTGAGACATTTGGCTTTGTTCGAGACTTGATCTTGAGATTGAAGAATGAGAGACATGGGGATGCCATTCGAGCTATTCGCAGTGACAAGTGCACGGAATTCAGGAATTCTCATTTTGATGTCTTTTGCAGTGATCTTGGTCTCGATCATCAGTATTCTTCTCCATATGTCGTTTGCCAGAATGGCATAGTGGAGAGGAAGAACCGGACCCTTTGTGAGATGGCCAAGATGATGCTTGATGAGCATAGGATTCTTGGGCATTTCTGGGTCGAGGCAGTCAATACCGCTTGCTATGTGTCGAATCGCATTTTTCTTCGTGCTTTCAAGAAGAGGACTTCGTATGAGCTGATGCATGGGAGAAAACCCAAGGTGAGTCATTTTAGAGCCTTTGGTTGCAAGTGCTTTATTCTGAAGAAGGGCAAGTTATACAAGTTTGAGGCTAGGTGTTCGGATGGTATTTTTCTCAGTTGTGCTATTAACTCTAGAGCATATCGTGTGCTCAATCTTGACACTAACCGAATCATGGAGACCTGCGAGGTAACCTTCGACGAGACACAACCATGTAGTTCTTCTGTCTTTGAGTGTGCAGGTGACGATGAACTTGGTAGAAGATCTTTGAGGATGAGAAGGATGGAGATGGAGATGAGAATGATGATGGTGGTCATGCTCCCGTGGCTGATCGTGTACACACTACTTCCACTACGACGACGGCGATCGAGGGTGGTCCATCTCCTATGCCTACGACGACTGAGGTTGTTCAAGTGGAGGCTGCTGCTGAGGGGGAGGTTGTGTCGAGGCGAGAGACTCCCCGGTGTGTACAGATGGATCACCCACCATCGACAATCATAGGTGACCTTTATGAGCACACTACACGGTCGAGGTCACGAAATACTTCTCACTTCGCTCACTCTGCATTTGTTGCCTCGTTTGAGCCCAAAGATATTCGACACGCACTTTCTGCTGCAAACTGGGTGAATTCCATGCACGAGGAGTTAGAGAATTTTGAGAGAAACCACGTCTGGGTGTTTGTTAATCCAACACCAAATTGCCGTCCTGTAGGTACCAAGTGGGCGTGGAAGAACAAGGAAGGTGAGAATGGGATGGTTGTGAGAAACAAGTCGAGGTTGGTGGCTCGGGGGTTCAACCAGAAAGAGGGTATAAATTATGAGGAGACATTTTCTCCTGTGGCCCGTCTGGAGGCAATTAGGATCCTTCTAGCCTTTGCCGTGGCTAAAGGGTTCAAATTGTTTTAGACGGATGTGAAGATTGCTTTCTTGAATGGGGTGATAGAGGAAGAAGTGTATGTGAGGCAACCCCCGGGGTTTGACAGTGAGAGATACCCACACTGTGTATACAAACTCCAGAGATCGCTTTATGGGTTGAAACAGGCACCGAGCGCTTGGTATGGTAGGTTAAGAGGATTTTTGCTGAGTAAGGGGTTTGTGATGGGCACAGTTGATAAGACCTTGTTTCTCCTTAAGCATGGAAATGACCTGTTGATTGTTCAGATTTACGTGGATGACATAATCTTTGATGGCTCCTCTCATGACCTTATTGACAGATTTGCAGATGACATGAGCAGGGAATTTGAGATGTCTATGATGGGCGAGCTACAGTTTTTCCTAGGGCTCCAGTCAAGCAGTGCAAGGACGAGACGTTTATACATCAGGCAAAGTGCACCAAGGACATAGTGAAGAAATTTGGCATGAACAACTCCAAGCCACTGACTACACTGATGAGTACCTCTACGGCTTTGGATGCGGATGAACATGGCGAACCCGTGGACCACAAGGAGTACAGGAGCATGATCGGCTACCTCCTCTACTTGACGGCGATAAGGCCAAACATACAGTTCAGTGTGTATTTGTGCGCTCGTTTTCAGGCTTCACCGAGGACTTCACATCGGCAGGCCATCAAGAGGATTTTCAGGCACTTGAACTACACTCCTGAGTTCGGTCTTTGGTATTCTGCCTCCTCGACACTCATACTTCACGGATATTCTGATGCTGATTTTGCTGGGTGTCGTTTGGACCGCAAGTCTACCTCGGGTTGTTGCCAGTTTCTTGGTTCTTCTTTGGTCTCTTGGTCGTCTCGCAAGCAATCCAATCTAGCCCAGTCCACTACAGAGGCCGAGTATGTTGCTGCAGCCAATTGTTGTTCCCAGCTCCTATGGATGACCTACACTATGAGCGATTTTGGTGAGGAGTGCTCCCAGGTTCCACTCTTTTGTGACAGCACCAGTGCCATAAGTTTAGCCAAAAACCCAGTCCTTCACTCCAAGACTAAACACATCGAAGTGAGATATCATTTTCTGAGGGACAATGTTGAGAAAGGGAACATTTTCTTGTCCTATGTACCTACCCAAGATTAGCTAGCCGACATCTTCACTAAGCCACTTGACCAAGTTACCTTCACACGCTTGCGAGGTGAACTTGGAGTTTGTTTCCCTTTTTAGCTGGATCTTGGAGCTTCTCATGTATATATGTGATATATATATCATTTGTGGCATTGCATGCTTGCATTTTCTTTTTGTACCAAAACATGGTAGGATAGCCATCTTTGTATCATATGAGTTAGGACGAGCTTCTCTTATATACTTTGATCACTACGATGTGCTATATGTGAGATATGTGTATGCTTTGGGAATGGTGATGTGAATGCTATGCTCTTGATGGTATTGTCATATGTTCATGATGAGATAGCTTTCTTTTTGTGAAAATGCTAAAATGCTTCACTCATGAGTAGATACTCTTTCATGCTCTCTTTGTGCTCAAATGCCTATATCACACTTAGCTTATGCTTGAGTATCATGCTCTTTTCACTTGGGGTCAAAGACCCATTTGTCATTGTGAATGTTTAGCCCATATGTTCACTTGTGGAGGTGCATAAGCTTCTTTTTGCCGCAAAGGCATTTCATGTACCATGCTTAAAGTTGAAAATGAATTTGGTTTATGAATTGCCTTATGCTTGAAAAATATACTCACAATCATGTCTTTATGTGTTGATGTATATATCTTGGGTGCTACACCGTTGTATGATGTCTACCATGAGAAGTCTCAATTAGAAGTAGACACATAGCTCGGTGGCTTTGACATGACATATAGTAGCTTATGGGTGTTTGCTATGATCTTGGGATGAGAACTTGTGATCTTGTATGAGCTTTGTGTGATCTAGTTCATTTTGTGCTCAAATTGACCATGGATAGGGCTTTGCTCATGAGATGAATGTTTTTGTGAAAATTGCTTAAAATTGCTTTTGGGCATGTCACATGTATCTATGTCTCTACTTTCTTGATCGCAATGCGCTAACTACACCATATCTACTTTGCTTGCTCTATGTCTCATTTGTAGCATTTTGTTGTGCTCTTTGTATATCTGAGAAGCTTGGTAGCTTGTATATGCTTTGACATGCATTTGTGCACCTTTCATGGTAGCTTTATTCATGCATTGTCAACAAGGGGGAGAAGTTATATGCAAAGGGGAGAGTTTGTGGAGAAAAATGGTAAGTTTTGCATGTGGGGAGAAATTGTGGAAAGATTGCATTTGCTTAGGGTGAGTTTGCATATGTCCAGGGGGAGCTCCTTTGGTTTGCCTGAGTTTTGTGCTTTGAGGTGTGCTCTTTGTGGTGAGCTTTGTTTGTCTCGGCTGTGTTGAGCCGTTGCCCTTGCCTTAGAGGGTCGAGACTTGGTCTGGCGAGTGATCTTATTTTTCACTTGTTCTTTGGCTATGTATCACTTGTTGAAGGTTTGTGTTTGCGGTTGTTTTCTTTTCCTTTTTCTCTGTGTTGGTTACAATGGGTGTTGTCAATGCACTCATCAAGGGGGAGATTGAGGATCAGGAGCGTCTGCAGACCAGTGGTGGGTCGCTCCTCAGTGATGAGTGATTGACAACATTGTGTGGACAGATGCTTGGCTCAGTGTGCAGGTACATGTTGCGGCTTGACTCGTATTGGTGCAGGTGAAGAAAAAGGACGAAAGGCCTATGCCGTGGAGGCCTCCGGGTGATGGAGAGGCAAGTAGGCTTGGTTCGATGGACCCGGTGGCCGATGGGGTCAAGTGCGTGCCGTGCGGTGCAAGAGGAGCAAGTTGAAGTCATGGACATGGGCCGGTGCAAGGTAGTGGTTCGAGGCCGAAGCTTGCACACGGGGTTTGGTGGTTTGCCCACAAAACCATAGGTGGACGGTTTCTTGGTTTGGGCCTCAAAACCAAGGCCGAAGGCCCAACGCGATGGAGACGGTGATCCAGGAGCGTCGGGAAGCTTCGAGGTGGCGGGCACGTGGCGTGATCGCGGGGCTTGCGTCGAGGCTAAGCCAGTCCACGGTGGAAGCGTGTCCGCTCAATGAGAATATGCTTGACTTGGACCAAAATGCTCCTAATGGGTGTGTATCTTACATTTATGCACTAGGGGTAGTTGTGTCATTTGCCACCTCCAGGAGACTAAGTATAAATAGAAGGTAGAGGAGGATGGCTAGGGTTAATCGCCCCGGATGGCTTCTTTTCCAAGTATTTCCTCAGGCTAGATTCTTGTATAGACTCTGACCTCTCGATCTATGGAAGCATTCGGCATTGTGATTCCTTCCCTCTCTTAGCTCTATGTGTTTTTCGTGTCTTTTTCAGAGCTATTTTTGGGTGCTTTTGTTCTTCGCTTGATTCATCGATTTGAGGATGTTTCTTCTCAGATTTCTTTGAGGGAATCATGGGTGGATGTTTTGTGCATCTTTGGGTATGATCTTGACCCCTCAAACGCTAGGAACGACCACAACGAATCACGCTCACCGATCCAACCTAGAACTCGAGGAGGATGATAAACCGGACTCGATCCAGCAAACCCAACCCGAGATCGGTGTCTCTGGTACCAAATGTTACCAACAAGCAACGGATCTGGAAGAGATAAAGCAGGGGAAGGCTAGAGAAGAAGAAGAACAGTGGAAGTGGCGGCGGACAGAGGAAGTGGAATTAGGTTTAGAGTTTTCTAGTTACATTCATCATACCCTCCACTCCTCTCTCAATGAGACATATATTCCTAGCTACACCATTCTGGGCCGCTGATCAGTACACTAGGCTTGAGCACTCTTTTGGGCCTTCGGCCATTCTCTTGCTAGGCCGTATGCTCACTTGTGCTGCTGACATACTGGTTCCTCGCCACCGCCGTCCTCGCCAACGACAAGAACATCACCGGCGCGTCACTTATGCTGGCGGGCCGCTTGATGCGTCCATGGTACCGCTGGTCTACAGTGGGAACGTTGGCTCTACCACCTGCAAAGCTGGGAAGCTCAATGCCAAGATGGTCGTCGGAAAGATTGTGCTATGCGACCCCAATAGGCGCCACGAAGCGCAGGCAGAGGCCGTCAGGCGCGCTAGTGGTGCTGGAGCAATTCTCACGAGCGACCTTGCGTAGGGCGAGATGACTTCCCCTAGTGCCTATATCATCCCCACTGCGACAGGGACAGCTCTGGACTCCATCAAGATCTGGATGTACATTGTGAAGTAGCCATCCGCCACCGCGACCATCGTGTTCGACAGCACGGTCACCGGCCGGACACCATCTTCCCCGAGATTGGCGTCGTTCACGAGGCACGACCCAAACATCCGCGCACCAGAGATCCTAAGGCTGGACATCACCAACCAAGGGGTCGGCATCCTCGCCACATGGACCGACGAGGTCCCGCCATCAGGGCTCAGCAGTGACACTAGGTGTGTGCAGTTCAACATCCTATCCAGCACATCCATGGCGTGCCCGCACGTGAGCGGCATTGCCGTGCTGCTCTGGCAGGCACATCATGTCTAGAGCCCGGCCGTGATCGAGTCTGCCATGATGACCACCGCGTACAACGTGGACAACACCAGCGGCGTAATCGGGGACATGTCCACCGGCAAGGCGTCAACGCCGTTCGCGCGCGGAGCTGGCCACGTGGACCCGAATGACACCCTCGAACCAGGGCTCGTGTGCGATACTTGCACCGATGACTACATCTCCTTCCTCTGCGCGCTACGCTACACCGCCGAGAAGATCGGCATGTTGACAAGAGATGGCTCGGTGACCAACTACTCAGCGCGCACGGGCTCCACCGCCGGTGACCTCAACTACCCTACCTTCTTGTCGGTGGTCGACTCAGGAAAGGGCAGCGTGACGCAGCACTGTGTTGTGCACAACATCGGGAGCAGCTTCCACTATGTGAAAAACAGACATTGGTAACGGGGACAGATGGCCATTGGTAATGGACAAAACGCCTGTTACCGATTAAGCATTACAAATGAGCCCACAAAGGTAACGGGTCGATGCCCGTTACTGATGACACGTAAGTGCAACGGGCGTCTAACAAAGACCGTTACCACAACTACTTACCGGTCACCTAAAATGGCTATTTCTCCGAGCCCACTGGGGCCTTTGGTAATAGGCACAGTCACCGAGCCTGTTACTGATAACACGTATTTGTAACGGGCGTCTTACAAAGACCGTTACCGCAACTAGTTACCGGTCACCTGAAATGTCTGTTTCTCTAGGCCTACAGGGACCTTTGGTAACAGGTACAGAAACCGAGCCTGTTACAAGAACTCAACATTGGAGACACGGAAAATACTTCCATAATGCGTCTCCTCTGTCTCGACGAATGGAGACACGTCTTGTCAGTGTGCGTCTCCTCTGTCTCGACGAAAGGAGACGCATGTTGTGAACCCGTGTCTCCCTTTGTCTCGACCAAGGAGACACATCTTGTCAGTGCACGTCTCCCTCTATCTCAACCAAAGGAGATGTGTACTGTGTACGTGCGTCTCCTCTATCTCGACCAAAGGAGACACGTTGTCTACTTTCACAAAACTTAGGTCCAGCATCCACATTCACAAAAATCCACAAACTGAACAGAAACCCGCAAAATTCACATGCATCATCTGACAAAATTCAGGCATTCAACATCCTCATCTAACAAGTAAGGTTCACAACAATATCACTGGCTTAACCATAAGGATTGGTAGTGTATACAATGTGAGCCATTAGAGCAAGGATTGGTAGTGTATACAATGTGAGCCATCAGAGCATCATCAATGTGAAATTTTCCTTTGGGTCTGATCACCTGGTTCATGAGGAATGAGGCAGTTCTTTCCCTAACGTGGACCAGCGTGTCTTTGTGGAGCTGACAAATAGGTAGGTGAAATGACTGAATATAACAATGTCAGTGGTCAGCACACATAGGTGGTTACCAAACATGGGCAGTGCTAATAAGCAAGAACTGTGCTCAGTTGTAGGTGTTACAAATGCAGGTCCCAAGAAAGTACCTCAGGGTCCTTCAATTTATTTTTTACTGCAAGCATGTGATAGGCACAATAGATACCGCAAAGTCTGGAATCTTGAGGTTGTTGGTGGCACTATGATAAATATACAAAGACAAACAGTGGTGAGAAGAAATAAACTCAAGCTTTAGTACTAGCTTCCACAGGCAGGAAATACTAAGTAATACGTACCTTAACATCCTTTTCATGTTGCAAGGCGCGGCAGGGCAACTTGTTGTCGTTGTAGTAACTATTCCAAGCACTACAACAAAACATGCAACAATGGTTAGGGCACCATTAATAAACTCTGCAGAGTTTGTTGAGGAAGTTTGCAGGTTTAGAAAGAAAGAACTTACTCATCAATGCCAAGTACCAACTCAGAAAAATCAGTGCGTAGGACCCTATATGAATCAAGATACAAGACCCTGTTCTGCTTTGGAAGGATTGCCACTGCAATCCAGTGGTTCCCAGTGTTATAAGCGGAAATGATGACTCTCTTTTTAGCATATGACTGGTAGACACGCTTCATATAGGACACAAAAAAAGAATAGCTATTTTATATATTTGACTTGCTAAAGCATTCAAGATCAAGGAAGGCAACTCTATAGTGTGCGAACAAGATTTTGGAATTGGTGCTCCCTTGATGTGAATGTGACACCTCTTCCACTGTATCCTCTGGTGTAGAGCTTGTCCAAGTGTCGTCACCTCGTCATTAGGAGGGTATTCCAGCGTGTGATCCCTAAAGACAGCATATACATGCAGCACTTCAACCACAGCACAGTCTTCATGAATCGGGACTGTATGTAGCGTAGTCTGCTCCGGTTGAACCACACCAATTGCAGCTTCACATTCAACACCCCGAAACATGATCCACATGCCACAGTGTGTGGGTTCAGTCAACATGCCTATAAGGTCTTCCTGTGTAGCATCGTCAGAGTGCACTACCTCTGTCGGCAACTCTGTAGTGCCATTGATCAAACCTACATTATCTGTGGACGCACAACTGCTCTTCAGTCCGGTGGGTGAAGGGCTTGTGCGATTGGGTTGGTGCAACTAGCACCTGGTACCCTCGTGCCATCATGTCAAGCATATCCTTCTCCATTTCAGCCTTGAGTTCTTGCTTGATTTCTTCCTTCATCTGTTGCTTATCAACTGATGAGTCGGTACTAGCCCTCTTCCTCTTCCTGTACATGGAAGCATGCTGAGACCATGCAAATTCCAACCCTGGTAGCTGGAGACACCACGCACATGACTTGGTTGTTCGGGGCGGCCCAATCACTGACTTAGCACATCATTCTCCCTCAGCCATGAAGTCATTCCTGAAGATTCTGCATCTGCATTCTTTTCCTTGATGTCTGCAGCCATATTTTCATTTGCTTCTTTGTTGTACACTACCACGGCAACACCGTCTTCCACCACTAGCTTACTCCTTGCTAGCACCCAATTCCTAGAACGATCGTCAGGGTAGGCATCATATGGGTTGGCGATCGCAGCCGCAGCTAATTTCCTATCCTCTTCCTCCCACTGTGGTAGTTTCCTAGCATAACCAGCTGGACCCATGTTGTGCTCGTTTGTGTTCAGGCTTCGAAGTGACTTGAACTTGCCACTAACAGATGAGGTGTCCTCGGTTTCCTACTTTTTCACAAACTCTTTCCACTGTACCGGCTTGATAAAGTCGTGCTTTCCAAATAGCTCGAGTTCTTTTCTGACAAAATCTCGCCTAAGCTGAAATCTGAATTGTCTCCATGCCTTGGCTACTATCTTCCACAAAAGCTTGAATGCCTGCTTTTTCATGTCTTCCTTGAACTCCAAGTGTTCCTGCATATAGGTTTCAAACAAGTACCACTTTTTTCATTGCTTAGGTTTTTGATTTCTGGCAAATCCAAAGGTATCTTTTTGTCTAGCAATGAGCCCTGCAAGCGCCCTGAACCTGTGCTTTTGTGTCAATGGTACTGGCATCCCCCCTCTCTCAAGCTCAGTGACTACTATTTTGTCTCTTGGCCACTTTGTGGCTGTCCTTGGCACTCTGGCTCGGCCCGAAGCCCCACCCACCTGCTCTTGTTCTTCACTAGAAGTGGCATATCCATCTTCTTCATTATGTGCATCTTCTTTAAATTGCCCAGGTCTATAGTCCTCGACAGATTTATCCTGTGAATTAATTGTTAAGGGATTATGAGAAAGGTCAGCTCAGTGTCAAAGAATAGCACAAAAATCAGACCATACTGCTAGCTCTCCCAGGAGACATGCTACAATAGGAGACAAGTAGAACACATTTTTAGTTAACCATGCATAACAGCTAAGCATTTACCTAATCAAGACCCACAGAACTGTGTACAAGACCATACAAATGAGAAAACAATTACAGTAACTAGTGTAGCCCACTATAATCTCATTGGTTCTATGGTAAACCATTAACATAAATGCAAAATTCAGAAACCAAAAAATTAGTTCAGGCAATGCGACCTTACCATTTTAAAGAGGGAGATGCTCGTTTCCTCTGTTGCTGATGAGGTACTTATTCAACTTGGAGAGAATGTCCAAATGTACATATGGAACAAGAGCAAAACCAAATATAAGAGTGAATCTAAAGGGAAATGCCAAGTATATGTTTTGAAACTCGAAACCCTAACTGAGCATAGTCAAGAATGTATCTTAATGATGTAGGAGGAATTTCTAGCATGCAGTTCACCTTGTCCCTGTCGGAGCGGAGGGATCTCTAGTCGCCACATCCTCGCATTGACCTCGTGCCTGGATCCCTCCTCCTCCTAGTCGTCATTGCTGGAAGGTGAGGGGTGGTGTGGCGTGTGTCTCAGCGAAGGGGTGTAGCGTGTGTCGCGTCGCGAGGGAAACTGAAAGGCCCAATATTATTAGGAATGAAGAACAGTTTGCTTTTCCCCTTTTAATCTGCAATCAAAATTTGTATCACACATTTCTGCGTCATTCGTAATCCAAATCTGATGATATTTGTTTTTGAATTTTTCTAAAATCAACTTCTATTCATTTATGACATTTTTTCGTATATAACTCCATTTCGTAGATGTTGTTTATACGCATTTATCTTGTTCCTTACAAGTACAACATAGAAATAATATTTGTTTTAGACAACCATTACTAATGAAACTTTGTATTTTGTAATCTTAAGGTGAACACAAGGTTGTGTTAAAATTTCAAATGTATATGAGTTCGAACATGTTGTAAAGTGTGGAAAACTTCAGTGTTGAAGTATAACATTCTAGGAAACTATGTGAGAGATGTACACATTTGTACATAAGTATATCCTTCTTTTATCAAAACCATTTGAAATTTTTATGACAAGTTTAGGGACCCAAATTATGTTGCCAAGTCAATTTGCAGAATTTTTAAACCACACTAAGATGTTATTAGAATAATTGTATCATAAACATGAGATAAGAGGATCTAATTTTAAGAATTTTGGTTACATAAGTGTGGCTGTTGATATTTTATTCGAATACAAAATGACCAACTACGAATTGTTCATATTTTTAATGAATTTTTAGGTGCTGTTTTATGGGCTCTAATGTTTGAGGGAAGCAAGTTTCATTGTCAGCGTCAGCAACCTATATAAAAAAGATAACTATGCTCGCCCGACAAAGAAGACGTGGGTTCACCAACCCGCGTCACCAATTACTCTCCATTGTCCGAAATGCCCCTGGTCGAATGAATATCCATCCGCCCCGACCCCCTTCTTCTTCCCCACTCTGAGCTCCACCGCCGCCCGCCCGTCCTTGCCCTACCGTCGCGCACATGTCGCACTACGCCAATTCGTCTGGAGGTGGATGTGGCAGGACCAGGTTTCAAGGTGGCCGGAGCAGCCGCATTCACTCCAGCGGCTTGGATCTAGTCGGTGAGCTAAGCGGCTTCCCACTGGTCCCTTGCCCGGATTGTGGTATGTCTCGGGTGGTGGAGGGGAGGACGCAGAAGGAAGGTGAAAACCACGGTTGTCTTTATTTCAAGTGTGCGAGGAATGCGGTGAGTAGTCTGTGCTGTGTTTCCCAAATTTGAGTTAGGGTTCTTATGTACTTTTGATTTGCATAGTTCCCCAAGCTTTGTGGATATTATCGTTTCGAGAAGGAGTATCTTCAGATACTGAAGGATTCTAGCGTCATTTTTTTCGACCGTCGAACTGGGCAGGCGTGGTCGATGAAGTAGTTGATTCAGACATTCAGTGGATTGTCAAATTGGAAGCGACAATCAGAGGAAAGCACCGGACGACAAGCAGAGGAAGAAAGCACTAGAGGAGAAGATGGACAATGTGATGTGGAAGATGAACTTGATTATTGTGGGTGCTGTTTGTGTAGTATTTGGATGTTTATTGGGGATGTATGCTGCAAAGAAGTAATTGTGATATGAAAAGTGGTTCTTTAATTTGTTTCATCTGTGTGAATGAAGATTGAAAAATTTGTCACAGATGACAAAACTAAATGTATGAATGAAGAATGGAATGGAA
Organism: Cenchrus fungigraminus; assembly: GCA_036936925.1. Taxonomy (NCBI): domain Eukaryota; kingdom Viridiplantae; phylum Streptophyta; class Magnoliopsida; order Poales; family Poaceae; genus Cenchrus; species Cenchrus fungigraminus. The sequence goes on along the minus strand of CM072771.1, from coordinate 82,373,173 downwards.
TGACAATTGGGTCACGAATCTTAATGTGTCACGTATCACAAATTTCATCAATTCATCTGTGTTGATATTTCAGTGTGAAATTAACCAACCCGCACCCGTGTCTCCAATGATTCTATACAGAGTTTTTTGAAACTCATAATCATTTCATTAACAAATAGAGTAACAAACATTGCAATTCATTGTAAACTGCTGTCATAGATATTGCAATGCGTTAGGAGGCACGGATGGATTTACCCGCGTGATGAGGACATGACACCCATGCATATGGGCATGATTGGTGCATGGAATGGAGTAGAAGAAGTCCAGCAAGGGTGTCCAAGTCTAAGAGGAGGCACGAGGCTAATCCGGTTCGAGTCCCCAAGGTGGAGGCCCAAAGCAATTCAAGTTCGAGCCCAATTCGGAGTCCAGGACCAGTGCGCACTAAAAACGACGCCCAGGTCGCATACGAAGTCGGTTTTGGACGTTCTTTATATGACTGGAAGTAGAATTTCATAAAGCTTCTAATGGCACCAGTTTGAAGCCCAAATTCATCTCGAGTCAACGGAAATCGTCGAAAGAAGTTGACGTCCAGAATCTGCCAAGGTGCTGCGTCGCCGGTTTGTTGGGCCTTAAGCCCAAGTTGAGGGCACCCCATCCTAGGTCGCCCCCAACCCTAGGACGCCCCTCTTCATATACTCAGTAGCTGCCACATTTAGAACTTGAGTTTTGTTTTACATCTAGCTTTAGCTACACCAGAACACGCACAAATACGTGATGTCCTCTGTGATTCAGAACTCCACCTTCGAGTGATATAGTGATTGCTCGCATTACTTTCTTGTTCGTTCTTCGATTGCGTACAGGAAATGATCTTCATGATCAGGCTGATCTTGTGCCGGCAAGGTTGGTAACCATCGGAAGTTGGTTTAGTGACTGCATTGGTGCTTCGAGTCTCGCTCGTTGTAGTCGGATCGTGAGGGTCTACTTCCACCCAAATCGGATTTATCTCCACTCACCGAAAGATCGGGCACTCCGCCTCTATCATCACGTCTCTTAGATGTAGTTCATCACAAGTTCAACAAACACACAGGAGGAACACATATTAACAGAGAAACATGTTCATGAAAAACAAGCAGAGTTCGACGAATAAACAGAGGAGGATGAATAAACAGAGAGGAGGAACAAATTAATTAAGCAAAGGTAGAGGACTTGTCGCTGCCGCCGGAGGAGCCCCACTGTCAGAGTCGGAGCTGTCAAGGTCGCGTTCGTCACCATCGTCGAAGCTGCCATTGTCGTCATTGTCGCCATCGCCGTCGTCATCGGTGCTGACCATGACTCTCTCAAGCTCCCCAGCCAACACATGGATCTTGAAGGCAAAATCCTTCACGGTCCTCTGCAGCGGATTGTTAGGTCGTGGCAAGCCGAGCTCAACGGCCACCCATTGAAGCTTCCTGAAAGCTTCGACGAACATTTGGACGGACCAACGGTTGTCCAAATGTAGTTGAGGAAGTAGAGGGTTGGCCTCCTCGGGCGGTGGCGCCAGTGCCTCCTCGTTCTCCTCGGGCGGCGGTGCCGGTGCCTCCTCGAGCGCCGACGCCGGCACCTCCTCGGCCTTCTCGGGCTTCGGCGCCTTCACCTCCTTGATGAGCCGACGACGGCGGCTTACGTCTTTGTCGCCCTCCTCCCTTCCCCGCTTCTTGGATGGCTCACTCGACGACGATGCCATGCGCGCGCTTAAGGAAGAAGAAGCTCTTGGTGATCTTCTTGGTGACCGGAGACGGTGGTGCTGGGGTTTTCTTGGTCGCGCGCTTGAGGAAAGCTTATGGACGAAGCTCTTGGCTGACTGGGAATTTATGACGACAAGACGGGGAACTGTCAGGCGACCAGTCTTCCCACTACGTCTCGGAACGCGTGTACGCTGCGGAGACACGTGTTCACTAACCAGCGTCGCCAATGACTCACCATTGTTTTGGGCAAAAGAATATTATATATAAATCTCACACACAGATGGATTGATTATTATATATCTTAAATAAATGGATTTATTTGCTTTTGTGTTGTGGCACAAAATCAAAGTTAATAAGGAAGTTACGATCTGCGTCGAAGTGGTGCGCGCGTGGATAAAAAAAACCGCTATCCGCTAGAAACGGGGCACAAAGGAAACAATTCTCATTTCTCCTTTTAATCTGTAATCAAATTTTGTGTCACGTATTTCTCGGACATATGTAATCCAAATTTGATGATTTTTTCTGAAGTTTTCTAAAATTGCCATCTTTTCATTAATTTCATTGTTTAGTATATATTTCTGTTTTCTGAGTAATGTTTTTATACCTTATCTTGTACTTTATATGTACAACATAGAAATAATATTTGTTTTACACAACCATTACTAATGAAACTTTGTATTTTGTAATCTTAAGGTGAACAAAAAGTTGTGTTAGAATTTGAAATTTATATGAGTTCGAACATGTTGTAAAGTGTGGAAAACTTCAATGTTGAAGTAACATTCTAAGAAACTATGTGAGAGATGTACACATTTGTACACAAGTATGATCTTCCTTTATCGAAACTATTTGAAATTTTTATGACAAGTTTAGGGACCCAAATTATGTTGCCAAGTCAATTTGTAGAATTTTTAGACCAACCTAAGATGTTATTAGAATTATTATATCACAAACATGAGATAAAAATTCAAATTTTAATAATTTTGGTTACACAAGTGTGGCTGTTGATATTTTGTTCGAATATAAAATGAGCAACTACGAATTGTTCATATTTTTAATGAATTTTTAGGTGTTGTTTTGTGGGCTCTAATATTTGAGGGAAGCAAGTTCCATTTCATAAAAAATAGTTTCGGGCCCACGTGTCAGCGTCATCAGCCAATATAAAAAAGATAATCGTTGCCTACCCGCCCGGACCCACCTAACAACAAAGGAGATGCGGGTTCTCTAACCCGTGTCGGTAATGACTCTCTATTTTGCAAAATGAATATAACATGTCGAATGGATAAGTGCAGCACACACGACGCTTTCCTCATTTCTCACTAGGGATTAGCGGAGGTGAGCGGAGGCGGCGCCGGCGAGGTGAGCGGAGGCGGGGAGACGACGATGAGCACCGGTGAGGAGCCAAGCAGCGGACGACCCCGCGCACCGTGGATCGAGGAGGAGATGCCGAACGCGATGCGGTGCTGCAACTAGATCCGTGCATGTGCCGGTGAGATGGCGGTAAAGACGGAAATGACGATGAGCGTCGGAGAGGAGCCAATCAGCGGTGGAGCGAACCCAAAGCCAGAGATGAGCATCCTCGACTGGATCCTCTCAGGTTCTGATGAGGGGCCATGCAATGGCAGGGAGGAGCATGCCGGCGAGGGGGCAGCGAAGAGGGCGAGGCGCCTGTCTCACGTCTGCGACCACAAATGTCTTGCAACGACAAAGAGGGGTCGAGGGAGCGGCAAAGGTGTAGAGGACCTCATATTCGACTCTAGTAATGACCACGATGACGGCGAGGCAAGTTTCTCTGAATCACAGTGCCTTTCACTTGTTCTATAGATGGAGTAGCTTGAGCTTGAGCTTGATCAACTTTTCCAAAAAAAGCTTGATCTTGATCAAGTTAGTGCCTATGATGATTACTTTGCTTATGATTATGACTGTGATTTGCTCTGAGTTCTGAGGCAAATCAGTTATGAACTAAGTTCTTCTTGTACTTGTCACCCTGCTAGGATAATTTTTCAAGTTCTCATACTTTGCCTACGATGATTACTGTGCCTAATACTACTCGTTATGATCATATACTACTCCAAGTTCTAAGGCAATTTAGTTGAGAACTATGTTCTGCTTATACTTTTGTTGACGGTTCAATATTGCACCAAGGCTCACCACAAGCTTACGAATCAAGTAGTACATTTTTCCATCGAGTATCACCCAAGGTATCGAATTCGTGTAATATGTGCAACGCAAGACTCAATCTAATAACCAAGAAAACACTTCCATCTTGAGATCACGCTTATGTTGTAGCTCCGAGCAAGATATATGAAGAAAACCAAACGAATCTCATAAAAAGTGTCTTTAAACCTTGACCTTCGGTCAAACCCTCTAAATCGCCCCGCCGTACTCGGTGTCAACATCCTATCACGATGTCCCTTTTTCTTCGCGGTCGAATCTTAGAGCACGCTCACAAGGAGTGCGTTGAACTTCTTGGTAGATCGGCTATGCACCTCTAGCCACCGCGGCCACAAGAACATCCCATGCAATCTATCTCGAGAATAGATTGAGGAATAACACACCCAAGCAAGAACAAGAATAATAAAAGAAGGTACTTGATCCCTAGAAATTGGATTCATAAAAACTTCACCATGAATGTTTACATGAACAAGATCACCACTGGGATCCTACCTTGATCTTGATCCAAGCTCCGGAACTCCGACGTGGTCTTCCTTGCAAGGTTCCCACGCCGGCTAGGGTAACCCTAGACAACTAGCACGACCCTCCTCTTCGAGATGGTGTCCCTCTAGCTTCTTTGCTCCTCGGCGGCGAATGATGAATGGCTTGATACATGGTACTTTACACGGGGACTATAAATAGCCTGAGGGGGTGCTAGGTCAAAGGGGGCGACGAACCGACCCAGAAGTGGGCCAGGCAAGCCAGCCTGGGCCGACCGGCCTAGGTCCTCCTCAGCCCGGTTCGCCCCCGGTTTTCTTCCAGAAGCTTCTCGCGTCTTCGTTAGTTTTTACCAAGCTGCATGTGGGCCCTTGACATCATTTTCCCCACGGTTTAGATAAGGGTGCTTGGCGCATGAACTCCCGCATCTTCCGTCTACGTCCTCTATACTTCACGGCTTCACGCTTTTAGTCCTTGGCTCATTTGGAGTCATGTTCATCTTGTGTCTTCACTTGTCCCGGGCTTCATGATCTTCTTGTAAAGTGCTCGGTGAACTTTACCCGGAAGACCTCATTTAAGCTCTTAATTCCTGTGTAAGCAATAAACTCAAAAAACCATGTGCGAGTGCGAACTTGACATATAATGGGGGTTAGGATCGTTAGTGTGACTATCAAATTAATACCAACATTGAAGGTAAACTCATGGCTAGGTTGACGGAAATCGACCGCCAACAACTTTGCAAGTTCTCAGGCTAATTAGTTCTGAACTATGTTATGCATATACCATGTTTAACCCTATTTTAGCAAACACTCCTCTACCCGTGAGCAGAACTTGGGACACTACTAAACCTTCAAGTCTCAGAATATGTGAAACCTGAGGTTGATAATATTATGGAAGAAATGCGCATCCTCCTCAAAAAGGCTACATTCATGAGGAGGTACAAGTTTGTGGCTAAACAAAATCTGGAGCCCATGAAAGATGCGCTCCAAGTGTTTCAGGATACCTTGGTTGCATTTGAAGAGGCTGCAAAAAAAGCAAACCTTAGTTGAAGGTACCATGCTTTTGTTGATGTTCAAGGGGGCATGCTTTTGTGGATGTGCATGGTTAGATAGCATGACCATTGTAAAAATGTGATGGGCAAGTTAAGGCCTAGGTAGATGGACAAGTTAACTGTTTGTAATAATTATGTATATCTGTGTGGATCTATGTGGACAAGTTATCTTTATCTATATATGTGGACAAGTTATGATGTCTGTTTTGTCTCAAAAGATATGTGTTGATTGTGCTTGTATGTCGAAATCGGAGCCCTGAGAGATCGAGCTGACCTGTTAATTAAGATAGACATAAAGGAGACTATGTGGGATGGTTATTCCGCGTCGCCTTTGCCCCTCCAAACCGACGAGGAGGAGCCAGCTCCACACGCCGCCACCGTGCATTGGAGACGCGGTTTGGCTAATCCATGTATCCTTTGTTCCCAATGTTTGACCAAAGCCACTCTGCCATTCTGCCTTCGTTCTCAAACCTTCTGCCTTCCTCATCTCTGTCGCCTTCTCTCCCCTTCTCCTTCCTCGTCTCCGTCGTAGAGATGGCTGGCGGAAAGTAGTCGTTCTGCCACGACTGAAGAGGGAGGTTCTGCAGCGAGAAGGAGAAGGCCCCGCCCGCCGCCTCCGCCAAGAGAGGGAGGCTCCGTAGCGAAGAGGAGTCGCCCCTGCGCGCCACCCCTGTGCGGTTTCCTCGACACTCCAAGGGAGAGGTTGGTTCTTCGTCGGCCTGGGGGAGGAGGCCGTACACGCGCACAAGCTCCAAGGGGGTGCACTCCGGTGACGCCCGGCAGGCAGAGGCCGAGCCTTCCTCGGGACGGAGGAAGAAGCCGTGCATGCGCAGCAAGAGGGTGGATCAGGCCGAAGACGTCGAGGTTGTACACCTCGAGTCCAGCGAGGACGATTACCCCGACGCCAGCGAAGACTCCGGCCACCCCCTCTAGTCGAGGTAGTTTCTATTTTGTTTAGGGTTTCGAGTAGAAATTTTGTTAACTGTAGAGGCTATAGGTTTATGCTTGAAGTTAGGTTTGTGTGAAGGACCGAAAGGGAGTGAATGAGAGTCGATAAAAATTCTTCCGAAGGATGAACTCGGCCTATACCCCGATTGCCATTCGGATCACTCACACACACCAAAGAAGCTCTAGACTAAGCACACACAAGCCTACAAGTCCCAGAGACAAGCCACGAATCAAAGAGCGGAAGCACAAGACAAGAATCAAAACACTTAGCCAAATCTGGAACGACTAGGTGCGGACCGTCTGGATGGTACGGGCGGACCGTCCACTAGGCACAGGCGGACTGTCCGCACGGTCACCCCGGACCTTCCGAGAACTCCAACAGAACCACCAGAGACGCACCGAGAAATTCGGACTGTCCATCCTAGGCACGCGAACCATCTGCTAGTGTCGCGGACTGTCCGTGAGAAGCCTGCGGACCGTCCAGCCAAACTCTAGAACCACTTCGCTCAAACTTGCCCACGCAGACCGTCTGTCATTGACCGACGGACTGTCCGCAAAACCTCTTGCAACAAAACCCTAGGGACCCGACGGATCGAAACACGAACTTGCACGAACACATGAAGAACAGCGATGAACACGAGTCGCGCGGACTATCCGCGGGATCCTTGCGGACTGTCCGCTACACGCGGACAGAGCTGCTTGAGCTCGAGAATGAGAAGTCAACTCTTCCAATCCATCACCGAATCTCCCAAACCACTTGAGCTCTTGAGACAAGATTTGGGGGAGATGAGAAGCGTCACTAGGTTAAGCTATGTCCCAGAAATCTCAACCTCTAACTCACTAAATTACCGGGAATCGCGGATCACATGAACCACCTCCAAGAACTCATGCTCTTCCATGAACTAGCGAATCGAAGGAATTTCTCAGCGTTTGAGGGGTCAAGATCACACCCAAAGATGCACAAGGCATCCACCCATGATCCCCTCAAAGAAATCCGAGGAAAAACACCCTCAAATCAACGAATAACAAAACACCCAAAAATAGCTCCGAAAAAGACACGAAAAACACAAAGAGCTAGGAGAGGGAAATCATCACAACGCCGAAAGCTTCCATACATCCAGAGGTCAGAGTCTATACAAGAATCTAGCCTAAGGAAATACTAGGAAAAGTAGCAGTCCAGAGCGATCTACCGGGGGAGGAAACCCTAGAACCAGAGAGAGGGAGAGATGCCATCCACCTCTCCGCTATATATATGAAGTCCACCGGAGGAGGCAAATGACCATACTACCCCTACAACTTAAAATGAAGATACACACCCCTCAGGGGCAATTTGGTAAAGTCTTCGGATATTCCCATCGAGCGGACACGCTTCCACCGTGGACTTGCTTAGCCTCGACGCAAGCCCCGCGATCACACCACGTGCCCCCCGCCTCGAAGCTTCCTGACGCTCCCGGATCGCCGTCTCCGTCGCATCGGGCCTCCGGACTTGGTTTTGAGGCCCAAACCAAGAAACCGTCCACCGATGGTTTTGTGGGCAAACCACCAAACCCCACGTGCAAGCTTCGGCCTCGAACCACCACCTTGCACCGGCCCATGTCCATGACTTCAACTTGCTAGTCTTGCACCGCATGGCTCGCACTTGACCCCATCGGCCACCGGGTCCATCGAACCAAGCCTACTTGCCTCTCCATCAGCCGGAGGCCACCACAGCTAAGGCCTTTCGTGCTTGTTCTTCACCTGCACCAACACGAGTCAAGCCGCAACCTGTACCTGCACACTTAGCCAAGCATCAGTCCACACAACGTTGTCAATCACTCATCACTAAGGAACGACCCTCCACTGGTCTTCGGACACACCTGGTCGTCATTATGCTTGAAATTGAATTCCTGGAACTCATCATATGCTGCTCACAAAAATGCTAAACTCATTCTATATACTGCTTCAATTTCTAAATCTTCATGCTCAGCGAGTTTTATTAAGTGAACATCCAGTGCCTTCACTGATCAATGGTTCCAATGCATCAATTTTTTTTGTTTTAGGAAGTTGTTGTACCAGCACATGACATTGTTAGGATCTGGACAGAAATCGATAGGCACAAGAAAACCTTACACTACACTTGGACATTCCTAAACAGGCTGGAAAGAAGGATGGATGACATTGGTAAAGAGAAGCAGGCAAGCTCTGAACTCGGTTACAGCTAAACAAGTTTTTTGTTTGACCGGTTACAACTTTCATGATATTAAACTTGGCAATCGGTTGTCAAAAAAAGAACTTGGCAATCTAATTATGAAACTTGCATAAATTTGCCTTTGTTTTAGAAATATGTTGTTCCTCGCGAGGAAAATTATTAACTTTTCGAGTAGAAAATTTGTTAACTACAGAGGCTATAGGTTTATGCTTGAAATTTAATGCATGGTACTCATCATATGCTGGTCACAAAATTGTTGAACTTATTCTATATACTACTTCAATTTCTGAATCTCCATGCTACATCGACTTTTATTAATTGAACATCCAGTGCCTCTGTTTGGGGAGTTGTTGTAACTCGGGAGGACCTTGACATGATCTGGAAAGAAATCCATAGGATCAACCCAGCTTTTGACTACACCAGGAAAAACATAAACAAGCTGGAAAGAAGGAGTGATCACTTTGTTGAGGCAAGTTCTGAACCCAGTTACAGCTAAACAGCTTTCTTGTTTGACCAGTTACATCTTTCATGATATTAAACTTGGCAATCTAATTATGAAACTTGCATCGATTTGTCTTTGTTTTAGAAATGTGTTGTTACTCGGGAGGATCTTGACTGCATCTGGAAAGTACTTGACAAGGTGGATAGAAGGATGGACGACAAGGCTGTGGACGACATAAGTCTCCTAGCAAATGGTCAGAAATACTAGAATCTGAGGTGGAACAGCTTAAAGGCACACATAAGATGAAGGATATTCAACTTGCCGAAGATGCAAAGAAGAATGCTGAGCTGTATGAAAGACTTGTAAAACTAGAGGTAAAGATAGCTGAACTTGAGGCTGTAGCACAAAAGAAGCCATCTAACTAGTGCCCCTACTGATGCACGTCAGATGTGATCATGTGAATATGTTTGTTTTGAACATTATGTATGTCATATGTGAACATGTGATGCTATATATGCATCTTAAATATGTAGAATAATATAGAATATGCTCTTATGACTACTATCTATATATGTGTGTGGTTTTGTATCTTAAGAGACATGATTACATGTTTGTGTGATATCCAATATTTGCTATGATGACATAGTCCAATATTTGTAACCGGCGGCGACGAACGGCGGCGGGGAGAGAGCGAGTGGCCTTCAGAGGAGAGAGCACGAGTGTAGTTGTTGGAGATAACAGAGTGGTCGGAATGTAAAGACAAAGACACGTAATAACAACACGCGTCTCTGATGTGAGAAAACAAAGGAGATGCTGGCTTCAAACAAGCGTCTCCAATTGGGTTGTCATCAAAGGAGACGCGTCCTAACAACCACGCGTCTCCAATACAAAATTGATCGGTAACAGACATAAAGAGTCCGTTACCGATAGGTTTCACCTTCGTATCGGATGCATTTTAACGTCCGTTACAAAAAAAACATGTAACAGACGTTTAAGAAGTCCGTTACCAGAAGTCCTCATTGGTAACGGGCATTGTGGTGCCGAGGTCCGGGTCGAGCCTGCCGCGCTTATGCGTAACGGGCGCCAAACAACAACCGTTACAAATGTGGGTCCATGTAACGAGTGTTAAGAGCTCGTTACAAATGCTGCGTGACCTATTTGAAGTTTTCACGTAGTATTCATGGCCACGTACAACGCCAGCGTCACCAGCTCGACAGGCGTGCGCATCACGATGGAGCCGCCGGTGCTGCGGTTCGACCGGGGGTGATCTAGGAAGACGTATGCGGTCACCTTTGAGCCGCTACCTGTGGCGAAGGTGAAGGACATGTACAACTTTGGGTCAATTGCACGGAGGGACGGCAGCCACATAGTGACAAGCCCCGTCGCCATCACCTGCCCGGTGACACTAGTCACGACGATGTAACGTCGGGGTTCTCACCATGTTCTTAACTTGTTCTACATTCATGCCTAGTACAATTTCAACAATTTTAATTTGCATGATAACATTGTTTCCTTCAGCTTTGGATGGGATGACAGTACGTCATAAGAGTTTGGATTGTGCGGGCAGATTATTGGCATATGCCAACGCCCATCAGGCCATCTCAACATCACGTCACTGGGATTCTGCCATGAAATGCAACATAAAAGTCCACATATATTGAGTAGTCTTCTGCTGCATATCTTTTTACACTACACACAAGGAAATATGTTTGCAAGAAAAGAATTGTTGGCAATATATATCAAAACTTTTAAAAGAACAAATGTACATAAGAATGAAGTCACTTGGGAAAGATTGAAACCCTTGCAATATAGAATTCCAAATGGGCCGGGCACGAGGGGCAGCCTGAGGCCACGACTCTAGCCCGGTCCTAAGCACGATCGATAGTGCCTAGGGCTAGCCTGGTCCAATGGGGAGTTAGTGCCTGAGCAGCCATCTCGGCTCATAGTGTTGGCCCGAGGCACAATCCGATTTTGGTCGACCCGATGGCGGGCCAACCTGCAAGTCCATCCATACATATATAAACACAATAAAACCCCAATTCCCCTCCACTCCTGTCAGGGGATGAGACATGGACAGATCGGCAAGGGGGCTACCCAAGCGATTTGCAGGTGAAGAGGGCTCTAGGAACTAAGAACGCGGATGGTTATACAAGGTTGCAAACGGAATCAGGCGAGACACAGGGGATTTAGACTGGTTCAGGCCTCTGGAGAGTAAAACCCAATGTCCAGTTGGTGGTGTTGTATTGCTTGTGCGCAAAGGCATGGTCTACCTAGGTCTGCCCTTGAGGGGCGCCCCAGGCCACCTTATATTGGCCGGCGACTTTGGGCTACAATTGGTATCTCGTGATATTCGGACTGGTGGGCGCCGTCACGCCGTCTCTAATGTCTTTTCTTGCACGCTAAGTCTTGAGGAGGTCTCCGAGGTGCGGATGAGGACTTCTGGGCCTACATGCAGGTCTGTGGTCGTCTGGTAGGTCGGATCCACTTGTCAGAGACAACTGAGACCCTGTTAGGTGGGGACCCATGGGTACCTATGTCTTTCAAGCCCCCAATCGACTTTTAGGCGCGGCAACCTTGATGGAGTCATGACGAAGCTTGAAGAAACAGGCTGAAGTCTTGGCACCATCGTTAGGTCGGCAAGGGTGCACGACGATCAAAAAAAGAAATGTCTTCAATCATTGCGAAGTCGATCGCCGATCTGCTGGGAGCTTGATTCCGCAAGGTCAGAGCAGAAGACGAGCTACCCATCTGTAGACCAATAGACCTGATGTAGGTCAGCTGAAGCAGTGTAGGTACGCCGACCTCAGGGAAGCCTCATTGATGCATCCGGCGGGGTCAAGTACCGAACTATCGGAAGCAGACTTCCAATATGTCGAAATGACGTAGAAGAAATTACAGGGCGTCGCAAAACGCACTCTAGGAGTAGCCCTCGAGCAGTGAAACAAACAGTATGGCCGGTTTGATGGTCCAAAAAAGAACCTACGACCTTCTATTGAGGAAACAGATTGCTCTGACCACTGAGCTAATAGGCCAAAGCAAATGGAATCTTCGGCCAAACGCCAAACACCAAAAGCATTCGTGACCTGAGTTACAGGGACACTATGTGATCACGGGACTTTTATCCACTAGAGGAGACAAAAGCACCAGGTTGTCGTCAGGTAGGGGAAAGGTGCGCCATGTGTCAAAGCTGCAGCGAGGTCCACCGACCTAGCAAAGACAACAGCAGAGCAGCAGGGAGGACCGCCGACCTGAAGACAGCGACGACGGAGTCGCAGGGAGGTCTGCCGACCTAAAGACGACGACGACGGCGATGACAGAGACGCTAGGAGGTATGCCAACCCGAAGCAGGCGACGACGCAGATGCTAGGAGGTCCGCCGACCTAAAGCGGGTGACGGCGAAGACGCCAGGAGGTACGCCGACCTGGAGCAAGCGACGCCGGAGACGCCGGATCGAGGAGCTAAACCTGTAAAACAAAGTAGATGCCAAGACAGTGTATCAATCTATAATATAATGAAAATTCAACGTGAGCTAAACATGTTCATGTTTTTTTTGGAATGCATTCACCTTATCATGCCAGACACGCATTATGCGAACTCGAAAGCTCTCAAGCTGCAAAGTGTTTAGGGGGGATATACCTTCCGGGTACCATAGTTACGTAGACGGTGGAGCCCATCCGGACTCCGCAAATATTCAGTTGTAAGCAAGATAGATCTCTTGTATTGTAATCGACTAGGACTTTTCATGTACCCAACCCCACCAGACTATATAAGCAGGGGTAGGGGTCCCTAGATGGCGGAACCAACCGCAGATTTACGAGCCTAGCATCTCAACATACATGAGCGCGGAACGCGATACAATCCACCCAAATAGAACATATGGTATTACATCGTACTGATGACCCGAACATATATAAATCCTTGTGTCTTTGCGTTCATGCGTTACCATCTTGCTCCTGATCGATCCGGCTACATCTCCACACAATCTACTACCATCGTCTACTTCTTGGTGGACTGTCAGTGATATTGTACCTACAATTAGCGCGCCAGGTAGGGCTGGCCCCGAGGTCGTTTGACAAGCTCGATGGATATCATCTTCAACATCTGCGATCTGATCGAAGATCCGGTGAGTTGTTCTATATTTAGAAGTTGTAGATTGATCTGGCACTACTAGAGAAACATGCTTCTGTACCGGTTTGTAACCCCCTTTAATACCGGTTTTCCAAACTGGTATTGTCCCATCGGTACTAATGTGAAATCACATTAGTACCGGGTGGAAAAACCGGTATTAATGTGCCTCCCCCGTCAGCCGCCGTAGCCGTCCCCGTCCGTCCCTCCCGCCGTCCCCGTCCATCCCTCCCGCCTCCCCTCCTTTTCTTTTATTTATTTATTCTTTTCTTTCTCCTTTCTTTTTCTTCTCCCATTCTCACTCACAGATTCTCGCGAACACATCTCATTCTCAATCACAGAACATACAAATCATGCATATAATTATCTCTCAATCACATACAACTCATATACATCTCACGGTCACACAAGAACAACTCGGATTCATGCATGTATCTCAGATTTCACAACTCATATACAAATCAGGCATGTACCTCAGATTTTACACATAGATCGAATCGCAAGAACAACTCAGATTCAGATTATACAAGATCTGAAAATCAAATAAAAAAATCACATGAACACGAATTAAAGAATCACCACGCGCCGGCAGTGGGGCGCCGCCCGGCCACCACGCGCCGGCAGGGGGCGCGCCGCCCGACCATGTGCCTGGCAGGGGAGCGCCGCACCGCCCGGCCACACGCGCCCGCCCCGCGCCGCGCGACCCGCGCCGGAGCGCTGCGCGCGCAGCCCCGCACGCCTGCGCCTGCAGCTGCTGCATCAGAGAGGTAGAGAAGAGGAGTTAGAGATGAGACTCATGAGCAAAGGAAGGAGAAGAAAGAAGATAGAGAAGAGAGAGCACAGCCGCACACACGCATGCAGGGGATAAGAAGATAGAGGAGAGAGAAGAAAAAAGGTAGGCCATGCGCACACGTAGAGACGGCGCCGTTTGGGGTGCCGGACGGCATGCGCATTAGTACCGGACCTATTTTTAACCCGGTACTGATGTCCAAACTTTTTGTACCGGGTTATATATAGGTCAGGTACTAATGTCTTGGCTCCACATTTATACCGGTTTGTAATAAGCACCGGTACTAATGTGACACATTAGTACCGGTGCTTATTACAAACCGGTACTAATGTGGGTCACGCGAGGGGTGCGGCGGGGCTCTCGGTTCCGACCACACATTAGTACCGGTGCTTTTCACATTAGTACCGGTGGGCAAAAATAACCGGTACTAATGTGAAAAATGCTCTAGGATGAAAGCTTCATTCCCTAGTAGTGTGGTTTTGCGGTCGCTAATCACAAATTGAACTTGTTTTTCCAGTCGTATGCCTCGGCAACTACGAGCACTTTGGCGATCGGCACAAGCAATCGTGCGTGCGACGGTGATGCAGTCGGCCGCCACAACTGCTGGCGTTCGGACGCAGGTCACGCACAGCCGGAACTCAATGCGTGGGCGGTGGCGTACATGCAAGCATCGGCCTCCACGTGCTGCATGGATCAGAAGGGAGATTGTTTTAGTTTTTGTCTTTTTGATATGCATAATATCTCACGTCTCCAGTCTAACGTGATTAGATTGAATCTTATCACACATCGTTCCTTGTATCTTCTAATCTACTCCCTCCGTCTTTAAATATATGACGTGAAAAACAAATAATTTAGTTCAAAATGAACTAGTTTTTATATCTTAAACATTATATACTTAAGAACAGATGAAGTAATTCGGTTGCATTAAGCTATTATCATATTCTATACGAGGCATACGTGTACCGCGGTGGTCATTAACTTCAGGACATCGCTGAAGCTCCGGCAATCGATCGGCACGTCACCAAAAGCGCCGCGGCAGCCACGGCTGTTGCACGCCAGCTTCGACGACTCAGCAGCAAGCTTCGCAACTCATTGACAGACACGACGTGCCACGGAGACGAGTCCAGTACTAACAAGAGGATCCCTTCCTTCTTTCTGTTTTTTATACTTCCGTTAAAATTGCAAAGTGCTATATTTATTCTTATTTCCAATAGTATTTGCTAACGTAACCGACTTCCTGCACGGCCACAAGCAGCACATGCTCTACCGCAACTCGATGCCAAGCTTCACCACG
The DNA here is from genome assembly GCA_036936925.1 of Cenchrus fungigraminus. Lineage (NCBI taxonomy): Eukaryota > Viridiplantae > Streptophyta > Magnoliopsida > Poales > Poaceae > Cenchrus > Cenchrus fungigraminus. Next base: position 82,357,983 of record CM072771.1, on the reverse strand, counting down.
ATGGCGTCAGGGATTGCTGCCCCAGAGCACACGCTGCATCAACAGTCGGACGTTGATGGCGCGACGTTTCTGCATCGTCCATCGACGTACTCCGATACGTTGCTGACTGCATCGACCACTCGGATCCGACATAACGAAGTCGGGACGAGTCCTACAAGCTGCGCACACGACCAAGGACTGGTCGGGTACCGATTCCGACCAGTTATCTTCATCACCAACCGCTCGCTCGGTCGCGACGATGACGTTTGGGGGCTTGTCAGCTCAAACACGACGATGATCTAAATGATCAGCTAAGTCATGTTCTAACAAATATTTTACATTACCTTGACTGCATATTTTCGGCTAAACGTCACAGTCAAGAATCATGCTCAACGGGTTATCATGCTGCCAATGTTGCATATTTTCTACAATATAATTGTTCATATAATTTTCATCAATTATCTACTCTTAACCATTCATAAAGTATCTTGGGAGAACACGCCTTAAACGGAGGAACTGAGAGCTTTCGTCAAGCCAAAGTACTACGCGTGCACAAGAGGTCAGCGAGGCTACGGATTCCTGTAATAGGCTAAGTCCTTGGAGAAATTAAGATCTAACAGAGCCGCATATAAACTATCTAATTTACATGCATGACAAAGTCTTTCCATAGATCGCAAGTTCTATGGTTTAGAGAATTAATATTAATTGTTACATCATATACTACCCATTCTACATGTTTATATTTCAGGGTACCCAATCTTATTTCTACGCTCGGGGGCTGGACACGGAGCCGTGAAGTTTTCCAACACTTCACGAGGACAAAGCCGAGTGCTCGCATGAGTCAGCACTCGCATATCGACGGAGATCGAGTGCTCGCGCGAGTCAGCGCTCGAGAATCAACGGAGACCGAGTGCTCGCGTGAGTCAACACTCGGTTATCAACGACGACCGAGTGCTCACACAAGTCAGCACTCGGGTATCACGACAGATCTCATGACCGGTCCCACAGTCGCACGCTGGGGGCTGGCGTGCGGGGAATGCGAGACAGTACCCAACGCCGCTGCACCTGACACCTCCGGCGACGCGTCAGAGTGCTCCTCCAGAACACTCGACTTTGGCACCATCGAGTGGATGGATGGCCCGGGAACTACCTCGTCACCAAGAGGAAGGTCGACCGCATCCGTGCAAACAACAACAATTCCAACAAAAGATCCAAGCACAAGTGTGCAAGCTAAAACAACAAAAGATCGATAGGGCGATGAAGTACAACTACTCGGTCGACACGCGTGCCCTTGCGGGTCTGCAGAAGCTGAAGATGAAGATCAAGCCCTGATACTTATGCTCTTTATTGGACCCTCGACCATCATATTCTATCCTGTTCGAGGCTTGGGGCTAAGTGTATACACTTCTCTTTCGGTGAATGTAAAAAAAGACAGATCATGGTACTCGGCAGAAGCATTCGGACGTAGCTAAAAGCATTAGGAAGAAACATAGAAGACTTCACAAAAGGCTTGAAGACCCTTGATCAGTATGTTCTAATCTGCTCGAGGCTCGGGGGCTGCTGTGGGGGATATACCCACCGAGTACCATAGATACGTAGACGGTGAAGCCCATCCGGGACACCCCAAATATTCAGTTGTAATCCAGATAGATCACTTATATTGTAATCGACTAGGGCTTTCCATGTAACCCAACCCACTAGACTATATAAGGAGGGGTAGGGGTCCCTAGATCAGTGGAACCAACCACAGGCTTACGAGCCTAGCACCTCAACATACATGAGCGCAGGATGCAATAAAATCCACCTAAACAGGAAGTAGGGTATTACATCAATCTGATGGCCCGAAGCTCTATAAATCCTTATGTCTTTGTGTTCCCGCGTTACCATTTTGCTCCTGATCCGGCTACCCCTCGACACAATCTACCACCATCGTCTACCCCTTGGTGGACTACTGATGCTATTGTACTGATAGTGTTCACCCTGCTAACCATAGCTCGTAGGGAGGACGGCTTATCGATTACACTGCTCAGCGTCGAGGCTTAGATGTAGCTAGCGCACGAGGGAGTCTAGGACTCAAGTTTTGCAACCACACAACAATGAATACTCATAACGAGAATTTGACAGTTAAAGAGAGAACACACAGAAGTAAAACAAAATCCCTCAGATCGGAGGACTCTTAGGTTGACATAGCCAAGTCCCCGAGCGTGTCGAGAGGGAGGGGGAGACAGCAGGAAAAACATGTATAGTAGGTCGGCAAAAGTCACAGAGACATGGAGCCGAGGCGATCAACCAAAGATATTAGAGCCGTAAATAATTTAATTAAAAGTAACACTTAGTTTGCCGAGTCGAGGCTGAGGTCGTAACGTTATTGATGACGCGAGCCGGAGCTGTGCCGAGCTGTCGAGGTAGCCGGTGATGCGGTTAAGGCATCGAGGAGGCTGGCACGCTGTGCGCGTGACGAACATGTCGGAGGAGCGAGCGGTGTCGCACGGAGCCGTGTCGTGGCGTGCACTCAAGGGCGCATCATGCATGCATGTTCTGATTTAGACGACGGTGGAGTCTTGGAGTCTTGATCGAGTTCGGACTTTGCAGGACGCGTGTTGCGCCAAGAAGTGCCGATGCCTGGTCACCATGAATTCCACCGCCTTCTGCACGTAGTTGCCGACGGGATGATTGGCCGACGCTCAGTGTGGCCGTGTACTCGTATCTAACGTAGATGAATCAGGGGCGTAGCCGGGGGGCACAGGGTTTGGCCCCTCTGAGGCCAGCGTAAATTCTGAACAGATGCTTTTAGATCTTGTGCTAATCATCAAGCATTAACATAGCTGCAGACTAGGTAGCCTATTGCTCACCAGCTGGCCAGCAGCTAATTCGAAGAAAGGAAGCCCGGCCAATCAGCTCATTCAACCAGGACTCTGTTATTCTCATGCGTTAAATTTCTTCTCAGTCAATTCTCACATGCTAAATCAGACTCATGAGATAAATTCAATGAAGTTAAATGGACTTATTGATGAGACAAGATTAGAAAAAACAGAATAAAATGGTAGTGTATGACAACACATGTATCACCTAACACCTACTTCATCTATCCCACAAAGAGTAGTCAGGTTAAGGGTGGTCAAAGATGGAGCCACATTGAGCTTTCCTGGTGCCAATGCACCAGGGTAAGAAATTTGTGTTCACTAAATAAGCTCAAAATCATCATGTACTTCAGAGAAATTATACAAGTTCTATGAAGAGTGCACCACAATCATTTTGGATCTAGCTTCGAGCGCCATTGGCCCTCCTTATGTCCAAATCCTGGCTACACCCCTGCGCGATGATGACCGGTGATGTTGCCACTTGATCTGTTCGGTGTTGTAGGAGACTGAGGTCGATACGTTGGTGTCGAGTTGCATCTAGGGCACCACGCCCGAAGGCCAGCATGTCGGCGTATCGCCGGATTGTGACGAAGCTGTCAGCAAAGCAAATCGCATCTTGCCGACTTGATGATCAGTCCGGTGACGCGACGACAACGTGGACATAGATGATGAATCTGCTGGTGATGAAACCGTCATGGGGTACGGGCAGGTGGGTCACCGGAAAAAAATTCTTGTGCGCCATCTGGGGAATGAAGACGCCGACCTCGCGATTAGATCGAATGGTGCCGATGAGTGAGTCACCGCGAGGGAGTCCTCCGTGTTGTCGAGGAAGATGATCGCCATAGCGAACTGTCAGGGGATGAGACCTGAACTGATCCGCAAGGGGGCTACCAAGCGGTTTGCAGGTGAAGAGGGATTTAGGAACTAAGAACACAGATGGTTATGCAACTTTGCACATGGAATGAGGCGAGACACGGGGGATTTAGATTGGTTCAGGCCTCCGGAGAGTAAAACCCTACATCTAGTTGGTGGTGTTGTATTGCTTGTGCGCAAAAGCCGGGAGATCGTAAGTTGTGATGGTCTACCTATGTTTGCCCTCGAGGGGGTGCCCTAGGCCGCCTTATATTGGCCGGCGAATTTGGGCTACAAGTCAGTTTGCATCTATCTTAGTCGGTTACAACATGAAAAGCAATCTCTACAGATTACAATCGGTATCCCGTGATATTCGGACTGGTGGGCGCCGTCGCGCCGCCTCTAATGTCTTGTTTTGTACGCCAAGTCTTGAGCAGGTCTCCAAGGTGCGGATAAGGTTTTCTTGGCCCACATGTAGGTCGGTGGACATCTGGTAGGTCAGATCCACTTGTCAGGGACAGCTGAGACCCTGGTCGGTGTTGACCCATGGGTACCCGTGTCTCTCAACTCCTCTCACTTCTCCCCTCCCAGCCGCACGCCTGTCCGCCCCCTCCTCACCCTGCTCGCTTCGACGTCGCCCCTCCCTCACACCGACCCAACCCTCTCCCTCAACCTCAAGGTCCAGCTGCCATCACCAATGGGGGCTCAAGGTGGAGCCACGCCGACTGCCCTCTCTCCCTCCTTTGGGGCGTCGGCTGGAAGCTGCGCTACCCTTGCCCCGTGGGTGTTCCCGCAAGCTGCAGGGCCGCCGCCATCGCCTCGGAGCACTTCAACGAGCTTTGATGCCACCCTGGAGCACCTCGACAAGCTCCAAGCCGCCACCGTGCCGGGATCTCCCTCCATCTCTCTAGGTCACTGCCCCTGCGTGGTCAGCATCAGCCGCTACCCTAGCCGCCACCGCTTGACAGTGTGGCATGGAAGGGGACGGGCTGGTTGAGCCTAATGGGCCGTCACCAGCCCGATGGGACAGCAATGCTATTGTGCAGGCCCGCATGAAAATGAGGCCTTAGTGACGTACTTGGGCTGCAAGTTCGGCCAGGCAGCCTGCCCCGGCCCGGCACAAAGAGGACATCGGGCCTGATAGTGTCGAGCCATGTTGAGCCGGGGCAAATCGAGCTAGGACTACAAGAAAAACATTGACTAGTGACACAACCACATTTTAGTGTCATTGATTTATTACGTTCCTAGCTGATCTTGTCATTAAACTTTAGTTCCGAGCAAATTTAGTGACAAAAAGAACTTTCGTCATAACAGTTGCTATTTTAGCCGAGCATTTCCTGTTCCATGATTGTTTTGTGACGCCATAAACTCCGCAACAGCGTTATAAACCAACTTTGGTCCCACATGTAAGCATTATTTTTAAAATAGAGTGTTCCAAGTCATCATAAAATTCAGAAGGGTCCCACATGCAACCATTCTTTCGAAAATAGAGTGTTCCAAGTCGTCATAAAATTTTGCAGGGTCCCACATGTAAGCATTTGTTTAAAAATAGAGTGTTCCAACTCGTCATAAAAGTTAATAGGGTCCCACAAGTTAGTCTGGTAAAAAAGGGAGGAAAATTAAAAGGTGTTGGTGGTCGATTTCCGTCCACTAAGAGTACTTGTTACACTTTGGTTTGAGTTTTGAATTGTAACTAACCCGCCACTAGGCATACAAATGACGTAACAAGTTCGCTCTTGCATGTGTTTTTTGGAGTATGTTGTTTACGCAAGATTTTAGCACTTAAAGGAGCACTTTCAGGTAAAGTTCGTGAAACATTTTATGACAAGATAATGAAGTCCGACAAAAGTCAAGACTCGAAGTGAACATGACTCCAAATGACCCAAAGACTGAAGCACAAGATGGCAAAACTCCAAGGACCTGAACAGAAGATACAGAAGCTTGCACGACAAGTACCCATATCTAATTCGTGGAGAAAATGACGTCAAGAGCCCACATGCAAAGTGGTGGAAATTCAAGAAAACACGAGAAGCTTCATGGAGGAAGGCCGAGCCGAACCTTGTCGTGGTGGGCCTAGGCCGGTCGGCTCAGTCCAGCCAGCCCAGGCTGGCCGGCCCACCCCCATTTCAGCCTAACTCGCACCCCCTTTGACCTAGGTGCTCCTCGATCTATTTAAAGCTCCTGCCCCCGACGGCCGTCGCATCCATTCACGAGAATTTGGCGAAACCTAGAAGCAAGCACCGGAGAGAGACAACGGCAGTCGCGAGTCCTTGAAGTTGTCTAGGAGATGACCTAGGCCTACCCTAGCCGCCATGGCCTCCCTGATGAGGGCACCACGAGTACATCTACGCCAGCAGCACCTCAGGCACCCCCAGCTGATCCACCACTTCAGGTGCCACCAGTTGGGCCAATTACTCGGGCCCGTGCGAGGGAATTAAACTACATCATACTGTTAAAGAACGAAGGCCAAGAAGCATAGAGGACGGCCCAAGAGGAGCCCAGGATGGGGCGCCTAGGGTGGGCCACCACCCCTCTCTACTGCCGCGCGCCCCCTCTCCTCCCTCTGTTGTTTGGGGCTGCGTCCCTTATTTAGTCAAAGTTCCTTTTGTTTTGCAACTCGAGTTTTGTTTTACATCTAGCTTTAGCTACACCAGACCACGCTCATATACGTGCTGTCTTCTGTGATTCAGAACTCCACCTTCGAGTGATAGTAAGATTCCTCGCCTCTTTTTCTTGTTCATTCTTCGATTGTGTGCAGGAAACGATCTTCGTGATCAGGCTGACTTTGCACCAGCAAGGTTGGTAACCATCAGGAGTTGGTTCAGCGATTGCATTGGCGCTTCGAGTTCGCCCGTCGTAGTCGGATCGTGAGGGTTGACAACCACCAAATCGAATTTATCTCCACTCACTGAAAGATCGGGCACTCCGCCTCTATCACTCCCTGCGTGGTTGAGCCATGGTGGAGTTCCGGAGCTAGTTGAGGTCATCAATGGTATGTACTCGGTGGTGATGATCCAAACGTATCAATTATTATGTGAGCAATGTTTATCTTGTCATCTGATCTATTAGCGATTCCATGTCTCCGTCTTTACCTTCTACCTATCGTGAATATGATTTGATCCTTAGTCTAATACATGTTTAGACTATATATCATGCTCATTGTAATCATGGTGATTAGATCTAGTATGTCGATCCTTCATGATTGGTAGACATGTCCATGTATGGGCATGCCCTTAGACTCCTCGTACCATTAAGGATGCACCGTGACAGGATGATACTCCTGAAAGTGCGGATGTCTTCGGGAGGTAGGCCGGAGGTAGGAGTTTAAGGATGCTATTAGATGAGATGCATGGTTCGTGGCTCGTTTGTCGGAACTACAACTAGAAGGCAATAGGCTTAGTTATCCCCTTGGTTGCGCTTTATTTTGCCTATGCTCGTGGATGTTGTTGGCATTTCTTAACGCAAGCACTTAAGAACGGGTTTAGAATCCATCCTTAGCGATAGCGCAAGAAATGTCTGTAGGCATCTCTTAACGTCACTACTAACTACGCCGAGTTGGAGCAAGCGTCAAGACTTGCCAAAGGTCAATCTAACGATCATGAACGAATCCGCAAGCGCACAGATAAACCCTTGTAGCATTTCCCTAGGGAAGTGAGTGTTCCAAGGGTATCATATCCGTGGAAGGCAATAACAGATATCAAGACTTATGCTTTTGCAATGAGTGTAACCATGAGATAGAAATAGAAGACAACAACTCAAATACAGGGGTAAGATAAATGATAGGATAAGGGTAGTTTGACACACACACTGATCTATCTCTACACAAGCACACTACGGCATAGGGGGAAACATACGAGTTAGCTCTAGGTTCTAAGAAACTACACATACAAGAGTTAGATGATACAAGAGAGAATGGCACAATGCATTACATGAGTTGATGTTTAGCACCCAGGTACAAACTGGGAGATAGCCCGCGACGACCAACACTCTTAGAAACTATCCTTTAGACTCCTACAGCAATACCCCAGCACGGAGGGTTTCAAAGGGTCCAACAACTGTCACCACTGCGGCCTACCTCTATCGTTACGGGGGGCAAGCTCATAACTAACAAAGTCACACAACCCAGGTGCCATGCCTGCATTGCTGCTAGACTTCACCCGGCCCAGGCTATTGTGACCCAGGGTGATGCCACCAGATAACTGGCCAACTTAGACCGAGTACCGTAGCATAAACACAAACCTCATGCAACACAATGATGCCATCAATCTAGATCAAACTAGGGCAAGTCATACGAATGGATATGAACTATCTTATGTCTAATCAACAAGATCAAAGGGTCGTGTTCATGAAGAACACGAGCCTCTAACTTAGGAACAAACACATAAGGAATGAGAAAATCATCCTTGAACTGGATCGAAAGGTAGTGTTCACGAAGAACACAACCCTCTAAATAATGAACAATGGATGAACTCAAGAACATATCAATCACATGATCTACCATAACTTTATATGAAATAGCTGAATAACTGAAGTAGATCAAAGTCACACAAAGAAATAAAGATACAAGAGAACTCATACCTAGATCCCAAAGTAGACTTGGAACCGGAATAAGAGCTACTCTAGCCTACCCCCTAGCCTTGGAAACTAAAAGTGATAGGAGAGTCAAGAGAGTGGTATGTGAGAAATGGAGCCCATCCCCTTCTATTTATAGGCAAGGCCCAGGTTTGCTTCGGGCACCAAATGCCTCCAAAACACCCGAGATTGCAACAAGTGACCAATGAGCAACAACCACGTGGAACGCCAGGATGAACCACCCCTAGGTCGGTTCGGTCAATCCTATGGTCGGCCAACCATCTAGGGGGGCCCACCTGGCCTGTGTTTTCTCCAGGTGGCTGCCAGGTGGGCCCTCTAAGCTTGTCCTGGTGCATGGCTGGTTTTGGAATCCTAGGTGGGCCCATGGATCCTTGTGAAGTCCATGTGTCACTCTCTGATTCGTCGGTGAATGCCTTCCTTGGATCAGTGACGTGGATGCCACCTAGAATCAGTGTGGCAGCCACCTCCTCAGCTGAGTTGGCATGGATCATTCCATAGAAGGTGGGTTTCCATCTCTTTTTATGCTTAAATCACCTACATTCAAATAATCTCCAAGGACAAGTCGAACTACATTATTCATACCAAAATGCGAGTAATAGGTGCTGAGGACCAGGTGTGTCCGAGGACCAGTGGAGGGTCGGTCCTTAGTGATGAGTGATTGACAACGTTGTGCGAACTGATGCTTGGCTAAGTGTGCGGGTACAGGTTGCGGCTTGACTCATGTTGGTGCAGGTGAAGAACAAGCATGAAAGGCCTTAGCCGTGGTGCCCTCCGGGTGATGGAGACGCAAGTAGGCTTGGTTCGATGGACTCGGTGGCCGATGGGGTCAAGTGCGAGCCGGGCGGTGCAAGACTAGCAAGTTGGAGTCATGGACATAGGCCAGTGCGAGGTAGTGGTTCAAGGCCGAAGCTTGCACGTGGGGTTAGGTGGTTTTCCCACAAAACCATCGGTGGACAGTTTCTTGGTTTTGGCCTCAAAACCAAGTCCGGAGGCCCGATGCGACAAAGACGGTGATCCGGGAGCGTAGGGAAGCTTTGAGGTGGGGGGCACGTGGCGTGATCGCGGGGCTTGCATCGAGGCTAAGCAAGTCCATGGTGGAAGCGTGTTCGCTCGATGGGAATATCCGAAGACTTGACCAAAATGCCCCTGAGGGGTGTGTATCTTCATTTTAAGTTGTAGGGGTAGCGTGGTCATTTGCCTCCTTCGGTGGACTTCATATAAATAGCAGAGAGATGGATGGCATCTCTCCCTCTTGGACTGTAGGGTTTCCTTCCCCGGTAGATCGCTCTGGACTGCTTCTTTTCCCAGTATTTCCTTAGGCTATATTCTTGTACAGACTCTGACCTCTAGATGTATGGAAGCATTCGACGTTGTGATGATCTCCTAGCTCTTTGTGATTTTTGTGTCTTTTTCAGAGCTATTTTTGGGGTGTTTCGTTCTTTGCTTGATTCGTTGATTTGAGGGCGTTTTCTCTCGGATTTCTTTGAGGGGATCATGGGTGGAAGCCTTTTGCATCTTTAGGTGTGATCTTGACCCCTCAAACGCCAGGAAATCCCTTCGATTCGTGAGTACTTGTTGGATCCCGAGTTCTTGGTGGTGGTTCATGTGATCCGCGATTCCCGGTGATTTAGTGAGTTAGAGGCCATGATTTTTGGAGCATAGCTTCATCTAGTGATGCTTCTCATCTCCGCCAAATCTTGCCTCAAGAGCTCAAGTGGTTTGGGAGATCCAGTGATGGAAAGGAGAGGTTGACCTTCGCGTGCGTGGTGTTTCTGGTTCTGTTCGAGCTTGGCAGACCGTCCGCGAGGGTCCTGCGGACCGTCCGCGCGTGGCGTGTTCTTCACCTATTTGTTCGTGTTCGTGTGTGCCCGAGTTTTGATTCGTAGTATTTGAGGTTTTTGTTTGGGCATTGTTTGCCGGACTGTCCGCCAGGTGGGGCCAGACTGTCCGCGAAGTCCCGGACCGTCCGTGGTGCTTGCCTGGACTGTCCGAATTTCCTCGTTGTGCTACTAGAGGTTCGGTGTTGGTTTTCGGATTGTCCGCCATGGGGCTGCTGACTGTCTGCCAGACACACGGACTGTCCACCGTACCCAGGCAGACTGTCTGCCCAGGACTTCGCAGATTTGGCTATATCTTTTGATTATTGTCTTGTGCTTCCGCTCTTTGATTCATTGCTTGTCTCCAGGACTTTAGGCTTGTGTGTGCCTAGTCTAGTGCCTTTTTGGTGTGTGCGAGTGATCGGAGTGGCAATCAGGGTATAGGCCGAGTTCATCCTTCGGGAAGAATTTTTGTCGGCTCCCATTCAGTCGCTCCCCCCCTCTCTAGTCGCCTATTCGGTCCTTCAATTGGTATCAGAACTAGTTACGAATCTTCGTGATTCTAATTAGTCTAAGATCCAAAGATGGGCGACTATGGTAAGGGGTCGGGTCATCCGCACTTTGATGGCAAGAATTACCCGATGTGGGAGAGGCGCATGGGCGTGTTTTTGCGTGGGAAGGGGACTCTGATCCGGGATGTGACACAAAATACTAACTATGTCATTCCAAATAATTTCATTCTTTTAGGATTGCGGGACATGTTTGAGGCCAACAACAAGGCTGTTAATTACTTGTTCCGTGCTCTCTGTGCCTCGGAGTTTGATCGAGTGTATGGAGAGGATGTGGCCGGAAAGATATGGCTTAAGCTTCGGAATGCACATGTTGGCAATGCTCAGGTGCAAGCTTGTTTGTTTTCCACTTACCGGAGAGAGTACGAGAACTTCACTCATCTCCCCGGTGAGTCGACTGATGTGATGTTTCAATGCTTCACCAGTATTGTGAACAACATGAGGGCCAATGTGACAATGCTCCCATACACAGATCATGATCAAGCTATCAAGCTTTTGCATGCATTGGATAGGTCTGTGTGGAGTGCCAAGGTCGAGGCCATTGAGGAGTTGAGCATGTATGATACCTTGACGCTGAATGAGCTATTCTCTAAGGTCAGGTCTTCGGAGGTTGATCGTGGCTAGAGAGCCAAGAGCGAGAGCCCCACTGATCCTCATAGTTTGGCTCTCGTCTCAGGATCGAGGACTAATGCTAACTCTGCTTCCATGCAGTTTTCTTTGTCTTGTCTTGTGTCCATGCCAGATGAGGACTTTGAGGTGCTGAGCGAGGAGGATCTTGCCTTGTTGAGCAAGAGGTTTGGGCGGATGTACGAGAACTGCAAGAATGCGTGGAGAAGCTCGGGGATGTGCTATCGATGCGGGAAGCATGGGCACTTCATCGCTGAATGGCCTGAAGCCATGGAGATCAAGAACGACTATAAGGGCAAGGCCAAGCATGACTACAAATAGCACCGCTCCCGGAACGACTACGAGGACAAGCGCAAGGACAAGGGCGAGAGAAGGCCAAAGAAGAGCAGTGGGTACAAGAAGAATATGGCTCGAGCGATGGTTGCCGAAGCGAGCGACATCGACTCCACTTCAAGCGACGCTTCTTCCGGTTCGACCAGCGATTAACAGCAAGATCGGCGCAAGGACAAGCAGCACACAGGCAAGAACTTCACCGGCCTCAGCTTCGTCGCACAAGGTGGCTTTTGCGGCATGGCGCACTCCAAGAAGGGTGGGAAGCATAGCTTGGATTCGAACTCCGACTCCGAGGAAGAGGTACAACATGATCCCAACTTCTTGCTAGAGGAGAATGCTAGGTTGAATGAGTTGCTTGATAACCGTGATGATGTGCTTAGGAAGACCAACAAGGAGAAGAGAGAGTTTTGGTCTTTGCTAGGTGATGCTAAGGATAAGATAGTTGAGCTTGAGTCTTTGCTTGTTGATGCTAGAACTGAGATAGACTGTTTGAAAGCTGCTCCGGTTGTTTTTGATGAGGTTGATTGTGGTGATTGCAATGTTTTCCTGGCTGACTTGACTGCTCTCAAGGAGAAGCATGGCTCAACTCTTGAGGACCTAGATGTGCTTAGGATTGAGTGTGATGAGTTGAAATCTAGACCTGCTTTCTTAGGTGCTTGCACTTCTTGTCCTGTGTTGCATGCTAGGCTAGCTGAATCTCAGACTAAGATAGTTTCTTTTGAGGCTACTTTGAAAGCTCCTATTCCTACATCATGCTCTACCTATGAAATGCATGCTTTGAAAAATATGGAACTCGTGCATTATGTTGACCGTTTGCATGATGAGAATGATGAGTTGAGGAAATTGATGGGTTGGTTGTCTGGGCATGAGCCACAGTTGAGTTTGATGTTGGCTGAGTTTAAGAGGTTTGATGGTTAGGCGTTGGGGCTGGCAAGAGTGGTGAGAAGAGTGGTGAGGGAGAAGAAAAGGTTGGAGAGATTCCTATCCCACCACACACTACACCCATGAACAAATTTGTACCCAAGCCAAACCACCTCAGAAACAAGCTAGACACAACCCCAGATCCACCAGTGTTCCCCCACAAGACAGAAAACTACCAGAAACCCATCAAGTTTGTGAGCACCCAGGGGAATGTCTTTGGTGAGAAGTCAGGAGAGAAAGCTGTTGAGAAGCCCACAGAGAAGCCACAGCCTAAGCTACAGCCAGTCCGCTTCCATTGTGAGTATTGTGGGAGGGAAGGGCATAAGGATGAGTTCTGTTTCAAGAGGAAAAGGGATGAGAGGTTTGCTAGGGAGATGGCAAACAAGGACAGGTACCACCCTTCCTATAGTATGCCTGAGCCTCGTAGAGGGCCTCTACCTCCGGGTGATGGGTTGGTGCGTACGGTTCCCACTCATGGTGGTGGAGGTGGTTTTCCTCAAAGATATAGGCATGTTGTGTTTGGGCGTGGTGAGTTTGCTGGACGTGTTCCGGCTCGTGACCGTTACGAGTTTGGGAGGCACGATCGCAGTTTTGGTTCTCAGAGGGACTACGAGCCATGTTTTCCCCCTCGTGGTGCGCGTACTCCTCCAGTGAGACGTGACAGGTTCTTTGGTGGTAGGCATGAGAGGGCTCCGCCTAGAGGTTTTGATAGGATAGATTTTGCAAACCATTCTTTTGAGCAAATGGCTCGACACTGGTTTGACTCTTTAGGTACTAACCCCAGTGTTGAGTCGCTTGCTCATTCTCGTTCTCGTTTTTTATTTGCAGGTTGGAGGCATGGAGGACTTTTGGCTGATCGACTCCGGTTGTTCACGTCACATGACCGGAGATCGTGGGTGGTTCTCCAGCCTCACCCTGGTGAGTACGAGGGAGTACATCACTTTCGGGGACAATGGGAGAGGACGAGTGCTTGCTGAAGGTATGGTGAAGGTGAGTAGCAAGGTGACCCTAAAGAGTGTGGGTTTGGTTAAGTCACTTGGTTTTAACCTGTTGTCAGTATCACAGTTGCTTGACGAGGGTTTCGAGGTTCGTTTTAAATTGGGCACTTCTCGTGTGCTTGATTCTCGAGGCGATCTTGTCTGTACGATCGTCCCCGAGGGTCAAATCTTTCGTGCCGATTGTTGACGGTTCAAAACTGTGTTGAAGTTCACCACAAGCACACGAGTTACTTGGTGCCTTTTTCACCAAGGGGGGATCCCCAAGGTTCTTGTCAATCCACGGAGCAAGGGATATACTAGCGTTTAATCTAGCACTAATCTAGTTGATCAAAGCCTTATGAAAGAGATATTAATCTAAAGTAAAAGCAATCTAACCTATGTTAATCTAAGACTAAACTAGATGGCAAGGGTTGAAACAAGAGAGAGATTAAAGTAGATAAGTGTTCCCTCCCTAGGGTCTAGGATCACAAAGACATGCATCTACTACATGAAAGAGGTGTTGCCTTTTCTAGCTTCACGGCGGTTATGCGGTCGCTAGGCCTTTTCCCTTCTCTTGTACATGTCACTACGCGAAGGTAATTGATCACTTCGCTAACACTTCTACATCTAAGCATCCATAGAGTTAATCTAATCACCACAATTACGACAAACCCAACTAAGATCACATGTTGTACATACATATGTAAATAAAGCATTTGCAAAGACATAGACCATGAAGCATTGATAGGCATAAAGTTCAAGTAGCAATTACATAGCAAGGACCCATAAAACCCTAGGGATGAACGGAGGCATTACCCCATCATCTTACATAGATTGAAGCACATAGGGGTGATGGAAACTCCGAAGAACGTCGTCGATGAAGATGGTGGTGAGGAGGCTTGGGAACACCCCTAGGCCGACGGCTTGGAGTCCTCCTCCTGCTTCCTTCCCTCCGTCGGTGTTGATTCTTGCGACGAACTCATCTAACTCTTTCTCTCATCTTGTGGCGGCGGCTTTCTGGTGAATGGGTGTCGGTAGAATAATTGGATGCGGCGGCCGTAGGAGGCAAAGACTATTTATGCACTGAGGAAACCCTAGTCCAAATGGGAGCCCGGAGTGACGCAAAAAAGGGGTAGGTTGGTTGGCCTAGGCCGGCCGGCCTAGGGCCTTTTTGGCCTGGTTCGGGCCCATCTTTCACGGGCGAGCTTCTCTTGCAATTTTGACTTTTTGCCTTTCAGGATGTGTGGCCTTTTGGTGTCTTTATCCTCGTGAATAGATAGGAGGTCTTCTCGCATAAACTCTGGTCTTTTCGTCTTGGTCCTCGGGAGTGTTTCATCGTAGCACCTAAGTCCTTGCCACCTTTGGGAGTGAATTTACCTTGCACTTGAACACGAACGGAACTCCTTGTTTGTCCATTTGAACTTGATGTGTCTCCTTCGCCTTATTCCATGTTTTCCTACAAACAGATTATACTTCAAAATGCATATGCAAAGATGAACTTGTTATATCATTAGTGTGCCTAGTGGCGGGTTAGTTCCATAACAAAGCTCAAACCATAGTGTAACAAGTGTTCTAGGTTGACGGAAATCGACCGCCAACACCGATTTTTCCCAGTCTATTGGTCCTCCTTGATGCTTTATTGCTGGTGTTTTGGCTGAGCTTTGGAAGTGGCCTAAAATGATGAGGACACCACGAGTACATCTACACCAGCAGCACCTCAGGCACCTCCAGCTGATCCACCACTTCAGGCGTCACCAGTTGGGCCAATTACTCGGGCCTATGCGAGGGATTAAACTACATCATGCTGTTAAAGAACGAAGGCCCAGAAGCATAGAGGACGGCCCAAGAGGGGCCCAGGATGGAGCGCCTAGGGTTGGCCGCCGCCGCCCCTCTCCTGCCGCGTGCCCCCTCTCCTCTCTCTGTTGTTTGGGGATGCGTCCCCTTATTTAGTCAGAGTCCCTTTTGTTTTACAACTCGAGTTTTGTTTTACATCTAGCTTTAGCTACACCAGAACATGCACAAATACGTGCTGTCCTCTGTGATTTAGAACTCCACCTTCGAGTGATATTAAGATTGCTCACCTCAGATTCTTGTTCGTTCTTCGATTGCGTACAAGAATCGATCTTCGTGATCAGGCTGATCTTGCGCCGGCAAGGTTGGTAACCATCGGGAGTTGGTTCAGCGATTGCATTGGCGCTTCGAGTCTCGCTCGTCGTAGTCGAATCGTGAGGGTCGCCTCCCACTAGATCAAAGTTATCTCCACTCAATGAAAGATTGGGCACTCCGCCTCTATCAAGTGGTATCAGCTTTCCAGGTTGATCGGTGAGTTTTATCGAGTGTTTTTCCCCTTCCTACAGTCCACAAAAACCAAACAAAAATTTATTTTCAGGTTAGATCTTTGTCCCAGCAACCCCTTTAGCCTCGCACTTTCATTCAATATTTTGCTTTGTTGAGTTTGCGTGCCTTGTTCGTTCCATTGTTGCTGGTTACTTGTGTTTCACCCATTTGTTTCTCTCGAACCCTACCCGCTGTTTCTCCCTTTTCCGCTGCCCTGCCACCACGCCGCAACCCTCCCACGCATGGTTGTCTTCGCGACTCGGACTCCCTGGCCGTGTGGCCCCTCGCGCCGTGACGCCACGCGTGGTACCGCGGGATCCCTCCTTCGGTTCAGTTTCCTTTCCTGTGTTCTTGTCTTGGAAAGCTATCACAAAAAAAGAAAGTAAAAAAAAGAAAAGAAAAGAAACAAAAAAGAAATCAAAAAAAAGGAAAGGGAAGGAAATCGATCAGGGCACCGCCCACGCGCCGTGCCTCTTTCTGGGTCGCACGCCATGCCCTCCCTTCGTGGGACTCCAGGAGACCGAGTCCTTTTTCCCTGCACCGTGCCTTCCCCCCCACCCCTTTGCTCGCCCCCCACCACACGCCACGCCCTCCCTACCTCCCTGTTCGGGTTTGCGAGGCTGCACTGATCCTTTCCCCGCTCCCACGCATACCATACTCTGAGGTTAGCTTTACGCATCTTTTTTTTACCGGAATACCCCTGTATTTTCAGAAAAAGTGTGTGTCGCAACTTGCTGTAGGAGATTCTCTGTGTTCATATTTTTGGTTTTGAGGACTCCTGCAAAAAAAAGAGAAAAAAAGAAAAAAAAACAGCAATCTGTTGCGCTCTCTCCACTTTTGCCACCTTCCTTGCTTCTATGCTTTCGATTTCACTTGTTGCCAGCAGCGTTTGATCGTGTTTAGCACTCTTATTCAACTTTGCATTATTGTTTGATTGTGCTAATCCTTCTATTGAGTGCAGCCTTCCCAGAACTCCACATATTTCTATGATGAGGAGTTTTTGTTTTTCCAGGAAATCGCTGCTCCAATCTTTCGCGAGTTCCACCAGTTGGTTGCAGGTCGCCCCTGTGTGCGTGGTAAGAACAGATAAGAATTTGATAACAGCACTAGTGTGAGCGCCTTGTGAGCTGTCCCACCCTGTTTTTGTCGTCATTTTGTTTTTGTGTTTGCGCTAACCATGGCACATGAAGGCGGCACGGCTGATCCATTGCGCTAATCATGATATGACTCAATTATTTGAATTTGCTTGCAAAGCTGAACATGAAGTGCAGGGACGACGCTCGAAGACATATTCTAACCCTTTTGCAGGAAGAAGCTCGACATCCACACCAGCACCTGTGTCCCTTGCGCCATCCTCGCCCACCACTACACCGCGCGAGAAGATGGCCAAACCAGCAGGCGCTGCCCCACCCACAAGCGCCGCCCCTTCCCCAGGCTGTACACAGAATATTCAATGTCATCGCTGCAGAGGATTTGGCCACATGTTTCGGGACTGCCCGAACAAGCGCACTTTCCTCATTCGTGACGATGGTGAGTACTCTTCTGCTAGTGATTCTAAAGAAATTGAACATGCTTTGCTTGCCACTGACCATGCAGCTAAGGAGGAGGTACATGTCACCCCGGGCGACTCCGATAGGTATGAAAGTCTTGTTGCGCAGCATGTGAAGGACCGAAATGGCGAACCAGAGAGGGGGGGAGTGAATGGGAGCCGATAAAAATTCTTCTCGAAGGAGATAGAGACTCCAACAAGATGAACACGGCTTCCAACACACGTCTCCAACTCAACTACTCAAGTTGGCCAAGACCATGTAGCCACTGGAGTGCTACTGGTCCTAGGAACAAACAACTCAACCAACCGAACCAAACACCCCAAACGCATAGCGGAAAACTGAGCAGCCTGCCGTCTGTGCCACACCGGTCAGACCGATGGCTCCTGCCGATCAGACCGATGGCACCGGTCAGACCGGTGGACTCTGCCAGTCAGGCCGGTGGCGAACAGCAGATGCACAGCAAAGTTCCAGGAAGCCTCAGTGACTCCTCTAGGCCCTGGAACAAAAACCACCACCAAAGAACAACCTGCCAAGAAGAAAAACCCCTCACAAAGCCTAGCAAGACAACTCCAAACGGGCCAAGAATTGACCAGCAGGACCACGGGACAAAACCACACGAACACAGCAGTTCCCTGAGACAAAACCCACCAGGGGCTCACACCGGTCAGACCGGTCACACCTGGGCAGCTCGGGATGAACAGCGCCCGCGGGTCAACTTCCCCAAATCCAACTCCCGATCTCCCGATCCACTCCACGGATTCGTACAAGACTTTGGGGATAGTAGGAACAACTCATGGGCACTCGATAGCCAAGATTTGGTCCACCAAAACTCGTTGAATCAAGAGGAATCGAAGGATTTCCGCCAAGAACACCACGAACCCTAAAACTGCGAAAACCCCAAAATTGAGCCCCTTTACTCACAGATTTGGGAGGGGAATCAAAGGGAAAAGAACCACGAGGGGTTCATGCATACATCCCCCACCAAATCCCAAAGAGAAAGGTCTCAAAACCGCCACAAGAAATTCGCCAAGAAAAACCTCCGAAAATCACCAAAAAGGAGAAACGGGAAAGACACATCCAAGCCTTGAGAAACCACGCCAAATCATCTATACATACCAAAGAGGTTCATACAAGGTCTAGCTTGCCGCCCGATCATCCTTCCCTCTCACAAGATCTCACCATGAAGCTCTCAAGCTAGTCCTACGAAAATCCTAAGGAAAATAGGAAGGGAAAATAGGAAAACCAAATGAGCTAGGGTTCCAAGAGATGGCTGCCATCCTCTCACCCCTTGGGTTATATGGAGGCAACCGAAAGATTAAAATACCCTTACTAGCTAACTAGGGATACATGCCCCTCAAGGGTGAATTCGGAAATCTTTATCTTCGCTCCATCGGACGGATGCCCAGCGACCGCAAACTTGCTTAGCCTCGACGCAAGCCTTGCGATCCCGACGCGTGTCCTCCGCTTCAAAGATTCCAGACTGTGTCGTCGCACACCGGTCAGACCGGTGCTCCTCACCAGTCAGACCGGTACCCACCGGTCAGACCGGTCAGACCCACCGGTCATACCGGTCTGATGCTGCTGCACCTCTGTCTTCGGTTCTTCGGTCTTGGCTTTGTGGATCAACCAAGGAACCTAGTGGTTTTCTGGTGAACCACGGGAAACCCCGCGAACTCGGTGTAGCCTCCGCCAATCACCACTCATGACTCGGCTCCCACGTAGTCCCGGCTCGACCTTGGTTTTGAGGCTCAACCAAGAAACCGTCCATGACTTCATCTTGCCATTCTTGCCACCATGCGGCCCGCACTTGACCCCGCTGGCCACCGGGTCCCTCGAACCAAGCCTACTTGTCTTCTCCACACCTAGAGGCCTCACCGGCAACGACCTTTCGCGCTTGTTCTTCACCTGCACCAACACCAGTCAAGCCGCAACCTGCACCTGCAATACTTAGCCAAGAATCAGTCCACACCACGTTGTCAATCACTCATCACACCAGGAAGCGACCATCCACCGGTCCTCGAACCACACATGGCTCTCAATCTCCCTCTTGATGAGTGCATTGACAACACACACGTTTTGGTAACCAAGAGAAAAGAAAAAGCAAAGAAACGACTAAAAGAAACTCCAACAAGCGATCGAAAGCCAAAGAAAAGGCAAAGAACAAGATCACTTGAAGAAGACAAGTCTCGAACCCCTTAGGCAAGGGCAACAGCTCGACACATCCGAGACAAAACAGGCTCAAGCAAAGAGCACAAACCACCAATCCAAAGCTCGAAAACCACAAAGAGCTCCCCCTGCACACATGCAAGCTTCCCCTGAACCAATGCAACTCCCCCTGGACGAATGCATGCAAACCACTTGACGAAACAGAGCAGCTGCATCAGCTCAGCTCTGACCGGTCAGACTGGCCACCACTACCGGTCAGACCGGTGCCCAACATATGAACAGAACCAGCACTCTGACCGGTCAGACCGGTGACCTCAACCGGTCAGACCGGTGCACAACAGAGCCCAGAAATGGCTCGAAACCACCTGAAAACCCACCAAATGCATTCAGTAGACCAAAACATGCTCAAACTTCTCCCCCTTGTTGACAATGCATGAATCAAGCCAAAATTAGGAAAGTTTCAACCTAGAGATTCTCAAATAGACAAAATTTAACATAGCATGCTACACACCTCCAAATGAGCAAGTTAGATACTCGATAGCTTCATATGGACAAAAACTACAAGATCACCAAGTTTCACAACCAATGGACGAAGCTAAGATAGAATTGAGCATTTTTACAAAAAAAAATCCCTCTTATGAGCAAAGTCCTAAACATGATCAAAACATATCAAAATGGCAAAGCCACACAAACTTCATGCTAGGACAACCATTCTAAGCATAAGACCATCATAAACACCCACAAGCACCTCATGTCATGTCAAAGCATACCGAGCCATGTGCTTACTTCTATGTATGAGACTTCTCATTGGTAAGCAGCATGCAACGGTTTAGCACCCAAAGCTATAAAAATAAGCACATATGACATGGGAGCACATTTTCCAAGCAATTTACATTTCATTTTCAGATTCATATTTGGTACATGAAATGTCTTTGCGACAAAAAGGAACTTATGCCCCTCCACAAGATGAAGCATGGGGGCTAAACATTCATGATGGCAAATGAGCGTTTGGCCCCATATGATCAAAATAAGCTATCCAACCACAAATTAAGCATAGCCAAGCCACAAAAACATGTCAAGATCATATAAAGGCATTTACTCACAAGAGAGCATACATAAGAGATTTTTTTTAAAAACATAGCCATCAA
The DNA here is from genome assembly GCA_036936925.1 of Cenchrus fungigraminus. Classification (NCBI taxonomy): domain Eukaryota; kingdom Viridiplantae; phylum Streptophyta; class Magnoliopsida; order Poales; family Poaceae; genus Cenchrus; species Cenchrus fungigraminus. The sequence continues at coordinate 82,337,253 of CM072771.1, read as the reverse complement.
CCATGGATATAAACCAAGATCATCAAGAGCTAAGCCACACTAAGCCAAATCATACCAAACTAGCCCACAAGATCATATATAGCATACCATGGTGAACAATGTATATAGGTGAAGCTTCCCTACACAATGCATGTTAAACAAAATGTATGCAAGCTATCATATAAAGATGACTATACATCATGATACAAATGCAATGCAAATGCAAGAAATGCACAACGGAAAGCTATACATATGCTACAAAGGAGCTCCCACACACCCAACTCAAGAAATCAAACAAACACCAAGCTCCCCCTGCAAACGAGTGAAAGTTGCTTGATCTAGGGGTTTGGTGAAAATATCGGCCAGCTGGTCATGTGTGGGTACATAGATCAAAGAGATTTTTCCTTTCTCAACGTTGTCTCTCAGGAAATGATACCTCACTTCTATGTGCTTGGTTTTGGAATGGAGCACTGGGTTCTTTGCAACACTTATGGCACTGGTGCTATCACATTGAAGTGGGACATGGGTATACTCCTCACCAAAGTCACTCATGGTGTATGTGATCCAAAGGAGCTGAGAGCAACAACTAGCTGCGGCCACATACTCTGCCTCGGTAGTGGATTGAGCAACACTCGACTGTTTGCGGGAAGACCAAGACACCAAAGAGGAAGCCAAGAACTGGCAAGTCCCAGAAGTGGACTTCCTATCCAACCGACACCCGGCAAAATCCGCGTCTAAAAATCCATGAAGAGCCAAAGAAGAAGACGCGGAGTACCAAAGGCCGAAGTTGGGAGTATGTCGCAAATACCTGAATATGCGCTTGACTGCTTGCCGATGCGAAGTCCTCGGAGACGCTTGAAAACGAGCGCACAGACATACCGAGAATTGGATGTCCGGCCTCATCGCCATCAGGTAGAGGAGTGACCCGATCATGCTCCGGTACTCCTTCTGGTACACGTGTTCACCTTCCTCGTCTACATCAAGAGCTGTAGTCGTACTCATAGGCGTCACCATGGCCTTGGAGTCCTCCATCTTGAACTTCCTCATAATGTCCTTGGTGTATTGAGCTTGGTGCACAAATGTTCCTTCCTTTGATTGCTTGATTTGCAGCCCGAGGAAGAACTGCAACTCACCCATCATGCTCATCTCAAATTCCCTGCTCATGTCTTCTGCAAACCTTGCAACAAGAGAGTTAGACGAGCCACCAAAGACAGTAGCATCCACGTATACCTGCACAATCAGGATATCTCTGCCCTGCCTGAGCAGAAACGAGGTCTGATCGACCTTCCCCATCTCAAACCCTCTCTCAAACAGGAACCCCCTCAACCTACCGTACCAAGCTCTAGGCGCCTGCTTCAGCTCATACAGCCCCTTCCTCAACTTGTACACCCGGTGGGGGTACTTCTCACTCTCAAACCCCGGTGGTTGCCTCACATACACTACTTCCTCCAAAACACCATTTAGGAAGGCACTTTTGACATCCAACTGGTACAACTTGAATCCTTTAGCCACGGAAAAGGCTAGAAGGATCCTGATCGCCTCCAAACGAGCTACGGGAGCAAAGGTCTCCTCGTAGTCTATCTCTTCTTTCTGTGAGTACCCCTGAGCAACAAGTCTTGACTTGTTCCTCACCACTTCTCCTTTCTCTCCCTCTTTGTTCTTCCACACCCATTTTGTCCCAATCGGCTTACACCCTGGGGGAGGGTCAACCAATTCCCAAACTTGGTTCCTCTCAAAATTCTCCAACTCCTCATGCATCGAGTTAACCCAATTGTGATGAGATAGCGCGTGTCCAATGTCCTTGGGCGCAAAGGTGGCAACAAAAGCAGCATGAGCGAAATGAGAATTGTTCCGAACCCTCGACCGTGTAGTACGTTCATTCATGTCGCCGATGATTCTCGAAGCTGGGTGATCCACTTGCACTCGCCGGGGAGGTTCTCACCTTGATGCTACCTCCCCCTCAACAGCAGCTTCGCCTTGATCTGGGTTTGTCGTTGTAGGTGTGGGAGAGGGCCCATTCACAATTGTCGTTGAAGTAGTAGGTACATGTTCAGCCGCGGGCACCACACCACCATCTTCATCATCTCCATGTTCATGCTCCTCCTCCTGAAAGATCTCCTCGTCAAGTTCGTCGTCACCTGCACACTCAAAAACAAGCTGACTACGTGGCTGTGTCTCGTCGAAGGATACCTAGCAAGTTTCCACGATTTGGTTAGTTTCAAGATTGAGCACACGAAATGCTCTAGAATGAGATGCGTAACCAAAGAAAATGCCATCGACAGACCTAGCCTCGAACTTGTCCAACTTCTTCCCTTTCTTCAGAATGAAGCATTTACAACCAAAGACATGGAAGTGACTCACCTTGGGTGTGCGACCGTGCATCAACTCGTAACAGGTTTTCTTCTTGTGAACCCTGAGGTAGATCATGTTCGACACATAGCACGCGGTATTGACCGCCTCAGCCCAGAACCTTCTCGGAGTCTTATGCTCGTCGAGCATCGTCCGAGCCATCTCGCACAAGGTCCTATTTTTCCTTTCCACCACGCCATTCTGGGGAGGCGTATATGGACTCGAAAACTGGTGTTCAAGACCCAAGTCATGGCAAAAGGTTTCGAAGCGAGAGTTTTTGAATTCCGAGCCATTGTCACTGCGGATCACTCGTATGGCATCTCTGTGCCTCTCCTTTCTCCTCAAGAAAGAACACCCACGCATACCGAGAGTAGTCGTCCACCACAACAAAGACATACCACTTCCCACCCGTAGATCGCACACGAGCTGGGCCAACAAGGTCCATATGGAGCAGCTCGCATGGACGCTCCATCATCACATCAGTGAGGGGTGGATGGGAAGAAGCTACCATCTTAGCATGCCGACACGGCGCACAAACCAACTCTTTTTCAAACCTCAGTCGTGGCAATCCTCGGACCAAATTGAGTTTACTCAAGCGAGACAAAAGGTCAAAGCTCAAGTGACCCAACTTCCTATGCCACTTCCACAACTCACTCGAAGATCCAGCCAAGAAACAACGCTCCACACCAGAGGATTGAGAAAAATCTGCTCGAAACATGACCCTTGGGAACGACCATGCAAACTAGGTCCCCTCGAGAATCCAAAATACGAGAACCACCAGGCCGAAACAACACCTCAAACCCCTCATCCAACAACTGGGACACGGAAAGCAAATTGAACCCCAGCGATTGAACAAGAGCAACGCGCCTGAGAGTGACCTTGTCACTTACCTTGATCTCACCTTCTGATAGCACACGCTCTCGCCTATTGTCCCCAAAGGTGATGTATGTCTTGGACACCACCGGGACGAGACTTGAGAACCACCCCTTGTCTCCGGTCATATGCCTCGAGCAACCGGAGTCAATCAACCAAACGTTCCTCAAGTCTCCCACCTGTAATTCAAAAGCAAACACGTGAGTGAACAAACGACTCAGCACTGGGGTTAGTACCAAAAGAGTAAAACCAGTGCCGAGCCATTTGCTCCAAAGTGGGGTTAGCACAAACCAAATCATCATGCCTATCAAAGCTACCACCACGAACACCACCACGGTAACCACTACGAGGGAACCAACCCTCTCTAGCTGGAGGAGAACGAAAGCCACGAAAAGAAGACCGCAGACCGTTCCTCCTCTCCATCTCAAAACTACGACTCCTCCCACCCTCGTATTGAGCACGAGGTGGAGAACGCCTAGCAAACTGACCACCTGCAAACTTTCCAGACCAACCACCAGAACCACGACCACCAGAACCAAACCGAGCATCCTCACGAGCACGAAAACCAGACCGCTATCTGTCCAGACCTGCACCGGTCTGACTGGTGTAGCTCGTCCAGCAGCACCACCTGCTACCTTCCGATCTCCCCAAGCCGGAACCGTCCTCACAATCACCTTGGCCCTGGGCATCTGCATACGAGGCTCAGGTACACCATTAGAGGGGTGGTACCTATCCTTGTTAGCCCACTCTCTAGCCATTCTCTCCTCACGCTTTCTCTTGAAGCAAAACTCATCCTTGTGACCATCTCTCCCACAATACCCACAATGAAACTTCATGGGCTGTGGCTTAGGCTTATGCTTGGGTTGTGGCTGCTCACTCGGCTTCTCACCCTTCTTCTCTCCTTCCTCACCTCCCTTTGGGCTCACAAACTTCACCGATTTTTGGAAATTATTTGTTGAGTGAGGGAATATGGGTGGATCTGGAGTAGTGTCAAGTTTGTTTCTGAGATGGTTAGGCTTGGGCTCAAACTTGTTCTTGTGTCTGTTTAGTGGTGGGATAGAGATCTCTCCAACTCTCTCAACTCCCTCACCACTGTTCTCTCCAAGCTTGTCAGCCCCAAGTGCCTGACCATCATAGCGTTTGAAAGCCGCTATCATGATACCAAGCTGAGGCTCCTGACCCGACAACCAACTCATACATTTCCTCAGCTCATCATTCTCAACCTGCAAGCGATCAACATAATGCGCAAGCTCCAAATTCTTAATCGCATGCAATTCACAAGTAGAACAAGAAGTGGGAATAGGCGCTTTCAACTTAGCCTCAAGCGAAACAATGTAAGCATGCATCTCATCAATCTTTCCATGCAAAACAGGGCAAGAAGTGCAAGCACCTAGCAAAGCAGGTCTAGACTTAAGCTCAGCCACTTCAACCCTAAGCATATCTAGTTCATCACAAGTAGAAGCATGCTTATCCTTAAGAGCAGTAAGATCAGCTAGGTACACAGAGCAATCACAGCAATCAATCTCATCAGAAACCACAGGAGAAGCCTTAAGCGAATCAATCTCAAGCTTAGCATCTCGGTTCTGGGTTTCTAGCTCAGCCATACGGTTCCTAGCATCTTCTAGTGAGGCCCTAAGCTCTTTCCTCATCTTCTTGGCCTCTCTAAGCATGTCATCACGATTATCAAGCAACTTGCCAAGACGCTCGTTCTCCTCACGCAAGAAGGGAAGCTCGTCACGTAGATCATCCTCGGAGTCGAAGTCCGAGTTGCTCTGGTAACTCTTCTTGTTGCTAGAGCTACGAGCCATGCCGCAGAAGCCATCTCGTGCGAAGCAACTCAGCCCGCTCATGTTCTTGGATGACTTCTTGTTCTTGCTCCGATCACCTTCGTCTTCACTGCTACTCGAGCTCGAGGAAGAGTAGGCGAAGCTGGAGTCGACGGCGCTCGCTCCGACCATCGCTCGGGCCTTCCTGCCGCGGCCGTCCTTCTTCCTCGACCATCGCTCGTCCTTGTGCTTGTTCTTGTGCTTGTGATCGCGCCTCGATCGGTACTTGGGGTCCTTGCTCGACCGGTGCTTGTAGCCGTCCTTGTAGCCGTCCTTGTAGTCTTCCTTGTTCTCCATCTTCTCCGGGCAGTCGGTGACGAAGTGTCCCGGCTTGCCACACTGAAAACACGTCCGTGTTGTCCTCCTTGTGTTCACCCAGTTATCGTGCAACCTCTCGAACCGCCTGGTCAGCAACGCCAGCTCGTCCTCTCCAAGCACGTCGAACTCCTCGTCTGGCAAAGACATCAAAGAGGACAGAGAGTACATCCTGGAGGATGCGTTAGCGTTAGACTTAGCTCCTTTGCCACCAACGAGAGCAAGACTATGAGAATCAGTCAGGCTCTCGATCTTGGCTGTCATACCACGGTCCAAGTCAGCCGACTTGAGCTTCGAGAACAGCTCGTTCACGGTCAAGGTGTCATACTTCTCGGACTCAAGGATAGCCTCGACCTTCCCGTCCCATACGGTACGATCCAACGAGTGCAAGAGCTTCACGGCTCTATCATGATCATCGTATGGGAGCACGGCCACATTGGCTCTCATGTTGTTCACAACGACCGTAAACTGCTGGAAAAGGGCATCGACGGACTCGCCGGGGAGATGAGTGAAGTTCTCGTACTCTCTCCGGTAAGTTGCGTACATCTGAGCCTGAACCTGAGCATTCCTAGCATGTGCATCCTTCAACTGCTCCCAAATTCTACAAGCTAAGTCCTCTGTCTGAACCCGATCGAATTCGGACTGACACAGAGCACGAAACAAGTAGTCGACCGCCTTGTTGTTGGCGTCGAACATATCCCTCGATCCTGGAGCAAGGAAGTTAATCGGATGAACATAAGCTGTGTTCACCGTAACGTCCCAAAGGATCTGACCCTTACCGCGGAGGAACGCAGCCATCCGCCTCTGCCACATCTGGTAGTTTTTGCCATCGAAGTGCGGAAGACCCGAACCCCGTTCCTAGTACGCCATCCTTGGATCTTAGACTAGTTAGAATCCGAAGATCCGTAACCGGCTCTGATACCACTTGAAGGACCGAAACGGCGAACCAGAGAGGGGGGGAGTGAATGGGAGCTGATAAAAATTCTTCTCGAAGGAGATAGAGACTCCAACAAGATGAACACGACTTCCAACACACATCTTCGACTCAACTACTCATGTTGGCCAAGACCACGTAGCCACTGGAGTGCTACTGGTCCTAGGAACCAACAACTCAACCAACCGAACCAAACACCCCAAATGCACTGCGGAAAACTGAGCAGCCTGCCGTCTGTGCCACACCGGTCAGACCGATGGCTCCTGCCGGTCAGACCGATGGCACCGGTCAGACCGGTGGACTCTGCCGGTCAGGCCGGTGGCGAACAGCAGATGCATAGCAAAGTTCCAGGAAGCCTCAGTGACTCCTCTAGGCCCTGGAACAAAAACCACCACCAAAGAACAACCTGCCAAGAAGAAAAACCCCTCACAAAGCCTAGCAAGACAACTCCAAACGGGCCAAGAACTGACCAGCAGGACCACGGGACAAAACCACACGAACGCAGCAGTTCCCCGAGACAAAACCCACCAGGGGCTCGCACCGGTCAGACCGGTCAAGAGCACCGGTCAGACCGGCCACACCTGGGCAGCTTGGGATGAACAGCGCCCGTGGGTCAACTTCCCCAAATCCAACTCCCGATCTCCCGATCCACTCCACGGATTCACACAAGACTTTGGGGATAGTAGGAACACCTCATGGGCACTCCATAGCCAAGATTTGGTCCACCAAAACTCGTTGAATCAAGAGGAATCGAAGGATTTCCGGCAAGAACACCACGAACCCTAGAACCGCGAAAACCCCAAAATTGAGCCCCTTTACTCACGGATTTGGGAGGGGAATCAAAGGGAAAAGAACCACGAGGGGTTCATGCATACATCCCCCACCAAATCCCAAAGAGAAAGGTCTCAAAACCGCCACAAGAAATTCGACAAGAAAAACCTTCGAAAATCACCAAAAAGGAGAAACGGGAAAGACACATCCAAGCCTTGAGGAAACATGCCGAATCATCTATACATACCAAAGAGGTTCATACAAGGTCTAGCTTGCTGCCCAATCATCCTTCCCTCTCACAAGATCTCACCATGAAGCTCTCAAGCTAGTCCTACGAAAATCCTAAGAAAAATAGGAAGGGAAAATTGTAAAACCAAATGAGCTAGGGTTCCAAGAGATTGCTGTCATCCTCTCACCCCTTGGGTTATATGGAGGCAACTGAAAGACTAAAATACCCTTACTAGCTAACTAGGGATACATGCCCCTCAAGGGTGAATTCGGAAATCTTTGTCTTCACTCCATCGGACGGATGCCCAGCGACCGCAAACTTGCTTAGCCTCGACGCAAGCCTTGCGATCCCGACGCGTGTCCTCCACTTCGAAGATTCCGGACTGCGTCGTCACACACCGGTCAGACCCACCGGTCAGACCGGTCAGATGCTGCTGCACCTGTGTCTTCGGTTCTTCGGTCTTGGCTTTGTGGATCAACCAAGGAACCCTGTGGTTTTCTGGTGAACCACGGGAAACCCCGCGAACTCGGTGTAGCCTCCGCCAATCACCACTCATGACTCGGCTCCCATGTAGTCCCGGCTCGACCTTGGTTTTGAGGCTCAACCAAGAAACCGTCCATGACTTCATCTTGCCATTCTTGCCACCATGCGGCCCGCACTTGACCCCGCTGGCCACCGGGTCCCTCAAACCAAGCCTACTTGTCTTCTCCACACCTGGAGGCCTCACCGGCAATGACCTTTCGCGCTTGTTCTTCACCTGCACCAACACCAGTCAAGCCGCAACCTGCACCTGCAATACTTAGCCAAGAATCAGTCCAAACCACGTTGTCAATCACTCATCACACCAGGAAGTGACCATCCACCGATCCTCTAACCACACATGGCTCTCAGTGTGTTCTTAGTGCCTAGGTCGCCCCACCCGAGAAGAATCAGCGACACACGTTGTTCCATACAAAGGGAGTTGTGCAGGAGCGGTCGATTCGCATCATCATCGACAGCGGCAGCTGCAACAATCTAGCGAGTACCATGCTGGTAGAAAAATTGTCGTTACCCACTCGTAAGCATCCGAACCCCTATTACATTCAATGGCTTAATGATGGTGGTAAAATAAAAATCTCCCATTCCGTGCGTGTTCCTTTCTCCATGGGTGTCTATTCTGATTTTGTCGGTTGTGATGTTGTTCCCATGGAAGCATGCTCTTTATTACTTGGTCGACCTTGGCAATATGATATTGATAGCTTACATCATGGTCGTTCAAATCATTATTCATTCATGTTTAAGGGTTAGAAAATAATCATACATCCGATGACACCTGAACAAATTGTTAAAGATGATCTTGCTCGAGCTGCTAAAACTGCTAAACAACTTGATCTGTCGCCATCTGTTAATACTGAAATCAAGTTGAATGCTCCTGTTTTACTCGCTACACGTGCTGATTTTGCTGATCTACGCACTGCTCATTTGCCATGCTTTTCACTTGTATGATCTAGTGTGCTCGTTTCACTTGATGATGCACCATCTTTGGATATTCCCCCTGCGGTTGCCAACATTTTGCAGGAGTACGCTGATGTGTTTCCCAAAGACTTGCCACCGAGTCTCCCACCGCTTCGTGGCATTGAGCACCAGATCGATCTCATTCCAGGCACACAACTTCCAAACCGCGCACCATACCGTACCAATCCGGATGAGACAAAGGAGATTCAACGCCAGGTGCAGGAATTGCTTGATTTGGGTTACATTCGTGAGTCTTTTAGCCCTTGTTCAGTTCCTGTATTACTTGTTCCAAAGAAAGATGGGTCATGGCGTATGTGTGTAGATTGTAAAGGCATTTCATGTACCATGCTTAAATTTGAAAATAAAATTGGTGTATGAATTGCCTTATGCTTGAAAAATGAGCTCTTAATCATGTCTTTATGCTTTGATGTATATATCTTGGGTGCTAAACCGTTGCATGATGTATACCATGAGAAGTCACATTTTAAGAAGTAGACACATGGCTCAGTGGCTTTGACATGACATTTAGTAGCTTATGGGTATTTGCTATGATCTTGTAATGAGAACTTGTGACCTTGTATGAGCTTTGTATGATCTAGTTCATTTTTTCTCAAATTACCATGGATAGGGCTTTGCTCATGAGATGAATGTTTCTTTGTGAAAATTGATTAAAATTGCTTTTGGCCATGTCACATGTGTATATGTCTCTACTTTCTTGATGGCAATGCGCTAACTACACCATGTCTACCTTGCTTGCTCTATGTCTCATGTGTAGCATTTTGTTGTGCTCTTTGTATATCTGAGAAGCTTGGTAGATTATATATACTTTTACATGCATTTGTGCACCTTCATGCTACCTTAATTCATGCATTGTCAACAAGGGGGAGAATATATATGCAAGGGGGAGAAGTTGTATGCTTTTGCAAGAATATGTGGCGAATTTTGCATGTGAGGAGAAAATTTGAGAAAAGAGGTTGCATTTGCTCAGGGGGAGTTTGCATACGTGCAGGGGGAGCTCCTTTGGTTTGCCTAAGTTTTGTGCTTTGTGGTGTGCTCTTTGTAGAGCTTTGTTTGTCTCGGCTGTGTTGAGCCATTGCCCTTGCCTTAGGGGGCTGAGACTTGGTCTGGTGAGTGATCGTGTTTTTCGCTTGTTCTTTGGCTTTGGATCAATTGCATGGTGGTTTGTGTTCGTGGTTGTTTTCTTTCTTTTTCTCTATGATGGTTACTATGGGTGCTGTCAATGCACTCATCAAGGGGGAGATTGAGGACCAGGTGTGTCCGAGGACCAATGGAGGGTCGCTCCTTAGTGATGAGTGATTGACAATGTTGTGTGAACTGATGCTTGGCTCAGTGTGCAGGTATAGGTTGCGGCTTGACTCGTGTTGGTGTAGGTGAAGAACAAGCGCGAAAGGCCTTAGCCGTGGTGGCCTCCGGGTGATGGAGAGGCAAGTTGGCTTGGTTCGATGGACTCGGTGGCCGATGGGGTCAACTGCGAGCCGTGCGGTGCAAGACTAGCAAGTTGAAGTCATGGCATGGGCCGGTGCAAGGTAGCGGTTCAAGGCTAAAGCTTGCATGTGGGGTTTGGTGGTTTTCTCACAAAACCATCGGTGGACGGTTTCTTGGTTTGGGCCTCAAAACCAAGTCCGGAGGCCCGATGCGACGGAGACTGTGATCCGGGAGCGTTGGGAAGCGTCGAGGTTAAGCAAGTCCGCGGTGGAAGCGTGTCCGCTCGATAGGAATATCCAATGACTTGACCAAAATGCCCCTGAGGGGTGTGTATTTTCATTTTAAGTTGTAGAGGTAGCGTGGTCATTTTCCTCCTCCGGTGGACTTCGTATAAATAGCGGTGAGATGGATGGCATCTCTCCCTCTTGGACTCTAGGGTTTCCTCCCCCGGTAGATCGCTCTAGACTGCTTCTTTTCCCAGTATTTCCTTAGGCTATATTCTTGTACAGACTCTGACCTCTGGATGTATGGAAGCATTCGGCGTTGTGATGATCTCCTATCTCTTTGTGATTTTTGTGTCTTTTTCGGAGCTATTTTTGGGGTGTTTCGTTCTTTGCTCAATTCGTTGATTTGAGGGCGTTTTCTCTCGGATTTCTTTGAGGGGATCATGGGTGCATGCCTTGTGCATCTTTGGGTGTGATCTTGACCCCTCAAACACCAGGAAATCCCTTCGATTCGCGAGTTCTTGTTGGAGCTCGAGTTCTTGGTGGTGGTTCATGTGATCCGCGATTCCCAGTGATTTAGTGAGTTAGAGGCCAAGATTTTTGGGGCATAGCTTCATCTAGTGACGCTTCTCATCTCCCCCAAATCTTGCCTCAAGAGCTCAAGTGGTTTGGGAGATCCAGTGATGGAAAGGAGGGGTTGACCTTCACACGTGTGGTGTTTCTGTTTCTGTCTGAGCTTGGCGGACCGTCCGCGAGGGTCCTGCGGACCGTCTACGCGTGGTGTGTTCTTCGCCTGTTCGTTCATGTTCGTGCGTGCCTGAGTTTTGATTCGTAGTATTCGAGGTTTTTAATTGGGCGTTGTTTGCCGGATTGTCCGCCAGGTGTGGCCAGACTGTCCGCGAAGTCCCATACCGTCCGCGGTGCTTGCCCGGACTATCTGAATTTCCTCGGTGTGCTACTGGAGGTTCAGTGTTGGTTTTCAGACTGTCCGCCATGGGGTTGCGGACTGTCCGCTAGACACACGGACTGTCTGCTGTACCCATGCGGACTGTCCGCCCATGACTTCGCAGATTTGGCTAAGTCTTTTGATTCTTGTCTTGTGCTTCCGCTCTTTGATTCGTGGCTTGTCTCTAGGACTTGTAGGCTTGTGTGTGCCTAGTCTAGGGCCTTTTTGGTGTGTGCGAGTGATCGGAGTGGTAATCGGGGTATAGGCCGAGTTCATCCTTCGGGAAGAATTTTTATCGGCTCCCATTCACTCCCCCCCTCTCTGGTCGCCTATTCGGTCCTTCAAGTGCATATGCCTCTATTTATGTGAGAATATTGACAGCTAAAAGTGGTACTTAACAACCGTCAACAAACTCCCCCAAGCTAACCTCTTGCTCGTCTCGAAGCAAGACATTAGATACTTAGGTTGGTGGATCAGGAGTTGCTACGATGTTATATCCTCAAGTTATGGCAAACATACAAAAAAGTACTCTACCAAGAGTTGAACATGTTGGCAATATTCTTACCATTCGCTTGATGATGTGGGGCATGTATGATGGGAACTAGGGTGCCTGATCTTCCGTCAGGAAGGATAACTCGTTTTGGTGGAGTGCGACACACCGATCCAGCTTCAGATCCAAAGACCCGAATCCCTGCAATCTTAGCACCACAACTCCTCTGGTTATCAACCGTGTCACAATCCGGTTGACCTCGCCGCGAAGGCTAATCCCTGCTTGCGAAACGAAGAACACAAGCAAGAACTCGAAAGAACGCAGCACTCAAGAATTTAGTGTCGACTGCAGATGAATGATTAAGCACTCGAAGTTGGGGTTTCACAAACCGAAAACGATGACTGTTCGACGACAGATAACTCTAAAGCAAAACCCGAGTCTAAACGGCGGTGGCTACTGAGTTTATACCCTAAAAGGGGTGAGCTAGGGTTGGGGGCGCGCCGGAGGGGGGGCGCCCACAACTTGGGCTGAAGGCCCGACTCGATACAAGGCCGTGTTGGCCCAAAATAGGTGACGCAACACCTTTTCGTGGTCACATAGTATGATCCACAAACGTTCTGGAGCTAGGACCAGAACCAAATCGACGTCGTCGTCGTCCCCTTCCCAACGAGTCCTTATACACCTCGTTCCGACGTCGTATGATGGAGATATCGCCGAAACTGTGCAGAGGTGTAGGCTGATTCCGAACCGGACGTGGCAGCTGAGTCGGAGACGAAGTACAGCTTAGAGAAGGTCGTGGCGTGTGCATGTCCAGCAGCTTGGCGATGTCCTCATCATCCCCCCTTCTTGAATTGGAGTCGTCCTCGACTCCCTCCCAACATGAATAATGTCCTGCAAAAGGTTTGGGGCAAGAGGATGCAAAGTACGAGACATAGGATCATTGCAAAAAGACACGTCACGACAGAGCATAGTATAACAAGGCGCATCAGGATGTTTTAGCAATAAAAGTACCTCCCTTTAGCTTAATTGCATCATGTTTAACATCAGGAGATTCACTAGGTGCAGCTTTGGTTTTATCATTGGCAGCAAGATCACGAAAATGTTTCCTAACATCAGCAGGTGATAAAGGAAGCAAAGTAATGGTTTTATTCTTATGCATGAATGTAAATGTATTAGTTCTACCATGGTGTGCAGCATCTCTATCATATTCCCATGGTTGGCCTAACAAAAGTGAGCATGCTTCCATTGGTACAACATCAAAATCAGCATGGTCTTGATAAGAACCAACGGAAAAGTGTATGCGCGCGGTTTCAGTTACCTTTGCCTTACCACTGCTATTGAACCACTCAATGTGGTACGGATGTCGTAGTGGACGTGTGGGCAAACCAAGTTTGGCAACCAAGTCTGAACTCACCAAGTTGTTGCAGCTCCCTGTGTCGATGATGGTGAGAGCACGTCGCTCCTGCACAACGAGAAACATGTGGAACAAATTGTTACGCTGAGCTTTCATGGTGTCCTCATGTTCCTCATGTACGGCCAAGGCACGCTGCACAAGAAGACTCAGAAAACCCGCAGAGGCAGTGATGGAGTCAATGGCGTCCTCCTCCGAACCTGCAGCATAGTTAGCAGCAACAACCAAATCATCTTCTACATCGCTAGCACTTACATATCCGTCTCCATCAGGGGCAGCGATGAAAGCACGAAGACTCAGACAATCCTTCATGACATGGCCCATGCCCTTGCAGCAGTGGCACACGATTTTGGCAGAAGGGCTCTTTGCAGCAAAAGATGGTGTCTTGTTCTGTTGATCCTGCACATTAGACACATTACGTACCTCAGGAGCTGCTGCAGAGGAATGTGTACTCGCTGGTGGTGCTGAAGGAGAGGCACCCGGCGAGGTAGAAGCTGGTGGCCTAGAGGTCTTGTGCGTGAAGGAGCTCCCTCGTCGTCCCTGCAATTCTTTTTCTGCAAGCATAGCAAGCTGGAACAACTGGTTGGTGGTAGTAAACTGTTTATAGTCAACAATATCCTAAATTTCACGTCTCAGACCCCCATAAAAACGACACACCTTATCCTCAGGATCCTCTACTACCCCAGCCCGAACCATACCCTTTTGAAGCTCAGCATAATACTCCTGAACAGACATATCACCCTGCTCTAAACGTTGTAATTTCTTACATAAATCACGCTTATAAGATGCAGGAACAAATCTATCATGCATATCAATTTTAAGCGCAGCCCAAGTAACAGGTTGTATGTTTAAAGAAGCACATTCATGCCACCAGATTATAGCAAAATCTTTAAATTCACTAGTGGCCTATCTAACTTTATGTTGATCAGGAACAAGATGTGAAGCAAATTTTTGTTCTACTATCATCTCCCAATCTAGATATTCCTCAGCATCATATCTCCCATAAAAAGATGGTATAGTAAATTTAACTTTAGCATAAGGATCATCCGTAACATAATGGTGTTTATGTTTATTACCTCCCATACCTTTCCTGTTATGTGCAAGAAGGCGGCGTGCACGATTTTCGCTTGTCAGCTTGTGGTCGATCGTACCATCAGGAAGCAACACAATATCCTCAGGATGGCCAGTAACACCAAAAGAGTCCTCCTTATTATCCTCGGTCTTGGGAAGGTTGACTTCAAGCTGTTGAATTCTTCCCATCAGATCTGAAATTCGCTTGTCCACACCCTCAACTGTGTGATTGGTTTTTCGAACTTCATTTGTAAGGGTGCTCAGCTCCATAAGGAAGAAAGCCTTCATCTCATCCTGCATCTCCTTCAACTGACTAGACAAAACAGGTACGTCGTCCGGCATGGTTAGTGATTAACAAAGACCCTATGAACGATCAGGGTTGGTATGTGGAATCACACCCTCACACACGTCTTACCAAGTTCTTACCAAGTTCTTACTAAAGCGAGCAAGGGATGGTACAACCGGCGGCTGGTTCATGATACCTGTGAGGCAGTGCTACCAAGAGTTGCAAGAGTCCTTCGCTGATCTGAAGAAAATTATGTGGAGCTTGTGAGGCCAAAATATGTAGCAAGGATTAGCAAATAACAACTGCAGATTAGCGAAGTTCAATAAGTGTCCAAAGCACAAGTCACAATTGCTAGCTAAGACGTATCCTTGTTGTAGCACAACACGGTGAAGGCAGCAAGAAACGATGGACAAAAACTCAAGGAACTAGCAGAATGGCAGTTCTGTAAATAATGCTGAAAACCTTGCTAAAAAGGCACTAGTAGAGAGCAAAGGCGCGTTTCCAAAGAAGTACCAGCAAATGAACTCAGCTTTTTCTGAATTTTTTACCACTGATCCAAAATCACAAAGGATGGAAGCACACAAAATTTGACCTGAAATAGAGGTGTATTGTGGCCTAGGGAAAATCAGGAACGATCTCTGAAAACCCCTCAAAACACTTAAACAGTTTTTTTATTTATCTTCCTGATTTTTTTGAATTTTTTGAGAATGGCCTGACCAACAAAGTGGGTAGATGTCTGTCTAACTTTTTGTTGCCAAGCTCCTGTAAAAATTTGAGCAAAAACGGAGCAAAAGTTATGCCTGTTTTATGAAAGGTAACTCAACCTATGTTTTCCAAAGGCAAAACTCCGCAGGAAACGCAGCAGCAGCTAGGGCTGAGCAAAGCGTCTCAGCAAGCAAAATAGGGGCACAAACCTCCCTGGTATAAGCAATAGGTAATCGCCAGATGATGAATCAAGAGGGGTTGCGATGCAAGGCGAAGCACAAGCGGCTTGCAACCTAATCTAGGGCTGGCGTGGTGAGAGTTGACACAAGGCGGCTAGTGGGGCAAGTCGAGTAATGTGGTGGCTCGACTTCTAATCTGGGTAAAGGTGGATGGGATAGCAGCGGAAACAAACAAACAGCGACGGACACGTTGAACTACGACAATGAACACAACCTAAACCAGCAACAAGACTCGACCACGGACACAAACTCAACAAAGCAATCTGAAATCGAAATTGCAAGACTCGACCACGGAATTTTTTGTAGGTTTTCTGTGGACTATGGGACGAAATAAATAGATCTCTAAAACCTAGGGTAAGCCTGACGGTAATACCTGAGCCTCTGATTACCACTTGATGGGAACTAGGGTGCCCGATCTTCCGTCAGGAAGGATAACTCGTTTTGGTGGAGTGCGACACACCGATCCGGCTTCAGATCCAAAGACCCGAATCCCTGCAATCTTAGCACCACAACTCCTCTGGTTATTAACCATGTCACAATCCGGTTGACCTCGCCATGAAGGCTAATCTCTGCCTGCGAAACGAAGAATACAAGCAAGAACTCGAAAGAACGCAACACTCAAGAATTTAGTGACGACTGCAGATGAATGATTAAGCACTCGAAGTTGGGGTTTCACAAACTGAAAATGGTGACTGTTCAATGATAGGTAACTCTAAAGCAAAACCTGAGTGTAAATGGCAGCGGCTACTGAGTTTATACACTAAACGGGGTGAGCTAGGGTTGGAGGCGCGCCGGAGGGGGGGCGCCCACAACTTGGGCTGAAGACCCAACTCGATACAAGGCCGTGTTGGCCCAAAATAGGTGACACAACACATTTTTGTGGTCACACAGTATGATCAATGAACGTTCTAGAGCTAGGACCAGAACCAAATCGACGGTGTTGTCGTCCCCTTTCCAACGAGTCCTTATACACCTCGTTCCGACGTCGTATGATGGAGATATCGCTGAAACTGTGCAGAGGTGTAGGCTGATTCCGAGCCGGACGTGGCAGCTGAGTCGGAGACGAAGTACAACTTGGAGAAGGTCGTGGCGTGTGCATGTCCAGCAGCTTGGCAATGTCCTCATCAGTGTAGCTTCACCAGCCTTAGGCGGTTGAGAGACAAAATGGTTATATAGTGAACACAAAATCACTCATACTATGATCAGCTGTTAATCCGGAGGTTTTGCAAATTTTTTAAAAGAAAATCAGAGTTCCTCGAATGATACTCTCGGATCGCTCAAAGTGTATGGTTCCTCACCAAGGCATTAAATTGCCTTTCTTCATATCCTACTCCTAATAGGCTTATGTGGAGGTTTAGGTAGGGAAGAAATGTGGCATACTTGTCTCTCATATTTTGCTAAGTCAAAAACCGGATCCTTAAAAGAAACAAACATACATCCTGATCAAGACGTGCATAAGTGTGTGATGATAGTGAGTATGGTAAGGTGTATACTAGGCCCGGAAATGGGTGCTTGATATTACCACACTTTATATGAAGATTAAAGGGTTGATGGTAAGGTGGACACTAGCTCCGGAGTATGTACTAGTTATTACCATCTATATGGTGGAACTCTTTCTCTTTGCACATTTCAACCCCTTGCTCCTTTTGAAATTTTCTGAGACTTGGGCTAGCTTTCTTTATTTTATTGTTGCCATGCTTTTCTCTTTTCTTTTTTTTCAGCTAGCCCTTTGTCTCTTCTGAAGATATTTGGAGAGGGATGAATGATACAAAAGATGCATAGAGATTTTATTTGTGGGAGAATGCTAAGATGAATGGAACAAATGATGAATACCAACTTCTAGTATAGAAGGTTTAGCATGAACGTGTACGTGATCTTGATCAGGGGAGTATGAGTTCTAAACAAGGGTCACTAGAATGTGGCAAAGCTCAATGAGAGAACAACCTGCATACGTGGAGGCTAACAAGAGCTAGAATCTACATATGGCCTTGGATAGGAAATTCTCATCATTGAGGAACTCATCATGTTTAGATTTTCAAAAAGGAAAACTTCGGATATCAAGCATCACTTGGTACAAGATCATAGCACTCTATTTTACCATATCATGTGAAGGACCGATTAGGCGAACCAGAGAGGGGGGGAGTGAATGGGAGCCGATAAAAATTCTTCTCGAAGGAGATGAGAACTCCAACAAGACGAACACGGCTTCCAACTCACGTCTCCGACCCAACTACCCAAGTTGGTCAAGACCACGCAGCCACTGGAGTGCTACTGGTCCTAGGAACCAACACTCAACCTTCCTAGCCAAAACTCACCAAAACACACAGCGGAAACTTGCACGGCTTGCTGCCTGTGCTACACCGGTCAGACCGATGGCCTGCGCCGGTCAGACCGGTGGACAGAGCCGGTCAGGCCGGTGGCTACAGCAGCCGCACAGCAAACGTTCCAGGAAGCCTCAGTGAATCCTCTAGGCCCTGGAACAAAAACCACTACGAAACACAACCTGTGAGGAAGAAGAACCCCTCACAAATCCTAGCAAAACAACTCCAAACACTCCAAGAACTGAACAGCAGGACCACGGGACAAAACCACACGGACAAGGCTGTTCCCCAAGACAAAAACCCACCAAGGGCTAGCACCGGTCAGACCGGTCAAGAGCACCGGTCAGACCGGTCGTGCCTGGGCAGCTCGGGATGAACAGCGCCCGCGAGTCAACTCCTCCAAATCCAACTCCCGATCTCCCGATTCGCTCCACGGTTTTGCACAAGACTTTGGGGATAGTAGGAACACCTCATGGGTACTCCATAGCCAAGATTTGGTCCACCAAAACTTGTCAAATCAAGAGGAATCGAAGAAATCCCACCAAGAACGCCTCTAACCCTAGAGCCACGAAAACCCCAAAATCGAGCCCCTTTGCTCACGGATTTGGAAGGGGAATCAAAGGGAAAAGAACCACGAAGGGTTCATGCATACATCCCCCACCAAATCCCAAAGAGAAAGGCCTCGAAATCGCTCCAAGAAAATCGCCAAGAAAGGGCTCCGAAAATCACCAAAAAGGAGAAACGGGAAAGACACATCCAAGCCTTGAGGAACCACGCTGAATCATCTATACATACCAAAGAGGTTCATACAAGGTCTAGCTTGCCGCCCGATCATCCTTCCCTCTCACAAGATCTCACCATGAAGCTCTCAAGCTAGTCCTACGAAAATCCTAAGAAAATAGGAAGGAAAATAGGAAAACCAAATGAGCTAGGGTTCCAAGAGATGGCTGCCATCCTCTCACCCCTTGGGTTATATGGAGGCAACCGAAAGACTAAAATACCCTTACTAGCTAACTAGGGATACATGCCCCTCGAGGGCGAAAATGGAAGTCTTTGTCTTCGCACCATCGGACGGATGCCCAGCAACCGCAAACTTGCTTAGCCTCGACGCAAGCCTTGCGATCCCGACGCGTGTCCTCCGCTTCGAAGATTCCGGACTGCGTCATCGCACACCGGTCAGACCGGTGCTCCTCACCGGTCAGACCGGTCAGACCCACCGGTCAGACCGGTCTAGAGCTGCTGCACTTCCGTCTTCGGTTCTTCGGTCTTGGCTTTGTGGATCAACCAAGAAACCCAGTGGTTTTCTGGTGAACCACCGGAAACCCCGCGAACTCGGTGTAGCCTCCGCCAATCACCACTCATGACTCGGCTCCCACGTAGTCCCGGCTCGACCTTGGTTTTGAGGCTCAACCAAGAAACCGTCCATGACTTCATCTTGCCGTTCTTGCCACCATGCGGCCCGCACTTGACCCCGCTGGCCACCGGGTCCCTCGAACCAAGCCTACTTGTCTTCTCCACACCTGGAGGCCTCACCGGCAACGACCTTTCACGCTTGTTCTTCACCTGCACCTGCACCAGTCAAGCCGCAACCTGCACCTGCAATACTTAGCCAAGAATCAGTCCACACCACGTTGTCAATCACTCATCACATCAGGAAGCGACCATCCACCGGTCCTCGAACCACACTTGGCTCTCAATCTCCCCCTTGATGAGTGCATTGACAACACACACGTTTTGGTAACCAAGAGAAAAGGAAAAGAAAAGAAACGACTAAAAGAAACTCCAACAAGCGTTCGAAAGCCAAAGAAAAGGCAAAGAGCAAGATCACTTGAAGAAGACAAGTCTCGGACCCCTTAGGCAAGGGCAACGGCTCGACACATCCGAGACAAAACATGCTCAAGCAAAGAGCACAAACCATCAAACCAAAGCTCGAAAACCACAAAGAGCTCCCCCTGCACACATGCAACTCCCCCTGGACAAATGCATGCGAACCACTTCACAAAACAGAGCAGCTGCAACAGCTCAGCTCTGACCGGTCAGACCGGTAGACACCACCGGTCAGACCGGTGGGCAACATGTGAACAGGACCAGCACTCTGACCGGTCAGACCGGTGACCTCAACCGGTCAGACCGGTGCACAACAGAGCCCAAAAATAGCTCGAAACCACCTGAAAACCTTCCAAATGCATTCAGTAGGCCAAAACATGCTCAAACTTCTCCCCCTTGTTGACAATGCATGAATCAAGCCAAAAATGCAAAAAATGCAACCTAGAGCTTCTCAAATAGACAAAATTCAACATAGGATGCTACACATGTCCAAACGAGCAAGTTAGATACTCTATAGCTTCGTAAAGACATAAACTTCATGATCACCAAGTTTCACAACCATTGGGCGAAGCTAAGATAGAATTTAGCAATTTTGCGAAAAAACACCCTCTCATGAGCAAAGTCCTAAACATGAGCAAAACATGTCAAAATGGCAAAGCCACACAAACTTCATGCTAGGACAACCATTCTAAGCATAAGACCATCATAAACACCCACAAGCACCTCATGTCATGTCAAAGCCATCGAGCCATGTGCCTACTTCTATATATGAGACTTCTCATTGGTAGGCATCATGCAACGATTTAGCACCCAAAGCAAAATAAAATTAGCACATATGACATGGGAGCACATTTTTCAAGTAATTTACATTTCATATTCAGATTTATAATTGGTACATGAAATGTCTTTGCGACAAAAAGGAACTTATGCCCCTCCACAAGATGAAGCATGGGGGCTAAACATTCATGATGGCAAATGAGCCTTTGGCCCCATATGATCAAAATAAGCTATCCAACCACAAATTAAGCATAGCCAAGCCACTAAAACATGTCAAGATCATGTAAAGGCATTTACTCACAAGAGAGCATATATATGAAATTTTTCAAAAACATAGCCATCAACCATGGATACAAACCAAGATTATCAAGAGCTAAGCCAAACTAACCATAGCTTACAAAATTAGCTCACAAAGACATATATGTCATTCCATGGTGAACAATGTGTATAGGAGAAGCCTTTCCTAAACAATGCATATGATACAAAATGCATGCAACCTAAGATACAAAGATGCCTATACATCATGCTACATATGCCATACCAAATGCAAGAAATGCACTAAGGAAAGCTATACATATGCTACAAAGGAGCTCCCACACGCCAACTCAAGAAATCAAACAAACACCAAGCTCCCCCCGCAAACGAGTGAAAGTTGCTTGATCTAGGGGTTTGGTGAAAATATCGGCTAGTTGTTCATGTGTGGGTACATGGATCAAAGCTATCTTCCCTTTCTCTACGTTGTCTCTCAGAAAATGATACCTCACTTCTATGTGCTTGGTTTTGGAATGGAGCACTGGGTTCTTTGCAACGCTTATGGCACTGGTGCTATCACATTGAAGTGGGACATGGGTATACTCCTCACCAAAGTCACTCATGGTGTATGTGATCCAAAGGAGCTGAGAGCAACAACTAGCTGCGGCCACATACTCTGCCTCGGTAGTGGATTGAGCAACACTCGACTGTTTGCGGGAAGACCAAGATACCAAAGAAGAACCCAAGAACTGGCAAGTCCCAGAAGTGGACTTCCTATCCAACCGACACCCGGCAAAATCCGCGTCTGAAAATCCATGAAGCGCCAAAGAAGAAGACGCAGAGTACCAAAGGCCAAAGTCGGGAGTGTGTCGCAAATACCTGAAAATGCGCTTGACTGCTTGCCGATGCGAAGTCCTCGGAGAAGCTTGAAAACGAGCGCACAGACACACCGAGAATTGAATGTCCGGCCTCGTCGCCGTCAAGTAGAGGAGTGACCCGATCATGCTCCGGTACTCCCTCTGGTCCACGTGTTCACCTTCCTCGTCCGCATCAAGAACTGTAGTCATACTCATAGGCGTCGCCATGGCCTTGGAATCCTCCATCTTGAACTTCCTCACAATGTCCTTGGTGTACTTAGCTTGGTGCACAAATGTTCCTTCCTTTGATTGCTTGATTTGTAGCCCGAGGAAGAACTGCAACTCGCCCATCATGCTCATCTCAAATTCCCTGCTCATGTCTTCTGCAAACCTTGCAACAAGAGAGTTAGACGAGCCACCAAAGACAATATCATCCACGTATACCTGCACAATCAGGATATCTCTGTCCTGCCTGAGGAGAAACAAGGTCTGGTCGACCTTCCCCATCTCAAACCCTCTCTCAAACAGGAACCCCCTCAACCTACCATACCAAGCTCTAGGCGCCTGCTTCAACCCATACAGCGCCTTCCTCAACTTGTAGACCCGGTGAGGGTACTTCTCACTCTCAAACCCCGGTGGTTGCCTCACAAACACCTCTTCCTCCAATACACCGTTCAGAAAAGCACTCTTCACATCCATCTGGTACAACTTGAACCCTTTAGCCACGGAAAAAGCTAGAAGGATCCTGATCGCCTCCAAACGAGCTACAGGAGCGAAAGTCTCCTCGTAGTCGATCCCCTCTTTCTGACTGTACCCCTGAGCAACAAGTCTCGACTTGTTCCTCACCACTTCTCCTTTCTCTCCCTCTTTATTTTTCCACACCCATTTTGTCCCAATCGGCTTACACCCTGGGGGAGGGTCAACCAACACCCAAACTTGGTTCCTCTCAAAATTCTCCAACTCCTCATGCATCGAGTTAACCCAATTATGATCAGATAACGCATGTCCAATGTCTTTGGGCTCAAAAGTGGCAACAAAAGCAGCATGAGCGAAATGAGAATTGTTCCGAACCCTCGACCGTGTAGTACGTTCATTCATGTCGCCGATGATTCTCGAAGCTGGGTGATCCACTTGCACTCGTCGGGGAGGTTCTCGCCTTGATGCTACCTCCCCCTCAACAGCAGCTTCGCCTTGATCTGGGTTTGTCGTTGTAGGTGTGGGAGAGGGTCCATTCTCGATCGTCGTCGAAGTAGTAGGTACATGTTCAGCCGCGGGCATCACACCGCCATCTTCATCATCTCCATGTTCATGCTCCTCCTCCTGAAAGATCTCCTCGCCAAGTTCGTCGTCACCTGCACACTCAAAAACAAGCTGACTACGTGGCTGTGTCTCGTCGAAGGTTACCTCGCAAGTCTCCACGATTTGGTTAGTTTCAAGATTGAGCACACGAAATGCTCTAGAATGAGATGCATAACCAAAGAAAATACCATCGACAGACCTAGCCTTGAACTTGTCCAACTTCTTCCCTTTCTTCAGAATGAAGCATTTACAACCAAAGACATGGAAGTGACTCACCTTGGGTGTGCGACCGTGCATCAACTCGTAACAGGTTTTCTTCTTGTGAACCCTGAGGTAGATCCTGTTCGACACATGGCACGCGGTATTGACCGCCTCAGCCCAGAACCTTCTCGGAGTCCTATGCTCGTCGAGCATCGTCCGAGCCATCTCGCACAAGGTCCTGTTTTTCCTTTCCACCACGCCATTCTGGGGAGGCGTATACGGACTCGAAAACTGATGTTCAAGACCCAAGTCATGGCAAAAGGTTTCGAAGCGAGAGTTTTTGAATTCCGAGCCATTGTCACTGCGGATCGCTCGTATGGCATCTCCGTGCCTCTCGTTTCTTAACCTCAAGACAAGATCTCGAACAAAACCAAACGTCTCCCCCTTCTCCTCAAGAAAGAACACCCACGCATACCGAGAGTAGTCGTCCACCACAACAAGGACATACCACTTCCCACCCGCAGATCGCACACGAGCTGGGCCAACAAGGTCCATATGGAGCAGCTCGCATGGACGCTCAGTCATCACATCGGTGAGAGGCGGGTGAGAAGAGGCTACCATCTTGGCATGCCTACACGGCGCACAAACCAACTCTTTCTCAAACCTCAATCATGGCAATCCTCGGACCAAATTGAGTTTACTCAAGCGAGACAAAAGGTCAAAGCTCAAGTGACCCAACTTCCTATGCCACTTCCACAACTCACTCGAAGAACCAGCCAAGAAGCAACGCTCCACACCAGAAGACTGAGAAAAATCAGCTCGGAACACTTGACCCTCGGGAACGACTATGCAAACAAGATCCCCCCGAGAATCTAAAATCCGAGAACCACCAGGCCGAAACAACACCTCAAAACCTTCATCCAACAACTGGGACACAGAAAGCAAATTGTATCCAAGCGATTGAACAAGAGCAACACGCCTGAGAGTGATCTTGTGACTTACCTTAATCTCACCTTCTGACAGCACACGCCCTCGCCCATTGTCCCCAAAGGTGATGTACTTCTTTGTCACCACCGGGACGAGACTTGAGAACCACCCCTTGTCTCCGGTCATATGCCTCGAGCAACCGGAGTCAATCAACCAAATGTTCTTCAAGTCTCCCACCTGAAATTCAAAAGCGAGCACGTGAGTGAACAAACGACTCAGCACTGGGGTTAGTACCAAAAGAGTAAAACCAGTGCCGAGCCATTTGCTCCAAAGTGGGGTTAGCACAAACCAAATCATCACGCCTATCAAAGCTACCACCACGGTAACCACCACGAGGGAACCAACCCTCTCTAGCTGGAGGAGGACGAAAACCACGAAAGGGAAACCGTGGATCGTACCTCCGCTCCATCTCAAAGCTACGACTCTTCTCACCCTCGTATTGAGCACGAGGTGGAGAACGCCTAGCAAACTGACCACCTGCAAACTTTCCAGACCAACCACCAGAACCACGACCTCCAGAACCAAACCGAGCATCCTCACGAGCACGAAACCTGACTCGCTGTCTGCCCAGACCTGCACCGGTCTGACCGGTGTAGTACACCGGTCTGACCGGTGTGGCTCGGCCAGCAGCAACACCTGCAGCCTTCCGGTCTCCCCAAGCCGGAACCGTCCTCACAATCGCCTTGGCCCTGGGCATCTGCATACGAGGCTCAGGTACACCATTAGAGGGGTGGTACCTGTCCCTGTTAGCCCACTCTCTAGCCATTCTCTCCTCACGCTTCCTCTTGAAGCAAAACTCATCCTTGTGACCATCTCTCCCACAATACCCACAATGGAACTTTATGGGCTGTGGCTTAGGCTTAGGCTTGGGTTGGGGCTGCCCACTCGGCTTCTCACCCTTCTTCTCTCCTTCCTCACCTCCCTTTGGGCTCACAAACTTCACCGGTTTCTGAAAATCATTTGTTAGGTGAGGGAATATGGGTGGATCTGGAGTAGTGTCAAGTTTATTTCTGAGATGGTTGGGCTTGGGCTCAAACTTGTTCTTGTGTCTGTTTGGTGGTGGGATAGGAATCTCTCCAACTCTCTCAACTCCCTCACCACAGTTCTCTCCAAGCTTGTCAGCCCCAAGTGCCTGACCATCATAGCGTTTGAAAGCCGCTATCATGATACCGAGCTGAGGCTCCTGACCCGACAACCAGCTCATACATTTTCTCAGCTCATCATTTTCATCCTGCAGGCGATCAACATAATGTGCAAGCTCCAAATTCTTAACCGCATGCAATTCACAAGTAGAGCAAGAAGTGGGAATAGGCTCTTTCAACTTAGCCTCAAGCGAAACAGTGTAAGCATGCATCTCATCAATCTTTCCATGCAAAACAGGGCAAGAAGTGCAAGCACCTAGCAAAGCAGATCTAGACTTAAGCTCAGCCACTTCAACCCTAAGCATATCTAGTTCATCACAAGTAGAAGCATGCTTATCCTTAAGAGCAGTAAGATCAGCTAGGTACACAGAGCAATCACAGCAATCAATCTCATCAGAAACCACAGGAGAAGCCTTAAGCGAATCAATCTCAAGCTTAGCATCTAGGTTCTGGGTTTCTAGCTCAGCCACACGGTTCCTAGCATCTTCTAGTGAGGCCCTAAGCTCTTTCCTCATCTTCTTGGCCTCTCTAAGCATGTGATCGCGGTTATCAAGCAAGTCAACCAACTCATCATTCTCCTTGCGCAAAGAAGAGAGCTCATCACATACCTCATCCTCGGAGTCAGAGTCCGAGTCACTCTGGTGGCTCTTCTTGCTGCCGGAGCTACGGGCCATGCCGCAGAAGCCATCTCTCACGAAGCAGCTCAACCCGCTCAAGTTCCTGGATGACTTCTTGTTCTTGCGCCGATCACCTTCATCTTCACTGCTACTCGAGCTTGAGGAAGAGTAGGCGGAGCTGGAGTCGACGTCGCTCGCTCCGACCATTGCTCGGGCCTTCCTGCCGCGGCCATCCTTCTTCCTCGACCGTCGCTCGTCCTTGTGCTTGTTCTTGTGCTTGTGATCGCGCTTCGATCGGTACTTGCCATCCTTGCTCGATCGGTGCCTGTAGCCGTCCTTGTAGCCGTCCTTGTTCTCCGTCTTCTCCGGGCAGTCGGCAACGAAGTGTCCTGGCTTGCCGCACTGAAAGCACGTCCGTGCTGTCCTCCTCGTGTTCACCCGGTTCTCGTGCAGCCTCTCGAACCGCCTGGTCAGCAACGCCAGCTCGTCCTCTCCAAGCACGTCGAACTCCTCATCTGGCAAAGACATCAAAGAAGACAGAGAGTACATCCTGGAGGATGCGTTAGCGTTAGACTTAGCTCCTTTGCCACTAACGAGAGCGAGACTATGAGAATCAGTCGGGCTCTCGATCTTGGCTGTCATACCACGGTCCAACTCAGCCGACTTGAGCTTCGAGAACAGCTCGTTCACCGTCAAGGTGTCATACTTCTCGGACTCAACAATAGCCTCAAACTTCCCGTCCCATACGGTACGATCCAACGAGTGCAAGAGCTTCACGGCTCTATCATGATCATTGTATGGGAGGACGTCCACATTGGCTCTCATGTTGTTCACAACGACCGTAAATCGCTGGAAAAGGGCATCGACGGACTCGCCGGGGAGATGAGTGAAGTTCTCGTACTCTCTCCGGTAAGTCGCGTACATCCGAGCCTGAACCTGAGCATTCCCAGCATGAGCATCCTTCAACTGCTCCCAAATCCTACAAGCTAAGTCCTCTGTCTGAACCCGATCGAATTCAGGCTGACACAGAGCACGAAACAAGTAGTCGACAGCCTTGTTGTTGGCTTCGAACATATCCCTCGATCCTGGAGCAAGGAAGTTCATCGGATGAACATAAGCTGTGTTCACCGTGACATCCCAAAGGATCTGACCCTTTCCGCGGAGGAACGCCGCCATCCGCCTTTGCCACATCTGGTAGTTCTTCCCATCGAAGTGCGGAGGACCCGAACCCCGTTCCTGGTACGCCATCTTTGGATCTTAGACTGGTAAGAGTCAATAAAGACCCGAACCGGCTCTAATACCAATTGAAGGACCGATTAGGCGAACCAGAGAGGGGGGGAGTGAATGGGAGTCGATAAAAATTCTTCTCGAAGGAGATGAGAACTCCAACAAGACGAACACGGCTTCCAACTCACGTCTCCGACCCAACTACCCAAGTTGGTCAAGACCACGCAGCCACTGGAGTGCTACTGGTCCTAGGAACCAACACTCAACCTTCCTAGCCAAAACTCACCAAAACACACAGCGGAAACTTGCACGGCTTGCTGCCTGTGCTACACCGGTCAGACCGATGGCCTGCGCCGGTCAGACCGGTGACACCGGTCAGACCGGTGGACAGAGCCGGTCAGGCCGGTGGCTACAGCAGCCACACAGCAAACGTTCCAGGAAGCCTCAGTGAATCCTCTAGGCCCTGGAACAAAAACCACTACGAAACACAACCTGTGAGGAAGAAGAACCCCTCACAAATCCTAGCAAAACAACTCCAAACACTCCAAGAACTGAACAGCAGGACCACGGGACAAAACCACACGGACAAGGCTGTTCCCCGAGACAAAAACCCACCAAGGGCTAGCACCGGTCAGACCGGTCAAGAGCACCGGTCAGACCGGTCGTGCCTGGGCAGCTCGGGAGGAACAGCGCCCGCGAGTCAACTCCTCCAAATCCAACTCCCGATCTCCCGATTCGCTCCACGGTTTTGCACAAGACTTTGGGGATAGTAGGAACACCTCATGGGTACTCCATAGCCAAGATTTGGTCCACCAAAACTTGTCAAATCAAGAGGAATCGAAGAAATCCCACCAAGAACGCCTCTAACCCTAGAGCCACGAAAACCCCAAAATCGAGCCCCTTTGCTCACGGATTTGGAAGGGGAATCAAAGGGAAAAGAACCACGAAGGGTTCATGCATACATCCCCCACCAAATCCCAAAGAGAAAGGCCTCGAAATCGCTCCAAGAAAATCGCCAAGAAAGGGCTCCGAAAATCACCAAAAAGGAGAAACGGGAAAGACACATCCAAGCCTTGAGGAACCACGCCGAATCATCTATACATACCAAAGAGGTTCATACAAGGTCTAGCTTGCCGCCCGATCATCCTTCCCTCTCACAAGATCTCACCATGAAGCTCTCAAGCTAGTCCTATGAAAATCCTAAGAAAATAGGAAGGAAAATAGGAAAACCAAATGAGCTAGGGTTCCAAGAGATAGCTGCCATCCTCTCACCCCTTGGGTTATATGGAGGCAACCGAAAGACTAAAATACCCTTACTAGCTAACTAGGGATACATGCCCCTCGAGGGCGAAAATGGAAGTCTTTGTCTTCGCACCATCGGACGGATGCCCAGCAACCGCAAACTTGCTTAGCCTCGACGCAAGCCTTGCGATCCCGACGCGTGTCCTCCGCTTCGAAGATTCCGGACTGCGTCGTCGCACACCGGTCAGACCGGTGCTCCTCACCGGTCAGACCGGTCAGACCCACCGGTCAGACCGGTCTGGAGCTGCTGCACTTCCGTCTTCGGTTCTTCGGTCTTGGCTTTGTGGATCAACCAAGAAACCCAGTGGTTTTCTGGTGAACCACCGGAAACCCCGCGAACTCGATGTAGCCTCCGCCAATCACCACTCATGACTCGGCTCCCACGTAGTCCCGGCTCGACCTTGGTTTTGAGGCTCAACCAAGAAACCGTCCATGACTTCATCTTGCCGTTCTTGCCACCATGCGGCCCGCACTTGACCCCGCTGGCCACCGGGTCCCTCGAACCAAGCCTACTTGTCTTCTACACACCTGGAGGCCTCACCGGCAACGACCTTTCACGCTTGTTCTTCACCTGCACCTGCACCAGTCAAGCCGCAACCTGCACCTGCAATACTTAGCCAAGAATCAGTCCACACCACGTTGTCAATCACTCATCACACCAGGAAGCGACCATCCACCGGTCCTCGAACCACACCTGGCTCTCATCATGTCTCACAACAACTTAGGCAAGGATCATGCTTTTTGCTACCCACAAATCTTAAGCTAAGGTTTGATCATGCAAGCCAACAAACTCAAAACTTAGGTAGGATACAAAGCTGTAAGCAAGACATATGAGAGGAATAAATAGAGCAACTATTCATCATTTCAACCATTGAGGCAAAGCATTCTTACTACGCATACAAAGCAAACTAAACGATAAAAGCAAATAAATATTTTTGGTCTTTTCATTTTTATAGATTTTTATGGGTTTTCATTAGAAGAGATTCTGAAAACAAGAGGAGAAACAAGTTACCTCAGAATGGGGATCCTCCCCCAAGCTAGCTTCAGGCTCACTGCGGTGGAGGGAAGAAGAACCCCTAACTCACAAAGTAAGACCTCTGCTCCTCTATCTGTCGTTGTTGTGCCTGCTGCATGGCGTCAATCCTCTCGCCAGCCTGTCGCTGCCACGCTGACTTAGCTGGCTCTTCTGAGTAGAACAAAAACTTTATAGCTTGATGTTGAGACATTCCAAAGGTTTATCCAGGGCAGCTAGCTTCTTCGTAACACCTTCATTAATCTTAGCCTTCCCAAACACAAGGTCTCTCAAGGAGGGTGGATTAGAATTGTAAGAATTACCTTGGTGGCCTCCTTGATAATAAGGGTGTTGTTGATTCCACGGTTGGCCTCCTTGTGGACGATAACCATTGTTATTGCCATTCATGTACATCACTTTCATCTAGGTTTCAAGATAGTAATTGCTGAAATGCCCAGTGTTACCACAGACCTCACAGGTCATATGAGAATCCATTGGCAGAGTAGTGGTGGCCATGGCAGCCTTCTCGCTAGTGTAGTCATCCAATCTCTTCATAAGAAGGTCCATCTTGGCGGTAATCATATCTGCTTCCTTGACAGTATGAGTACCCCTCGGATGTGGTTGGAGTCTTTCATCACTCTACCCTAGGTTGGAGACCATCTTCTTCAATAAGTGATTTAGCATTGCCAATAGCGAGTGAGAAGAAGGCTCCTTGAGCAGCAGCATCAACATGGCCACTGGCTGTCGGAGTCAGCCAATTATAGAAACTCTGAAGAATAAGCCATTCCTCCATCCCATGGTGAGGACAGGCCAGGACATACTCCTAAAGCCTCTCCCAAGCCTCTGGAATAGATTCATTTGCTGCTAGCTGAAAGCTAGAAATCCTCCCACGAAGGGCATTGGTTTTACCCAATGGAAAGAACTTCTTGAGGAGTGCTTCTGAACATTTGCTCCATGTATCAACAGCATCACGACTCGCATAGAACCATTGCTTGGCTTTCCCTAGGAGAGAAAAAGGAAACAGTTGGAGACGAACAACATCCACATTTGCACCCCTGATGATGAAAGTACTGCATAGATCTAGGAACTGCTGTAGATGAGCATTAGCATCCTCATTTTGCTTGCCATAGAACGGGCTAGCCTGTACCATCGTGATTAAACCCGTCTTGATCTCAAAGTTTTCAGTCCCCACTGTCATCTCAGGGCCTTGCAGCACCTGGTGAGCAGAAGGAGCTGAGTACTCATGAACCGTCTTCTGGGCCATAGCTTTCGATGTGAATGGTACAAAGGAAGCTGGATCGCCTTCCGGACAAGTACGGCGAGGAGAGTCAAAATGAATGCGAGCTTTCCTCACTAATGACTCAGGATCTTATGTGAAATTGTGACAAGTCAAAACCAGTCATACACTACCTGTCTTCATCATCTAAAGATAAAAGAAAACAATCAAGGTTAGCCTACATTGAGAGTTGCTCTAACCTACTCATGTCTTACAAATAGATGCTAAGCATAGTCATGATAATCCTTTTGCCTTCCCCGGCAACAGCGCCAGAAATGCTTGTTGGCAGTTCTTAACACAACCACTTAAGAACGGGTTTAGAATCCATCCTTAGCGATAGCGAAAGAAAAGTCTGTACGCATCTCTTAACGTCACTACTAATGACACCGAGTTAGAGCGAGCGTCAAGACTTGCCAAATTTCAATCTAACGATCGTGAACGAATCCACAAGCGCATAGATAAACAACCATTGTAGCATTTCCCTAGGAAAGTGAGTGTTCCAAGGGTATCGTATCCGTGGAAGGCAATGGCGGATATCAAGACTTATGCTTCTGCAATGAGTGTAACCATGAGATAGAAATAGAGGACAACAACTCAAATATAGGGGTAAGATAAATGATAGGATAAGGGTAGTGTGACACATACTACGACATTGGGGGAACATACGAATTAGATCTAGGTTCTAAGGAACTATACATACAAGAGTTAGATAATACAAGAGAGAAAGGCACAATGCATTGCATGAGTTGAGGTTTAGCACCTAGGTACAAACGGGGAGATAGCCAGTGATGACCAACACTCTACAAAACTATCCTTTATACTCCTACAGCAATACCCCAGCGCAGAGGGTTTCAAATGGTCCAATAGCTGTCACCACTACGGCCTACCTCTATCATTACAGGGGGCAAGCTCATAACTAACGAAGCTAGACAACCCAGGCACCATGCCTGCTTTGCTGCTAGACTTCACCCGGCCTGGGTTATTGTGACCCAGGGTGAATGATGAGGACATGACACCCATGCATACGACCATGATTGGTGCATAGAATGGAGTAGAAGATTATGAGGACATCAC
Source organism: Cenchrus fungigraminus (assembly GCA_036936925.1). Classification (NCBI taxonomy): domain Eukaryota; kingdom Viridiplantae; phylum Streptophyta; class Magnoliopsida; order Poales; family Poaceae; genus Cenchrus; species Cenchrus fungigraminus. The sequence goes on along the minus strand of CM072771.1, from coordinate 82,305,494 downwards.
CACCGACACGGGTACATCTACACCAGCAACACCATTCCAGGCGTCACCGTCCGTACGAGCTGCATCTACACTTGCGCCAGAGGCTCCTACACCTGCGCCTTCTGGGGCAATCACACGGGCCCGTGTGAGGGAGTTGAACTACATAATGCTGCTGAAGAACGAAGGCCCACAAGGGTAGTTGCTGGCCCAACAGGGAGGCCTAGGTGGGGCGCCTACGGTTGGAGGCGCCCAGGTTCGCGCCCCACCTCCTGGCCGCGCCCACCTCTCGCGGCCGCGTCGACTCTAGGGGCTGCGCCCTCCTCCTTTTGTTTTACTATATTAGATAGAGTCCTTCTCATTTTACAACTTGAGTTTTGTTTTATATCTAGCTTTAGCTACACCAGACCACGCACAAATACGTGCTATCCTCTGTGATTCAGAACTCCACCTTCGAGTGATATAGTGATTGCTCGCCTCATATTCTTGTTCGTTCTTCGATTGCGTACAGGAATCGATCTTCGTGATTAGGCTGATCTTGCGCCGGCAATGTTGGTAACCATCGGGAGTTGGTTCAGCGATAGCATTGGCGCTTCGAGTCTCGCTCGTCGTAGTCGGATCGTGAGGGTCAACTTCCACCAAATCGGATTTATCTCCACTCACCGAAAGATCGGGCACTCCGCGTCTATTAAGTGGTATCAGCTTTCCAGGTTGATCGGTGAGTTTATCGAGTGTTTTTAATTCTTAAAGTCCACAAAAACCAAACAAAAATTTGTTTTAGGTTAGATCTTTGTCCAGCAACCCGTTTTAGCCTTGCACGTTCATTCAATAACTTGCTTTGTTGAGTTTGTGTGCTTTGTTCGTTCGATCGTTGCTGGTTACTTGTGTCTTTCTTGTTCGTCTCACCAAACCCTAGTTTTTGCCGCCTGGTATCAGCTTTCCAGGTTGATCGATGAGTTTATCGAGTGTTTTTAATTCCTATAGTCCACAAAAACCGAACAAAAATTTTTTTTAGGTTAGATCTTTGTCCAGCAACCCGTTTTAGCCTTGCACGTTCATTCAATAACTTGCTTTGTTGAGTTTGCGTGCTTTGTTCTTTTGATTGTTGCTGGTTACTTGTGTCTTTCTTGTTCTTCTCATCAAACCCTAGTTTTTGCTGCCGTTTCTTTTTCTTCTCCACTTCTCTCTCTTTTTTCCCACGCAAAAAACCCACGCACGTTTCCCCCCTCGCGCCGTGACTCTCTCACCATGAGCTCACGTGTTGCCGCGGGACGTCCCTCACGTCGTGATCCAGTCGGTTCGGTTTTCCCCTTCCTCTTTTGTGTCTTGGCAAGTTATCAAAAAAAAGGAAAGTACAAAAAAAGGAAAGTAAAAAAACAATCAAAAAAAGGAAAAGGATGGGAAAAGAACACCGATCGGAACTCCTCAAGCGCCGTGCGTCCCTTGGGCCGCGACCCTCCTTGGCTCGTGGAACACCAGGACACCGTTCCCACTCGCCAAGCCCTCCCTCCCACGTCGAGTCCCCCGAACCTTTCTCCACACGTTGTGCCATCTTTTCATACTCGTATCTCTCTTTCTTAGCACCATATTCTGAGTTTGGCTTTACTCTAGAGAGAGAGAGAGAGAGAGAGAGTACCCTTGTACTTTCGGAAAAAGTGTGTGTGGTGATTTGCTGTTGGAGATCCTCTATGTTCATATTATCAGTTTTGAGGACTCCTGCGAAAAAAATAGAAGCAAAAAAAATAGCAAATTGTTGCGCCCTCCACCTTCCTTGTTGTCCTTTCGATTTCACTTGTTGCCAGCAGTGTTTGTTTGTGTTTAGCACTCTTATTCAACATTGCATTATTGTTTGAGTGTGCTAATCCTTGACTTGAGTGCAGCCTACCTAGAACTCCACATATTTCTACGACGAGCAGATTTTGTTTCTCCAGGCAATCGCTCCTCCAATCTTTCGCAAGTTCCACCGGTTGGTTACAGGTCGCCCCTGTGTGCGTGGTAAGAACGAATAAGAATTTGATAATAGCACTAGTGTGAGCGCCTTTGTGAGCTGTCCCACCTTGTTTTTGTCGTCGTTTTGTTTTTGTGTTTGCGCTAACCATGGCAGATGAAGGCGGCACGGCTGATCCATTGCAAGACTTGCGAGCACAAGTTGAAGGACTAGCTGCAGACATTTGGACGGTACATGAACGGCTGGATGAAATTATCACTACGTCGACCGACCGTTTTGATCAGCTCGACCTCACCCAGACGACCACCAAGACCACACTCAACGCTCTCGTGGCCCGACTCGATGCTATGCACACCACGATCACAGAGTTGCAGAAGGACTATGGCGGTGATTCGGAGCAGAACGCCAGAGATAGTCGCAGTTGTGCCCGCTGTGTGCCACGCCGCCCCGGTAATGATTCTTTTTCTAAGATTAAATTTAAAATCCCACCTTTTAATGGCAAATATGATCCTGCTGCATATCTTGATTGGGAGTTAGAGGTTGAACAAAAATTTTCATGCCATGATATTGCTGCAAATTCTCAAGTTAAAGCTGCTATTAGTGAATTTATTGATTTTGCTTTAATTTGGTGGCGTGAGTATAAAATTAAACATCCCACTGTCATTCCGACCACTTGGGATCAATTAAAAACTGCTATGCGCCATAGATTTGTGCCTTCGTATTATGCTCGTGATTTGCCTAATAAGATGCAGCATTTTCAGCAAGGTTCTCAATCTGTTGAGGACTATTACCAAGAGTTACAAAAAGGTATGATTCGTTGTGGGATATTGGAGACCAATGACGCTGCTATGGCACGTTTTCGTGGTGGCTTAAACCGCGAAATCCAGGACATACTTGATTATAAGGAATATCATGATATGACTCAATTATTTGAATATGCTTGCAAAGATGAACGTGAAGTGCAGGGACGCCGCTCGAAGACTTTTTCTAACCCTTTTGCAGGTCGTACCTCGACATTCAGCCCCGCGGCTGCTTCTCCTGCACCATCTGCAGCCACGCCTACACCCCGTGATAGGGCGGCCAAACCTGCAGGCGCCGCTCCATCAACAGGCGTGACCCCCACCACTGGCCGTACGCGGGATATCACGTGTTTTCGTTGCAGCGGACGTGGCCACGTGGCTCGGGACTGCCCGAACATGCGCACTATGCTCATTCGTGACTCTTCCGCTAGTGATTCTGAGGATATTCAACATACCATGCTAGCCACTGACCATGCAGCAAAGACAGATGTACATGTCAACCCGGATGACGCTGATAGGTATGAAACTCTTGTTGTGCAGCGTGTTCTCAGTACACAGGTCGCCCCGCCGGAGACGAATCAGCGACACACCCTTTTCCACACAAAGGGCGTTGTGAAGGAGCGGTCGATTGTCATCATCATCGACAGTGGCAGCTGCAACAATTTGGCAAGTACCGCGCTGGTTGAGAAACTATCCTTACCCACTCGTAAGCATCCGCATCCATATCACATTCAATGGCTTCATGATGGTGGGAAAATTAGAATAACACAAACAGTGCGTGTTCATTTCTCCATGGGTGCTTATTCTGATTTTGCTGATTGTGATGTTGTTCCCAGGGAAGAATGTTCCTTGTTACTTGGTCGACCTTGGCAATATGATACTAATAGCTTACATCATGGTCGTTCGAATCATTATTCTTTGATGTTTAAGGGACAGAAAATAATTATACATCCTGTGACACCTGAACAAATTGTTAAAGATGATGTTGCTAGAGCTGCTAAAACTGCTAAGAAACTTGAACCATCACCGTCGGTTAATTCTGAAATTAAGCTGCATGCTCCTGTTCTACTTGCTACACGTGCTGATTTTGATGATTTATGTGATGCTCAATTGCCTTGCTACGCACTAGTATGCTCTAGTCTGCTCGTTTCACTTGATGATGCACCGTCTTTGGATGTTCCCCCTGTGGTTGCTAACCTTTTGCAGGAGTACGCTGATGTCTTTCCCAAAGACTTGCCACTGGGTGTACCACCACTCCGTGGCATTGAGCACCAAATCGACCTCATTCCAGGCGCACAACTTCCGAATCGCGCCCGTACCGTACAAATCCGGATGAGACAAAGGAGATCCAGCGCCAGGTACAGGCATTGCTTGACAAGGGTTACATTCGTGAGTCTCTCAGCCCTTGCTCAGTTCCTGTGTCACTTGTTCCAAAGAAAGATGGATCCTGACGTATGTGTGTAGATTGTCGTGCTATTAATAACATCACTATTCGTTATCGATATCCCATACCACGACTTGATGATATGCTAGATGAGCTTAGTGGTGCCATTATTTTCACAAAGATTGATTTGCGTAGTGGTTACCATCAGATTAGAATGAAACTAGGTGATGAATGGAAAACGGCTTTTAAAACGAAATTTGGCTTATATGAATGGTTGATTATGCCGTTTGGTTTGACTAATGCTCCCAGCACCTTTATGCGCTTAATGAATGAAGTTCTAAGGCCTTTCATTGGATTGTTCGTTGTTGTTTATTTTGATGATATTCCGATTTACAGCAAGTCCATGGAAGCACATTTAGAACATTTACGTGCTATTTTTGATATGTTGCGTGCTGCTAACTTGTTTGGTAACATGGATAAATGCATCTTTTGCACACAACATGTCTCATTTCTTGGCTATGTTGTTACTCCATAGGGCATTGAGGTGGATAGCAGCACGATCGATGCCATTCGAGAGTGGCTTACACCGACGACGGTCATACAGATTCGGAGTTTTCTTGGACTTGCAGGTTTCTATCGCAGGTTCGTCCGTGATTTCAGCTCCATTGCAGCGCCTCTACACGAGCTTACAAAGAAAGGTGTGCCGTTTGATTGGAGTGATTCGCAAGAGGTAGCGTTCAGCACTTTAAAGGATAAGTTAACCCATGCTCCTCTCTTACAATTACCTGATTTTGACAAGATATTTGAGCTTGAATGTGATGCTAGTGGTATTGGCTTAGGTGCTGTTTTGTTACAAGAAGGAAAACCCATTACTTATTTTAGTGAAAAATTAAGCGGTGCTAGCTTGAGATATTCTACTTATGATAAGGAACTTTATCCTTTAGTGCGCACTTTGCAAACATGACAGCACTATCTTTGGCATCGCGAGTTCATTATTCATTCTGATCATGAGGCTTTAAAACATATTTGTACCCAAACCAATCTGAACCGTCGTCATGCTAATTGGGTAGAATTCATTAAGTCCTTTCCGTACATCATTAAACATAAGAATGGGAAGGAAAATGTCATTGCTGATGCACTGTCTCGTTGATATACTATGTTGTCCCAGTTAGATTTTAAAATCTTTGGCTTGCAGACCATAAAAGATCAATATGTCGACGATGCTGATTTTAAAGATGCTTTTGCTCATTGTACGAATGGGAAACCATGGGGCAAATTCCACATGCAGGATGGGTTCCTGTTTCGCGCTAACAAGCTGTGTGTTCCAGCAAGCTCGGTTCGTCTTTTGTTGTTATAGGAAGCGCATGGAGGTAGTCTCATGGGACATTTTGGCATTTACAAGACACATGAGGTGTTGGCTGCTCACTTCTTTTGGCCTCGGATGCGTCCTGATGTCGAGCGCCTTGTTGCACATTGCACTACTTGTCAGAAAGCTAAGTCACACCTGAACAACCATGGTTTGTATATGCCATTGCCTGTCCCTACTTCTCCTTGGCTCAATATTTCTATGGACTTTGTTTTGGGACTGTCTAGAACTAAGAAGGGGAGGAACAACATTTTTGTGGTTGTTGATCGATTCTCTAAAATGGCTCATTTTATACCTTGTCATAAGACTGATGATGCTAGTAATATTGCTGAATTGTTCTTTAGAGAGATTATTCGCTTGCATGGTATTCCAAATACAATAGTCTCTGATCATGATGCTAAGTTTCTTAGTCATTTTTGGAGGTCACTTTGGAAAAAATTGGGCATTAAATTGCTGTTTAGCACAACTTGTCACCCTTAGACTGATGGGCAAACTGAGGTAGTTAATCAAACTTTGTCAACCATGCTTAGGGCTGTTTTAGACAAAAATTTGAAATGTTGGGAGGATTGCTTGCCTCATGTTGAGTTTGCTTATAATCATGCCACGCATTCTTCTACAAAGATGTGCCCCTTTCAGGTTGTTTATGGTTATATTCCTCGAGCGCCTATTGATTTGTTTGCGTTTGATGCTGAGGACGTCCCTCACATTGATGCTGCTACACATGTTGATCAAATGATTAGCTTGCATGAACAAACTCAACAAAACATTGTTGCTGCTAATGCTAAGTATCAGGTTGCGGGTAGTAAAGGGAGAAAACATGTTACTTTTGAACCTGGTGATTTGGTTTGGTAGCATTTGAGAAAGGATCGGTTTCTTACTTTATGACGTTCTAAATTGATGCATCGTGCTACTGGTCCTTTTAAGATACTAACCAAAATTAATGATAATGCTTATGTTCTTGACCTGCCTACGGAGTTTGGTGTTTTCACTAGTTTTAATGTGGCAGATTTAAAGCCGTATGCGGGAGAGGATGAGGAGTTGCCATCGAGGACGACTTCAGTTCAAGAAGGGGAGGATGATGAGGACATCACCACCGACACGGGTACATCTACACCAGCAGCACCATTCTAGGCGTCACCATCCGTACGAGCTGCATCTACACCTGCGCCAGAGGCTCCTACACCTGCGCCTTCTGGGGCAATCACATGGGCCCGTGCGAGGGAGTTGAACTACATAATGCTGCCGAAGAACGAAGGCCCTCAAGGGTAGTTGCTGGCCGAACAGGGAGCCCAGGTGGGGCGCCTAGGGTTGGAGGCGCCTAGGTTTGCAATGCACCTCCTGGCCGCGCCCCCCTCTCGTGGCCGCGTCGACTCTAGGGGCTGCGCCTCCCTTCCTTTTGTTTTCCTATATTAGATAGAGTCCTTCTCATTTTACAACTTGAGTTTTGTTTTACATCTAGCTTTAGCTACACCAGACCACGCACAAATACGTGCTGTCCTCTGTGATTCAGAACTCCACCTTCGAGTGATATAGTGATTGCTCACCTCGGATTCTTGTTCGTTCTTCGATTGCATACAGGAATCGATCTTCGTGATCAGGCTGATCTTGCGCCAGCAAGGTTGGTAACCATCGGGAGTTGGTTCAGTGATTGCATTGGCGTTTCGAGTCTCACTCGTCGTAGTCAGATCGTGAGGGTCAACTTCCACCAAATCGGATTTATCTCCACTCATCGAAAGATCGGGCACTCCGCCTCTATCAGAAGAAGTCCAGCAAGGGTGTCCAAGTCGAAGAGGAGGCACGAGGCTAATCCGGTTCGAGTCCCCAAGGTGGAGGCCCAAAAGAATTCAAGTTCGAGCCCAGTTCGGAGTCCAGGACCAGTGCGCACTAAAAACAATGCCTAGGTCGCATACGAAGTTGGTTTTGAACATTCTTTATATGGCTGGAAGCAAAATTTCATAGAGCTTCTAATGGCACCAGTTTGAGGCCGAAATGCGTCCTGAGTCAACAGGAATTATCGAAAGAAGTTGACGTCCAGAATCTGCCAAGGTGCTGCGTCGCCGGTTTGTTGGGCCTTAAGCCCAAGTTGAGGGTGCCCCATCCTAGGTCACCCCCAACCCTAGGACGCCCCTCCTCATATACTTAGTAGCCGCCACATTTAGAAGTCAAGTTTTGTTTTACATCTAGCTTTAGCTACACCAGGCCACACACAAATACGTGTTGTCCTCTGTGATTCAGAACTCCACCTTCGAGTGATATAGTGATTGCTCGCACTACTTTCTTGTTCGTTCTTCGATTGTGTACAGGAAACGATCTTCGTGATCTGGCTAATCTTGCGCTAGCAAGGTTGGTAACCATCAGGAGTTGGTTCAGCGATTGCATTAGCGCTTCGAGTCTCGCTCATCGTAGTCGGATCGTGAGGGTCTACTTCCACCAAATTGGATTTATCTCCACTCATCGAAAGATCGGGCACTCAGCCTCTATCAAGTGGTAGGTTCTAAGGAACTACATACAAGAGTTAGATAATACAAGAGAGAAAGGCACAATGCATTGCATGAGTTGATGTTTAGCACCTAGGTACAAACGGGGAGATAGCCCGCGACGACCAACACACTGCAAAACTATCCTTTATACTCCTACAGCAATACCCCAGCGCAGAGGGTTTCAAGTGGTCCAATAGCTGTCACCATTGCGGCCTACCTCTATCGTTACAGGGGGCAAGCTCATAACTAACGAAGCAACACAACCCAGGCACCATGCCTGCTTTACTACTAGACTTCACCCGGCCCGGGCAATTTTGACCCAGGGTGAAGCCACCAGATAACTGGCCAACTTAGACCAAGTTTCGTAGCTTAAACACAAATCTCATGCAATGCAATGATGCCATCAATCTAGATCAAACTAGGGCTAGTCATACGAATAGATATGAACTCTCTTATGTTTAATCAACAAGATCAAAGAGTCGTGTTCGTGAAAAACACAAGCCTCTAACTTATGAACAAACACATAAAGAATGAGAAAATCATCCTTCAACTGGATCGAAGGGAGTGTTCACGAAGAACACAAGCCTCTAAATGATGAACAATGGATGAACTAAAGAACATATCAATCACATGATCTACCATAACTTTATATGAAATAGTTGAATAACTGAAGTAGACCAAAGTCATACAAAGAAATAAAGATACAAGAGAACTCATACGTAGATCCCAAAGTAGACTTGGAACCTAAATAAGAGCTACTCTAGCCTACCCCCTAGCCTTGGAAACTAAAAGTGAGAGGAGAGTCAAGAGAGTGGTGTGTGAGAAATGGAGCCCCTCCCCTTCTATTTATAGGCAAGGCCCAGGCTTGCTTCGGGCACCAAATGCCTCCAAAACACCTGATAATGCAACAAGTGACCAATGAGAAACAACCACATGGAAGGCCAGGATGAACCACCGCTAGATCGGTTCCGCCGATCCTATGGTCGGCCGACCATCTAGGGGGCCCCACCTGGCCTGTGTTTTCTCCAGGTGGCTGCCAGGTGGGCCTTCTGAGCTTTCCTCGGTGCATGGTTGGTTTTGGAATCCTTGGTGGGCCCATGGATTCTTGTGAAGTCCATGTGTCACTCTCTGGTTCGTCAGTGAATGCCTTCCTTGGATTAGTGACGTGGATGCCACCTAGAATCAGTGTGGCAGCCACCTCCTCAGCTGAGTTGGCATGGATCAATCCATGGAAGGTGGGTTTCCATCTCTTTTATGCTTAACTCACCTACATTCAAATAATCTCCAAGAACAAGTGGAACTACATTATTCATACCAAAATGCGAGTAATAAGTGCATATGCCTCTATTTATGTGAGAATATTGACGGCTAAAAGTGGTACTTAACAGCCGTCATCAGATATGATTAACCTATACACTTCATGAATATCTTTTTAGGTTTATCTTTGTATGCAATTGATGCTTCATGTTAGGTTAGATTGACTAGATAAGGTAGAGAACCTTAGCGGTTTGCTTCCGATCCACAGATTGATACCTTGGGTCATACTCCAAGGGAAAAAAGTACTACGATGATCCGTAAGCTTACTGTGAACCATGGCGCGTTATTGAACTGTCAACAAGCCCTTTTTCTGGTGCTGTTGCTGGGGATCGACAACTCGAACCCTACGGTGATCTACCTTTCTTTTGACTAACCCTAATTTTTATTATTGCATATACACTTGTTTTCTTGTTTGTGTCCTTCAAAGCAGGTGAAAAGCTCGACACAAGATGTTCAAGAAGTTCTCTACACCCGCACTTCAACAACACGAGATTCACTTCCAACAACATCAAGATTCGCTCTTTAGTGGTAGGTGCTAACTTTTGTTAGTGGCCTATCATCCGCTATCGAGTTCACTCCCTAGACGAGAGATGATAAACAAGGTACACCACTATGTCAATTAATTCTTAAGACTAATGTCTCATGGATATTTGTTTGTTCAAACAATAGGTATTGGAAGCAATCACGATGCCCCCAAGACCACAAGATCAAGCTCGTCAACATCTTCGGATCAAGAAGTTTCTCTTCTCACCAAGATTCTGCACAATGTCATAGGAGAACAAAAGAATATCCTTGGATATTTAGCAGCCCCATGAAGTTACGCTTCCAATGAATCAAGAATCAAGTTAATCGGAGGTTCCTACAAACGGATATGGCCGAATCACCGAAGGTTGCTTGTTCTGGAATTTTCTGAACAACATGCAAGAGCGGAAATAAAACAGCCATAACTCCCTCATTTGGACACTGTTTAAGACGAATGAGCACTCGTTGGAAATGAGGACCAGGTATGTCCGAAGACCAGTGGAGGGTCGCTCGTTAGTGATGAGTGATTGACAATGTTGTGTGGACTGATGCTTGGCTAAGTGTGTAGGTACAGGTTGCGGCTTGACTCGTGTTGGTACAGGTGAAGAACAAGCGTGAAAGACCTTAGTCGTGGCGGCCTCTGGGTGATAGAGAGGCAAGTAGGCTTGGTTTGATGGACCCGGTGGCTGATGGGGTCAAGTGCGAGCCGTGCGGTGCAAGACTAGCAAGTTGAAGTCGTGTACATGGGCCGGTGCAAGGTGGCGGTTCGAGGCCGAAGCTTGCACGCAGGGTTTGGTGGTTTGCCCACAAAACCATCGGTGGACGGTTTCTTGGTTTGGGCCGCAAAACCAAGTCCGGAGGCCCGATGCAACGGATACGGTGATCCGGGAGCATCGGGAAGCTTCGAGGCGGGGGCACATGGCATGATAGCGGGCTTGCGTCGAGGCGAAGCAAGTCCACGGTGGAAGCGTGTCCGCTCGATGGGAATATCCGAATACTTGACCATATTGCCCTTGAGGGGTGTGTATCTTCATTTTAAGTTGTAGGGGTAGCATGGTCATTTGCCTCCTCCGGTAGCATGGTTATTGCAGCAGCACAATAGAGAGAATACTTGATGATTCCAATCTTGAGCAAGAATTCCAAGAAAACCAAGAGAGCAAGAGTAGAGAGGGGAGTGTGAGTGAAATGAGTCGAATGCATCAAGAACACCCCCTCTCCCCCTGTTACTTATAGGCAAGTGCACCGGGCATCCAAACATGGCCGTTGGGCAACGGCTAGCAGCCTGTTGGCGTTTCTTAATGTCACCACTATTTGTACACCTAGAGGGAGCGTGTAAGAGCGACCAGGTATACCGACGGGTACGAACGAATCTGCAAGCACACGGAAATACCGTTGTAGCACATCACCTCAGAAGGAGAGTATTCCATGGGTATCGAATCCAAGGAATGGTGTGCACTATCTTCTACTCTAGTATAGATGGTCCAAGGACACCAAGCTCAGATATGGTAGGGGATAAAGTGAAGGGCTTCCTAAATGTATCGATCAAGGTCGTATCGTCTCATGGTATGGAACTCAATACGGGGCGCCAACCCACCCTAGATGTTTAAGGCTAGGCAATATGTTCTGGCAACGGGACCCAACTCGGTACACAGGCGCGGAGGGTTTCAAAGGGTCCAACAGGCTGTCACCACTGCGGCCTACCTCTATCGTTACGTGAATGCACGTGGTCTTCGTAGGGTAACCAGAGTCCAGAAACCACGTCTGCACTCCCGATAACTACTATAGCACTGCGACATCAGCGCAGCCCGTCTACAACACTATAGCAATCCGTATAAATACGGAACCATGAACGTAAGCAAGTGTGGACTAGATCGTACCTTATCAGATCAGGATAGGTTAGACTGACATATTTATGAGCCTCAACTAGATCAAAAGAGTGATCCACAGACAAACAGATAAATGCACTTGCGTATGTATTCAACTAGATCGAAGGGTTGTGTTCATGAAGAACACAAGCCTCTAATTCAAGAACACATGAAGAACATAAGAACATATCAATCATGCTAGAACACACTTTAGTCTAAATGAGATATGTCGAAATACTTACTTTGGTCTAAATGAAGAACAAAGGAAGAACACCTTCATCTCACCTTCACTTCCCTCTCTACCTAGCACTCACACACACACACACCCTACATGAGGAATGAGAGGAGAGGAGAGCTTGGATGTGTTCCAAAAGGGAGCCCCTACCCTCCTATTTATAGAGGAGGGGGTGGCTTGTGAATAGGCCAATTCCTCTCCAAAGTGTGCAGCATTCCTTGGGCGCCACCAATAGGAGAGTGACACGTGGCGAGGAATCTTGCATTGCACTCTTCTCTAGATTCCAGGGGAAGGAACCAAACCGACCTTCTACCAGCCAATCAACGAGTGCCATGTCACCGATCCACCCTGGAGCGCTGCATGGGATCAACAGGGAAGCAACACGTGAAAGCAAATCACGAACGGAGGCAAAAGGGGAGCGGCCAACCCTGGCCCACCTCCTTTTGCCTTGTGCTTTCTCTGGGTGACTGGTATGTGGGCCCTTATGATGCTTCCAGGTGCATGCGGAGTTTTGAGGTGGTTTGGGTCCTTGGTGGGCCCTTGGATCCTTGTGCTCCACACGTGGCGGTGTCTGATTCATCGTTGCTTGCTTCACTTGGATTGATGAGGTGTCATGGACACATGGCATCCAATGTTGCAGCACATCGCCACGTGGCCTGGTGTGGGTCCCACCGGGCTCACAAGATATCGGGAGTATGATCTTGTCTTGTGCATATCTTTCCCATTCGGACTCTGAAGTAGACAAATGATATATCCATTTCGATCATCTCGACGAGCCCATCGTAATGGTGCAGTTCAAATTGGCAGTTGAGGTTGTTTATGATGATGTCCTTTAATAGCTATTGGACTACTTGCTCTCAATGTACCATTTGGCACATATTCTGGTGCATCCTGCAACAAAAGCTAGAAACACCAACACTTGTGGAAATAATTAGTATCAAGCCCTATTCTAGTGTTGATGGTCCTTTTACATTTATTTTATGCAGGTATTGATGGTGTAAAAGTAGCACTTAACAGCCGTCAACAGAGCCATTGGAGCAAGGTGGGGCCCAGCAGCTGTTGGGCTGCGTCGGTCGACCCAGGGATCGACCGATCCATGGTCAGGCCCACCTGCCCCCTGCTTTGGCCAGTTGCCCCCCAATGGCTAGCCGTGGGCCTGCCAGAGTGTCTCGGCCCAAATTCACCCAAAATATTTTTCAAATGATTTTTCAAGGATTTTCAAACTCAAAAATTATTTTCAAAAATTTTATTTGAAAGGGAAAATTGGCTAGATAAATCTAGCATGCCGATGCAGGGTTTGGAAAAATCAAATATGCATTTTGGAAATCAAATAAAATTTTGGAAACGGAAATATGAGATAAATACCATCTTTAACCTTTTTGGTAGAAAGGACTCACCATTTTTACTCCGACCAGCAGGACTCTTCTCAGCGGTCAATACCACTTGGCATCCCACTCCTGAGAAGTGGAGGGTGATGCCTTCTCAACCTTCCGCCATTCTTGCCGAATCTTCTTTTGCTTAAATGTGGGTGGAGGTTTCTTTGATGAGGGTGAAGGCTCCGTCCTTCCCCCTAGCTGCTCAATACTATCCTGCACTAGGTAGCATTGTTCCTCCTTATCTTGAAACCTAAACATCAAGTTCCTCTCCCCATTGGGGAAACAGATCACTCCAGATCCCACATTGATCCTAGCTCTGACATCACTGAGGAATGGTCGCCCAAGGATGAGCGACATTGCACCCTCATTGTCCATATCAAGGACCACGAAATCCGCAAAGACATAAGAGTTCTTGACCTTGACCAACAAACTCTCAACAATTCCTTCTAGATATCGTATCGATGAATCGGCGAGTTGGACAGTCAGTGTTGTTGGAGAGAGGGCTGGATATCCAAGTTGCTCGAACATGGCCTTGGACATGAGATTAATACTCGCACCAAGGTCACAGAGAGCATGCTTGATCGTCTTGTAATAAATAGTGCACGTGATAGTCGGATAGTTAGGATCCCATCTGTGCAGTACTGTTGATTCCCCCCTTGGGTCTTGATTTTGATGTATGGGCTTCCCTGCATAGTTAGGACCATGTGTCGGCGTAGTTAACTTACCCCACCTAGTTGACACTACACTAATATTTTCACAGGAGGTCACAGGTTGCCCTGGGATCCTCCCGTTATCTGCAAACGAAACCAAAGTAGCTAACTGAGTTTCTAACATATTGTTAAAACTTAGTTGGCTCTTCTGAGCTAATTAAAGATAGAATGAGAGATGACCATCTATATCGGGTACTTGATAGGAGAGGATGGATGAATGATATTATAAGGTGCTTACGAAAGATGCCATTAGATCACTTGGATAAAAATGTTAAAAGAAGGGTAATTGCTGAGAGCAGGAAATTTTATTGGGATGCACCGTACCTATATAGATTGGGTGATGATGGAGTGCTAAGAAGATGCGTACCGCGGGAAGAAAGAGAAGAAATTCTAAGAAAATGCTACTCATTGGAATATGGAGGACATTATGGACACTTTAGAACGCAAGCAAAGGTATGGGCAAGCGGATTGTATTGGACTGAGATGCACGAGGATGCAAAAAGGTTTGTCACAACTTGCCCGGAATGCTAAAGGAGTGGAAATATATCACAAAGGAATGCAATGCCGTTGAATTATCATTTGCAAATTGATCTATTTGATGTTTGGGGTATCGACTTTATGGGACCTTTTCGTGAACTCGCATGGATATGAACACATATTGGTCATAGTTGATTATGTATCAAAATGGGTTGAATCGATTCCGTGTTGGAAAGCATCTACAGAAGAAGCTATTCAAATGATCAAGATGGTGATATTCCCTCGATATGGTGTTCCTAGAATTTTAATAAGTGATGGTGGGTCACACTTTATTGGCAAGGATTTCAAAAGATGAATACCAAAGTTGGAGATCTTATGTTCGTTTCCAAGAAAAGCAATGAATACCAAAGTTGGAGATAATTTCGTGGCACACAATCTAGACACCGAATTTGCATTATTTGTTGAGAGATGTGAAATCTATGCACATTCTTTGATCTCCATTTTTCTTCGGGACCATAACGATGTTAGATAGCCAAGTAGTGAAATGCACTTCGCGTATGACTCCCGCGTCTAGCAACTTCTGTACTTCTCGAAGTGCTGCTTTCTCTTTTTCTGGTGATATCACCCTTAACTTTTGCCATCTTGGTGGTACCTTCGGATCTAAGTTTAGGCTATGCTCAATCACGTCACGCGATATGACCTTGAGATCTTTTTTGCTCCATGCGAAGACATCCTTGTTGTCTCTTAAGCAATTAAGCAACTCTACCTCTTCTTCTTCACTGAGGTCCTTAGAGATTATGATTGTCTTGTCATCTGTACTGTCATTCAGCTTTACTCTTTTCGTGTGCTACATGGGCTTGATTCTGTTTTCTTCCTCTTTCCCTTTCTGCTTCAAGATCTGTGACTCTTGCATGTCATCTTCGGTTTCTTGCTTGCCTTCATCTAATCTCACCAAGTGTACCGGCTTGCGATCTGTGCCTGTGTTGTACTCCCTATCCCAAGCGTCTTCCTGATCACCAAAGATTGACAATACTCCATTGTGCGTTGGGATTTTCATACACAAAAATGGCATGTGAATTGCTGCTACAAATTTGTTTATCACTCCTCCTCCGAAGATAGCCTTGTAGGAATAAGGGATATCCACCACGTCAAAATTAACCATCTCTGTTCTCATTAGTGCCCCTTCGCCCAACGTAACATTCATTTTAATTGTTCCCAGAGCTTCGACCTTCTTGTTACCGAAGCCATACAATGGTTTTGTGGATGTTTGTAGCTTATCGTCCCTGAATTCCATTTTCTTGAACAAATCGTAGGTGAGAACATCTGCAGAATTGCCATTGTCTACTAGAATTCCTCCTACATCATTTTCCAGAATGTACTTTGTGTTCTTTCCCAATATTGCTCTGATCACTAGCGGATCCTCATGAGGGTACCTTTTCAGTTTCAAATCAGCATCTGTGAAGGTTATTGGGATATGCGACCACCTTGTGTGAAATACTTTTCCTGAAGGCAAGTGACTGACTTCTCTTCGGCCATCTTTCCTTTGCCTCTTCGATGGGAACTCAGGGAAACAGTATCCCCCTGTTATTGCATTTATAACATTCACCCTCTGATACCTATCATTTGAGTAGTTATTTATGATGTTGATTCTTTGGTATCTATCATCTTGTTCTGCCCTTCGGGCATTTTGCTGCTGGGATTGCGGTTTTTTTTTCTTTCGGTTGATATGGTGCACTTGGCGCTGGCAGTTGTGTTGGTGTGTAAGCCGGGTGGAACTAGGGTGGATATGGTAAGGGTTGGAAATATTGTGGTGGTGGCTGGTAGATAGATTGCTAGTTTGATGCTGAGCTGTTTGCCACTGAAGGTGCTGCGGACGGAGCTCTATTGAGAAAACCCACTTGATTTTGCGCGGCTCTTTTCTTTTCCTCCTCCTCCTTTCGCTTGATTGCCACCCGGCATTCATATGTCCAATGATCCTTGTTTCTGCCATGTATGGAACAAACTGTTAGCGGAGGCGACGTTGAGTATTTCGCGGATCCTTGCGGGTTGGACTGCGAAGGTGCTTGATTATTTGCTGTCCCTTTGGATGAACATTGTTCACACCCCCCCTGTTGTACGTTGGGTTGTTCGTTCTGTTTCTGTTGTTCGTGTTTGGCCTCCTGTTCCATTCTTCCTTAGCCTTCACTGCGTTTTTCCTGGCGTGATAATCCTCTATTCTTCTTTGCTTTCCCCGATCAGACAAATAGTATGATTGCAAGACTTCGAACAATCTCTTTTCTGAAGCTGGCCTACGCCTGTCCAAGTATTCCCCACATGGTCCCACCTTCAGCCCACCTATAACAGTGTCAATTACACTTGACTCTTCGACATGTGGCGCTTTTGCTTTGGCCTTTGTGAATCTCTTTATGTATTCTTGCAACGGTTCTTTTTCCCCTTGTTTTATCTGATGAAGGTCATTTGCCGTGAGTTCTTAGGGTTGAAACCCTTGAAAGTTGCTTTCAATTTTCTCCCGAAGCTGATTCCATGAACCTATGCTTTCCTTTGGGCAGCGACGCATAGCATTGCTGAGTAGAGCCTTTTAATGCCATAATCATTGCCTTTGCCTTCGCTCTGTCATCACCCCCTCCCGACGAGATTACCACACTGTAGCGAAGAATGAACTGTCGCGGGTCTGACTCACCATCATATTCTGGCACCGAAGATGGCAACTTAAACTTTGGTGGCAATCCGCTTGCTCAAGCTCGAACGCGAGTGGTGTCGATGGTTTATCTTTGATTGTGAAGCCCTACGCTTGCAGCGTGGTCTACGTTCCACGAATGCCTCTTCGTCGGAGTCGAATGCCCATGATTCCTCAGACTCGTATGAAGACTCATCCACAACAACTGGCCTGCTTCGCTTCTTCCCCTGATGTGACGATGTTTTTTGTTTCTGTTCCAGCCATGACTCAGACCTTACTGATTGCTCCTGCAAAGAATTTAGCTGTGCGTGCAAGATTGCCATCTGTTCTTGAAGCTGAGTTGTCTTCTGCCTGTTTGCTTGCTATTCTTTCTCCTTGCGAAGTTGCTCTAGGAGAAATCTCTTTTTTTGGATGTCTTTCAGCATCTGTTGAAACTTTAGTTGATCTTGGGATGGATCACCTGTCTGTGGTCTCTTGGCCTTGAGAAACGCCGCTTCTGCTTGAGCTCTCGTCCGGATGTTGGACAAACTTGGTGTTGACACACAAAATTAGCAGCTAAGCCAGATCAGGCGGTCGGACCGGGATACCAGGCGGTCTGACCGCGGTCCCTGTAGCCGGTCTGGCAACAGGAGGTCAGACCTCGTCCTTAGGGCGGTTTGACCGCCCTGGTCAAAGTCCTCAAAAGGCAATTTATACTTCACCATTGGATAGTTCTCGTCGAGTAGATCAAGATGCATATGTAGAACATCCGATTCGGACTCCGGATGAGGGAGATATGGCTTCGAGAAGACCTGCACGTCGGAAGCCGTTTGCATTGTGTCTTGCTTGCTACTACATATTGAAGACTAGAAGAGAAGCAAGATTTTGGTCGTTGATTGCTTGGATTTCTGGATTTATCTATTACAAAATCAGAAGCATCAAGACTTATTATGGCGGGCTATTGATATACTTCACATCAGTCCTACTACGATGAGCCCAAGGTACAATTTGCAAATACATTACCTATGTCTAATATTAATAGTTATTTTGCAAGTATCATAAATCCTTATGTTGATGTTGAAAGATATGACACTAGTAGGCATATTGCATCAGCTAGTACTTGTTCAGATGGTTTTAATTATGCAAATTTTAATTCTGAATTTAATATGCAAAAGCCATTGTCAAATAATATGCATATTTAAATTTTAATGATACTAGCAGCATACAACATTACTCTCACACACTGGCTGTACAACAAGTTCAAAAGTCGGTTAACATGTATCAAGGCCATACTAACATGGTGAGTTTGGCCAATTCTTATGGAACACCACATGTTAGTAATTCTACTAATTTTCAGCAATGTGTTTCATCTATTTATTCATCGGCAGGAAATTCACAATATGTGATTACATCACAAAACATGCCGGTGAATGAGAAAATTGGCTATACTAAATCTAGTTGTCTGGCCAGTTATTCTCAACCAGCATATGCTTCACAAATCATTAATAGAGTGGGGGGTCGCACCTATAATTTCAGCACCATATACAAATGCTAATAATCATAATTTGGCTCCAAGTGTTATTCATAACCATAGCCAAATTAATGAGAATTCAGCAAATGTGTTGGTGAATGAGAGAATTGGCCATGCTAATTCTAGCCATCAGGCCAGTTATTCTCAAACATCATGTGCAACTAATCTCTATAATATTCAGCAAGGTAGCGATGAATCGGTTTTTAAATACTTAGAACCATTCAAAGAAACAAAAAATCGATGTTTTAATTTATCTATATCTGATTCAGATTTAGCTAACCTTGCTTTTAGAGGCTTAAAATCATCGCTTAGATATAGGTTGCAAGGCATAGAGTTTCATTCGCTTGCTAGTGTGCTTGTAAGGGCTATGGCACATGAATTAAGAATGAAAGAAGAAAATGAAAACAATTCAAATTTGATCAATATACATTCTGAATTTGTTACATTAAAAGAGTCATGTCTTGCTGCACAAGAGCATGTTAAGCATAACAAAACAGCAATACTTGATTTTTCTAAAGCCGAAGGTGTCGTGCACCTTTATGGTGATTATCGTGCTATTAAACGACAAGTTCAGGCTGAAAAAAGTTTAGAACATCAAATTGTTGAAAACCATGACAAAGGAGGCGAGAAGGAAACATTGGCATGTCGACATGAGGTGATTTCCAGCAAACCTGGTAGACCCGGTGTAACCAACCCTATGACCCAGTCTGACCAGCCTGAATAAAGTGTGACTGTTGGCTGCCATCTGGAGGAGAAATACGACATTATCCACATCAAGGTTCCTCGCCTCTCTAATTTATTTGATAAGGTATGTTTTACAAGTAATTCCCGATCAGATCATGTATTTTTAGTTAATTCATTTATTAGATTCTATCATAAATAATTCTAGAAGATCGATTGTGGATGGTAATTTACTTGTTAGCAATAGTATACCTTCAGATTCTATCAGCCAATGCACTGTAAAAATTAAAAAGGCTGATCATAAAAATACTTTGACATTTAAATTTTCTACATCATCATTGTCAAAGTTTTTCTCTTCATGGCGTACTTATGGATATTCTGGACTTAAAAGTAAGAGATGAAAACCGAGAGCTATTGTGAAGTCCGATGCTGATATAGCAACCAACTCTAAAGCATCGGGTATGAGAAGTGCAAAGAAAGGTATAGCCGAATGGATCGATGAGAAATCTGAACCGTTCGTTTGCTTGGCCTTAAAGCCTTCTCCACAAAAGCATTGGTTGAAGAAAATTAAGTATACCTTTGATTTAACTTTGTGTGGTGATTTGTTTGACATGCTAGAAAATAAATTCATTAAATTCTCTGATCACAAAGTTAGTTCTTTACCTCTTGAGATAGGAGATAAAAAATATTGCAAGTGCATAACTCATTTGATCATAATACTAGTGATTGCAATACTTTGTGCCAATTTATACAATCGGCTATTAATACTGGACGATTAAGATTTTCTCAGACACAAGAGGATGACCAGTTGTCTACAATTGGTTTTGATGGCAATGGATCATTAAATCGGCTAGCATTAGCCAGTTTATCCGATGATTTAAATTTAGTTGCCAAAGACGAAGATTCAAAGCTCCCAAGTGATGAGAAGGACATCATTCATGACTTGCAAGATCAAGCAATTATTGAGGACGAAGAGCCTTTCAAAATCTCAGAAGTTACTAGGGGGAAATGGATTTTTCTCCATCAAACCAAGAACATGTTGCTGCCGCTGTGCTGGGACAGGCGGTCAGACCGCCTAGGCAAGGATGTCTAACCGGGTTGGAGCAACAGGACAAACTGGTTGGTTCAGGTCTGAAAAATCAAAAAATCTTGATACCTGAGTGTCCTACAGCTAATGGAGGTAGAGATCATGTCAAGCACCATGGTAAAAAGCCGAAGCTCACTTTTGATGAACTTCTGGCTAAGCATCAAAAGGAGAATGAGGCCAAGCATGCTAATCGGTCAAATGGTGTTAAGTCATCAAAATTGTCTCCTAAACATAATTATGGGAACTGGAATCAGCAAAAAAGGGTTTTCAATCAGCAGCATCATATTCTCCTTTTGACCCCTCAATGCCGGTTTCATATGCTCCATATCCCACTAATGTTCATCCTTTCTCATCATGGGGGTGGAGTGATTCATGGGCACATACTCCTTCATATTTCAGACCATATCATGTTGAGTTTGCAGCTCCAAGACAGCCATCATGTGCAAGGCAGCCATATTTCAAAAATGAC
Organism: Cenchrus fungigraminus; assembly: GCA_036936925.1. Lineage (NCBI taxonomy): Eukaryota > Viridiplantae > Streptophyta > Magnoliopsida > Poales > Poaceae > Cenchrus > Cenchrus fungigraminus. The sequence goes on along the minus strand of CM072771.1, from coordinate 82,284,614 downwards.
CGTTTTGAGCATAAAGATCGGTCTAGAGTTCAAAATAAGAAAAAGGTTGTTAAGCAAGTTTACCGAGTAAAAAGAGATGGCCGCAAAGAAAAAAATTCAGATCTGAATTCAGTTAATGGAAAGCCGATTAATGTGTCAAGCACTTCATTTACTAATGGCAAAGGAAAGGGAAACTCAACCGTCGATCTTCCAAGTGCCAAATCTGAACAAAAGAAGTTGAAGAGATCGAAGAACAAGAAAAGAGCACCGTTGTCCAAAACCAGAACGAAGTCAAGTCCTACACTTGGTTTTTCAAATTGGCAGAAAAAGGGGCTACAAAGGTTTAGTGCTCAAGAGTTGAAAAGGAGAGGCATGGCATGGGTTCCTAAAGGAAGCATTCAAGGCAAGGGTGATGATCAAGCAAAAGGTGTGGCACATTTTAGGGAGAAGAAGAGATATGAAAAACTGCCTTCAAAACTAAGGTTTGCACCAAATCATCAAAATTATTAGTCATTGCCTAACTCATTTACTTCACAAATGTCACATATTCCTATGTTTTGGAATTCATCTTTAAGTATACTTGATTATCCCTCATACTCTTATTTTGGTCCTTTGGTTCCACATGGATCATCTTTATATCATAGAGGGTCATCACCATATTGCTATGCATATTAATCAATAACAATAGCCGAAATATTTAGTTCTTAGAGATAATTTTAATTTCTGAATTTACATATCTCTACCCTTCTATTTCGGTTGTGCATACTCTTATGGATAGATTAATTATGGACGATATTGAATTATCGTTCTTGATAACATACATGGCCGATGAATCTCTTTAATCATCGTCCTAAAGTGATAGCTTCCCGATGGAGGTTTCTTATGACCTTTTTGGTGCCTTAAGTGCTTGGGGGGCAAGGTATTAATAAAAGAATAATTTGCTACCATGGAGTTTCTATTTACTAGATCGGCTAAGAAAAATTCTCACGACATTGGTGATGTCTTTATTTCACCAAGTGATGGTGTTTTGAGATTTTTAGCCGTTTGGAGTATTTAGTCTCAATAAGCAAGCCGAATATGAAAATTTTTTGTACAGGCTAAAATTTTGTGATCCATGGTTGCAAAATCATACAGACATTTAGGTGATTTATTGCTGAAGGTGCATCAAGTATTTATCTTTGAATAAGTCACTATGTGTATTCTTGATAGATGTTTAGATGATCATCTCAATTTTATTGTGCATAACTTCTCTAAGCATCAAAATTCAGGATTGTCACTCCGTAATTGTAAACATCAGGTCACTATGTCCAGAAGACATTCTCATAAGAAGAGCCGATGTGTAGCAATGTCAGAGAGCACATCCTGGATAGGCCGGTCTGACCGCCATTGAGGCCGGTCTGACCGCGTGCAACCGGTTTGACCTCCATAGGAACCGGTCTGACCGGTATAGCTATGATTTTGGCTTTGAAGTTTTTAGACTTGAATAGGCCAAGATTATTAGTGCTGAAGTTTATTGTCATATATTTGCATAATTTAAGATACATCAAAAGACAAGCAAGAGGGGTTCAAGAGTAATCTGGCCATTGCCAATTCTAAGGTAATTGTATCATATTCATCTTTTAGGGGCTGATTACTCACCTTACTTTGCTTATGGTTAAAATTAAATATGGATGCCATACTAAATTTTTCTATCCTTCTCTTTTGTCAAATTGAGAAGTGTTGCAATGACCAATTGACATAATAGTAATTTGGTCGCTTTAAGCATCCATAAAAATTTTCAAGTGTGAAATGAGTTTGAATTAATAGTTCAATAACCCATAACTGAGCTAGTGTGTGCTCAGGTTTATCTCATTCACACAATATGCATAAACAGCGGCAAGAAGTTGCATTCTTCATATCCCACAAATTCAAGTAATATGGCCGATAGATTCTATCGTCCTTGAAAAGTAAAACTTGTTTGCTATTCTTGTGCTTAGCATTGTTCGTGTGCAGTTTTGGTGCTGATAAGTATTAATTAGTACGCAAGCTTTACTAAGAAACAGGGGGGGCATATGCTGACACTCAAAATTGGCAGCTAAGCCAGATCAGGCTAGATCAGGCGGTCGGACCGGGATACCAGGCGGTCAGACCGTGGTCCCTGTAGCTAGTTTGGCAACAGGAGGTCAGACCTCGTCCCTAGGGCGGTTTGACCACCCTGGTCAAAGTCCTCAAAAGGCAATTTGTACTTCACCATTGATAGTTATCGTCGAGTAGATCAAGATGCATATGTAGAACGTCCGATTTGGACTCCAGATGAGGGAGATATGGCTTTGAGAAGACCTGCACGTCGGACACGCGGTCTAACCGCCCCTGGGACCAGGTTAGATCGGCCTACCCTGCCAAATCCAAGTTAGGAGTTGTATTTTGACACAAGATTTGTATAAACTTCGACTCCTACCCTGTATTTATGAAGGGCCACGGCCGATTGAGAGGAACACAATCGAATCAATCCATTACCTTTACTTTTTATCCTCAAGCCCTAGCTTTTCCAACCTCCATGCTGCTCCTCTACTGATCTCCACGATCATAGATGATGTCCTAAGGCTCGCTGGTCGACCTAGGGCACGCCGGCGACGTCCTCACCCTGACGGGGTCCCTCTCGGGTGAGAGCTTCGACGGTCTTTGCTAGTTTGCTCGTAAACTAGTCGTTCTTCATCACGTAAGTGCGTTGCTTATCCTTTGCTGGTTTGCTCGTAAACCTTGCCGTCCTCCATCATGTAAGTGTGGTATTTATCTCCAGAACGACCATCTTGAGCCAGGGCGGTCTAACCTCATAGCCAGGGCGGTCTAACCTCCCTTGGCAGCATCTTTGCCTTTTCGGTTCGTTCGTGATCCGCACGCTCTAGTGCTCTCATGTGTTGGCTCTAAAAGGTGTCAACACTTGGCATCTGACTCAATCTTGCTGCTATAGTTGCTTCTACCCTCCTCACTGAAATGATGTCTTCGTCCAAAATCCCTGCATCAAAGAGGTCCACTTCGAAGTTGTCGTCTGCGATGTCTTCGAGGGCTCTGTCTCGACCGACTGGTGCATGACTTAGCACCATGCCTTTGTCTATGTTTGCGTTGGCCCCTTCGTTGGCTGGACCTTTGGACTCTGCTCCCGATGGATCATCGATAGCTCTTTGTGGATTAGTATTGGTGTTCCTTGGTGCCCACATCGGTGCCATTGAGTTGTTGGTGGGACGAACCACGGTGGGTGTCAGAAATGTTGGGGAGAAACCCGTCCCCAAAGAGGGGCCAACAAATGCAACAAAAATGCTTACTCAAACACACGTGTAAAACTCTCACTCGTGTTCGGGCAAGCCGGGGTAGCTTTTCCTCAGACCCCTCCCCCCTTTTTTCATTCCTCTTGGATCCTTTAAATAGGCCCGTAACATTTACACTTTACATTTTTGCCCTTGCTTTTTACATCGTGCGAAGGATCTTTGAGGGTATTACAGTATTTTCGAACCGACACTGCTAACTCCTCTGTTACAACTCATCACTTTACAGTGTGGCGCTTTCCACGTGAGCATCAATTTCCTTGCACTCCTTCAGTGAAACTACGTCGTCTCGAAGATCCGCCCCGCTCTGCTCCGCGCTTGCCCGCGTAACCTTCGGGTCGTGGAGCCACCCAATCTGCTCTGCTCTTGCGCACAAGCCTTCGCGTTGTGGAGCCACCCACTCTGCTTCGCTCTTTCGCACAGGCCTTCGCGTCCAGGGACCGCCCGTTTTGCTTCGTGTTCGTGTACCGCTTTTCGCACTGCTTCCACCTTCGGCCCGAAGGTTTCCCTCACCTTCGGGCGCTTGAAGCCTTCGGACCTTCGCTTCCCCGAGCCCCAAAGACGCCACACCTGCACAAACACCGAACACATAGAGTCGTTGTCCTTCGGCCTGAAGGTTTTTAGCCGAAATGGGACCTGGGGTTAGGTACGAAATGAATTTCCCCAACAGTTGATTGGTGGGCAAAATAGGATGACAACAAACGTATCTTACTGATTTGCAAAAGTGACCGGACTGGACTAAATGGTCTGTTGATTTGTCAGGAAAATATGATCGCATTATTCAAATGAACATCCACTCAAAGTAGGAAACGGAGTCCACATACACAAGACAATGTTCCAACGAAATCTAACGATGCTAATTAACATCACAGATAACATAACATCAGAATGTTCACATACATAAGACAAAGTTCCAACGAAATCTAAAGGTACTAATTAACATCAATGATAACATAACAGCATAGATCTTCCACCGGCACGGCTCGCTCACTCCATCTACATCCATCCGTCGTTCCTGGCCACGATGCGGTGGCGGCTAAACTTCTTCTTGTAGTCTTGCCTCTGGCATGCAAACCTGGCCATCCCAAGGACATGGTCCTTGACCTCATTCAGGTTGCGCCACCGGTGCATACGGTTGGGGCAGACAGGGCACCCATACGTGCCGTTGGTGCGTAGGAAGACGCGCAAAGCATCGCCCTGGGGGACCGGAGGGATGTAGCCGTGGCGACGATCGTCAGACGAGTCTGTGTCAGTTTGGGAGTCGGAATTGGAGTCGGAGTCGGGGTCAAACTCACCAGTTGGAAGGGTAACCTTAAATGTAAGGTTCCGAGCCGGCGACGGTGAAGGAGCCTAGATATCTGCTGGTGAGCCACCACCTGCTCTTGGCAAACCACCAGCGATCAACGGCGGGTCGATGTTGGCGGTGTCGGAGGGTGGTGTCGGAGGGCGGCGGCAGCGACGGTGGAGGAGGATGGGAATCCGCCGGCGAGCCACCACGTGCGAAGTTTTGGTCATCGCACGGCGGCACGCAGTCATGAGCGTGCGAAGAGGATGTGGTGCCAGAGGATTGGTTGATGCGCGATGGTGAGAGCCGACGCGACGGGGAGCCGGTGGGGGATGGCCGGCGCAACGGTGAGCCGGTGGAGGATAGCCGGCGCGACAGGGAGCTTGATAGCTTCATTGCATCGGCCGGGCAGTAGGAGTGAGGTGCGAGTGTTTGGGAAGTGGTAGAGTGGTTCGTAGCTGGTGAGGACGCTGATGGTGGGGGTAGGAATGGCGATTTATGTGGAATTACTCGCCTTGCCTGAAAAGTTGTGCCGCTTCGGTGAGAAGGTAAGCAACGGGCGCTTCTTGAGTGGCTTCCATTCATCTTCTACCATTGAGGGGCTGATGTGTGGGTCCCCGTGCCATATGACCAACACGTCTGTGATCTCATGATGATGGCAACCACTTTCCATGGGAAGTTGTGGCACAAGGATGGCAACGGGCAGAAGTTACTGATCAGAAAAAGTGACAAGATCGAACTATATTATTTGTTGATTTGTTGGCAAAATAGGTTCACATTTTTTGAACGAACATCCATCCGTAGGAGGAAACAGAGTTCTCTGATCTTACAATCATCATAATCAAATATGGAGGGACCAAACTTAATTAAAAACTACTAATTAGCATTACAGCAAAGTGACACTTGTTATTGTTGGCAATTTGGCAATTAGCTTTTCATCCAGCCTCGTTCGTCGAGGATCAAAGGCGTCGCCTCACCGTCGAGCAGGGATGACTCCAACATTAGTGGATGAGTGGCTGGCAATGCCGACGGCCTTTCGACCAGAGACGAGAACGGTCGTGCCCCTGAGCTCTGCGGGACAGTTGGCGCGGCGGGTGCACTTGACATCAATGGCCGCGCGGCTGGTAATGTCGCTGGCCTGTGGAGCAGGGACGGGAACGGCCATGCCCCTGAGCTCTTTGGGACAGTCAGCGCAGCAGGCGCACTTGACATCCATGGTCGAGCGGCTGACAACACCGCCGACCTGTCGAGTAGGGACGGGAACAGCTGTGCCCCTGAGCTCTCTGGGACAGTCAACGCGATGGGCACACTTGAGATCAAAGGTCGAGCAGCTGGCAACGCTGCCGGCCTGTCAAGTAGGAACAGCTGGGCGCCTGAGCTCTCCAGGACTGTCGACGCGGTGGGTGCACTTGACATCAATGGCAGAGTGGAGGGCCACGACTACCACAATGACCGGCCTATCGGGCACTCCACCCACTCCACGCCAGCTTTATTGCTCCGGCGAGAACGGCACTTGCCCCACCGCTCCCCGGAATGCCAGCGACGACTGTCGCAGTTGGCGCAGAGCGTGCCGGGCCCCATCGGGCCGGTCCTCCATTGAGGTGTTTTTGTCCTGCCGCAGTTGCCGCATCTCCGCCCCACCGGAGCTTCAACCAGCACTAATGGTAGGAGAGCAAGCTCCACAGGAGGCATGCGATGATTGTCGCCGGCCATTGGGGGAGATGCTCTGAAATGCAAATAGAAAATAGTTTGCTCAAAGAGGTGGAAAAGGTCGAAAGAACAAAGAAATCGATTGATTTGGGAGAGAGGAAGATGGTACTTGCACTGATAGGAGGCAATGCCGATGGGGTCTTCTTGTGTGGTTGTGCTGAGAGGAAATGTTGATGGGGTGTTCTTGCATTGAGGAGGAGATGCAAAACTGTTTTCTAGTATATATTAATATATCTCATTTGCCAAGGGAAAGGCGCAGGGTCGCATCGGGGATCGTGTTAGTAAAATGGAGCAAACTTAATTCACTTGAACATGATGAGATCGAATGTTGCCACGAGAATGGTTATTTGGTGTACGAAACATAATCAGATCGGACTAAAGCATTTGCCATGAAATAGGCAATACAAGAAGGGCACAAAAGGAGGTAGGATATTGGGTTTACGAACCATGAGTAGACCTGAGAAATATGTTTAGTCATTTGATGGCAAAAGATGCTTGTTTTAAATTTGGACAAGGTGAGCTATGATATCATCCTTCTTAGGGAGAGCCAAATACATGCACAATTCGAACGTGAAGCCGTGGCTTAGCTAGAGCAAATTGAAGCGATGGGAAACAAATTGGCTTTCAGTAAAACTGTGTCTACTCTATCTAGTGTACACTACCCCATCTAGCAAAGATTTGTTTTTCCAAGACTTGGTTAGTAGGAAAGAATCGTGAAGACAAGCAAGCTGACCCAGAGTTTCAACCATGACTTCATTTTTCCTTGTTGACAAGGCATGCTTGGTAACAATCCGGCCAGGACCCAGCGTTTCAACCATCCGCATTTTTCCTTGTTTTTCCAAGACTTGGTTAGATAGGCAATACAACCCAGGCAGGACCGGATGTTTGGGTTCAGGATACATGAATAGGCCGGAGAATTATTTTTGATGTAGATATCCAGTTATATTGCTAAAGAACAGATCACATTTGGTGTGAATTCTTCATTCCTCATTACAAAAATGTGACCATTCTTCCCAGCTCCTCTCGAAGCACAAGCCGCCTGCGCACTGATGATTGCCGCGCGCCACGGGCAGTGCCAGCGTTGCCCGTCGGCGCCACGTCACTCACTGCATCACCTCTGAGGCTGCCTCACGGCATTGCAGGCAACCCTTCTTCGTCTGCATCATCATCGATGTTGCGTCTGCTGATTCTTCCTCACCCTCGACCTGTCTGATGTACCGTCTCGCAGTGTCATCATCACCAACACTGCCATTGGCCCTGTAGAGGACCATCGCGGCTACGTAGGCCGCCACATAGTGCCTACCTTGGGCGGCCTCCTCGAGCTTGGCGATGGATGACTGGGAGCTGTAGTTTTCCCCGAACAGGATGTCCATCTCGGAGAGGAAACATGCCTCTGGGTTTCTTATGTGGGTCACGCAATCGAGGAGGGCGTCGTAGCCCTTGCGGTCGTTCCACTGCAGCTCAATGGCAAATCGCTCTAGCGCCATACACCAACCAACAGCCGCGTTCTTGCACACGTGACACATATCCCGGCAGGTCGCCTGTAGGCTGTGGAGGTCGTCCATGGCCCGCTCCGAGGTCGCAGCAAGGTGGCCGAAGATGTCAATGTTCACCTCGGTAGGGAGTGCCACCAGCGATAACGGCAACCGCATCGACGACTTGATTACTGACCTACCGACGTCCTAAAAATAGTTTGATCAAACATCAGGGGTCCCAGGTCAAATGCAGATTCAAATTGATACAGAGACTAGGAAGAGAGCACTGTAATCTCACAGATCTTCCTTCCGAGAGGAGGTGATGCAATTGCAAAAAGGTTTTCTATACGCCAGGCGGAAGAAGTCGAGGGATGCCCCATTTACAACAAATCCACCACTCCTTTCTCCGCATTTACAGTAAATTCACCGCTCCTTCGCCACCCAAAACAATCGTCGCTACTGCTCTGTTGATTTCGGGATAACAATACCAATACAACTGTCGCTGTTGCTCTGTTGATTTCTTTATAACAATAATGATTCATCCAGACTGTTGGCGAACCTAATGGAAATTACGTTGTTGGAAATGTTAAGACGTCGGACTAAATGGTCAGTACAATGTGGTGGATACTAACTGCCGCACATTTCCTGGTATATTTTGGCAATACATCATCAGTACAATGTACAGAATCATAAGGCACAATGTTCAGAATACATGATCAACACAATGTTCACAATACCAAAGTGACACTTGCAGAATATGTGACTGACACAATATTCAGATACATCTAATTAGCCTTCCCACCGAGCATGAATCCCGCCATTCCCACGACAACAACAAATAAAGCAAGCAACATGATAGAGGCGGAGTGCCCGATCTTTCGGTGAGTGGAGATAACTTCGATCTGGTGGGAGGCGACCCTCACGATCCGACTACAACGAGCGAGACTCAAAGCGCCAATGCAATCGCTGAACCAACTCCCGATGGTTACCGACCTTGCTGGCACAAGATCAGCCTGATGAGCAATCGAAGAACGAACAAGAATCTGGGGTGAGCAATCTTAATATCACTCGAAGGTGAAGTTCTGAATCACAGAGGACAACACGTATTTGTGCGTGTTCTGGTGTAGCTAAAGCTAGATGTAAAACAAAACTCGAGTTCTAAAACAAAAGGGACTCTGACTAAATAAGGGGATGCAGCCCCAAACAACGGAGGAAGGAGAGGGGGCGCGCGGTAGGAGAGGGGGGCGGCGGCCAACCCTAGGCGCCCCATCCTGGGCCCCTCTTGGGGCGTCCTCTATGTTTTGGGCCTTTGTTCTTTAACAGCATGATGTAGTTTAATTCCCTCGCACGGGCCCGAGTAATTAGCCCAACTGGTGGCGGCTGAAGTGGTGGATCATCTGGAGGTGCCTGAGGTGCTGCTGGTGTAGATGTACTTGTGGTGTCCTCGTCATCCTCCCCTTCTTGAACTGAAGTCGTCCTTGACAGCAACTCCTCATCCTCACCCAGATATGGCTTCAAATCTGCAACATTAAAACTAGTGGAAACACCAAACTCCGCAGGCAGGTCAAGGATATAAGCATTATCATTAATCTTGGTTAGCACTTTAAAAGGACCAGCAGTACGAGGCATTAATTTAGAACGGCGCAAAGTAGGAAAACGATCCTTTCTCAAATGCAACCAAACCATATCACCAGGTTCAAAAGTAACATGTTTTCTACCTTTACTACCAGCAACCTGATATTTAGCATTAGCAGCAGCAATGTTTTTGTGAGTTTGTTCATGCAAGTTAACCATTTGTTCAACATGTGCAACAACATCTAAGTGTGGGGCGTCTTCAGCATCAAAAGAAAACAAATCAATAGGCGCCCGAGGGATGTAACCATACACAATCTGAAAAGGGCACATCTTTGTAGAAGAATGCATTGCATGATTATAAGCAAACTCAACATGAGGCAAGCAATCCTCCCAACGTCTCAAATTTTGATCTAAAACAGCCCTAAGCATGGTTGACAAAGTTCTATTAACCACCTCAGTCTGCCCATCAGTCTTAGGGTGACAAGTTGTGCTAAACAGCAATTTACACTAAAGCGTAAAGCTCCTTATCATAAGTAGAATATTTCAGACTAGCACCGCTTAATTTCTCACTAAAATAAGCAACTGATTTTCCTTCTTGTAACAAAATAGCACCTAGCCCAATACCGCTAGCATCACATTCAAGCTCAAACACTTTATTAAAATCAGGCAATTGCAGAAGAGGAGCATGGGTTAACTTATCTTTCAAAGTGTTGAATGCTACCTCCTGCGAATCACTCCAAGCAAATGGCACATCTTTCTTGGTAAGCTCATGTAGAGGCGCTGCAATGGAGCTAAAATCACGAACAAACCTGCGGTAGAAACCTGCAAGTCCAAGAAAACTCCGAATCTGTGTGACCGTCGTCGGTGTAGGCCACTCCTGAATGGCAGCAATCTTGCTGCTATCGACCTCAATGCCCTGTGGAGTAACAACATAACCAAGAAACGAGACATGTTGTGTGCAAAAGATGCATTTATCCATGTTAGCAAATAAGTGGGCAGCACGCAACACATCAAAAACAGCACTCTAATGTTCCAAATGGTCTTCCATAGATTTGCTGTAAATAAGGATATCATCAAAATAGACAACCACAAACAATCCTATGAAAGGCCTCAGAACTTCATTCATCAATCGCATAAAAGTGCTGGGAGCATTAGTCAATCCAAACGGCATAACCAACCATTCATATAAACCGAATTTCGTTTTAAAAGCCGTTTTCCATTCATCACCCTAGTTCATTTGATTCTGATGGTAGCCACTACGCAAATCAATTTTAGTGAAAATAATGGCACCACTAAGCTCATCTAGCATATCATCAAGGTGTGGTATAGGGTGTCGATAATGAATGGTGATGTTATTAATAGCATGACAATCTACACACATACGCCATGACCCATCTTTCTTTGGAACAAGTAATACAGGAATTGAACAAGGGCTAAGAGACTCACGAATGTAACCCTTATCAAGCAATTCCTGCACCTGGTGCTGAATCTCCTTTGTCTCATACGGATTGGTACGGTATGGTGCGCGGTTTGGAAGTTGTGCGCTTGGAATGAGATCGATCTGGTTCTCAATGCCACGAAGCGGTGGGAGACCCGGTGGCAAGTCTTTGGGAAACACATCAGCGTACTCCTACAAAATGTTAGCGACCGCAGGCAGAATATCCAAAGATGGTGCATCATCAAGTGAAACGAGCACACTAGAGCATACAAGTGCAAAGCATGGCAAATGAGCAGCGCGTAGATCAGCAAAATCAGCACGTGTAGCAAGTAAAACAGGAGCATTCAACTTGATTTCAGTATTAACAGATGGAGACAGATCAAGTTGTTTAGCAGTTTTAGCAGCTTGAGCAAGATCATCTTTAACAATTTGTTCAGGTGTCATGGGATGTATGATTATTTTCTGACCCTTAAACATGAATGAATAATGATTTGAACGACCATGATGTAAGCTATCAATATCATATTGCCAAGGTCGACCAAGTAATAAAGAGCATGCTTCCATGGGAACAACATCACAATCGACAAAATCAGAATAGGCACCCATGGAAAATGGAACACGCACAGAACGAGAAATTTTTATTTTACCACCATCATTGAGCCATTGAATGTAATATGGGTTCGGGTGCTTACGAGTGGGAAACGACAATTTTTCTACCAGCATGGTACTCGCTAGATTGTTGCAGCTGCCGCTGTCGATGATGATGCGAATCGACCGCTCCTGCACAACTCCCTTTGTATGGAACAAAGTGTGTCGCTGATTCTTCTCGGGCGGGGCAACCTGGGCACTAAGAACATGCTGCGCAACAAGACTTTCATACCTATCGGAGTCGCCCGGGGTGACATGTACCTCCTCCTTAGCTGCACGGTCAGTGGCAAGCAATGTATGTTCAATTTCTTCAGAATCACTAGCAGAAGAGTACTCACCATCATCACGAATGAGCAAAGTGCTCTTGTTCGGGCAGTCCCGAAACACATGGCCAAATCCTCTACAGCGATGACACTGAATATCCCGTGTACGGCCTGGGGAAGGGGCGACGCCTGTGGGTGGGGCAGCGCCTACCGGTTTGGCCGTCTTCTCGCGCGGTGTAGTGGTGGGTGTGGATGGCGCAGGGGACACAGGTGATGGTGTGGATGTCGAGCTTCTTCCTGCAAAAGGGTTAGAATATGTCTTCGAGCGTCGTCCCTGCACTTCACGTTCAGCTTTGCAAGCAAATCCAAATAATTGAGTCATATCATGATATTCCTTATAATCAAGTATGTCCTGGATTTCGCGGTTTAAGCCACCACGAAAACGTGCCATAGCAGCATCGTTTGTCTCCAATATCCCACAACGAATCATCCCATTTTGTAACTCCTGGTAATAGTCCTCAACAAACTGAGAACCTTGCTGGAAACGCTGCATCTTATTAAGCAAATCACGAGCATAATATGAAGGCACAAATCTATGGCGCATAGCAGTTTGCAATTGATCCCATGTGGTTGGAATGGCAGTGGGATGTTTAATTTTATACTCACGCCACCAAATTAAAGCAAAATCAGTAAATTCACTAATAGCAGATTTAACTTGAGAATTTGCAGCAATATCATGGCATAAAAATTTTTGTTCAACCTCTAACTCCCAATCAAGATATGCAGCAGGATCATATTTACCATTAAAAGGTGGGATTTTAAATTTAATCTTAGAAAAAGAATCATTACCGGGGCGGCGTGGCACACGGCGGGCACGACCGCGACTGTCTTCGACGTCCTGCTCCGAATCACCACCGTAGTCCTTCTGTAACTCTGTGATTGTGGTGTGCATAGCATCGAGTAGGGCCGCAAGAGCGTCGAGTATGGTCTTGGTGGCCGACTGGGCGAGGTCGAGCTGAACGAAACGGTCGGTCGACGTAGTGATCGTTTCGTCCAGCCGTTCATGTACCGTCCGAATGTCTGCGGCTAGTCCTTCAACTTGTGCTCGCAAGTCTTGCAACGGATCAACCGCACCACCTTCATCTGCCATGGTTAGCGCAAACACAAAAACAAAACGACGACAAAAACAGGGTGGGGCAGCTCACAAGGTGCTCACACTAGTGTTGTTATCAAATTCTTATCTGTTCTTACCACTCACACAGGGGCGACCTGCAACCAACCGGTGGAACTCGCGAAAGATTGGAGGAGCGATTGCCTGGAGAAACAAAATCTGCTCGTCGTAGAAATATGTGGAGTTCTGGGTAGGCTGCACTCAAGTCAAGGATTAGCACACTCAAACAATAATGCAAAGTTGAATGATAGTGCTGAAACACGAAACAAACGCTGCTGGCAACAAGTGAAATCGAAAAGACAGCAAGGAAGGTGGAGAGGGTGTAGCAAATTGCTGTTTTTTTTTTCTTCTGTTTTTTTTTCAGGAGTCCTCAAAACTGATAATATGAACACAGAGGATCTCCAACAGCAAATCACCACACACACTTTTTCCGAAAGTACAGGGGTATTCCGGTAAAAAAAAGAGAGGATCTCTCTCTCTCTCTCTCTCTCTCTCTCTGGAGTAAGGCCAATCTCAGAATATGGCACAGAGAAAGAGAGGAAGATATGGCTCGGCGTGGGGGTACGCAGCACGATCAGGGAGAGATAGCTAGCACGGCGTGCACGGTGCAGCCCAGGAGGCTTGCGAGCTAGGGGAAAAGCGCGGCGCATGACTCCTCCGCCGAGACGAATCGGCTCCCGTTTCCACTTGGACTATGCGACGGTCTCTCTTTTTTTGGATTCTTTTTTTTCTTTCCTTTTTTTTGATTGCTTTCTTTCTTTTTTTTTACTTTCCTTTTTTTGACCTACCACACCACGGGACAGGGAGGGGGGGGGCGACCGAGAGGCGGCTGCGCGACGGGTGTGCGCGCGAGGAGTGCGGCAGGGAGGTGGATGGATGAGCAGCGGACAGAAACGGCGACGAACTAGGGTTAGAAGAAAAACAAGAAACAAAAGGTAGAAACACAAGTAACCAGCAACAATTGAACGCGTAAGCACACAAATTCAACAAAGACACTTATTGAAAGAAAGTGTAAAGCTAAACAGTTGCTGGGGCAAAGATCTAACCTGAAAGTAAATTTTTGTTTGGTTTGTGTGGACTATCGGAAGGGAAAAACACTCGATGAAACTCACTGATCAACCTGGAAAGCTGATACCACTTGATAGAGGCGGAGTGCCCGATCTTTCGGTGAGTGGAGATAACTTCGATCTGGTGGGAGAAGACCCTCACGATCCGACTACAACGAGCGAGACTCGAAGCGCCAATGCAATCGCTGAACCAACTCCCAATGGTTACCGACCTTGCTGGCGCAAGATCAGCCTGATCACGAAGATCAATTCCTGTACGCAATCGAAGAATGAACAAGAATCTGAGGCGAGCAATCTTAATATGACTCGAAGGTGGAGTTCTGAATCACAGAGGACAGCACATATTTGTGTGTGTTCTGGTGTAGCTAAAGCTAGATGTAAAACAAAACTCGAGTTGTAAAACAAAAGGGACTCTGACTAAATAAGGGGACGCAGCCCCAAACAACGGAGGAAGGAGTGGGGGCGCGCGGCAGGAGGGGGGGCAGCGGCCAACCCTAGGTGCCCCATCCTGGGCCCCTCTTGGGCCGTCCTCTATGCTTCTGGGCCTTCATTCTTTAACAGCATGATGTAGTTTAATTCCCTCGCACGGGCTCGAGTAATTGGCCCAACTGGTGGCGCCTGAAGTGGTGGATCATCTGGAGGTGCATGAGGTGCTGCTGGCGTAGATGTACTCGTGGTGTCCTCATCACAACACATGCGCGAGTTTGACATTGTGCCTATAATTCCCAATTGACTTCAGCTCGGCGGTAGCCTTCTGAAGTTTTTGTCACACTATCTTGAGCTAATTCCTAATCTCTCTAAGCTCACAGTTAGCTTTTCCCAATTCTTCCTCCCACTGCTTTGCATCCTCTTCAGCTTTTGCTTTCTTCTTTATGAGCTTCACCATAACAGCATACGACCTTTCATCCCATTCTGGATCAATCCAGCAGAAGTAATCACATTGCTCTTTTTCTTCTTGCAATTAACGCCCTATTAACAATCGCCGTTGACCACAGGAACCACATAAGCAGGTAGCTAACTAACCATTACCTTTGGGCAGCTAGCAAACCAGCGGCCAGGGTTGAGAAAGGTCCAAGCATACTTCACCATAGCTCTCGTTTGCACTTGTCTTTAAGATGCTAAATGCTACTATTGCACGAAGATGTCTCTGAGCAGTAACTACCAATGGAAGAAGATGCTGGAGTACACGGATGCTAAAAAAAATTCATTGCAACTTGAAAATAATGCTTAGTTTTGCAGTTTCTAAATCAATCAACTTGTATCAACAATCGTGCTTCAACCGAAATCTCCGATTCCAAATATCACTTTCCTCTGATGAAAGGGGAAAGCAGAGGCATAAACGAGGGTACTGACCTGACTGTAGCTCACTCTCCTCCCTTTGATGCGAGGATGCGCCATTCCCGCCGTGGGTTGTAGATCTGCGCACCAATGCCTCTAGGCTAGATATTTGCCACAATGATCCACAAGTGCGTGCTGGCGAGTCCCGTGTAGTGTATGCGGTTGGAGATATAGCCATTGGCCGTATTTAGTAAACTACGTATACTACTTTATTTAGATATACACAAAATGCATTATGTCTCCGTGGTTCTGTGTACCGTTTTAAGAATCAAACGTCGCAGGTTCGACCCTTGCTATTGACATTGTATCCTTTTATTTTTCCTCCTTTTTTTATCTGACTGACTTGTGGGACCCTATTAAATTTAATGATGAGTTGGAACCACAGTAGGAGACAAGCAGTTGCGCGATCGTTACTCAAGAAGGTCCTGCCAGCAAAACATCAACAGACCGGACTTTTCTCGTCCACCGAGCAGCAAACATCATATTATGATCAGGTAGCAACAAGTTTCTCAACTCATGACCACAAAGTTCACAACACCAAGTAGCAAACATCATAGAATGATTGTTGACGGTTCAATAACATGCCAAGGTTCACCGCAAGCTTACGGATCATGTAGTACCTTTTTCCCTCGAGTATCACCCAATGTATCAAATCCGTGGAACAATGTGTAACGCAAGACTTAATCTAATAACCGAGAAACACTTGCATCTTTAAGAAGTTTCGAATGCATCTAATCTACTAAGATCATTAGAGGTAGCAAGAGAAAGCAATGAGGTACCGATCTAGAGATCTCTAGATCGTGTTTATGTCGTAGTTCTGAGCAAGATAGAAGAGAGAGCAAAACGAATCTCATTAAAAGTGTCTTTAAACCTTGACCTTTGGTCAAACCCCCTAAGTCGCCCCGCCGTACTCGGTGTCAACATCCTGTCACGATGTTCCCCTTTCTTCGCGGTCGAATCTTAGAGCACACTCGCAAGGAGTGCGTTGAACTACTTGGTAGATCAGGTATGCACCTCTAGCCACCGCGGCTACAAGAACATCCCATGCAATCTATCTCAAGAATAGATTGAGGAAGAAAACACACAAGCAAGAACAAGAATCGTAAACAAAGGTACTCAATTGCTAGAAATCGGATCCATTAAAACTCCATCATAAGTGTATACATGAATAAGCTCCAACTGAGATCCTACCTTGATCTTGATTCAAGCCTCCGAAACTCCGACATGGTCTTCCTTGCAAGGTTCCCACACCGGCTAGGTGAACCCTAGACGACTAACATGACTCTCCTCTCCGAGATGGTGTCCCTCAAGCTCGTCTGCTCCTCAGCAGTGAATGACGAATGACTTGATAGTTAGAACATTCGCACGGGGACTATAAATAGCCCAAGGATCATCTAGGTCAAAGGAGCGGCGAACCGACCCGGAAAAGGGCCAGGCCGACCAGCCTAGGGCCTCCTCGGCCCGGTTCACCCCCGGTTTTCTTCCTGAAGATTCTCGCGACTTCCTGAGGTTTTTGCCGAGTTGCATGTGGGTCCTTGACGTCATTTTCCTCGCGGTTTAGATAAGGGTGCTTGGTGTATGAATTCCCGCATCTTCTGTCTAGGTCCTCGACACTTCTCGGCTTCACGCTTTAGTCCTTGGTTCATTTGGAGTCATGTTCATCTTGTATCCTGACTTGTACCGGGCTCCATGAACTTCCCGTAAAACCCTTGATGAACTTTACCTGGAAGTCCTCATTTAGGCTCTTGATTCCTGTGTAAACAATAAACTCCAAAAACCATGCACGAGTGCGAACTTAACATATAATGGGGGTTAGGATCGTTAGTGTGAATATCGAATTAATACCAACATAGAAGGTAAACTCATGGCTAGGTTGACGGAAATCGACCGCCAACATCCCCCCATGCTTAAACCTTGCTCGTCCTCGAGTAAGCCATCAATGGATATCAGCGTTGCCCTTCGATGTTCGTACCCTACACTTGATCATACATGAGAAAACATAATGCTCTCTAGATTTATATTCATTAAAGTTCCATAATGTACTAACTTTTATCTTTATGGAGGGTAGATATCATTCAAGCTCTTTCCACAAGTACTTGATCATGCTCTCAAACTTTTAGATAAATCATAGAAATTTTGAAAAATAAAGAATGAGATAAAGAGAAAAATTTGCTTTACCAAGATAAAAAATAACCATCTTGCACTTTGCTCATGTACCCTTATCTCATCTTGTCTCTCAAGCCTACTTGTTCTACTCCTTTCCTCTCTCAAAGTATATAGAGGAAGGCTTTATATGTAGCTATAGGAAAGTTTAGTCCTACCAAGATATTATAGTTGAGATGTCATTAAAACAAGACTAGCTTCTCATGGTCTTACCGAGACTCTTCAAAAAGGTCATTGGAAAAATAATGTTATCAAGGAGGGGGAGAGATGAACACACACACTTTTAGATAGGTGGACATGTGCAAATGGCAAAGAGTGATCCCGAGGCACAAACGAAGTCCTCGTTATCGGATTGCACATGGTTGGAAAGATGAGTATGGGTCTTGATCTTGAATCCTCTTGAAAACTCAAAAAGCACTAAACATAGCTAGAGAACCGGGGAGCATTATTATTATTTTTTCTTTCTTTCTTTTTCTCATCATACTTTTTCTTCTTTATCATTTTTTCATCATTTTTTTCTTTCGTCATACTTTTTCTCTTTTTTTATTTGCTCCCCTTGAACTCTAGACTATACTAGCACTTCCTTGGTAACCCCCCCCCATGCTTAGATGTTTGCTCATCCTCGAGCAAAAGAGGTGATAAATATGCCAAGGTGGAATTTGAAGCTCTCATATTTTAGAGAGAGACAAATCTTCTAGGGATCTTTCTGGAAGTCTTCCAAAGTCTTGCTCACTTGATGCACCTTCCTTGTAATCTTCCTCAAAATATTCATCCATACTCATATATTGGGTTATGGTCAAGGAGGTGAACACAAAAAAGATATTTTTGTGTTTTGTGGTTGGATATCCGGCGAGGTTTGCGAAATTCCCAATGTGGAAACTCACAATGCACGGATAGAAGAGGCTAGCATAAAGAACGATACGCAAAAATGGAATGACCAGCTTCTTAGTCTCGGGCCAAGGAAATCAGGCCTTGAATTAATGCACCTAAAAATAAATCTTGTATATACTAATGTTTTGCACTCAAGTAAATTTAGGCTTTGGATGGGTAGAGCAAAATGCAAGCGGTACTCATGACAAGGTTAGCATAACTTTTGAGAATAAAAAGGTTCTTTGATTCATTCAAAATTGAGAGCAATGAAAAAGAACTATGGGACTTAAGTTATCATAACCTCCACACAAGATTAGGCTAGCATTTAATTAAATTTCAGATTCATATTAAAAGAGAGCACTAGCTTCAACATGCATAAACCAAGCATATGATCGAGCAAAGCGGCAACGATCATCACATATCAACATGGTACAATTTTTCATCCATATTAAGATCATAAAAACGACGGTGAAACTTATTCATGGTGATGGATAAAAAACTACTACTATCACACACATGCTGAAATTAAATAAAAACAAGAAAATACTACGCATACATAAACGCACACAAGATGAAAATAAAGAAAAGGAAAATGAAAAATCAAACCACACTTAAAAAGCTTCATCCCTTCCTTTTTTCTTCACTCTTCATCCAATTGCTCTTGCTCCGTCGGTTGTCTTTTGTTGAATCCTTGCTCAAAATATGTTTGCATGGCCCCTCCACGAAATTGATCCGGTGGCACAATTTGAAGGCGTCCTAATTGATGGGCGATCCCCGCCGTTCCTTCATGCCAATGGTCGACATGGCTCCGGATCCTCTCGACGTCTTGTGTATTCCTTTGCATATACGCCCCAATGATGGCTGCACTTGGTTGGGGCTGGGGCATGCTTGCATAAGGTGCCACAAATACTTCATTTGGCACAACAAAAGTCAGTGGACAATATGTTGGAGGAGGTGGCGGCATGGCTGCAACACTTCCCCGTGCTTGCATTGGCACACTTCCATAGTAGGGTGGTGGCATAGGAATTCCTCCATATGGTTAATGATATGCAGCCCCTCCTTGGTCTTGGGCTGCGGAAGACGATCCCTCTTCTATAATTCTTCCTCTTTTGTTCTTCTTGGCTGGCACAAGAATTCCTTCTTCCAACCAATTCTCTCCCCCTTCAATAAATAATTTTACCCTCATATTCGGGAGAGGAACGTTGACTTTGGCCACCTTGTACCCTCTCTTTTCATCTCCACTAATGTATTTTCCTTGCTTCATGTAATCAATCCCAAGTGAATTCCCCGCAAGTAGGAATTTTGGGTTCCTTGAAATACCCGGCCTCACAGAAATTGCTATCATAGATAGATAGCATCCCGAACCAATTTGTTCAGTCCCCGAAGTTGCCTCACAACACCACCGATTGATCATGATATATGACAGATCAATGGCTTGCCTTGCAATCAATGCCGAATAGAGCCAATTAAGTTCCATGTCGGTGATCTTGGACTCTCTCATTCTTCCCAAAATCCTTTTGCTCATCCAAGAGTGAAATATCCGGATGATGGGATTCTGGATGCTATTTCCTTGCCGGTTATCTTCCCACGAAATCATACTCCAAAATCCTTCCAATACACTTTCATTAACATCAACTTGCTCCGGGGCTTCGCTCTTGAAACCGAGCAACTCTCTAATTTGCTCATAAGAAATTATTTGCTCATCATCCTTGAGTCGAAATGAGAGGGATGGCACCCCTTCATTAATAACCGGCACCATCGTCATGAGAATTTCCATGGAAAGCTCCATGTGAAAGCTCACCCCTACTCCATCGGAAAATTGCCCCCAACCAAGGTGGTTCATCATTTGATAAATATCCGGAGAAAATCCCAACACTTGGAGAGCATCATCGTCGAAGTCAATGTTGGGCACAATCCTCTTCTCTAGGCGTCCAAGCTTCTCCTCTTCCTCCTCCATCATCATGAAAAATCCATACTTGCAACGTCGCGGAGTGTACGGTGGTGGAGCGGATGAACAAGTCGAGCGACGAGGTTGGACGGGCAGCTCCTCCATTCGCCCTTGCGGTTCAGTGTACCGCATGGACGAGCTTCGCGTGTCTCTTCTCCCACTAAGGAGCATGGTGTCACTCCTTGATGTCACCACGTCCTCTTCCATGCTTCGCGGTGACTCAGAGATTGAGTGCCTCCGCGAAGAACTTGTTGATGCCGGCTTCGACGATGACGATTGTGTCTTCCTTCCAAGGACCTTGCTAAAAGCCTTCCTCATTTTGTTGTTGCTGCACAAATCACAAACAAACTCTCCCGAGGGTTTCTTGCTGGTAGAAATACACACAAAAGAAGTATATGGAAGGGCAAGAATTGTGACGTATTTTTCTAAATTTTTGGACTCAAGAATGGAGAATAAATTTTTCAGAGGTGTTTCTAGAGGTTCTGGACTAGGAGCTCAAGAACACAAACTAGCAATGGAGCAAATGACTTACCAGAGGAAGACGAGCGCCGGGGGGGGCAAGAAATAGGCCAGTTCGGCCAGCCTGGGCCGACCGGCCTAGGGCCCCTACCCCTCTATTTTGGCTCCTTTTTCTCCCACTTGTTGCTTGATTGATCATGGTAATGTGTACTCGTGCTCCACGCCTTCCACCGTCCAATTTCTCTCAGCCACTCCTTTTCCTTTCATGATCAAGTCCTCCATCTTGATCATTTACTTTGTGTCACTTGCATGCTTTCTTGCCTCCTATGCTTTCATTCATATCCTGCAAAAATCAAACCTTGCTGCCCCCATGCTTGTCCTTGCATGTGCTCAAGATGCCTCAATGATGAAGCCTTCTTGTGATGCATCATGGAGCATTAGAAGTTCAGTTGAGCTTAAAACCTTCCCTTGATCATGTTTAGATGCTAATTACTCCTCTAATTTCGAGAATTAAAAATTAACTCGGAGATATCAATGGGTTCAAATGTATTTTTAGAGGAGTTTTTAGGCATCAAAAACATTTGTAAGTTGAAATTTTCCAACTACATTGATTTTGGTTACGCCGGGATCACTTGCTCTCATTAATTGATAGCGAGCTCCTCCGGCTTGACCGTGGGGGTATGGGTTTAGGTTCTAATTTTGGCCAAACATGAGAGAGATGTTTTGAATAAACAACAAATAAATGGGGCTTGGAAAAATTCTAACTCTAGGGAAACCGGTAGATATCAAGTTGAATAAAACCAAAAATCGATTTTCCTAGGTTCACGCAGTCCTACCATGTGTCAAAAGTTAAAGATCATTAAGGAACAACGCTGGGCTCTACTCGTGTGTTTTTATGATGTAAAACAAACCAACCTTGTCATCATGAAGAGGATGAAAGGTGTGGGTAGGTTCTGAATTTTTGGTATTGGTTTCTCGAAAAAAGGCAAATAAATCGTAGGATGGCTCATGTCATAGGTTTATGGTCAAATAAAATTCAAACGAAACATCCGAGCAAATTAAATGTCTCAAAAAATAAGTTCAACCACTTAAGAGTTTGTACCAAGTCTTGCGTAGCAAATTCTAAGACCAACTTACTTGAAATCAGAAATAATCCGGGTTGCCCTCCCGGCAGCTTTATTCTCCATCGGGTTGTCGTCCCGGTAGCTTATTCTTGACTCGACGAACGGGGTTGCCTCCCGCCTAGCGCTTCGTTTATAGTCCATGGCTAGACTTCTTCTATCTTCACTTTGGATCAACGCTCTTGGTGGGCGTTGCAACCTTAGGTACCCACTTCTGCACCATCTTGGGTACGGGCTTATTCTTCGGCTTAGTCATATTTTTGGTCTTCACAGGCGGCTTTTGTTCTTTGGTCTTGACTGATGCAATGACTTCTTTGATCACCTTCGCTTCCTTCTTCTTGGGCTCCTCCTTCTTTGGCTCTTCCTTACTAAAGCGACGATGAGATGGAACATATTTAACATTGATCATGTTGCATACCTCGAAACGTGGACGAAACTTGAATATTCTTCTTTTGCCATTGACGTCGAACTTGATCTCTCCCTTGCCAACGTCGATCGTTGCTCCGATGGTTTTGAGGAAAGGCCTCCCTAGGATGAGAGGCGGCTTCTCCCTTTCTCCCATCTCGAGCACCACGAAATCAATGGGGATGAGGTAATCTCCAACTTTCACAGGCACATCTTCGGCGATTCCCACAGGATAGCAAATCGAGTTGTCACCCAACTCCAAGCACATACCCGTAGGATCAAGTGGTAGGCGTAGATTCTCGAACACATCTCTTGGCATGACACTCACACTTGCTCCAAGGTCGCATAATGCCTTCTCGAACGTGAATGAGCCAATGGAACATGGGATGGTCGGACATCCGGGGTCTCTTTGCTTCTCTTGCCCTTGATTTGCGATGGCGGCACTACATTGTTCAGACATTTTGACGTGATCCACCCCAAGTGTTGCCATCTCATACTTGTTCGCAAGTATGTCTTTGAAGTAGCGAGAATATGTAGGAACATGGAGAGCGTCCAATAGCGGCATGTTGATGCTTGACCTGCGCACCACTTCCACAAACTTTTCAAAATGACTATCAACTTAACCTCGAAAGTAGCGTGTCTTTAGTGTAGGCATCTTCGTGTCATCACTTGGCATTTCGAATTCCAGCTCTTCGGTAGAAATCTCCAGAATAGTAGTCATCTTCTCCTTAGTGTCATCTTCCACTTTGACGGTTGGCTTAGGCTTCCTTGCTCCGGTTGGAAGTTCGGGATCCTCCGTCTCCTTTCCCGAGCGAGTTTGAATAGCCTTCGTCGTCTCGGGACCTTGGGGCTGCTGCAGCAATCTTCCTTCATTAGCGGTTAGGCGCCCGGCAAGTTGTCCCACTTGTGATTCTAACATCTTCATCATGTTGAGCACTTGATGGTTGGAGCTCCCGACCTCCGTCACCTTGCCATCGATGTTCTCTAATATTTTGTCCATAGTCTTGAACTTAGTGACGGTGTCCTTGTTGACCTTTGCTTGCTCGTCCATGAAGTCCTTCAATTGTATAGGAAGAGGCACCGTATTTTGAATAGAAGAACTTGTATTAAATTGAGGTCTACCTTGCCCGTAGCGGAAGTTCAGCAAATCTCCTTTCCTCATGTAGTCGAGCACCTTTGCTTCCTCCGGACAATCTTTTTGGACATGGTCGTACTCCCCACACTCTTCACACGTGGATCTTGCTTCGGCGGCCTTTAAGTCTTGGGCTGCTTTCTTTTCTAGCTCCATCTTTTCCAACCTCCTCATGAGCGAGTCAATCTTTCCTTCTAGAAGTTCCTCCTTTTCAACCTGCAAAACACCTTTAACATTGCCCATGGGTTGAACCGGAAGTAAGCGTTCGGATGACGCCCATGTATCATTATCCGCAACCTTCTTGAAAAGAATGAGCTCAATGATAGATCCTCCCGCCAATGCGTCAATTACGGTCCTCGATGCTAGATTGAGACCTTGATAGAACTTTTGAACAAGGTCCTCCTTCGGGAACTTGTGATGTGGCACGGCTCGGGTTTACATTGAAACGCTCGAAAGCTTTCGTGATAGTCTCCGTTGGATATTGAGCAAATGTAGCTTATTACACAAGCTTTGAGTCTTACCTGGCGAATAATACCTTCATGAAAGCTCTCATCAATGCTTCCCAATTTTGCACCATCTCCACTGGTAGAGTGTAGAACCATTGCAAGGCTTTTCTGAGAAGTGAGAACGGAAAAAGCCTTGCCCTCAATTGATTTTGATCCAGCCCTTCCATCGTGAATGTCTGACAAAGTTGAATGAATGCTTGGATGTGAAGGTTAGGATCCTCTTTACCGGTGAAAGGTGTATGTTGCACCATGTGGATGGTTGAAGTCTTGATCTCGAATGGTCTTCCGATGTCGGCTAGGTTGAGGATGGGGAGATCAACAAGCTCCGGGATGCAAAGATCCCCAATCTTTCTCTCTTGTGCCATTGGTGGCGATTGAGGTTGATCTCTCCTCGGACTCGGAGGTGGTGATTCCTTCTTCCGACATGTAGGTGATGATTCCTTTGGTGATCCCGATGATCCTTCGGCTCTGGCTTTTGGATCTACAATCTCCAGCTTCCTAGATCGTGCTTCGCGTATCCTTTGCTTGTAAAGTTTTTCTGGATCATCCACAAAATTTTTTAGTTTGTTGGAGAGGTAGCCGTCCATCTCCTGTTAGGGTTAGCGATAAACAAAATATACAAAAGATCTAAAAAGAGAAAACTATTAAAAGGGTTAGTCAAAAACTAGATTAGATTGGTTTTTGAGGATGATCAAAGTTTAATAGATGCAAAAGAAAATAAAAAAGAAACTGAAAATACTTACAAATGAGATACTAGATTGCATCTTGATTACTTCTTCCCTGACAACGACGCCAGAAAAAGGGCTTGTTGACGGTTCAATAACGCGCCAAGGTTCACCGCAAGCCTACGGATCATGTAGTACCTTTTTCCCTCAAGTATCACCCAAGGTATTGAATCCGTGGAACAATGTGTAACGCAAGACTTAATCTAATAACCGAGAAACACTTGCATCTTTAAGAAGTTTCGAATGCATCTAAACTACTAAGATCATTAGAGGTAGCAAGAGAAAGCAATGAGGTACCGATCTAGAGGGATCTAGATCGTGTTTATGTCGTAGTTCTGAGCAAGATAGAAGAGAGAGCAAAACGAATCTCATTAAAAGTGTCTTTAAACCTTGACCTTTGGTCAAACCCCCTAAGTCGCCCCGCCGTACTCGGTGTCAACATCCTGTCACGATGTTCCCCTTTCTTCGCGGTCGAATCTTAGAGCACACTCGCAAGGAGTGCGTTGAACTACTTGGTAGATCAGGTATGCACCTCTAGCCACCGCGGCTACAAGAACATCCCATGCAATCTATCTCAAGAATAGATTGAGGAAGAAAACACACAAGCAAGAACAAGAATCGTAAACAAAGGTACTCAATTGCTAGAAATCGGATCCATTAAAACTCCATCATAAGTGTATACATGAATAAGCTCCAACTGAGATCCTACCTTGATCTTGATTCAAGCCTCCGAAACTCCGACATGGTCTTCCTTGCAAGGTTCCCACACCGGCTAGGTGAACCCTAGACGACTAACATGACTCTCCTCTCCGAGATGGTGTCCCTCAAGCTCGTCTGCTCCTCAGCAGTGAATGACGAATGACTTGATAGTTAGAACATTCGCACGGGGACTATAAATAGCCCAAGGATCATCTAGGTCAAAGGAGCGGCGAACCGACCCGGAAAAGGGCCAGGCCGACCAGCCTAGGGCCTCCTCTCCGAGATGGTGTCCCTCAAGGTCCTCTGCTCCTCGGCGGCGAATGACGAATGACTTGATAGTTGGAACTTCGCACGGGGACTATAAATAGCCTGAGGATCATCTAGGTCAAAGGGGGTGACGAACCGACTCGGAAAAGGGCCAGGCCGACCGGACTGGGCCGACCGGCCCAGGGCCTCCTCGGCCCGGTTCGCCCCCGATTTTCTTCCCAAAGCTTCTCGCGACTTCCTGAGTTTTTTGCCGGGTTGCATGTGGGTCCTTGACATCATTTTCCTCGCGGTTTAGATAAGGGTGCTTGGCGTATGAATTCCCACATCTTCCATCTAGGTCCTCGACACTTCTCGGCTTCACGCTTTAGGCCTTGGTTCATTTGGAGTCATGTTCATCTTGTATCTTGAGTTGTACCGGGCTCCATGAACTTCTCGTAAAACCCTTGATGAACTTTACACGGAAGTCCTCATTTAGGCTCTTGATTCCTGTGTAAACAATAAACTCCAAAAACCATGCGCGAGTGCGAACTTAACATATAATGCGGGTTAGGATCGTTAGTGTGAATATCAAATTAATACCAACATAGAAGGTAAACTCATGGCTAGGTTGACGAAAAACGACCGCCAACAATGATCATCATTACAATTTTCACAATAATCATTACTACTCATTTGTAATCATAACGATAAGAAGTAATCATCAATTTCCATCTGTAGACGTTGATTCTCCTTCCATAGCTCCATCCTGCAGCTGTCCTGTGACCTTTTGCAGCTCAGCTGCAGTAGCTTGAAGCTTCGTGTTAGCTTCTAAGGATCCTTCCCATTGTTGATCCCTTTTTTGCTTGGCTGACCTAAAGAAAACATAAGCAGCAACAAGTTTCATAACACTGTGTCATGGCAATTCATCACTATGAAGTGCACAGGAGCAACATCCAGTAATTAAACATCAACAAGGAACAAGTTTCATAATAATCAAGCACTACCTACTTTTATCTTTCTCACGCAGCATCTGCTACTTCTCCTTCTGCATCTAGATAACACTCTGTTGTATCGACTGCTTCTCCTTCTCGATCTCGATAATTACCTGCTCAACTGATTGCTTATACACTTCCATCACATGGATGGACTGTTTCAGCTTTCCCGTCACATTTTCCAACTCAGTGGGAGTTGCTTTAAGCTTGATGTTAGCCTTTGCACATTCTTCCTTCCATGACCTTGCCTCCTCTTCGGGTTTTGCCTTCCAGTGCAGTACCAGGTCTTTCGACTCCTAGTCAAGAATCTCACCAATTTCTTTCAACAAGGCATTGTCCTGGTGTAACATTTGGGCACACATCTCCTTGTATTTGTTGGTCTGTTGCAATTGGTCATGTAACAATTGGTAAGCCATCTCCTTGAATTCCCTCATCTCTTGCATATTTTTATTTAAAATTACCTGACACAGCTCCTTGTATTTTACAGCCCTTTACTACGCCATGAGTTCTCACCATGTTGTTCTTGCAGGTCTCTCTTCACCTCCTGCAGCCTAGCTTTCGTGGCTTCAAGCACCTATAGAAGCTAGTAAAATACAAGAACCTATCAATCCATCAAACGATGCAAATTGAACACTAACTGTATATGCTCATCAATCCGTTAGATCCCCGAATCTAGAAATCCCTAGGACGATAGGGAAAATATAGTGCCTCAAACCGGAGAACCGACCTTGTCGAGCTGTTTCAGCCTGTCGTAGTCGGGAGGTGGCGGCGCAACTATCTTCCCGTCGCCGCTAGGATCCTCCATTCCTGCCACGAGCCGTTGCAGATCTACGCGTAGCAAAAGTCGAGAGTCTTTGCGAAGGCAGTGAAGCGTTTCCCCTGCGAATTACTGATTTATATTAAAGACCTTCCTCGTTCCTGGCACAACCATAAGGAAATTGTTTCCCATCAAATTGACACAACCAAGAGGTGGTGCAGTGGTAAACAACACAGTCTTGTTCCTATAGTTCTCTAGTTCGAATCCTTGCTATGGCAAATTGTTTTTGCAACATTTCGTGACCAACAGTAGGAAACAAGAACTTTCGTGATCGTTACTCACAAAGGTCCTTCCAGCAAAACATCAACAGACCGGACCACAAAACATCAGCAAAATCAATTCAGAATGGTCAGTATGCTCGACTCAATTTGAAATAGATTAAATCAAATCAGCATATAAGATGGCATCTCATAGCACTCATCACCACAAAGTTCACACCACCAGGAAGTAGTAAACACCAAAATACGAGCAACTCATCACCACAAAGTACACACCACCTATGAACCGTCTAGGTAGCAATAACACCATACATGTTTTGTTGCTTGTCTGCAGCTCAGTCAGAGTTCGATTGCTCTTCTTTCAACAGGGCATTCTCCGCTAACAATTGCTTACACTGGTCTGTCCATTTGTGAATCTCTTTTAGCTGGTCATTCTCCTACTGTAACAATTGATTAACCTGGTCCCTGCATTTGGTCAGCTCTTCCATCAGGGCAATGTAGTCCTGCTGTAACAATGCCATTTCATTCAACCGGGTATTCTCCTGTTGCAGCAATTGATTACACTGTTCCCTACATTTGGTCAGCTCTTCCATCTGGGCAATATTATCCTACCGTAACAATGCAATTTCATTCAACCAGGTATTCTCCTGTTGTAGCAATTGATTACACTGTTCCCTGCATTTAGTTAGCTCTTCCATTTGGGCAATGTTGTCCTGCCGTAACGATATCATTTCATTCAACCGGGCATTCTCCTGCTGCATCAATTGATTACACTGGTCCCTGCATTTGGTCAGCTCTTCCATCTGAGTAATGTTGTCCTGTAACGATTGCTCATACAGGTTGTTGTAATTTAGAGCCTTTTGCAGTGACTTGATCTCGCTGACTTATTGTTCTTGCAAGTCTCTCTTCACATTCTGCAGCTCAGCTTTAGTGGCTTCAAGCACCTCCAGAAGCTAGAAAAATACAAGAACCTATCAATCCATGAAACGATGCAAACTGAAAACTAACTGAATCTAACACCTATGAATTGTCTATAGCCTATCAACTTCTAACACCAATCAAAGTGCAAATCTAAGGGTATAATGAAATCTGAATCTAACATATATGATCAACAAGCCTCTAGATCCCTAAATCTTGATATCCCCAACCCTAGGAAGATAGGGGAACATATAGCGGATCAAACCAGAGGACTGACCTCGTCGTGCTGTTTCATCCTCTCGATGCTTGGATGTGGCGGTGCAACCATCTTCCCGTCGCCGCTAGGATCCACCATTCGTGCCACGAACCGGTGCTGATCTGCATAGCAAAAGTCGAGTCTTTGCGAAGCTAGTGAAGCGTTTCGCCTTTGAATTACCGATTTATATTAAAGACTCACTTGAAATTTACAGGAGGGACCTGGTCAATGTAAAAAATTCCACTTCGAGTGGTATTAGGTTCGACCCACGGGAGGAGCAGATTTTCTCCTTGTTTTACCACTATATTTATCAGCTTTAACTTACATGGGGCATGCAAAATAATATAAATACAAATAAACTAATATAAAAAAATCTTCGCTCAAATAACACAAACTCCATCATGTCTCAGTGGTAGTGCCGCCATCTCCTTCAGAATCAAAGGTCCCGAGTTCGACCCCTGCTATTGACATTGTATCTTTTTAATTTTCCTCCCTTTTTACCAGACTGACTTGTGGGACCCTATTAAATTTTATGACGAGTTGGAACACTCTATTTTTAAACAGATGCTTACATGTGGGACCCATCAAAATTTTATGACGAGTTGGAACACTCTATTTTTGAAAGAATGCTTACATGTGGGACCCTTTCGAATTTTATGACGACTTGGATCACTCTATTTTTATAAAAATGCTTACATGTGGGACCAAAGTTGGTTCATGACGCTGTTACGGACTTTATGGCGTCACAAAACTGCTTGGAACAGGGAATGCTCGGCTACAGTACCAACCGTTATGACGAAAGTTTTTTTTTGTCACTAAATTTGCTCGGAAGTGAAATTTAATGACGAGATCAGCCAGGAACGTCATAAATCAATGACGGCAAAACAAGGTTGCATCACTAGTCAGCGACTTTCTTGTAGTGGAAATAAAGATACAAGAGAACTCATACCTAGATCCCAAAGTAGACTTGGAACCTGATGATAAAGAATTGGTTCACCTTAGAATCAAAACTTGCTATTATGGTCGTATCCGAGCTGGACATCCTAGGGCACAATTTGGCCAGGTGCACGATTGTGTAGGCGCACGACAGTGTAGGCGGCCCATGGGCTAGGCGCACGACAGTGTAGGCGCAAGATGGTGTAGGCGGCAGTCATGGCCCAGCGGGAGCAAGGATTAGCCAGGCGCACGACAGTGTAGGCGCACGACAGTGTAGGCGGCCCATGGGCCAGGCGCATGACAGTGTAGGCGCACGACAGTGTAGGTGGCGAAGCCGTGCACATCCGAATTATCCCACCTTGCCTAGCTTGGGAGGAGGAAGCCACCTTAAAGGGGAGAGCCACCCTTCCCCTAACGGACTAGTCTTTTGGGGCAATTGGGCCTTTCCTTGAGAGGTGCGTCGAAGGACGGTGCTGGTTTGCATCGAAATTCGGGTGCCGAGGCCAAACTGCGTAATCGGTGCATCGGGCTTACCATAAATCCAATCCCACCTGGGCCGGAATTATCATTTGGTATCAAAGTTGGGCCCTTGTTAAGAAGGGGAGGATGATGAGGACATCCTAGGGCACGATTTGGCCTGGCGCACAACAGTGTAGGCGGCAGTTGTGGAGCACGATTTGGCCAGGCACACGATAGTGTAGGCGGCAGTCGTGTCCAACAGGAGTACGAATTAGCCAGGCGCATGACAGTGTAGGCGCATGACAGTGTAGCAGCGAAGCCGTGCGCGTCCGAATTATCCCACCTTGCTTAGCTTGGGAGGAGGAAGCCACCTTAAAGGGGAGAGCCACCCTTCCCCTAATGGACTAGTCTTTTGTGGTGATTGGGCCTTTCCTTGAGAGGTGCGTCGAAGGACGGTGCTGGTTTGCATCGAAATTCGGGCGCCGAGGCCAAACTGCATAATCGGTGCATCGGGCTTACCATGAATCCAATCCCACCTGGGTCGGAATCATCGCCTCTCATCCGAGCTTTGATACCAACTGATGGGAACCCGCTAGGGTTTGTGGTCGATCTTTCGATGAGAGGTGTGGGGGATAACTCGATTGGAGGAGACGACGTTCACGGCCCGACTACAGCCCTCCAAAGACTGCGCCTTAGCAACTGATACACCACCTCCAATGGCTGCCGCAATCTTGTGGAGCGCGACACCCGGCCACTAGGGCACCCGTTCCTACGAGCAATCGAAGAACAAGCAAGAACAAGTACGGAACAAGTACTGAAAATACCAGATATGAATGAAGGTTTCACAATGGGTCACAACTCAATAAGGTGGGGTTCCGAATCAGGTAGAACAGGTGGTCTAGCCGACACACGTGTCTATAAGGAAGTAGCAATGGCTAAACTTACAACGAAGCAAAACCCAATATGTTTGTGATGACTATGAGGGTATATGAGAGGGTAGGGGCACGACCAGGACCTGGTGGGGGTCGTGCTCCAACCCTAGAACGTGCCCCTATGGGCTCCAACATGATACACGGGCCAACAGGCCAAAACCGAGCGACGCAGCACCTTGACAGATTCTAGACGTCCACTTATTTCAACGATTCCCGTTGACTCAGATATTATTTTGACATAAGACCGGTGCCATTGGAAGCTCTATGAAATTATATTTCCAACCATATAAAGAACATCCCAAATGGAGTCCGTATGTGGTCGTGGCGTCCATTGTAAGTTGGCCCAGTCATGCAGTCCAAATCCAGTGCCTAAAACGTGTTAGCCTTGATCTCTTTCCATCTTTGAGCCAAAAGTGACGTGGTGACCTCGTGGAGGACGTGGGAAACACTTGAACTGGTCCCCAATCAACTTCTTTGGTCCTCCATGCTTGCCATGTACGATTAACACTCTTTTTCATCCACGTTAGTATTTCTGAAAATGACAAGCAACATACATCATGGTGCAGCAACAATTCATCAAATATACCAAATACAATTATCATAAAGAATTGGTTCACCTTAGAATCAAAACTTGCTATTATGGTCGTATCCAAGCCGGTGATGTCCTCATCATTCTCCCCTTCTTGGCTGCAAGTCGTCCTCGACGTGCTCCGGTGGCATCTAAAGGTCCTTACCTCGATGTTGGAACACGGAGCGACTTGTATACTGCAAATCGAGTACCAGCAATGCTCCCCTTCTTTGAGCTGACCCTGTTGCTTAAGAGAAAAACTAGAAGGACTTTGCAAGACATTGTTAGCTTTAGTGCAGCCCTCTATTTTATCATGGTCATATAACCCAAAAGGAGATTTCAGATTTGAGCAAATATAAATTCTATGCACCAAATATTCTCCTTTGGAATTATATTTGCCAATAAAGTGATATGTATGATCATCCAAACATTTCAATTCAGAATACGCAAAAAGTTTGTCCTCTAAACAATTTAGATCACAAAGAACATCAAATTCAATATAACCTAGAGTATTCAAAGAAGACAACAATTTCAGTTCATCTTGTGCACAAGTAATAGGATGAAAAAGCTTTTCTTCAGCACATATGTATGGATCCAAACAAAAAGTATCACTCTTATTCACTACTTGTGGCATAGGAGTAAAAGAAATATTAGCACACAAGTCCTCTTTTTCACAGGGAACAGCAAGCAATTCATCGTGTAACAAAATCAAATCAGAAGCAGGATCCACAACTTGTTGCTCTTGATTAGCATGCAGAGTGGACAAATTTCCAATATTATGGGTCACATCATTCTTGCAACTACCCACAAATGAAAGAATTTCCTTTTCAAAACTCACATCAAGCCAAAACAATGAACCAATATTGTTGTATGATTTGCTAACTAACAAGGTTCGAATATCAGAATTGAGCCCTTTCATGAACCTACTCATATTATCTTCCCGACATTCTTGCAATCCACCAAAAATGACACAAATCTTAAAGGTATGATAGTATACTTTGATAGTCATACTACTTTGCTTCAAGTTGTCTAATTTTGCAAGCAAACAATTAGCATAATATTCAGGAACATATTCATCTCGAAAAAGCATTTTAAAATCTTTCCAAGTTTGTGGAACTTTGTTGTGCTTACAAATATGTTTCCATGTAGTCAAAGCATAGTTTGTTAAAGCACTGGAAGCAGCAAAAATCATTTGATGTTTAGACAAGTCATACTTATCAAATTCTGCATCTACCTTAAGCTCCCATTCAATGTAAGCGTGAGGATCAAACATACCAGCATATAATGGCAAGTGCTGAATGATACCTTGGATGTGAGGGTCTAGCTTCAACTGCTCAAAAATCTCTATATCACCTGCCATGACTAGTAGAAAACAAGAAAAACAAAATATTTTGTTTTCTCCTATAAACTACTAGGATGTGTCGGGTGTAATTCTCTCAAACTCAACTTGTTCAAAACAAGTGCTTACAAGTTCTTACCAAGCAAAACAGGAGGGGACGGCAACCAACAAGACGTCAACAACGAAGAAAGTGTATCGGTGCCACAGCAACAAGACCTGTCAAGTTGTAGTCGAATATGTGGAGCTATAGGGAAAGTGTATCTTAACAGTTTTTTTGACATGCCTTGGGCTCAACTTTTGGATCTTTCTTTGTCTTGAGCCCATCCTTGGAAGCTATCTTGGACTTGGGCATGATTTGTAATTCATGTGCCATGATCTTGCTCAAGATTTGAGATGGCTTCAACTCTTTAAGCTTCTTCTCATAAATGATAGCTTTCACCAAGTCATAGTCAGGCTTCCGGAGACTTTGAAGGATCTTGCGGTTCATGTTCAAGTCCTTGATGTCCTTTACACCTAAAGCATTAATCTCATTGACAAGAACATTTAGGCGTGAGTACATAGATTCGGCATTTTCATTCTCAAGTTGCTTAAAGCTATTGAATTCCTCAAGGAGACAACCGTAGCGTTCATTAGCTACTTCTTTTGAACCCTCATTTTGTTCCTTGATGGTATTCCATAGCACATGAGCATTTTCACTAGTAAAAACTCTATTGCAAACACCTACATCTAGAGAGGATAAAATGAAAATCACATCAAATTGCTTCTCCTTTCTAGTACCATTTCTAACACCCTCATTGGTGACCCTCCAAACATCAAGATCCTTAGCTTGTAAATAAGCTTCCATGAGGACCTTCCAACGAGAATAACCCGTGCCATCGAAATGTGGTGCCAAACCTATGGTATCCACCCCTTTCATCCTTTAAGGAGCAACTCACTAGGCGGTGAAGCCTAACCGATCCAATGAGCCGGTTTTCACAAATTGCCAATCGAATTGGCGAATCCTTGTGAAGGAAGTGAGTCCCGGCTCTGATACCACATGTAAGGAATTGGATGCTCGTAGCCTAAGAGGGGGAGGGGGTGCAACCTATGGCTTATCACTATTTGCTCAAAACATAAACTAGAACATACTATCTAGATGTGCAACTAAGGTTGTTCTAGTGTGAAACTCCCATCCAAAAACAAGTTTTGCAACCTAAAGCCAATCCTAGTAAGACACTACTCTAGGAAAGTAAAGGCAAGCAAAGATTGCAAGAGAGTAATGCAGAAACGTAAAGGGGATGAGAGGAAGCAAACTCTTGACACACGATTTATCCCGTGGTATCGATAGGCACTAATCCACCCCTAGTCCACATTGTTGAAGCACTCCACACAAGAGTATTGCTTCCCGGTCACCAAGTCTCTCCCAAGAGAACCACTTGACTTGCCACAAAGGCTCACCATGAAGGCACTCGCCAAGCTCCCTTGGTCACCTTGATGCCGCCTCCACTAAGGAGCTTCTCCACCAAGGGAAGGGGGTCTCCACGTCCCCCGCACAAAGTGTCCTCGCCACTCCACACCAAGCCGGAGGGTCCAAGATGTTTGCCGGAGAGCCACCTAGGCTCCAAGGCTTCCGACGCACCTCATACAACTTGATCCACTCAAGAATCACCCCACAAGGTAGGCACACCTTGCACTCACTCAGCCCTAAGCTAAGCCTAGCACTAAGACATGCTCAACAATATCATTAGTCCTTTTGGCATGTAGTATTTTTGCATCCATGGGACCTAGAAATGTCTACAAAGACATGCTCAATAATATGGTTAGTCCTATTGATCATGTTGTCATTAATCACCAAAATCAAACTTGAACAAATGGCGTAGAGGCCATGTTCGCTACAAAATCCTGGCTTTGCATCCACCAGCTTATCTCTCTCTCCAATCTCAATATCGTCCAGAAACATGTCAAAAAAACTGTTAAGATCCTCTGTAAAAGGTTTTAGTAGTGCTTCATGCTCATTGTCCGCTATGGAGATTCTCCTGTATTGCGACCACACCTCTGTTGCCAGCCTCATTGTCTTTGCTGGCTGCTTGCCTAAATTACCCCCCCCCCTTTATTTTGCTCCTAATCTGTTATGTGTGCACCCCCTCATGTTCTAATGTTAATATTCTTTTCATTCTCCTCCGACCATTAGCCCCCCTCTGTTGCCAATATAGTTTTTCTTCTTCCATTAGTTTTTCCAGCTCCCTGCCAAGGATATCTCTAATCACTGGATGATGGTGTTTACTCCCTCCCTCTCGTTTAAATCAATCATTTGGATCTTATATGCAGCAGCTCCGCTTTCCGGTTCCTATATTCCTCTATCATGTTGTGCCCTCACCATTTCAATAATCTCCTTACATCAGCTAGGCCCCGTGCCATTTGTCAATGTAATATGCTTGCTCTAGTAAGGTACCATCGTGCATGCACACTGTCGAACCATATTACACCATTATTGCTGATTCATTAGCTACCCCTATTCATGCTGGTGCTAGGTTATGTAGCTATTTTTCATATATTGATCCAGATATACTTACTATTAGTTATTTTCAGAGGACTTTGTGAATCATGCAGTTAATTAGTTTTCTTTAAAAAACACAGCTTTTAAGTCCAATTAGACATTTTGAGAATTATTGCTATAGTCTCCAAATCCCCACCACCACCACACACACAAATTAATAATCGATATGGCTGGCATGTGGATTTAATTGAGGCCACTCAATGCTGTAAATTCGAAAAGCTAATACAATGTGATAATTCTTGATCTAAAGTATGGTGCCAGCTGAGGTGGTGTAGCCAGTGGCGAAGCCAGCTTGCCAGCTTAGGAGGGGGGCTGCTGCTGCATTGCTCCTCCTCCAGCCCCCTTTTTCTCTTCGTCTTCAACCTCCAGCCTAGGGGGTGGCCCTTCCATGGTGGACCTAGAAGTAGGGGGGCTCCAGCCCCGGCCGACCCCTTGCTGGCTTCGCCACTGGGTGTAGCATATGGCTAAAATTAGGCCTACCACTAGGGAGAGTATGGACAAATCCATTCTAACTATGGGAAGCCATGGTTTTGCTGAGTGCCCAATACACTCGGCAAAGAGCGGTTTACTCTCGACAAAGGGTTTGCCGACCCTTTGTCGAGAGTAGCTCTCGGCAAACACCCCCTTTGTTGAGAGCCACGTCAAGCTCTCTCGGCACACGTGTGCCGAGAGCAGAGATGACTCTCGGCAAGACTTTTGAAAAAGAATAAAAAAGCCAAAGCCCACAGCGCGGGCCCACCAACCGTCCACCGTGGCCCACCGCCGCCGGACCTCCGCATCCGTCGCCACCGCCGCCGCCACCACCGGTCCACCACCACCAAAGCCACCAGCACCACCGCCGCCACCAAAGCCACTAGCACCACCACCGCTCACCACCGCCCGCCACCAGAACTGCCACCACCGCCGCCACCCCCGCACAGCCACCAGCACCACCACCACCACCAACATGCCAGGATCTAGAAAACGACAAGAGAGAGAGAGATAAAGCCCGTGGCTGCTGCACCTGTGCTGTTGTGGATCCACCGTCGTCGGAGCCAGACGCCGCCCTCAGATCCGCCCGTCGTCGGGCCGTCGGAGCCCGAGCACTACAAGGAATGTGCCGACTAGTGACACAAAAAGGGCGATTTTCGTCATAACCGCGATTAATGATGCCGGTTGTTACAAAAACCCTCCGTCATTAATCAAGCATCATAAATCGTGATTAATGACGTGACCTTATTTCGTGGCGTCATGAGTTTAATGATGAGTGCAAAATCGTCCTTACAAAACGTCATAACTTCGTTCCTGCAGCTTTGCCACGGTGGAAATAGTCTGATGTTGCATTCGATGTGGCATGCCAGTAAAACTATTTATTACACTACTAAACACACTTCAGTAAAACATAAAACTACAGACTAGAGAGACTCTGCTAGTATCACCCTCCGTGTAATCTTCTACGGAGATCATGCATAAATTCGGGATGATCAATGCATATGACCGCCCAATCATGTGTGAGTATTCCGTGAGGAAAGATTCACTCTAAGAGATACATGGACTTGTCCTGGAATTGTGTGTAGTTAGCCTAAATTGCTAATCATAGAAATGAGGTCATAGTTTCCTCGCTTGTCGTGTCCCACATCTTTGATGCACAGTGCAGCTTCAACCTTTCGACTTGGTACATGTCGGCGACCGAGAGTAAATAAGGCCAGGCATTGGCAGGAGTGTCCCATAAATCAGCCTCCTCCGGGAGTGATCCTTCCCTAGCATATTTGATCAGGAGCGAGAAGCTATCAGGGTTTGTGTCTGTAATTGTAACAGTTTCAGAGCATGACTCCACTCCTGGCCCGTAGAGCATTGCCTCCATCACACAAGATACTTTCGCCACATCGACACGTTTCGCTCATATCACCCGACATTCTGCACCTATGTGGAAGACAACATCCATAGGGCTTGGGTTGCAATGCTTTCGCATATGCTTGTTTGTACTGATGGAGGAGGAACTTTAATGCAGTCGTCCTCCAGTACCTTACAAGGAAAAAACATTAGTAGTAGTATTCAATCAGACCAGATGAACAAAAGGTGAAAGTCCATTCTGCTTCTTCTACTACTCCTTCTACTAGTAGCAGTTACCACTAATCCACTAATCAAGGTGCCGCTTCTTTGTCGATGGTGCACCCGACACATTGTCGCAGCTGCTTGAATCAATTTGAATTCGGAATGGTGATTAGGAGTATGCTCGAATCAATTTGAAATAGATTAAACAAAATCAGCATAATAAGATGGCATCTCATAGCAACTCATCACCACAAAGTTCACACCACCAAGTAGCAAACATCATAAGATGATCAGGTAGCAACAAGTTTCTCAAGTCATCACAACAAAGTTCACACCACCAAGTAGCAAACATCAACATATAGGCAATTCTCCCCGCATATGA
Source organism: Cenchrus fungigraminus (assembly GCA_036936925.1). Lineage (NCBI taxonomy): Eukaryota > Viridiplantae > Streptophyta > Magnoliopsida > Poales > Poaceae > Cenchrus > Cenchrus fungigraminus. The sequence goes on along the minus strand of CM072771.1, from coordinate 82,246,702 downwards.
TAGAACCCAACATCTTGAAAACATAGTAGTAAAAGAAAAGATAAAACAGAGCCGAACAGTAGTCGTTCTACGTAATGAGACTGCATGAACAACAAACGAAAGTCTGTTGTGTAGTATTCAGTCAGACCAAATTAAAGTGTCACTGGTACGCAACATTTTATAAGGAAAACCCAACATCTTACAATTTAGTAGTACGTAATGATAAAACACAACATCTTGAGAAAATAGTAGTAAAACAAATGATAAAACAGAGTTGCTGCTCTACTTCTTCTAATCCATCTACTAGTAGTAGTTACCACTAATTGTGGTGCTGCTTCTTGGTCGATGGTGCACCCGGCACCTTGTTGCAGCTGCTCACGGACGAGGTAGTCGTTCTGTTGCCGCCGCCCATGGAAGATGGTAGTGGACCACCCGAGGCACCAACCGCAGATGAGGTCATCCCTCCATTAGCACCTCCTGGGGATGATGGTGCCGCTCCATGGAGGTCGGTCGAGCATGGTGGATGATGGCCTCTGCTCGACGAGGATGGCAGAGATTGACTGCCGCCGACCGATGAGGATGAGATAGGATGATGGCACTTGGAGAAGACAGTTCACTGGCTAGTGGTGGTGCTTCCGCACCCCTGACCCCTAGCACCTCTTGCTGACCTGCGAGGGGTGCAATGTTTCAGAGGCACCCCATCTTGGATTTCCATTTGTTCCACAAACTCCGAATCATGAGAAGATGAGTCCACCAGCACTCGAATGGGGCTCTGCTCTACCTCATCTTCATCAAACCACTAGGGATCCTCCCTTTCATCAGAAGAAGAGGAGGATGTGGCTTGCGCCACACCTCTAGGAGACAATGGCTCCATCGGGAGAGGAAGAGGGTGATGTGAGAGAATGGAGTTTGTTTTTGGTTGCAAGAGTGGGGAGAGGAAGGGAGAGGGCGCTGTGCGAGAATGAGGTTTGTTGTTGGTTGCAAGAGTGGGATATTTATGGGGAGAGGAACCCATTCAGCCATTACTGACAAGACATCCCCCCAGAAGATTACTTTTTCTATAATACGGGAAATATTTGCTGAGAAATGGGGAAAGTCCGTTTGGCGGAATGTTAGCGGACCGGAAGAAATGTTGTACTTCCTCCATCCCAAAATAATCGCATACTGTACTCCGTATCTCATTTTTCAAGGAGTCAAAATGTGCACTTATTCGTCCCAAATTAAGTGCACACTCAATTTTTGAGGAGTGAAAAATATGCACTTGTTTGACTTCGGTTGTCATGGGTTATTGGCATGAGCAACTCTTCTCTACTCGAAGGTCAAGACCGATTGTTCTTTGTGTTTTTGAGGAGAAAGATGCTGAAATGGTCGAATTAACTCTGCATTCATTCGTCTGGGACATTTGGCAGCCTATTCCCTGGGACAAAGCTCCTGAGTTCCAGAATAAGATCATCTTGTTTGGTCCTGACAAGTGCATGATTACACAAGAGCATGTCATTTCTAGCTTGCCTAACCTGAGGGCAAATCACGTTTACTTCCTACGAACTTTATCAACACGATGAAAAGGATCAGTATTGGATCTATGAGCAGGGAATAGGAAATGTTCCATCAACACTACTCCTGCGATCCGAATCAAGCAGGTTTCTAGGGTTTGGATTTGGTTGCGAGGAACATGGTTGTTGCCTAGCTATGCATAATGTGGATCTTTGATTATGTAACCATCTGTAACACATTTCTATATATAACATACAAATATCTATATTATTAGTATTCCTCAATTATGCAGTGCATTAGTTTTAAATGGTAAATATGATGGAACAAGTTGGTACCACAATCAAATTTGTAGTCACAGTAGGATACAAGTAGCTACGCATTAGTTTCCCAGGAAGGTCCTTCCATCAAAACATTAACAGACTGGACCTTCTCCTCGTCCATAACTTTGCCCTTCTCTGACTATTATTACAATACCTCCTGTTCACCCTCTACCTTCTTCTGTGTGTAGTTCCGTAGTTATGCAACACATATGAATTCATAATGGTGAGCACGCTCGAATCACTTCGAAATAGATTAAACCAAATCAGCATAATAAAAGATGGCATCTCATAGCTACTCATCACTACAAAGTTCACACCACATATAATAAGCAGCAAACATCATAAGATGATCCGGTAGCAAACACCAAAATATAAGCATGACACAAATCTGAACCGTCTACCTAGCAATAACACCACGAATCACATTATGCTTCATTGTTGTCCTTGAGTGACCTCTTATATGAGGCCTATCGCAACAATTACTTCACCTTCTTCACCACAATCATTGCAAAATCCAGGGGCTTCTTCACTGTCTGCAACTCAGAGATAGTCTCTTGAATTTCCTTGTTAGCCTTTTGAAGGACCGATTAGGCGAACCAGAGAGGGGGGAGTGAATGGGAGCCGATAAAAATTCTTCTCGAAGGAGATAAGAACTCCAACAAGACGAACACGGCTTCCAAATCACGTCTCCGACTCAACACCCAAGTTGGCCAAGACCACGCAGCCACTGGAGTGCTACTGGTCCTAGGAACCAACAACCACCAACACCTACTCGAGAACGCAGCGGAAAAACCAAATCGAGCATCTACTGGGCTACACCGGTCAGGCCGGTGAGCAGCACCAGTCAGACCGGTCCCTGCTGGCAAAATCTGAGAACTTCCACAGAAGGCCTCTACACCGGTCAGGCTGGTGTAGCTCGCCGGTCAGACCGGTCCAAGCCAGGAAATCCCAAATCCACCAAACTGACCTACCGAGCTCCAAACAGGACCAAACTCGAAACAGCAGCAACACGGGACAACAACGAACTCACCCAGACGTTCACCCGAGGCAAAACCCACAGAGCCTCTGCACCGGTCAGACCGGTGAGCAGCACTGGTCAGACCGGTCAGGCTGGGCCGCTCGGGGATGAACAGCACCCGCGGGTCAACTCCCCCAAATCCAACTCCCGATCTCCCAAATCGCTCCATGGATTTGTGCAAGACTTTGGGGATAGTAGGAACACCTCATGGGCACTCCATAGCCAAGATTTGGTCCACCAAAACTTGCTAAATCAAGAGGAATCGAAGAAATCCCACCAAGAATGCCTCTAACCCTAGAGCCGCGAAAACCCCAAAATCGAGCCCCTTTGCTCACGGATTTGGGAGGGGAATCAAAGGGAAAAGTACCACGAAGGGTTCATGCATACATCCCCCACCAAATCCCAAAGAGAAAGGCCTCGAAATCGCTCTTACAAAATCACCAAGAAAGGGCTCCGAAAATCACCAAAAAGGAGAAACGGGAAAGACACATCCAAGCCTTGAGGAACCACGCCGAATCATCTGTACATACCAAAGAGGTTCATACAAGGTCTAGCTTGCCGCCCGATCATCCTTCCCTCTCACAAGATCTCACCATGAAGCTCTCAAGCTAGTCCTAAGAAAATCCTAAGGAAAATAGGAAGAGAAAATAGGAAAGCAAATGAGCTAGGGTTCCAAGAGATGGCTGCCATCCTCTCACCACTTGGTTTATATGGAGGCAACCGAAAGACGAAAATACCCTTACTAGCTAACTAGGGATACATGCCCCTCAAGGGCGAATTCGGAAATCTTTGTCTTCGCTCCATCAGACGGATGCCCAGCGACTGCAAACTTGCTTAGCCTCGACGCAAGCCTTGCGATCCCGACGCGTGTCCTCCACTTCGAAGATTTCGGACTGCGTCGTCGCACACCGGTCAGACCGGTGCTCCCCACCGGTCAGATCGGTACCCACCGGTCAGACCGGTCTGGAGCTGCTGCACCTCCGTCTTCGGTTCTTCGGTCTTGGCTTTGTGGATCAACCAAGGAACCCAGTGGTTTTCTGGTGAACCACCGGAAACCCCACGAACTCGGTGTAGCCTCCGCCAATCACCACTCATGACTCGGCTCCCACGTAGTCCCGGCTCGACCTTGGTTTTGAGGCTCAACCAAGAAACCGTCCATGACTTCATCTTGCCGTTCTTGCCACCATGCAGCCTGCACTTGACCCCGCTGGCCACCGGGTCCCTCGAACCAAGCCTACTTGTCTTCTCCACACCTGGAGGCCTCACCGGCAACGACCTTTCGCGCTTGTTCTTCACCTGCACCAACACCAGTCAAGCCGCAACCTGCACCTGCAATACTTAGCCAAGAATCAGTCCACACCACGTTGTCAATCACTCATCACACCAGGAAGCGACCATCCACCGGTCCTCGAACCACACCTGGCTCTCAATCTCCCCCTTGATGAGTGCATTGACAACACACACGTTTTGGTAACCAAGAGAAAAGAAAAAGAAAAGAAACGACTAAAAGAAACTCCAACAAGAGATCGAAAGCCAAAGAAAAGGCAAAGAGCAAGATCACTTGAAGAAGACAAGTCTCAGACCCCTTAGGCAAGGGCAACGGCTCGACACATCCGAGACAAAACATGCTCAAGCAAAGAGCACAAACCATCAAACCAAAGCTCGAAAACCACAAAGAGCTCCCCCTTCACACATGCAAGCTCCCCCTGAACCAATGCAACTCCCCCTGGACGAATGCATGCAAACCTCCTCGCAAAACAGAGCAGCTGCTTCAGCTTTGCTCTGACCGGTCAGACCGGTCTACCTCACCGGTCAGACCGGTGGACAAGATCGCCCAGCACCTGGGAACTACACCGGTCAGACCGGTGTACCTCACCGGTCAGGCCGATGCCACCTGGGAAACTGCCTGAGCTCAAAACTAGCTCGAAATCACTTGGAAACCTTCTAAATGCATATAGCAAGCCAAAACATGCTCAAACTTCTCCCCCTTGTTGACAATGCATGAATCAAGCCAAAAATGCAAAAAATGCAACCTATAGCTTCTCAAATAGACAAAATTCAACAAAGGATGCTACACATGTCCAAATGAGCAAGTTAGATACTCTATAGCTTCGTAATAACATCAACTACAAGATCACCAAGTTTCACAACCATTTGGCGAAGCTAAGATAGAATTGAGCAATTTTGCGAAAAATCACCCTCTCATGAGCAAAGTCCTAAACATGAGCAAAACATGTCAAAATGGCAAAGCCACACAAACTTCATGCTAGGACAACCATTCTAAGCATAAGACCATCATAAACACCCACAAGCACCTCATGTCATGTCAAAGCCACCGAGCCATGTGCCTACTTCTAGATATGAGACTTCTGATTGGTAGGCATCATGCAACGGTTTAGCACCCAAAGCAAATTAAAATTAGCAGATATGACACAGGAGCACATTTTCCAAGCAATTTACATTTCATTTTCAGATTTATAATTGGTACATGAAATGTCTTTGCGACAAAAAGGAACTTATGCCCCTCCACAAGATCAAGCATGGGGGCTAAACATTCATGATGGCAAATGAGCCTTTGACCCCATATGATCAAAATAAGCTATCCAACCACAAATTAAGCATAGCCAAGCCACAAAAACATGTCAAGATCATGTAAAGGCATTTACTCACAAGAGAGCATACATATGAAATTTTTCAAAAACATAGCCATCAACCATGGATATAAACCAAGATTATCAAGAGCTAAGCCAAACTAACCATAGCTTATCAAGCTAGCTCACAAAGACATATATATCATTCCATGGTGAATAATGTATATAGGAGAAGCCTTTCATAAACAAAGCATATGATACAAAATGCATGCAACCTAAGATACAAAGATGCCTATACATCATGTTACATATGCCATGCCAAATGCAAGAAATGCACAAAGAAAAGCTATACATATGCTACAAAGGAGCTCCCACACGCCAACTCAAGAAATCAAACAAACACCAAGCTCCCCCCACAAACGAGTGAAAGTTGCTTGATCTAGGGGTTTGGTGAAAATATCGGCTAGTTGGTCATGTGTGGGTACATGGATCAAAGCTATCTTCCCCTTCTCTACGTTGTCTCTCAGAAAATGATACCTCACTTCTATGTGCTTGGTTTTGGAATGGAGCACTAGGTTCTTTGCAACGCTTATGGCACTGGTGCTATCACATTGAAGTGGGACATGGGTATACTCCTCACCAAAGTCACTCATGGTGTATGTGATCCAAAGGAGCTGAGAGCAACAACTAGCTGCGGCCACATACTCTGCCTCGGTAGTGGATTGAGCAACACTTGACTGTTTGCGGGAAGACCAAGACACCAAAGAAGAACCCAAGAACTGGCAAGTCCCAGAAGTGGACTTCCTATCCAACCGACATCCGGCAAAATCCGCGTCCGAAAATCCATGAAGAGCCAAAGAAGAAGACGCAGAGTACCAAAGGCCGAAGTCGGGAGTGTGTCGCAAATACCTGAAAATGCGCTTGACTGCTTGCCGATGCGAAGTCCTCGGAGACGCTTGAAAATGAGCGCACAGACATACCGAGAATTGGATGTCCGGCCTCGTCGCCGTCAAGTAGAGGAGTGACCCGATCATGCTCCGGTACTCCTTCTGGTCCACGTGTTCACCTTCCTCGTCCGCATCAAGAGCTGTAGTCGTACTCATAGGCGTCGCCATGGCCTTGGAGTCCTCCATCTTGAACTTCTTCACAATGTCCTTGGTGTACTTAGCTTGGTGCACAAATGTTCCTTCCTTTGATTGCTTGATCTGTAGCCCGAGGAAGAACTGCAACTCGCCCATCATGGTCATCTCAAATTCCCTGCTCATGTCTTCTGCAAACCTTGCAACAAGAGAGTTAGACGAGCCACCAAAGACAATATCATCCATGTATACCTGCACAATCAGCATATCTCTGCCCTGCCTGAGGAGAAACAAGGTCTGATCGACCTTCCCCATCTCAAACCCTCTCTCAAACAGGAACCCCCTCAACCTACCATACCAAGCTCTAGGCGCCTGCTTCAACCCATACAGCGCCTTCCTCAACTTGTACACCCGGTGGGGGTACTTCTCACTCTCAAACCCCGGTGGTTGCCTCACAAACACCTCTTCCTCCAACACACCGTTCAGGAAAGCACTCTTCACATCCATCTGGTACAACTTGAACCCTTTAGCCACGGAAAAGGCTAGAAGGATTCTGATCACCTCCAAACGAGCTACAGGAGCGAAAGTCTCCTCGTAGTCGATCCCCTCTTTCTGACTGTACCCCTGAGCAACAAGTCTCGACTTGTTCCTCACCACTTCTCCTTTCTCTCCCTCTTTATTTTTCCATACCCATTTTGTCCCAATCGGCTTACACCCTGGGGGAGGGTCAACCAACACCCAAACTTGGTTCCTCTCAAAATTCTCCAACTCCTCATGCATCGAGTTAACCCAATTATGATCAGATAGCGCGTGTCCAATGTCTTTGGGCTCAAAGGTGGCAACAAAAGCAGCATGAGCGAAATGAGAATTGTTCCGAACCCTCGACCGTGTAGTACGTTCATTCATGTCGCCGATGATTCTCGAAGCTGGGTGATCCACTTGTACTCGCCGGGGAGGTTCTCGCCTTGATGCTACCTCCCCCTCAACAGCAGCTTCTCCTTGATCTGGGTTTGTCATTGTAGGTGTGGGAGAGGGCCCGTTCACGATCATCGTCGAAGTAGTAGGTACATGTTCAGCTGCGGGCACCACACCGCCATCTTCATCATCTCCATGTTCATGCTCCTCCTCCTGAAAGATCTCCTCGCCAAGTTCGTCGTCACCTGCACACTCAAAAACAAGCTGACTATGTGGCTGTGTCTCGTCGAAGGTTACCTCGCAAGTCTCCACGATTTGGTTAGTTTCAAGATTGAGCACACGAAATGCTCTAGAATGAGATGCATAACCAAAGAAAATACCATCGACAGACCTAGCCTCGAACTTGTCCAACTTCTTCCCTTTCTTCAGAATGAAGCATTTACAACCAAAGACATGGAAGTGACTCACCTTGGGTGTGCGACCGTGCATCAACTCGTAACAGGTTTTCTTCTTGTGAACCCTGAGGTAGATCCTGTTCGACACATAGCACGCGGTATTGACCGCCTCAGCCCAGAACCTTCTCGGAGTCCTATGCTCGTCGAGCATCGTCCGAGCCATCTCGCACAAGGTCCTGTTTTTCCTTTCCACCACGCCATTCTAGGGAGGCGTATACAGACTCGAAAACTAGTGTTCAAGACCCAAGTCATGACAAAAGGTTTCGAAGCGAGAGTTTTTGAATTCCGAGCCATTGTCACTGCGGATCGCTCGTATGGCATCTCTGTGCCTCTCGTTTCTTAACCTCAAGACAAGATCTCGAACAAAACCAAACGTCTCCCCTTTCTCCTCAAGAAAGAACACCCACGCATACCGAGAGTAGTCGTCCACTACAACAAGGACATACCACTTCCCACCCGCAGATCGCACACGAGCTGGGCCAACTAGGTCCATATGGAGCAGCTCGCATGGACGCTCAGTCATCACATCGGTGAGAGGCGGGTGAGAAGAGGCTACCATCTTGGCATGCCTACACGGCGCACAAACCAACTCTTTCTCAAACCTCAACCGTGGCAATCCTCGGACCAAATTGAGTTTACTCAAGCGAGACAAAAGGTCAAAGCTCAAGTGACCCAACTTCCTATGCCACTTCCACAGCTCACTCGAATAACCAGCCAAAAAGCAACGCTCCACACCAGAAGACTGAGAGAAATCAGCTCGGAACACTTGACCCTCGGGAACGACCATGCAAATAAGGTCCCCTCGAGAATCTAAAATCCGAGAACCACCCGGCCGAAACAACACCTCAAAGCCCTCATCCAACAACTGGGACACAGAAAGCAAATTGAACCCCAGCGATTGAACAAGAGCAACACGCCTGAGAGTGACCTTGTCACTTACCTTGATCTCACCTTCTGATAGCACACGCCCTCGCCCATTGTCCCCAAAGGTGATGTATGTCCTGGACACCACCGGGACGAGACTTGAGAACCACCCCTTGTCCCCGGTCATATGCCTCGAGCAACCGGAGTCAATCAACCAAACGTTCCTCAAATCTCCCACCTGAAATTCAAAAGCGAGCACGTGAGTGAACAAACGACGCAGCACTAGGGTTAGTACCAAAAGAGTAAAACCAGTGACGAGCCATTTGCTCCAAAGTGGGGTTAGCACAAACCAAATCATCACACCTATCAAAGATACCACCACGAACACCACCACGGTAACCACTACGAGGGAACCAACCCTCTCTAGTTGGAGGAGGACGAAAGCCACGAAAGGAAAACCGTGGATCGTTCCTCCTCTCCATCTCAAAGCTACGACTCCTCCCACCCCCGTATTGAGCATGAGGTGGAGAACGCCTAGCAAACTGACCACCTACAAACCTTCCAGACCAACCACCAGAACCACGACCACCAGAACCAAACCGAGCATCCTCACGAGCACGAAAACCAACTCGCTGTCTGCCCAGACCTGCACCGATCTGACTGGTGTAGTGCACCAGTTTGACCGGTGTAGCTCGGCCAGCAGCACCACCTGCTGCCTTCCGGTCTCCCCAAGCTGGAACCGTCCTCATAATCGCCTTGGCCCTGGGCATCTGCATACGAGGCTCAGGTACACCATTAGAGGGGTGGTACCTGTCCTTGTTAGCCCACTCTCTAGCCATTCTCTCCTCACGCTTCCTCTTGAAGCAAAACTCATCCTTGTGGCCATCTCTCCCACAATACCCACAATGGAACTTTATGGGCTGTGGCTTAGGCTTATGCTTGGGTTGGGGCTGCCCACTCGATTTCTCACCCTTCTTCTCTCCTTCCTCACCTCCCTTTGGGCTCACAAACTTCACCGGTTTTTGGAAATCATTTGTTGGGTGAGGGAATATGGGTGGATCTAGAGTAGTGTCAAGTTTGTTTCTGAGATGGTTAGGCTTGGGCTCAAACTTGTTCTTGTATCTGTTTGGTGGTGGGATAGGAATCTCTCCAACTCTCTCAACTCCCTCACCACTGTTCTCTCCAAGCTTGTCAGCCCCAAGTGCCTGACCATCATAGCGTTTGAAAGCCGCTATCATGATACCAAGCTGAGGCTCCTGACCCGACAACCAGCTCATACATTTTCTCAGCTCATCATTCTCATCCTGCAAGCGATCAACATAATGTGCAAGCTCCAAATTCTTAACCGCATGCAATTCACAAGTAGAGCAAGAAGTGGGAATAGGCTCTTTCAACTTAGCCTCAAGCGAAACAGTGTAAGCATGCATCTCATCAATCTTTCCATGCAAAACAGGGCAAGAAGTGCAAGCACCTAGCAAAGCAGGTCTAGACTTAAGCTCAGCCACTTCAACCCTAAGCATATCTCGTTCATCACAAGTAGAAGCATGCTTATCCTTAAGAGTAGTAAGATCAGCTAGGTACACAGAGCAATCACAGCAATCAATCTCATCAGAAACCATAGGAGAAGCCTTAAGCGAATCAATCTCAAGCTTAGCATCTAGGTTCTGGGTTTCTAGCTCAGCCACACGGTTCCTAGCATCTTCTAGTGAGGCCCTAAGCTCTTTCCTCATCTTCTTGGCCTCTCTAAGCATGTGATCGCGATTATCAAGCAAGTCAACCAACTCATCATTCTCCTTGCGCAAAGAGGAGAGCTCATCACATACCTCATCCTCGGAGTCAGAATCTGAGTCGCTCTGGTGACTCTTCTTGCTGCCGGAGCTACGAGCCATGCCGCAGAAGCCATCTCCCGCGAAGCAGCTCAACCCGCTCAAGTTCCTGGATGACTTCTTGTTCTTGCGCCGATCACCTTCATCTTCACTGCTACTCGAGCTCGAGGAAGAGTAAGCGGAACTGGAGTCGACGTCGCTCGCTCCGACCATCGCTCGGGCCTTCCTGCCGCGGCCGTCCTTCTTTCTCGACCGTCGCTCATCCTTGTGCTTGTTCTTGTGCTTGTGATCGCACCTCGATCGGTACTTGCCGTCCTTGCTCGACCGGTGCCTGTAGCTGTCCTTGTAGCCGTCCTTGTTCTCCGTCTTCTCCGGGCAGTCGGCAATGAAGTGTCCTGGCTTGCCGCACTGAAAGCACGTCTGTGCTGTCCTCCTCGTGTTCACCCGGTTCTCGTGCAGCCTCTCGAACCGCCTGGTCAGCAACGCCAGCTCGTCCTCTCCAAGCACGTCGAACTCCTCGTCTGGCAAAGACATCAAAGAAGACAGAGAGTACATCCTGGAGGATGCGTTAGCGTTAGACTTAGCTCCTTTGCCACCAACAAGAGCAAGACTATGAGAATCAGTCGGGCTCTCGGTCTTGGCTGTCATACCACGGTCCAACTCAGCCGACTTGAGCTTCGAGAACAGCTTGTTCACCGTCAAGGTGTCATACTTCTCGGACTCAACAATAGCCTCAAACTTCCCGTCTCATACGGTACGATCCAACGAGTGCAAGTGCTTCACGGCTCTATCATGATCATCGTATGGGAGCACGGCCACATTGGCTCTCATGTTGTTCACAACGACCGTAAACCGCTGGAAAAGGGCATCGACGGACTCGCCGGGGAGATGAGTGAAGTTCTCGTACTCTCTCCGGTAAGTCGCGTACATCTGAGCCTGAACCTGAGCATTCCCAACATGAGCATCCTTCAACTGCTCCCAAATCCTACAAGCTAAGTCCTCTGTCTGAACCCGATCAAATTCGGACTGACATAGAGCACGAAACAAGTAGTCGACAGCCTTGTTGTTGGCTTCGAACATATCCCTCGATCCTGGAGCAAGGAAGTTCATCGGATGAACATAAGCTGTGTTCACCGTGACGTCCCAAAGGATCTGACCCTTTCCGCGGAGGAATGCTGCCATCCGCCTCTGCCACATCTGGTAGTTCTTCCCATCGAAGTGCGGAGGACCCGAACCCCATTCCTGGTACACCATCTTTGGATCTTAGACTGGTAAGAGTCAATAAAGACCCGAACCGGCTCTGATACCAATTGAAGGACCGATTAGGCGAACCAGAGAGGGGGGGAGTGAATGGGAGCCGATAAAAATTCTTCTCGAAGGAGATGAGAACTCCAACAAGACGAACACGGCTTCCAAATCACGTCTCCGACTCAACTACCCAAGTTGGCCAAGACCACGCAGCCACTAGAGTGCTACCGGTCCTAGGAACTAACAACCACCTACACCTACTCGAGAACGCAGCGGAAAAACCAACTCGAGCAGCTACTGGGCTACACCGGTCAGGCTGGTGAGCAGCACCGGTCAGACCGGTCCCTGCTGGCAAAATCTGAGAACTTCCACAGAAGGCCTCTACACCGGTCAGGCCGGTGTAGCTCACCGGTCAGACCGGTCCAAGCCAGGAAATCTCAAATCCACCAAACTGACCTACCGAGCTCCAAACAGGACCAAACTCGAAACAGCAGCAACACAGGACAACAACAAACTCACCCAGACATTCACCCGAGGCAAAACCCACAGAGCCTCTGCACCGGTCAGACCGGTGAGCAGCACCAGTCAGACCGGTCAGGCTGGGCCGCTCGGGGATGAACAGCACCCGCGGGTCAACTCCCCCAAATCCAACTCCCGATCTCCTGAATCGCTCCACGGATTTGTGCAAGACTTTGGGGATAGTAGGAACACCTCATGAGCACTCCATAGCCAAGATTTGGTCCATCAAAACTTGCTAAATCAAGAGGAATCGAAGAAATCCCACCAAGAACGCCTCTAACCCTAGAGCCACGAAAACCCCAAAATCGAGCCCCTTTGCTCACGGATTTGGGAGGGGAATCAAAGGGAAAAGAACCACGAAGGGTTCATGCATACATCCCCCACCAAATCCCAAAGAGAAAGGCCTCGAAATCGCTCGAAGAAAATCGCCAAGAAAGGGCTCCGAAAATCACCAAAAAGGAGAAACGGGAAAGACACATCCAAGCCTTGAGGAACCACGCCGAATCATCTATACATACCAAAGAGGTTCATACAAGGTCTAGCTTGCTGCCCGATCATCCTTCCCTCTCACAAGATCTCACCATGAAGATCTCAAGCTAGTCCTAAGAAAATCCTAAGGAAAATAGGAAGAGAAAATAGGAAAGCAAATGAGCTAGGGTTCCAAGAGATGGCTGCCATCCTCTCACCACTTGGTTTATATGGAGGCAACCGAAAGACGAAAATACCCTTACTAGCTAACTAGGGATACATGCCCCTCAAGGGCGAATTCAGAAATCTTTGTCTTCGCTCCATCGGACGAATGCCCAGCGACCGCAAACTTGCTTAGCCTCGACGCAAGCCTTGCGATCCCGACGCGTGTCCTCCGCTTCGAAGATTCCGGACTGCGTCGTCGCACACCGGTCAGACCGGTGCTCCCCACCGGTCAGACCGGTCTGGAGCTGCTGCACCTCCGTCTTCGGTTCTTCGGTCTTGGCTTTGTGGATCAACCAAGGAACCTAGTGGTTTTCTGGTGAACCACCGGAAACCCCGCGAACTCGGTGTAGCCTCCGCCAATCACCACTCATGACTCGGCTCCCATGTAGTCCCGGCTCGACCTTGGTTTTGAGGCTCAACCAAGAAACCGTCCATGACTTCATCTTGCCGTTCTTGCCACCATGTGGCCCGCACTTGACCCCGCTGGCCACCGGGTCTCTCGAACCAAGCCTACTTGTCTTCTCCACACCTGGAGGCCTCACCGGCAATGACCTTTCGCGCTTGTTCTTCACCTGCACCAACACCAGTCAAGCCGCAACCTGCACCTGCAATACTTAGCTAAGAATCAGTCCACACCACGTTGTCAATCACTCATCACACCAGGAAGCGACCATCCACCGGTCCTCGAACCACACCTGGCTCTCACCTTTGCACATTCTTCCTTCCACACCCATGCCTCGCTTTCATCTTTTAGATACATGTTGGCTTCACCCTTTTCTGTTGGAGACAACAGAGCATTGTTTCTCATTTTCTTTCTTGTCTCAAACAGGTTATGGGTTCCCTCCCCGTAGTATCGTGCCATCATCTTCAGTTCATCTGCTTTGACATTAGCCTCCTCCTTAGCAGCTGTACATGCTTCTTTCCACGACCTTGCTTCCTCTTTTGCTTTTCCCTTCATTTCCATTAGTTTCTCTAGAACTTTTAAAGTCCTAATATCCCATTCTGGATCTATCCACCTAAATGACACACTTCATGCTATCAATCTGCAGTCACCAATATCGTTCATATAATTAGCAATTGACCACACTAACATCAAATGCAGAAACAAAATTTATTAGAAGTGAAACAAGTTATTGTTTACCTTGCAGCAGCGTACATACAAAGTATAAGAAACAGTACACCAAATAGATACAAAAAAGTATGAGTAGCATTTTAAAAGAATGGGCTCATCACTACGATTGCGCGAGCGCAAGAATCACCTGAAACGGAGCTACAATAAAAAAGTACTAATCATTTTACTAAACCAGGGACTAAACTGTAAATCTAACATTTCTGGAATTATTTTAACGCTGGAAAAGGATGAATTATCACATCATCAAGGGGATTTATGACGTCAACATGAATTTATGGAAAACAGAATATATTTCTTGGAATTTTGGTAAACTTTTCTGGTGGTGATGTTAGCATGACGTCAGCATGACGTCAGTAGGACTATGATGTAAATACAAGATTCAACAGGGGCTGTTTTGATAGATGTGCAAGACTCAAAGAAATAGTGGACGGATTAAGAGGTTTTACTGGGGCTAGAGGGGTGCTGACTTGGTGACACGTGGTGCAAGGCGATAGGCTAGCAGCTGACGTGGCCGTGATGTGGACTGGTGGACCAGCGGTGGACCACGGGTCTATGGTCCACGGTGGACCGGTTACTCACCCCGAAGGGGTATGTGATCTGGGGCATCCGTTCGAGATCAGATGGTCACGAGTGCACCGCCGGCTTTGGGTCGCCGGCACCGCCAAAACAGAGCTCCTGCGGCTGCGCTTCGCCGGAGTTGGACGGCGGCGGTGTTGCGGTGCACGAGGGACCACAGGAGATGGGAGAAATGAGAGATAAGGGGATGACGAGCTCACTAGAGGGCAAAAGTCAAGCGGAGGCATTGTGCAGGCGACGGACGATGGACGGTGGCGGAGGTGGTCGCGGCCGTGCGATGGAGAGGGTGTCGCGGGCACGCCTTGGAGCATCTGGGCGCGGGGATTGCGACTTGGGGTGCCTGTGACACCAACAAAGGTCGAGAGGGGGTTAGGGGCATCCCGCATGGGGGGAGAAGACAGCGGCGGCGTGCTTGCCCGGAGCTCGGGGAGGCGGGGCTCCGGTGAGAAAGAAGCGATGGAGGGCGCAGAGAGGTGGGTGGTGGTGGCGTGTAGAGGCAAAGGGAGGGGCGTCGAATGTTACATAGGGTTTTATAGAGGCGGGGGCGCTCGAGTGGGGGAGAAACAGGAGGCGGGGATCGCGGCCATGGCCGGCCGTTTGAATGGCAAAGCTTACCATTCTTGCAAGCCAGAGGAGGGAAAGGGGGAGGGAGCTAGATGGAAAGGGTGCGGTGGTCACGGAGGTGGGTCCAGGCGAACGCGGGTTTGAGCAGGGCGGCGGGGATTCAAAATCCCGTGCGGATTTCACGACGCGGCCCAGTGGGGAGAAAGGAAAGGAGGGGAGCGAGGTAGAAGATGATGCTGACGGGCGGGGCCCGCATGGCCTTTGAGAGAGGAGAGTGGGAGAATGGAGGCAGACTGCTGGGCTGCTGTGGGCCGGCCCAAGAGAGGGGAGGTGGAGGGGAAGGGTGCCGGGCCGGATTCGGTCTGCTTTGGTTAGCTGTGGGGCTGAAAGGGGAAAGGAGAGGTGGGAGAGGGGGAAAAAGGGATTTGGGCCGGGGTCATGAAGAGTTTCGGCCCAAGATTGATAGAGAGAGAGAGTTTTGCATTTAAACAATTCTAGAAATACACCCTAATCGAATTTTGAAATATAAATTCATTTTTCATACAAGAAATTAGTGCAGGGCAGCATGTATGCATACAAATAAAAATATATCCTATGGTTCTTTTAGTTTGTTTAGAAATTAATTCTTGCTTACTAACATTTGAAAATACAAGCCAACTAATTCTAGCAAATTTTAAACTATTGCAAAAATTTAAAATTAGGGTGTTACAAAACCTACCCCCTTAAGATGAATCTCGTCCTCGAGATTCAGATGAGTCGGTGAAGAGTTGTGGGAAGTCAGCCTTTAGATCCTCTTCTCGTTCCCACATTGCTTCATCCTCTGCATGGTGACTCCACTGCACTTTACACATTCTGATAGTTTTGCTTCGGGTGATCCTCTCAGCAGTTTCTATGATCTTGATTGGGTGCTCCTTATAGGTCAGATCCTTTTTTAGATTATGCTCCTCCATTGGTAGGCGTTCCTTCTCTGGTTCTCGAAGACATTTCTTCAACTGAGATACATGGAACACATCATGAACGTCTGTTGACGGTCGATTTCCGTCAACCAAGAGCACTTGTTACAATTTGGTTTGATCTTTGAATTATAACTAACCCGCCACTAGGCATACTAATGATGTAACAAGTTCACACTTGCATGTGGTTTTTGGAGTATAATGTTTATGCAAGATTTACGCGCTTAAAGGAGCACTTCCGGGTAAAGTTCATCGAGCACTTTATGAGAAGATCACGAAGCCCGGCATAAGTCAAGACACGAAGTGAACATGACTCCAAATAACCCGAGGACAGAAGCGCGAAGCCGTGAAACTCCGAGGACCTGAACAGAAGATGCGAAAGTTCGCACGCCAACTACCCTTATCTAAACCGCGGGGAAAACAACGTCAAGGACCCACATGAAGTTCGGCAAATATTAATGAAGACACGAGAAGCATCGAGGAGCGAACCGAGGCCGAACCGGGCCGAAAAGGGCCCAGGTCGGTCGGCCAAGGCCGGCCGGCCTACCCTGTTTCAGTGCCGGTTTGGCCTCCCCTTTGACATAGACCCTCCTCAGTCTATTTATATCACCTGCCACCGACGGCTGCCAGATCCATTCATCAGAGAGCTGCCAAATTGAAGGAGACACGCCGAAGGGAGCTGAGGCCGCCGTAAGTCCTCGAGTCGCCTAGGAGATGGCCTAGGCCATGCCCTAGCAGCCATGGTTGGCCCTGATGAGGACACCATGAGTACATTTACACCAGCAGCACCTTCTCCTACTCCAGTGCCGGCAGCACCTTCTTCAGCACCACCTTCTGGGCCAATTACTCGGGGCCGTGCAAGAGAGTTCAACTTGGTCATGATGCTAAAGAATGAAGGCCCAGAAGACTGAAGGCTGGCCCAACAGGAGGCCTTGTGCGTGGGCGCCTAGGACTGGCCCAAGAGGGCGCCTAGGGTTGCATCCCCGCACCCACGACACTAGGGGCGGCGCCCCTTTGCTGGCCGCACCTCCCCTAGGGGCTACGTCCCTTTTCCCTTATTAGTCAGAGTCCTGTATCATTTACAACTCGAGTTTTGTTTTACATCTAGCTTTAGCTACACCAGACCACGCACAAATACGTGCTGTCATCTGTGATTCTGAACTCCACCTTCGAGTGATATAGTGATTGCTCGCATTACTTTCTTGTTCTTTCTTCGATTGCGTGCAGGAAACGATCTTCGTGATCAGGCTGATCTTGCGCCGGCAAGGTTGGTAACCATCGGGAGTTGGTTCAGTGATTGAATTGGCGCTTCGAGTCTCGCTCGTCGTAGTCAGATCGTGAGGGTCTACTTCCACTCACCGAAAGATCGGGCACTCCGCCTCTATCAAGTGGTATCAGCTTTCCAGGTTGATCGGTGAGTTTATCGAGTGTTTTTATTTCCTACAGTCCACAAAAACCAAACAAAAAATTTGTTTTTAGGTTAGATCCTTGTCCCAGCAACCCTTTTAGCCTCGCACTTTCATTCAATAACTTGCTTTGTTGAGTTTGCATGCTTTGTTCGTTCAATCGTTGCTGGTTACTTGTGTTTCTAACCCTAGTTCTTCTCCGCTGCCCTGCCCACCACACCACTCGCCCCCCACGCACCGCCGCAGGACTCCCCTCTTCGCGAACACCCCTTCCCTAGCACCTCGGTCTCTGACTCGGGCGGCACGTTGCGACCCCCCTCACTCCCCTTCCGCTTTTCTCCCTCCCTGTGTTGGAAAGTCCAAAAAAAGGAAAAGTTATCAAAAAAGGAAAGAAAAAAAGAAAAAAAAAGAAAGAAAGAGTCCAAACGGGAGAAGGAAGAGGACTCGTTTCGGCGTTCCTGCGCGCGACGTGCCCCCCTGGATCGCGCGACCTCGCGGCACCACATATTTCTACGACAAGCAGATTTTGTTTCTCCAGGCAATCGCTCCTCCAATCTTTCGCGAGTTCCACTGGTTGGTTGCAGGTCGCCCCTATGTGCGTGGTAAGAACAAATAAGAATTTGATAACAGCACTAGTGTGAGCACCTTGTTAGCTGTCCCACCCTATTTTGTCATCATTTTGTTTTTGTGTTTGTGCTAACCATGGCAGATGAAGGCGGCGCGACTGATCTGTTGCAAGACTTGCGAGCACAAGTTGAAGGACTAGCCGGGGACATTCGAACGATACATGAATGGCTGGACTCAACGATCTCTACGTCGACCGACCATTTCGATCAGCTCGACCTTGCCCAGACGGCCACCAAGACCACACTCGATGCTCTCGTGGCCCGACTCGATGCCATGCACACAACAAGCACTGATTTGCAGAAGGACTATGGCGGTGATTCGGAGCAGGACGCCGGAGACAGTTGCGGTCGTGCCCGCCGTGTGCCACGCCGCCCCGGTAATGATTCTTTTTCTAAGATTAAATTTAAAATCCCACCTTTTAGTGGTAAATATGATCCTGCTGCATATCTTGATTGGGAGTTAGAGGTCGAACAAAAATTTTCATGCCATGATATTGCTGCAAATTCTCAAGTTAAAGCTGATATTAGTGAATTTACTGATTTTGCTTTAATTTGGTGGAGTGAGTATAAAATTAAACATCCCACTGCAATTCCGACCACTTGGGATCAATTAAAAACTGCTATGCGTCATCGATTTGTGCCTTCGTATTATGCTCGTGATTTGCTTAATAAGATGCAGCGTTTTCAGCAAGGTTCTCAATCTGTTGAGGACTATTACCAAGAGTTAGAAAAAGGTATGATTCGTGGGATATTGGAGACCAACAACGCTGCTATGGCACGCTTTCGTGGTGGCTTAAACCGCGAAATCCAGGACAGCCTTGATTATAAGGAATATCATGATATGACTCAATTATTTGAATTTGCTTGCAAAACTGAACATGAAGTGCAGGGACGACGCTCGAAGACATATTCTAACCCTTTTGCAGGAAGAAGCTCGTCATCCACACCTGCACCTGCGCCATCCACGCCCACCACTACACCACGTGAGAAGACGGCCACACCGGCAGGTGCTGCCCCACCCACAGGCACCACCCCTTCCCCATGCCGTACACGGGATATTCAATGTCATTGCTACAGAGGATTTGGCCACGTGTTTCGGGACTGCCCGAACAAGCGCACTTTGCTCATTTGTGACGATGGTGAGTACTCTTCTACTAGTGATTCTGAAGAAATTGAACATGCATTGCTTGCCACTGACCATGTAGCTAAGGAGGAGGTACATGTGACCCCGGGTGACTCTAATAGGTATGAAAGTCTTGTTGCGCAGCGTGTTCTTAGTGCCAGGTCGCCCTGCCCGAGAAGAATCAGCGACACACTTTGTTCCATACAAAGGGAGTTGTGCAGGAGCGGTCGATTCGCAACATCATCGATAGTGGCAGCTGCACCAATCTGGCAAGTACCATGCTGGTAGAAAAATTGTCGTTACCCACTCATAAGCATCCGAACCCATATTACATTCAATGGCTTAATGATGGTGGTAAAATAAAAATCTCACGTTCCGTGCGTGTTCCTTTCTCCATGGGTGCCTATTCTGATTTTGTCGATTGTGATGTTGTTCCCATGGAAGCATACTCTTTATTACTTGGTCGACCATGGCAATATGATATTGATAGCTTACATCATGGTCGTTCAAATCATTATTCATTCATGTTTAAGGGTCAGAAAATAATCATACATCCGATGACACCTGAACAAATTGTTAAAGATGATCTTGCTAGAGCTACTAAAACTGCTAAACAACTTGATATGTCGCCATCTGTTAATACTGAAATCAAGTTGAATGCTCCTATTTTACTTGCTACGCGTGCTGATTTTGCTGATCTACGCGCTTCTCAGTTGCCATGCTTTGCACTTGTATGCTCTAGTGTGCTCGTTTCACTTGATGGATATTCCCCCTGTGGTCGCTAACATTTTCCAGGAGTACGCTGATGTATTTCCCAAAGACTTGCCACTGGGTCTTCCTCCGCTTCGTGGCATTGAGCACCAGATCGATCTCATTCCAGGCGCACAGCTTCCAAACCGCGCACCGTACCGTACCAATCCGGATGAGACGAAGGAGATTCAGTGCCAGGTGCTGGAATTGCTTGATAAGGGTTACATTCGGGAGTCTCTTAGCCCTTGCTCAGTTCCTGTGTTACTTGTTCCAAAGAAAGATGGGTCATGGCGTATGTGTGTAGATTGTCGTGCTATTAATAACATCACCATTCGTTATCGCCACCCTATACCACGCCTTGATGATATGCTAGATGAGCTTAGTGGTGCCATTATTTTCACTAAAATTGATTTGCATAGTGGCTACCATCAGATTCGAATGAAATTGGGTGATGAATGGAAAATGGCTTTTAAAACGAAATTTGGTTTATATGAATGGTTGGTTATGCTGTTTGTATTGACTAATGCTCCCAGCACTTTTATGCGATTGATGAATGACGTTCTGAGGCCTTTCATAGGATTGTTTGTGGTTTTTTATTTTGATGATATCCTTATTTACAGCAAATCTATGGAAGACCATGTGAAACATTTGAGTGCTATTTTTGATGCGTTGCGTGCTGCCCACTTATTTGCTAACATGGATAAACGCATTTTTTGCACACAATGTGTCTCGTTTCTTGGTTATGTTGTTACTCCACAGGGCATGGAGGTCGATAGCAGCAAGATTGCTGCCATTCAGGAGTGGCCTACACCGATGACGGTCACACAGATTCGTAGCTTTCTTGGACTTGCAGGTCTCTACCACAGGTTTGTTCATGATTTTAGCTCCATTGCAGCACCTCTACATGAGCTTACAAAGAAAGATGTGCCATTCGCATGGAGTGATTCGCAGGAGGTAGCGTTCCACACTTTGAAAGATAAGTTGACCCATGCTCCCCTTTTGCAATTGCCTAATTTTAATGAAGTATTTGAGCTTGAATGCGATGCTAGCGGTATTGGGCTAGGTGCTGTTTTGTTACAAGAAGGAAAACATGTTGCTTATTTTAGTGAAAAATTAAGCGGCGCTAGTCTAAAATATTCTACTTATGATAAGGAGCTTTACGCTTTAGTGCGCACTTTGCATACATGGCAGCACTATCTTTGGCATCGTGAGTTCATAATTCATTCTAATCATGAGGCTTTGAAACACATTTGTACCCAAACAAATCTGAACCGTCATCATGCTAAATGGGTAGAATTCATTGAGTCCTTTCCTTACATAATTAAACACAAGAATGGGAAGGACAATGTTATTGCTGATGCTTTGTCTCATCGCTATACCATGCTATCACAGTTAGATTTTAAAATCTTTGGCTTGCAAACTGTGAAAGATCAATATGTAGACGATTCTGATTTTAAAGATGCTTTTGCCCATTGTATTAATGGCAAACCATGGGGCAAATTTCACATACAGGACGGGTTCCTGTTTCGCGCTAACAAGCTGTGTATTCCAGCTAGCTCGGTTCGTCTTTTGCTGTTACAGGAAGCGCATGGAGGTGGTCTCATGGGACACTTTGGCATCTACAAGACGCATGAGGTGCTGGCTGCCCACTTCTTTTGGCCCCGGATGCGTGCTGATGTTGAGTGCCTAGTTGCACGCTGCACTACTTGTCAGAAAGCTAAGTCACGGTTGAACAACCATGGTTTGTATATGCCTTTGCCTGTTCCTACTTCCCCTTGGCTTGATATTTCTATGGACTTTGTTTTGGGATTGCCTAGAACTAAGAAGGGGAGGGATAGCATTTTTGTGGTTGTTGATCGATTCTCCAAAATGGCTCATTTCATACCTTGTCATAAGACTGATGATGCTAGCAATGTTGCTGAATTGTTCTTTAGAGAGATTATTCATTTACATGGTATTCCAAATACAATAGTCTCTGATCGTGATGCTAAGTTTCTCAGTCATTTTTGGAGATCACTATGGAATAAATTGGGAACTAAATTGTTGTTTAGCACAACTTGTCACCCTCAGACTGATGGACAAACTGAGGTGGTTAATCAAACTTTGTCCACCATGCTTAGGGTTGTTTTAGATAAAAATTTGACATGTTGGGAGGATTGCTTGCCTCATGTTGAGTTTATAATCATGCAACACATTCCTCTACAAAGATGTGCCCTTTTCAGATTGTGTATGGTTACATCCCTCGGGCGCCTATTGATTTGTTTTCGTTTGATGCTGAAGACGCCCCACACTTAGATGATGTTGCACATGTTGAACAAATGGTTAACCTGCATGAACAAACTCACCAAAACATTGCTGCTGCTAATGCTAAATATCAGGTTGCTGGTAGTAAAGGTTGAAAACATGTTACTTTTGAACCTGGTGATATGGTTTGGTTGCATTTGAGAAAGGATCGTTTTCCTACTTTGCGCCGTTCTAAATTAATGCCTCGTGCTGCTGGTCCTTTTAAAGTGCTAACCAAGATTAATGATAATGCTTATATCCTTGACCTGCCTGTGGAGTTTGGTGTTTCCACTAGTTTTAATGTTGCAGATTTGAAGCCATATCTAGGTGAGGATGAGGAGTTGCCATCGAGGACGACTTTTGTTCAAGAAGGGGAGGATGATGAGGACACCACGAGTACATCTACACCAACAGCACCTTCTCCTACTCCAGTGCCAGTAGCACCTTCTTCAGCGCCACCTTCTGGGCCAATTACTCGGGTCCGTGCAAGAGAGTTCAACTTCGTCATGATGCTGAAGAATGAAGGCCCAGAAGACTGAAGGCTGGCCCAACAGGAGGCCTTGTGCGTGGGCCCCTAGGACTGGCCCAAGAGGGTGCCTAGGGTTGCATCCCCACACCCACGACACTAGGGGTGGCGCCCCTTTGCTGGCCACACCTCCCCTATGGGCTGCGTCCCCTTTTCCCTTTATTAGTCAGAGTCCTGTATCGTTTACAACTCGAGTTTTGTTTTACATCTAGCTTTAGCTACACCAAACCACGCACAAATATGTGCTGTCATCTGTGATTTAGAACTCCACCTTCGATTGATATAGTGATTGCTCGCATTACTTTCTTGTTCGTTCTTCGATTGCGTGTAGGAAACGATCTTCGTGATCAGCCTGATCTTGCGCCGGCAAGGTTGGTAACCATCGGGAGTTGGTTCAGCGATTGCATTGGCGCTTCGAGTCTCGCTCGTCGTAGTCGAATCGTGAGGGTCTACTTCCACCAAA
The DNA here is from genome assembly GCA_036936925.1 of Cenchrus fungigraminus. Classification (NCBI taxonomy): domain Eukaryota; kingdom Viridiplantae; phylum Streptophyta; class Magnoliopsida; order Poales; family Poaceae; genus Cenchrus; species Cenchrus fungigraminus. Next base: position 82,223,299 of record CM072771.1, on the reverse strand, counting down.
TCGGATTTATCTCCATTCAGCGAAAGATTGGGCACTCCGCCTCTATCAGTCCCTGCGTGGTGAAGCCATGGTGGAGTTCCGGAGCCATGCCTTGAATTCATCAAGGCAATTGTACATTCAACACTCGATGGTGATATAAATTATATATTTTCCTTACTTTGTTCTACTTCGATGCATGCTTATTCATATGTTTAGCTAGCATATACCCTTAGTAGGAATAGATGTAACCATGGTGGTTAATCTATATCTTACGGATTCATCGTAGTGGTGCACGGACGTATAGTCGTTCAGTGATGAATACATTCGCATAGTGACAGTACGAGGGAAGGGAAAGCACCGAGCAAACGTGTAAGGGTTCACTCGTTATCATGGTTTGTGTTTAGATTGTTTTTCACCTTGGCCGGAGCTGCAACTAGGAGACGGTAGGCTAGGGTTACCTTTGGTTGTGTATCCTTTTGGCTTTTGAATGTGATCCATACATCCCTTGTGTTTGTATGTTAAACCTTTATGCAATCAATGCTTCATGTAGGTTAGTTCAATAGATTAGATGGTGAACCCTAGGTAGTTTGCTTCCGATCCACGGATTGATATCTTTGGGTCATCCCCGAGTGAAGAAGGCAACACCTGATCCGTACGCTTGCGGATCGAAACATGATACGTGTTTCAACCATAAACAAGCCCTTTTTCTGGTGTCGTTGCCGGGGATTGGAACTCGAACGCTAGGGTGATCTATCTATCTATTTGACTAACTCTAATTTCATTATCGCATATATCCTGTGTTTCTTGTTTGTGTCCTTGAATGCAAGTAAAACCCTAGACACAAAGCGATCAAGAAGTTTTCAACATTCGGACTTCGACAAGTCCAGCCTCACTCAACCAAGTTGATGGCTATGCAACGATTTGCTCTTTAGTGGTAGGTGCTAACTTTAGTTAGTGCCCAACATCCGCTATTGAGCCCGCACCCAAAACAAATGAAGATGAACAAGGTATGCCTATGTGTCAATTAAGTTTTTAAGACTAATGTTTTTTGGAGTTTTGTGTGTCCGAGCTATAGGTTTCTAAAATGACCATGTCAAGCACTATAGAGAAAGATCCCATTGCCATCATGCTCATGCAGCGATGGTAATGATTTTTGAAGCCAAAGGATGCGTGACATGTCGCCCTAAAAGACCACAAGATAAATATCACTCGAACATCTCCGGATCGATCGACAAGAAGACAATGATGTCATTAAGTTTTGCAAGAACCTCAGCAGAAAACATTAGATATATTTGGATTTTCAGAAGCTCCTTGAAGTCTACGTTCCAACAAATCAAGCGGCAAGGCAATCGGAGGTTCCTACAAGCGGATATGGCCGAATCATCGAATGTTGCACGTTCTGGAATTTTCTGGACAGCATGCAAGAGCAAAAATAAAACGGCCATAGCTCCCTCATTTGGACTCCGATTAAGATGAATGAGTACTCGTTGGAAAGGTAATTTTATAAATTTTTCAATAGAACTATATTTTGGTTTATGTTCTGTTATGTACATAGGGGAAAATCCTCGAAGAAGAGGCAGCACTAAGGTGATGACAACAAGATAGAGGAGATAGACATGATGACAATAAATTGAAGATGGGGTAACGGTTCCACGACGCATACATGATCAAATTCAGGAGCTAAGGACAGAAACAAAATCCTCCTGAGCATGGATAAATGAAGACACAAGGGGCACCACTCAACAAATGATGATGTTGGAAGCGAACCACAACGGATTTCCAAAGGGCAACATCAAGCTGCATGGATACTTTGGATTCTCGCACAAAGAACCATGGCTTCACAACAATAAAAAGGTACGTGAGAAAGTCGAGCTCTATGACTTTAAATGAAGCGCTTTGCAGGAGGCAACCCGATCTTTTCCTTTATATATATTAAGATGACAGTCTATATTATGCTCTTTATTTGAAAACTAAAAGTAACATTGTACCATTGCTCTAATAAATGTCACAAACACATGTTGTATGCTTTAATAGATATTGAGGGAGCACTTTGTTACTTGATTTTTGGAAAACCTATAGACCCTTTTTTGTGCCTATTAGTGTTTAAGGGTCGTTTTCTTTTTTTCTTTTTAGAGAGAAATATGAAGTATAGCAAACCCCTTTGATTCTAAACTTGTGGCTAGTTAACTTGGACTAACTTTCATTTCGGTTTAGATCACCACCATATCATGTCATGTCATTTTGTTCATCCATGTTGCATTGTATTGCATGTTTGCTTTGATCTAACATTTTGTCCAACCAACCTAAGCCTTCATATAAGCCCCACCAAAAACCATAGCCAACAAGGGTAGAGGTCGATTTGTGGCCAAGTCTAGTTCTATCGCTTGTTCTAACTAAAAACTTTGACTAGCCTTCCTATGAGAAAAACTTTTCACACATTTAGCCACCCCAAAACCATAGGTTTCCTTTTTCCAAAAAAGACTCTTAGCATACCTTAGATAGAATTTTTAAACTTATCTCTTTCTCTTCATAATTCTTATTTGAGCCAAAAATATAGGATACCCATAACCTACCCTCTTAAACCTTGTTTGTTTGGTTGAGTGACTCTTTTCGATGGGTGATTTTCTTGTTGACAAAGCTTACTTCATATTTGGAGGCCAAGCTTCGTTCTTTGTAGACCACATCGAAAGTCTATTTCAAACCTTACCAACAACTTGTTTGCTAACCCCTTGCATGTTACATCCATCTCATTGTATCCACCTTTTGTTAGCTAAGTCTTTTCATAAAACTTTATGATGAATGCTTTTATGTTTATGTTAAATACTTGGTACGGCGTTTTCCTTTGCAATCTTGTGTGAACATGGTGTTTAGACATGATTGGAGACCACCATCATTTAGTTTTGAAAATCTTGCTAACGTGTTGCATTGGTTGGTCTATAAGCTTTGCAATGCGCTTAATTTTTTGTATGCTATATGGAATTTTTGATCTTGGGATAGACGTGGTCTTTTAACCTTGGTTTATAAGTCCTTGTGGGTATGGAAAGTTCAGCAACTTAGTTGTAAGCATGGTGCTTAGAACTAGGTGTAAACATTGTCTTTGTTTATAAACCATCCTCTCATTCGCATGCACACTTGCACACACGCACACCCATTAGGCTTTTATTTTTTCTTTCACTAGGCTAACTATGCCACAAGTTGAGATCTTAGGGATGTCTTTGGTTTGTTGGCAAATGTTTCTACTCCCGACCATCACCCCGGGGTAGAATGTGCATTTGAATTGTTTTGCAGGCATGGCGAAGTGTTCCCATGAGTCCTTGACCAATTGCAATCAAGATCGTTAGTCATCTACAAGGCTTGAGAGGGAAGTCGCTGTTTCCATCAAGATTGAGCACGTATTCAGAGATGTACAATGGAAGAAAAGTTAATATTCAGAAGCTCCTTGAAACCATCTTTCCAACGCATCAAGGATCCTCAATTTTGTAGACCCGTACAAGAAGATATAACATAAACATTGGGTGCTGCGCATTCTGAAAACTGCGGGCACATTGCATCACCGGAGTAAAAAGGGCACAACTCTCTTGTTCGGAACCCATTTCATGCGAATGATGCATCGTTGGAAAGATAATTTCATGAACTTCAATTTGGAGTGGTATTTCAACATTTTCTGTCCTGGAAATAGAAGAAAATCTGTGGAAGATGAGGCAGTGACAGGAACGACAAGGAAGTAGGTGATGATGGCATGATGAAGGATTGGATCCATGGCTTGATGATAATAAGAAGTTGAAGGACAACTGAGCAACAAAGGCAAAGAAGTGTGAAGATGATTTTCAACCACATGGCAATAAGACTTCAAGAAGTACGAGCGATTCAAGTTCTTCCACACTTAGCAACATGCTAAGCATGGGGGAGGATTTGAGAGACGAAAAGGGAAAGGCCACAAAGAGTACAAGGATCACCTTCACCACAAGATGCTCATCATTCTTTTTCCATGCTAAGCACAATGCTTAAGCATGGGGGAGGCCACGTTGCACTTCACTACGAGCATCAAAAAGGACGGTAACTCACACTTAACTTCATCTTTATTCACCTCCTTCTAAATGCTTGCACATATATGCTTTCAACCATAAACAACCTTTGTATTTATCTCTCGATAAATAACATGGCTACTAGGAGGACAACCTAGGTTTGTTAGTTTTATTTTTCAATAAATCATGATCACCGTTGATTTGAGCTCACCACGATGATATCTTTTATGGTTTTGCTTATGGAAAAGTGATGGAAGTTGCCGCTTTGTTTTACCTACACAATGTTTTATATGACATGACTATTTGCTCTCTCCCAAAGGAACTTAATTTGATTAAATACCGGCTCTTTCGTTTTTGGAGGTTAAATGACTAAGTTTTAGACCCACAGACTCTATCTTGCTCTTTGATTTAAGTTTACCAATGACCTATGCCTTGCACTTGTTTTATCTAAGTTCTTATGCCATCTACATATGTGAACCTCTTGCAAAGTTCTACCTATCAAAGCCTATACACATACAAGTACTTTCATGATATAACCTTTAGTTTGCAAACTTATATCTTGATGAGTTGGATTAGGATTCATTTCTGTGGTATGAGACTAAGAAGCTGGTCATTCCTTTGTGTATCTTTTTCATGCTAGCCATTCTTGACCATGCATTGTGAGTTTCTACACTGGAAATTTCACAAGCCTCGCTGGGCATCCACCCTAAACCCAAAACATCTTTTTGTGATACCCTCCTTGTCCACAACCCAATACTTGAGTATGGATTGTTATTCCGAGGAAAATCTGAAGGAGTCAAGGCGCTACAAATTGGATTAATTTTTGGAGACCTCCAAGATGACACAAGAAAATTCAGATTTTGCATGGAGAAGTCCCAGAAGATTTCAAGTATTTTCCAGACGAGATATGAGATTTTCTGTACCTATCTTAGCAAAAAAAAAGTATAACGCCCCGTTTGCTCGAGGACGAGCAAGTGTCTAAGCATGGGGGAGGAGCCGCTAAGAAGGTACAATGTTGTCTAGAGTTCAGGGGAGTAAAAAAATAAAAAATGAATGAATGAAAAAAAAGAGAAAGAAAGAAAGAAAAAGAAAAAAGAGAAAAAAGAAGAGTGTGATAAAAATAATGATAATAAAGCTCCCTGGTTCTCTAGCTTCATTTGAATTTTCAAGAGGTGCTTCAAGATCAAGTTCCGTACTCAAATTTCCAACCATGTGGAATCCGATAACAAGGACTTCATTTGTGTCTTGGGATCATCCACTTGCCACTTGCACATGTCCACTTATCAAAATGTGTGTGTTCCATCCCTCTCCCTCTTCAACATTATTTTTCCATGGTCTTTTTGACTAGTCTCGGTAAATCCAATAGATCTCTCTCCTAGTTCGACAATATTTCAAGTATAATGTTTTGCTAGGATTGTTTTTACCTACCAAGCCCCACATAAGCTTTCCACTTTCATATGTGAGTAGAATAGGTTGAAAATAATCTAGTATAGGTTTGAGTGACTTGATGAGATGAGTGTTTCCATGAGCTTTTGCAAGAGGATCTCGCTATGTTGGATATGTATCTTTTTGAAAACTCTTCACGATGCAACAAGGTAAAAGTTTGAAGTTTGCTTAAGTTTGAGAGCACTATATTTGTTTTATTGTGGTATGTTATTTAATGCTAGTCTATCTTCCATGATGAAGTGGCCGGTCAAAACTTGAACCTTAATGCTAAATACTTGAGAGAGCAATATGTCTTGTTGTGTATAACTAAGTGTAGGGAAGACGTTCAAGGCCAATGCTGATTTCCAAGTTAAGCAAAGATCTTGGGATTACTCGAGGACGAGCAAGGTTTAAGCATGAGGGTGTGTTGACGGTCGATTTCCGTCAACCAAGAGCACTTGTTACACTTTGGTTTGATCTTTGAATTATAACTAACCCACCACTAGGCATACTAATGATGTAACAAGTTCACAATTGCATGTGGTTTTTGGAGTATAATGTTTACGCAGGATTTGCGCGCTTAAAGGAGCACTTCCAGGTAAAGTTCATCGAGCACTTTATGAGAAGATCACAAAGCCCGGCATAAGTCAAGACACGAAGTGAACATGACTCCAAATGACCCGAGGACCGCAGCGCGAAGCCGTGAAACTCCGAGGACCTGAACAGAAGATGCGGGAGTTCGCGCGCCAACTACCCTTATCTAAACCGTGGGGAAAACGACGTCAAGGACCCACATGAAGTTCGGTAAATATTCATGAAAACACGAGAAGCATCGGGGAGCGAACTGGGGACGAACCGGGCCGGTCGGCCCAGGCCGGCCGGCCTACCCTATTTCAGTGCCGGTTCGGCCTCCCCTTTTACCGAGACCCTCCTCAGTCTATTTATATCGCCTGCCTCCGACGGTCGCCAGATCCATTCATCAGAGATCCGCCAAATTGAAGGAGACACGCCGAAGGGAGCCGACGGCCGCCGCAAGTCCTCGAGTCGCCTAGGAGATGGCCTGGGCCATGCCCTAGCCGCCATGGTTGGCCCTACGTGGTGAAGCCATGGTGGAGTTCCGGAGCCATGACTTGAATTCATCAAGGAAATTGTACATTCAACACTTGATGGCGATATAAATCATATCTTTCTCTTACTTTGATCTACTTCGATGCATGCTTATTCATATGTTTAGCTAGAATATGCCCTTAGTTGGAATAGGTGTAATCATGGTGGTTAATCTATATCATGTGGATACATTGTAGTGGTGCACGAACATATTGTTGTTCGGTGATGAATACCTTCGCGTAGTGATAGTACGAGGGAAGGGAAAGCGCCAAGCAAACGTGTAAGGGTTCACTCCTTATCATGGTTTGTGTTTAGATTATTTTTCACCTTGGACGAAGCTGCAACTAGGAGATGGTAGGCTAGGGTTATCTTTGGTTGTGTTTCCTTTTGGCTTTTGAGTGTGATCCATACAACCCTTGTGTTTGTATGTTAAACATTTATGCGATCAATGCTTCATGTAGGTTAGTTCAATAGATTATATGGTAAACCCTAGGTAGTTTGGTTTCGATCCACGGATTGATATCTTGGGTCATCCCCGAATGAAGAAGGCAACACGTGATCCGTACGCTTGCGGATCGAAACACGATACGTGTTTCAACCATCAACAACGTCAGAGAGCTGTTCTGGCAATTCTAGCTGGTATGCTACTTCACCTCTTCTCTCCAAGATCTTGAACGGTCCAATGTATCTTGGTGCAAGCTTTCCTTTGACCTTGAACCTGTGAAGACCTCTAATTGGTGACACCTTGAGATACACAAGATCCCCAACTTCAAAGATCAACTCTCTACAGCGGACATCTGCATAACTTTTCTGTATGTATTAAGCCATCCTTAGATTTTCCTTAATCATTTGGACCTGTTTCTCAGCTTCTTTCAATATTTCTAGACCAAAGACTTGACTTTCTCCAGTCTGATTTCAGAATAGTGGAGTTCTGCACCTTTTGCCATACAATGCTTCGAATGGAGACATCTTGAGACTTTCCTGGTAGCTGTTGTTGTAAGAGAACTCTGCATACGGGAGACTCTTATCCCATCCTTTGCCATACTTCAACACACAAGCTCTAAGCATGTCCTCAAGGATTTGATTAGTACACTCTATCTGTCCATCGGTCTGGGGATGATATGCTGAGCTGAAGTTGAGACGAGTATCCATAGACTCATGGAGCTTCTCCCAGAACTTGGAGGTGAACTAAGTACCACGATCTGACACAATCTTCTTGGGTACACCATGCAAACATACAATTCTTGCCATATACAACTCCATAAGTTTTGCTCCCCTATAGGTAGTCTTTACTGAGATGAAATGAGCCACTTTGGTGAAGCGATCCATGATGACCCATATGGAATCATAACCACGTTGCGTGTGTGGTAAGCCTACTATGAAACCCATACTTATTTCTTCCCATTTCCCTTCTGGTACCTTCAAAGGTTGCAACAATCCTGTAGGTCTGTGGTGCTCTGCTTTCACTCTCTGACATGTGTAGCACAAGGCTACATATTCTGCAACATCTTGCTTCATACCGTAGTACCAATATAGGGTCTTCAAGTCTTGATACATCTTCGTGCTTTCTGGGTGAATGGAATAAGCAGACTCATGTGCCTCTCGTAGAATGGTGTCCCGGAGGGATTTTAAGTCTGGCACACAGATCCTTTCCTTCAACCACAAGGTCCCTTGATCATCAACTCTAAATCCCGGGGCCTTACCAACCTTGATGAGTTCCTTGATCTCCTTGATCTTTTCATCTTTGAGTTGTCCTTTCCTGATGTCTTGCTCTAGTGTTGGCTCCACTTCCATGGTAATACCCTCCATGTTAGTGATGAAACCAAGGTTGAGTCACTCAAAATCCTTGCACAACTCAGTTCGAAGTGCTCCTGCCGATCATGTTGGCATAACTCTTCCTGCTCAAAGCATCGACAACCACATTTTCCTTCATAGGATGATAATTAATACCAAGATCATAATCTTTGATCAACTCCAGCCAACGATGTTGCCTCAAGTTCAGATCATTCTGGGTGAAGATATATTTCAAACACTTGTGATCTGTGTAAATCTCACAACGATTGCCAAGAATATAGTGTCTCCAAATCTTTAAAGCATGAACAACCGCTGCTAATTCTAGATCATGTGTTGGATAATTCTTCTCATGCTTCCATAACTGTCTTGAGGCATAGGCTATCACTCGACCTTCTTGCATAAGTACGCAACCAAGACCAGAGTGGGAAGCATCACAATATATGTCAAAAGGCTTATGAATATCCGGGAACTTTAATATCGGTGCCGAAGTCAAACGCCGCTTGAGTTCTTCAAAACTAGCATTACAAGCTGCAGTCCATTTGAATTCCCTTGTCCCCTCCAATAATTCCGTGACTGGCTTGGCAATTTTTGAAAATGCTTCAATAAACCTGCGATAATATGTAGCAAGTCCAAGGAACCTGCGAATCTCCGAGACATTCTGAGGTGGATTCCAGTTAAGCACATCTTTGACTTTACCTGGATCAACTTTGACACCCCCTTCAGTAATCACATGGCCTAAGAAAGAGACTTCCTTCAACCAGAAGTCGCACTTGCTGAGCTTAGCATATAGCTGGTGTTCTCTCAACTTCTACAACACGAGCCTAAGGTGCTCCTCATGTTCCTCTTTGTTCTTGGAGAAGACCAGAATATCATCAATGAAAACCACAACAAACTTGTCAAGATACTCCTTGAATACCTTATTCATTAGATTCATGAAGTAAGCTGGTGCATTTGTCAACCCAAATGTCATTACATTGAATTCGTAAAGTTCGTATCTGGTAGTGAATGATGTTTTCTCAGAATCATACTTTCGGATCTTGAGTTGATGGTAGCCTGAACGAAGATCAATCTTAGAGGATACACATGCACCTTTCAACTGATCAAATAGATCTTCAATCCTGGGCAGTGGATACTTATTCTTGATAGTGACTTCATTTAAAGACCAATAGTCAGTACACATTCTTTGACTACCATCCTTCTTCTCAACAAATAGGACTAGGGCTCCCCATGGTGAAGCACTAGGGCGAATAAAATCCTTGTCCAACAATTCCTTCAGTTGCTGCTTTAGTTCCTCTAATTCATTTGCAGCCATTCGGTATGGCCTCTTTGCTATAGGAGCTGTCCTTGGTAGCAGGTCGATGACAAACTCAATTTCGCGATCCAGTGGCATTCCAGGTAGATCCTTAGGGAACACATCGGGAAATTCACATACTACTCGAAGTTCCTCAATAGACGTCCCCATCATCTAGTAAAGAATACCTTCCATACCCATAGCCTGGTTTTGCTCCTCATTTTCGGCATACAACCGTGGATACTTGCCCGGACATTCCTTGGCATAATGTCCTACACCTTTGCAATGGAAACAAGCTTTAGCTGGGGTAGGATCAGTCTGCTTCTGGTACCTCTTTGAAGGATTTTGGCGAACTACCTTGAGATGGGTATTCAACAATCTCATGATAGAGGCAGAGTGCCCGATCTTTCGGTGACTGGAGATAACTTCGATTTGGTGGTTGTTGACCCTCACGATCCGACTACGACGAGCGAGCTCGAAGCGCCAATGCAATCGCTGAACCAACTCCCGATGGTTACCAACCTTGCCGGTGCAAAGTCCGCCTGACCACGAAGATCGTTTCCTGCACGCAATCGAAGAACGGACAAGAAAAAGAGGCGAGCAATCTTACTATCATTCGAAGGTGGAGTTCTGAATCACAGAGGACAGCACGTATTTGTGCGTGGTCTGGTGTAGCTAAAGCTAGATGTAAAACAAAACTTGAGTTCTAAATGTGGCGGCTACTGAGTATATGAGGAGGGGCGTCCTAGGGTTGGGGGCGACCTAGGATGGGGCGCCCTCAACTTGGGCTTAAGGCCCAACAAACCGGTGACGCAGCAGCACCTTGGCAGATTCTGGACGTCAACTTCTTTCGACGATTCCCGTTGACTCAGGACGAATTTGGGCCTGACACAAGTGCCATTGGAAGCTTTATGAAATTCTGCTTCCAGTCATCTAAAGAACGTCCAAAACCGACTTTGTATGCGACCTGGGCGTCGTTTTTAGTGCGCACTGGTCCTAGACTCCGAACTAGGCTCGAACTTGAATTGCTTTGGGCCTCCACCTTGGGGACTCGAACCGGATTAGCCTCGTGCCTCCTCTTCGACTTGGACACCCTTGCTGGACTTCTTCTACTCCATTCCATGCACCAATCAGGGCCGTATGCATGGGTGTCATGTCCTCATAATCTCATTTGACCGGATCCTTTGTTCTTGATGGCATGTTGTTTTGGTTCTAACTTGTACTGGACTTCAGCTGGAGGTGAAAGACGGGGGCGAGAAGCGTTGCGTGCTTGCTTTAGAAAGTCACTCTTCCTCTTCTTGTATACCATCTCCTTGTATTCGTCCTCCAAACCCAGTGCCTTACCAAAAAGGTGTTGCAGGCTAGGGTAATCATGTGGCTTTAATTGGCATTGCAGTCCATCAATCAATCCTTCTATGAATAGTTCTTGCTTCTTCTCCTCAGTGTCCACATCTTCTGCAGCATATCTAGACATCTGGATGAATTTATCATAATATTCACTAACTGTCATAGAACCTTGCTTTAGTTTCAAAAATTCCTTCCTCCTGAACCTCATGATTCCCTCAAGAACATACTGAGATACAAATTTATCCTTGAACTCTTGCCACAATATGCTCTCTGGATTCCCATGATTCTTGACATAGGTGTCCCACCAATCTGAAGCCATACCATACAATTGCCTTGCTGCATAAATAACCTTCTCTCTCTCATTGCATTGTACAGCAATTAGTTTCTTCTTGATATCCCTCAGCCAATCATTAGCAACAACTGGGTCAGCTGTGTGTTCGAAGGTGACCGGCATGGATTTCAAGAATTCAGTGTGTGCATCCACTCTTACTTCCTGTGCAATGCTTTGAAGGATCTAAGTCTGGCTTGACATGGCCTATTCCATCTGATCGAGATGAGGAAAAGATGGTATGAGCAAGGGTATATGATGAATAAACGAAAGCAAGAAAGGTTCCCAACTATAAGATGACTTAATTAACTATAAAAGATGACACTATGAGTATGAGCTCATAATTCATCATAGTCATTACAGAAGAAGCAAATCACACTGAGCACAATAACAAGATCTTAACAAGAAAACTAACACACCAATTCACCACACTGGGTGTTGATATTTAAACGATGCTAATCGTTCTTATTATTAAGGCAAAGGGTGCATCCTATTCCATACGACGAGAGCAAGCAGTGTCCTTCATTGACTCGGTGGTGTCTTCAGAAGCAACACTGATCCGCACGAGCATGACGAAGCGACCGATACGATGTTCGGGGTCTCCAACACTTCTATCCTCCAAGTCTTCTGGTGGGAGTGGTTGTCTAGCCTGACATGGCTCCATGGGTGCCTTGCCCTTGTGGTCGAGGGGCGGTGTTGGCAGCTCATCTTGCTTGAAGTCTTCTTCAAATGCCTGGAGCAGCTCGGGGTGCTGGGTGCTGACACCCTCCATGCGTAGGCGGGGTGCATCTTCATCAGAGCTGGTAGGCAGGGTAGGAGCTCTCTTTTGGGGCTTGCTCTTGGAGGCGAGGCGATGGCGAGGGACACGACCTCCAGTTGCCTTGCGAGCCGTCTGCTTCGTGCGCGCCATCTATTTCATTTGAAGTAGAAGAGTCTTAGCAACCAGTTTTGTAAAGCCAGTTAAATAGGAAAAATAATAGCAAGGATATATTAGAAACCAAACCATTTCAAGTGTAAAATACATGGTGTATATGTAAAAGGAATTTCAAAATAAACTAAAATAAAGCATAATATAGTTTTTGTATCAAAATAAACCTTAGAGAATGACCATGTCTATCTAAGGTTGCGTCTACGGTCGATATGGCTCTGATACCACTCCTGTAACACCCGATTTTATAAACACAATCAGCTGCCACTTTATGTATGCTAGGATCATATTTCATACATAAAGTACAACTTCATCAATGGTACATTTCCATATCACGTTTAAATATTACAAAATGACTCGTTGGTCCAAATGAAAAGCACAGCTAAAGCTTAATAACTTGTGCGGAAGCAGGCTCCATGACCACAGGCAATGAACCGGGGGAAACACACTCCTAGATCTTCCTGGCCTTCAACCTGAACAACCATTAAGGGGGAGAGAGAGACAGCAGGGGGTTGAAAGGGAAACGGTGAGTACATCGAAATGTACTCTGCAAGTGTAGGAGGTATAGCTATGAGGGTTTAGAACAAGAAAGGCTGGCACAACTAGCTGCAAGCTTTGATTTTAGTTGGTCATATTTTATTAAACAACCTATTTTCTAAGGTGAGGGTCTTCCCAACCCGAACTTACCTTAAAGGTAAAACATCTATCATCTATGGCCAAACAACCCATCCAAACCCACCATTCCACCAACTAAACATGTGAGCATCCAGGTCGCTCTTGACCGTGAGCACGGCTGTCATGACAGTTTTACACTCTGCAGAGGTCGTACATCTTTACCCACGAGTCATGATTTCCATTGAGGGAAACACTACGAGGCCTTCAGTTGGTTCTCCAGCGCACATTGACCCTCAGGCCCTATGCTGGCGCACCAGCGGTACACTGAGCCGCGCATTTCTATCCGAGGTGCCCCCATACCCGCTTAACGCAGACCGCTGGATTACCCAATTGTCTCAGCCAAGACCGTAGCCCATCCATTTCTCGTGGTTGTACTGTAAGTCCTGGATGGTCGCTCCACACATCAAACCTTAAGGTGGCCCGAGCAAGACGAACATCAGCCCAAAAACACCGTCCACCGGAGAAACACTTGCTCGAGCCCCTATTGTTCCATGTTTCTAGAAGATCACCCACCCATGTGGTTAGTGTTGACGGCTGTAATCCGCTCATTTCATACCCGTCAACATGTACACTTTGGGATGAGAAATGTTCGCCAACACTAGAATAGGGCTTAAACTAATCATTTCCACAAGTGTTGGTGATTATGCAAATACAGACAATTAGCACAAGAAAGAGGAGCAAAAGCACAAGTCTTTGATCCAAGTACTTCAAGCTCAGCCAACAACTGGGTCCTCTGATCCCCACCTTCCACCTGTTGCTCCATGATTGGTCACTTGTTGCAATCCCGAGCGTTTTAGCGACATTTGGTGCCCGGAGGAAGCCACCCCCTTGCCTATAAATTGAAGGGGAGGGGCCTCATTCTTGGACACAAACTTCTCCTCCTCCTCTTCATTTTGGCCTTGGAGCCTCTCTCTTTTGGAGAGGAGAGCTCTTTCATTTGTATAGGATTAGTGCTACGAAGTGAGGGGGAATGCTTGGGGCCATGTCATGTTCATGACATCTTCCCCAAGAACAAACCTCAGTGGTGCCTTTGTTCTTCATTTAGACTAAAGTGAGTATTTGGACATTTTCTATTTAGACTAAAGTCGTATGCATGCATAGGTGAATTGTTCTTGTGTTCTTCGTTCGTTTTTGATTTAGAGGCTTGTGTTCTTCAAACACAACCCTTCCGATCTAGTAGAGCTGGATCATAAGTTTGCATTCCGTTTGTATGTTAGCTTGTCTATTAGAATAAAGTTGATGCTCCTGCATATCTCTAATTAGATCAAAGTGCATTCGTGATCTTGCATGAGTGATAGAGTATACCTTGACCGAGTGCCAGTATCTCCCTCGCGGATTCATAGTTCTGTATTTATACGGAGTGATATAGTAGGGCTACCGAGACGTCAAACGGTGTCAGGCTATAGTAGTAGTGAATGGTGTAGACGTGGTGTCTGGACCATAGGTTATCCTTCGAATACCAAGTGCAATCACGTAACGATAGAGGTAGGCCGCAGTGGTGACAGCCTGTTGGACCCTTCGAAACCCTCCGCGCCTGTGTACCGAGTAGGGCCCCATTGCCAGAACATATTCCTAGTCCTAAACAGCTAGGGTGGGTTGGTGCCCAATGCGAGTGCTTATACCTGAGAGACCGTGCTAGACTCTGTGCTCTGTCAAGCAGATCCTTTCTACCTATCCTATCATCCAGTGTTGTGTCCTTAGACCATCAGCTAGGTTAGAAACCAGATCTCCTCCGTCCTTGGAACGATACCCTTTGGGAATACTCATTCTCTGAGGGGAAGTGCTACAACGGTGTATCCGTGCGCTTGCGGATTCATTCGCACTCGTCAGTGTACCTGAGAGTTCCTTACACGTTCACGCTACCCCGGCGCCTAGTGGTGATGTTAAGAAACGCCAACAAGCATTTCTGGCGCCATTGCTGGGGACGTTTGCTGTTTCTATCTTCGAGCCTAGTGGCCCTTGTATCTTTTTATCTTTTCTTTTGTTCTACCTTTACCCCTGCTACCCTTCGAGATGCCTTCCTGTCAAAGCCTCTCTACCCCTAGGGGCGAGTTCGTCTTAGAGCAACCATCAACTTCTTCATCTTGCTACGAACTCAGTCCTGGCTTTATAGCCATGGTTCGAAATCAACCCTTCTCTGGAGCGATTAGCGATAATCCTCATGTTCATGTGGAGGAGTTCAAAGAACTATGTTCAGACCTAGTTGTGCTAGGCATGACACATGAAACTTTGAGGTGGAAATTGTTCCATTTCTCTCTTGTAGATGGGGCGGAAAAATTGTACACTCTCACAGTGGGTAGTGTGAATAGTTGAGAAGAACTACGAGATAACTTTTGTTGCTCCTTCTCCCATCCGGAACATATAAACTCTCTACCGTTTGACCTCTTCGACTTTGAGCAATTGGAGATGGAGTCCATAGGTGCAGCCTGGGCTAGGTTCTCAGGTCTCTTGACATCTAGCTCAGACTTGTCTATATTCGACGATATTTCAACGAACATCTTTTACACGCATATAGACTTGGAATCTGCATAAGAGCTCGACCTCGTAGCTGTAGGATCGTTCGAAACCCAAACTCTAGAGGAAAGAAGAGAGATCCTAGAATTCTTTTTAGAAACCTCTTCTTCCATGACTTTTATGACAAATCCTACCAAACGTCCGAGTCGAGCTATGAGAGTCTCTCAACAGCCGAATCTGAGCTTTCATTCTCCGAGTCCCTTGATTCCTCTGTTGAATCCTCTCCCGAATCACGAACACCGAAGGAATAAGAAATTCAACCTTCGGAGTTCTCTTCCGATTTGAGGATGATCCTTCTAGAAACATGAAAAATACCTCAGATCACTCTTGGCACGAGAAGCTTACGACATCGCTGGACCTTTATGAGGTCCTGGATGAAGTTTGGAATCATGGGACGATAGTGGATTGGTCACCTTAGACATTAAAGCATACATCCGAAGCAATTCAAGTTTGCTCGACTTCCACGATCATCCACTGTTCCATGAGAGCAAACACCGTAGATGCTATCCATGACCCTGCTGTTGGGGCTTGCATCATACCAGAGACCCTTTTGGATACTCTGTGGGTGACATGCCCTTGACCCCGACTGATAGACTTTTCCATAGTCCCAGGTGGCACTGTGTTTTTTCACGTCGGGGGATTGCTAGGGACGTGCCGATCACCATTGATGACATAGAGGTGCGATTAGATTTCCACATCTATGACATCATGGATTTTGATCTTCTCCTAGGTTTCCCCTTAGAAAAACTTCTTGATAAATCTCAAGGAAACCCAGAAGAAGAGCTTAGGGAAATCATTTCTGTCCATGCTGGATCATCTAGACATCCTGTGACAGAACCATTCCCTAGACCTACGGTATCTCCTTTGCCTCCCGATCCTCCTGACGGTGCATATCTTGAGGAGGCCATGAAGGAGGAGTGGTCAGATAGAGCGATATATTCTTCCGAAGCACTTTGGAATAGTTTCCCTTCTCTGATCATTCCTTGTTCTATTAGAGGAATTACCATAGAGGCCCACTGTAACCCCATCATGGAGGTTAACATTTTGCCATGGCACTTAGCGGAAACTCTTTTGGGCAAAGTTCCGCTAGCACCATCTGACATGCTCCTCAAGACTTGTCCCTTTGGACATGTTCTTGAATGTCGGGGGATCACAAGCGCCGTGCCGCTCATCATAGATAAGATCGAAGCTAGCTTAGACTTTCACATCTTCGATGTCCTCGATCTTGATATTCTCCTAGGATCCCCATTAGAGCAACTCTTTGATAAATCCTTAGGGAGCCTAGATGGTAAGTTTAGGGAAGCTGTTTCCGCCACTACTACCCCTTGTCTGGGATATCCTATGGCGAAGCCCCTTCTTCAGCAAAACACGCTCGAGAAAATGACACGTTCATCTCCGTTCACGTCATCCAATCTCGTTCTCATTGAGGGTGTAGAATTCTCTACTCCTCATGAGTATGACTCGGAAGACCCTCTTCACTTTTGTGAAGACGAACTACCGTCACCATTCTCGACCGAGTTTCAGCCTCTTCCCGCTGGCCCGTATCATGTTGCTTTCGATTATGATCGAGAGTCAACATTGAACGTCCACCATGACTCTCTTGAGATGGAGAATTCATGGGCCATGGAACCTTTCGAGGCACCGACTCTAGAGTCTAGAGGAAAGGATTTCAGAGACGAGAATGGTAGCTTCACTATTGATATACATCATGAACCATGCTCGCATCATGCCTCTCTAGATTCGGCCATGCTTAGTGCACTGAGCACATACGAGGGCTACAACCACCTTCTGGTCCTCTATTGCAAAATGTTTGGAAGGTTAATTGTAGATGCATAAGGTTACCATAAGCATATCAGATTTCGTGTGTGCACTGTGGCACTAACCTTGCAGCTAAAGCTTCAGTGTTACATCAAGGATTGGTGGTGAGACGGGAATGACACCACCAACGATAGCTGCAAGATGAAGTTCCCATGGTCGAGCTTATGACCTTAAATAAACAAAGCACTACCAGGAGATAGCCTGGATTAGCATAGGTTTTATTTCCCTTTTCGAATAAAACCAAGAACATGTTTTTAGGATAAGTTGTCCTTCGGGTATTTTTGGTCACTAACCTTTCAAGTGGAGATTGAAAGGAAAGATGGATAGGTGATGCCTTTGAACATGTGAGCCACATCAGCTACAACACCTAGGTAAGTTTTGATGAGGAAACATTTACAAAAGGGAGCTTGATCACCACACACTTGAGTTTTGTTGCCTAGCAATGCAAACTTCAAGTCTGGGGGAGGTATGTGAGCATCCTGAGTAAGGTTCCTCCTTTACCAAATCTTATCCTGGTGTGGAAATGATGTTAGCTCTTGCATCTTGCCCACTAGCTAGGTAAGTCCTGCTTTTGACATTAAACAATGCCCTTCCGGGAGGTTGCCCGAGGTTCACCGTCATATGTTCATGCTCATGTTCCTTTTTGAGAATGGCTTGATCATGCTTTCATGTTTCCTTTATCTTTGTTCGTATGCTCTGGTTTGAATGTATATGTGTGACATACGTTCATAGATTGTTTTAAATTAAGCATGGTGCTTAGGTTAAAATTTGTCTTCTTTAGTCAAAATAAGGCATGGTGTCGGGTTTTGATTGATGAACCTTGGAGTTATATTTTCATAGATCTTGGTTGCATATATGCTGACTAACCCCTGCAGAAGATTGTCAAATTTGAATGGGTAAGTCATTGAGCTAAATTCAAATGGGAAGGTAAGTTAAGGTGTTAGATTCATGTTGCACAACATACAAAGGTGGCACATATGACCTCTCAAAGGTCCAAGGTAAGTATATTCCCCTTTGTGTATGAAGTGTAACCCTTCTCTAACCCTTTCGAGCAAATGACATGGTGACAACAAAATAAAATAAAAACAATAAAAATATTTGAATTTGAATAAAGGCTCTATGGTTCTTGAACCAGTAGGGTCCACCTTTTGTTTCCAACTTTTGTTTGAAGAACAGAACCAAGCACAAATACTAGTGTGGGGGAGTTCTCTCGAGCTCATCAGCGACATATCCACTCAAGAACTCCCACACAGAAGTTGCACAACATCGACTACGCCTACATGACAAGGACAAGGTAAACTAGAGTGAGCCGGCTACCCTACGGGTCAGCCGAATCACCGCTGGTCTTCCTTGTTTCCTATATCCTTCAGGAGTGATGGTATGTGCACCCTCTACCTCACTCTCCTTTATCCATGAGATTGAATGAATCTCAATTCCTATCATTTGAAATCAAACTCGACAATTCGTGATATGCTTGCTCTACATGATTCCTGTGGTTGGCCTGCATATGTTTTATTCCTTACCTATCATCTTGATGCTTGTGAACAAATATCATTATAGGGAACTCATGCTTATCTAAGTAGTTGGTGTTTGAGATATGATTTGATGATTTGATCTTTGCTCTAAATGTTTGAGTGCTTGGGAATTTTATTTGAAAACCTGAAAACCTTTTTACAAAGCTCCTCTTTGATATGCCACCGTCCTACCGAAGCCATATGATGTTTATAGTTGAAAACCTTATACTCATATGCTGCTTGTTATTGCATTGAGCTTTGTCAAATTATGTGACCCTTGTGAGAATTCTTTTCATTACTCTCATGATCAAGATTCATGTGCACACCCACTTTTCCCCTTGCTATGCTTCTACACTGGAAGTTAGCATTGTACCATTCATCCATTCCACCAAATAAAGCTCCATGCATTGTTCCATGAGTTATCCCTCTCCAAATATCTCCAAAAGAGACTGGGCTATACAAAAAGAAAAAAAAGAGAAAAGACATGCTCAAAAAGCATGATGAAAAAAAGAAAAAGAAAGAGAGATAGCCCATGTCTCGGTAATTTCAAAAAGGGGAGAGGAGAAAATCATGCAAAAAGGAGTCCCATAACTTAGATGGTAATAACTAGTACCTATTCCAGGGCTAGTGTCCACCTTACCATCACCCAACTCTCATCATATATGGCAATATCTAGCACCCATTCCGGGCCTAGTATCCACCTTACCATACTCATCATATTCATACTCGTGCACATCTTGATCTGATTGTGTGATTTGATTTTCTCTGTGGATCCAGTCTTTGACTTTGCAATACATGTGATGCAAGTATGCCTTATCATTCATATCCTACCTTGAGCTCCACATAAGCCATGATTAGAAGCAGGATGAATAAAGGTAATCTAATGCCTTGGTGAGGATACGTACACATTGAGCGATACGAAAGAATCAAATGAGGAGCTAAGCATGGTTTGTTTTGAAAACTTATTGCAAAACCCCAAGTTGCTTGACATGATGAGTAGGAGTGATTTGATTCATGACTGTTCCATTCCTCAAGTACCTGAGATGGCATGATAGACACTTCACAGAGTTCACAGGTACAAGGTTTGGTTTGGAATATCTCTTATGCTTGCTTCATACCTTTGGACGTCATGTCTCACCTTGATCTTGTTCTTCCCTTCACTCGGGATGAGCAAAGGTCGAGTGTGGGGGTATTTGTTGACAGCTGTTATCCGCTCATTTCATACCCGTCAACATGTACACTTTGGCATGAGAAATGTTCGCCAACACTAGAATAGGGTTTAAACTAATCATTTCCACAAGTGTTGGTGATTATGCAAATATAGGAAATTAGCAATAGAAAGAGGAGCAAAAGCACATGTCTTTGATCCAAGTACTTCAAGCTCAGCCAATGAGGGGTTGCCACATAGGATTCCCCTGGATCAATGATATCACCAATCCATGTGATACACTCTCGACAAATCACGCGCTGCCACGTCAACTTCACACGGATTCAAGGGCCCACTTGCTACCCAAACCGCCAGGAAACTTGGCATGCACGGGGGAGTGACCATGGGGCCCATCTGCCAGCCTCCTTGAGAAAGCACAACATGAGGGGAGGCCCGGGGTGTTCGGCCGACCCTAGGATCGGTCGAACCGCCTCTAGGTCCTCTGATCCCCACCTTCCACGTGTTGCTCCAGGATTGGTCACTTGTTGCAATCCCGAGCATTTTAGCGACATTTGGTGCCCGGAGCAAGCCACCCCCTTGCCTATAAATAGAAGGGGAGGGGCCTCATTCTTGGACACACACTTCTCCTCCTCCTCTTCATTTTGGCCTTGGAGCCTCCCTCTTTAGGAGAGGAGAGCTCTTTAATCTGTATAGGATTAGTGCTACGAAGTGAGGGGGAATGCTTGGGGCCATGTCATGTTCATGATATCTTCCTCAAGAACAAACCTCAGCGGTGCCTTTGTTCTTCATTTAGACTAAAGTGAATATTTCGACATTTTCTATTTAGACTAAAGTCATATGCATGCATAGGTGAATTATTCTTGTGTTCTTCGTTCGTTCTTGATTTAGAGGCTTGTGTTCTTCGAACACAACCCTTCCAATTTATTAGAGCTAGATCATAAGTTTGGAGTCCGTTTGTATGTTAGCTTGTCTATTAGAATAAAGTTGATCCTCCTGCATATCTCTAATTAGATCAAAGTGCATTCGTGATCTTGCATGAGTGATAGAGTATACCTTGAGCTAGTGCCAGTATCTCCCTCGCGGATTTGTAGTTCTGTATTTATACGGAGTGCTATAGTAGGGCTACTGGGACGTCAGACGGTGTCAGGCTATAGTAGTAGTTAGTGGTGTAGACGTGGTGTCTGGACCATAGGTTATCCTTCGAATACCAAGTGCATTCGCGTAACGATAGAGGTAGGCTGCAGTTGGACCCTTCGAAACCCTCCGCGCCTGTGTACCGAGTAGGGCCCCGTTGCCAGAACATATTCCTAGTCCTAAACAGCTAGGGTGGGTTGGCGTCCAATGCGAGTGCTTATACCTGAGAAACCATGCTAGACTCTGCGCTCTGTCAAGCAGATACTTTCTACCTATCCTATCATCCAGTGTTGTGTCCTTAGACCATCAGCTAGGTTAGAAACCAGAGCTCCGCTGTCCTTGGAACGATACCCTTTGGGAATACTCATTCTCCGAAGGGAAGTGCTACAACGGTGTATCCGTGCGCTTGCGGATTCGTTCGTACTCGTCAGTGTACCTAGGAGTTTGTTACACGTTCACGCTACCCCGGTGCCTAGTGGTGATGTTAAGAAATGCCAACAGTTAGATAGTTCTTTAGTCAAGTTAATATTTAAATCCAGCCCAGGTGTACAGCAAGCTAAGCAATA
The DNA here is from genome assembly GCA_036936925.1 of Cenchrus fungigraminus. Taxonomy (NCBI): domain Eukaryota; kingdom Viridiplantae; phylum Streptophyta; class Magnoliopsida; order Poales; family Poaceae; genus Cenchrus; species Cenchrus fungigraminus. The sequence goes on along the minus strand of CM072771.1, from coordinate 82,201,686 downwards.
ACTACCCATAACCCAAAACTCTCTAAGGGCTTCAAGGAAAGACATAACAAATATTCTAGTAGAGACCCTACATAGGATTTCCCATCATATTTACTCGTAGCGTGCATAAAGCGTAAAATAAAGTGTTATATTAATATGAAAGCATGGGAAACAAGGAGTATGCATCAAGGACACTTGCCTTCTTCATGCTCTTGCTTGATCTTCACGTACACTCGATCTTGATCACGAACAGCTACTCGCAGCAACTATCAGAAACAAGCATACATACAATGTATAAAAAACAGTACACCAAACAGAGACAAAACAGTATGAAAAGCATTTTAAAATAACTGGCTTGTTGCTACGATTGCGTGAGCGCAAGAATCACCTGAAACGGAGCTACGAGCAAAAAGTACTAATCGTTTTACTAAACCAGGGACTAAACTGTAAATCTAACATTTTTGGAACTATTTTAACACTGGAAATGGATGAATTATGACGTCATCAGGGGGATTTATGATGTCAGCATGAATTTATGGAAAAATAGAATATATTTATTGGAATTTTGGTAAACTTTTCTGGTGGTGACGTTAGCATGACGTCAGCAGGACTATGATGTAAATAAAAGATTCAACAGGCGATGTTTTGATAGATGTGGAAGACTCAGAGAAATAGTGGCTGGATTAAGAGGTTTTACAGGGGCTAGATTGAAAAAGGGGTGCTGACTAGCCGGTTGCTGCTGACTTGGCGACACGTGGCACAAGGCAATAGGCTAGCAGCTGACGTGGACTGGTGGACCGGCGGTGGACCACGGGTCTACGGTCCACGGTAGACCAGTTACTCACCCCGAAGGGGTATGTGATCTGGGGCATCCGTTCAAGATCAGACGGTCACGAGTGCGCCACCGACTTTGGGTCACCAGTGCCGCCAAAACAGAGCTCCCGCGGCGACGCTTCGCCTTAGTTGGACGGCGGCAGCGTTGCGGTGCACGAGGGATGACGGGAGATGGGAGAAACGAGAGAGGAGGGGACGGCGAGCTCACCAGAGGGAAAAAGATGAGCGGAGGCGGCATGTAGGCGACGGACGGCAGACGGTGGCGGAGGTGGTCATGGCCGTGTGAGGGAGAGGGCATCGCGGGATTGCGACTTGGGGTGCCTGTGACGCCAACGAAGGTGGAGAGGGGGGTCAGGGGCGTTCGCATGGGGGAGAAGACAGCGGCGGCGTGCTTACCCGGAGCTCGAGGAGGTGGGGCTCCGGCGACCAACAAGCGACGGAGGGCGCGAAGAGGTGGGTGGTGGTGGCGTGTAGAGGCAAAGGGAGGGGCGTCAGATGCTACAAGGGGGTTTTATAGAGGCAGGGGCGCTCGGGTTGGGGAGAAACGGGAGGTGGGGTTCGCGGCCATGGCCGACCGTTTGAATGGCAAAGCTTGCCATTCTTGCAAGCCAGAGGAGGGAAAGGGGGCGGGAGCTAGATGGAAAGGGTGCGGTGGTCACAGAGGTGGGTCCAGGCGTACGTGGGTTTGAGCGAGGCGGCGGGGATTCAAAATCCCGTGCGGATTTCACAGCGCGACGCAGTGGGGAGAAAGGAAAGGAGGGGAGAGAGAAGTAGAAGTTGATGCTGACGGCCGGGGCCTGCGAGGCAGTAAGAGAGGAGAGTGGGAAAAGGGAGGCAGACTGCTGGGCTGCTGTGGGCCGGCCTAAGAGAGGGGAGGCGGAGGGGAAGGGTGCCGGGCCTGATTCGGCCTGCTTTGGTTAGCTGTTGGGCTGAAAGGGGAAAGGAGTGGTGGGAGAGGGAAAAAGGGATTTGGGTTGGGGTCATGAAGAGTTTCGGCCCAAGATTGATAGAGAGAGGGTTTTGCATTTAAACAATTCCAGAAATACACCCTAATCAAATTTTGAAATATAAATTCATTTTTCATACAAGAAATTAGTGCAGGGCAGCATGTATGCATAAAAACAAAAATATATCCTATGGTTCATTTAGTTTCTTTAGAAATTAGTTCTTGCTTATAAACATTTGAAAATACAAGCCAACTAATTCTAGCAAATTTTAAACTATTGCAAAATTTAGAATTACGGTGTTAGAATAAGGGAGGACGAGGAAGGAGGGAGTGACGCGTGTGGGCGCCGGATCTGCCGCCACTGCACCTCGCCCCGGCGCTATTCCTCGCCATGAGGTGAGGAGCGAGCGGAGGGGGGAGGAGGGGGACGGCGCGGCTCTATTGGTGGAGGACGGAGCTGCAGGAGGCGGCGATGCAGCGGGCAGGCACCAGCACGGGGTGGGGCCTGAGAGATCCGGGGCCGTGCGTCCCCCGTGGTAGCGCACAGAGGCGGCGACGCAGCGGGCGAGCACCGGCGCGGGGAGGGGCGGGAGGCACGACGACACAGGGAGGCCGCGGCCATGGCTGAAGAGAGGGAGGCTGCAGCAACTGCAGGGTGAGGGGAGGGCAGGGAGGGGGTTGTTTTATAGCTAGCGTTAGTAAGGGGGAAGAGGTGGCGGGCTATTGGCCCGGCGGGATAATGGGACGCCTTTGCCTTGAGCCTGGCCTACAACTCTCGGTAAAGAAGGCCCATTTACCGAGTGCACTACGTGAAAAACAAACATTGGTAACAGGCGTGGATGGCCATTGGTAATGGGCAAAATGCCCGTTACCGATCAAGCATTACAAATGAGCCAACAAATGTAACGGGCAGATGCCCGTTACTGATGACACGTATTTGTAACGAGTGTCTAACAAAGACCGTTACCACAACTACTTACCGGTCACTTAAAATGGCTGTTTCTCCGGGCCCACCGGGGTCTTTGGTAACGGGCACAGACACCGAGCCCGTTACTAATAACACATATTTGTAACGGGCGTCTAACAAAGACTGTTACCGCAACTAGTTACCGGTCACCTGAAATGCCTGTTTCTCTGGGCCAATAGGGACCTTTGGTAATGGGTACAGAAACTGAGCCCGTTACATGAACTGAACATCAGAGATGCGGAAAATACTTCCATAACGCGTCTCCTCTGTCTCGATGAAAGGAGATGCATGCTATCTACGCGTGTCTCCTCTATCTCCTTTCGTCGAGACAGAGGAGACGCGTGTTGTGAACTTGCGTCTCCTCTGCCTGGAGGAAATGAGATGCGTGATGTGAACCCGCGTCTGCTCTGTCTCGACGAAAGGAGATGTGTGCTGTCGACGCGCGTCTCCTCTGTCTCGATGAAATGAGACTTGTCTTGTCAGTGTGTGTCTCCTCTGTCTCGACCAAAGGAGACATGTACTGTCGTGGTGGATCCTACCCAAAGCCAGAGATGAGCATCCTCGAATAGATCCTCTCGGATTCTGACGAGGGGCCAAGCAACGGCAGGGAGGAGCATGCCGGCGAGGGGGCAGCGTAGAGGGCGAGGCGCTCTCCTCATGTCTGTGACCACAAATGTCTTGCAACAACAAAGAGGGGTCGAGGGAGAGGTCAAGGTGTAGAGGACCTCATATATGACTCTTGCAACGACCACGACGACGGTGAGGCAAGTTTCCCTGAATCACAGTGCCTTTTACTTGTTCTATAGATGGAGCAGCTTGAGCTTGAGCTTGATCAACTTTTCAAAAAAAAGCTTGACCTTGATCAAGTCAGTGTCTATGATGATTACTTTGCTTATGATTATGACTGTGATTTGGTCTTCCATGCTTGTCATGAACTTATACTAAGTTCTGAGGCAAATCTATTCTGAACTAAGTTATTCTTGTACTTGTCACCCTGCTAGGATAATTTTTCAATTTCTTATACTTTGCCTATGATTACTACTATGCCTAATACTACTCGTTATGATCTTATACTACTCCAAGTTTTGAGGCAAATTAGTTGTGAACTATGTTCTGCTTATACTTTGCAAGTTTTGAGGCAAATTAGTTCTAAACTATGTTATGCTTATACCATGTTTAACCCTATTTTAGCAAACACTCCTCTACCTGTGAGTAGAACTTGAGACACTAGTAAACCTTCAAGTCTAGGAATATGTGAAACCTGAGGTTGATAATATTATGGAAGAAATGCACATCCTCCTCAAAAAGGCTACGTTCATGAGGAGGTACAAGTTTGTGGCTGAACAAAATCTGGATCCCATGGAAGATGCGCTCCAAGTGTTTCAAGATACCTTGGTTGCATTTGAAGAGGTTGCAAAAAAAGCAAACCTTAGTGATGGGGCATGAGGAAGTTCAAGGTTGTTGATGTGCAAGGATATTTAGCCAAGTTAAAGATACCATGCTTTTGTTGATGTTCAAGGGGGCATGCTTTTGTTGATGTGCATGGTCAGATAGCATGACCATTGTAAAAATGTGATGGGCAAGTTAAAGCCTAGCTAGATGGACAAGTTATTAACTGTTTGTAATAATTATGTATATCTGTGTGGATCTATGTGAACAAGTTATCTTTATCTATATATGTGGACAAGTTATGATGTCTGTTTTGTGTCAAAAATATGTGTTGATTGTGATTGTATGTCGAAATGGGAGCCCTGAGAGATCGAGCTGACCTGTCAATTAAGACAGACACATAAGAGATGCGGATTCACTAACCCGCATCTCACTGACCTGTCAATAGAACAGGTCCCACCGTTCATTGGCTATGCGGGATGGTTAATTTGCGTCTCCTTTGCCCCTCCAAACAAATGAGGAGGAGCCGACCCCACGCGCCGCCCCTGTGCATTGGAGACACGATTTGGCTAATCCACGTATCCTTTGTTCCTAACGTTTGACCAAAGCCACTCTCCACTACCACTCTGCCATTCTGCCTTCCTTCTCAAACCGGTGAAACCAGGGTTCGGGGGTTTTCTAAGCTGGGAGGAGGCTTTCTTCTCTTAATGAAAATCGTGGGGGCGGTCTTTCCCCCACTAGCTTACTTTTTTTATGGTATAGTGCAGAATTTCTGTGGGCCCAATTACGTTACGCCCCTGATCCATGGAGCTCGACACCGGCACACCATGCAGAATTTCTGTGGGCCCAATTACGTTACGCTCCTCATCCATGGAGCTCGGCACTCGCACACCATGCATGCATGCATAGCGGCCTGAATGCGGATTGTGATTGATCGACACCACCTGATCTGGACTGGATGTGGCGATCGATCCGAGAGAATCAGCCAGCAAGCCCGGGCAACTAGCGCCTATCGGCCGCTCGTCATTAACCGCGCACCCACCGTGGTGGACGCCGCGCACAGCTATATAACCCTATACCCTTGACTACTGTTGGATCCCTCCTGCATCACCAATCCGTCGTGCCTTGAGCGAAGTCTTCATCTTGTTCTTGGGAGGTGAGAGTGTGGCGGCGGGCGAGCGAGTGGGAAATCTCGAGAGAGAGGAGGGAGGAGCGCGAGGATGTTCGTGGAGGGATTCCGCGTGGAGAGCCCGCAGGTGCAGTACGACGCCGACGAGATGGAGTCGGAGTACCGCTACGACACCACGCCGAGGTTGTCCTGCCGGCCGATGGCGGCACTGGATGGGTTGTGCGGCCCAAGTCGGTGACCTACAACTTCAAGACCAGCACCACCGTCCCAAAGCTCGGGTGTAACACCCAAAAATTCCATCACAATAAAATAATGATAGCAACATGGTTTAGTTTTTTTCTAAGGATTAAATAATTTGACAAAAAAATTTGCCTTTTAAATATTAAGTAATATTTAAATAATTTAGAACACTAAAGTGTTTGAATGCATTCATGCCTATGCATTTGTTTTTGTTTGTTGTGTGTTGAAAGAAAAAGGAAAGAAAAAAGTCCCAAAACCCCCTTCCCTCTCTCCCTTTCTCTGTTCTCTTTGGGCCTACATCACAGATCAGGCCGCCGGCCTGTTTTCTTTTTTTCTTCTTCCGGCTCCGCGGCCCATCTCCTCCTTCCTGCCCAACTCTCCCTCCCTCTCTTTTTTCTTTTTCCCCGCGGCAGCCCAGATCATCTCCATGGCCTAGCTAACTCCGCCAGCCCACTCCATCTCCCCTTTCTCCCAGCCACTGACCGACGGGACCCACCCGTCAGGGTCGTCCCCTACCTCCCATCAGCCGTGCACCTCTCCCATGGCCGCCCACACCCACCTCTCCCCGGCACCGTCCCCCTCTACCACGCCCCTCCCTCTCCTCCACTAGGCGCCGTAAATGCGCAGTGGCGCACTCGCACCACCGCTGCCTCCTTCCCCACCCGAAACGGCCGCTCCACCCGGCTCCACCATGCCCATTCATGGTGGCCACCACCGGAGCTCCACCACCGCCTTGTCGCGCCCCTTCCCCTACCCCTCCTCACAGTATAAAGGGCGCCCCCAAGCCCCTCTCTTCTCTACACCACTCCTCTCCTCCTCGCTTCCATAGCGCCGCTGCCCGAAGGGAGCTCCCCGAAGCTCCACCGCCGGTGTCGATCTCCTTCTCCGCCGCTTAACCCATCTCTCGAAGCCCCTAGGTAAGTTCGCCTCCTCCTCTGCTTCGCATAGAGCCTTTCCGCGTTGCAATCTGAGGCCGGGAGCTCGAATTCGAGCAGCTCCGGCGAGCCCTCCGCCGCAGCCGCTGCCGGCCGTTCATCCACCAATCGACGGTCCAGATCTTCCCCAGCCTCGGTCAAACCGTTCAAAGTAACGGTCAACCCAGCCTTCTGCCATCGTTTTGCAAAAAAGCCCCTGTAGTTTCTAATATCACAAGTATGCCCTTCCACCTATAAGAATCCTTTCGGTTAAGTCCTTTTTCTTATTCTTAGGCCCCTGATCTCCTTAGTTTTTCTGTTCCGCAATCCACCCTTGATCTTTTACATGTTCGACCTTCTATTTATATACAGAATTAGGTTTCGGTCCCTGGTTTCTTGCAGATAAGCCCCTGGAAGTTAGTTTGCTTCACAATCTAGCCCCTAAACCTTGTTTAAGCCATATCTTTTGTGTCTTTTATCTGTTTTAGGCGTTTTTGGTGTCCTTGCGATCGTCTCTTAGTGCTTATTAGTTTTAGAAGCTTGCTTTAGTCTTTTAGAATGTTTGATGTACTTTTTTTATTTATTGTATGATTTTTGGTGTGCTCGTAGATATCGCGCCAGTTGGTGCCGAGTTTCCGATCGAAGATCAAGAGCAACGTTTTGAAGAAGAAGAATCCCAGTTTTTAAGCAAGGAAGGCAAGTGGTCTTCTCCCCCTGCATATTCTATTTTGTCCTATATAATTGCATGATAATTAAAGTTTACTTTTATTATTGTATTGCATAAAATGATGGGAAAACACCTTTTTAAGGACATGACTAGATTTTATCCCTATTACCTTGAACAACTCGATTTTAAATAAATGTTTTGGGATAGATAATGCTTAGTTGCTTAACTTGGGATGGTTGAAATGGATCTTTATAAAATGTTGATCATGGTAACCTTGGTTAAGATGTGGATAATAACAAGATCATATGAATTAATTAGAAAATGGAGAACCACCCAGGAAAACAGTGCAACCACAGTCCATATGGCTCTGGCTTAGCCAATTAATTAGGTGTGTGGAATTATCTGATAGCCTTATCCGAAAGGAGGAGAGGAGGTAAAAGTTGAAGGGGTATAGCCCGGTCCTCTTGGTTGCATCCTTTGCTAAGGTGTTGTCCACTAGGGAGGGTTATGGTCCGCTCTGCTACTGTAACTATGCGGACTGTTGGTCTTCTGCATATCTTTGTAAAGGCTTCGTAGTGGACCCCTAGCCACTCACCTCGGAAGTGTTTAAGGGTCTGATCAACCCAGGCAACATGGGGAACACGAGCTGTGGTGAAAGTGTACAACCTCTGCAGAGTGAAAACTGATTGATCAGTCGTGCTCACGGTCAAGAGCGGCCTGGACCCTCACATGATAAGTGAACTTGAAGATGGAATTAAATCATGGTTTATATAGTTTTGAGATAATGTTTTTCTAAATGCTTAATTTTGGGTTGGTATAAACTTACACCTAGTAAATAGGCGCTTGCTAATAAAATTTGACCAACTTAAAATGCTAACTGCTGCAAAACCTTAGCCTACCCTTGATAGCCTTGCATTTTCCCCACTTGCTGAGCTCCAACCATAAGTGTGCTCACCCTTTCTTACCCACTGTTCAGAGGAGAACACTGGGGATGAATACTTCAGCGACTACGATGAGTTCTGAGGCATGCGTTTTCCCCCAGTCAAATGCCTGTGGAGCTGAAGACGGAGTTGCGTCGTCATAGCTATCGATGTTCGTGTAAAGACCTTCGTGTCTATCCATGAGTGTAATAAAAGTTAATAAACCTCTTTTGTACATTTTGAGCATTGTATCTGATATTACACTCATTATGTCTATCATATGTGTGAAATTGTGATCCTGGCACACATATGAGATGCATTCGGTTTTCATTGTAAAGTCGGGTGTGACATCGGGTATGTATGTAAACCAAATTACTTTCTTGTTCCTCAGGATGAGGATTGAGGATCAGTAATCAGATGAGAAGACCATGTTCAGAAAAAAAGAAATGCATCTAGCTAGTCATCAGTTCCTTGTTTTTCCTCTCGGTTCATTGATGATTCATTTTTGTACGTCATTTTCGAATGCAAGGTGATGCTCGTTGGATGGAGCGGCAACAACAGGACGACACTCACAGCTGGAGTCATCACCAATAGGGAGTAAGTTTCAGCATCTCCATTGCCAACGTCATCTCTCATCGGATCTGTGCAGTTGGGAGAGATGCATCCTTGATACTTCCATCCACGACCTCGTGAAACAATTGCATTTAATTTCAACCGTAGATCCCTAGCTCAATATAGTGTGCTCCGTGTTGTTTAATAACCATGATGGTGTTTCTTTGAGGGGAATTTCATGGGAGACCAAAGAGAAGGTTCACAAGGCCAACTACTTCGGCTCCCTGACCCAGGCTTCCACCATCAGAATCGGCAGCCGCAACGGGGAGGAGGTCTACGCACCTTTTAAGAGCCTCGTGCCCAAGGTGATGACCCTCTTCCTCAACTTTCTCCTACCTCGCAATTAATATATAGCAACATGTTTCAAGATCATGCATTTTAATCACTGGAAGCAAATTATATCAGAATATTTACTAATCATGTGTATGAGATATAAGATGCATCCATTTCTTCCTAGATTATGAGTACATAATTGTAGTTGAAGATTTCCTGGTTGAACCCTACAGGTTGACCCCAACTCCATTGTGTTCGGTGGTTGGGACATCAGCAACTTGAGCATGGCCAATGCCATGGCCAGGGCTAAGGTGCTCGACATCAACCTTCAGAAGCAGCTCAAGCCCTACATCCAGTCCATGGTGCCCCTCCCCGGCGTCTTCAACCCAGACTTTGTTGCTGCAAACCAAGGTGCCCACTCGTCTCGTCTCATCTCTCGCCACGGCCACGGCCATGGCTCGGCGAGGCGAGCGAGCACGCGCGGCTCAGCAGTCTCCTTTTTTCAACTTCACAAGTGTTGTACGTTCGATATACCACTTAAGTTGAATAAAAGCTTCCTCAATTACCCTTACGGTATTACTAACTTTTATTTTCTCCTGCATTAAACCAATGAGCTTTAATTCTTTAATTATTAAAATAAATGGCTCAAGGCTCAATTATTCCAATAGTGTGTAGCTAGCCCTGCTCTGCAGAAGTGTATATGCATACTCGGTGCTCCAATTTTTGGTCCATGCTCACAATTACCTTTCTTGTTTTGAACAGGATTGATTGAGCTTGGCATCAAGAAGAACTCGTTGATCGGTGGTGATGACTTCAAGAGTGGGGAGACCAAGATGAAATCTGTATTGGTTGACTTCCTTGTTGGTGCTGGCATTAAGGTATCATGACATTCTGCAAATTTGTTCCATGCATTGGATGTTGTAGAAGAATGGATAAGGATTTTTTTGTTTGTGTGACTGTAGCCCACCTCAATTGCCAGCTACAACCACATAGGAAACAATGACGGCATGAACCGCTGCGCTCCACAAGTCTTCCGATCCAAGGAGATCTCCAAGAGTAGCGTGGTGGATGACATGGTCACCAGCAATCCCATCCTATATAGTCCCGAGGAACACCCCGATCATGTCATAGTGATCAAGGTCAGTTAGACAAGTTGTTTGTGACTTTGTTCAAAGTTGTTTAGAGATGCTAGTTTACATTTAGTTGTTTCTCATATTTTCTATCTTTTCAGTACATCCCCTATGTGGGAGACTGTAACACCCCATGTTTTTAATTAGTGCTAATTACCTCCTTGACCAAGTCAATAAGCGTTAGTGGTCAAGCTATAGTCAAACTCTTGGTCAAAACCCTAGCCAACATGGTCAAAACCCTTAGTGTCCATACCCTTTGTCTGGAACTTTTGCCGCGTTCTCCAAATTTCACCTAAACACTTTCAAATCCGCCAATATAAAAGTTGTGCATCTTGTCGTGGGACACAACTTTCATGTTGGTCAGCATTTCAAATTTTGAGAGTAAGATGGTGAAAATCTTGGTCAACGGCAGTAGCCACAGTTTCCAGGCACTGAGAAAACTGCCATCTTGGCATGTGGTTTGTGCTCAATTAGTTGATCAAAACACCTATCCTCATTTGTAAAAGTTGTAGAGGGGTATGAGATCTCCAACTTTGGTATTTACCTCTTGGTGCACTTTAGTTGCAAAATTTGGAGAAATCAGCGGTTAAACAGTGCTACTCGGAATGTTTTCTGCGCCTGCGCGCTCTAGAGCGCCAGCCCGCGCCGGCGCTCGCGCGCTGCGCCTTGGCTGGGCCCGGACGCCGAGGGTGGCGCGCTCCCCCACGTGAGCGCGGTGGGACTACCCGACACTTACCGACGTTTCACACCCTACCCGGTGCTGCCACGCGTCGCACGCCCACGGGCCGAGCGCACCGACCATACCGCCCGGCCAGATGTGTCACCGCCGTACGCTATCCCACGTCGCTCGACATGCCGCCTCACTTCATTGGAGGTGTTGTGGTCGTCAAGTCGTTGTTCGTGCCCCTATAAAAGTCCTCCAAGTTTCCTTCTCGCGAGCACTACACGTTGACGTCGCAGGAGGCCGCCGCCGTCCGTGTTGACGGCTGTTAAGTGCTACTTTTACACCGTCAATACCTACATAAAATAAATGTAAAATGATCATCAACACTAGAATAGGGCTTGATACTAATAATTTCCACAAGTGTTGGTGTTTCAAGCTTTTGTTGCAGGATGCACCGAAATGCGTACTAAACGGTACAATTGAGAGGAAGTGATCCAATGGCTATTAAAGGATGTCATCATAAGCAATCTCAAATGCTAATTTGGACTGCACCATTGCGACGGGCTCATCGAGACGATCGAAATGGACATATTATATGTCTACATCGGAGTTCGTACGCACAAGATATGAAAGGGACAAAAGAGATGACGTCAGCGTGGGACCCACAGCCCCCCGGTCGACGTGCACATGCGTGCCACGTGGCGACCCGGTAGTGTCTGGCGCATGCGCTGCAGAGGCACGGGCGGGCGCGCAGAGCACGTGCAGGGGATGACACGTGGCAGCCATTTATTGGAGCACAGCACCCCCGGCGGATCGCTGACGCAGGCAAATTGCGGGACCACCGACTGACGTGGTGCTCAGCCATTGGCTGCCAGCCTCCTCACGTGGATCACCAGCGGGGTGCTCACGCGGGCGCAGATCCCCCGCTAGGCCACGTGTTGGCTGCTGGGTGGCTGGCGGTCGATCCGGTTGACCAGGCCGGCGGGCGCGCGATGTCTTCCGTGGGAAGTCGCGCAGGACCGGGCACGCGTCGCCAGCAGGGGGAGCGCTGGGAGTCGGCGCCGCGGCTCGCGCTGGTTCGCCCCGGTCCGGCCCCCTGGTTCGCCCGGTTCACGATCTTTCCTGCCGGTTTTCGCCCCTGGACACAAAGGATTCCCCAGTTCTTCACGGTTCATCACGGTTCTGCCCTGGTTCTACCCTGCCACGTTTAACACCGTAACTGGCCGCGCCCAGGGAGGCTGGACAAGATGGAGGCACTCACCCCTCTTGTCAAGCCACCCTCTCCTCTATAAATAGGAGGGGAGGGGCTCCATTTTGGAGCACATCCAAGTTCCCTCTCTTCTCATTTCCTCATGTAGGGTGTGTGTGTGAGTGCTAGGTAGAGAGGGAAGTGAAGGTGAGATGAAGGAGTTATTCTTTGTTCTATATTTAGACCAAAGTAAGTATTGCGACATATCTTATTTAGACTAAAGTGTGTTCTTGCATGATTGATATGTTCTTGTGTTCTTCATGTGTTTTTGAATTAGAGGCTTGTGTTCTTCATGAACACAACCCTTCGATCTAGTTGAATACATACGCAAGTGAATTTATCTGTTTGTCTGTGGATCACTCTTTTGATCTAGTTGAGGCTCATAAATATGTCAGTAGTTGTTCTTCCTAAACTATCCTGATCTGATAAGGTACGATCTAGTCCACACTCGCTTACGTTCGTGGTTCCGTATTTATACGGATTGCTATAGTGTTGTAGACGGGCCGGGCAGACGTCGCAGTGCTATAGTAGTTATCGGGAGTGTAGACGTGGTGTCTGTCCTCTAGTTAACCTAGGAAGACCACCTGCATTCGCGTAACAATAGAGGTAGGCCGTAGTGGTGACAGCTTGTTGGACCCTTTAGAACCCTCCGCGCCTGTGTACCGAGTTGGGCCCCGTTGCCAGAACATATTGCCTAGCCTTAAACAGCTAGGGTGGGTTGGCGCCCCGTAGTGAGTTCTATACTGTGAGACGATACGACCTTGATCGATACATTTAGTAAGCCCTTCACCTTCAACCCTACCATAGCTGGGCTTGGTGTCCTTGGACCATCTATACTAGAGTACAAGATAGTGCACATTGTTCCTTGGATTCGATACCCTTGGAATACTCTCCTTCCGAGGTGAAGTGCTACAACAGTATTTCCGTGCGCTTGCGGATTCTTTCGTACCCATCGATATACCCGGTCGCTCTTACATGCTCCCTCTATGTGTGCAACTTGTGGTGACGTTAAGAAACGCCAACAAGAATTTCTGACGCCATTGCCGGGGAACGGTTGCTGTATCTATCTTCGAACCTAGTGGTCCTCGTATTTATCTTTTTTCATTTTCTTCTACCTCTACCCCCGCTATCCATGGAAAGTTTTCCTTATAAACACCATCCACCTTCGAGGAGTGAACCCTTAGAGCCATCCTTGTTAGGACCCGTTCTTTCATCTGGCTATCGGATTCGCTCCTCTCTCATGAAGCTAATTCAGGATCTTTCCTTCTCGGGGTAATTCATGAGAACCCCTTCGATCATGTGAGAGACTACGAGCGTTTGATTGAAACTCCGGATAAAATCGGAGAATCATCGGATGCTCGAAAAAGGGAATTTTTCCCGCTATCCCTTTTAGGGAAAGCACGGGATTGGCACCGTTGTTTTGGTAGAGACTACCTCACTTGGGAAATTTTGAGAGCAGCTTCCTGCTCCCGATTCTTCTCGATACGACGTGTCATCTCGTTGAGGATAATGATTCTCAGTCTCAAGCAAGGTGAGGTGGAATCTCTAGGAATGGTGTGGAATCATTTCGCCTCCTCGGTGGAAGATTGCTCAGTCCTCCACGTTCCCGATTGGATGCTGCTTCAACGCTTCTGATATGGGTTACGAAAGGATAATGCCATGCGTCTTAATGCTCTCTCTGGAGGCTCTTTTGTGCACTTCGACGTTGTTGAGGGAAAAGAGATCGTGGAAACCCTCCGGGATTTCAGCTCCCCTTGCATCCCGGTCGATGAGGTGCCCGTCAGAAGAAATGTTGAGCCACCTAGATTCATCATTAGCCGAGCTGAGGCTTTAAGCTCCGGCTAAAGATATCATTCCTGAATAGCAGGAATCTAAGGGAAAGATTGCTTAGCGTAGAGTCTACCCTTGGGTTCCCCTCTCGTACCTCTTCTTAGACCTTCTCCCTGAGACTTTCACTCGTGGGAGGATGGAGAGAGTAATTAGGAAAGAATAAATCATTTCCGGCTGGGATGACTTGTTCGGTTCTAGTTATGATCTCCTAGGGAGAGTACGTTAGGCTTATCATGTTCCTACGTCTCGGTTTGAGCTGAGGTGCCTAGCACCAAGGTTACGTCTGGACTGAGGCATCGGTCTCTGCTTTATAATCCATGAGGATTCATCTATTTGACGGAAGGAGCATGATCACTTACCGATCGAATGGAGTGTGCTAAGCTCATCGATCGATGCCGATCAGTCAAGAGATGTGTTACTTCTTATCTTATGCTTGACTTGATCAATGCCTAATGGGAGCTGATCTTTCCAGCTTATCCATAACTCCCATTGGAAGCCTAGCCTAGACCTCGGGATGTTTCATCATTTTGATGAGAACATCGGTCCCTCTACCTAAGGAAGGATGAGCTAAACCTCACCCTTCACCCGAACTCTAGCTCCTGAACATACGCCAGCCGTTCGAGTTTCTACTCTATCCTTTTTGGAGGCTGTGTGTTTTTTCTGAGCTGAGTTCAGTCGGAGATCAGTTGCGAGAGCGCTAGCCTCAGTTCTCGACCTTCCATCTCCGAGGTTCACCACCCTAGTGCTATAGCTTCTCGAGTCCCGTGATCACCCCAGGAAATGTCTCAGTCTCCCTAGAATGATCATGTCAGCCTTTCGCTTTGTCATCCTTTGGACTCGTGTTCGTATATGTGGCACTAACCTTGCAGCTAGAGCTTCACCGGTTCATCGACGACTGGTGCTGAGATGGGAAGGACACCACCAATGCGGCTGCAAGAGAAATCTCCCATGGTCGAGCTTATGGCCGTAATAAATAAAGCACTACCAGGAGATAGCCAGGACTAGCATAGGTTTTATTTCCCTTTCGAATAAAAGCAAGAACATATTTTTAAGATAAGTTGTCCTTCGGGTATTTTTGGTCACTAACCTTTCAGGTGGAGATTGAAAAGGAAGATGGACAGGTGATGCCTGCGAACATGTGAGCTACATCAGATGCAACACCTAGGTAAGCTCTGGTGAGGGAACATTTACAAAAGGAAGCTTGATCTCCGCACACTTGAGTTTTGTTGCCTAGTAATGCAAACTTCAAGTGTGGGGGAGGTATGTGAGCATCCTGAGTAAAGTCCCTCCTCTACCAAATCTTATCCTGGTGTGAAGATGATGTAAGCTCTTGCATCTTGCCCACTAGCTAGGTAAGTCCTGCTTTTGACATTAAACAAAGCCCTTCCGGGAGGTTGCCCGAGGTTCACTATCATATGCTCATGCTTATGTCCCTTTTGAAAATAGCTTGATCATGCATGCATGTTTCCTTTATCTCTGTTCGTATGCTCTGGTTTGAATGCATGATCTTGACATACGTCCATAGACTGTTTTAAATTAAGCGTGGCGCTTCGGTTAAAACTGTCTTCTTCAGTCAAAATAAGACATGGTCGAGTTTTGATTGATGAACCTTAGAGTTATGCTTTCATATATTTGGGTTGCATGTATGTGGACTAATCCCTGCAGAAAATTGTTAAATTTGAATGGGTAAGTCATTGAGCTAAATTCAAATGGGAAGGTAAGTTTAGGTGTCAGATTCATGTTGCACATCATGCAAAGGTGGTACATATG
Organism: Cenchrus fungigraminus; assembly: GCA_036936925.1. Taxonomy (NCBI): domain Eukaryota; kingdom Viridiplantae; phylum Streptophyta; class Magnoliopsida; order Poales; family Poaceae; genus Cenchrus; species Cenchrus fungigraminus. The sequence goes on along the minus strand of CM072771.1, from coordinate 82,186,173 downwards.
ACCTCTCAAAGGTCCAAGGTCCTAGGTACATATTCCCCTTTGTGTATAATGTGTAATCTTGGTCTAACCCTTTCGAGCAAATGGCATGGTGACAATAAAATAAAACAAAAACAATGAAAAAAAATATTTGAATTTGAATAAAGGCTCTATGGTTCTCGAACCAGTAGAGTCCATCTTTTGTTTCCATTTGTCGTATGAAGAACAACACCAGATTCAAACACCAGTGTGGGGGAGTTCTCTCGAGCTCATCATCGACATATCAACTCGAGAACTGCCACGTAGGCGCTGCACAACATCAACTACACCTTCATGACAAGAGCAAGGTATACTAGAGTGAGCCGACTGCCTTTTGGTCAGCCAAATCACCACTAGTCTTCCTTGATCTCTTATCCTTCAGAAGCAATGGTATGTGCACCCTCTATCTCACTCTCTGTTATCCATGAGTTTGATTGAATTTCAATTCATATCCTTTATATCAAACTCAGCAATTCGTGCTATGCTTGCTCTACATGATTCCTATGGTTGGCTTGCATATGTTTTATTCCTTACTTATCATCTTAATGCTTGTGAACATATATCATTAGGGAACTCATGCTTATCTAAATAGTTGGCGTTTGTGATATGGTTTGATGATATGATCTTCGCTCTTTATGTTTGAGTGCTTGGGAATTTTTATTTGAAAATCATAAAAATCCTTTGCAAAGCTCCTCTTTGATATGCCACCGTCCTACCAAAGCCATATGATGTTTATAGTTGAAAACCTTATACTCATATGCTGCTTGTTATTGCATTGAGCTTTGTCAAACTCTGTGACCCTTGTGAGAATTCTTTTCACTACTTTCATGATCAAGATTCATGTGCACACCACCATGTTCCACTTGCTATGCTTCTACACTAGAAGTTAGCATTGTATCATTCATCCATTTCATAAAAACAAAGCTCCATATGTGGTGTGACATCTCTCTCCAAAACTGTCCTTCAAAAAGAGACATGGGCTATGAAAAAAAGAAGGAAAAAGAGACACATGCTCAAGGCATGATGAAAAAAAGAGAAAAAAAGGGAAAGAAAGAATAGCCCATGTCTAGAATAAAGGAGAAAAAAGAGAAAGATGGTCATGCAAAAAGGAGTTCCATAATTTAGATGGTAATAACTAGTATCCATTTCAGGGCTACTGTCCACCTTACCATCAACCAACATTCATCATATATGTATGGTAATATCTAGCACCCATTTCGGGCCTAGCATCCACCTTACCATACTCACCATATTCATACACATGCACATCTTGATCTGATTGTGTGATTTAATTTTCTTTGTGGATCTAGTTTTTGACTTTGCAATATATGTGATGCAAGTATGCTTTATCCTTTATCCATCATTGGAAGTAGGGTGAAGAAAGGCAATCTAATGCCTTGGTGAGGACATATACACATTGAGCGATCTGAGAGAATCAAATGAGGAGCTAAGCAAGGTTTGTTTTTGAAAATTTATTGCAAAACCCCAAGTTTCTTGACATGATGAGCAGGAGTGATTTGATTCATAACCGTTCCATTCTTCAACTACCCAAGATAGCATGATAGACACTTTACAAAGTTCACATATACAAGGTATGGTTTGGAATATCTCTTATGCTCGTTTCATACCTTTGGATATCATGTCTCACCTTGATTTGACTCCCTTTACTCGGGACGAGCAAAGGTCAAGTGTGGGGGTGTTGTTGACGGCTGTTAAGTGCTACTTTTACACCGTCAATACCTGCATAAAATAAATGTAAAATGATCATCAACACTAGAATAGAGCTTGATACTAATGATTTCCACAAGTGTTGGTGTTTCTAGCTTTTGTTGCAGGATGCACCGAAATGAGTACTAAACGGTACAATTGAGAGCAAGTGATCCAATGGCTATTAAAGGACGTCATCATAAACAACCTCAAATGCCAATTTGAATTGCACCATTGCGACGGGCTCGTCGAGACGATCGAAATGGACATATTATATGTCTACATCGGAGTTCGTACACGCAAGATATGAAAGGGACAAAAGAGATGACGTCAGTGTGTGACCCACAGCCCCCCGGTCGACGTGCACATGCGTGCCACGTAGCGACCCGGCAGTGGCTGGCACATGCGCTGCAGAGGCACGGGCGGACGCGCAGAGCACGTGAGGGGATGACACGTGGCGGCCATTTATTGGAGCACAGCACCCCCGACGGATCGCTGACGCAGGCAAATTGCGGGACCGCCGGCTGACGTGGCGCTCAGCCATTGGCTGCCTGCCTCCTCACGCGGATCGCTAGTGGGGCGCTCACGCGGACGCATATCCCACGCCAGGCCATGTGTTGGCTGCTGGGTGGCTGGCGGCCGATCCGGTTGACCAGGCCGGCAGGCGCGCGCTGTCTTCCGCGGGAAGCCGCGCAGGACCGGACACGTGTTGCCAGCAGGGAGAGCGCGGGGAGTCGGCACCGCGGCTCGCGCTGGTTCGCCCCAGTCCGGCCCCCTGGTTCGCCCGGTTCACGATCTTTCCTGCCGGTTTTCGCCCCTGGACACATAGGATTCCCCGGTTCATGACGGTTCTGCTCCGGTTCTGCCCTGCCACGTGTCACACCGTGACTGGCCGCGCCCAGGGAGGCTGCAAAAGATGGAGGCACTCACCCCTCTTGTCAAGCCACCCTCTCCTCTATAAATAGGAGGGGAGGGGCTCCCTTTTGGGGCACATCCAAGTTCCCTCTCCTCTCATTTCCTCATGTAGGGTGTGTGTGTGGGTGCTAGGTAGAGAGGGAAGTGAAGGTGAGATGAAGGAGTTCTTCTTTGTTCTTCATTTAGACCAAAGTAAGTATTGCGACATATCTCATTTAGACTAAAGTGTGTTCTTGCATGATTAATATGTTTTTGAATTAGAGGCTTGTGTTCTTCATGAACACAACCCTTCGATCTAGTTGAATACATACGCAAGTGCATTTATCTGTTTGTCTGTGGATCACTCTTTTGATCTAATTGAGGCTCATAAATATGTCAGTAGTTGTTCTTCCTAACCTATCCTGATCTGATAAGGTACGATCTAGTCCACACTCGCTTACGTTCGTGGTTTCGTATTTATACAGATTGCTATAATGTTGTAGACGGGCCGGGCAAACGTTACAGTGCTATAGTAGTTATTAGGAGTGTAGACGTGGTGTCTGTACTCTGGTTAACCTACAAAGACCATGTGCATTCGTGTAATGATAGAGGTAGGCTGCAGTGGTGACAGGCTGTTGGACCCTTTGGAACCCTCTGCGCCTGTGTACCGAGTTGGGCCCCATTGCCAGAACATATTGCCTAGCCTTAAACAGCTATGGTGGGTTGGCGCCCCGTAGTGAGTTCTATACCCTGAGACGATACGACCTTGATCGATACATTTACGAAGACCTTCACCTTCTCCCCTACCATAGCTAAGCTTTGTGTCCTTGGACCATCTATACTAGAGTAGAAGATAGTGCACATCGTTCCTTGGATTCGATACCCTTGGAATACTCTCCTTCCGAGGTGAAGTGCAACAACGGTGTTTACGTGCGCTTGCAGATTCGTTCGTACCCGTCGATATACCCAGTCGCTCTTATACGCTCTCTCTAGGTGTGCAACTAGTGGTGACGTTAAGAAATGCCAACAGTCCGCCATTCGAGGCCGCGCGACGATCTTCCTCTCCCGGACAACATCGTCACCAGTAGAGCTTTCAGCCGCCTTCCTCCTGCACCAGTAGAGCTCTCGAGCCCGCGTGTGGCCCAGGACGAGCTGTCACCTTGTCGGAGGCTAACCTCCAGCGGCTGCCGTCTCCTGGCTCCGCCGCCCGAGCTCGCCGGAGCACCTCCTGCCATCTCCAACCCTCGGAATCGGTCGTGGGTGAGCCACTTATCACTCCCACGCCCTTCCCCGACCAATCCCGGCCCTCCCTTGGCCGGATTCCGGCGATCCTCGCCGCTGCCTGCGCCCAAGGACAACATTGCAACGTGTGAATTCTTTTCAAGGGCAGATCTGCGAACTAGGGGCCTGTTTGTAATAATATTTGTCTTAGTTTCCTTTCAACTAGGTCCAGCACATTCCAAAATTCATAGAAAATAGCAGAAAAATCAGAAAAATGCAAATGATGACTTTTTGGAATCCTTGTGAGGAGTACTGTGTTTCCTAGAAAACATGTATAGGGTTTTTCTGAATAGTTTGTGAATAATTTTGAAAAGTCAGTTTGAACTGTTTTTGTTGTAGTTTAAATTCTAGATGTGAGTTTGACTTGAAATTTGGATATGTTGTGCAACATGATGTTCATGAGCTCTGGATAAAATTGCGCACAAAGTTAGTGAGTAGATTTTGAGTTATGCTTTATTTAGACTTTATGCTAGTAGTAGCTTCACCTTTTTGCCTAGAAATGTGTAGGGTTGATCTATGGCTAATTTTTATTCCCTGATCTGTTTATGATATCTTGGTTCTCTTGTAAATCTTGCATGCTGGTTTGACTCTGTTCAAATAGGTTTTTGATTTATGCATGCTAGAGGGACCTATGTGTATTTTTGAAGTTGTGTAGAATTAGGCTTTCAGTCTTGGTGTAGGCCCTTGTTATGTTGATGTTGTCCTCTAGTGAAAAGTTGAAGTCCTTTGCATGATTAGTTTTACCTAGATTAATTATGTTTTATTTACTAGGCTAGTTTTGTTATGTTTGTTAGATTTAATCTAGATTTTTCCTATGAATGATTTTTGGTATGAGAGCATGTTTTGTGGTCCCCTTGCTATGTGAGAAAAATCAGGACCAGAGGAGCTACCTTTATTTTCATATGGTTAAGAGTAGTTTGACTAGTTATAAAATGCTTGATAAGGTGTGTTATACACATGTTGATCTTGGCATATTTATTGCAGTGGCTTGTTAACAAATTTCAGTGGATGTGTGAAGTGTTATTTACTGTTATGAAGTAATTTTATTTTTGTTTGTACAGATGTGCACACATTCACCATCAAAATAAATATTAATAAACAGTTGCTTAATTTATCTTTGTGGAAGAGTATGCTGAATATATGTTTATCTAGGTGAATGTGACCAACCATGCACTCCATGCTGGTCATGTGTTGTTTGCGTTTAATTAAATTTATTTCACCAATTAATTCTTGCATGTGCATCTCCGTGTAGAACCTTCTGACGGTAGGAGCGAGCTCGTCTCGGAACAAGGTGACGGACCGTTCGAGGGAGAAGTGAACTACGTGGAAGTGCAGCAAGACCCGGACCAAAGTTCGGAAGACTTTCCTACTAACTTTGCTAGTGAAGGCAAGCCCCGGTTTACCATTGACCTATGTGTTTCTTTTTAAACTTCTGAATTTATCTTTGATTATCTATGTGCATTTACATTCAGGAGTTGAATTGAAACCCTAGTTGCAGGATCCCTTAAGTACCTATGTTCTCTTACTAGTATGCTAGGTCGCTAGTTGCTATGCACTAAGGACCCAGTACAAGTCGAGTGATGTTCGTCACTCGCGAGAATAGGTTCTTATATTGGAATCATAAGATTTGATAAATTGGATTGCTCACGTGGTAAGAGCATGGGATTCTGGGCTCCGGTCCAGTGGTTATGATATTAAGCGTTTGAACGTACTAAACACTTGTCGGAAATGTGTACGGTAAGCCTAGTACCCGATTAACGCGGCAAGGGAACCTTTCCCTAGTACCCTGGGGCATGGCGACATGTCTCCCTGCTTGCAACAGTGTGGTACTCATGTGAGTCTGGATGTCCGTGTGGGAGCGATCCAGTAAGCCTTGTATCAAGGGATGTAGATTCCGATCTCGAACTAAAGATTGACGGGAACCGCATAGGCGGTGTATACCCCGTTTCGCTTTTATTTGATCTTCTTAGGGTATGCATTCTTCCGTGTGTTTAGGTCCACCTTGCAAGGTTATTAATTGATCGATCATCGGCCTCTCACCGTTATCCGAGAGTGCTTAATCATCTGGCCATTGTGATCCCTTTATGATGGAATATTGATAAACTTGATGTTTGATTAAATTGTACTGCGCAACTCATGCTTACAATAGTTGCTTATCTAGCAATGAATTAAGCTACTAGAACTTGAGCTAAAAGATTGAAAGTAAGAATTAACTCCTTAGTAGCTTTTTTGGCAAAACAAACCCACGAGCCAAAAGCCTTGCATGATTAGAGGTTAAGTCTTTTCTTTTAGACGGGTAAGCCTTGCTGAGTATAAGTATACTCAGCCTTGCTATATATGTTGTTTTCAGGTGAAATTGTTTGGCCTAGTGAGATACCCCACAGCTGACAGCTGCAGTGGGTGTCGGACGCTGAGTAAAATCATCATGGACGACCTCCTGTGATGATGATCGTGTTACTTAGTTTATTTCCGCTGTTTAAAACTCTGAACCTTTGTTTATCATGTTATGAACCATGATTTGTAATAATGGACCCTACGGGGAAGATTGGTTTAAGTTGTAAGGTACTCTGGACTCTCCTTCGTGGGAGTTTTAATGTATGGCAGGGCGACGCTACGGCGTCGTGCATTCGTGGCGCGGAAAAGGATGAAGTTCAACGGTCCAAAGAACGACCATGATGACGTAGAGAACAGGAAGAGCTCAGGATGTCCACCATCAAGGTTTGAGATTGTCGTGAAGAGAATTTTGCCAGAGACTCTACTTTGTCCTTCGTTAGTTGGTCTTTTGATTCCTAAGATTTGGAGGGTACGATCAACGGAACATAGATTGAGGATTGTTGGAAAACTCTCCTATCATTGACTTTTAGAGGACCCTGACTGCTCAGGAAAAGTCTACTCCTTCTCCTTCCACTTAGCCGGTTGATATGAATTTCTGCTCAGAGATCCTTGAGATTGGACGGTAGGGGAATTCAAGTTGGCAGGTTCCCACAGTGATTTCGATGAAGAAAAGGAAGGCTAGTAAACAATTATTTGCAAGTTTTGTTTACTAAGATTCCTGAATTTATTCGGAGGAGCGATAAAGTGTGGGGATGGACCAAGGTTTTCCATTATCATAAGTCCAAGGTCAGTAGTGCATAAAAAGCACTTAAGGATGGTAAGGTCAGAGAGAGCAGTTACCAAGAGTGGTTCCTGGTTAGTAGATGACAAAGATTCAGAAAATATAGGTTGATACAGAAATTTCAGAAGATGCTTGCTCACAAGTTAATTAATTGATGAATTTTGATGACATCATTTTTTGCATTACTGATGCAGTGATTTTCCTTACTTGATGATGATGTACCAAAAGAACCTATGATTGTGAGACTAAGGCATGTGGGATACGTGGTGCAACAATGGAGTGGTGCACATGTTGATGCTCATGACGTGGTGCATGAAGTAGAATGCATGTGCGGATGAGCATATGATGCTTGTGCATATGGCATGATGCATAATGCGAGATGCACCTGATGGGTGCATGATGTGTGTGGCATGATGCTCATGTTTATGAATGCACAATGTACATATTCATGATATATGGTGCTCATGATACAAGGTTAGCATGACATGTTTTACCTTTTTAAGACAGTCGAACAGGGGAAACAACGTAAAGTTGGGGAATAAAACTCTGCGGTGCGTTGCATTATTATAAACAAGATACCTAGCGCGCACCTAATGGTAATCACATGGCTGCAGCACACATGATACCCTAGGTTCCGTCGCGGCACCTTTGGTCATGGAATAACAATGTTACCGATCAAAACGGGAATAGGGTAGAAAGGTTGATATCCTACTGCATAAGCATGTTAGTCCTCCAAGGGTTACCATGCATATGTTGTGCAATGCATGATTATGCTTGTGAGTGATTCATTAAGGGTGCAACACATGCAAGAGATGATGATGATCCTACAACTTAAAAGACTTTGGATGCTCTTTATCCACGTTTTATTTATTCGAACATTTTTTGTGAGCAAGCTAAAGATAGAAGCTCAAGGTTGGTGAGATCAAACGGAAGCACAGCGAGGAGATCTTAATTGAAGAAAAATCTGAGTACTCCAGAAAGTTTAACCAAAAACTCTTATTCTCAGTTAGAGATAAAATCTTTCAAATGGTTTGACTTTGGTATGCAACTTGATTCTAGAATTGTTCCCAACAGGGTCATTCACTCAACCGTCAGGATACTGCGATAAGGTTTCATCCATAACATTACATCGATACTGAGTTCAGAATTATCACAACATAGCACAAGGGGTTACAATGCAATCTAGCTGCGCAAAGTGTACTTCTAGGTCAGTCTACCACAAAAACGATCCAACATCGGCTGCACAATCCTAGAGTATGTCCTTTTACTACAACACTCAGACAGCTCCTCACTCTATTACAAGCATATTGGCGTCCACTGGAATTACTAGCCTTAGCTTCACCTTCTCCTATTCAACACACTTAAAGTGAAGCAAGCTCAAGGTGAGGCAGGTCCAGACTCTACTCCAGACTTTCCCTGAGTGTCCTCTGGATTTTCTTCCTCTTCGGGTCCAGGAACGACAGGTGGTGCTGCTGCAGCTTCCAGTTGATTCTCTAGATCAAGCATATACTAGTCGTTGTGCTGTAACATGAAATTCTGCTCGAGAATGGTTTGACACATTTCACGCATTCTTGCCTTATCCTTGCATCTTCTTTTCTTGAGAGTAGCTATCTATGCTCGGGCTTCTTCCAATTCTTGTGTAGTATCCTTCCTTCCTGAACTTGCTGCCTATAAATTTGGTGTCTATAGAAAACACTTTCTCCAACCATCAATTGATAGGTGTCATACATGGCTTTGGAGAATCGGATTGAGGTAACAAGATCAGGATTATAGTGAGCATTGCCTTGAGCGGGGAGGAAGGCTTCACGTTCCACCCATTGTCCAGGGTGTTCTGCTCCTATGGGAATCACCTTGGCTGTAGTACTAGCTACCGAGGCAGAATGCTTCCCACAAAAGGTGGTGAGAGCATCAAGAGCGGCCTTTTGTATGGTGCTAGGCAGAGTCAAGCCTTGGGCTTTACATTCCCATGTTTCCCAATCGGGATTTATTGGGAAGTGGGAATTTTCACCTCTACTTCCCAAAGAAGGATTTGTCCCGAGGTCATGAACTCACGTCCCATATACCCTGGATACGTGGTGACGAGGCCCTAGACCAGGGCCCACCATGATCACCAAAAAACGTAGTACGGACAGTACAATGAGTACTACGCCTCTGAGTACCTTGCAGCACGTACGACCATTTTCCGTCATGGGCCGCGAGCTGGGCGGCCCATGTGCACCGCTACCTCCCCCTCCGAGTACATGACAGCCCATCCGACAAGATCCAAGCGTCTGGGGGCCCACACAACAAATCCCCAGCCACGTGGCATCTCGCACGACAAGTCTTCGTCTCCTCCTCCGACTACTCATTCGCACGAGTAGTTTCCGTCCCCGACAAGTTCAAGCTTCGCGTCGAAGGCAACGACGACATGGGCCCACCGCTGATGTCCCGGGATATCCGCGCACGCTCACCCACACGCCGCCATGTGCCAACCCCTCCACACCGGGCCGCACTGACCAGGCCGATCCGGTGTCAGAGGGCGCATCCTCCCACTGTGCCACGAACAGCACTGTACACGCTGTGCCACGAACGGCACAGTGCGCGCTATGCCACAAATGGCACAGTGCGCATCACCCCCTAAACTTCAAACGGCGTGGTGTAGGCCACTCCACTCCCACAGTGCCTGGGAAAGACGTGCTCATGCTCTACTGATGGAAGTAGGGTAAGAAGCCTACACCCTACGATTAACGGAGTTCTCGGAGGTGAGCTCGAGAAGCCCTGAAGGCAACTACTCAGGGCCCGTGATTCCAGGAGGCCTACGCCATCACCAGTAAACTCGCTACAGTTCTTTGCCGCTCCCACCGCTACATCATAACGGCCCGACGTGGAGAAGGACACCCTACGCTGTAATCTAGTCTCCATCCTCGTTTTTACCCCCATAGACCTCTCACTTGCGACTATAAAAGGGGAGGAGGGGAACACTTGTAAACAACACTCACACTCACCCACACACACACTCATGATCAATATCTCATCTCATACCACCCCGTAGTCATTCACACCCACTCGTGTACGCAGAACTCTGCTACAAGAACTCAGTGCACGCGCACCAGGGACTTGGGCGCGGAAACCCTCTTTCGACTAGTTTGTAACCCAGACATTTTAGCATAAAGAACACTCCCCTTCAGACTGGACGTAGGGTATTACTCTCTGGAGGCCCGGACCAATATAATCCCGTGTGTCTCTTGTGCCACCGTGCGGTTCCCGACACTCATTTGTATAAATTCACTTGCCGGCGGTAACAAACCCCGACAGTTGGCGCGCCAGGTAGGGGACTTCGTGTGTCTCGACACTCACTTCAGGGTCCGCACGGCCCATCCGCCACCGTCTCCGATGGTGATCGTCACCAAGCCGCTGCTACCCCATGGGATCGTCCGACCCAGTCCCGGTCGGGTACAAGATCCGGTTCGGGAGCCTGGATTTCTAAGCGATCAGCAATGGCTACCTCATGCGCCTCCTCAACATAGACGCAATCATGCCTACATCGGTTCCAGCTCTGGCACCAGCCCCATGATGGCCCTGGTGCAAAAGGTGCTCGGGCAAACGCTCGCGGCAGGCGCGGGCGGAGCGACGCAAGGCGGCGCGCACCGGCTCCCCTCCGCGGGTCAAAGCCGGCGAGCCTCAGCCTGACGTCCCTGCCGTCGGCAGACCCGATGGCGCGTCTCGCCAGGGAAAGCGTGTTGGCACCGTCATTCCCCCGCGGGATGCACAACGCGGCAACGGCCTACTCCTCATCATCGGGCACGGACCTGGCCACGTACGAGGACCTCCCAGGCCATCTTCTCCTCGCAAACCGGAACCTAACCATGACCTCACCTAATGAGCTGTACCCCGACACCGACAACACACGCGGCCACAAGGACCCAGAGTGGGACTATTCCGGGCTCCGAGACGTTGGCGCCTTCAGACGTTTTCACGCGGTGGCGGATTACTGCTTCGGCTACTCCGACGACTTCGGCGTGGAGGGGTACGACCCCATGCGTGAGGGCTTCATCGTTGGCAACGCCCCGATCGTGCCAGCGCCGGCCCAAACTCCCGAAGGGTTTAGGGTTTAGGGTCCAGTCCGCCCATAGCTCGACGGAGGACAGCGCGGCTGTGGCGTAGGGCCAACCCAATGACGTCGCGCGACGAGCACGACTAGACGAGCTGGAGGATGCACAGCGCCAGCTCGACGACGAGCGGGCCTTGCTCCACCAGCAACTCAGGCAGGATGCAAACCCGATTCCCGCTCGTGTGCGCACGAGAGATGTCTAGCAACGTATCATCAACGACGACCGCGACGTCATCAATGGCACGCCCGTTTTCAAGAGGGCGTCACAGAACCTGGCGGCGGCGGCTGTTCTTCTCTGGAAGATCCCAGAGCCTGCCACGCCCCAAGAAAAGGAGACGCCCCAAGAACAGCTCAAGACGCTCCTTGAGACTGCTGCCGTCCAGCAGGTGGAGAGCTCCGCCACTCATCAGGGGGGCTCGTAGGGCCATGGTCACTCCGAACAGCGACCACCTGCAGCGCCATCACAGCAGCCGTGTCGGTCCGAGGAAGTCAACATTCCCGTCAAAAGCTGCCTGGGTCCCGACCGCGACGCGCACGACACCATCAAGGCCTGGCGGAGGGCGGATGCGGGCCAAGGCAACGACCACGAGCAACAACCTCGCAAGGAGTACAATCGGCGGCGCGGTAGCCCCTACGACAGCGACGAGGACCGGAGTCGGAGCAACTCGCTATTGACGGCTGTTAAGTACCATTTTCATGACCGTCAACTACTACATATTGAAGCATGAATTGTGCATCCACACTAGAATAGGAGCTTAAACTAATACTTTCCACTAGTGTTGATGTCTATTCGAATGCAGGTATTTAGCATAGAAAATGAGAGGAATCCATGCACATTCACTCCACTCCAATCCAAGGCACTCAAGTGCTGGCCAATGAGGGGCTGCCACATGGATTCTCCTGGATCCATGACGTCACCAATCCATGTGAAGAGCTCTCGACGAATCACACGCCACCACATCAGCATCACATGGATCCATGGGCCCACTTTGCTAACCAAACCGCCAGGAAACGTGCCATGCACGGAGGAGGAGCATCAGGGCCCACATGGATGTGAGCCAGAGGAAGCACAGGCCAGGAGGCCACCCGAGGGGGCCGGCCGACCCTAGGTTCGGCCGAACTGACCTAGGGTCGGTTCATCCTGGCCCTCCACGTGGCTCTCTCCCATTGGCTCCTGGCTGCATCCCGGGGTGTATTGGAGCATTTGGAGCCTCGGAGCAAGCCACTCCCCTGCCTATAAATAGAGGGGGAAGGGCCTCATTTCACACACACCACCAAGCTCTCAAGTTCCACTTCTCTCTTGTGTAGCTCTCTCTCTCCCTCTCTCTAATTCTGCCCATGTGAGGTGATTCTCACCTCTATGTGGTAGAATGGGATTGAGAAGAGATCTAGACTAGGATTAGTTGAGAGATAGAGTAGGAGTGAGGAGTGAGTTGATATCCTCGTGGATGCTCGTTCTTCATTTAGACCAAAGTGAGTATTTCAACATTTCTTATTTAGACTACGGTGGACATCATGCATGAATGGTTTGTTCTTGTGTTCTTAGCTCGTTCATAAGTTATAGGCTTGTGTTCGTCGTGACACAAGGCTTTGATACTTTAGAGCTAGTCCATTAGTTCAAGTATCTATTTGCATGCTCTGATCCTGTTTAGCTAAGTAAGTCTGCTGTATCTCGATTGTTTGCATCCAAACCTTTCTTGCTGCTCCGTAGCTCGATGACTAGTATGATCTGATCCGTTCTCTCTCTAGTTCGTGGTCCCGTATTTATACGGGTTGCTATAGTGTTATTAGTGGGTCGACAGACATAACCGCGCTATAGTAGTTATCAGGTGTGCAGACGTGGTGACTCTGGTTATCCTACGAAGAACATGTGCGTTCGCGTAACGATAGAGGTATGCCGCAGTGGTGACAGCCTGTTGGACCCTTTGGAACCCTCCACGCCTGCGTACCGAGTTGGGCCCTGTTGCCAGTACATTGGCCTCTCCCTAAAAAGTTAGGATGGGTTGGCGACCCACGGGGAGGACTAATAGCGGACAGATCCATCTTGAGAGTTATGTCCCTTAAGAAAGTGTTTCTCATATCCCTACCAATCCCAACAGTAGCTGGTGTCCTTGGATAGACCCTCTCTGGTTACTCTCCCGTCCTAGGAACGAAACCCGACGGGAATACTCATTCTCCGAGGGAGAAGTGCTGCAACGGTGTATCCGTGCACTTGCGGATTCGTTCGTACTCGTTAGTGTACCCGAGAGTCTCTTACACGCTCACGCTACCACAGTGCCTAGCGTTGAGGTTAAGAAACGCCAACAAGCATTTTTGGCACCGTTGCCGGGGACGGCTGTTGTTAACCTTACGGACCCGTCTATCCTCGTATTTATCTTTTCCTTTTTCTTCTACCTTCACCCCCGTTACCCTTTGAGATATCCTTTTTGTTTTCTTTACTTCTACCTTTACCCCCGCTACCCATGGAAGGTTATCCTTGTAAATACCTTCCGCCTTCGAGGAGTGAACCCTCAGAGCCATCTTTGTCAAGACCCATTCTTACATCTGGCTATCAACTTCACCCCTCTCTCATGAAGCTCATTCAGGACCTATCCTTCTCGGGGTTAAGTCATGAGAACCCCTTTGATCATGTGAGAGACTACGACCGTCTGATTGAAACTCGGGGTAAAACCAGAGAATCACCGGATGCTTGGAAAAGAGAGTTTTTCCTGTTATCCCTCTCTGGGAAAGCACGTGATTGGCATTGTTGTTTTGGAAGAGACTACCTTACTTGGGAAAGTTTGAGAGCAGCTTTCTGCTCCCGATTCTTCTCGATACGACATGTCATCTCGTTAAGGACCAAGATTCTCAGTTTCAAGCCATGTGAGGAGGAATCACTAGGAATGGCATGGAATCATTTCGCCTCTACGGTGGAAGATTGCCCAGTCCTCCACATTCCCGATTGGATGCTGCTCCAGCACTTCTGGTTTGGATTGCAGAAGGATGATGCCATGAGGCTTAATGCTCTCTCCGGAGGATCCTTTGTGCACTTGGATGTTGTTGAGGGAAAAGAGATCGTGGAGAATCTCCGGAATTTCAGCTCCCCTTGCACCTAGGTCAATGAGGTACCCACCAGAGGAAATGTTGAGTCACCTAGATCCATCATTAGCCGAGCCTGAGGTTTCATATCCACTTTTTCTGAACTCTGGCTGAAGGTGTCGTTCCTGAATAGCAAGAATCTAAGGGAAAGACTTTGTGGCACGAGATCTACCCTTGGTTTCCCCTCTTGCGCATCTTCTTAGACCTTCTCCCCGAGACTTTGTCTCGCGGGAGGATGGAGAGAGTGGTTTGGAAAGAACGATCATTCCCAGCCAGGATGGCCTGTTCGATCCTAAACTACCATCTCCTAAGGAGGGTATGAGAGGTTTATCATGTTCCTACGTTGAGGTTTGAGCTGAAGTTCCTTGCACTAAAGTTTCGTGTAAGCCAAGACATCGGTCTCTGCTTTATAATCCGTTGGATTCATTCGTCAGACCGAAGGGGCACGACCATCTACAGATCGAATGGAGTGCATTCACTTCATATCTTAAGCCCATCGATCGATGCCGATCAGTCAGGAGAAGCTTAAACTTCATACCTTATGCTTGACTAGATCGATGCCCAATGGGAGTTGCACTTTCCAGCTTATCCATAGCCTCCCACTGGAAGCTTAGGCCAGACCCCGGGATGTTTCCATCGTTCTGGTAAGTGTTGGAAATTCCGAAATCTCCAGACAAAAGGTGGAAGTGAACTGACAAAAGCCTCTGATATCTCTCTGAAAAAGCTGACCCCTTTACACGGAGGCATGGGGGCTCCTTTTATAGTGCCTGAGGGTCACTTTTACATTCCGAAACTACCCTTTGTAACGTTACATATACATGGAAATGCTGGGGGTACATAAGTCCGCGGCAATCACGGGGATCTTCCTAAATTACAAACATGCCATTGCGTGTTCCAGCTTCTTTCTTCTTCCGTAGCCAAGCTTCTCACGTCTCTTTGCATCTTCCTTGATACGTAGTTGACTGAGTCAGCTTCGGTTCCTTGGAATCCCTTCGTGAGCTTCGGAAATCCTCACTGAGCAGCCTCGGACAGGTTTTTCCCCGTTGCGCCGTTCCTTCGCTCTTTCCTGAAATCTTTGCCGAATGGAAGATTTCCCAGAATTCTCAGATTCCTGAATATCACAAAATACATGGGAAAGAAAGGAATCATAATTTCTCAGGAATTCCGAGGGTCATCAATATGTTCACGTGTAAAACAACATTTCATCCAACTATTTGGTTCACCAGAAAACTTTCTCCGATCATAAGAAATGATGTTTTTAAGTTCGTTCATAGATCTGAAAAACTTCAGAATCTTCGGCGATTTCCTAATCCTGCCGACGCGTGTCTTCTTGGAAGATTCCGAGGGAGACGATTTTAAGCCGATCCCTAACAGTAGCCCCTCGGGGAAGCAGGTTGACTTCGACGACTCGTTTCCACGAAAAAAGTTTCTTCGGATTGGTTAAAAACATCACCCACGAGCGTCAGAGGAGACACGCGTCGACACTTTATAGGGTGCCGGTTCGTTTTTCGAGGCACCTTCTTGATAGATCCCTTCGTTCCTATAAATAGAGGGCTTGTGGTGGCCTTCGCTTTCACCGTTTTCGTGCTTTCGAATCTTTTCAGAATTTTTCCCAAATTCTTGAAGACTCTTTGGTGCCTTGTTTCCTGAGTTCTGCTCTTCTTCTTCTTCTCCGAAGGTAACTTTTGAATTCCTTGTTTTTTTAGTTCTGCTTTTCTGTGTAGG
Source organism: Cenchrus fungigraminus (assembly GCA_036936925.1). NCBI lineage: Eukaryota > Viridiplantae > Streptophyta > Magnoliopsida > Poales > Poaceae > Cenchrus > Cenchrus fungigraminus. The sequence continues at coordinate 82,170,268 of CM072771.1, read as the reverse complement.
AGATCGATTTTTTTAATTTGGTACTTTCTTGCTTTCTTGATTTTTATGTGGCTCGCGAGAAACATACCGCCAAGCTAATGACGGAAGAAGAAATTGCTCAGGCTACTGCCGCCTCCGGTTCTGAGATTCCGCGATCTTCTGAAGTGCCTTCCATAAGTTCCGCTCCTTTGGTCCCGAGTCCTGAAGATACAATCGTTGAAGAGGGAGAGGTGCACTCAGGTGAAGATTCTGGAACCGAGGAAGATATTTCCCAGGTTGAAGTTGAAATGGAAGAGCTTATGCCCTCGAAGCTGGCATACCCTCCCACTTTTGTTTTTGGGAAATCTTTAGTGACCCCTGATCTGATCAAGGATTTTGAAGATGCGAACTTTTTCCCTTCTGGCTGTGGTCGTGTGCCGACAAGCGAAGAAATTCCTCAGCCGCAACCTGATGAGGTGGTTGTCTTCAAGGATTTTTTTACTGCTGGTCTCAGATTTCTATGAGATGAGCGTCTTCCGTCGATCTTGGATCGTTTTCAAGTGAAGATCCACCAGCTTACGCCCAACTTTTTTCTGGAACTATCAAAATTTTTCTGGATTCAGAAAACTTTTGAGGGTCATATAAGTGCAGATGTCTTCACTCGACTTTTTGAACTTCATATTCAGCAGAAAATCATTAAACTTGATGACGATAAATTGTACGAAGCTCACTATGGCTGCAGTAGTTTTAACACTCGTCGGAAGAATGCAAGTCAGAAAATCGAGAGGATTCAGCTTGCTCCTTGCAGCAATGAGAAGTGGGCGGATGACTGGCAGAGATTTTGGTTCTATGTCAAGGTTGATATGTCAAAAGAGATGGGTCTCGCCGGCCCTCTGAATCCTTTCTTTACGCCCATCGGACCAATGTCGGCTGTGTCCACTGCTTCTTTTAGTAGGAAGTCTCAGGATTTCAAGAAGGGTGAGGATATGTTCTACTTCGCTTGCACCATCCTTGGTGGGCGAGATGTGATCGAAGAATATGTTGCTACTAGCATATGGCCGTTGTCTTTCGGGTGGCAACCCAAGAAGATTGTGTACCTTTCCGTGGACTGGGCGTCGTGCAGAGTTCCCTTTCCAAGATTTGATCTTCGCCTCTCCGAAAGTCAAAGTTTAGATGATTTTATCTTCCTTGTTGAGGAATTGGTGGTTGATATGGTTGGAAAATGGTACTTGAGTGAGTATAAACAATTCAAGAACATTGTGAAACACAAACGCCGGGTGAACCGTGTTTTCTCGGAACTTGGCGCGGACCCGGCTTTACGCCCGAGGCCTCCTGGCCCAAAGAAGTTGATGCAGGCGCCTAGTGTTACTAGGTCAATTGCTATTGGTGTTCCTGTGAAGTCTCGGAAGAGAAAGAGCCCTAAGGTTTTGGGGATTTCCGAGAAACCTTCCGCACCTAGCAAGACTTCTGGAAAGACAAAAACTTTGGAAATGTCTAAGAAAAGGAAGCTGACTTCTGGGAGCTCATCCTCACCTCCTCACAGTTCTGAAGCTGAAAAAACAGCGGCAGCCGCCTTGGCAGATTTGAAGAAAAAGAAAGGAAGTAAGAAAGTTATTTCCTCCAAGCCTCGTGCTCGCATTGCGTCTGCTCTATCGGATGAGGATGATGATGACAACCAAAAATCAGGTGATTCTTTGTTCTGTTGTGAGGTGGTTCCGGGCCGTGTGGTGCGTTCTCCTTCCTCAGATAGTGCTTTTGTTGATATTGAATCTCTTTCAGATAAGGAACCTGCAGTTGCTGAGAAACTTGAAGTGTCCAAGATCTCCGAAGCTTCATCCTTGGAGAAGGGGATTGTTCTCTTGGAAGATAAAACAAACGACGGTGATGCTTCTCTTAAATTCATGGCTGATCTTGACAAAACCGTGCAGCGAGGTCCTCCTTCTCACTTTCCGCTTCTTATTCAAGGTCGGCAAGATGTTCCTGAGAGTGGGGGAGTTTCGGCCGAGACCTACGGATACAACCAGACCTTTGGAACAAACCTAAAGGGTAAGTTAATGTTTGTTGGTGGTGCTGGGATTGGAAGGGATGATGATCCTTATAGCTTTGAAATGCTATGGAATGCTCCAGGATCGCTTGCCTCCTTTGCGAGCTCATCTGGAGGTGAAGCTTTGAAGAGGCCTTCTTTTTCTGTTCAAGACTTAGAAAAAATTCCGGATTCTCGGATAGAGACAGTTCAAGATGATGCTCATGCGATTGTGAAATCCGCGCATGAAGATGTTGGTAATTACTTTGATCCTGCAGGTGCATTGGTTTTGACTTGTGTTTATTTTTCTTTTACTTAGTTTTTTAGTTTTGCTTATTGAGCATTTTGCTGTGCATCGTTTTTGAAGATGCTCTGCGAAAACTTCCTGCTAGAGATTTATCAATGATCAGCACTACCCTCGGTCTGAAATCTGTGATTGCTGGCAAAATCTCTTTTGAGAAGACTCGTGCTGATGAGAACTGTGCTCTTTCACTACAAGGCAAGATCCTTAATCTCGAGCAAGAGCTATCTTCTTCCAAGAAGCTTTCTCAAGAACTCGAAGTTCATAATAAGACTTTGAAGGAGATGGTGGAACTTGCTAAGGAGGGAAGAAAACATGCTGATGACGCCTATAAAAGTTTAGAAATTGAACACGCGAAGCTTCAGAATCTCATGAAGATGACTTGAAAATTATTGAAGAATTGCGTGGAACAATTGAGCGCGATGCAAACCAAATTTCGGATCTTAAGATTAAAAATGCAGAAGCCACAAAGCAGAATGCAGATCTTGCAAAAGCCAATAGTGAGAAAGATCTTAGGATTATTTCTCTGGAAAAAGATCTTGCTGACCAGTTGAAGGTTATGAAGGATGGAGAAAAGAAAATTAAAAATAACTTTGAATTTTTGTTTGAGAAATATAGCGAAGCTCTTGGTGAGTGGTATGGAGCTAGGCCAAATCCTTTTCCTGATGCTGAGGATCCAGTAGCAATTATTAACTGGCTTGTTGAAGAATTCGAAAGTCTTCCCGAACTTATTGGTTCTGCCAGTGATTTCGCTGCTGCGTTCTGCTCCGAGAGTCTTCTAAAGCTATTAGAGATTAAAAATTGTGCAGATCTTGGGAAGTTTTGCTCTTCTGGACTTGAATTTCCTTTGGCATCTAGTGTATCCATGATTCGTGCGAATGAGGATGTAAAGAATATCAAGAAGAATTTTGTTAAAAAGTTTTGGATGGTTGGTGGTAAAGAATTTGCCAAAGAAATTTCCCGTGCGAAGCTTGCTAAGGTACTTTCTTCTTCTTGATACACTTGTGAGTGTCTTGACTGCCTTTATTTGCTTGTGCCATTGTTTGCTTATGAGTATTTTTGTTTGTCTCTTTCAGATCTTGGAAGATGAGGCGCAAGAAGAGCTTCGAGTGGCGTTGGAGATGGACCCTGATGATGGTGCTGCTGAAGAAGCTGGCAAGAAGAGTGCTGAAGGCGTGAACGTTACTGATCCTGACGCGGCTCCGGCTGACACAGAGCAGGTTTAGGATTTAGGATGTTCCTGACTTTAAAAACTTTGAGATGGTTGTAAAAAGATTTGTAACATACTATTCCTGCGCAGGTCCATGATGGGGGGCCTGCGCAGGATGTTATCCCTGTTCGTATGTATCATCAACGTGTTATGGCCAGCGGGGCTTCCTGGCGTCTGTATAAAGAAGCTTTTCCTAAAAAATCTTTTAGAGATTTTTGGATGTTCTATTGCGAATACTTCTCGATGCATAGCTTTCCTCTGGGTTGGTTTTTTACTTCTCGAGATGATTTTGCTGTTTTGACGCTTGAAGAAGATGCTGTGCGCTCTGTGAAGACGGAGCCCCTTAGCCCCTTAGCCGCGGATGATGATTTTGCGTATGTTTGTGATATTGCCGAACAGCGAGGTTCAAAGCCTGGCCATGTACTGGAACTTCCCCTGTAAAACGTTCTTTTTGATCCTTGTACTGTAAGAATTTGTTGTAATGACATGGTGTCCCTTGTGATGTGAAGAAGCAATTTAAGGAATGTTTTTGCAAAAATGTCACCCTCCCTACCTTGCATTTCGTATCACGAGGGCGTGTCGTCTTCTCAGAAGAAGATAAGTCTTGAAGTTTACTTCGGTAGTTTTGAATAAATTTTCTAAGGATAAGTCGATAAAACTTTGTAAACAGTTTTATGGACTTAAGATGGATATTATGTTGATATGACAACTCTTGGTTGTGTTCAACACGCCTTGCGAATTTTGTTTCTGATGGGAACAAATCTTTGTGAATCTTATCTAATTGGCACCATGCCTTTGTATACTTTTGATGAAAGGTGGAATATAATCCGTACCTTCTTTAAATAAATGCTAGGCTATGCTTTTTGGAATTTGGCTGCAACCTTCCATTGCCCTTGGTCCTTGTGATTTTCTTGGATAATCACTCTTTTTGGATATGGCTGCAACTTTCCGTTGCCTCGGCCTCAGTGATTTTCTTGGATAATCACTCTTTTTGGAATATGGCCCTCGGCCTTCGTGATTTTCTTGGATAATCACTCTTTTTGGAATATGGCCCTCGGCCTTCATGATTTTCTTGGATAATCACACTTTTTGGAATATGGCCCTCGGCCTTCGTTTGTTTGGATTTTGCAAGAATAAAGAAACGATATAAACATAAATGTAGGAATTTTAGGGGAAGACTTCTTTCATTAATGATAAAAAGGAAATTTACACGAGACCCGCCTCATTAAAAACCTTGCCTCCATGGTGGAGTTCCCCTTGCAAGGAAAAGAGTACGGCCCCTTTAGGTAAAGTAAAAATGCAGGAAAAGTAAAGCTATTTTTCTCCCTCGGTACTGTTTATAGATCCACAGACCGAGGTTTTTTACAATTTTTCTTAATTTAAATGCGACCTAGCTAAACTTATAATTCGATCTTTTCTTAAGGATAATACCTCTATAAGCTTTCCACGTTCCATGAATGTGGTAGCTCCATTCCCAGTTCATCAGTTAGGCGGAAAGAACCCGGTCTGTTGCTTTCTTTCACTATGTATGGACCTTCCCAGGTTTCTTGTAATTTTCCCGGGTTTTCCCAATCTTTCTTTCTTTTGATGACTAAGTCACCCACCTTGATTTCCTTTCTTACAATCTTTTTGTCCTTCCATTTCCTTGTCTCCTGTTGATATTTCACCAGGTTTTGAGCAGCTTCGAGAATGTCAAGCTCGATCAGATCTTTTTCAACTTTTGCAATCTCTTCAGGATCTTCGTTTTTCTTTGTTGCTCTTAGGCTTCCATTTTTTATTTCCTCTGGTGTCATAGCCTCTGTTCCATATAGGAGACGGAAAGGTGAGAAGCCTGTATCTCTTGATGTAGTTGTGTTGTGAGACCAAATTACTCTTGGCAATTCGTCTACTCACTTGCCCTTCTTCTGATCAAACAGGCATTTTTTGACACCTGTGAAAATGCTTCTATTTGCTCTTTCCACTGCTCCATTTGACTGAGGGTGATACACTGACAAAAACTTTACTTGTGTGCCTATGGAATTGCAAAATTCTTTGAAGTTGTAACAATTGAATTGCTTTCCATTGTCCACTGTCAGCTCTCTTGGAACTCCGAATCTGCAGATTATGTTTTGCCAAAAGAATTTTTGCACTATCGTTGCTGTAATATTTGCAAGAGGCTTTGCCTCAATCCATTTTGTCAAGTAATCCAACCACTGCTGCGAATTTGCAATTGCCCTGTGCTGTTGGTAACGGTCCTACCAAGTCCATACCCCATCTTTGCAGCGGCCATGATGGTGAAATTAGCTGAATTGGATATGAAGGTGCTTTCTGCTGCTTCGCATTTTTCTGGCGTGCTTCGCACTCTTGAGCCGTCTTTTTGGCATCTATAAGCATTGATGGCCAAAAGAATCCTTGTTTTATTGCTTTTCCCGCAAGTGCTCTTGTACCAATGTGAGCTCCGCAGAATCCTGTGTATTTCTGCTAGCAGTTCTTTTCCTCTGTCGGATGTGATGCACCTTAGCCATGGTTCTGAAACCCTTGATTTGTATAATTCCCCATCAACTATGGCGTAGCCCCTCGCCCTCTGCTTGAGTCTATTGAGTTTAACTTCGTCGGATGGTTCATAATGATCTCTTAGATATGCCATGATTTGCGCTCTCCAATCGAATGGCTCTATAATGTTTACCATTTTCTCTTCTTTCTCCTTTACTGAAGGAGAGATGATGATTTCGAAGAAAACATCTGGGGTAAAGGTTGGTTTTGAGCTGCGGCCTTTGCCAACATATCTGCTTCGTTGTTTTCTGCCCTTGGGATGTGTTGCACAGTGTGTCCCTTGAAATTTTTCTCCATTTCTCTGACTTTTTTCAAGTACTTAATAAGCTCTGGGTTTCTTGCTTCGCTCTCTTTTTCCACATGCCCCTAGATTACTTTGGAATCTGATTTGACGATGAATGTTTGCTGTCCTAGAGCTTTCATTTTTCTGATTGCCAGCAGCAAGGCTTCGTATTCTGTGGTGTTGTTGGTGGAAACAGCTTCGTTCGAAAAGTCTAGTCTTGCGGCGTATCTTATTTTGATACCCGAAGGTGATGTGACTATTGCTGAAATTCTGACTCCTTTACCACACCATGCGCCATCACAATAGATTACCCATGGTACCTCTTCGCAGTTGTTGCTTCTCACTGTTGGTGATGTCCAGTCCACAACAAAGTCAGCAAGGACTTGTGATTATATTGCACTTCTTCTCTCAAAATCTACTACATAGCCAGATAGTTCTGCAGCCCATTTCGCGATTCTTCCCGTTGCATCTTTGTTTGTGAAAAGGTCATTTAGCGGCTGATTTGTGATCACACAAATCTGATGCCCCTCGAAGTAATGTCTGAGTTTTCTTGCTGCCATGACAACTGCATAAGCAATTTTCTCCAATTTTGAAGAGAACATTTTTGATCCTGAAAGAGCTTCGGAGGCATAGTAGACTGGTACTTGCCTTAATTTGCCGTCTTCTTCTTTCTCTTGAACTAGTACAGCACTCACGGCTGAGTTGGAAGCTGCGAGATATAGAAGAAGAGGCGATTTTGGCTCTGGTGGGCAGAGTTTTGTCATATTAGTCAAGTATTCCTTGAGTTCGCCGAATGCCTGACTTTGAGCTTCGCTCCATTGAAAGTACTTGGAGCTTCGGAGAAGTTGGAAGAATGGAAGGCTTCTTTCTGCGGCTCTAGGAATGAATCTGTTTAATGCTGCCACTCTCCCTGTTAATTTCTGAATTTCTTTGACCGAAGTTGGCTCTTGCATATCCACAATTGCTTTGATCTTGTCAGGATTAGCTTCGATGCCTTTTGTTGACACAAGACATCCTAGAACTTTTCCTTTCTGAATGCCAAACACACATTTCTCCGGATTAAATTTGAGATTTGCTGCTCTCAAGTTTGCGAAGGTTTCTGCGAGATCTCTGATGTGATCATATCTTTTGATGCTTTTGACTATGATGTCATCAACCTATGCCAAGATGTTTCTCCGAAGTTGATAGTGCAGCACTATTACTTTCATTCTTGAGAATGTTGATCCTGCGTTTTTCAGGCCTTCTGGCATTCTCATGAAGCAGTATGTTCCGAACAGTGTTATGAAGCTGGTTTTCTCCTCATCCTCTTTTCTAACCCTGACTTGGTGATATCCCGAAAACAGATCCAGGAGTGATAACATTTCGCTGTTTGCAGCATCGTCCACCACTCTGTCTACTCTTTCCAGTGGATAATCATCTTTCTTGCATGCCTTGTTTAGATCTGTAAAATCTACACACATTCTCCACCTTCCATTCTTTTTCTTTACTGGTACTGTGTTGGCCAGCCATAATGGGTAAATTACTTCTCGAATGACTTTGGCATCTTGTAGTCCTTGAACTTCTGCTTCAACAACTTTTGCTTTTTCCTCCGACATTTTTCTGAGTTTTTGCTTTTTTGGGTGGATTCTATCATCTGTGTCCAGTTTGTGCTCGATAATGTCGCGGTCGACACCCTGGAGATCCTTCGCTGACCAGGCGAAGATGTCCTTGTTCTTGTTTAAGAAATAAATGAGTTCCTCTTCTTCTTGGGGGCTTAAATCTGCTCCGATTGTCACCGCTTTATCTGGCATGCCATCTAAGAATACCTTCTTTGTTTCTCCATCTGCACTTATTTCAATTTTCTCTTTGTCTCTTTTTGCTTCGGAGTATGGTTGTCGCTTTTCTTGGTCATCTGCTAGATGGTGTATATTTTGTTGACCAGGTGTGTTTTCCCGTTCGATTCTTCTTGCCTCATTCTGATCTCCAAAAACTGTGATTACACCATGAGGAGCTGGGATTTTCATGCAAAGAAACAGTTGCCTGAACACCGCATCGAACCTGTTGATGAATCCTCTTCCGAAGATGGCATTGTATGGATAATACATGTCAACAACATCGAACATGATATGTTCTGTTCTTGCATTGTCCAAGTCTCCGAATGATACTGGTAAGGAGATTTTTCCGCTGGACCTTATTGGTTTTCCACCAAAACCAACTAGTGGCTTCTCTGGCGGTGCTAACATGTGAGGAGCGAGGCCCATGCGTGGAAAGGTGCTGGTGAAAATGATATCTGCTGAACTTCCATTGTCTATCAAGACATTTCCTATAATGCACCCATCAACGTTAACTTCGACGACCATTGCATCATTGTGGGAAACTGATTTCAGCCTGAAATCTTCTTCAGTGAAAGTTATTGGAACCTTCACCCATTCTGGTCTTGCTGCTGGACCGTCGTCAATGATTACGTTGATCTGTCTGTAGTAGTCGTTTCTTTGCTTCTTGGTGTCGAATTCCATAGATGAGCCTCCGGTCATTGGCAAGATCATGCCAAAGGATGGTAAGGCCCTTGAAGTGTTTTGGGAATTGCTTTGCTCGGTTTTTGGAACTTGGGCTGGGGGTGGTGGCAGAGTTTCTTTTGCTTGGATTGGCTGAGCTTGTTCGATGACTTGTATGGCTTGGGTTTGTGGGAAGGTTTGCTATGGAGTTTGGTTTTGCAGAATTGAGGGTTGGTGGAAAAATTGTTGCGAAGGTTGTGGTGGTGGAAAATGAGTTTGTGGATAGAATTGTGGCGAGGGTTGCCAAGCTGTCTGATGTGGTTGGATAAAAGGTTGGGTTTGAGGAAAGGATTGGTGTTGTAAGTGTGTTGCACTAGTTTGGGTTGTGTGGCTGTTATTTGGGCTACGCGCTGCTGATTCTGGATTCTTTGGAAGTTCTTCTGGGTTTCTGGGCATGCTTCTGTGCTATGACCCCTACCATGATATATGAACTGAAATTGTGGATCCCTGCTGTCATGGTTTTGGAGTTTTGAAGGTGTTCTTCCTCGACCTCTTCCTCTTCCGGAATGGCCTCCTCACATGCTGTTTTGATTGTGATATTCTTGAGTTTGAGCTGGGTTGCTTGGTGCATTGCCTTGCACATTCATGATGGGTTGATGCCCCATCCAATTATTTCCTTTTGGGGATTGCCTTTGCTGATATCTTTCTGCCACTCTTCTTCTGTGATCTTCGTCAGACTTGCAATATTTCTCCAATTCTTCAAACAGCTCATCCATGGATTTAGGATCCAATCTATTGAAATGACCGGCTGTCTGCCCCGGAGTTAGACCGCTTATAAGAGCAGATATTGTTGCTTTATCATCAACATCTCGAGTTTGAGATTTCAATTGCATGAACCTTCTCACAAATTCAGCTAAAGGTTCCTTGTCTCTCTGCTTACACTGATATAGATCTGTTGTTCTTGTGGTAGAATGATGAAAAGCTTGGAATACTTGAAGGAACTTGGCTTTTAGGTCTAGCCAGCTGTAGATTGAGTGAGGTGGCAGAAGTGAATACCAATTGAGCACCGGGCCTTCGCATGCGATGATGAAAGATTTTGCTAAGGCAACATCATCTCCTCCTGCCGAAGCTACTGCCGCTTCATAACTCATGAGAAATTGTCTGGAATTACCGAAGCCATTGAATTTTGGAAGTGAGACTGGCTTATATTTGGATGGCCAAGGAGCTGTTTGGAGACCCACAGATAGCGGAGAGTTTAGATCATTGAATTGAGCGATTCCATTGTTTGCTGGTTCAGGGATTTCTGTGAAGATGAGATTTTCTTTAATGGACTGATCCTTGTTTGCAGAGTTTGGATCTGGTGTGAATCTCCTGAAGGAATTGTTCTCTGAATCGGTCATTTCATCTAGCTCTTTTTGAAGCTGCATTATCTCTTTCTTTGCTTGCTCTAGCTTCTGAAGTTTATCTGTTGCCTGCTTCTTTGCTTTGAGCTGTATGGCCATCTTCTCTTTCTGCCTTTTCAAAGTTTGTACTTGTTTTAGAGCTGCCTCTAACTCTTTGTCTGGTGTTTCGTTCTCATTGTGGTCGTTGCTGGCTTCTGGTGTTCCTTCTGGTTCCTTGCCTTTCTCATTTTTGTCGCTCTGTGAATCTTGGGGTAGCTCTGGGTCTTGAGTGGTATTGGTCTTAGGATGAAGGACGAGACCTTGTTCTGTGCTTTCTTGGTTATCTTCGCTCTCGGGATCCTGTGCGGTGGGTTTCTTAACTTTCTTCGGTGGTGCCATCGTTACATAAGTCCGAAACTACCCTTTTTAAAGTTACATATACATGGAAATGCTGGGGGTACATAAGTCCGCGGCAATCACGGGGATCCTTCCTAAATTACAAACATGTCATTGCGTGTTCCAGCTTCTTTCTTCTTCCGTAGCCAAGCTTCTCATGTCTCTTTGCATCTTCCTTGATACGCTGTTGACTGATTCAGCTTTGATTCCTTGGAATCCCTTTGTGAGCTTCGGAAATCCTCACTGAGCAGCGTCAGACAGGTTTTTCCCCATTGCGCCGTTCCTTCGCTCTTTCCTGAAATCTTTGCCGAATGGAAGATTTCCCAGAATTCTCGGATTCCTGAATATCACAAAATACATGGGAAAGAAAGGAATCATAATTTCTCAGGAATTCCGAGGGTCATCAATATGCTCACGTGTAAAACAAAATTTCATCCAACTATTTGGTTCACCAGAAAACTTTCTCCAATCATAAGAAATGATGTTTTTAAGTTCGTTCATAGATCTGAAAAACTTCAAAATCTTCGGGGATTTCCTAATCCCCCCGACGTGTCTTCTTGGAAGATTCCGAGGGAGACGATTTTAAGCCGATCCCCAACAGTAAGAAATCGGACCTTCTGCTTAAGGCAAGAGCGAGTTAAGTCTCGTTCTTCATCCAAACTCTAGTTCTTGATTGTACACCAGCCATTGGAAGTCTTTGCTCTATCCTCTTTGGAGGCCGAGTGTCTTTCTGAGCTTGAGTTCACTCGGAGATCAGTTCCTGTTGTGGGAGCACTAGCCTGAGTGCTCGATCTTTTCATCTCCGAGTTTTGCCACCCTAGTGCTATAGCTCTCGAGTCCCGTGACCAACCCAGGGCTGCCTAGGCTCTCTGGGATGATCATGCTTGCTTTCAGCCTTGGTTTATCCTTTGGGCTCGTGTTCGTATATGCACTAACCATGCAGATCAGAGCTTATCATCACATCTCACTATCTGCAAGGGGAGATGGCCATGAGTTGAGACAAGAGACCACAAGACACCCGCATTCTGAGTATTCTTGGGATTCATTTATTTTGTTTCCCTGAGAAGAATTATCCTTCGGGTATCTTGTGAACACTGACTATGCAGGAGAAAGAAATTGCCAAGATAGAAAGGAGTAAGGCAAAGGACCACAGGAACACAACACCCTCGTGACGACATGGTGAACACTTCATGATCCCCATCAGAGGCTTCTACACTTTTGATGGACCAGGTATGTTGTCAAGGTGAGTTCCCCCAAATTATCTATGGTTATACAAGTGACTTGGCCAAGGTTATTATATAGTAGAGGTTGATTATTCAACCCCAACCTTATCCTAGCTTTAGCCTATGCCAACTTTTCCATCTCGGGGCATCCACCTGGGCCTTTGGTCTTGAGGCCTGTTTGAGCCCACATGTGAAGGGGGAAGGCCAGAGGGGCCCACCTAGGGCCGGTCGAACCATGGTTTGGACGAAGACCTGGTGACGCCGCCTCCCTTCTTCTTTCGTGTGTGCATCTCTTCCTCCTCCAAAAACCTTCTCCCGACCACACGACGAGTTTCGCGTCGCGCAGAATCCATCTCCTCCACCTCACCATCCTCAGCTCATCGCCGCACCTATGACCGGAAAGAGTGTTGTTCCCTTCGACGGCTCCACCTCGTCCACCGGTCCTGGGGCAGGAGGCAACCCCTCCATCACTGCCGCCCTTGCAGCGGACCTCACGATGGTGGCCGGAGTCCTAGAGGTTCCTCCGCTCGCCACCATCCAGCCGGGCGGGAGGATCTCGGGCACGACACCCTCTAAGCACTCCACCTCGCCTGGGAAGAGGCACATGAGATGGGCAGCCAGCCCCTATAGCAGGCCAACCACAGCTCAGCTTCGCCCCAAGGGTTTGTCGTTCACTCTGCCTAACGCACCTGGATTGTCGCTAGCTAGGGGGCAGACGAGCTCAGCACAGTCCGCTCACTCGCCGCAGCCATCAGTTACCATAAGGTCGGCGCTACCTAAAGAGAAGGTTCCTGAAACACGCCCAGCTCCCGTCCTGCCTGAAGAGGATGAAGACCTTGGCCTGGACGACGGACTGCCACCGCCGCCCTACACTAGGTGGTCCAGGGAGAGGACTCGGGCAGCCGAGCAACTCCCTAAGCTCTCCTCAGTGGCCAAGCTGACCCCGCTGATGAAGGAATTGGAAGCCAGCAAGGAGAAGCTTAGGGCTGCTTTCTCAGAGCTGAAGTTGGACCTGGCCGAGCTGAGAGATGATGTGCGTGACCTTCGTCGCGGCCTATGCACGAAGATGAGGAGGCTGTTCTCGGCTAAAGAGCATGCGGCCCTCTATGATGCCGAGTAGTGGGGATTAGCCCCAACTTTAGTTTATTAGGCTCTAGTCTAGGTCTAGGTTTATTTCCTTTATTTATTTATTTCCCTTCATTTATTTCCTTTCATGTGTGTAAGCGCCTAATCTTTATTTTAGAACATTTTGAATTTGAATAATGTGGATCACCGGTCATGTAACCCGGTCTAGCCACCCTTGTGTCATTACTTTGGTCATTTGTTTTAGAGGACATCTAGGTTCGAGACAGTGTGGGGGAGACCCACGACTCTCCTAATGCAGGCACGACATTTTCACACGTACCCACTGTGAGCACTCCGCGCTAGCCGATCGATCCTCTACAGAGAACCTGAATGGGACCCGCACGAGCTGGCTCCTGTGGAGAGCCTCTCACGGTTCAGCTTCTATGCATAGTGCCGGTTTGCATCTCGACATCTCACTCTTTCATTCCTGAGTTGTATAAGCCATAACTATCTATCTCATATAAATTAAAACTCGAATGTTGATGCTAAAAGATCACCCAGCTTGATTGATGCCTGAGTAGACTCACATATGTTTTATTCTTCGTTATCTACCTGATGCCTGTGAACCATAACCATCTTAAGGACAAGCATGTTTACCTAAGTAATTGACGAGTATGATATGGCTGGATGATATGATCTTTTGCTCTGATGACTAACTCTCTTGGGTTATTTATTTTTGAAAAAAAATATAAAACCTCTTGGAAAAGCTCCTCTTTGATATGCCACCGTCCTACCAAAGCCATATGATGTTCATAGTTGAAAACCTTCTACTCATATGCTGCTTGTTATTGCATTGAGCTTTGTCAAATTCTGTGACCCTTGTGAGAATTCTTTTCATTACTTTCATGATCAAGATTCATGTGCACCCCACCTATTTCCCCTTGCTCTGCTTCTACACTGGAAGTTAGCATTGTATCATCCATCCGTTTCAAAAATAAAGCTCCATATGTGGTGTGACGTCTCTCCCCAAAAGTATCCTTCAAAAAGAGATGTGGGCTATGAAAAAAAGAGACACATGCTCAAAGCATAATGGAAAAGGAAAGAGAGAGAGAAAAGAGAAAGAATAGCCCATGTCCAAAATAAAGGAGAAAAAGGAGAGAGATGATCATGTAAAAAGGAGTCCCATAATATAGATGGTAATAACTAGTGTCCATTCCGGAGCTAGTGTCCACCTTACCATCAACCCACAGTTCTCATCGTATATGTATGGTAATATCTAGCACCCATTTCGGGCCTAGTATCCACCTTACCATACTCACCATATCCATACCGGTGCACATCTTGATCTGATTGTATGATTTGATTTTCTTTGTGGATCCAGTTTTTGACTTTGCAATATATGTGATGCAAGTATGCTTTATCTTTTGTCCTACCCTGAGCTCCACATATAGCCATCATTAGAAGTAGGATGAAGAAAGGCAATAATGCCTTGGTGAGGACATATACACATTGAGCGATCTGAGAGAATCAAATGAGGAAGCTGCCAAGAGTTTTGTTTATGAAAAACTTACAAAACCCCAAGGTGTTTATCATCAGGTGCATAAGTGACTTGATTCACAGCTGTTCTACTTTTTAATCACCCAAGGAGACATGATAGCCCCTCCACAGAGGTTCACATGAGCAAGATATGACTTGGAATATTTCTTATGTTTGTCTTACTCTTTGTTATTCATGACCCACTTGGCTTTTTCCCCCTTCACTCGGGACGAGCAAGCGTCGAGTGTGGGGGTGTTGTTGACAGCTGTTAAGTACCATTTTCATAGCCGTCAACTCCTGCAAATTGAAGTAGGAATTGTGCATCCACACTAGAATAGGAGCTTAAACTAATACTTTCCACCAATGTTGATGTCTATTCGAATGCAGGTATTTAGCATAGGAAATGAGAGGAATCCATGCACATTCACTCCACTCCAATCCAAGGCACTCAAGTGCTAGCCAATGAGGGGCTGCCACATGAATTCTCCTGGATCCATGATGTCACCAATCCATGTGAAGAGCTCTCGACGAATCACACACTGCCACGTCAGCATCACATGGATCCATGGGCCCACTTTGCTAACCAAACCGCCAGGAAACGTGCCATGCACGGAGGAGGAGCATCAGGGCCCACATGGAAGTGAGCCAGAGGAAGCACAGACCGGGAGGCCGCCCGAGGGGGCCGGCCGACCCTAGGTTCGGCCGAACCGACCTAGGGTCGGTTCATCCTGGCCCTCCACGTGGCTCTCTCCCATTGGCTCCTGGCTGCATCCCGGGGTGTTTTGGAGCATTTGGAGCTTCAGAGCAAGCCACTCCCTTGCATATAAATAGAGGTGGAGGGGCCTCATTTCACACACACCACCAAGCTCTCAAGTTCCGATTCTCTCTTGTGTAGCTCTCTTTCCCTCTCTTTAATTCTGCCCATGTGAGCTGATTCTCACCTCTATGTGGTAGAATGGGGTTGAGAAGAGATCTAGACTAGGATTAGTTGAGAGATAGAGTAGGAGTGAGGAGTGAGTTGATGTCCTCGTGGATGCTCGCTCTTCATTTAGACCAAAGTGAGTATTTCAGCATTTCTTATTTATACTATGGTGGACATCATGCATGAATGATTTGTTCTTGTGTTCTTAGCTCATTCATAAGTTAGAGGCTTGTGTTCTTCATGACACAAGGCTTCAATCCTTTAGAGCTAGTCCATTAGTTCAAGTATCTGTTTGCATGCTCTGATCCTGTTTAGCTGAGTAAGTCTATTGTATCTCGATTGTTTGCATCCAATCCTTTCTTGCTGCTCCGTAGCTCGATGACTAGTATGATCTGATCCGTTCTCTCTCTAGTTCATGGTCCCGTATTTATACGGGTTGCTATAGTGTTGTTAGCCGGTCAACAGATGTAACCGCGCTATAGTAGTTATCGGGAGTGCAGACGTGGTGTCTGGACTCTAGTTATCCTACGAAGACCACGTGCGTTCGCGTAATGATAGAGGTAGACCGCAGTGGTGATAGCCTGTTAGACCCTTTGGAACCCTCCGCGCCTGCGTACGGAGTTGGGCCCCGTTGGCAGTACATTGGCCTCTCCCTAAAAAGTTAGGATGGGCTGGCACCCAACGGGGAGGACTAATAGCGGAGAGATACATCTTGAGAGTTAAGTCCCTTAAGAAAGTGCTTCTGATATCCCTACCTATCCCAGTAGTAGCTGGTGTCCTTGGACAGACCCTCTCTGGTTACTCTCCCATCCTAGGAACGAAACCCGACGGGAATACTCATTCTCCGAGGGAGAAGTGCTGCAATGGTGTATCTGTGTGCTTGCGGATTCGTTCGCACTCGTCAGTGTACCCGGGGAGTCTCTTACACGCTCACGCTACCACGGCACCTAGCGTTGAGGTTAAGAAACACCAACACTCGCCCGACGCCCAAGGACCTCGAGCCTTCGGGAAGAATGTCCGCAGCACGTGTTTCCTCTGCGTTTCTGAGCTCCGACCACCGTACCCAAGTACGATGGAGAGACCAACCCTAGCGTTTGGCTAGAGGACTACCATCTGGCGTGCAACTCCGACGGCGCGCGGGACGACCTGTTCATCATCAAGAACCTCCCGCTACACCTCGCCGACTCGGCCCGCACGTGGCTCGAGCACCTGCCTCGAGGCAAGATCGACAGCTGGTCGCAGCTATGCGACGCCTTCATCGGCAACTTTCAGGGCATGTACGCCCGACCAGGGAATCCATGGGACCTGCGCAACTGCAAGCAGATGAAGGGCGAGAGCCTGTGCGACTACATCCGGCGTTTCTCCAAGCGGTGCACCGAGCTGTTCAACACTACCGACACCGACATCGTCTCGGCGTTCCAGAATGGCACCACGTGTGCCACGCTGATCCACCAGATCGGGCGACGGAAACCACGATCTACTAGGGAGCTCCTCAACATTGCCATGGACCACGCCAACGGGGAAGAAGCCGTAGCCACAACGCTCAGCCCTGGCACCAGTAGAGGAAATCAACCAGCAGAAGCTGATGGGGGCCCGTCCGCTCTGTCCAACAAGAAGAAGAAGAATAAGGACAAGTGGTACCGCAACGACACCCTTGTGCTCGCTGTCGACCGGAAGACAACGAGACCCAAGGGCAACCCGCCCAAGGACCACTTCGAGAAGCTACTAGAGGCACCATGCCCCAACCACGAAGGCCCGGTCAAGCATGCGCTCAAGGACTGCAACCTGATGAAGTCTTACCACGCCGGCACACTAAAGAAGCGTGACCTCGCTCCAGCTGGCAAAGGGGGCAAGGACAACGACAACGACGAAGTTGGGTACCCTAGAGGAGATGGTGCAGTCATGATGATCTTCGGGGGCTCAGCAGCACGGCCACCCAGACGCCAAGAGAAGCTGATCCGGTGAAATGTGTACCACGCCGAGCGCGTGACACCGACATATCTGAAATGGTCAGAGACGCCGGTCACGTTTGATCGTCGTGATCATCCCAACCATGTCCCATAGCCGGGCAACTATCTGCTAGTTGCGGCACCATTGTTCGGCACCAAGCGCGTGCACAAGGTGCTGATGGATGGAGGCAGTGGCCTCAACGTCATCTACGCCTCGACCCTCAACGACATGGGGATCCCGCAGTCCCGACTGCGGCCGTCCACGGCGCAATTCCACGGGGTCGTACACGGGATGGAGGTGGGTCCCCTCGGGCAGATCGACCTGCCCGTCACTTTCGGAACACCGAGCAACTTCCGGAAGGAGACCCTCACCTTTGAGGTGGTCGGGTTCCCGAGGACGTATCACACAATACTCGAAAGGCTAGCATACACGAAGTTTATGACCATCCCTAACTACACGTACCTTAAGCTGAAGATGCATGGCCCGAAGGGTGTCATCACAGTAGGTATGATGTTCCAGTACGCATACGAATGCGATGCTGAGTGTTTTCAGTTCGCTGAAACACTAATCCGGTCCAAGAAGCTCGCCGCAGAGCCCCTCTTTGAGGACACCGACAACCCCGAGTCGTCTAAGCGAGTGGCATGCTCTTTCGAGCCCGCCAAGGACGCCAAGGAGGTGGCCGTCACTGATGACGGTCGCACGATCCGTATCGGGACGGCGCTCAATCCTACATAGGAAAGCGCACTCGTCGAATTCCTCCGTGCGAACCTCAACGTGTTCGCGTGGAAACCCTCTGACATGCCAGGAATTCCAAGGGAGGTCACCGAGCACAAGCTTAACATTAAGCCGGACTCGAAACCCATCAAGCAATGCCTCCGCCGCTTCAACTTCGACAAGTGCAAGGCCATCGGCGAGGAAATCAAGAAGCTCCTTAGTGCATGGTTCATTCGTGAAGTGTACCACCCCGAGTGGTAAGCAAATCCTGTACTCGTTAAGAAGGAAAATGGAAACTGGAGAATGTGTGTTGACTATACGAGCCTGAACAAGGCATGTCCAAAAGATCCATTTCCATTACTGCGCATAGATCAAGTAGTCGATTCAACAGCCGAATGTGAAACCCTCTGTTTTCTCGATGCTTATTCCGGGTACCACCAGATCATGATGAGCCTGGCCGACCAGCTCGCGACCTCGTTCATCACCCCCTTCGGTGCATTTTGTTACGCGTCCATGTCATTCGGGTTGAAGAATGTAGGCGCCACATTCCAGAGATGCATGCGACGCATCTTTGGTGACCTCATCGGACGGCTGATCAAAGCCTACGTCGATGACATTGTGGTGAAATCAAAAAAGGTGGGCGACCTGATCCCCGACCTCGCCACAGTTTTCGAGAAGCTGAGGGAGCTGGTGTAAAACTTAACCCTGAGAAGTGCGTCTTCGGGGTCCCCATAGGCATGCTTCTCGGTTTTGTCATGTCGGAACACGGCATCGAGGCGAATCCCGAGAAGATCTTAGCCATCACGAGCATGGGGCCGATCAAGAACCTGAAAGGGGTACAACACGTCGCAGGATGCCTCGCAGCTCTCAGCCGCTTCATCGTCCGACTTGGCGAACATAGCCTGCCGCTGTACAAGCTCATGAAGAAGTCGGACCACTTCACGTGGATGCCCGAGGTGCAAGAAGCGCTCGACTCGCTCAAAGACATACTCAAAAGCCCGCCAGTGCTCACAGCACCAGCGGAGGAGGAGCCCATGCTCCTATACATCGCTGCAACGACTCAGGTCATGAGCGCGACGCTGTTCGTCGAGCGAGACGAACCCGGAAGGACGCAAAAGGTGCAACGACCCGTCTACTTTGTGAGCGAAGTGCTCTCCGACTCGAAGAAGCGCTACCCGCAAATCTAAAAGTTGATCTACGCTGTCCTCATCTCCAAGCGGAAGATCCGGCATTATTTTGACTCGCACCGCATCATGGTGGTGTCCAAATACCCGCTTGGCGAGGTCATACAGAGCCCGGAAGCAGAAGGAAGAATCGCTAAGTGGGCCCTCGAGTTGATGGGGCAGAACATCACATACGCGCCCCGCAGCGCCATCAAGTCGCAGGCTGATGAGGGCATGACACCCATGCATACGGCCATGATTGGTGCATGGAATGGAGCAGAAGAAGTCCAGAAAGGGTGTCCAAGTCGAAGAGGAGGCACGAGGCTAATCCGGTTCGAGTCCCCAAGGTGGAGGCCCAAAAGAATTCAAGTTCGAGCCCAGTTCGGAGTCCAGGACTAGTGCTCACTAAAAATGACGCCCAGGTCGCATACGAAGTCGGTTTTGGACGTTCTTTATATGGCTGGAAGAAGAATTTCATAAGGCTTCTAATGGCACTGGTTTGAGTCCCAAATTCATCCCGAGTCAACGGGAATCGTCGAAAGAAGTTGACATCCAGAATCTGCTAAGGTGCTGCGTCGCCGGTTTGTTGGGCCTTAAGCCCAAGTTGAGGGCGCCCCATCCTAGGTCTCCCTCAACCCTAGGACGCCCCTCTTCATATACTCAGTAGCCACCGCATTTAGAACTTGAGTTTTGTTTTATATCTAGCTTTAGCTACAACAGAACTCGCACAAATACGTGCTGTGCTCTGTGATTCAGAACTCCACCTTCGAGTGATATTAAGATTGCTCGCCTCAGATTCTTGTTTGTTCTTCGATTGCGTATAGGAATCGATCTTCGTGATCAGGCTGATCTTGCGCCAGCAAGGTTGGTAACCATCGGGAGTTGGTTCAGCGATTGCATTGGCGCTTCGAGCTCGCTCGTCGTAGTCGGATCGTGAGGGTCAACATCCACCAGATCGAATTTATCTCCACTCACCGAAAGATCGGGCACTCCACCTCTATCAAGTGGTATCAGCTTTCCAGGTTGATCGGTGAGTTTTATCGAGTGTTTTTAATTCCTATAGTCCACAAAACCCAAACAAAAAATTTTTACCTTGTCCCAGCAACCCCTTTTAGCCTCGCACTTTCATTCAATAAGTGTCGTTGTTGAGTTTGCGTGCTTGATTTCGTTTAAATCGTTGCTGGTTGCCGGTGTTTTTTTCATCTAAACCTAGCCACTGCCGTCTCTTCCGCTGCCCGCCACACCACCCCTCCAAACCGCCGCAACCCCCCCCCCTCGCGCAAAACCCTCGTGGCAGTTCGTGCTCCCCTCGCGAACCCCCCCTAGCGGCATCCGCGCCGTTGTTTTTTCCTGATCGCCCCACTCCCGGTTGGAGTCTTCAGCAAGTTAAAAAAAGGAAAGGAATCAAAAAAAAGAAGAAAGAGTCCAAAAAAAAGGAAAGACAAAAAAAAGAGATCACGGATGTTCCACCAGGGAGGCGGAGGCGAGTCCAGTTCAGACTCCCTGCGCGCGCTGTTTTTGCCGGGATCGCGAGGTTTCTGTTTTTCCTCTCCATGTACACCGTGACCCAATCGGTCACGCCACCCCCCCTCATCTTTTTTTTCCTTTGCCCTCGACACACGCTATTCCGCCCTGGACACAGTCCAGCAGGGAGAAACGGCCGGCCGACGCGCGCCGCCTCGCGGGGTCCCCAGGTTCCTCTTCACGCCGTGCCTCTTTCCGACGCACATCGTGTCTACCCGGGACACCCCCCCTTCCACGCCGTGCGCTTGGCCGCAGTGGTTGCCTTCCACGCCGTCCCGCCGTGCATTGTTCCGCTGTTCGTGCACCTCCCTCTCGCTCTTCCATTTTTTTTCGCACTTGTAATCAGCAGCGTTTGTGACGTGTTTAGCACTATAATTCAATTTTGCATTATTGTTTGATTGTGCTAATCCTTGATTTGAGTGCAGCCTACCCAGAACTCCACAAAGTTCTACAACGAGCAGATTTTGTTTCTCCAGGCAATCGCTCCTCCAATCTTTCACAGGTTCCACCGGTTGGTTGCAGGTCGCCCCTGTGTGCGTGGTAAGAACGGATAAGTATTTGATAATAGCACTAGTGTGAGCGCCTTTGTGAGCTGTCCCACCCTGTTTTTGTCGTCGATTTTGTTTTTGTGTTTGCGCTAACCATGGCAGGAGACGACAAAAGGGATGACCAGCTGCAGGCCTTGCAGACGCGAGTTGGTGGACTTGCCGCGGACATTCAGACGATACATGCACGGCTGGATTCGATGACCACTTCGTCGACACAGAGGTTCGATACGCTCGACCTCGCACAGACGGTCGCTAAGACCACACTCGACACCATCGTGGCATGACTCGATGCTTTGCACACGACACTCACAGAGTTGCAGAAGGACGACGGAGACCGCCGAGACCGCACCCGCCGTGTGCTCCACCATTCTGGTAATGATTCATTGGCTACGATTATATTTAAACTTCCACCTTATAATGGTAAATATGATCCTGCTGCATATCTTGATTGGGAATTAGAAGTTGAACATCAATTTTCATACCATGATATTTCTGCTAATTCTCATGTTCAAACTGCTATTAGTGAATTTACGGATTTTGCTTTAATGTGGTGGCGTGATTATAAAAAAAGGCATCCGAGTACAATTCCAACCACTTGGGATCAGTTAAAAGCTGCTATGCGACATCGATTTGTACCTTCTTATTATGCTCGAGATTTGCTTAAAAAATGCAGCATTTTCAGCAAGGTTCTCAATCTGTTCAGGATTATTACCAGGCGTTACAAAAAGACATGATTTGGTGTGGGTTATTAGGGAAAATTGATGCTGCAATGGCATGTTTTCGTGGTGGTTTGAACTGCGCAATTCAGTACATACTAGATCATAAGGAATATGCAAATATGACCATGTTATTTGAATATGCTTGCAAAGCTGAACGTGAAGTGCAGGGACGTCGCTCGAAGACATATCCTAACTCTTTTGCAGGAAGAAGCTCGACATCCAGCTCAACGGCCGCTCTCCCTGCGCCATCCACGCCCACCGCTACACCACGCGAGAGGACGGTCGCACCTGCAGGCGCATCCTCATGTACAAATTCAGAACCATCACTCCACAATGCACTGAATACTCCTACTGAGAACATAGGTAATGCCCATGGTGCTGCACTCACGGAAGGTGAGAATTCTGTTAATGTGCTGAATTTTTTTAGAAATCATGCTTTAGGTGAGGAATTCATAGTGGAACCATCTCTTGATTTATCTGTCCCATGGTGATTTGCTTGATGTTTCTTGTGATACAGATGAATTGTGTGCTACTACTTCAGCTTTACATGCAAGTGCTGAAAATAAACATATTAGGCATGTTGCTAGTAAAAACGATGAGCTACATTTGTTGTCTTCTTTACATACCTTGGGTTACATTGAATTTGATGATTTGTGTAATCTAGATTGTTTAGAAGAGAGACTTTTGGCATATACTGATTTGCCATGGTTGTCTAGACATTCATATCATGTTATTGGCAAATATAACAACAAAGGACAATATATGGTACATCGGGTTTACATTTGTACAAATCTGAATTCTCCTTTTGTTGTGCACGATTGTGATCGATTAGAGGGTAACCATCCTACAAATATTTTCACATGTTCCTCTAGTAGTTTTGTTTCGCAAGAAGGGAAGCATTGCTGGTGCCTCCCTATAATTTTTGGTGCTAAATTTTCTTGCAAGCAACTAGCCATTAGTGTTGTGTCTTTTGTTGGTGCTAATCTTTTGCAGGATAGTAATGACAAACCTCATGCGTTTTTCAATAACGAATTCTCCCGAGATGCTGACAATTTGATGCAACATGACATCATACACATTTGGAAACATGGTCACATTCCTCCTCACAATTATTTTTGTTTTCTTTATTTGCGCAACCCCGTTCTCCCTTGTGTTGTGCAGGATCGTTTTCACGTACACTCGACGTAGAGGATGACTTTTCTTCAAGAAGGGGGGAATGATGAGGGCATGACACCCATGCATACGACCATGATTGGTGCATGGAATGGAGTAGAAGAAGTCCAGCAAGGGTGTCCAAGTTGAAGAGGAGGCACGAGGCTAATCCGGTTCGAGTCCCCAAGGTGGAGGCCCAAAAGAATTCAAGTTCGAGCCCAGTTCGGAGTCCAGGACCAGTGCGCACTAAAAATGATGCCCAGGTCGCATACGAAGTCGATTTTGGACGTTCTTTATATGGCTGGAAGAAGAATTTCATAAGGCTTCCAATGGCACCAGTTTGAGGACCAAATTCGTCCCGAATCAACGGGAATCGTCGAAAGAAGTTGACGTCCAGAATCTGCCAAGGTGCTGCGTCGCCGGTTTGTTGGGCCTTAAGCCCAAGTTGAGGGCGCCCCATCCTAGGTCGCCCTCAACCCTAGGACGCCCCTCCTCATATACTCAGTAGCCGCCGCATTTAGAACTCAAGTTTTGTTTTACTTCTAGCTTTAGCTACACCAGAACACGCACAAATACGTGTTGTCCTCTGTGATTCAGAACTCCACCTTCGAGTGATATTAAGATTGCTCGCCTCAGATTCTTGTTCGTTCTTCGATTGCGTACAGGAATCGATCTACGTGATCAGGCTGATCTTGCGCTAGCAAGGTTGGTAACCATCAGGAGTTGGTTCAGCGATTGCATTGGCGCTTCGAGCTCGCTCGTCGTAGTCGGATCGTGAGGGTCAACAACCACCAGATCGAAGTTATCTCCACTCACCGAAAGATCGGGCACTCCGCCTCTATCACAGGCACTGGCCGACTTTTTCGCCGAGTGGACGGAGATCCAGACCCCGCCAGCACCCATCGAGCATGAGACATGGCTTATGTACTTTGATGGTCGCTCATGAAAGAAGGAGCCGCGGTCGGGCTTGTCTTCATCTCGCCTCTGGGCGTGCGTATGGAGTACATGGTCCGACTACATTTCGCGACCTTCAACAATGTCGCAGAGTACGAAGCTCTCGTCAACCGTCTCCGGATCGCCCTCGAACTCGGGATTCGACGTCTCGAGGTTCGGGGAGACTCCGACCTAGTTGTGGGATAGGTGATGAAGGAAAAGAACTGCTTAAGCCCGAAAATGGCCACGTATTGCCAAGTGGTGCGCGAGTTCGAAGACAAGTTCGACGGGCTCGAGCTTAATCATGTGCTGCGCAAGTACAATGAAGTAGCAGACACTCTCGCAAAAGCGGCATCAAATCAAAAACCCGTTCCGCACGGGGTCTTTGCCAGTGACCAGTATGAGCCATCCGTCCGCTCTGAGGAGGACAAGCTGCCAGAACCCTCGACGCAAGAGGTCATGGAGATCGATGAGGTACGAGAGCCTAACCTCGAAGACCCGGACTGGAGGATCCCGATCCTCGAGTGGATGGTGGAAGGAAAGCTCCCGCCCGAGAAGGAGGAAGCCAAACGGATCGCACGTACGGCCAAGTCGTACAGACTGGTCGATGGCGAGCTCCGACGAAAGGGCACCGATGGCATACTCATGCGTTGCATCCTAGCCAACCAGGGCAAGGAGCTGTTGCAGGAGATTCACGCCAGCACGTGCGGGCACCACACCAGTCCGAAGACTATTATCGGGAAAGCCTTCCGACAAGGGTTTTACTAGCCAACCGTAGTCACTGACGCGACCCGGATCGTGCACAGCTGCGAAGGCTGCCAGTTCTACGCACGACAAACCCATCTCCCGACGCAGGTGCTCCAAACCATTCCTGTCACCTGGCCTTTCGTGATCTGGGGCCTGGATATGGTCGGACCTCTGAGAAAAGCACCCGGGGGCTACACGCACATGCTCGTCGCCATCTACAAGTTCTCAAAGTGGATAGAGGCCAAGCCGATAACCAATGTTCGCTCCGAGGAGGCCATCGCTTTCTTCACTCACATCATCTACCACTTCGGGATTCCGTACTCCATCATCACCGATAACGGCACCCAGTTCACTAGAAAAAAGTTCCTCAAGTTCTGCGATGACAACAACATCCGTGTGGACTGGGCCGCTGTCAGCCATCCGAGGACCAATGGGCAGGTGGAGAGGGCGAACAGCATGATCTTGCAAGGCCTGAAGCCACGAATTTTCAAGCACCTCGAGAAGTTCCAAGCAACATGGGCCGCGGAGCTCCCGTCCGTCCTGTGGAGCCTGCACACCAAGCCTAGTCGGGCCACCGGCTGGACGCCTTTTTTCCTGATCCACGGGTCGGAGGTAGTCCTCCCAACAGACATCGACTACGGCAGCCCGCGAGTTCAAGCCTACACCGAAGAAGGCAACCAGGTCGCTCTCGAGGACGCCATCGACCAGCTGGATGAAGCACGCAGCATCGCCCTCCTCCACTTAGCACAGTACCAGCAGGCACTGCGACGCTACCACGAGCGCAACATACGGAACCGCGAGCTCCAAGTGGGTGACCTTGTCCTCCGATGAGTTCAAAGCAACGAGGCCGGCACAAGCTCTCACCACCATGGGAGGGACCATTCATTGTCGACCAGGTGCTTCGTCCGGGGACTTTCAAGCTCAAATACGAGGACGGTAGGGTCATCTCCAACGCATGGAACATAGAACAGTTACACCGTTTTTATCCTTAAGTAAAGTTCTTTGTTTCATCTTATAATAATGCAAAAGCTTCGAGCTATGTTCATTTTTCATGAGATGTTATCTTCATTCAAGCTTATGTTTTTTACTCGAGTAAAGCATTTTTAAGCTTGCTTCATCCCACGGGCAAGTCTCTGACTTGTCCGTGGGCTCAGGGGCTACTTGGGGCCACAGCATCCCTTCCCCGCACGTTTCGAAAACTTTTTTCGATCAAAAACCGTCTACAGTTTGACGCATGATCACCACGGTACACCCACACTTGCTAAGGAGATGGGCAACAACTCATGTGGTCTCAAGCTTGCGCTTGTCCGGGCTCCGAGTACTTACGCCTCTGCAGCTACGGTGCAAAGACCCACGAGCAAAGTTTGTAACTCCGAGTTGTTTTTCATTCGCTCCTTCGAAAGTAGACAGGAAAC
This sequence comes from Cenchrus fungigraminus, assembly GCA_036936925.1. Classification (NCBI taxonomy): domain Eukaryota; kingdom Viridiplantae; phylum Streptophyta; class Magnoliopsida; order Poales; family Poaceae; genus Cenchrus; species Cenchrus fungigraminus. The sequence continues at coordinate 82,144,098 of CM072771.1, read as the reverse complement.
CATCTAAAACAATAACTCCGAAGAGTTTTCTTGTTTGCAAAAACGCGTGCATTCGTTCTTCCTTCCAAAAGTGCTCGGGGGCTACGCGTCCGAGCAGTGCTACTTTAAGGTTGGGCCCGGCTAGGCTGCCGAAGCTCCTACGCCCCCGCGGCTATAGAGCAAGGCACCACTGGCAATACTTTAGGCTGTACTAGTTGGGTTCACAAGCCCTTGACCACTCAGGAAAAGAAGATGTCGTGCAACAAAATAACAAACGAGTCCATAATTCAGATCAAAAAACTGTCACATGGCCCACGAGTTTTTTTACAAACCATCACAAACATAATCAAAAGCCCCTGCGAGGCTGCTTTGTTTCTTTTTACAGGCCCAGGTCGTGAAGAGCATTGACAGTCATGGCCTCAGCAAAGTCGATGGCGTCCCTCTCGATAGCATCGTAGGCGTCGTTGTCGTAGCCGGGGCACCACCCTTCGCTCGGCAGCTTCCGGTCCAGCCCCGGGTAGTGTGATAGAAAAATCGCAACCACCTTGTGCACGACATCACGTGCCATAGCCAGTGATTGCCGGTGAGCTGTTCTGACGGCCAGTGCCAGGCGGTCCTTCAAGGTAGGAGCAGTGGCAACCCCGAGATCGTTCAGCGTCTTCACCACGGCCTGGGCCATCTTGTCGCGGATCATTTGCACATCTGCGAGAGTTTTCTTGGTGCCCTCATATGACTTCCACGTCTGCTCGAGCTCTGCCACGGCTTCTGAGAATAAGAAAAGAAAAACAAGCATTAGCGGAAAACGTCTCGCCAGAGAAGGGGTGAAATACGACAAGGGTGCGGCTCTTACTGTCCAGCTTCTCGGAAGACTCGCGGACGACGTCCACCAGCTCCTGATTCTTGACGAGCTGGGTGGCCACGACGCTCTCCTTATTCGCGAGCTGCTCCGCCAAGCCGTCACGAGCCACATGAAAGCCTGCCCACACCAAAAAGCAAAGTAAGGTCACGGGACCAAGCAGCTACACGAGAAGAGAAGCGCGAAGTCAACAGGTTGCGGGACACTCACTGACGATCTCCTCCTCCTGCTTCTGGGTGACTTCTCAGAGCTAGTCCTTCTCAGCGCTGACGTCACGGATTTGGGCCTCGAGGGCCGTCACCTTCTCGCGGGCCACCTCGAGGTCGGACTCTGCCCGACCTGATCTTGTCTCGGGCTCCGCCTTCTCTAGGCTGGCGGCCTCGGCATTGGATTGCAGCTCCGTCTCTGCCATCTCTGCCTAGGCTAGCTTCGCCTCTAAGGCGGCCTTCTCCGCTTGCGCAGTGGCCGCGCTGTCCTCCGCGGACTTAGCCCTTGCCTCGAGGGCTGCGTGTTTGGTCGCTCTACCGACCTCGCCTGCCACCGCGACAAGGCGGGTCGCGGCCAGCTGTGCCTCTAGTTGCTCCTTCTCCGCTCGGAGCACCTCAATGGCGCGGGACCTATCAACGCTGCGCCCAACGAGCTCTTAAGCCACAAAAAGTTCTCACGATCAGCAAAAACAACATGTTCGGAGGGCGTACGGAGAGCGGAAAGCGAAGAAGTCGACAACTCACCCTCACGGTGGGAAGGACCAGTTCTCTAAATGCCCGCTCTGATTGGCGCAGTGCCCGCTCGCTCTGGCGCAAGCCCCTCTCAAGGTTCCGACGCGTTGAGGATTCCGCGCCACCGTCGACGTCGAAATCGACGGAGATCTCAACCCGCGTAACGGGCACCAGCCAGAGCGGTGTCGTCTCCTTTTGCTCCTCGAGCTCTGACGGGGCCGATCCTGGACCTTCTGAGCTGTCTCCGACCTCCCGGGCCGGAGGCGGCAGCAGCTCCTCCGCCACCACGAGGGGAGAAGAGGAGGGGGAAGGTGATTCCTTGATGATGATGACCTCCTGGGCGTCCGGCAGGGGAACATCGCTGATCGTGGAGGCGGCCGCCGACGTGACCGGAACGGCGTCCTCGATCACTTCAATGCTCGTCGCAGCCGGGATCTCCTCAGAGGCAGGGACAGCCTACTCCATGACTACAATGGCGTCGCCCGTCCCCGCCAACGGCTCGGGGGCTGAGGCCCCAACATCCGCCACGGCACCGCCTGTACCTGCCGACGACTCGGGGGCGGGCATCTCAACATCTGCTATCGGCGCCTCGGGAGCAGAACCCTCTAGGGCCTGCTCCCACGGGCTGGACAAGCACCTCTCCAGCTCGGCCGCACGGGCCGAGAGCTCTTCTTCCGTGGGGGCCTCACCCCCCAGCCCTAGCTGACCCATCGATAGGTCGCTGCGAACGGGGCTCTTGGCGCCCCTCGGCAGGAGCACTACCTCCTGAGCCCTGGACCCACCTGCCTCTTCGCCGGCCTGACCCAACGGGGGAATAGGCGGCGGGGCGGCCGGCGGAGACACATCTCCAACCACTTGTGCTTGCCGGTGCAGCATCTTCACAAGTGCCGGCTCCATCGTGCTAGGGTCAGGGTGGCTGGGATACAAGAAACGTCATGACAACGAAATTACCAAGAGATTCAAAATGCAAATCGCAAACTACTGAGTCGGAGCTTACCCTGACGCGATGGCGTGAGGCTGCTTCGAGCTCCCAGAGGTCGAACTCGAGGCGGGCGCCGCTCGCTTTCTCCCCGTAGTCAGAGCGAAAGTCGAGGCGGGTGCCGGCCTAGGCCCGGCAACGATCACGGACTGGAGACGCCGCTGAGGGGTGGACGATCCCCCGCCCTGAGCCCTGGGCGGGGGTGAATTCCTCGACACGGTTTTCTGCTCCCGCGATGAACGCCTCGGCGCGGAACTCGACCTCCGGCGCGGTTGATTGCCCGCGGAGGTCTCGCGCTCTAACGAATGACGAGCGGAGTCGCCGCGCCGAGGTGAGCTCCTACTCCTTTCACGGCCACCGCGCTGGGAGGTACAGCTACGCAGCTCGAACTGGTCTACTCAAGGAGACCGGGGCGGCGCCTGCTGGCTCGAGCTGGCCTCCATGATAGCTGATGCGGACTCCAACCCAGCACGCGGTTGTGAAGTCGCTGGCTGCTCGTCATCGCTCCACGTGAACTCGGAGCTGTCGTCCCCGGTCCATGACGGAGACTGCGAGGGATCTTCATCCTCGGAGACGTTGGCCTCCTGAGCACGCCGGCGTGAAGCGTGGGCGTCGTTCCTTGATCGCTTCGTGATCTTCTTCTGCTGGTGGGCCCTCTTGCGGTCGACCTACTGCTTATCCCTCGCGGTGATGAAGCGGGTGCGCGCCAGGTCCTCTAGAAGAGGAGGCTGCAAGGAGACGACATCCGGCTTCGCCATCTGGACAAACGCAAAAAGGATCAGTACCTGGCACGAAAATCCTAGAACAAGTCGGTGGATGTCAAGAGAAAACATACCTGGGCTAAGGTGGTCGGGTGAGGAAGCATGGGCAGCAGGTCCAGCGGCGGCCAGAACACGTAGTTGATCCCGGTCACCTGCGACACCCGGCGCTGGATCTCATCCTCCGAGGGCAGAGGATTGGCCTTCACGGTCCCAGTGAAGGGGGCCCGGTCATCCATCATCTCGAAAATGCACAGGGGGCGTCACCAGAGCAGAACGATCCCCCTCGCATGGTAGCCACCGATGGCGGCAACGAAGTCCACGCTGTGGCTGCGGAGTGTCTCGAGAGCCGCGAGGGCGTCTGGGAGGAACCAGGGCCGGTCTTTCTTCTCCTGTCCCCACTTCCACTTCTCCGGCGCACGGTCGTACCCGTGGCCGTTGACCTCTGGTAGCGGGTGCTCGAGGTCGTTCTTGAGGTAGAACCAGTCCCGGTACCACCCGCTATTGGAGCTCGTCGAGGAGGTGCGGATGTACTCGTCCGACCTCCCCTGCTTGGCCCGAAGTCTGGCGCACCCGATCGCCGCCGCGCTGCCGTTGTCCTTCGGGCACACAAACTTATAGAAGTACTTGAACAAGTCCCAATGGGCCCCCTGGCGCAGATACCCCTCGCACAGCACCTCGAACGCTACCATCTGCTGGATGCCATTCGAGTTGAGGTGCTGAAGCTGCAGGCCGTACTCCTCAAGTACGGCGCGGATGAACCACCCCGTCGGGACGGAGAAGCCACACTCATGGAAGGCCACGAACGAGACTCGTACCTCGCGAGAGGGCGGGGAGGCACTCGGTCCCAGGAAGCCTCCACTCCTCCACCTCGGTGCGCGGCGGTAGCATGCCGTCGGCGACAAGGCGGTCGAGCTTAGACCAGGTCGCGCTTGAGGAAGCCCAGTTCGACATAGCGGTGGCAACGAGAAGCGAGCTCGTGCCTGGAAGCGAAGAATGCGAGAGGGTGCCTGCGCGGCGGATGCGAAGGCGAAGAAAGGGAGGCGGCGAAACGAGCGAGGAAGAAGAACGGGGAAACCCCAACCGGCGGCCACGATGTATAAAAGGGGAAGTAACTGTGCGCCCAGCAGTTAATGCCCAGGCCCGCCTCGGGCCACGTCCCCCACGCACCGAAGCGTCGCTCCTCAAAAGACGTGCCCACTGGCGCCAACCGCGCACGAGCGCGCTGCCACGTCACCTGTGACGGGCCCACGAATCCTACAGCTAGCGCGAAATCTTCGCCATTTACCTCGCGACGCGCATCCTGTGTAACGTGCAACAGCATGAAACCTCCACGAATTCAAAATCGCAACATTTAACCCCACGCACAACTCCCCGACTTGTCCGTGGGCTTGAGGGATACCACCCACGGATGCGCTCGCGCGCCCCCGTCGGGAAAACATAACTCACCCCTTCATCGCCACGACCACTGAGCCTGGGAACAAGTCCTTGACTCCCTCACCAGGCTCGAGGGCTACTGACGAGGCCCTAGACCACGTCCCACCATGATCACCAAAAAACGCAGTACGGACTGACACACAGCGTACTTAGCCGCCAGTACAACGAGTACTACACCTCCGAGTACCTAGCAGCTCGTACGACCAGTTTCCGTCATGGGCCGGGAGCTGGGCGGCCCATGTGCACTGCTACCTCCCCCTCTGAGTACATGATGGCCCATCCGACAAGATCCAAGCAGCCGGGGGCCCACACGACAAATCCCCGGCCACGTGGCAGCTCGCACGACAAGTTTTTGTCTCCTCCTCCGACTACTCGTTCGCGCGAGTAGTTTCCATCCCCGACAAGTTCAAGCTTCACGTCGAAGGCAACAGCGACATGGGCCTACCCCCGATATCCTAGGATATCCGCGCACGCTCACCCACACGCCGCCATGTGGCGACCCCTCCACACCGGGCCGCACTGACCAGGCAGATCCGGTGTCAGAGGGCGTATCCGCCCACTGTGCCACGAACGACACAGTGCGCGTCACCCCCTAAACTTCGAACGGCGTGGCGTAGGCCACTCCACTCCCACAGTGCCTGGGAAAGAAGCACTCCTGCTCTACTGATGGAAGTAGGGTACGAAGCCTACTCCCTATGATTAACGGACTACTAGGAGGCGAGCTCGAGAAGCCCTGAAGGCAACTACTCGGGGCTCGCGATTCCAGGAGGCCTACGCCGTCACCAGTAACCTCGCTACAGTTCTTCGCCGCTCCCGCCGCTCCATCATAACGGCCCGATGTGGAGAAGGACAACCTACACTGTAATCTAGTCCCCATCCTCATTTTTACCCCCATAGACCTCTCCCTTGCGACTATAAAAGGGGAGGAGGGGAACACCTGTAAGCAACACTCACCCACACACATACTCATGATAGATATCTCATCCCATACCACCCCGTAGTCATTCACGCCCGCTCGTGTACGCAGAACTCTGCTACAAGAACTCAGTGCACGTGTACCAGGGACTTGGGCGTGGAAACCCTCTTCCGACTAGTTTGTAACCCCTACTACAGACATTTGAGCATAAAGAACACCCCCCTCCAGACTGGACGTAGGGTATTACTCTCTGGAGGCCCGAACCAGTATAATCCCGCGTGTCTCTTGTGCCACCGTGCGGTTCCCGACACGCATTCATATAAAATTCACTTGCCGACGGTAACAAACCCCGACACGTGATGTATCTAAAGTCCTTATGGGTATCCCACAGAAGTGCAGGAAATCCACCCTCCTTGAGGCAGTTCAAGTGAGTCCACGCCTGCACATCAGCGGTCATGGATCCGGAGTTGGACATCTGGATAGAATGACGAATGTAAGTACTCTAATGAAAGAATGTGCACAAGGATAGATTCTTATAGCTATAAAAGTGAGTTGCATGCAAAAACCACACTAAGGATTCTAACTCTCATCAAATCCTTAGGTAGATACCGAGGAACAACTCGTATCCTCCTGTGGGTAAGATTGGGGTAGCCATCTATACAAAGGTACAGAGTATGCCTAAACTCAAACGAGCGCGACATACAAATGGCATAAAGTTCTGTTAGTTGTGAACAAAAATTCATAACTCAGAAACTACAGCCCCAAAAATTCTCACATTTTTGTAGCAACTTAGCAAGGTTATGAGGCACATTTTTGGTATTCAAAGGTTGACCTAAAAGATTTGGGAAGTGCTCTAAAGGTATGAGTTCAGAGTGAGGTACCCAAGAAAAACAGCATGACAGGGTGTCACTATTTTGGGCATAACTTAGGATCTATAGAAGCTATGATCATGAGATTTTGGCAGCAAAAACTAGATTAGGTATGAAGCAACTTTGGTATAGATCATCTAGTCACTTTATTTTTAGAACAAGGGGTAAAAATTAAGCAAACAGACGTATCAACTTGATGACTAAGCAACAAGCAAGCTATACAAGCAATCTATACTAAAACATCAAGATAGCAAGGTAGCACCTATAGAGCTACCACATGTATGATTGCAATTTTTAAGGTTCAACAATTTGTAGCATGATGCAAAAAGTGTCACATACGACCTCACACGATGATCAAGCCAAAAATCGAAGTTAGTGCCAATGGCAAGGTTTATATACTTCTCTCCTATAATAACTAGTCAGAGCTACACTTTGGTTGCGAACGATCGTACGCAACGTGGTTAGTGTACCTGTAGAAAAGAACCTTCCGTGCCAGCACATCACGGAAGCGTCTACATACATTACCATTCACTATAGAAATGGTACCCATGCATTTTGCACCGCATGGACGACGTCCAACCTGAGACACACCCCTTTTGAATGGAGGGTGATAGAGGCGGAGTGCCCGATCTTTCGGTGAGTGGAGATAACTTCGATCTGGTGGGAGGCGACCCTCACGATCCGACTACGACGAGCGAGACTCGAAGCGCCAATGCAATCACTGAACCAACTCCCGATGGTTACCAACCTTGCCGGCGCAAGATCAGCCTGATCACGAAGATCGATTCCTGTACGCAATCAAAGAACGAACAAGAATCTGAGACGAGCAATCTTAATATCACTCGAAGGTGGAGTTCTGAATCACAGAGGACAACACGTATTTGTGCGTGTTCTGGTGTAGCTAAAGCTAGATGTAAAACAAAACTCGAGTTGTAAAACAAAAGGGACTCTGACTAAATAAGGGGACGCAGCTCTAAACAATGGAGGGAGGAGAGGGGGCGCGCGGCAGGAGAGGGGGCGGCGGCCAACCCTAGGCGCCCCATCCTGGGCCCCTCTTGGGCTGTCCTCTATGCTTATGGGCCTTCGTTCTTTAACAGCGTGATATAGTTTAATTCCCTCGCACGAGCACGAGTAATTGGCCCAACTGGTGGCGCCTGAAGTGGTGGATCAGCTGGAGGTGCCTGAGGTGCTGCTGGCGTAGATGTACTCGTGGTGTCCTCATCATCCTCCCCTTCTTGAACTGAAGTCGTCCTCGACGGCAACTCCTCAATCTCACCCAGATATGGCTTCAAGTCTGCAACATTAAAACTAGTGGAAACACCAAACTCCACAGGCAGGTCAAGGATATAAGCATTATCATTAATCTTGGTTAGCACTTTAAAAGGACCAGCAGCACGAGGCATTAATTTAGAACGGCGCAAAGTAGGAAAACGATCCTTTCTCAAATGCAACCAAACCATATCACCAGGTTCAAAAGTAACATGTTTTCGACCTTTACTACCAGCAACCTGATATTTAGCATTAGCAGCAGCAATGTTTTGGTGAGTTTGTTCATGCAAGTTAACCATTTGTTCAACATGTGCAACAGCATCTAAGTGTGGGGCGTCCTCAGCATCAAAAGAAAATAAATCAATAGGCGCCCGAGGGATGTAACCATACACAATCTGAAAAGGGCACATCTTTGTAGAAGAATGCGTTGCATGATTATAAGCAAACTGAACATGAGGCAAGCAATCCTACTAACGTCTCAAATTTTGATCTAAAATAGCCCTAAGCATGGTTGACAAAGTTCTATTAACCACCTCAGTCTGCACATCAGTTTGAGGGTGACAAGTTGTGCTAAACAGCAATTTAGTTCCCAATTCATTCCACAGAGATCTCCAAAAATGACTGGGAAACTTAGCATCATGATCAGAGACTATTGTATTTGGGATACCATGCAAACGAATAATCTCTCTAAAGAACAATTTAGAAATATTGCTAGCATCATCAGTCTTATGACAACGTATGAAATGAGCCATTTTGGAGAATCGATCAACAACCACAAAAATGCTATCCCTCCCCTTCTTAGTTCTAGGCAATCCCAAAACAAAGTCCATAGAAATATCAAGCCAAGGGGAAGTAGGAACAGGCAAAGGCATATACAAACCATGGTTGTTCAACCATGACTTAGCTTTCTAACAAGTAGTGCAGCGTGCAACTAGGCGCTCAACATCAGCACGCATCCGGGGCCAAATGAAGTAGGTAGCCAACACCCCATGCGTCTTGTAGACGCCAAAGTGTCCCATGAGACCGCCTCCATGCGCTTCCTGTAACAGCAAAAGACGAACCGAGCTAGCTGGAATACATAGCTTGTTAGCGCGAAACAGGAACCCGTCCTGTATGTGAAATTTGCCCCATGGTTTGCCATTAATACAATGGGCAAAAGCATCTTTAAAATCAGCATCGTCGACATATTGATCTTTCACAGTTTGCATGCCAATGATTTTAAAATCTAACTATGACAGCATGGTATAGCGACGAGACAAAGCATCAGCAATAACATTATCCTTCCCGTTCTTGTGTTTAATTATGTAAGGAAAAGACTCAATGAATTCTACCCATTTAGCATGACGACGGTTCAGATTTGTTTGGGTACGAATATGTTTCAAAGCCTCATGATCAGAATGAATTATGAACTCGCGATGCCAAAGATAGTGCTGCCATGTATGCAAAGTGCACACTAAAGCGTAAAGCTCCTTATCATAAGTAGAATATTTCAGACTAGCACCACTTAATTTCTCACTAAAATAAGCAACTGGTTTTCCATCTTGTAACAAAATACCACCTAGCCCAATACCACTAGCATCGCATTCAAGCTCAAACACTTTATTAAAATCAGGCAATTGCAGAAGGGGAGCATGGGTTAACTTATCTTTCAAAGTGCTGAACGCTACCTCCTGCGAATCACTCCAAGCGAATGGCACATCTTTCTTGGTAAGCTCATGTAGAGGCGTTGCAATGGAGCTAAAATCACGAACAAACCTGCGGTAGAAACCTGCAAGTCCAAGAAAACTCCGAATCTATGTGACTGTCGTCGGTGTAGGCCACTCCTGAATGGCAGCAATCTTGCTGCTATCGACCTCAATGCCCTGCGGAGTAACAACATAACCAAGAAACGAGACACGTTGTGTGCAAAAGATGCATTTATCCATGTTAGCAAATAAGTGGGCAGCACGCAACACATCAAAAACAACACTCAAATGTTCCAAATGGTCTTCCATAGATTTGCTATAAATAAGGATATCATCAAAATAGACAACCACAAACAATCCTATGAAAGGCCTCAAAACTTCATTCATCAATCGCATAAAAGTGTTAGGAGCATTAGTCAATCCAAACGGTATAACCAACCATTCATATAAACCGAATTTCATTTTAAAAGCCGTTTTCCATTCATCACCCAATTTCATTCGAATCTGATGGTAGCCACTATGCAAATCAATTTTAGTGAAAATAATGGCACCACTAAGCTCATCTAGCATATCATCAAGGCGTGGTACAGGGTGTCGATAATGAATGGTGATGTTATTAATAGCACGACAATCTACACACATACGCCATGACCCATCTTTCCTTGGAACAAGTAATACACGAACTGAACAAGAATCTGAGGCAAGCAATCTTAATATCACTCGAAGGTGGAGTTCTCAATCACAGAGGACAACACGTATTTGTGCGTGTTTTGGTGTAGCTAAAGCTAGATGTAAAACAAAACTCGAGTTGTAAAACAAAAGGGACTGTGACTAAATAAGGCGACGCAGCCCCAAACAACGGAGGGAGGAGAGGGGGCGCGCGGCAGGATAGGGGGGGCGGCGGCCAACCCTAGGCACCCCATCCTGGGCCCCTCTTGGGCTGTCCTCTATGCTTTTGGGCCTTCGTTCTTTAACAGCCTGATGTAGTTTAATTTCCTCACACGGGCCCGAGTAATTAGCCCAACTGGTGGCGCCTGAAGTGGTGGATCAGCTGGAGGTGCCTGAGGTGCTGCTGGCGTAGATGTACTCGTGGTATCCTCATCAGAGGGTGTCCCCCTTCGCATGTTCGTAATGCGGAATCATGCACAGGTTTGGAAAAACGTGGCAACATCACAACCCATGACATGTTCATCTTGAATAGAACATGGCATCCTTCGTATGACTTGTATACTGTAGCACAAGTATAAAACACATGGACATCCAACCGAGAAGATAGGATCTGTTGAACGGAATGCCCTATCAACCCTCGCATACTCGTGATGTGGCACAACACACGTATGAAACACGTGGCTTAAGAAGTGCTGAAAGTTAGCATAAATAAACCATAAATACTTAGCCACCTTAAAAGAACCCAAAAATTCCCTCTAGGGCCTTTCGGTCTAATCATTCCTTAACGATCCAACGTATTTTCAAAATCCAATCAATCTTGGCAAGTTTTAATTATAAATCATGTGATTAGTATTAAACTAATTAGTCTGGTGTATACGGATGCTCTGGTACCAACTGTGACAACCCCACTCGAGATAAGTCCATACTATGACCTAAACCAATCCACTTTGGTCATTAAATGATAATAAAGAATTATCCTGTTGAGTGTTGCCGGGTCAAAACCTGGTAAATAACTTGAATCAACACACAGAGGATCGAACACGCATACATTAAAACTCCCATGAAGGAGAGTCCATAGTACCTTACAATCTAAGACTAATCTTCCCCGTAGGGTCAGCCATTACAAATCATAGTTCGTAATATGATAAACCATGGTTCAGAGTTTAAAAGGCAGCGGAATTAAACTAACGATAACTTGGCATCATGGGAGGCCACCCCTAACACCATTATTCTTCGTCATCCACCCATTCCAGCTCCCAGCCGGGTGGGATTTCACCAGGCCAAACATTATCACCTGAAAACCACATTTATAGCAAGGTTGAGTATACTAATACTTAGCAAGGCTTACCTGTCTAAAATAAAAGACTTAACCTCTAATCATGCTTGGCTTTTGGCTAGTGGGTTTGTTTTGCCAAAAAGCTACTAAGGAGTTAATCCTTACTTTCAATATTTCAGCTCAAGTTCTAGTAGATTAAATCATTACTAGATAAGCAACTAATACAATCATAAGTTGTGCAAACAATTTAAACAAATATCAAGTTTATCAACATTTTATCATAGAGGGATTATCATGGCCAGATAATTAAGCACTCTCGGATAACGGTGAGTGGCCGACGATTGATCGATTAATAACCTTGCAAGGTGGACCTAAACATACGGGTGAAAACACTCACAACGAGTGCATTCAACCAAACGGTTCCCGTCATTCCTCGGATTAGGATCTGATGCCACAGTCCTAGGTACAAGGCTAGCTGGCACGCCTCACACTAGTGTCCAGCGTCACACATGCACCATAGGTAGCCAGCCTGGGGTCGCAACCCAAGATTAGTAGCCTAAAGTTCCTGCACCACATCATTCAGGTACTAGGCTTACCGTACCCATTTCTGACAAATGTTTAGTACGTTCAAACGCTTAATTTCTTAACCACTGGACCGGAGTCCAAAATCCCATGCTCTTACCACATGAGCAATCCATTTTATTAAATCTTATGATTCGAACATAAGAACCTATTCTTGCGAGCGAAGTACATCACTCGACTTGTACCGGGTCCTTAGTACATAGCAACTAGCGACCTAGCATACTAGTAAAGGAATCATAGGTACTTATGGATCATGCATCCAGGGTTTCCATTCAACTCCTGAACTTCAATGCACATAGATAACCAAACATAACTTCAGAAATTTAAAAAGGGAACACATAGGTGAATGATAAACCAGGGCTTGCCTTCACTAGCAAGTTAGTAGAAAAGTCTTTCGAACTTTGGTTCGGGTCTTGTTGCACTTCCACGTAGTTCACTTCTCTCTCGAACGGTCTGTCACCTTGTTCCGGGACGAACTCGTATGTACCGTCAGAAGGTTCTACACGAAGGATGCATGTGCAAGAATTAATTTGTGAATGTGAATAAAATAAACACAAACATCACATGACAAGCATAGCGTGTCATGTTGACCACATTCATCTAGACAAGAATATATTCAGCATACTCTTCCATAAAGATAAATCAAGCAATTATTTATTAATTATTATTTTGATAATGATTGTGTGAACATTTATACAAATAAATTAGAATCACTTCACAAACCACCAAGTTATTTTTCAGGGGTCCAACAGTAGCATTTCCTAAGGTGAAATACACACAAGTCTATAAAGAAGTGGTTTTTTATTTCTCTCTTTAATATACTTAGTTTCTTCCAAAGATCTTTCTGGTAAAACTATGTAGTATCTTACATTGAAAATTTTTGTACAAGCACACTGTACTACAACAGAGCTATTGCTAAAATTTCATAGCAAACAGAGCTATATCCTAAGCATTAAAAATACGACAATTTATTCCTAGCAAACACAATAATATTTAATACAGAGAAAACTACTCATGCACTAGAGCTCAAAATTTACACAGAGCCTCTAGGGACTAATACTAGGCTACACACCAAAATTCAGCTCCAGAAACTAATTCTATCATGCTACACAAAAATAACCATTTTCAGCCTAGTTATTCACAAAGTACTTATACAGAGAAATATATGACTAAATTGTAGCCCAACTTTCTATTACAGCACAAACATGGCATGAACTTCATCTATCCCAAAGATAAGCATCACTGGAGCAACAGAAACTGAGCTATAGATTTAACTTCATAAACAAGCATCATTCAGAAACATATATATAGACAGTTCTTAAATACATGATAAATTTACCAGGAGCACATCTAAGCATAGCAAGATGATATCCACAAGATGAGCCACAGAAAGCATTCACATGAATCTATACAAAAATATATCTACAGATCTAGCATAAATATAAAATAAATCATAACTAGAGATTCACTCAGTAACTTTGAACAAAAATTTAGACATAGCCTATACTAGTCATGACTAACAACATATCCTAAGATCAACATCAACACAGAAGTAAAACTCAAGTTATGAACAAACACATACAAACTAAGTTGGAATTTTCATTCAACATCTACTCATCAAAATTATATACACCCTTTCTAAAAGATGTATATCTACTCACAGGGAAACCAGCAAAATTGGTTTTACATTTTTCTGATTTTTCTATGATTTTCTGTGATTTTTCAAAGATCTGGCCAAACATGAAAAGGAAGGAAGAATCTATTTATAGTCAGGCCCTCGACTCAGTTTTCTATTCACACATATGCCATCGACATTTACTACGGGACTCTAGAAAAACTTCAATCGTTACACGATGGTCCTCGGCGGCGCAGGGGAGGCTCGCCAGCGGTGAGGACCGCCGGACTTGGCCGGGAAAGGGCGGGGGAGTATCCCTTGCTCACCTATGGGTCGATCCCGAGGCTCGCACGGGTCGGGGAAGTGGCCGGCGAGGGCGCTCGGCGATGCCAGGCGGCGGCGACCGCAGCAAGCTTGATTTCGGCGAACCACAAGTCAGCCGGGGCAAGGCAGGGCTTCAGTGAGCTACAGCGGGTGCTTGTGGAGGTAGCAGCAGGCTCAGGCGGTGGCTTCCAGGTCCGGGAGGTGGAGTTCACCGTGCGGCATCCATGGCGGACACGGCAGGGCAGCGGCGGTGTGTGCGCGTGCATGGGCACTCGAAGCTTATAAAGGGCGGGTCGACGATGACTTGACGACCATTACTTGACCACAGGACCGAGGCGGCATGGCGTGCTATGTGGGGGCGCGTACAGTGGCGACGCGATAGGAGGGGCGGCGTTGGTCGGCGTGGCGCGGCCTGCAAGAGCTCGGCGCGTGGCAGTGTAGAATTGGGCGCGGACGTCGGTGCGGACGTGGGCCCAGCGCTTGCACGCGGAGGAGCACAGCGCACGGACCGGCGGGCGTAGGGGCACCTTGGTGTGCGCACACCCGACGTCTGACGTGGCGCGGCGCGATAGCGTCGTGCGCGGGGACGCGTTCCGGCGCAGGTTTTGTTCGGTGTGGCTCTGTTTGACCCTATTGATCTCCAGATTTCGCTGTAGAAGTGCACCAAGGCCCAATTAACAAAGTTGTAGATCTGTGATCGCTCTACAACTTTCACAAAGGCCGATAGGGGTTTTGATCAATGGATCGAGCATAAACAGCAGGCAAAAATCAGGATTTTCTCGGCGCTGATGAATAGTGCCTGCAGACGTTGACCAAAGTTTTTCACTATTTTCCACTCCAAATTTGACATGCCACCCAAAAGCAAAGTTGTGTCCCTTGAAAAACTAAACAACTTTTTTATTGGCAGAATTTGAAGTGTTTAAGTGAAATTTGAAGAACGTGGCAAAAGTTCTAGGTAGAGTGTAGGGGTCAAAGGGTTTAAACGGGTTTTGACCATGGTTTGACTAAGCTTTGACCAAGGCTTGATTGATAGGGTTTGTTGACTAGGTTTTCGAGGTGATGACTCAGGTTGACCAGTGTTTGACCAAAGTCAACGTGTTTGACTTGGTTCACCAGTGATTAGCGTTAAGTTAACCCTAATTGAAAACCTGGGGCATCACAACCCGATTGACGCGGCAAGGGAACCTTTCCCTACTACCATGGGGGCACGACGACGTGTCCCCCTGCTTGCAACAGTGTGGTACTCGTGTGAGTCTGGATGTTCGTGTGGGAGCGATCTAGTAAGCCTTGTATCAAGCGATGTAGGTTCTGATCCCGAACTAAAGATGGACGGGAACCGCCTGGGCGGTGTATACCTCATTTCTCTTTTATTTGATCTTCTTGGGGTATGCATTCTTCCGTGTGTTTAGGTCCACCTTACAAGGTGAAGGACCGAATAGGCGACCGGAGAGGGGGGGAGTGAATGGGAGCCGATAAAAATTCTTCCCGAAGGATGAACTCGGCCTATACCCCGATTGCCACTCCGAGTACTCGCACACACCAGAGAAGCTCTAGACTAGGCACACACAAGCCCACAAGTCCTAGAGACATGCCTTCAATCAAAGCGCGGAAGCAAAAGACAAGAATCAATGCGCTTGGCCAAATTCTGGAAAAGCCAGCACGGACTGTTCGGCTTGTACGGGCGGACTGTCTGCTATGAACAGGCAGACTGTCTGGACCGACCTTGCGGACTGTCCGAAAACTCCAACAGAACCACCAGAGACGCACCGAGAAAATCGGACTGTCCGGCTGAGCCACATGGACCGTCCGCCAGTGTCGCGGACTGTCTGTGAAGGCAGCGCGGACCGTCCGGCAGAACTTGCTGATAACCCCAGCCAACTGCAGCCCAACCCCAGACAAAATCTCGACCACGCGGACCGTGCGTGAAGCACTCGCGGACTGTTCGCAAACCTCCTGCAACAAAAGCCTAGGGCTGAAACGGATCGAAATACGGACGCGCAAGAACACGCGACGAACTGCGACGAACATAGGTCCTGCGGACTGTCCGCCCCAACTCCGCGGACTGTCTGCGGCTCACGAACAGAGCTGGAACAGCACGACCCCACGAAGTCAACCCTCCATATCCATCATCGGATCTCCCAAACGGCTAGAGCTCTTGAGACAAGATTTGGGGGAGATGAAAAGCGTCACTAGGTGAAGCTATACCCCAAAAATCTCAGCCTCTAACTCCCTAAAACACCGGGAATCACGGATCACTCGAACCACCACCAAGAACTCGGGCTCCAACCAAAAACATACGAATCGAAGGTGTTTCCCAACATTTGAGGGGTCAAGATCACACACAAAGATGCGCAAGGCATCCACCCATGATCACCTCAAGGAAATCCGAGAGAAAACGCCCTCAAATCCACGAATCGAGCAAAGAACGAAACTCCGCAAAAATAGCCCCAAAAATGACATGAAAATCACAAAGAGCTAGGAGATCACCGCAACGCCGAATGCTTCCATACATCTAGAAGTTAGAGTCTATACAAGAATCTAGCCTAAGGAAAGCAGAGGAAAAGAAGCAGTCCAGAGCGATCTACCGGGGGAGGAAACCCTAGAGTCTGAGAGAGAGATGCCATCCACCTCTCCGCTATTTATACGAAGTCCACCGGAGGAGGCAAATGACCACACTACCCCTACAACTCAAATGTAAGATACACACCCCTCAGGGGCAATATGGTCAAGTCTTCATCGAGCGGACACGCTTCCACCGCGGACTTGCTTAGCCTCGACGCTAGCCCCGCGATCACGCCGGGTGCCCCCCGCCTCGAAGCTTCCCAACGCTCTCGGATCACTGTCTCCATCGCATCGGGCCTCCGACTTGGTTTTGCGGCCCAAACCAAGAAACCGTCCACCGATGGTTTTGTGGGCAAACCACCAAACCCCGCGTGCAAGCTTCAGGCTCGATCCACTACCTTGCACCAGCCCATGTTCACGACTTCAGCCCGCTAGTCTTGCACCGCACGGCTCGCACTTGACCCTATCGGCCACCGA
This sequence comes from Cenchrus fungigraminus, assembly GCA_036936925.1. Classification (NCBI taxonomy): domain Eukaryota; kingdom Viridiplantae; phylum Streptophyta; class Magnoliopsida; order Poales; family Poaceae; genus Cenchrus; species Cenchrus fungigraminus. Next base: position 82,127,126 of record CM072771.1, on the reverse strand, counting down.
GTCCATCGAACCAAGCCTACTTGCCTCTCCATCACCCGGAGGCCACCATGGCTAAGGCCTTTCACGCTTGTTCTTCACCTGCACCGACACGAGTCAAACTGCAACCTGTACCTGCACACTTAGGCAAGCATCAATCCACACAACGTTGTCAATCACTCATTACTAAGGAGCGACCCTCCACTGGTCCTCGGACATACCTGGTCCTCAATCTCCCCTTAATGAGTGCATTGACAACACCCATAGTAACCATCATAGAGAAAAAGAAAAGAAAACAACCACGAACACAAAACTCCAAGCAAGTGATCCAAAGCCAAAGAACAAGCGAAAAACACGATCACTCGCCAGACCAAGTCTCGGCCCCCTAAGGCAAGGGCAACGGCTCAACACAGCCGAGACAAACAAAGCTCACAAAGAGCACACTACAGAGCACAAAACTCGGGAAAACCAACGGAGCTCCCCCTGCACACATGCAAACTCCCCCTGAGCAAATGCAACCTCTTTTCTCAAATTTTTCTCCTCACATGCAACAATCTCACAAAATCATAAAATTCTCCGCAAATGCATACAACTTCTCCCCTTTCAAACAAATTCTCCCCCTTGTTGACAATGCATGAATCAAGGTATATGAAACTCTTCCCCTTGTTTTCATGAAAAATGCATGTCAAAGCATATATACAATATACCAAGCTTCTCAAATATACAAAGAGCACAACAAAATGCTACAAGTGAGATATAGAGCAAGCAAAGTAGACATGGCATAGTTAGCGCATTGCCATCAAGAAAGTAGAGACATATAAGCATGTGACATGGCCAAAAGCAATTTTAAGCAATTTTCACAAAGAAACATTCATCTCATGAGCAAAGCCCTATCCATGGCAATTTGAACACAAAGAAAACTCTATCATCCAAAGCTCCTACAAGATCACAAGTTCTCATTACAAGATTATGGTAAACGCCCATAGGCTACTAAATGTCACGTCAAAGCCACCGAGCCATGTGTCTACTTCTTAAAATGAGACTTCTCATGGTAGACAACATGCAACCGTTTAGCACCCAAGATATGAATATCAAAACATAAAGACGTGATTAAGAGCTCATTTTTCAAGCATAAAATAATTCATACACCAATTTCATTTGCAAGTTTAAACATGGTACATGAAATGCCATTGCGGCAAAAAGAAGCTTATGCTCCTCCACAAGTGAACATATGGGCTAAACATTTACAATGACAAATAGGTCTTTGACCCCAAGCAAAGAGAGCATGATACTCAAGCACAAACTAAGCATGATATAGGCATTTGAGCACAAATTGAACATAGACAAGTATCTACTCATGAGTGAAGCAATTTTAGCATTTTCACAAACATAAAGCTATCTCATCATGAATATATGGCAAAACCATCAAGAGCATAGCATTCACATCACCATTCACCAAACATGCACATATCTCACATATAGCACATCAGTGATCAAAGTATATAAGAGAAGCTTATCCTAGCACAACTGATCCAAAGATGACTATCCTACCAGGTTTTGTACAGAAAATAAAATGCATGCATGGAATGCAACAAGATGATACAAATATCACATATATACATGACAAGCTCCAAGATCCAGCTAAAAAGGAAAGCACACTCCAAGTTCACCTCGCAAGCATGTGAAGGTAACTTGGTCAAGTGGTTTAGTGAATATGTCGGCTAGCTGATCTTGGGTAGGTACATAAGACAAGGATATGTTCCCTTTCTCAATATTGTCCCTCAGAAAGTGGTATCTCACTTTGATGTGTTTTGTTCTAGAGTGAAGGACTGGGTTTTTGGCTACACTTATGGCACTGGTGCTGTCACAAAAGAGTGGAACCTGGGAGCACTCCTCACCAAAATCGCTCATAGTGTAGGTCATCCATAGGAGGTGGGAACAACAACTGGCTGCAGCTACATACTCGGCCTCTGTAGTGGACTGGGCTATACTGGATTACTTCCGAGACAGCCAAGAGACCAAAGAAGAACCAAGAAACTGGCAACACCCAGAGGTAGACTTGCGGTCCAATCAACACCCAGCAAAATCAGCATCGGAGTACCCGTGAAGTCTGAGTGTCGAGGAGGCAGAATACCAAAGACCAAACTCAGGAGTGTAGTTCAAGTACCTGAAAATCCGCTTGACGGCTTGCCGATGTGAAGTCCTCGGTGAAGCTTAAAAATGAGCGCACAGACACACACTGAACTGTATGTCTGGCCTCGTCGCCGTCAAGTAGAGGAGGGAGCCGATCATGCTCCGGTACTCCTTCTGGTCCACGGGTTCGCCATCTTCATCCGCGTCCAAAGCCGTAGTGGTACCCATAGGTGTAGTCAGCGGCTTGGAGTCATTCATGCCAAACTTCTTCACCATGTCCCTGGTGTACTTCACTTGATGTACAAACGTCCCGTCCTTGCACTGCTTGATCTGGAGTCCTAAGAAAAACTGCAACTCGCCCATCATAGACATCTCAAATTCCCTGCTCATGTCATCTGCAAATCTGGCAACAAGATCATGAGAAGAGCCACCAAAGATTATGTCATCCACATAAATCTAAACAATCAACAAGTCATTTACATGCTTAAGGAGAAACAGGGTCTTATCAACTGTGCCCATCACAAACCCCTTACTCAGCAAAAAGCCTCTCAACCTGCCATACCAAGCCCTCGGTGCCTGTTTCAACCCATAGAGCGCTCTCTGGAGTTTGTGTACACGGTGTGGGTATTTTTCACTCTCAAACCCCGGGGGTTGCCTCACATACACTTCTTCCTCTATCACCCCATTCAAGAAAGCACTCTTCACGTCCATTTGGCACAACTTGAACCCTTTAGCCACAGCAAAGGCTAGAAGGATCCTAATTGCCTCCAAACGAGCCACAGGAGCAAATGTCTCCTCATAATCTATACCCTCTTTCTGGTTGAACCCCTGAGCCACCAACCTCGATTTGTTTCTCACAACCATCCCATTCTCACCTTCCTTGTTCTTCCACACCCACTTGGTACCTATGGGACGGCAATTTAGTGGTGGATCGACTAACACCCAAACTTGGTTTCTCTCAAAATTTTCCAACTCCTCATGCATTGAATTCACCCAATTCTCGTCTGACAAAGCGTGTCGAATATCTTTAGGCTCAAACGACGCAACAAAAGCGGAGTGAGCGAAATGAGAAGTGTTCCTTGACCTTGACCGTGTAGTGCGTTCATGAAGGTCACCTATAATCGTCGTCGGTGTGTGATCCACCTGTACACGCCGGGGAGCCTCTCGCCTGGACACAATCTCCCCCTCAGCAGCAGCCTCCACTCAAACAGCCTCAGTCGTAGTGGGTGTAGGGGATGGACCATCCTCGATCATCGTCGTCGTAGTGGAAGTAGCATGTACACGATCAGCCACGAGAGCATCACCACCATCATCGTCATCATCTCCATCTCCATCCTTCTCAACATCAAAGATCTTCGCTACAATCTCCTCGTCACCTGCACACTCAAAAGCAGAAGAGCTACATGGTTGTGTCTCGTCGAAGGTTACCTTGCAAGTCTCCATGATTCGGTTAGTGTCAAGATTGAGCACATGATATGCTCTAGAGTGAATCGCATAACCGAGAAAGATACCATCTGAACATCTAGATTCAAACTTATCCAACTTGCCCTTCTTCAGAATGAAACACTTGCAATCAAAAGCTCTAAAGTGACTCACCTTGGGTTGTCGCTCATGCATCAGCTCATAAGAGGTCTTCTTCTTGAAGGCGCGAAGGAAGATGCATTTGAGACATAGCAAGCGGTATTGACCGCCTCGGCCTAGAAACGCCTAGGAGTCCTATGCTCATCGAGCATCATCTTGGCCATCTCACAAAGGGTCCGGTTCTTCCTCTCCACTACGCCATTTTGGCAAGAGACGTATGGAGAAGAGTACTAATGATCGAGACCAAGATCACTGCAAAAGGCATCAAAATGAGAGTTCTTGAATTCCGTGCCATTGTCACTGTGTATAGCTCGAATGGCATCACCATGTCTCTCATTCTTCAACCTCAAGATCGAGTCCCGAACAAAGCCAAATGTCTCACTCTTATCCTCCAAAAAGAAAACCCAAGAGTACCTCAAAAAATCATCAACCACAACAAGAACATACCACTTCCCACCCGCAGAGCAAACACGAGCTGGCCCAACTAAATCCATGTGCAACAGCTCACAAGGTCGCTCGGTCATGACCGCAGTCAGAGGGCGTGAGAAGCAGCAACCATCTTTCCATGCTAACAAGACGCACAAACCAAATCCTTCTCGAATTTCAACTTAGGCAATCCTCGGACAAGATCAAGACCACTCAAGCGGGAAAGCAACTCAAAGCTCAAGTGTCCCAACCTGCTATGCCATTTCCAAAGCTCGACCGAAACACCAGCAACAAAGCATCAAGGAGGACCAACAGACTGGGAAAAATTGGCATGAAAGATTTGACCCTCGGGGACGATCGTACAGACAAGATCGCCTCGAGAATCAAGCACACGAGAAGCGCCCGACTTAAAATGAACCTCAAAACCTTTGTCAAGCAACTGGGATACTGACAACAGGTTAAAACCAAGTGACTTGACCAAAGCCACACTCTTCAGGGTCACCTTGCTACTCACCTTCACCATACCTTTAGCAAGCACTCGTCCTCTCCCATTATCCCTGAAAGTGATGTACTCCCTCGTACTCAACGGGGTGAGGCTGGAGAACCACCCACGATCTCCGGTCATGTGGCGTGAGCAACCGGAGTCGATCAACCAAAAGTCCTCCTAGCCTCCCACCTGTAATAAATAACAAGGACGAGAATGAGCAAGCGACTCAACACTAGGGTTAGCACAAATAGAGTCAAACTAGTGTCGAGCCATTTGCTCAAAAGAAGGGTTAGCAAAATCCATCCTATCAAAACCTCTAGGCGGAGCCCTCTCATGCCTACCACCGAAAAACCTATCACGTCTCACTGGAGGAGTACGTGCACCACGAGGGGGAAAACGTGGCCTGTAGTCCATCTGAGACCCAAAGCTCCGATCGTGCCTCCCAAACTCGTAACAGTCACGAGAAGCAGCACGTCTAGCCAACTCACCACACCCAAACCCAACACACCTATCTCTCTGAGGGAAACCACCTCCACCTCCACGAGTGGGAACTGTACACACAAATACCTCACCCCTAGGTAGAGGCCCTCTACGAGGCTCAGGCACACCATGAGGAAGATGGTACCTATCCTTGTTTGCCATTTCCCTAGCAAACCTCTCATCTCTCTTCCTCCTGAAACAGAACTCGTCCTTATGCCCGTCCCTCCCACAATACTCACAATGGAAGCGGATCGGTTGTGGCTTAGGCTGTGGCTTTTCTGTGGGCTTCTCAACAGCTTTCTCTCTTGACTTCCCATCAAAGACATTCCCCTGGGTGCTCACAAACTTGATGGATTTCTGGTAGTTTTCTGTTTTGTGGGGGAACACTGGTGGGTCTGGAGTTGTATCAAGCTTGTTTCTGAGGTGGTTAGGCTTGGGTGCATATTTGTTCATGGGTATGGTGTGTGGTGAAGTAGGAATCTCTCCAACTTTCTCTTCTCCCTCACCACTCTTCTCACCACTCTTGCCAGCCCCCAACGCCTGACCATCAAACCTCTTGAACTCAGCCAACATCAAACTCAATAGTGGCTCATGCCCAGACAACCAACTCAACAATTTCCTAAGCTCATCATTTTCATCGTGCAAACGATCAACATAGTGTGCAAGTTCCATGTTTTTCAAAGCATGCATTTCACAGGTAGAACATGATGTAGGAATGGGAGCTTTCAAAGCAGCCTCAAGAGAAACTATCCTGGTGTGAGACTCATCTAGCCTAGCATGCAACACAGGGCAAGAAGTGCAAGCACCTAACAAAGCAGGTCTAGATTTCAATTCATCACACTCAACCCTAAGCACATCTAGTTCCTCAAGAGTAGAGGCATGCTTCTCCTTGGGAGCAGTCAAGTCAGCCAAAAAACATTGCAATCACTACAATCAACCTCATCAGACACAACAGGGACAGCTTTCAAAGAATCTATCTCAGTTCTAGCATCAACAAGTAAGGACTCAAGCTCAACTATTTTGTCCTTAGCATCACTCAACAAAGACCTAAATTCCCTCTTCTCCTTGTTGGTATTCCTAAGCACATCATCACGGTTATCAAGCAACTCATTGAGCCTAGCTTTCTCCTCTAGTAAGAAGTTGGGATCATGTGGTACCTCTTCCTCGGAGTCGGAGTTCGAATCTGAGCTGTGCTTCCCACCCTTCTTGGAGTGCGCCATGCCGCAAAAGCCTCCCTGTGCGACGAAGCTGAGGCCGGTGAAGTTCTTGCTCGTGTGCCGCTTGTCCATGCACCGATCTTGCTCTTCATCGCTGCTCGAGTCAGAAGAAGCATCGCTTGATGTGGAGTCAATGTCGCTCGCTCCAGCAACCATCGCTCGAGCCGTCTTCTTCTTGTACCCGCTACTCTTCTTGGGGCTTCTCTCGCCTTTGTCCTTGTGCTTGTCCTTGTACTCGTTCCGGTGCTTCTTGTACCCGCTTGAGCAGTGCTTGTTGTAGTCGTACTTGGGCTTGCCCTTGTAGTCGTTCTTGATCTCCATGGCTTCAGGGCATTCGGAAATGAAGTGCCCGTGCTTCCCACACCGATAGCACATCCCTGAGCTACGCGTTGCATTCTTGCGGTTCTCGTACATCCGCCCAAACCTCTTGCTCAACAGGGCGAGATCATCCTCGCTCAGCACCTCAAATTCCTCATCTGGCAAGGACACAAGACAAGACAAAGAAAAACCAACAGAGTTAGCATTAGTCCTCGATCCTGAGACAAGAGCCAAACTATGAGGATCAGTAGGGCTCTCGCTCTTGGCTCTCAACCCACGATCAACCTCTGAAGACCTGAGCTTGGAAAACAGCTCATTAAGCGACAATGTGTCATACACGCTCGACTCCTCAATGGCCTCGACCTTGGGACTCCACACAGACCTATCCAGGGCATGCAAAAGCTTGATAGCTTGATCATGATCCGTGTATGGGAGCACTGTCACATTGGCCCTCATGTTGTTGACTATGCTGGTGAAGCGCTGAAACATAGCATCGGTCGACTCACCAGGGAGATGAGTTAAGTTCTCGTACTCTCTCCGGTAAGTGGAAAACAAATGGGCTTGCACCTAGGCATTGCCAACATGAGCATTTCTCAGCTTAAGCCAAATCTTTTCGGCCACATTCTCTCCATACACTCGCTCAAACTCCGAGGCACAGAGAGCACGGAACAAGTAATCAACGGCCTTGCTGTTGGCCTCCCACATGTCCCGCGATCCTGGAAGCAGAAAATTGTCTGGAATGACATAATGAGGATTCTGAGTGACATCCCAAATCAGAGTTCCCTTCCCACGCAAAAACACGCCCATGCGCCTCTCCCACATCGGGTAATTCTTGCCATCGAAGTGCGGAGGACCCGACCCCTTGCCATAATCGTCCATCTTTGGATCTTAGACTGGTTAGAATCAAGAAGATCTGTAACCGGCTCTGATACCAATTGAAGGACCGAATAGGCGACCATAGAGGGGGGAGTGAATAGGAGCTGATAAAAATTCTTCTCGAAGGATGAACTCGGCCTATACCTCGATTGCCACTCCTAGTACTCGCACACGCCAGAGAAGCTCTAGACTAGGCACACACAAGCCCACAAGTCCTAGAGACAAGTCTTGAATCAAAGCGCGGAAGCACAAGACAAGAATCAAAGCGCTTGGCCAAATTCTGAAAAAGCCAGCGCGGACTGTCCGGACCGATCTTGCGAACTGTCCGAAAACTCCAACAGAACCAACAGAGACACACCGAGAAAATCGGACTATCCGGCTGAGCCACGTGGACCGTCCGCCAGTGTCGCGGACTGTACGTGAAGGCAGCGCGGACCGTCTGGCAGAACTCACTAGAAACCCCAGCCAACTGCAGCTAGGGCTGGACGAAAAACTCGAAACTTGTTAACTCGCTCGACTCGCTCGTTAATAGCTCGGCTCGAGCTCGACTCGTTTCATAATGAGCCAGCTTGTTTTTTAACATGCTAGCTCGATTTATAACGAGCTAGCTCGAGCTGGCTCGTGAGCTGCTCGTTAGCTCGTACAAGCTAGTCAATTCACAAGCTAGCGAACTCAAATTACCTCGGCCCATAACCATAAACGCCCTTACAGTGGCCTCGGCCCAGCAGCCTAATATTGAAACCCTAATCAGTAAACACCACGTCACCACCAGCCCGCCAGCTCCACCACGGCTTCCACAAAGTCGACTGCGCTTCCACCGCACGCAGTCCCCAGAGATGCTTGCTCCGGTGGCTGCTAGTGTTGAATCGAGGAGCAACTGCAAGAAGATGCCATCTTCGAAGGGAAATCGCGGTGGATGCGGCCGAGGTCGAGGATCCGCTACCGCGAAGGCCACTGCTCCGTCGGCCTCCATATCAACAGACACGAACACGGTATGTATTTTGATTGGTCTTAAGATTGGTTCTTGCTTGTGTGAATTGAATTTCAAAAAGCAATAGGAGTAGTAGTTTCTGTGATTTTTTTAAGCCTAATGCTCCTTCGCAATGTGATTTGTTTGCTGCAATGTGTGATTTTTTTTGGACTCCCAAGTCCCAAGTCCCAATAGTGCTGCTCCTTGATGTTGCTCCTTTGACTACTTGTTCTGTACTTCTGTGTAGCACTTGGAGCCTTTGGCGGGGGATGAAGATGGCATGAATCTTGATATATCAGTATCAGTAAGTGTGCCGACAGATGATGATGCAAATGATGTTGCAAGTCAGGTGGAGGTTGTAGTTGGGGATGATGTAAGCACGCCGTCAAATCCTTCGAAGGCAGCCAGAGGGCGGAAAGGAAAGAGGGCTGGAATTCATTTATCTCCTTCGAAGACCAAGGCAAAGAGAGGAAAGAGGGTTGATTGTTGGAAGTATTTCAAAGAGATAACAGTTCAATCTGAGAAGGAGTTTGGTGTTATGGAGACAAAGGCTAAGTGCAAATTCTGTCAGAAGGCTTATGTATACCATAAAGGGGGAGCAACTTCACAGCTGAACCGTCACCTGAAACAGTGCTCACAGTTTCAGAACAAGCTTGCTAAGGCTAAACGAAATCTTGCTCAAGGTACACTCAATTTTACTGCAGATGATGGCTGTGTAGTTGTTAATCCTACTGAATATGACCATGACCACACTAGAAAACTGATTGCAAAGATGATAATTGTTCATGATTATTCTTTTAGGATGGTTGAACATAAATGGTTTAATGTCTTGATGAACTAGATGAATAACAACTATGAACATATTGGTAGGAAGGCTATTAAAAATGAATGCATGAAAGTTTATGAATATGAGAAAGAGCAGCTAAAGAAGAGTCTTAGAGAGGTTGACTCGATAAGTTTGACTACTGATTTGTGGACATCTAATCAAAATGTTTAGTACATGTGTTTGGTGGCACATTACATTGACAGTGATTGGGTTTTGCAATGTCGTGTTCTTAACTTTGTTGAGTTAGATCCTCCACACACTGGTTTGGTCATAGCGCATGCTGTTTTTGAGTGCTTAGTGGAATGGAAAATAGAGGATAAGGTTATGTCAATCACTCTTGATAATGCTTCAAAACAATGATGTTGCTACTACAAATTTGTTAACCAAGCTGCTTGCTAGAAAGAATGGTCAGTTTGATCCCAAATATTTTCACGTTCGGTGTGCTGCTCACATTGTCAATTTGGTTGTTAATGATGGTCTAGAACCAATAGAAAGTCTCATAAGTGACCTAAGGAATACTGTCAAATATTTCAAAAGATCTCCAAGTCGGCTCTACAAATTTGTAGAAGTTTGCAATGATTATGCTATTAAATTTGAGAAAGGTTTGTCTCTTGATGTTAAAACAAGGTGGAACTCAACATATAAAATGCTTGACACTTGCATTAAGTATAGAGCTGCATTTGGTTATTATTCTCAAGTGGACCAGCACTATGCATGGAAACCTACAGATTCTAAATGGGACATGTATGAGAAGATTAGACCAATTCTAGGAGAGATGGCTGGAGCAACCACTGCATTTTCAGGATCAGTTTACCCTACTGCTAATGTATTCTACCCTTACATTTTGAAAGTCAAGCTTGCATTGTTAAAGGCAAAAAATTATATGGACCCATATTTGAAGAAAGTGGGTGCTGCAATGTTAGACAAGTTTGATAAATATTGGGAAGAGAAGAACAATGAATGGTTATTGCTACAATCCTTGTCCCTAGGTTCAAAATGAGATATATTGATTTCTATTTTCGTCAGCTTTATGACTCCTCAAGGTATGAGCAAGAGGTTGCTGATATAGAAAGAGATTTGGAAGAGTTGTACAAGAAGCATGAGTTGGAACAACGCCGAAAAATGGGTGGTAGTAGCAGCTCATCAACAATGCAATCAGCCTCGTTATCAAAGGAAACAACCAACTCAGTGGCTTGTCTTGTTTCAAGTGAATTTCAGTCCTTTCTAGAGTCAAGTGCCTCTGAAACTTCAAAATCTGAGTTACTTATCTACCTAGATGAAGCAAACCATCCTTTACAAGATAAGAATTTTGACTTACTTAACTATTGGAAGGTTAATGCTCCTAGATTTCCTGTTGTGTCTAGCATGGCAAAGAAGTTCTTAGCTGTCCCAGCGAGCAGCGTATCATCTGAGTCCACTTTTAGTTGTGGAGGTAGAATTCTTGATGACTATAGGAGTTCTTTGAAGCCAGCGACAGTTCAAGCACTAGTTTGTGCTTCTAGTTGGATACGAGGTTCTAAAAGTCCTCCTATTATTCTGTTACGTAATGTTTAGTCTATTTTTCAACTTTATTTTGCCCAAAGTTTATGTATATAAATATGTAATGCTTAATTCTTTACTGTTACAGGGAGAAGATGATGATAATGGTGACTTTGAGAGTGTGGAGCTTCCCAATAGTGTGGTGGAAAGCAACGAGTAAGTATATTTTAGAGTGTCTAGGCATCCAGTGATGTGGTGGAAATCATAATTTGTTCTCAGTTGATGTGTTGGCTGCACCATGGCTGCTTCTAAATTGTGAATTGTGAATTTGTGATATGGCTGCGCCATGGCCCATGGCTGCTTCTGAATTGCTTTTAGTCTCATCATTTTGCTTCGTTCTTAAATTATGTATGATACTATGATGGATGGTGTGGAAACTGTATGGATATGATTATCATGACTCATGGACCATGGTTGCGGTGTTTTTCCTAGATAAATCGATGGAATTATGTTGACAAGTATATAGTATCGTTTGTTAAATTTACAAGAACTTTGAGAAATTGTGTTTTTAGGATCTGGCTCGCGAGCCAAACGAGCTGGCTCAAGCTCTGTAGCGAGCCGAGCCGAGCTGCTATTTTAGCTCGTTAGTATAACAAGCCGAGCCGAGCCAAGATGCTAACGAGCCGAGCTGGCTCGATATCCAGCCTTGACTGCAGCCCAACCCCAGACAAAATCTCGACCACGCGGACCGTCCGTGAAGCACTCGCGGACTGTCCGCAAACCTCCTGCAACAAACCCTAAGGCCGAAACGGATCGAAACGCGGACGCGCAAGAACACGCGACGAACTGCAATGAACATAGGTCATGCGGACTGTCCGCCCCAGCCCCGCGGACTGTCCGTGGCTCACGAACAGAGCAGGAACAGCACGACCCCGCGAAGTCAACCCTCCATATCCATCACCGGATCTCCCAAACAGCTAGAGCTCTTGAGACAAGATTTGGGGGAGAAGAAAAGCGTCACTAGGTGAAGCTATGCCCCCAAAATCTCAGCCTCTAACTCCCTAAAACACCAGGAATCGCGGATAACACGAACCACCACCAAGAACTCGGGCTCCAACCAAAAACTTATGAATCGAAGGTGTTTCCCGGCGTTTGAGGGGTCAAGATCACACACAAAGATGCGCAAGGCATCCACGCATGATCCCCTGAAGGAAATCCGAGAGAAAACACCCTCAAATCCACGAATCGAGCAAAGAACGAAACTCCCCAAAAATAGCCCCGAAAATGACACGAAAATCACAAAGAGCTAGGAGATCACCGCAACGCCGAATGCTTCCATACATCCAGAGGTCAGAGTCTATACAAGAATCTAGCCTAAGGAAAGCAGAGGAAAAGAAGCAGTCCAGAGCGATCTACCGGGGGAGGAAACCCTAGAGTCCGAGAGAGAGATGCCATCCACCTCTCCGCTATTTATACGAAGTCCACCGGAGGAGGCAAGTGACCACGCTACCCCTACAACTCAAATAGAAGATACACACCCCTCAGGGGCAATATGGTCAAGTCTTCATCGAGCGACACGCTTCCACCGTGGACTTGCTTAGCCTTGACGCAAGCCCCGCGATCACACCACATGCCCCCCCGCCTCGAAGCTTCCCGACGCTCTCGGATCACCATCTCCGTCGCATCGGGCCTCCGACTTGGTTTTGCGGCCCAAACCAATAAACCGTGCATCGATGGTTTTGTGGGCAAACCACCAAACCCTGCGTGCAAGCTTCGGGCTCGATCCGCTACCTTGCACCAACCCATGTTCTTGACTTCAGCCCGCTAGTCTTGCACCGCACGGCTCGCACTTGACCCCATCGGCCACCGGGTCCATCGAATCAAGCCTACTTGCCTCTCCATCACCCGGAGGCCGCCATGGCTAAGGCCTTTCGTGCTTGTTCTTCACCTGCACCGACACGAGTCAAACCAAAACCTGTACCTGCACACTTAGCCAAGCATCAGTCCACACAACGTTGTTAATCACTCATCACTAAGGAGCGACCATCCACTGGTCCTCGGACACACCTTGTCCTCACAAGGTTATTAATCGATCGATCGTCGGCCTCTCACCGTTATCCGAGAGTGCTTAATCATCTGGCCATTGTGATCCCTTTATGATGGAATATTGATAAACTTGATGTTTGATTAAAATGTATTGCACAACTCATGCTTGCAATAGTTGCTTATCTAGCAATGAATTAAGCTACTAGAACTTGAGCTAAAAGATTGAAAGTAAGAATTAACTCCTTAGTAGCTTTTTGGCAAAAAAAACCCACGAGCCAAAAGCCTTGCATGATTACAGGTTAAGTCTTTTATTTTAGACGGGTAAGCCTTGCTGAGTATTAGTATACTCAGCCTTGCTATATATGTTGTTTTTAGGTGAAATTGTTTGGCCTGGTGAGATACCCCACAGCTGGCAGCTGCAGTGGGTGTCGAACGTTGAGTAAAATCATCATGGATGGCCTCCTATGATGATGATCGCGTTACTTAGTTTATTTCTGTTGTTTAAAACTCTGAACCTTTGTTTATCATGTTATGAACCATGATTTGTAATAATGGACCCTACGGGGAAGATTGGTTTAAGTTGTAAGGTACTCTGGACTCTCCTTCGTGGGAGTTTTAATGTATGTGTGTTCGATCCTCTGTGTGTTGATTCAAGTGATTTACCGTGCTTTGACCCGGCAACACTCAACGTGTTGGTTCCTTATTATCACTTAATGACCAAATGAAGTGGTTTAGGCGATAGTACGGAATTATCTCAGGTGGGGTTGTCACAGTTGGTACCAGAGCATCTGTATACACCAGGGTAATTAGATTAATACTAATCACATGATTTAGAATAAAACTTGCCAAGATTGATTGGATTTTGAAAATACATTGGATCGTTAAGGATTGATTTAGACAGAGAGGCCCTAGAGGGAATTTTGGGTTCTTTAAGGTGGCTAAGTAATATATGGTTTATTTATACTAACTTCCAGCACTTCTTAAGCCACGTGTTTCATACGTGTGTTGTGCCACATCATGAGTATGCGAGGGTTGATAGGGCAATCCATTCAACAGATCATATCTTCTTGGTTGGATGCTCACGTGTCTTATACGTGTGCTTTCCATATGCAAGTCATACGAAGGATGGTATGTTCTATTCAAGATGAACATGTCATGGGTTGTGATGTCACCACATTTTGCTAGACGTGTGCAAGATTCCGCATTACGAACATGCGAAGAGGGACACCCCTCCATTCGAAAGGGCCGTGTCTCAGGTTGGGCGCTGTCCATGCGGTGCAAAATGCATGGGTACCATTCCTATAGTGAGTGGTAATGTATGTGGACGCTTTCATAACGTGCTGGCACAGAAGGTTCTTTTCTGCAAGTACACTAACCATGTTATACGATCGTATGTGAACGACGTGTAACTCCGACTAGTTAATATAGGGAGAGTCGATTATAAGCCTTGCCACCGGCACTAACTACGTCTTTTAACATCCATGGTTTGTGAGGTCGTTTAAGACGTGTGCATCATGATAAAATTTTGTTGAACCTAAAATTTGCTGTTCTACTCTTGTGCTATGCTTCTAGATGTTGCTTGCTCTTAGAAAGGGTTTTCTCTCACTTTGATCATATGTAGTTTCTGCCAAAATCTTCTGCAGTCAGCTCATAAATTTTTAGAGCCAAATCTAGGATGTTTCCGACTAGGTATCTTTTACAAAAGATGTTCCTTATCAAGTCAAGCATCTACTGTGAATTTTTCACAATTTTACGATTTCTCAATCTAGAGTTATGATCAAATTAGTGAACCTCTGATCTGCTGTTTTTCCTAGTAACCTTCCCCCGAAAGTAGATTTTTTCGAGCATGTTCTTATCTGAGAGACATGGGTACCCATGGGTCCCCACCAGCCAGGGTCCCAGAGGCCCCTGACAAGTGGGCCTGACCTTCCAGAAGACTCGCCGACCTTACAAGTGGGCCCAGCGACCTGGTCAAGCTCCCGGAAGACCCGCGAAGCCTTGGCGTGCAAGACAAGGACACGACAGCCTGGCGCGCCGCCGCCCATAGCTCCGAGTATCACGGGATACTCCCTGTAATCCGGGAGATAAGCTTCCCACAGTTGTAACCAACCCCGACATGGGTCAACCGACCTTGCAAGGAAACCCTAGCCCGTCCTCCCCATATAAGGCGGCCTAGGGCTCCATGCAAGGGACATGGAAACTCATCTTCCTCCTCGCATAATCCACCACAACTAGACGTAGGGTTTTACTCTCCGGAGGCCCGAACTAGTATAAACCCTTGTCTCCTTGTTCCTCGCCGCCATACTCGCCTAGCTCCGTGTGCACCACGTGCATAACCACCTACGCTCTTAGGTCCCGATCCTCCATTAACCTGCAAACCACTAGGGCAACCCCCTAGCTGATCTATCCAGGTCTCAACCCATGACAGTTGGCGCGCCAGGTAGGGGCGATCGGGAACTCGCTGTGTAGCATGGTGGCCCAATCTGGCGTCGTCTTCCCGGCGAGCATGGCGGCCTTCCTCGCCGACCCCGTGGAGATCTGCTTCGGATCCTTCACGGCGACCTCACCTGCCCCGGCAGCTTTTACTCCACCAGCGACCTCTGGGAAGGTCGTCACGGCGCCCGCCGTCGTCCCGGTTTCCGATCTAGTGTCAGAGACCCACCCGCCCAAACCCTGTGACCTCGTCCGGGGGATGGACAGCATCATCGGCTCGATGAGGGAAACCCTGGAGATCTGCGAACGAGCTCAACGCTCGGCGCAGACGGCGCTGCGCCACGACACCTTCCCCTTCGGCTTGAAGTCTGCGCCCGGCCTTCGCCTGGGACAACTCTCCACACCTCCCCAGATCCAATCTGGACGGCGACCTTCGCGCAACCCAAGGCCTGCGCCTCGCGCCCGGCCCGACCCTCTCGACGTACCCTACACCTACCACAAGGGTGCAAAGCACACCCTCCGTGGGTGCCGACTGTGGAAGAAGATCGACAACGAGCTCCCCTGCCGAGCTAAGCGACCTACCTAGTCTCCGGACTGTGGGAAGTTCCAGAAGGTCCGGGTTCGTATCACCCCGAACGACCCGGAAATCATCTTCCGTCAGGTGATGGTGATCTCGGAGAACGAGCCACCGCGCTTGGGCGCACCCGACTCTCAGGAGGCGGCCTGTATCCAAGCAAACGCCCGCCGCACTGAACGACGCGCGGAAGAGCAGCGGCGTGCCTTGCCCTGCGCCCGCGACCTGTGCCTGGAGTTCGAGGAAGCCAGGATCGTGACCTTCAATAGCACCCAGGCCAACCTGGGTGCGGCCATTACTCGGCTTCAGCAAGTCCAATCACCGGAAGCTGAGCAGGCTCTAGCATACCTCTGGGTCGCCAACGCCCTGGTGGAGGAGAAGAGCGCGGCCTCTAGGTCCGCCGCGTCATCCTCCACACGCCACTCGCGCAGTCGATCCCATCGACCTGCGCGCAGCCATCTTTCCCCCGTCCAGGAGGAGGTCGCTCAGCACAACCCTGAGCAACCCACTGCTGCCCGCGATCTTCGCGTCAACCTCGACGGCAATAGGCGTGCACGCGACGCCCGCACCATCATCGACCAACGCCACCGGGAGCGAGAGGAGCGCGAGCTCCACCGCCGCCTGGACTACGACCGAGAGTACGGCGCCCCTGGCAGCGTCCATCACATCATGGAGCGCGAGCTCCGTGACCAGCACGAGATCGAGAACCAGCGACGTGCCAAGTACGACGCTGACCACGGCGATCCCGCTATCGTCCGAGTCGACCGGGACCGGCAGCCACGTTCCCAGGTTGTCATCCCGGAGCGCAGCGTCCACTCCGCGCCACGAGATGCCGCCCCGGCAAGAGGCGCCAGCGAAGACCTTGCGCTCAGCGCGTTCCCGGTGCTGGATGCCCGCTTCAAGAGGGTGGAGTAACCCGACAACTTCAAGCCCAACATCAAGCCGTATGATGGGCGCTCCGACCCCAACATCTGGTTGTCGACCTACAATGTCGCCGTCAAGGCGGCTGGCGGCGGTTTCGACCACATGACGACCTACTTCCCGTTGGTCATGGGCAAGTCCCCTTCGCTGTGGCTCAACAACCTCGAGCCCGGTAGCATAAAGTCCTGGGCCGATATATCCCTGGCCTTCACGTGAAACTTCCAGGTGACCTACGATTGCCCTGGAAACGCCTTCAGCCTGGGGCGGGTCGTGCAGAAGCCCAAGGAGCGGCTCCGCGACTACAACAACCGATTCTTCGAGAACCGGAATGAGTGTGTCGGCGTCAGGGACGACCAGATCGTCGACAGCTACAAAAAGGGTATCAAAGACCCTAAGATCTTCGAGAAGATCCACGAGTCCGGTGCCACCAATGTCAAAGAGTTGATGGTCATCGTCAACAAGCTGATGGACACGGAAGACGCCCTCCAGAACCAGTTCGACACTGGTAACGTCGGTACATCTAGTACCGCGACGGAAAAGCTCCGCAAGCGACCTTCTGAGGTCCTAGCGGTCGACGGGCGGCGAGGCTCGTCCTTCAACTAGGTGGAGTTTGACCTGGCGCTCGACAGCATCTGTGGGTTCCATGAGGGGGCCACCCACACCCTCCGCAACTACTCTCAGTTCAAGAGGGCCTTCAGCTCCTCCGCGGACCCCAAGCGACCCAAGAACGACGGCAGGTGACGTGACAACCGCCCCTAAATCAACAACTACCACCGCGACGACCGGCGAGATCGCCGTGACGACCGCCGCGATGAACGATACGACGATCGCCGCGAGCCGCCACGTAGCGACCCACCTCGCAACGACTCTGCCCCAGCGGCTCCCCGCGACGAGGCGAACTTGCCCCCTCCGCCGGCTTCAGGCAACCCCAATGGGCCCTTCCAGCCTGCTACCCGCGCGATCAACATGATTGTTAGCGGACTCAAGTCCAACACCAGCAGGAAGCGCTACCAGAAGGACAAGCATGACGTCCACCTCGTCCACACTCACCCAATCGTACCCCTACGATGGTCCGAGCAGCTGATCACGTTCTCCAGAGCTGATCACTGGGTCCATATCCCAGACCCCGGGTCCTACCCGCTCGTCGTCGAGCCTACGGTGGATGGAGCCCTGCTCTCCCAGACCCTGATCGACAGAGGCAGCAGCCTCAACATCATCTTCGTCGACACCCTCAAGAAGATGGGCTTCGACTTCAACAAGATGACGGAGTGCGACGAGCCCTTCTACGGCATCGTCCCCAGGAAGGCGGCCCTCCCCCTGGGTCGAGTCTCCCTCCCGGTCACTTTTGGTACAGAGGCAAATTTCCGCACGGAGTACCTCAACTTCGAGGTCGCCAACTTCAAATCCTCCTACCACGCGATCCTGGGTCGCCCAATCCTGGCCAGATTCATGGCCATCCCGCACTACACCTACTTGGTGTTGAAGATGCCGGCTCCTCATGGGGTCCTCTCTGTCAAAGGGGACCTCATCATCTCCTTCAGGTGCAACACAGAGGCCCTCGACCTCACCGCGACTTCCACTGCTGCCGAGGCCTCCGCGGTCTTGGTAGCCGAAGCTGAAAAGGCCGCCCCTGTCGACCAATCTGTTCCAGAATAGAAGCACACCGAGACCGCCCTGGACGCGGCTCCATCGATGAAGAAGGTCTGCCTCGGCCTTGCCGACGCAGAGAAGACGGTGGTGATCGGTGACGGGCTCGACCCCAAATAGGAACTCGCTCTCACCAGCTTCCTCCGGGATAACGCCGACATATTCGCATGGAGTCCATCGGATATGCCTGGTGTTCCTAGGGAGCTGGCTGAGCATGCCTTGGATGTTAGGAAGACGACGAAGCCTGTCAAGCAATAGCTTCGCCGCTTTGCGAAAGATCGCAAGGACGTCATTAGGGTAGAGCTAATAAAGCTCCTAGCTGCCGGATTTATCCGAGAGTGTAAAAACCTGGTGTGGCTCGCCAACCCGGTTGTTGTACCAAAGAAAACCGGTCAATGGAGAATGTGTATCGATTACACCGATCTCAACAGGCACTACCCTAAAGACCCCTTCCCTCTTCCGCGAATCGACCAGGTCGTGGACTCCACGGCCGGGAGCGTCCTCCTCTCCTTCCTCGACTACAACTCAGGGTATCACCAGATAGCCCTGAAGGTCTCCGACCAAGACAAAACGGTGTTCATAACGCCTCATGGCATCTATTGCTATACGGCCATGACCTTCGGCCTCAAAAACGCTGGCGCAACCTACCAGAAGGCAATACAGAAATGTCTGGTTAGCCAGATCAACAAAAACATAGAAGCCTACGTCGACGATGTGGTCGTCAAGACCACCCATGAGGACTAGCTCATAGCTGAGCTCGCGGAGACCTTCGCCAACCTCCGCACATATCGCTGGAAGCTCAACCCAGAAAAGTGCGTCTTCGGTGTCCCGTCCGGCAAGCTCCTGGGCTTCATGGTCAGCAACCGGGGCATCGAAGCCAACCCCACCAAGGTGGATGCCATCCTCAAGATGAAGCGACCTACTGGCAAGAAGGACGTCATGAAGCTCACAGGCATGATGGCGGCCTTAGGCCGATTTATTAGCAAGCTCGGAGAGAAAGGCCTGCCCTTCTTCAAGCTGCTAAAGAAGGCGGACAAGTTCGTCCGGACTGAGGAGGCAGACCAAGCTCTTGAGCAACTCAAGACCTTCCTCACAACGCCCCCGGTGATGGTGGCCCCGGCACCCAAGGAGCCTTTACTGCTCTACATCTCGGCTACCACCCTGGTGGTCAGCGCGGTCCTGGTAGCTGAGCGACCTGAAGAGGGGCGACCTTACCCTGTCCAGCGACCTATCTACTACGTCAGCGAGGTCCTGTCCGACATCAAGACTAGGTACAGCCAGCCCCAGAAGATTCTTTACGCGTTACTCATGACTTCGCGAAAGCTCCGGCATTACTTCCAAGACCACAAGATCAAGGTCGTCTCGGCCTTTCCTCTCGGCGAGATCCTACGGAGTCGCGACACCTCTGGGTGCGTCGTCAAGTAGTCCATCGAACTAGGCGAGATCGACCTAGAGTTCTGCCCCAGGCAGGCCATCAAGTCCCAAGTCATCGCAGACTTCGTCTCCGAGTGGACAGAGGTCTAGCAGCCTGCGCTGCCGGAGCGGCCCGAGCATTGGAAGATGTACTTCGATGGTTCCCTGAACCTCGAAGGAGCCGGCGCGGGAGTTCTATTCATCTCCCCTAAGGGTGACTACCTCAAGTACGTCCTGCAGATCCACTACAAGGCGTCCAACAACGGTGCCGAGTATGAGGCCCTCATCCACGGGCTCCGCATCGCCGTCTCCCTTGGGATCAAGCGCCTCTTGGCCTACGGCGATTCCAAGGTTGTCATCGACCAAGTCAGCAAAGACTCCGAAGGCAGGAAGGATACCATGGATGCCTACTGAGCTGAGGTGCGCAAGCTCGAGTGCCACTTCGAGGGGCTCGAGTTCCATCACGTCTGCCGCAACAACAACATCGCGGCTGATGTCCTCTCCAAGCTTGGCTCCAAGCGCGCACTGGTTCCGGCTGGTGTGTTCGTTCAAGACCTACGCAAGCCGTCCATCAAGCTCATCGCCGACTTAGAGTCGCGCGATGACGAGTTCACCTCGCCTGCAGGCCGCGAGATCCTCATGGTCGACGCGGAAGATGACTGGCGCCTCGACTTCATTGCCTTCCTCCTCGAGCATCGAGTACCTGAGGATAAGGCAGAGCGGGAAAAGATCACGAGGCGTAGTGCGAACTACGTGGTCGTCGGTCAGGAACTCTACCAGAGGTCCGCCTCTACTGGAGTACTGATGAAGTGCATCCTACGATCCGAGGGCCTCAGGCTCTTGGATGAGATCCATGGTGGCGAGTGTGGCAACCACACTGCCTCTTCGAACCTGGTGGGCAAGGTCTTCAGGTCTGGCTTCTACTGGCCTACGGCTTTGGCCGATGCCCAAGAACTTGTACGTCGCTGCAAGGGGTGCCAATTCTTCACCAAACAGCAGCACCTCCCGGCTCAGGCCCTCAGGACTATCCCTCCGTCGTGGCCCTTCACAGTTTGGGGTCTCGACTCTGTGGGACCTTTCAAAACCGCCCCTGGCGGCTACAAACACATACTAGTGGTGGTGGATAAGTTCACCAAGTGGATCGAGGTCCGCCCCGTATCCAGCGTCACGTCAAAAGAGGCAACTAAATTCATTAAGGAGATTACCCATCGCTTCGGGGTGCCCAATAGGATCGTTACCGACCTCGGCACGGCCTTCACAGGAGCTGAGTTTTGGGACTTCTGTCAGGACAGCCTGATCGATGTATACCACTCTTCGGTGGTGCACCCACGGTGCAACGGCCAGGTCGAACGGGCCAACGGCATGGTTCTCCAGGCCATAAAGGATCGTATCTTCAACGGCTCATCGCCCTACACCACGAGGTGGCTCTCAGAGCTCCCTCACATCCTATGGGTCTCCAGACCCAGGTCAGCTCAGCTACAGGGTATTCACCCTTCTTCCTAGTCTACGGATCAGAAGCTATCCACCCCACCGATGTGGCCTTTGGTGCTCCTCGCATCCAGCACTTCGATGAAGGAGAGGTAGAGCAAACACGCCGACTCGACCTCGATAGTGTCGAGGAACACCGTGTGGCTGCGCTCATGCGCCACACTCGCCATGAGCAGCAGCTACATCGCTACCATGACCGCAACGTGTGGGAGCGTTCCTTCAACGTTGGCGACCTAGTCCTGCGGCGGATCCAGAACACCAAGGACATGCACAAGCTCTCTGCACCTTGGGAAGGCCCCTTCATAGTCAAGGAGGTCATTGGACTGGCGACCTATTGCCTCCAATGGGCCGATGGCCAGGGCGTTCCTAACCCCTAGAACATCGAGCACTTACGTCGCTTCTATCCTTAGGAGCATTATATCACCATAAAGCTATGTATTCTACCCCTTGTAATTCCATATATATATAAAAAGATTTCTCTGTTTTCTGTTTACCCCTCCCCTTCGACACGCTCGGGGGCTTGGCCTAAAAAACCAATCCTTCGCGCTCGGGGGCTTGGCTCTAAGCCCGGCCCTTCACGCTCGAGGGCTTGGCTTTGCCAACCTAAGGGTCGCTCGACCTGGGGTTCTCCCTTCTCTCTTTCCACAGTGCTCCCTTAAAGTAGCTTTTTGTACGTTTTATAAGTATTCCTAGGTCGTGAGGTTGCCTGACCTTGGGTCCCTGACCCCCTCCACGTGTCGGCCACTCCTAAGCCTCCAACGTCGAGCCGTGTGGTCGGTAAGCCATTCCTCCTCTAAGCAGGGTTAGCGGAGGAAAAGAGGTCTCGCAGCTTTGTCGCCTTTGCGTCCTTATAAGGCGTACACAGAGTCAAATAAGGGATCATAGGACACATCTTTTTCATTCATGTAAAATGTTTATCTTACATCAAACGGGTCCGCGACCCGTCATTGTTACTAACTATTTATCACTACCAAGCTACCCTTGCAGGTCTAACTTCTTCATAATTTCCTCCACGGCGGCCTGAATGTCTTCGCTTTCCATCACCTGCGCCAAGTCGATCTCCTCCTTGACCTTCTCAAGGTTGAACGACGGCTCGTGGTGCTTCACCACGGCCAGCGTGGTAGCGGCGGCAAGCTTGCCACCGTCCATCAACAAGGTCTTTATGCGACCTACCGCGCCGTCCAACCGCTCGACGAGCCCTTGCTGATCGCCCTCGGCCTTAGGGGCGTACACGTCCACGAGGTACTCGGCGGCCTCTTTGAGGTCGTCTAGCTCCTTCTCCATATCTGCAGTCATCTCTTGGTGATCAATAAGGGTCTGCATCGCCCGGCCAAGGTCGATCTCTAGATCCCTGCGCGCCCCAAATTCATAAGCAGCTTTACGGGTGAAGTAAGACTCACTGGCGACGACCTCCTTGTGCTTCTCCTTGAGGATCTTCACCTACTCCTTCGACTCCTTGAGGTCCTTCTTCAAGGTAGTCTCCCTCTTCTTGGCCTCTGTATATATCGAGGTCATGAGCGGGTTAGCACGACCTGCTTACACAACAACACAAGGGCGTCCCATGATGTACCTGCAGTGGCGACCTTCAGCTCGTCCTCTGCATCCTTCGCCTTCAGCTTTACAGCTTCAAGCTCCCGCCTCAAGGCCTCGATGGCCCGATCCTTCAAGATTGCCTCGTCCTTGAGGCTCCTTACTTCCTCTGCGGCCTCCACCCTGGCCTGAAGCACGGCCTCCCGGGCCGCTGTCAGCTCCGCGTGAAGATTGGCGCCCTCCTTCAGCAGGGTCGCCCTTCTTTGCGCGTGCTCAGCAAGAGTCTGCAACCACTCATCGAGATTGTTCAAAACATGGCGTCGGTGTGAACCCCAGAGGCAACCCCAAAGGTAACGCAAACTTACCGCGAGTGTCCTGCCAATGGTCACCTGCGCCGCCTTGAAGTCTTGAAGTTCCTGGGCATCGGCCCAGACGTCGTCCTCCCACGGAGTACCTTCATAGAAGCAGGGTTGCTCGTCGGCTTCCCCGCTCGCACCTCCGGCTACCGCTTGCCGCGTGCCTAGCAGGCTTGACTCCAGCAGGTCCTGCTGGCGCGAGCCCTCCACCTGCTGCGCGGCCTCCACGGCGACCTTAGCTGGTGCCGATGGTGTCGTCTCCACGGTCTCAGGGGACTTACTGGTGAAGTCCCCGCCTGAGGTCGCCGGCGACTGCCCCACCGGCACCTTCTCGACCTTCCAGCCAAACGCCTCTTAGCCTGAGGCGTTCTTGCTGCTTCTAGAAACAGCAGGAGTCAACCTACACAGGGTGTACATGTTCGTCAGCACCGACCTATTCAACACAACCGACGAAGATAAAAAAATCAAGCCCAACGAACGTACCCGCTACCGGTCTTCAGCTTCATCGACATTGGCCTGGGCGGCTCCCGCCTCGGCTTCTTTTGCGACCCTTGGTCGCTCACGAGCTCCGCGCTTGGCTTTTGCTGCTGCTTGCCAGCAGCCGCGGGTGGGACATTGCTTCCTCCCACAGCCGCCATGTCGCCCGACCCTCCGGCGACATCGCACAATCCCGCATCATCACGCTCCTCGAAGACGACCTCGGTGTCAGTCGTTGTCGTCTCTGACGACGCAGCGACGACCGTCCACTTCCTCTTCTTCTTCTCCGCCTCAATGGTGGCGGATATGATCTTGACGCCTTTGTGCGCCGGAATCTTCGCGGTGGCCTGCCGCGTACGACGAACTATCGGCACGGAGCTCGCCATGGGCGGATCCTCGTCATCACTACCCCCCACCGATGAGTCAGAGAGGTAGTTCTCCAATACCTCCAGCGGAGGAGCTCTCACGTCCTCCGCCGCCCAGACCTTGAAACTGCGCTCCCCCTCGTCCGCGAGGGGAGCTGGGCACCAGAACAGACCTTCACGACCCTGTGAATCACACGACCTTCGTTTCAGAACAAGGGCAATGCAACAACAGAAAAATCAAGACAGATCAGCGACGTACCACGTCTGCGAGTTGTGTGAGGGAGAACGCCTTGGGGCATGTCCGGTTCCGGATCACTCCACTGAAGAGCTCCCTCACCAGTGCCACCATCTCTTCCTTGGAGACCTTCCGCTGTTGTACACGGGTTGCGTCGGTTTGCCCCCAATACTCGTAAGCAGGGTGCACCCGATCTTGGATCGGCTGCAGCAGCCTTTGGCTGAAACTGATGGCTACCGCTCCGCCGGTCAGCCCCTCTTCCTTCCGTTGATTGAGGTCCTCCAGCAGCGGCTTAATGGCGTCCATCTCCCGCGATGTGAGCTGGTTGGTCCACTCAGGCACCGTGGTCGGCGGCAGCCCCGACCTGGTCGGCAGTGCTGGCTTGGGGTTGTCGATGTAGAACCAGCCCCACCGCCAGCCTTGGGTGTTGTCCGGCAACTCCATGACGATGTACACCGTCTTCATGTGACGGCGTAGCATGAAGCCCACGGCGCCGATGATGCCATTCTTCCCAGTCTTCTTCACCTCGAAGAAATACCGCCACAAGTCGAAGTGTGGCGGTATTCCAAGGTATGCCTCGCACAGATGGATAAACGAGGATACCGTGCTGATGGCGTTGGGGACGAGGTGCGTCACGTCGACGCGGTAGAAGTGCAGCAGCCCACGGAAGAAGTCGCCCGCCGGGACTCCAAAGCCGCGCTCGACGTGCGCGACGAAGGCTACAGTCTCTTCAGTTCCCTCGGACGGGAACGCTTCGCCGGCGGCGGGCCTCTAGCCCACCTGCTCCTTGGGCTTCAGCAGCCCGCGCCCCACCAGCTCCTGGAGCTGCACCTCCGTCACCACGTAGTGCACCCACACCTTCTCCGGCGCCGGCGCACGCTCTGGGACCATCTCCTCTTCCTCGAAGTCAGTGGATCTGGCTCTAAATACTACCAGAGTCTTTTGGCGCATACGGCGGCGCTAGGCGTGGCAGATCTAAACACAGCGGCGCCGGTGAATCTAAGCGCCAAAGCCTCTGGCAGCTGAAAGGGAACCCTAGTTCTCGTGGGGAATGGAAGCAAGTGGGGTCCTCGACCCCTCACTCGGCCTTTTATAACTGGGCCGCGTTAGTGCAGTGGGCCGTAGTGCCCCGAACGTCCCCTCGAATTTGGCGACGTCACCGGCGACCCAACGGTTACATCGCCCAACGGCTATTTCGGCCTACCGGCTACAGGCAGTAACGGCTCGAGCTGTGCGGGAATCCATGCCCGTTGGTTTTGCGCCCAATGGCACGGTGTCCATGGACTCGCTATGCCTTACTTCAAGCCCCCCCCCCCCCGCCCATAATCTTCCTCAAGGTCTCTTGGCCTCTGACGACCTCCAGGTCCATGACAACACCTTCACAAGGTCGACAGGTACTACCGCTTGGTAGGTCGCCTCAGCTTTCACGATTCGGGTTCGTACCCTTGGGCTGCACTGCCTGTTGTCGACCTCCGGGTCAAGTAGCACCTCCCTGAGGTCGCTAAGGTCCTGTTACCTACTAAATTGCCTTAATGGCTGTACCGACGGCCCCGTGCTTAATGGCTCTACTGCCCGTTGGCGACCTCTTGGTTAAGTGGCACCTCCCTGAGGTCGCTAAGGCCCCGCTGCCTCCTAGGTCGTATAGACCTAGGTTCCCCAGGTTGACTACCTACGTTGTGCCACTGCACAACGGCCATGCCGACCCAGGTCGACACGGGCTCCTGTCTCTACGGAAGGCCTCCTGAAGGTCGGCGTGCTATTACAGCCCCGCTAGGACCTTGGTATCCGTACCATTGCAGCCCGGGCGCCCTTACACACTATCAAAGCCATGACACTGCTCATGCAAAACTTTATTTATAGCTTCATAAGCTATAAGGAGTTTGGCCCTTGGCCAAATTACGAGATACAAAGATCTTAAAGGTCCTGAATTACCTTCCAAAGTGCTTACGACTAAGCTTACACTAATAAGGCTTGTTGCAAGCTTTCTTCTGGCTTCAGGGCCTACTCGACGACCTCTACAGCTACTGTGGAGGCAGCTGCCACACAGCCACCTTTACTCGCGTACCAACCGGTCCCTTGCGGCGCCCAGCATCAAGTTTGAGCTTCGCCGCGAGATTGTAGTAGGTCCGAGCTTTAACACCAACCTCGCCGGGTGGAGCGCGGTGTTCACCAGCGTCACATCAGGCCTACAAATGTGAGGGCCGACGATGCAACTGCTGCTTCATAATCCTCCTGGGTTCCTCAGTGGAGCCGGGAGAAGAAGCTGATAGAGTTCTTCGAGCCTCGCAAGCATTCTTCTAGCTCCAAGCATGAACTACACTACTTCTACACTCTGGTGGGCGAACACAAGCCCACGGCGTGGCAATATTACTACACTGGATCATCTTGAATCCCCCTGTGAAGAATGGTGCGGTTTGCTTCAAACCCTTGGCACCTATTTATACTCTAGCACCTACCGTTGGGTATGCATCCGCAAGCCAGCTTGCGTGGTGTTCTTATCTTCAACAACACTGTGCCCTCGTGGAGCAAGAGGCTACTGTTCGCCTGCGAAAGGCATCGGCGCGCCTGACCCCTACCTGACTGCAAACAGCGGCACCTTTGTCCTTTGCGGGCGGCAGCAACTTGTGCTTCATGAGCACTGTCGTACGGACATCCCTGGGCCCACTACACAGGTGGGTACTGGGACCGACTACTCCGTGCGCCCCTGGGACTACCCGACTTGGGCTACACGGCACCTGCTAGCGTGGAGCGCAAGGCTTACAGAGGATTAGTACACGGTTAGGAAGCTAGACATGTCCGGATCCATGTAGAGTACTCCTAGCCGTACACGACTAGTACTCCTCTGGCAAACCGACTTGTAACCCTACCTCCCGGACTATATAAGGCGAGGCAGGGACCCCTATCTCTTCATCCGCATCATCTTGTAAACACACCCAATCAATCTAGAGCTACGCAGCATACAGGACATAGGGTATTACGCACCTAGCAGCCCGAACCTGTCTAAATTGTGTGCCGTGTGTCTCTCCTTCGAGTTCCCGATCTCGGCGAGGCCACAAACGTCTACCTTGGGTACTCCCCTTGGTAGGTTGCCGGGTTAAAACACCGACAGCTGGCGCGCCAGGTAGGGGTTCTCGCCGAAGATCTCATGGCGAACTCGACGGCTTCAATCGTCATGAAGCCAATCGCCGCTTTCAACCGTGGCGACACCTTCGTCTTCGGCGCCTGGGTCTGCACCGCTGATGGCGCTGGATCGTTCCAGCGCTACCTCACCATGACCCCAGACCCGGAGACCGGACTCGTGACGCTTCCCGAAGCCATCACGGATCCACTCGTCGAAAAATTCGGCGAATTTTCGCTGTACAACCAAGTCGCCGACTTCGAGATTGGATCCTACTCCAACTCGAACTCGACATCTCCATGGCTCGAATCATGCGAACCAGCTCTTGAGCCATCGTGTGAAATGATCCTCCTCCACGAGCACTTCCCGTACGGCCTCTGCAACTCTAGCAGGGCCCACGCGGAAGCCCTCGCCGTACGTCGGGCCGGCAAGGAGATTGTCTCCGAGTACTCCTCGGACTCCAACGCCGTACCCGGCTACAACTCGGACTCCTCCTACGAGTTCGATTTCGGCTCGGACCCAATCGAGTCCGAGTCCGAGCTCAACGCAACCGAGGAGCCGTTGTCAGGTCCTGCCACTGGCTTGGTCATTACATCTACTCCCGCCGACAGATTCGTCTACTGGCCCGACTGCAAGCCCGCAGACCTGACTGACGACAACTCGCGCTGCGTCATCTACCTCGAGACACTCCCCTTCCAGGAGGAGATCCCGCTGGCTCCAAACGAAGACGAGCACACCCCCACCGAGGTGGCGACTACCGACTCCGGCCTCTGCACTCCTGACTGTGAAGTATTCATGGCGGCCGGGGAAACTAGAACCTCAGGAAGCCGGCCCGATCGGTACCTCGACGACATTTCGGATGACGAAGAATCAGCCAACGCACCCCCCAATGAGACTACCGAAGACAAGAACGCTCGGCGCGACCGCAACAGGAAGCGGGTCGATCGACGCCGACACCTCCGAGAAGCTCTCCCCATCCGGAACCTCAATGTGGCTCTGGATCAAGTCGCCAACCGGGTGCACACTACCCCTGAGCAATGCCTCATGTCTATCACCACGATAGCATGGTAGGCCCAAGGGCATCGTGCAGGTGACGTCATCGCCAAGCTTGCTGAGGACGCCTACTTCATGCGGGTCAATAACAGAGTTACTCCCGCTGGAAACCACGAAGCCACTAGTCGCAGCCGCACCCCAGTAGATAGCGGACGCAACCGTGTCCGTGGCGAACACCAACCAACACCCAACCGCTCTAGAGCCTCTGCGGGAGGACCCTCGCATGGTGGCCACAGCGGTGGGGGCGGTGGTGGCGGGGGTAGCAGTGGTGGCAGTTCCTCCCATGGCGGCGGCAGAAGAGCTGGTGGTGGCGGCGACCGTGGAGGCCGAGGCCACGCAAACAGCCACGCCACCAGCTATACTCATGGTGGCTACGACGCCCGCCACAAGATCAACGAGATCCGCCGTGCCAAGAAAGCTTCTGAAGTCAGCGACAGCGACAGCTTCCCCGCCTACTCTGCACGACTTCGCAATTTGCTTCTCCCCGAGAAATTCAAGCCTCTTGGAATCACCAAGTAGACGCGAAGCAAGACCCAGTTCAGTGGCTCAGGTGCTATGCCTTGTCCATTGAAAATGCTGGTGGCAACAACGACACGAAGTGTCTCTACTTCCCCTTCTGTCTGGATTAGGCTCCACTCACTTGGCTCGAGTCACTCGACAAGAACTCGATCGACCAGTGGGACCAGCTGAAGGCTCAGTTCACCAGCAACTTCGCGGGCGCTATGGGGCGCTCGGGTACCCGCATGGATCTGGCGATGGTCAAACAGGAACAAGGCAAGACGCTCCGCCAGTACATGTGACGCTTTTTCGACAAGCGCGCGACCGTAGTCGACGTCACCGACAAAGAAGTCATCGACCTCTTCCAAGACGGGCTCTACCACCGTCGCACCTTCGAAGACTTCGGTTGCCGCCACCCGAGTTCCATCACCAAGCTCAAGGACATGATCACCTCATGGGCCGACGAAGAGGACAAGGCGAACGCCAAGTATGACTCCATTCGCGGCAAGAACAAGAACAACACGGGCGGCAACAACACCAACAAGGACCAAGGGGGTCGCAACAACAACTACTCGGGTCCTAACCGCAAGCGCAAGCCAGACAACACATTCGCGGCTATATAGCGCCCTACGAAGGACAACTCCAAAAAGACCTCCGGCGGCTTCAAAGACTTGCTCAAAGAGAAGTGCCCGTGGCATCTGGATGGCAATCACACCACCGATCAGTGCTACCAACTCCGGCGAGCACTCAAGGATATTCTCGAGCCACGGCCTCCTCACGACAAGAAGGGCAAGAAAAAAGTCGACGAAGGCAATGGTGACTTCCAGTCACCTGACAAGATGGTGAATGTCCTGTTCGGCGGACTACCCACCAAGCGGTCCCAAAAGCTCACTCTACGGGAAGTCTTGAGCATTGAACCAGCGGTACCGACACCTCTAAGGTGGTCGGAGGTACCCATCACCTTCTCCCACGCGGATCAATGGACAAGCTTCTCTGAGCCAGGACGTTTCCCACTGGTCTTGAAACTAGTAGTCACGGGCTCCAAACTCAACAAGGTACTCATCGACGGCGGGAGCGGACTCAATGTCCTCTTCACCAAGACCTTGAAGAAGATGAAGCTCGACATCACTGACATGCTTACCAAGAGCGCATCACCTTTTTACGGCATCATCCCGGGTAACGCGGCTATTCCACTTGGCTCAGTGGTCCTGCCAGTTACCTTCGGGGAGACGAGGGAGAACTACTGCACCGAGTACATCAAGTTCGAGGTTGTGGACTTCGAAACCTCCTACCATGCCATCCTCGGCAGACCAGCGATCGCCAAGTTCATGGCGGTCCCTCACTACACCTACTTGGTACTCAAAATGCCAAGTCCTGCTGGAGTACTCGCACTGCAAGGGGACTTAAAGGCCTCTTACGACTGCGACACCGAAGTCGTGGAACTCGCAGCCACTAATCAAGTACCCAATGCAATGATGGAGATCTTCGCTGCCTCTAAGAAGCTTGCCCCAACTGAACTCGAGATACCCGAGATGACCGACACCGCAAACAAGCCTCAATCGACAGAGGAAGTGCAGGTGAAAGCCATCGACCTCGGGACGGGCGACAGCAGCAAGACTACCATGATCGGCGTGGGGCTCGACCCGAAATAGGAAGACGCGCTCATCAGCTTCCTTCGGGCTAACCGACACATCTTCGCGTGGAAGCCAGCAGACATGCCAGGGGTGCCCAGGAGGCTGATCGAGCATTCACTCAACGTCGACCCTAAAGCTACGCCCAAGCGACAACATCTCCGCCGCTTCACTGATGATCGACGGGACGCCATCAAGAAGGAACTCGCCAAACTACTCGCAGCCGGCTTCATTCGTGAAGTCTTCCATCCTGAGTGGCTTGCCAACCCTATCCTCGTCCGCAAGAAGAACACGAACGAGTGGAGGATGTGTGTCAACTACACCGACCTCAACAAACACTGCCCCAAGGACCCCTTCGGGTTGCCGCGGATTGATCAAGTCATCGACTCCACGGCGGGCTGTGACCTGCTCTGCTTCCTCGACTGCTACTCCCGCTACCACCAGATTGCTATCAAGGAAGAAGACCAGGAGAAGACCGCGTTCATCACCCCGTTCAGCGCCTACTGCTACACGACAATGTCGTTCGGGTTGAAGAACACCGGCACCACCTACCAGCGAGCTATCCAGGCCTGCTTCAAGAAGCAGCTCAACAAGAACGTCGAAGCCTATGTGGATGACGTGGTCGTCAAGACCAGGAACTCCGACACGCTCATCGCCGACCTTGAAGAGACCTTCGCATCCTTGCGAGAGTACCAGTGGAAGCTCAACCCCAACAAGTGCGTCTTCGGCGTACCATCTGGGAAACTACTCGGCTTCATCATCAGCCATCGTGGCATCGAAGCCAACCCCGAGAAGATCTCTGCCATCACCAATATGAAAGCTCCAACCTGCATCAAGGATGTCCAGAAGCTGACCGGGTGTATGGCGGCCTTGAACAGATTCATCTCGAAGCTCGGAGAACGGGGACTACCCTTCTTCAAGCTACTCAAGCACCAAGAGAAGTTTGTGTGGACCGCGGAGGCCGATCAAGCTCTGGTGCAGCTTAAAGACTTCTTGTCGAAGCCACCGGTCCTCATGGCTCCTCGCAAAAAGGAACAGCTACTGCTCTACCTCGCTGCGACTTCTCATGTGGTCAGTACTGCCATCGTAGTCGAGCGGCAGGAAGAAGGCCACGCCTACCCAGTCCAGCGACCTGTCTACTTCGTCAGCGAGGTTCTGTCAGAGTCCAAGGCACGGTACCAGCCGGTCCAGAAACTACTCTACGCAGTACTCATCACCTCGCGGAAGCTACGACACTACTTCCAGGAGTACTCGATTGTCGTCATCACCGACTACCCGCTCGGTGACATACTTCGCAACCAAGATGCTACTGGAAGAATCTCTAAATGGGCGGTCGAACTTGGTGCCCTCAACATCGACTTCAGGCCACACACAGTTATCAAGTCCCAGGCACTAGTCGACTTCATGGCAGAGTGGCGGGAGAATCAGCTACCAACTCCAACAGAGCGACCAGAGCATTGAGTGATGTACTTCGACGGCTCACTCAAACTCGAGGGCGCGGGTACAGGGGTACTCCGATTTCTCTAAAGGGAGAACAACTCAAGTACATCCTGCAGATCTTCTGGAAGGTCTCAAACAATGAAGCCGAGTACGAGGCCCTACTGCACGGGCTCCGCCTCGCAATCTCATTGGGCATCAAGCAGCTACTAGTCTACGGCGACCCCACAGTGGTCATCAACCAAGTCAACAAGTCTTGGGATCGCAACAAGGAGAACATGGATGCCTACTGTCTGGAAGTCCGCAAGCTCGAGAACAAGTTCTATGGTCTCGAGTTCCACCATGTCATCCGTGACAACAACGTTGCAGCGGACGTCCTGTCGAAGCCTGGTTCTACTCGCGCACAAGTACCCGTCGGAGTCTTCGTCCACGAGCTTCACGCGCCATCCATCCCGGACCCAGCGCCAACGACCACTGACCCTGTGCCACCGCAGCCCGGTCAGGAGGTCCTAATGATCGACGTGGACTGGAGACAACCCTTCATCGACTACATCCATGAGCAGAAGGTTCCCTCCGACAAGAACATGGCCGAACAACTCGTCCGCCAAGCCAAGACCTACGTACTCGTCGGAGACAAGCTCTACAGGCGGGGTGCCACTTCTGGAGTAGTCATGAAGTGCATACCTCGGGATGAAGGCAAGGACATCTTGGAGGAGATCCACAAGGGCGTCTGCGGCAACCACGCGTCTTCTCGCACGCTGGTGAGCAAAGCCTTCCGACGAGCCTTCTACTGGCCCACAGCTCTGGCCGACGCTGAAGAACTCGTCAAAAAGTGCCAAGGATGTCAATTCTTTGCCAAGCAGCAACACGTCCCGGCCTACAAGCTAGTTACCATACCACCAACCTGGCCCTTTGCCTGCTGGGGGCTCGACATGATTGGGCCTCTGCCAACTGCGCCAGGAGGATTCAACAGAGTCTTGGTGGCCATCGACAAGTTCACTAAGTGGATCGAGGTCAAGCCGGTCACCTACCCAAAGGCCGATAGAGTACTCGACTTCTTGGATGAACTCGTGCATCGCTACAAGCTACCCCATCGCATCATCACAGACTTGGGTTCCAACTTCAACAATCACCAGTTCTGGGAGTACTGCGAGAACAGCGGGATCGATGTCCGGTACGTCTCAGTCGCCCACCCGCGTGCCAACGGACAAGTCGAGCGCGCCAACGGGATGGTACTCGACACCCTCAAGAAGCGATTGCACGACGCAGCTAACACCAAAGGAGGCAAGTGGATCAAGGAACTACCCAATGCACTCTGGGGGCTTCGTACTCAACCCACCAAGTCAACAGGGCAGTCGCCCTACTTCCTGGTCTACGGCTCTGAAGCTATTCTACTCGCTGACGTGATGTGGGAATCCCCGGTAGTAGAACAATACGACGAAGGCATCTCAGAAGACAGCAGACGGGTTGATATCGACAGCCTCGAAGAAGCCCGCTGCGCTGCTCTCATCCAGTCAGCAAGGTACCTAGAGGGTATCCGTCGCTATCACGATCGCAACGTCGCAGAACGCTCCTTCAACGTCAGCGATCTAGTCCTCCGTCGTATCCAGAACACGGACGGACTACACAAGCTCAGCTCGCCATGGGAAGGTCCCTTCTCAGTCTCCAAGGTGACCGGACCTGGCTCATATCACCTCCGAACACCTGAAGGCGACGACATCAACAACTCGTGGAACGTCGACCAGCTGTGTCGCTTCTACACGTAGTCGCTGGACTACTCATTTACGGGTCCAAGTCTACACGGCTACTCACGGACTCTTCGCTGTAAGCGGCCTCTCGGTCCTAGCACTAGTCTACGGACTACTCTTCTCCAAAATCCAGCGTCAACGGCTACTAATGGATTTTGGGCTGCTCAGAGCAGAAGGACTCTGGCAGCGGTCTACAGACCATGTACCCTAGATCCAGCCTATGTGGCTACTAACGGATCTTCAGCTGTAGCGGCTCAAGGGCCCTAGCACCACTTAGCCGTAGGCGGCCTACGGGTACTAGCGACTACTCATCTGTAAATGGCTCTGACCATCCAGGTGTACTTCTTCATCAGTAATAAAGTTTGATTCTACTCAACTTGTTTGCTGTGCCTTCCAACTAGGCAGAATCTACCGAGTACTACTACTCACCACATCTCCCACGGCCTGGTACTCCGCACACTTCGCTGCAAGTGGCGGCAACGAGTACTCATTACAATACAAGCAGTGGGCGAACTTCATTGATATTTCAAACAAGTCTCTGACTACTTTGTTTGTCTTACATCAACTACTCTAAGCTACCTCTACAGGTACATCTATTGGAGATTCAGCTTCTCCACCACCTGCTCCGCGATGGGTACCATCTCTTCCAGGAGAGTCTTGTACTGCTCATCGGAACAGTTCGCCGCAAGACCACCAGCTACCACATCCACCGGTGCCTTTGGGAAGTACGACTTCATGTATGCCAGCACCTGGTTCGGGATAGATTTCGCCAGATGTTTGACGTATGTCGCCAAGTGCCCGGGGGCTTCCTTCAGCCTGTCTACTAGAGGGGCTATCTTGGGTCCGTCCGGATGTGGCACCAGCAGCCTCGCGATGGGCAGCGCGGCTTCTTCGAGTTCCTTCAGCTGACCTCGAAGCTTCGCGCAGTCTTCATTGAGCTTCTGCAGAGATTTATAACAATTGACAAGGTCACGGTCTGAGGCTTCACGCAGCTCCATGTGCTTGATACAATCATGGCGCAACTGAGCGTACTCATGTTCAAGTACCTCTCTCTTGTCGGTTTCGCAGTACACAACGTTCTTGAGGTCCGTCTCAGATGCCTTCAGCTGGTCGACCTTTGCCTCAAGCTCTGCAGACAACTCGTCACAATGACAGACTACTCACAAGTACTACAATAAGTACTTAGCGACCTTGGTGGAAGACACACCTTTGTTCTTCTGGTGCAACGACTTGTTCTTCCGGATCAGTTCGTCCCTCTTCGCCTGCATCTCCTGTACTTCGTTGTGGTACTGGGCGAAGGCGCCGTCAAGTTTGGATTGGAGCAGCGCTGAATGCCTCTTCGACTTGTCCAGCTCCTTCTCCAAGGCTTCGGCGCGGAGGACCGTGTCACCATACCCCTTCAGAAGATCGGTCTTCTGACGGGATCTCTCCACCAAGCTCTGCGCAAGACACAGCAGCTAATCAGTACTCAATATTCAGAAGGCAAGTGAACTCAAGGTATTCGCAGCATACCTTGATCCAGTTCTCTGTCCGGCGCCACGACTCCATGCCCAGCGACACAAAGGCCGGGTCAATGAGATCATCGTCCAGCAACTCAAGACCTCCGCGGCTTGAAGATCCTATCTCTGGCATGGGCGACGAGCGAAGCGGCGCAGCCTCTTCTATCACCGCCTCGTGGACGACGACGTCAGTACTCGTCTCGGGGTGCGGATCAACCCGCTCTTCCGCGCTCGGCTCGGGGGCTGTTTTTGTCGCCGCCTCAACAACCGGCTCCGTGGACTTCGTCTCCACAGCAGCCGTCTCCATGGCTACTGCCTCAGGGATCGTAGCTCCCTCGGCTTGTGCTCCTGTCAGGATCAATTCAACAAGTCAGACAACGGCTACGACTACTCTTCATAATTACTACTCGCGGTGGTTGGATATGTACCTTCAACCAGAGTAGCCTCTTTAAGCATCGGCTCCTTTTCTTCGACGCGCCGGTCTTCGAGCTTTTCGCCGGGAAAGCCTTCATCCTCCAAGTTATGAGTGTCTTCACTCGCATTCGCTCGGGGGCTACGGAGTTGGGCGGACTGCGGCGGCGGGTGCAAGTAGATCTATTCTACGCTCGTGGCGGCGGTGGCAGCAGAGGAGCAGAGGGGGCAGTCTCTCAGATCTAATCTGTGGGAATGCTGTCGTTGGGAGTAAAAAAAACCCTAAGGGTTTCACCGGCTATTTATAAGCCGCCGGGCGGCTCAGTTCCAGACGGGTAGATAAGCGCCAGACGGGTGTCTCAGCGGCGGGAGCCTGACCTTTCACATTCCAGTACTCGACGCTCTCAGTCTCGGGGGCTCGACTACGTCCGACGGATGCAGTGGGCAACATCAGATCCAGATCCCACTCAGGACACATTCTACAGTCAAGATGATCCTTCAATTTGAGAGAAAGTACTCGACTCAAGGCTCGGGGGCTCCGTGCCACGTGTCCTTTGGTTTTTTCTCCGGATTTTTCGGGATAAGATTGGCAGAACTTCAGATTGACCCTCAGCTTGAATCTGTGATTTAACCTAAGGCTCGGGGGCTACATTCCATATGGAATGCGATTCTCCGAATCGCATTTTCCATATGGTTCTTCATCAAGACAACACGAGTACTATTGAAGACCTTCAAGAGAAGCACTCGGGGACGCTTGGGAACTACTCGAGAAGACTTCAAGACTACTCAAAGATTAGCTGGAGTACCTTCCAGCCTCGGGATGATTCAAGCATTGTTGAGGACTTTCGGCTTGTGGAATTTGGGGACGCTCAAGGACTACTCGCCAAGGCCGTCAAGACTACTCGAAGACATCCTGCTCGACTACAAAGTACTCGGGGGCTTGTCGTACGGACATCCCTGGGCCCACTACACAGGTGGGTACTGGGACGAACTACTCCGTGCGCCCCTGGGACTACCAGACTTGGGCTACACGGCACCTGCTGGCGTGGAGCGCAAGGCTTACAGAGGATTAGTACTCGGTTAGGAAGCTAGACATGTCCGGATCCATGTAGAGTACTCCTAGCCATACACGACTAGTACTCCTCTGGCAAACCGACTTGTAACCCTGCCTCCCGTACTATATAAGGCGAGGCAGGGACCCCTATCTCTTCATCCGCATCATCTTGTAAACACACCCAATCAATCCAGAGCTACGCAGCATACAGGACGTAGAGTATTACGCACCTAGCGGCCCGAACCTGTCTAAATTGTGTGCCGCGTGTCTCTCATTCGAGTTCCCGATCTCGGCAAGGCCACAAACGTCTACCTCGGGTACTCCCCTTGGTAGGTTGCCGGGTTAAAACACCGACAAGCACTCCGGCCCGTGACCGTACAGTGAACCCGTGGCTCTGGTAATGACAGACCTATCACCGGCTACCTTCTGCGAGATTCTGGAGCTCTTGTCTGCCAGCGTCGCCCCTACAAGAGCATCAGTTTCCCCTAGCGGAAGGTCGTAGGTTCGGATTCTTTTTCTCTTCTTCTTTTGGAGCATCGAACCGGCCATTCTGGTCGCTTTACTGCTCGGGGGCTACAACACTAGTGCGTCTTCGACGCACTATTTTCTTCGGGTCACCTCGACCTAATGGAAGCCCGCTTCCACCACATCTCGGCTCGAGCTACCCCTGGTAGGCTTGTTGACCTTTCTGAAGGTCGTGACTCCTACTACAACATTCCTGACTCCAGTCAGGTCGGCGGTTCTGCAAGATCTATGCCTCGTTTTCACTTTGACCTCATCGTACTTCGACGCAGAAGCTCGACGTTCAACTTCGTGCGCACATCGGAGGGGTTTCTTTCTTTTTCATCCCCGTGCACCCTTCACGACCTCGACGGTGCCGCGCCTCTGCTCCTCTTCGACACGACCCCGCCTCGACCGCTACGCCTACACGTCGATCTGGGGCTTGAGAGACATGGGTACCCATGGGTCCCCACCGGCCAGGGTCCCAGAGGCCCCTGACAAGTGGGCCCGACCTTCCAGAAGACTCGCCGACCTTACAAGTGGGCCCAGCGACCTGGTCAAGCTCCCGGAAGACCCGCGAAGCCTTGGCGTGCAAGACAAGGACACAACGCCCTGGCGCGCCGCTGCCCGTAGCTCCGAGTATCACGGGATACTCCCTGTAATCCGGGAGATAAGCTTCCCACAGTTGTAATCGACCCCGACACGGGTCAACCGACCTTGCAAGGAAACCCTAGCCCGTCCTCCCCATATAAGGTGGCCTAGGGCTCCATGCAAGGGACATGGAAACTCATCTTCCTCCTCGCATAATCCACCACAACTGGACGTAGGGTTTTACTCTCCGGAGGCCCGAACTAGTATAAACCCTTGTCTCCTTGTTCCTCGCCGCCATACTCGCCTAGCTCCGTGTGCACCACGTGCATAACCACCTACGCTCTTAGGTCCTGATCCTCCATTAACCTGCAAACCACTAGGGTAACCCCCTAGCGGATCTGTCCAGGTCTCAACCTCTGACACTATCTGATCTAGCTCAACCCTTGAATACCAAAAATGTGCCTCATAACCTTGCAGAGTTGCTACAATATTTTGGAAAATTTTGGGGCCACAGTTTCTGAGTTATGAATTTTTGTTCACGACTGTCAGAACTTTATGCCATTTTGTATGTTACACTCGTTTCAAGTTTTGGCATACCTTTGTACCTTTGTACCGATGGCTACCCCCAGTATTGTCCACAGGAAGATGGAACTTGTTTCTAATAGCCTTTTTAAGATCTCAGTGAAAGTTGGGTGCCCTTAGCTTTATGGCTACCCATATGCGATTCTTTCTCTAACGCATCATGAATCTTGCTTAGTATGATCTCTTCCTAGCAGTTCTAGATTAATCCTTGGATAATGTTTTGTTCTTCAGAATTCAATCTTAAATCATTATCTTCTCTGGCCCATGCAATTGTGATACCTTCCTCAACATATATCGATTCCACTCCTTGTGTTTGTACATTTTATGCACTTGCTACCCGTAAGCAACTCCTTGCAACCCTCTCTATGACCTTGCCATCCTTTACTATTTTGTGGACGACCAACCTTGGACCTATGATGGTGGAATCATTGATCCATCATCACACCTTTATTGCTCTTCTAAAACAAATTCAGAACTCTCAGTAAACAAACTGAACAAAATGTTCATTTACTAGCCTTCCTTTTCTTCATGGAAATCTCTATGGAACTTTTCAACTTGGTCTCTTTCCGTCCAATCTCAAAGATCTCTGAGCAGCAAATCAAATCAATCGGCTAAGTTGGAGAAGTAGGAGTAGAGTTTTTCAGGAGCAGTCAAGGTTCTCTAAAAAGTCAAGATATGAAAGTTTTCCATTGCTTATCAATCCATGATCTGATGATCACACCCTCCAAATCTTAGGAATCAAGAAACAAGCAAACAAAGGACAAGTAGAATCTCTTGCTAATTTCCCCTTGTTACAATCTCGAGCCTAGATGGTGGATACCCTGAGCTCTTCTCGTTATTCCCACCATCAAGGTTGGTTCTTCGGAACTCCATCCTTGATTCACTTCCTTGAACTTCTTGTTAGTCATGAGCGGGAAAGACACATTAGGTTGATAAAATGATGGTCCCTTGTACGAGCTCATGACTTCTTCCCTGAGCACCTCCTTCACGCTATTCTGCACTGAATTATTGAAGACAGAAGATTTATCAATTAAAGCTTCATGCATAGCTTTTGTCATCGTGTCTTGAAGTCTTCCAGGATCGGCCTGTATTATGATCTCTGTAGGTTTTGGAAGAGGAACTTTCTTCACTGCTCCTTCCCTAGTGATATAGAAACTACCCATTAGAAGCCGACCATACTCTGCCATGCAATTCTCGTATTCAGCTTTGTCACCTTCCTTGAGTTGATCCATAGTAATTGGTTGGATGTTGTCCTTGTGGACTTCATCAAACTTTTTGGATTCTTTAGACATCGTCGTGATTCTTCGTGGTCCCACCGGGCGTGCCAAGATAGTGTTGACGCAAAAAACGGAATAAAGTCCTCTGCTGCAACACGTAACGGATCCCTGGGAAGTAACAAGGCGTGCCAACCGACCTGACCTGTTGATCGGCACGGAAGAGGATAAGAAGTTAAATATGGGGTTGATCGGCTAGAGAACTGATAGATATCTTCCACGTGGGTACAGCGTAGTAACCCGATCGGCCGATGCGAGATCGAACGAGATCAGCCAGCCGATGGGAAGCCGAAGTGCAAGTATGTTCAGAATGCTACGGTCAACCGATCTGGTGACATCAGCGACGGCGGGTCTGGATCGACTGTGAGACCGGTGCGTCTGATGACGCATCGAGAGCTAGCTGATACGATCGAACCTCGAGCGGGATAAGTTGGTGATAAAAGCTAAATAAATAAGAAAAGACTTGCAAATCTAGCTGATATCAATAAATTGTGAATAAATCTAGACGAAACCACAGCGATGCACCTGGAGGTTAAAGCCTAGATATTACTCAGTAAAGCGGTACTCACAAGCTTGCCGGAGGTCGATCGATGTAGCCTAGCGAACTCGAAGGATGGTGCTTGAAACAAGAAAACAAGAATACAGAAACTCTTTGGCGGAGTCACCGACTTGAAAGGTAAATTGCTTGAAAAGTAAAGGTTTGTGTTTGTTGGTGTGTACCATCTCTCTCGACCGCGCAGGGTCACTACTTATACCCTTGAATACTATGAACTCCTAGTCGATTACGACAAGACTTTTTCTAACTAAAAGAAACTATAACTGCTAAAAATAAACGACTCGTGCAAGAGTCGGACTCACTAACTACCTTCGACCTGTTGTCAACCGACGTTGACCCACCTGAGCCTCGTTTCCCTTTCCTTGGCGTATTTCTTCTCTTGTCGCCTTCTCTTCTTTCCCTCGACCGACCTCCTACCTTTGACCATCGATTGTTTCCGTTGACTCCTTTCCCAAATGGCCAACTGACTAGTTGTTCCTTCCTTTTTACTTCTGTCGGCCCCGTGGCTTTCTTGATGCCATTTCTCACCAATTTTTGCTCTTCATCGACATGTGTCAAAAAATGGTGTCAACAAGGTGCTGATGGACGGTGGCAGCGGCCTCAACATCCTCTACGCGTCGACCCACAATGACATGGGGGTCCCTCGTTCGCAGCTGTGACCGTCCTCGACACCATTCCATGGGATCGTACCCGGGATGGAGGCGGTTCCACTCGGGCAGATCGACCTACCCGTCACCTTCAGTACGGAGACCAACTTCCGCAAAAAGATTCTCACCTTTGAAGTGGTCGGTTTCCCAGGAACGTACAACGTGATTCTCGGGAGACCGGCGTATTTCATGGCCGTCGCCAACTACGTCTACCTCAAGCTGAAGATGCCCGGGCCAAAGGGCGTCATCACCATCAGCACGACTTTCTAGCATGCGTACGAATGTGACACCGAGTGCCTTCAGTTCGCAGAGGCACTCATCTGGTCAGAGAATATCACCGCTGCCTAGCCGATCCTGGAGGACCTCAACAACACCGCTGCAAAGCGGGCTTAGAACAGCTACATCGTTTCTACCTTTGTAAAAAGTACCTGTACTTCTTATGCTTGTGATGAATAAAAAATGCCCATGCTTTTCCAAAGTTCCTCATATCATAAGTTTCCTAGGTTAACTTGCGAAAAGTTTTACCGTTTGAGCAACAACCCATTTTCTGGTCATCGACCTAAAAATCCTTTGTTGCTCGGTGGCTCCATCTAGGGACACACTGCCCCTTCCCCTTTTCAAAAACAAAATTTCTCGCGAAAGCAACCCGCAATTTTCTTTGTCACCCTGGGATTGAGAGGTCAGGCCTGGCAGTCGTGCGATCGAGCTCGTCCAAACACTAACGCCCCCGCGGCTACATGTGCAAGGTTCTTCGAGTAAGATTCGCGCCCATGGACTAATCCCTCCGCGCTCCTAAGGGTAACAAAGAAATCATCACGGTCTACCCAAAAAAACATTTGAATCTAACACTCGACCTATCATGATCCCTAGCAGAGAATCGAGGGCTGTCAATCTTGAGGAAATGCCAACACAACTAAGTACGATTGATGCTCTCATGTCCCTATGCTTCGGCAGCTATGGGACGGAGTGAAACCTCCTATGTTTTAAGGGCTATTCTCTCGACCAAAGACCTTAAGGCTTCCAATAAAGGGAAAAGCGAAAATTGACTATCAAACAAAAAAGAATGAAAAATCCTAGCTACAGGGCAACTACAGTTCTTTACTGCAACCTATCAGTGCTACTGATCTATTTTCTTGTGGCTACAGCTCATCGTCGAGCCATCCCAGGTCTCTCATCGTGGCGTCTGCCACCTTCCCGACAAAATCGGTGCACTCCTCCTCGATCTCGGTGTACCGATGGTTCGCGTGTCCACGAGCCCAACCGTCGTCCAGAAGGTTGCGCGCCAACCTGGGGTAGTATGATAGGAACATGGCATCGACCTTGTGAACCAGCTCTTGAGCCATGTCCATCCCTCATTCCCGAGCCACCCCAGTGGGCCGCTTGACGCGCTCAACCAAAGATGCCCCGTCGCCAACATCGAGCACCTCCAGCAGTTGCACGACAGCCTGAAGGAGCACCTACCGCACCGCCTCCTTTTCTCGGATGGGTGCCCGGGCCCCGTCGACCGCCGGGGTGGACAGTGTGAGGTCTGCAACTTTCCCTGAAAAAAGGGGAGGCAAAGGAAGAAGACATGTTACCACAAGAACATCATCAGAAAAGACGAGTGGGACAAGA
This sequence comes from Cenchrus fungigraminus, assembly GCA_036936925.1. Classification (NCBI taxonomy): domain Eukaryota; kingdom Viridiplantae; phylum Streptophyta; class Magnoliopsida; order Poales; family Poaceae; genus Cenchrus; species Cenchrus fungigraminus. Next base: position 82,084,658 of record CM072771.1, on the reverse strand, counting down.
AGGCACAACCCATACCTATCGAGCCCTCCGCCAGAGCTAGCACGAGCGCCACCAATTCCTCGTGCTTGGCAATGGCCCTGTTAACCCAGGCGGTGTCTTTCTCCTGCCTGGACTGCAATTCTTTGAGCTCCACGCAGGTAGCAGCCATACCACCACCCAAAGCAAGCTCGTTAGCAAAACAGCATGGGCACAGGGTAAGGAACTGAATCAGAGAGCAACACACCAATCAGCTCTGTGTCGCGATCGTGAGCAACCATGAGGAGCTGGTCGCTTTCCGTGACGGTGGTGACAAGCTGACCATGCAAGGCCACTGCCTGATCGCCCACGGTCTTGAGGTCATGGCTGAGGTTCACCACTGTCTCTTCCAAATCCGCCACTTGTACTGTCAAGGTGGTCCTCTCCCAGGCCGCCTCCTGCGCGGCGGACTCATCGGTGGACTGTGCCTCCTTCACCAGCTTCTCGGCCTCCGGAACCTAGGCAGTGAGGGTAGCCTTCTCCAACGCAGTGGCGGCCAACTGCTCCTCCGCCAACGCCGCCCGCACCACCAGGCTGAACGTTCCGCCTCGGCTCGGTCCTCAGCCTCGCGGCCAGATGAACAAAGAGCAGCAAGTTCCGCCTCTTTCCGCTCCATGTCCGCCCTAAGGCCGTCGATGGCATGGTAGCAGCCGGCTTCCTGATGGAGAAATCGAGACTTGGCGGTGTTGCGCTCCAACAGCTCCTGCGCAAGAAACATCTCCAAAATCAGCAAAGGTAAAGGCATAATGCAAGTCACAGGAAGGAAAGATCGTGTCCAAGTCGCTTACCTTAGCAGCAGGAAGACCTCCCTCCACGATCGCCTTGTCCGCGTGATGAACGAAGCGATGGAACCTCTCACGCAGCATGCGCTCTGCCTCGTCATCCACATCGAGCATGACCTGGTCCGGATCTCCTCAGGCAGCGATCAACAACCGATGGCAGGTGACACCTTGCGAGGCGGGCACCAGCACCCCTCGCGGGTCGGCTGACGCGCTCACCACAGGGTCGCGACGAGGCAACACCGATGGAACGTGTCGGGCACTCGTGGACTGCGCGAGCACGGAGTTTGTTGCTCCCGGGTGCTCGGTGGCCCCCAGGTGGCCACTCCCAAGGAGAGCCTCGACGTCCGGTGGCTAGGGCCTCTATGAGCGAGTCTGGCCCGGGCACACCCGTGTTCCCAAAGAAGGACGCGGACCCGTGGCCGGGCGAGCCTCCACTGGCAGTGACATTCTCAGCAGTAGCGCCGGGGATATCGACCCGCGGATCGGTCTCTGTCTCAATAGGGCGGCCTACTGACGTGCCGGCCGCGCCTCCTGGGGAGCCTGAGATGTTCCGCTGCAGCTCCTCCTCGAGCGCCATGAGCGCCTCCACCGAAGGAGGGGGTCCAGACGTGGACACGCCTAGGGGAAGCAAGCTGTCACCAGAGCTGTCGCATTTGCATGGCATGTCCTTCACACCAAGAGCCGCCGCACCTCCCTCCTCCAAGGACTTAGCGGGAGGGGACGCGGGGGCTTGTTGAGAGACGGCCAGCAGAACCAACAGAGCGGCGCCGCGCTCAACACGACGCAAGGATTTCTCCGGTGCCGGCGTGAGCATCGCATCATCAGCACCCATGAAGACGGGGTGATTCAACATCCAGAAAAGAAGCGAACAAGAATGAAGGTCGGAAGGGTACTCACCCCATCGAGAAGACGCGCGCCCGTTTGGACCACGACGACAGCCAGACTATGGGCCTATTAGCGCCGAACACCATGGGGCAGCTTCCCTCGCCGCCACCGTCAACGCACCGGTGCGATCCCCATCTGCGGCCCCTTCTAGCACGGTCAGAGGGGGCAGCGGAAGGGGTGGCGGAAGAACTACCTCTTTACCCATCTGTGCCGCCAGCGGCGGAGGAGGGTGCAGCGTCAGCCGCTCTCCAGGCAATTAGCGTGGCCAGGAGAAACGATACCATGACCTCCCGCTCTCCGGTCACGGTCGCTGCGGTGCAGCGATATGTTGTGCTCATCAAAACCACGACAGCCCGACGAGGATGCCCAGGCACGATCCCCGCCGCGGTCGCTCCGCGAGGAGTGACGCGACACCCTGTCGCGAGAGTGACTGTCCCCTCGACCTACTGAGGAAGGCTCCCGGCTCGGAACGGACTCACTAGGCAGGCGCGGCAGGGCTCTCGTAGTCGACGATGAGGTCTCCCCCGCCGCCTCTTCCGCCCGCGACAACACCGCGGCAACATCACCATCATCAACGTCATCATCTTCCGAACTCCCCGATGGCGACTCAGGGTCCTCACTCGAGGACACATCCTCGTCACCCGCCTCCCTCCACTTCTTCCGAGCAGCACTCCGGTCGCGCTTGGCAATCTCTGCCACCTTCCACGCCACTTGGCGGTCCTGCCGCCCCTTGGCCCTATTGAACGACCGGATTTGGCGACCAGAGAGGGGGGGAGTGAATCAGAGCTGATAAAAAATCTTCTCGAGAGAGATGACTCCTCTAACGAGATGAGCACGGCCTCGATCCCAAAATCACCTTCTCCACTCTATCCACACGTTTGCCAAGATCACGTAGCCACTGGTGTGCTACTGATCCTAGGAGGAAACCACACCTACAAGCCACTCAAACACGCACACACCACAGTGGAAACCACACACGGGAAAACATCCAGCCAGGGGTAGTCAGACCACATGGACAGGGCGGTCAGACCGCCTAGGCCTGGAAATTTCCCCAAACCTCCAAATGAAGCTCCCGACAACGAATCGACCCAATATTTCTCCTAGAGACTCCTCTGATCAAGGCAAACAAGCTATCAGAGAAATCCTCCAGAAAATTAAACTTTCCTCGGTGAAACACACAGGGTGGGCAAACTGCCTACAGCACGCGGTCAGACCGCCTGCCGCCTGGAAAACAGCAGTAGGTCAACTCTCAACTTCCCATCACCCGATCTCTCGATTCACCTCACAGATTGCAGCGAAACTTCGGGGACAGCTGGGTCACCTCTTGGATGACCTCTCCATGAAAGGATATCCAATGAAACGCTCTCAATCAAAGGGATTCACGAATCCAAGAGCTCTATGTCATGAACTCGAGGAACTCCGAAAATCACCAAAATCCAAGGTTTTCCTGAGGGATTGCTGGGGCAAAATCACCAAGAAAAGAGGCACAAAGACCTCATGTGTAACACCCAACAAGAATCCCACTAAGATCCATCCTATCACATCCGAAGCTACGACCACCACGCTGTACCACCTCACGTATCGCTGGAGGAGAATGACCACCACAAAAGGGAAAGTGTGGCTCGTAGCCCCTCTGAGACCCGAAGCTGCGACGGCCTCTCCCATACTCATATCGATCACGAGGTGGAGAACGTCCAGCAAACACACCACTACCAGAAACAAACCCTTTACTGCCTGTACCACAACCATAGGAACCAACACGATCAACACCACGACCACGACCACCGAAACCTCCTTCTCCCAGCTCGTACGCGGTCAGACTGCCTTCCCAGGCCGGTCTGACTGCCCCCTGGGTAGCAGCACATGAACCCCCTCGAGCGGGAACTCCTCTCGTTCCCCAACTCGGAACTATACACACCTCCGCCTGATTCCTAGGCAGTGGCATACGAGGCTCAGGCACACCATGAGAAGGGTGGTACCTAACCTTGTTTGCCCACTCCGTAGCCATCCTCTTATCCCTCTTCTTGTAGCAAAACTCTCCTAGGTGACCATCCCTCCCACAATACTCACAAAGGAAGTGGACTAGTTTTGGCTTTGGCTGTGGAGCTTCACTCGGTTTCTCAACAACTTTCTCTCCTGGCTTCCCCCCAAACACATTCCCAAAGTTACTTACAAACCTCACTGGTTTCTGGAAGTTATTTGTTTTGAGGGCGAACGCTGGTGGATCTGGGGTTGTGTCTAGCTTGTTTCTAAGGTGGTTTGGCTTGGTTGCAAATTTGTTCATGGGTGTAGTTTGTGGTGGAATAGGAATATCCCCAATTTTCTCTCCTTCCTCACCACTGCTCTCACCTATCTTCTACAAACCCAAAGCTTGACCATCAAACCTCTTAAACTCAGCCATCATCAAACTCAATTGTGGCTCATGCCCAGACAACCAACTCATCAATTTTCTCAACTCATCATTCTCATCCTACAAGCGATCAACATAGTGTGCAAGCTCCATATTCTTAACAGCATGTAATTCACAAGTAGAGCATGATGTAGGAATAGGAACTTTCAAAGCAGCCTCCAAAGAAACAATCCTATCATGAGATCCATCTTGTCTAGCATGCAACACAGGACAAGAAGTGCAAGCACCAAGTAAAGCAGACCTAGACTTCATCTCATCAAACTCAGCCCTAAGCAAATCTAATTCCTCCAACTTAGAGGCATGCTACTCCTTAAGCACAGTCAAATCAGCCAAGAAAGCATTGCAGTCATCATAATCAACAGCATCAGCTACAATAGGAGCAGTCTTAAGGGAATCAATTTCAAGCCTAGCATCAAGATTCTTAGATTCTAGCTCAGCTATCTTCTCCCTGGCTTCTTCTAGCGAGGCCCTAAGTTCTTTCCTAAGCTTCTTGGCATCTCTAAGCATGCAATCACGGATGTCCAGCAAAGAAACCAACTTCTCATTCTCCTAGTGCAAGGAAGAGAGCTCATCACATACCTCATCCTCGGATTCTGATCCCGAGTCATCCTTCTGGCTCTTATTGCTACTGGAGTTGTGGGCCATGCTGCAGAAGCCATCCTCTCGTGCGAAGCAACTCAGGCTGCTGAGGTTCTTGGAACCGTGCTTCTTGCCCTTGCGCTTGCCGTCGTCGTCGCTGTCGCTAGAATTCGACGAGGTGTAGCAGGAACTGGAGTTGACGTCGCTCGCTCCTACCATCGCTCGAGCCTTCTTCTTCTTGTCGTAGCCACTGCCCTTCCTCGACCTCTGCTCGTCCTTATCCTTGTACTTGTGCTTGTGCTTGCGCCTCGAGCGGTGCTTGATCTCGATCCTTGGGCGGTGCTTGTACTCGTTCTTGGGCTCGATCTTCTGCGGGCACTCAGCAATGAAGTGTCCCTGCTTGCCGCATCTGTAGCACATATGCGTGGTCCTCCTTATGTTCACGTGGTTCTCGTGCAGCCTCTCGGACTTCCTGGTCAGCAGGGCTAACTCGTCCTCACCAAGCTCGTCAAACTCCTCATTTGGCAAGGACACAAAGGAAGATAGGGAAAACATCCTCAAGGAGGAGTTAGTGTTAGTCCTTCCACGAGATCTAGTGACAAGAGCAGGATTATGTGAATCAGTCGGGCTCCGAGACCTGGCTCTCAGGCACGATCCACTTTGACGACTTGAGCTTAGAGAACAGCTCATCCTCGGACTTCAAGATGGCCTCGACCTTGGCACTCCACACAGATCTATCCAGTGAGTGCAAGACCTTGATAGCTCTATCATGATCCGTGTATGGGAGCACCGTCACATTGGCCCTCATGTTGTTCACAATACAGGTGAAGCGCTAGAACATCGCATCAATCGACTCGCCGGGGAGATTAGTGAAATTCTCGTACTCTCTTCGGTGAGTGGCAAACAAGCGAGCCTGCACCTGAGCGTTCCAAGCATGAGCATTCCTCAACTTTACCCAAATCCTGCCAACCACATCCTCTCCGTACATGCGATCGAACTCTGCAGCAAAAAGAGCATGAAACAAGTAATCCACGGCCTTGCTGTTGGCCTCAAACATGTCCCGAGAACCTGGAAGAAGGAAACTGACGGGAAGGACATAGTTTGCATTTTGCGTCACATCCCAAATCAATTACCTCTTACCATGGAGAAACATGCCCATGCGTCTCTCCCACATCTGGTAGTTCTTGCCATCAAAGTGCGGAGGACCCGAGCCCTTTCTGAAGGACCGATTAGGCTAACCAGAGAGGGGGGGAGTGAATGGGAGCCGATAAAAATTCTTCTCGAAGGAGATGAGAACTCCAACAAGACGAACACGGCTTCCAAAACACGTCTCCGACTCAACTACCCAAGTTGGCCAAGACCACGCAGCCACTGGAGTGCTACTGGTCCTAGGAACCAACAACCACCTACACCTACTCGAGAACGCAGCGGAAAAATAAACTCGAGAAGCTACTGGGCTACACCGGTCAGGCCGGTGAGCAGCACCGGTCAGACCGGTCCCTGCTGGTGAAATCTGAGAACTTCCACAGAAGGCCTCTACACCGGTCAGGCCGGTGTAGCTCGCCGGTCAGACCGGTCCAAGCCAGGAAATCCCAAATCCACCAAACTGACCTACCGAGCTCCAAACAGGACCAAACTCGAAACAACAGCAACACGGAGCAACAACGAACTCACCAGAACGTTCACCCAAGGCAAAACCCACAGAGCCTCTGCACCGGTCAGACCGGTGAGCGGCACCGGTCAGACCGGTCAGGCTGGGCCGCTCGGGGATGAACAGCACCCGCGGGTCAACTCCCCCAAATCTAACTCCCGATCTCCCGAATCGCTCCACGGATTTGTGCAAGACTTTGGAGATAGTAGGAACACCTCATGGGCACTCCATAACCAAGATTTGGTCCACCAAAACTTGCTAAATCAAGAGGAATCGAAGAAATCCCACCAAGAACGCCTCTAACCCTAGAGCCACGAAAACCCCAAAATCGAGCCCCTTTGCTCACGGATTTGGGAGGGGAATCAAAGGGAAAAGAACCACGAAGGGTTCATGCATACATCCCACACCAAATCCCAAAGAGAAAGGCCTCGAAATCGCTCCAAGAAAATCGCCAAGAAAGGGCTCCGAAAATCACCAAAAAGGATAAACGGGAAAGACACATCCAAGCCTTGAGGAACCACGCTGAATCATCTATACATACCAAAGAGGTTCATACAAGGTCTAGCTTGCCGCCCGATCATCCTTCCCTCTCACAAGATCTCACCATGAAGCTCTCAAGCTAGTCCTACAAAAATCCTAAGGAAAATAGGAAGAGAAAATAGGAAAGCAAATGAGCTAGGGTTCCAAGAGATGGCTGCCATCCTCTCACCACTTGGGTTATATGGAGGCAACCGAAAGGCGAAAATACCCTTACTAGCTAACTAGGAATACATGCCCCTCAAGGGCGAATTCGGAAATCTTTGTCTTCGCTCCATCGGACGGATGCTCAGCGACCGCAAACTTGCTTAGCCTCGACGCAAGCCTTGCGATCCCGACGTGTGTCCTCCGCTTTGAAGATTCCGGACTGCGTCGTCGCACACCGGTCAGACCGGTGCTCCTCACCGGTCAGACCGGTACACACCGGTCATACCGGTCAGACCGGTCTGGAGCTGCTGCACCTCCGTCTTCGGTTCTTCGGTCTTGGCTTTGTGGATCAACCAAGGAACCCAGTGGTTTTCTGGTGAACCACCGGAAACCCTGCGAACTCGGTGTAGCCTCCACCAATCACCACTCATGACTCGGCTCCCACGTAGTCCCGGCTCGACCTTGGTTTTGAGGCTCAACCAAGAAACCGTCCACGACTTCATCTTGCTGTTCTTGCCACCATGCGGCCCACACTTGACCCCGCTGGCCACCGGGTCCCTCGAACCAAGCCTACTTGTCTTCTCCACACCTGGAGGCCTCCCCAGCAACGACCTTTCGCGCTTGTTCTTCACCTGCACCTGCACCAGTCAAGCCGCAACCTGCACCTGCAATACTTAGCCAAGAATCAGTCCACACCACGTTGTCAATCACTCATCACACCAGGAAGCGACCATCCACCGGTCCTCGAACCACACCTGGCTCTCAATCTCCCCCTTGATGAGTGCATTGACAACACACACGTTTTGGTAACCAAGAGAAAAGAAAAAGAAAAGAAACGACTAAAAGAAACTCCAACATGCGATCGAAAGCCAAAGAAAAGGCAAAGAGCAAGATCACTTGAAGAAGACAATTCTCGGACCCCTTAGGCAAGGGCAACGGCTCGACACATCCGAGACAAAACATGCTCAAGCAAATAGCACAAAACACCAATCCAAAGCTCGAAAACCACAAAGAGCTCCCCCTGCACACATGCAAGCTCCCCCTGAACCAATGCAACTCCCCCTGGACAAATGCATGCAAACCACCTCGCAAAACAGAGCAGCTGCTTCAGCTTTGCTCTGACCGGTCTACCTCACCGGTCAGACCGGTGGACAAGATCGCCCAGCACCTGGGAACTACACCGGTCAGACCGGTGTACCTCACCGGTCAGGCCGATGCCACCTGGGAAACTGCCCGATCTCAAAAATAGCTCGAAACCACTTGGAAACCTTCTAAAAGCATGCAGCAAGCCAAAACATGCTCAAACTTCTCCCCCTTGTTGACAATGCATGAATCAAGCCAAAAATGCAAAAAATGCAACCTAGAGCTTCTCAAATAGACAAAATTCAACAAAGGATGCTACACATGTCCAAATGAGCAAGTTAGATACTCTATAGTTTCGTAATGACATCAACTTCATGATCACCAAGTTTCACAACCATTGGGCGAAGCTAAGATAGAATTGAGCAATTTTGCGAAAATTCACCCTCTCATGAGCAAAGTCCTAAACATGAGCAAAACATGTCAAAATGGCAAAGCCACACAAACTTCATGCTAGGACAACCATTCTAAGCATAAGACCATCATAAACACCCACAAGCACCTCATGTCATGTCAAAGCCACCGAGCCATGTGCCTACTTCTATATATGAGACTTCTCATTGGTAAGCAACATGCAACGGTTTAGCACCCAAAAGCAAGTAAATTAAGCGCATATGACATGGGAGCACATTTTCCAAGCAATTTACATTTGATTTTCAGATTTATAATTGGTACATGAAATGTCTTTGCGACAAAAAGGAACTTATGCCCCTCCACAAGATGAAGCATGGGGGCTAAACATTCATGATGGCAAATGAGCCTTTGGCCCCATATGATCAAAATAAGCTATCCAACTACAACTTAAGCACAGCCAAGCCACAAAAACATGTCAAGATCATGTAAAGGCTTTTACTCAGAAGAGAGCATACATTTGAGAGTTTTGGAAAACATAGCCATCAACCATGGATATAAACCAAGATTATCAAGAGCTAAGCCAAACTAACCATAGCTTACCAAACTAGCTCACAAAGACATATATATCATTCCATGGTGAACAATGTATATAGGAGAAGCCTTTCCTACACAATGCATATGATACAAAATGCATGCAACCTAAGATACAAAGATGCATATACATCATGTTACATATGCCATGCCAAATGCAAGAAATGCACAAAGGAAAGCTATACATATGCTACAAAGAAGCTCCCACACGCCAACTCAAGAAATCAAACAAACACCAAGCTCCCCCTACAAACGAGTGAAAGTTGCTTGATCTAGGGGTTTGGTGAAATTATCGGCTAGTTGGTCATGTGTGGGTACATGGATCAAAGCTATCTTCCCCTTCTCTACGTTGTCTCTCAAGAAATGATACCTCACTTCTATGTGCTTGGTTATGGAATGGAGCACTGGGTTCTTTGCAACGCTTATGGCACTGGTGCTATCACATTGAAGTGGGACATGGGTATACTCCTCACCAAAGTCACTCATGGTGTATGTGATCCAAAGGAGCTGAGAGCAATAACTAGCTGCGGCCACATACTCTGCCTCGGTAGTGGATTGAGCAACACTTGACTGTTTGCGGGAAGACCAAGACACCAAAGAAGAACCCAAGAACTGGCAAGTCCCAGAAGTGGACTTCCTATCCAACCGACACCCGGCAAAATCCGCGTCTGAAAAACCATGAAGCGCCAAAGAAGAAGACGCAGAGTACCAAAGGCCGAAATTGGGAGTGTGTCGCAAATACCTGAAAATGCGCTTGACCGCTTGCCGATGCGAAGTCCTCGGAGACGCTTGAAAACGAGCGCACAGACATACCGAGAATTGGATGTCCGGCCTCGTCGCCGTCAAGTAGAGGAGTGACCCGATCATGCTCCGGTACTCCTTCTGGTCCACGTGTTCACCTTCCTCGTCCGCATCAAGAGCTGTAGTCGTACTCATAGGCGTCGCCATGGCCTTGGAGTCCTCCATCTTGAACTTCTTCACGATGTCCTTGGTGTACTTAGCTTGGTGCACAAATGTTCCTTCCTTTGATTACTTGATTTGTAGCCCGAGGAAGAACTGCAACTCGCCCATCATGCTCATCTCAATTTCCCTGCTCATGTCTTCTGCAAACCTTGCAACAAGAGAGTTAGATGAGCCACCAAAGACAATATCATCCACGTATACCTGCACAATCAGGATATCTCTGCCCTGCCTGAGGAGAAACAAGGTCTGATCGACCTTCCCCATCTCAAATCCTCTCTCAAACAGGAACCCCCTCAGCCTACCATACCAAGCTCTAGGCACCTACTTCAACCCATACAGCGCCTTCCTCAACTTGTACACCCGGTGGGGGTACTTCTCACTCTCAAACCCCGGTGCTTGCCTCACAAACACCTCTTCCTCCAACACACCGTTCAGGAAAGCACTCTTCACATCCATCTGGTACAACTTGAACCCTTTAGCCACGGAAAAGGCTAGAAGGATCCTGATCGCCTCCAAACGAGCTACCGGAGCGAAAGTCTCCTCGTAGTCGATCCCCTCTTTCTGACTGTACCCCTGAGCAACAAGTCTCGACTTGTTCCCCACCACTTCTCCTTTCTCTCCCTCTTTATTTTTCCACACCCATTTTGTCCCAATCGGCTTACACCCTGGAGGAGGGTCAACCAACACCCAAACTTGGTTCCTCTCAAAATTCTCCAACTCCTCATGCATCGAGTTAACCCAATTATGATCAGATAACGTGCGTCCAGTGTCTTTGGGCTCAAAGGTGGCAACAAAAGCAGCCTGAGCGAAATGAGAATTGTTCCGAACCCTCGACCGTGTAGTACGTTCATTCATGTCGCTGATGATTCTCGAAGCTGGGTGATCCACTTGCACTCGCCGGGGAGGTTCTCGCCTTGATGCTTCCTCCCCCTCAACAGCAGCTTCGCCTTGATCTGGGTTTGTCGTTGTAGGTGTGGGAGAGGGCCCGTTCACGATCGTCGTTGAAGTAGTAGGTACATGTTCAGCTGCGGGCACCACACCGCCATATTCATCATCTCCATGTTCATCCTCCTCCTCCTGAAAGATCTCCTCGCCAAGTTCATCGTCACCTGCACACTCAAAAACAAGCTGACTACGTGGCTGTGTCTCGTCGAAGGTTACCTCGCAAGTCTCCACGATTTGGTTAGTTTCAAGATTGAGCACACGAAATGCTCTAGAATGAGATGCATAACCAAAGAAAATGCCATCGATAGACCTAGCCTCGAACTTGTCCAACTTCTTCCCTTTCTTCAGAATGAAGCATTTACAACCAAAGACATGGAAGTGACTCACCTTGGGTGTGCGACCGTGCATCAACTTGTAACAGGTTTTCTTCTTATGAACCCTGAGGTAGATCCTGTTCGACACATAGCACGCGGTATTGACCGCCTCAGCCCAGAACCTTCTCGGAGTCCTATGCTCGTCGAGCATCGTCCGAGTCATCTCGCACAAGGTCCTGTTTTTCCTTTCCACAACACCATTCTGGGGAGGCGTATACGGACTCGAAAACTGGTGTTCAAGACCCAAGTCATGGCAAAAGGTTTCGAAGCGAGAGTTTTTGAATTCCGAGCCATTGTCACTGCGGATCGCTCGTATGGCATCTCCGTGCCTCTCGTTTCTTAACCTCAAGACAAGATCTCGAACAAAACCAAATGTCTCCCCTTTCTCCTCAAGAAAGAATACCCACGCATACCGAGAGTAGTCGTCCACCACAACAAGGACATACCACTTTCCACCCGCAGATCGCACACGAGCTGGGCCAACAAGGTCCATATGGAGCAGCTCGCATGGACGCTCAGTCATCACATCGGTGAGAGGCGGGTGAGAAGAGGCTACCATCTTGGCATGCCTACACGGCGCACAAACCAACTCTTTCTCAAACCTCAACCGTGGCAATCCTCGGACCAAATTGAGTTTACTCAAGCGAGACAAAAGGTCAAAGCTCAAGTGACCCAACTTCCTATGCCACTTCCACAACTCACTCGAAGAACCAGCCAAAAAGCAACGCTCCACACCATAAGACTGAGAGAAATCAGCTCGGAACACTTGACCCTCGGGAACGACCATGCAAACAAGGTCCCCTTGAGAATCTAAAATCTGAGAACCACCAGGCCGAAACAACACCTCAAAGCCCTCATCCAACAACTGGGACACGGAAAGCAAATTGAACCCCAGCGATTGAACAAGAGCAACACGCCTGAGAGTGACCTTGTCACTTACCTTGATCTCACCTTCTGATAGTAGACACCCTCGCCCATTGTCCCCAAAGGTGATGTATGTCCTGGACACCACCGGGATGAGACTTGAGAACCACCCCTTGTCCCCGGTCATATCCTCGAACAACCGGAGTCAATCAACCAAACGTTCCTCAAGTCTCCCACCTGAAATTCAAAAGCGAGCACGTGAGTGAACAAACGACTCAGCACTGGGGTTAGGACCAAAAGAGTAAAACCAGTGCCGAGCCATTTGCTCCAAAGTGGGGTTAGCACAAACCAAATCATCACGCCTATCAAAGCTACCACCACGAACACCACCACGGTAACCACTACGAGGGAACCAACCCTCTCTAGCTGGAGGAGAACGAAAGCTACAAAAGGAAAACCGTGGATCGTTCCTCCTCTCCATCTCAAAGCTACGACTCCTCCCACCCCCGTATTGAGCACGAGGTGGAGAGTGCCTAGCAAACAGACCACCTGCAAACTTTCCAGACCAACCACCAGAACCAAACTGAGCATCCTCACGAGCACGAAACCCAACTCGCTGTCTGCCCAGACCTGCACCAGTCTGACCGGTGTAGTGCACCGGTCTGACCGGTGTAGCTCGACCAGCAGCACCACCTACCGCCTTCCGTTCTCCCCGAGCCGGAACCGTCCTCACAATCGCCTTGGCCCTGGGCATCTGCATACGAGGCTCAGGTACACCATTAGAGGGGTGGTACCTGTCCTTGTTAGCCCACTCTCTAGCCATTCTCTCCTCACACTTCCTCTTGAAGAAAAACTCATCCTTGTGACCATCTCTTCCACAATACCAACAATTGAACTTTATGGGTTGTGGCTTAGGCTTTAGCTTGGGTTGCGGCTGCCCACTCGGTTTCTCACCCTTCTTCTCTCCTTTCTCACCTCCCTTTGGGCTCACAAACTTCACCGGTTTCTGGAAATCATTTGTTGGGTGAGGGAATATGGGTGGATCTGGAGTAGTGTCAAGTTTGTTTCTGAGATGGTTAGTCTTGGGCTCAAACTTGTTCTTGTATCTGTTTGGTGGTGGGATAGGAATCTCTCCAACTCTCTCAACTCCCTCACCACTGTTCTCTCCAAGCTTGTCAGCCCCAAGTGCCTGACCATCATAGCATTTGAAAGCTGCTATCATGATACCAAGCTGAGGCTCCTGACCCGACAACCAGCTCATACATTTCCTCATCTCATCATTCTCATCCTGCAAGCGATCAACATAATGTGCAAGCTCCAAATTCTTAACCGCATGCAATTCACAAGTAGAGCAAGAAGTGGGAATAGGCTCTTTCAACTTAGCCTCAAGGGAAACAGTGTAAGCATGCATCTCATCAATCTTTCCATGCAAAACAGGGCAAGAAGTGCAAGCACCTAGCAAAGCAGGTCTAGACTTAAGCTCAGCCACCTCAACCCTAAGCATATCTAGTTCATCACAAGCAGAAGCATGCTTATCCTTAAGAGCAGTAAGATCAGCTAGGTACACAGAGCAATCACAACAATCAATCTCATCAGAAACCACAGGAGAAGCCTTAAGCGAATCAATCTCAAGCTTAGCATCTAGGTTCTGGGTTTCTAGCTCAGCCACACGGTTCCTAGCATCTTCTAGTGAGGCCCTAAGCTCTTTCCTCATCTTCTTGGCCTCTTTAAGCATGTGATCGCGATTATCAAGCAAGTCAACCAACTCATCATTCTCCTTGCGCAAAGAGGAGAGCTCATCACATACCTCGTCCACGGAGTCGGAGTCCGAGTCACTCTGGTGACTCTTCTTGCTGCCGGAGCTACGAGCCATGCCGCAGAAGCCATCTCCCGCGAAGCAGCTCAACCCGCTCAAGTTCCTGGATGACTTCTTGTTCTTGCGCCGATCACCTTCATCTTCACTGCTACTCGAGCTCGAGGAAGAGTAGGCGGAGCTGTAGTCGACGTCGCTCGCTCCGACCATCGCTCGGGCCTTCCTGCCGCGGCCATGCTTCTTCCTCGACCGTCGCTCGTCCTTGTGCTTGTTCTTGTGCTTGTGATCGCGCCTCGATCGGTACTTGCCGTCCTTGCTCGACCGGTGCCTGTAGCCGTCCTTGTAGCCGTCCTTGTTCTCCATCTTCTCCGAGCAGTCGGCGATGAAGTGTCCTGGCTTGCCACACTAAAAGCACGTCCGTGCTGTCCTCCTCGTGTTCACCCGGTTCTCGTGGAGCCTCTCGAACCGCCTGGTCAGCAGCGCCAGCTCGTCCTCTCCAAGCACGTCGAACTCCTCGTCTGGCAAAGACATCAAAGAAGACAGAGAGTACATCCTGGAGGATGCGTTAGCGTTAGACTTAGCTCCTTTGCCACCAACGAGAGCGAGACTATGAGAATCCGTCGGGCTCTCGATCTTGGCTGTCATACCACGGTCCAACTCAGCCGACTTGAGCCTCGAGAATAGCTCGTTCACCGTCAAGGTGTCATACTTCTCGGACTCAACAATAGCCTCAAACTTCCCGTCCCATACGGTACGATCCAACGAGTGCAAGAGCTTCACGGCTCTATCATGATCACCGTATGGGAGCACGGCCACATTTGCTCTCATGTTATTCACAACGACCGTAAACCGCTAGAAAAGGGCATCGACGGACTCGCCGGGGAGATGAGTGAAGTTCTCGTACTCTCTCCGGTAAGTCGCGTACATCCGAGCCTGAACCTGAGCATTCCCAGCATGAGCATCCTTCAACTGCTCCCAAATCCTACAAGCTAAGTCCTCTGTCTAAACCCGATCGAATTCAGGCTGACACAGAGCACGAAACAAGTAGTCGACAGCCTTGTTGTTGGCTTCGAACATATCCCTCGATCCTAGAGCAAGGAAGTTCATCGGATGAACATAAGCTGTGTTCACCGTGACGTCCCAAAGGATCTGACCCTTTCCGCGGAGGAACACTGCCATCCGCCTCTGCCACATCTGGTAGTTCTTCCCATCGAAGTGCGGAGGACCCGAACCCCGTTCCTGGTACGCCATCTTTGGATCTTAGACTGGTAAGAGTCAATAAAGACCCGAACCGGCTTTGATACCAATTGAAGGACCGATTAGGCGAACCAGAGAGGGGGGAGTGAATGGGAGCCGATAAAAATTCTTCTCTAAGGAGATGAGAACTCCAACAAGACGAAGACAGCTTCCAAAACACGTCTCCGACTCAACTACCCAAGTTGGCCAAGACCACGCAGCCACTGGAGTGCTACTGGTCCTAGGAACCAACAACCACCTACACCTACTCGAGAACGCAGCGGAAAAATCAACTCGAGCAGCTACTGGGCTACACCGGTCAGGCCGGTGAGCAGCACCGGTCAGACCGGTCCCTGCTGGTGAAATCTGAGAACTTCCACAGAAGGCATCTACACCGGTCAGGCCGGTGTAGCTCGCCGGTCAGACCGGTCCAAGCCAGGAAATCCCAAATCCACCAAACTGACCTACCGAGCTCCAAACAGGACCAAACTCGAAACAACAGCAACACGGAGCAACAACAAACTCACCAGAATGTTCACCCGAGGCAAAACCCACAGAGCCTCTGCACCGGTCAGACCGGTGAGCGGCACCGGTCAGACCGGTCAGGCTGGGCCGCTCGGGGATGAACAGCACCCGCGGGTCAACTCCCCCAAATCCAACTCCCGATCTCCCGAATCACTCCACGGATTTGTGCAAGGCTTTGGAGATAGTAGGAACACCTCATGGGCACTCCATAACCAAGAATTGGTCCACCAAAACTTGCTAAATCAAGAGGAATCGAAGAAATCCCACCAGGAACGCCTCTAACCCTAGAGCCACGAAAACCCCAAAATCGAGCCCCTTTGCTCACGGATTTGGGAGGGGAATCAAAGGGAAAAGAACCACGAAGGGTTCATGCATACATCCCCCACCAAATCCCAAAGAGAAAGGCCTCGAAATCGCTCCAAGAAAATCGCTAAGAAAGGGCTCCGAAAATCACCAAAAAGGATAAACGGGAAAGACACATCCAAGCCTTGAGGAACCACGCCGAATCATCTATACATACCAAAGAGGTTCATACAAGGTCTAGCTTGCCGCCCGATCATCCTTCCCTCTCACAAGATCTCACCATGAAGCTCTCAAGCTAGTCCTACAAAAATCCTAAGGAAAATAGGAAGAGAAAATAGGAAAGCAAATGAGCTAGGGTTCCAAGAGATGGCTGCCATCCTCTCACCAGTTGGGTTATATGGAGGCAACCGAAAGACGAAAATACCCTTACTAGCTAACTAGGGATACATGCCCCTCAACGGCGAATTCAGAAATCTTTGTCTTTGCTCCATCGGACGGATGCCCAGCGACCGCAAACTTGCTTAGCCTCGACGCAAGCCTTGCGATCCCGACGCGTGTCCTCCGCTTCGAAGATTCCGGACTGCGTCGTCGCACACCGGTCAGACCGGTGCTCCTCACCGGTCAGACCGGTACACACCGGTCAGACCGGTCTGGAGCTGCTGCACCTCCATCTTCGGTTCTTCGGTCTTGGCTTTGTGGATCAACCAAGGAACCCAGTGGTTTTCTGGTGAACCACCGGAAACCCCGCGAACTCGGTGTAGCCTCCGCCAATCACCACTCATGATTCGGCTCCCACGTAGTCCCGGCTCGACCTTGGTTTTGAGGCTCAACCAAGAAACCGTCCACGACTTCATCTTGCCGTTCTTGCCACCATGCGGCCCGCACTTGACCCCGCTGGCCATCGGGTCCCTCGAACCAAGCCTACTTGTCTTCTCCACACCTGGAGGCCTCCCCGGCAACGACCTTTCGCGCTTGTTCTTCACCTGCACCTGCACCAGTCAAGCCGCAACCTGCACCTGCAATACTTAGCCAAGAATCAGTCCACACCACGTTGTCAATCACTCATCACACCAGGAAGCGACCATCCACCGGTCCTCGAACCACACCTGGCTCTCACTTTCCGTAGTCACCCATCTTTGGGTCTTAGACTGGTTAGAATCAAGAAGATCCGTAACCAGCTCTGATACCAATTGAACGACCGGATTGGGTAACCACAGAGGGGAGAGTGAATGGGAGCCGATAAAAATTCTTCTGGAGAGAGATGACTCCTCTAACGAGATAAACACGACCTCGATCTCGAAATCACTTTCTCCACTCTATCCGCACATTTGCCAAGATCACGTAGCCACTGGAGTGCTACTGATCCTAGGAGCAAACCACACCTACGAGCCACTCGAACACGCACACACCATAGCGGAAACCACACACGAGAAAACTTCCTCCAAAGGGGCGGTCAGACCGCCTAGGCCTGGAAATTTCCCTAAACCTCCAAACGAAGCTCACGACTCTGAATCGACCCAATTGTTTCGCTTGGAGACTCCTCTGATCAAGGCAAACAAGCTATCAGAGAAATCCCCTGGAAATCAAACTTTCCTCGGCAAAACACACAGGGCGGTCAAACCGCCTACACCACACGGTCAGACCGCCTGCCTCCTAGAAAACAGCAGTGGGTCAACTCTCAACTTCCCATCACCCGATCTCCCGATTCACCTCACGGATTACAGCGAAACTTCGGGGACAGCTGGGTCACCTCTTGGACGACCTCTGCACCAAAGGATATCCACTGAAATGCTCTCAATCAAAGGGAATCACGAATCCAAGAGCTCTATGTCATGAACTCGAGGAACTCCGAAAATCACCAAAATCCAGGGTTTTTCTGAGGGATTGCTGGGGCAAAATCACCAAGAAAAGAGGCACAAATACCTCATGTGTGACACCCAACAAGAATCCCACCAAGAAACCCCTCAAACAAGCCACCACGAAAATCACCAAAAATAGCTCTAAAAATCACCAAAAGGGAAAACACCGGGAGACAAAGAGAGACAAGATGAACCACGCTGAAGCTTCTATACATGCTATGAAAGGTTCATACAAGGTCGGGCAAGCCGCCCAAACATCCATCCCTCTCTAAAGATGACTCATGAAGCTCTCAAGCTAGCCTAGGGAAAACTAAAGAGAAAAAGCAAATGAACTAGGGTTCCAAGAGTTGGCTGCCATCTCCCCTCAAGTGAGTTTATATGGAGGGCGCCGAATGACCAAACTACCCCTACTTTCTTCACTTAAGATACACACCCACCAAGGGAACTTCGGTCGATTTCTCCATCGGACGGACGCTCGTCGACCGAAAGCCGCTTCAACTCCACGAAAGCCTCGCGATCATGCCGCATGTCCTCCACTTTGAAGCTTCTCGACACGCTGCGACCCACGCGGTCAGACCGCCCCTCCTGGGTGGTCAGACCGCCCTGCCCCCGATCTCTCCCTTGTCAGGCAGTCAGACCGGCCTAGGCAGACCGGCTCGCCCCGTCGAGTCTTCGGTCTTGCGTTGTGTCTCAGCCAAGTAACCCAGTGGTTTTGTGGCCAAACCACTGCAAACCTCACGTGCAAGCTTCAGTTGTCAGCTGCTACCTTGCACCGGCTCCATCCTCCCGAAGTCGTCTTGCTCTTCTTCCCAGCGTATGGGCCGCACTTGATCCTGTCGGCCACCAGGTACCTCGAACGAAGACTACTTGTCTCTCCGCTCCTTGGAGGTCACACAGACATAGACCTTTCGCGCTTGTTCTTCACCTGCACCACGCGAATCAAGCTGCAACCTGCACCTGCAATACTAGGCCAAGAGTCAGTCCACACAACGTTGTCAATCACTCATCACCAAAAAGCGACCATCCACCGATCCTCGGACCACACAGGTCCTCAATCTCCCCCTTGATGAGTGCATTGACAACACCCACACACATAGTGATCATCGTAAGCAAGAAAAGAAAAGAAACTAACAACAACCCATCAAGTGATCCAAAAACTAAACAACACAAACCCTGATCACCTAAAGCCAAAGTCTCAGTCCGCTAAGGCAAGGGCAACGGCTCAACACAACCGAGACAAAATCCAAAGCTCACAATGAGCAAACCACCAAAGCAAGAACTCAGGCAACACAAGGAGCTCCCCCTGAACACATGCAAGCTCCCCCGAGCAAATGCACTGCCCCTGAACTAATGCATGCAAAGAACTACTGCAAATGCATGACAAAAAGCTAAATGAGCTCTGCTCAGACCTAGGCCGGTCAGACCGCCTAGCCAGTCACATTCCAGACAGGGCGGTCTGACCGCCCTATGTGACCGCCCCAGAAAAACTTGTTAGGAAAAGGTTCGAAACCAGCTAAAAACCTTCTAAACATGCCCAGATCCATTTTCCATGCACAAACTTCTCCCCCTTGTTGACAATGCATGAATCAAGGCATTTCTACGAAAATTTCAACCTAGAGCTTCTCAAATAGACAATGAGCACCACAAAATGCTACAAGTGAGCAAATGAGCAAGCAAGACATTCCAAAGCTGCGTATAAGCATAGCCATCATGATAGTAAAGCTATATGAGCAAATGAGCAAGCCATGATCAAGATACACAATTTTGTGAAAAAAATTCCCTCTCATGAGCTAAAGACCTTAACATGAGCAAAGTCTACCAAAGTGAATCTATATCACACAAACTTCATGCTAGGTCACATATCCTCAACACGAGATCATTACAAACACCCATAAGGATCACATGTCATGTTAAAGCCACCAAGCCATGTGTCTACTTCTTAAAATGAGACTTCTCATGGTAGACATCATGCAACGGTTTAGCACCCAAATTATTGCAATTTTAAAGCATTTATGACATGGAACAAGTGAGAGCATAACTTCAAGCAAAGCATTTCATACTAATTTAATTTTTCACATTTAAGCACAAAATGGTACATGAAGTGCCTTTGTGGCAAAAAGAAGCTTATGCTCCCCCACAAGGTATCACATGGGCTAAACATTCATAATGACAAAAATGTCTTTGACCCCAAGTGAAAAGCACATGATATCCAAACATGAATTAAGCATGATATAAACCACCAAAGCACAATAAGAGCATGTGAAGCCTTACACTCACAAGACAGAGCATATCTAGTCATTTTTCAAAAAATAGCCACCTCAACATGCAAATATAGCAAAACTATCAAGAGCATAGCTATCCATCATCAAGTCATATCAAACATGCTCAAAGGCTCACAACTAGCATATCATAGCAATCAATGTATATAGGAGAAGCTCATCCTACTAAATGATACAAATGCAAAACACCCCGATACAAAGATGACTATACATCATGGTACAAATGCAGTGACATGCAACAAAGTAAATATGATACATATGCTACAGAGGAGGTCCCAGCACCAACTCAAGAAAGCAAACAGACAGCGAGCTCACCCCGCAAGCGGGTGAAAGTGGCTTGGTCAAGTGGTTTGGTAAAGATATCGGCTAGTTGGTTTTGGGTGGGCACATGGATCAAAGCAATCTTTCTCTTCTCCACATTGTCTCTCAGGAAGTGGTACCTCACCTCTATATGCTTGGTTTTGGAGTGGACAACAGGGTTCTTGGCTACACTTATGGCACTGGTGCTATCACAAAAGAGTGGAACATGGGAACGCTCCTCACCAAAGTCACTCATAGTGTAGGTAATCCATAGGAGCTGGGAACAACAACTGACTGCAGCAACATACTCGTCATCGGTAGTGGACTGGGCTACACTAGACTGCTTGCGGGATGACCAAGAAACCAAAGAAGACCAAAGAAACTGACACCCACCAGAAGTAGACTTACGATCCAAACGACACCTAGCGAAGTCAGCATCCGCAAACCCGTGAAGGTTGGGTGACGAGGCCGCAGAATACCAAAGACCAAACTCAGGAGTATAGTTCAAGTACCTGAAAATCCTCTTGACGGCCTGCCGATGTGAAGTCCTCGGTGAAGCCTGAAAACGAGCGCACCGACACACACTGAATTGTATGTCTGACCTCGTCGTCGTCAAGTAGAGGAGGGAGCCGATCATGCTCCCGTACTCCTTCTGGTCCATGAGCTCACCATCTACATCCGCATCCAAAGCTGTAGTCGTACTCGTCGGTGTAGCCATCGGCTTTGAGTCATCCATCTTGAACTTCTTAACGATGTCCTTGGTGTACTTTGCTTGATGCACAAACATCTCGTCCTTGCACTGCTTGATCTGAAGCCCGAGAAAGAACTACAACTCACCCATCATGGACATCTCGAATTCTCTGCTCATGTCATCTGCAAACCTGTACACGCCGGGGAGCCTCACATCTGGAGACCACCTCCGCCTCAGCAGCAGCTTCCACTCGAACAGCCTCAATCGTCGTAGGTGTAGGGAATGGACCATCCTCGATCGTCGTCGTCGTCGTGGAAGTAGCAAGTACACGGCTAGCTGCGGGAGCACCACCACCATCATATTCATCACCATCTTCCTGCACCTCCTCCTCAAAGATCTCCTCGCCAAACTCATCATCACTGCAAGACCAAGATCACTGCAAAAAGTCTCAACATGAGAGTTCCTAAATTCCATGCCATTGTCACAGCGTATAGCTCTAATGGCGTCCCCATGTCTCTCATTCTTCAACCTCAAGATCAGGTCTCGAACAAAACCAAATGTCTCACCCTTATCCTCCAAGAAAAACACCCAGGCATAGCGAGAGTAATCATTCACAACCACAAGGACATAGCACTTCTCACCCACCGAGCAAACTCGAGCTGGCCCAACAAGGTCCATATGCAACAGCTCTGTCAGACGCTCTGTCATGACAACAGCCAGGGGTGCATGGGGAGTGCATCTTGCCATGCCTATAAGGCGCACAAACAAAATCCTTCTCAAAACACAACTTGGCAATCCTCGGACAAGATTGAGTGCACTCAAGCGGGAAAGCAGCTCAAAGCTCAAGTGCCCCAACCTCTTATGCCATCTCCACAACTCAGAAGAAGGACCAGCAACCAAACACCTTGGGGGACCAAAAGACTGAGAAAAATCAGCGCGAAAGATCTATCCCTCGGGCACGATCGTACAAACAATATCACCTCGAGAGTCAAGAACACGAAAAGCCCCCAACTTAAACTGAACCTCATAACCCTCATCCAGTAACTGAGATACTGACAACAGGTTATACCCAAGTGACTTGACCAGAGCCACACGCTTTAAGGTCACCAGGCTACTCACCTTCACCTCACCTTGTGAAAGCTATCGTCCTCGTCCATTAACCCTGAAAGTAATGTACACCTTTGACACCACTGGGGCGAGGCTAGAGAACCACCCCCTATCTTCGGTCATGTGTCACGAACAATTGGAGTCAGTCAACCAAACATTCTCCATGCCTCCCACCTGCAAATCAAAAATGAGAACGAAAATGGGCAAGCGACTCAACACTAAGGTTAGCACAAAAAGAGTCAAACCAGTGCCGAGCCATTTGCTCAAGAGTGGGGTCAGTAACATCCATCCTATCACATCCGAAGCTACGACCACCACGTTGTACCACCTCACGTATCGCTGGAGGAGAATGACCACCATGAAAGGGAAAGCGTTGCTCGTAGCCCCTCTGAGACCCAAAACTGCGACGGCCTCTCCCATGCTCATATCGATCACGAGGTGGAGAACGGCCAGCAAACACACCACTACCAGAGACAAACCCTCTACTGCCTGTACCACAACCATAGGAACCAACACGATCAACACCACGACCACCGAAACCTCCTTCTCCCAGCTGGGATGCGGTCAGACCGCCTTCCCAGGCCGGTCAGACCCACCCCCACCCTCCCCCCCGTGGGTAGTAGCACACTAACCCCCTCGAGCGGGAACTCCTCTCGTTCCCCAACTCAGAACTGTACGCACCACCGCATAATTCCATACAGTGGCATACGAGGCTCAAGCACACCATGAGAAGGGTGGTACCTATCCTTGTTCGCTCACTCCTTAGCCATCCTCTTATCCATCTTCTTCTTGTAGCAAAACTCTCCTAGGTGACCATCTCTCCCACAATACTCACAATGGAAGCGGACAAGTTTTGGCTTTGGCTGTGGAGCTTCACTTGGTTTCTCAACAACTTTCTCTCCTGGCTTCCCCCCAAACACATTCCCAAAGTTACTTACAAACCTCACTGGTTTCTAGAAGTTATCTGTTTTGTGGGGGAACACTGGTGGATCTGGGGTTGTGTCTATCTTGTTTCTGAGGTGGTTTGGCTTGGGTGCAAATTTGTTCATGGGTGTAGTTTGTGTGGAATAGGAATGTCCCCAATTTTCTCTCCTTCCTCACCACTACTCTCACCTATCTTCTCAGAACCCAAAGCCTGGCCATCAAACCTCTTAAACTCAGCCATCATGAAACTCAATTGTGGCTCATGCCCAGACAACCAACTCATCAATTTTGTCAACTCATCATTCTCATCCTGCAAGCGATCAACATAGTGTCAAAGCTCCATATTCTTAACAGCATGTAATTCACAAGTAGAGCATGATGTAGGAATAGGAACTTTCAAAGCAGCCTCCACAGAAACAATCCTATCATGAGATTCATCTAGTCTAGCATGCAACACAGGACAAGAAGTGCAAGCACCAAGTAAAGCAGACCTAGACTTCATCTCATCAAACTCAGCCCTAAGCAAATCTAGTTCCTCCACCTTAGTGGCATGCTACTCCTTAAGCACAGTCAAATCAGCCAAGAAAGCATTACAGTCATCACAATCAACAGCATCAGCTACAACGGGAGCAGTCTTAAGGGAATCAATTTCAAGCTTAGCATCAAGATTCTTAGATTCTAGATCAGTTATCTTCTCCCTAGCTTCTTCTAGCGAGGACCTAAGTTCTTTCCTAATCTTCTTGGCCTCTCTAAGCATGCAATCACGGATGTCCAGCAAAGCAACCAACTCCTCATTCTCCTGGTGTAAGGAAGAGAGCTCATCACATACTTTATCCTCGGATTCTAATCCCGAGTCATCCTTCTGACTCTTCTTGCTGCCGGAGTTGTGGGCCATGCTGCAGAAGCTGTCCTCTCATGTGAAGCAACTCAGGCTGCTGAGGTTCTTGGAACCGTTCTTCTTGCTCTTGCGATTGCCGACGTCGTCGCTGTCGCTGGAACTCGACGAGGTGTAGCAGGAATGGAAGTTGATGTCGCTCGCTCCCACCATCGCCCAAGCCTTCTTCTTCTTGTCGTAGCAGCCGCCCTTCCTCGACCTCTACTCGTTCTTGTCCTTGTACTTGTGCTTGTGCTTGCACCTCGAGTGGTGCTTGTTCTCGATCCTTGGGCGGTGCTTGTACTCATTCTTGGGCTCGATCTCCTGCTGGCACTCAGCGATGAAGTGTCCCTGCTTGCCGCATCTGTAGCACGTACGCGTGGTCCTCCTTATGTTCACGTGGTTCTCGGCGTAGCCTCTCAAACTTCCTGGTTAGCAGGGCTAACTCGTCCTCACCAAGCTCATTGAACTCCTCATCTGGCAAGGACATAAAGGAAGACAGGGAAAACATCCTCAAGGAGGAATTAGTGTTAGTCCTTCCACCAGATCGAGTGACAAGAGCAAGATTATGTGAATCAGTCGGGCTCTCAGTCTTGGCTCTCAAGCACGATCCACCTCTGACGACTTGAGCTTAGAGAACAACTCATCCTCGGTCAATGTCTCATACACATCTGTTGGCGGTCGATTTCCGTCAACCTAGCCATGAGTTTACCTTCTATGTTGGTATTAATTTGATATTCACACTA
This sequence comes from Cenchrus fungigraminus, assembly GCA_036936925.1. Taxonomy (NCBI): domain Eukaryota; kingdom Viridiplantae; phylum Streptophyta; class Magnoliopsida; order Poales; family Poaceae; genus Cenchrus; species Cenchrus fungigraminus. Next base: position 82,059,764 of record CM072771.1, on the reverse strand, counting down.
ACGATCCTAACCCCTATTATATGTTAAGTTCGCACTCGCACATGGTTTTTGGAGTTTATTGTTTACACAGGAATCCAGAGCCTAAATGAGGACTTCCAGGTAAAGTTCATCAAGGGTTTTACGAGAAGTTCTTGGAGCCCGATACAAGTCAAGATACAAGATGAACATGATTCCAAATGAACCAAGGACTAAAGCGTAAAGCCGAGAAGTGTCGAGGACCTAGACAGACGATGCGGGAGTTCATACGCCAAGCACCCTTATCTAAACCGCGAGGAAAATGACGTCAAGTGCCCACATGCAACTCGGCAAAAACTTAGGAAGTCGCAAGAAGCTTCGAGAAGAAAACCGGGGGCGAACCGGGCCGAGGAGGCCCTGGGCCAGTCGGCCCAGGCCGGCCAGCCTAGCCCTTTTTCGGGTCGGTTCGCCGCCCCCTTTGACCTAGCACCCACTCGGGCTATTTATAGTCCCCGTGCGAAGTTTCAACTATCAAGCCATTCGTCATTCGCCGCCGAGGAGCAGAGGAGCTTGAGGAACTCCATCTCGGAGAGGAGGGTCGTGTTAGTCGTCTAGGGTTTACCTAGCCGGCGTGGGAACCTTGCAAGGAAGACCACGTCGGAGTTCCGGAGGCTTGAATCAAGATCAAGGTAGGATCCCGGTTGGATTTTATTCATGTATACACTTATGATGGAGTTTTAATGGATCCGATTTCTAGCGATCGAGTACCTTTGTTTACAATTCTTATTCTTGCTTCGGTGTTTTCTTCCTCAATCTATTCTCGAGATAGATTGCATGGGATGTTCTCGTAGCCGCGGTGGCTAGAGGTGCATACCCGATCTACCAAGTAGTTCAACGCACTCCTTGCGAGTGTGCTCTAAGATTCGACTGCGAAGAAAGGGGAACATCGTGACAGGATGTTGACACCGAGTAGGCGGGGCGACTTAGGGGGTTTGACCGAAGGTCAAGGTTTAAAGACGCTTTTAATGAGATTTGTTTTGCTTTCTCTTCTATCTTGCTCGGAATTACGGCATAAACACAATCTAGACCCCTCTAGATCGGTACCTGTATGCTTTCTCTTTCAACCTCTCATGATCTTAGTAGATTAGATGCATTTGAAACTTCTTCAAGATGCAAGTGTTTCTCAGTTATTAGATTGATTCTTGCGTTACACATTGTTCCACGGATTTGATACCTTGGGTGATACTCGAGGGAAAAAGGTACTACATGATGTGTAAGCTTGCAGTGAACCTTGGCGTGTTATTGAACCATCAACAAGCCCTTTTTCTGGCACCGTTACCGGGGAACAAGTAATCAAGATCCAATCTAGTATCTCGTTTGTAAGTATTTTCAGTTTCTTTTTATTTTCTTTTGCATCTATTAAACTTTGATCATCCTCAAAAACCAATCTAATCTAGTTTTTGACTAACCCTTTTTATAGTTTTCTCTTTTTAGATCTTTTGTATATTTTGTTTATCGCTAACCCTAACAGGAGATGGACGGCTACCTCTCCAACAAACCGAAAAATTTTGTGGATGACCTAGAAAAATCTCTAGGAAGCTGGAGATTGTAGATCCAAAAGCTGGAGCCGAACGATCGTCGGGATCTCCAAAGGAATCATCACCTACAAGTCCGAAGAAGGAATCACCACCTCCGAGTCCGAGGAGAGATCAACCTCGACCGCCACCAATGGCACAAGAGAGGAAGATTGGGGAGCTTTGCATCCCGGAGTTCGTTGATCTTCCCATTCTCAACCTAGCTGACATCGGAAGACTGTTTGAGATCAAGACTTCAACCATCCGCATGGTGCAACATACACCTTTCACCGGTAAAGAGGATCCTAACCACATCCAAGCGTTCATTCAACTTTGTCAGACATTCACGAGGGAAGGGCTGGATGAAAATCAATTGAGGGCAAGACTTTTTCCGTTCTCACTTCTTGGAAAAGCCTTGCAATGGTTCTACACTCTACCGGTGCAGACGGTGCAAAATTGGGAAGCATTGATGAGAGCTTTCATGGAGGAGTATTATTCGCCAGGTAAGACTCAAAGCTTGTGTAATAAGATTGCTACATTTGCTCAATATCCTACGGAGACTATCGCGGAAGCTTTCGAGTGTTTCAACGAGTACACCCAAGCCGTGCCACATCACAAGTTCCCAAAGGAGGACCTTGTTCAAAAGTTCTATCAAAGTCTCAATCTAGCATCGAGGACCGTAATTGACGCATCAGCGGGAGGATCTATCATTGAGCTCACTCCGACGGAGGCATTCACTCTTGTCAAGAAGGTTGCGGACAATGATACATGGGCGTCATCCAGACGCTTACTTCCGGTTCAACCCACGAGCAATGTTAAAAGTGTTTTGCAGGTTGAAAAGGAGGAGCTTCTAGAAGGAAAGATTGACTAGCTCATGAGGAGGTTGGAAAAGATGGAGCTAGAAAAGAAAGCAGCCAAAGACATAAAGGCCGCCGAAGCAAGATCCATGTGTGAAGAGTGTGGGGAGTATGGCCATGTCCAAAAAGATTGTCCGGAGGAAGCGAAGGTGCTCGACTACGTGAGGAAAGGAGATTTGCCGAACTTCCGCTACGAGCAAGGTAGACCTCAATTTAATGCAAGTTCGTCTATTCAAAATACGGTGCCTCTTCGTATACAATTGAAGGACTTCATGGACGAGCAAGCAAAGATCAACAAGGACACCGTCACTAAGTTCAAGACTATGGATAAAATATTGGAGAACATCGATGGCAAGGTGACGGAGGTCGGGAGCTCCAACCATCAAGTGCTCAACATGATGAAGATGTTAGAATCACAAGTGGGACAACTTGTCGGGCGCCTAACCGCTAATGAAGGAAGATTGCCGGGGCAGCCCCAAGGTCCCGAGACGGCAAAGGCCATTCAAACTCGCTCGGGAAAGGAAACGAAGGATCCCGAACTTCCAGCCGGAGCAAGGAAGCCTAAGCCAACCGTCGAAGCGGAAGATCACACTAAGGAGAAGGTGACTACTATTCCGGAGATTGCTACCGAAGAGCCAAAATTCGAAATGCCAAGTGATTACATGAAGATGTCTACACTAAAGGCACGCTACTTTCGAGGTAAAGTTGATAGTCATTTCCAAAAGTTTGTGGAAGTGGTGCGTAGGTTAAGCAACAACATGCCGCTATTGGACGCTCTCCAAGTTCCTACATATTCTCGCTACTTCAAAGACATACGTGCGAACAAGTATGAGATGGCAACACTCAGGGCGGATCACGTCAAGATGTCCGAACAATGTAGTGCTGCCATCGCAAATCAAGGGCCCGAGAAGCAAAGAGACCCTGGATGTCTGACCATCCCATGTTCCATTGGCTCATTCACGTTCGAGAAGGCATTATGCGACCTTGGAGCAAGTGTGAGTGTCATGCCAAGAGATGTGTTCGAGAAGCTACGCCTACCACTAGAGCCTACGGGTATGTGCTTGGAGTTGGGTGACAACTCTATTCGCTATCCCATGGGAATCGCCAAAGATGTGCCCGTGAAAGTTGGAGGTCACTTCATCCCCGTTGATTTTGTGGTGCTCGAGATGGGAGAAAGGGAGAAGCCGCCTCTCATCCTAGGGAGGCCTTTCCTCAAGACCGTCGAGACAACGATCGACGTTGGCAAGGGAGAGATCCAGTTCGACATCAATGGCACAAGAAGCATATTCAAGTTTTGTCCACGTTTCCAGGTATGCAACATGATCAATGCTAAGTATGTTCCACCTCATCGTCGCTTTAGCAAGGAAGAGCCAAAGAAGAAGGAAGAGCCTAAGAAGAAGGAAGCGAAGGTGATCAAAGAAGTCGTTGCATCCGTCAAGACCAAAGAACAAAAGCCGCCTGTGAAGACCAAAAAGATAACTAAGCCGGAGAATAAGCCAGCGCCCAAGATGATGCGGAAGTGGGTACCCAAGATTACAACGCCCGCAAAGAGCGTTGATCCGAAGTGAAGAAGAGAAGAAGTCTAGACATGGACCATAAACGAAGCGCTAGGCGGGAGGCAACCTGTTCGTCGAGTCAAGAATAAGCTACCGGGAGGACAACCCGATGAAGAATAAAGCTGCCGGGAGGGCAACCTGGATTATTTCTGATTTCAAGTAAGTTGGTCTTAGAATTTGCTACGCAAGACTTGGTATAAACTCTTAAGTGGTTGAACTTATTTTTGAGGCATCTAATTTGCTCAGATGTTTCATTTGGATTTTATTTGACCATAAACCTATGACATGAGCCATCCTACGATTTATTTGCATCTTATCGAGAAACCAACACCAAAAATTCAGAACCTACCTACACCTTTCATCCTCATCATGATGACAAGGTTGGTTTGTTTTACATCATGAAAACACACGAGTAGAGCCCCGCATTGTTCCTTAATGATTTTTAACTTTTGACGCATGGTAGGACTCGCGTGAACCTAGGAAATCGATTTTTGGTTTTATTCAACTTGATATCTACTAGTTTCTCTAAAGTTAGAATTTTTCCAAGCCCCATTTATTTTTGTTTATTCAAAACATCTCTCTCATGTTTGGCCAAATTTAGAACCTAAACCCATACCCCCACGGTCAAGCCGGAGGAGCTCGCTATCAATTAATGAGAGCAAGTGATCCCGACGTAACCAAAATCAATGTAGTCGGAAAATTTTGACTTACAAATGTTTTTGATGCCTAAAAACTCCTCTGAAAATACATTTGAACCCATTGATGTCTCTGAGTTAATTTTGAATTCTCGAAATTAGAGGAGTAATTAGCATCTAAACATAATCAAAGGAAGGTTTTAAGCTTAATTGAACTTCTAATGCTCCATGATGCATCACGGGAAGACTTCATCATTGAGGCATCTTGAGCACATGTAAGGACAAGCATGGGGGCTAGCAAGGTTTGATTTTTGCAGGATATGGATGAAAGCATGGGAGGCAAGGAAGCATGGAAGTGACACAAAGTAAATGATCAAGATGGAGGACTTGATCATGCAAGAAAAAGGAGTGGCTGAGAGAAATTGGACGGTGGAAGGCGTGGAGCACGAGTACACAGCACCATGATGCACCAAGCTACAAGTGGGAGAAAGAAGAGCCAAAATAGAGGGGTAGGGGCCCTAGGCCGGTCGGCCCAGGCCGGGCCTGTCCTATTTCTTGCCCCCCCCCGGCACTCGTCTTTCTCAGGTAAGTCATTTGCTCCATTGCTGGTTCATGTTCTTGAGCTCCCAGTCCAGATTCTCCAGAAACACCTCCGAAAAATTCGTTCTCTATTCTTGAGTCCAAAAATTCAGAAAAATTCGTCACAATTCTTGCCCTTCTATATACTTCTTCTATGTGTATTTCTATCGGCAAAAAACCCCCGGGAGAGTTTGTTTGTGATTTGTGCAGCAACAACAAAATGAGGAAGGCTTTTAGCAAGGTCCTTGGAAGGAAGAAACAATCGTCATCGTCGAAGCCGGCATCAACAAGTTCTTTGCGGAGGCACTTAATCTCCGAGTCGCCGCGAAGCATGGAAGAGGACGTGGCACCATCAAAAAGCGACACCATGCTCCTTAGTGGTTGAAGAGACACGCGAAGCTCGTCCATGCGGTACATCGAACCGCAAGGGCGAACGGAAGAGCCACCCGTCCAACCTCTTCGCTCGACTCGTTCATCCGCTCCACCACCATACACTCCGCGATGTTGCAAGTATGGATTTTTCATGATGACGGAGGAGGAAGAGGAGAACCTTGGTTGCCTAGAGAAGAGGATTGTGCCCAACGTTGACTTCGACGATGATGCTCTCCAAGTGTTGGGATTTCTCTCGGATATCTATCAAATGATGAATCACCTTGGTTGGGGGCAATTTTTCAGTGGAGTAGGGGTGAGCTTTCACATGGAGCTTGCCATGGAAATTCTCATGACAATGGCGCCAGTTATTAATGAAGGGGTGCCATCCCTCTCATTTCGACTCAAGGATGATGAGCAAATAATTTCTTATGAGCAAATTAGAGAGTTGCTCGGTTTCAAGAGGGAAGCCCCGGAGCAAGTGGATGTTAATGAAAGTGTTGGAAGGATTTTGGAGTATGATTTCAGGGGAAGATAACCGGTAAAGAAATAGCATCCGGAATCCCATCATCCGGATATTTCATTCTAGGATGAGCAAAAGGATTTTGGGAAGAATGAGAGAGTCCAAGATCACCAACATGGAACTTAATTGGCTCTATTCGGCATTGATTGCAAGGCAAGCCATTGATCTGTCATATATCATGATCAATCGGTGGTGTTGTGAGGCAACTTCGGGGACTGGACAAATTGGTTCGGGATGCTATCTCTTTATGATAGCAATTTCTGTGAAGCCGAGAATTTCAAGAAACCCAAAATTCCTACTTGTGGGGAATTCACTTGGGATTGATTACATGAAACAAGGAAAATACATTAGTGGAGATGAAAAGAGAGGGTACAAGGTGGCAAAAGTCAATGTTCCTCTCCCAAATATGAGGCTGAAATTATTTATTGAAGGGAGAGAGAATTGGTTAGAAGAAGGAATTCTTGTGCCAGCCAAGAAGAACAAAAGAGGAAGGATTATAGAAGAGGAATCATCTTCTGCAGCCCAAGATCAAGGAGGGGCTGCATATCATCAACCATATGGAGGGATTCCTATGCCACCACCCTACTACGGAAGTGTGCCAATGCAAGCATGGGGGAGTGGTGCAGCCATGCTGCCACCTCCTCCAACATATTGTCCACCAACTTTTGTTGTGCCAAATGAAGCATTTGTGGCACCTTATACAAGCATGCCCCAGCCCCAACAAAGTGCAGCCATCATTGGGGCATATATGCAAAGGAATACACAAGACGTCGAGAGGATCCGGAGCCATGTGGACCATTGGCATGAAGGAACGGCGGGGATCACTCATCAATTAGGACGCCTTCAAATTGTGCCGCTGGATCAATTTCGTGGAGGGGCCATGCAAACATATTATGAGCAAGGATTCAACGAAAGTCAACCGACGGAGCAAGAGCAATCGGATGAGGAGTGAAGAAAGATGGAAGGGATGAAGCTTTTTAAGTGTGGTTTGATTTTTCCTTTTCCTTTTCTTTATTTTCGTCTTGTGTGCGTTTATGTATGCGTAGTATTTTCTTTGTATTTATTTTCAGAATGTGTGTGATAGTAGTAGTTTTTATCCACCATCATGAATAAGTTTCACCGTCGTTTTTATGACCTTAATATGAATGGAAAAATTTGAAGGACCAGATTGGCGACCACAGAGGGGGGGGAGTGAATGGGAGCCGATAAAAATTCTTTCTCGAGGGAGATAGCTCCTCCAACGAGATGAACACAGCCTCGATCCCGATATCACTTTCACCACTCTATCCGCACGTTTGCCAAGACCACGTAGCCACTAGAGTGCTACTGATCCTAGGAGCAAACCTCACCAGCGAGCAACAAAACTACGCACACACAACAGCGGAAACCACACACAGGAAATTTCCTGCCATGGGCGGTCAGACCGCATGGATAGGGCGGTCAGACCGCCTAGGCCGGGAAATTCCCCAAAACCACAACTCGAAGATCACGACTCCAAATCGACCCAAGATTTCGCCTGGAAACTCCTCTGATCAAGGCAAACAAGCTCTCAGAGAAAATCCCTGGAAAACCAACACTTTCCTCACGAAACCCCCAGGGCGGTCCGACCGCGTGCCCTGGGCGGTCAGACCGCCTCCTCTCCAGAATCTGGCCGCGGGTAAACCCTCAACTTCCCTGCACCCGATCTCCCGATTCACTCCACGGATTGCAACGAAACTTCGGGGATAGCTGGGTCACCTCATGAATGACCTCTCCACCAAAGGATATCCACCGAAACCCAACCAATCAAGAGGAATCGCGAATCGAAGGTCTCTAGGTTATGAACTCCAAGAACTCCAAAATCCACCCAAATCGAAGGATTTCCCAAAGGATTTCTGGGGCAAAATCACCAAGAAAAGAGGCACGAAGACCTCATGTGTGATACCCAACAAAAATCCCTCCAAGAAACCCCTCAAACAAGCCACCACGAAAATCCCCAAAAAGAGCTCTGAAAATCAACAAAAGGGAAAATGTCGGGAGACAGAGAGACTAGATGAACCACGCCGAAGCTTCTATACATACCATGAAAGGTTCATACAAGGTCTAGCAAGCCGCCCGAACATCCAACCCTCTCACAAGATCTCTCATGAAGCTCCCAAGCTAGGCCTAAGGAAAACAAAGGAGGAAAGCAAATGAACTAGTGTTCTAAGAGGTGGCTGCCATCTCCTCTCAACTGAGTTTATATGGAGGGCAACCAATGACCAAACTACCCCTACTTACTTAACTTAAGATACAAGCCCACCGAGGGCACTTTGGGAACTTCGGACGTTTTCTCCATCGGACGGACGCCCGCTGGCCGCAATCTGCTTCATCTCCACGCAAGCCTCACGATCGTGCCACGCGTCCTCTGCTTCGAAGCTTCTCGACGTGCTGCGAGCCAGGCGATCAGACCGCCCCCCCTGGCAGTCAGACCGGCCTCCTCGGTTTCTTCTGGCCGGGCGGTCAGACCGCCCCTCCTAGGCAGTCAGACCGGCCTGTGCAGGCTGGTTGCCCCGTTGAGCCTTCGGCCTTGGCTTTGTGGCTCAGCCAAGTAACCCAGTGGTTTTGTGGCCAAACCACTGCAAACCCCGCGTGCAAGCTTCAGTTGTTAGCTGCTAACTTGCACCGGCTCCATCCCTCTCGACGTCGTCTTGCTCTTCTTGCCAGCGTACGGTCCGCACTTGATCGTCGGCCACCGGGTACCTCGATCGAAGCCTACTTGTCTCTCCGCTCCTGGGAGGTCACACAGACATAGACATTTCGCACTTGATCTTCACCTGCACCACGCGAATCAAGCCGCAACCTGTACCTGCAATACTAGGCCAAGAGTCAATCCACACAACGTTGTCAATCACTCATCACTAAGGAGCGACCATCCACCGGTCCTCGAAACACACAGGTCCTCAATCTCACCCTTGATGAGTGCATTGACAACACCCACACACATAGTAATCATCATAGGAAAATAAAAAGAAAGAAACAACAAACAACCCATCAAGTGATCCAAAAACCAAGCAACACAAACCTGATCACTCGAAGCCAAAGTCTCGGTCCCCTAAGGCAAGGGCAACAGCTCAACACAACCAAGACAAAAACCAAAGCTCACGAAGAGCAAACCACCAAAGCAAAAACTCAGGCGACACAAGGAGCTCCCCCTGAACACATGCAGGCTCCCCCTGAGCAAATGCACTCCCCCTGAACACATGCATGCAAAGAACTGCTGCAAATGCATGAAAACAAGCAAAACTTGCTCTCACTGACCCAGACCGGTCAGACCGCCTAGCCAGCCGGTCAGACCGCTTGGGCCGGTCACATTACAGACAGGGCGGTCAGACCACTCTATGTGACCGCCCCCAACAAACCATGTTCCGAATCAGTTTGAAATTGGTCGAAAACCTTCTAAACATGCTCAGATCCATTTTCCATGCACAAACTTCTCCCCCTTGTTGACAATGCATGAATCAAGGCATTTCTACAAAAAATACAACCTAGAGCTTCTCAAATAGACAATGAGCACCACAAAATGCTACGAGTGAGCAAATGAGCAAGCAAGACATTCCAAAGATTCGTATGAGCATTGCCATCATGATAGTAAAGCTATATGAGCAAAAGAGCAAGCCATGATCAAAATACACAATTTTGCAAAAAAATTCCCTCTCATGAGCTAAAGACCAAAACATGAGCAAAGTTTACCAAAGTGAATTTAAATCACACAAACTTCATGCTAGGTCACATATCCTTAACACAAGATCATTACAAACACCCACAAGCATCTCATGTCATGTTAAAGCCACCAAGCCATGTGTCTACTTCTTACAATGAGACTTCTCATGGTACACAACATGCAACGATTTAGCACCCATATAAATTCAGATTTAAATCATTTATGACATGGATCAATTGAGAGCACAATTTTGAGCAAGGCATTTCATACCATTTAATTTTTCACATTTAAGCATAAAATGGTACATGAAGTGCCTTTGCGGCAAAAAGAAGCTTATGCTCCCCCACAAGGTAACACATGGGCTAAACATTCATAATGACAAATGGGTCTTTGACCCCAAGTGAGAAGCACATGATATCCAACCATGAATTAAGTGTGACATAAACCACCAAAGCATACTAAGATCATGGCAAGCCTTAAACTCATAAGAGAGAGCCTATCTAAGCATTTTCCAAAAATTAGCCACCTCATCATGCAAATATAGCAAAACTATCAAGAGCATAGCTATCCTTCACAAGTCACATCAAACATGCTCACAAGCTCACAACTAGCATATCATAGCAATCAATGTATATAGGAGAAGCTCATCCTACCATATGACACAAAAGTAAAAGCAACCTAAGATACAAAGATGACCATACATCATGTTACAAATGCAATGCCATGCATAAAATAAATATGATACATATGCTACAAAGGAGCTCCCACCACCAACTCAGGAAAGCAAACACACACCGAGCTCACCCCGCAAGCGAGTGAAAGCAGCTTGGTCAAGTGGTTTGGTAAAGATATCGGCTAGTTGGTTCTCGGTGGGTACATGGATCAAAGCAATCTTTCCCTTCTCCACATTGTCTCTCAAGAAGTGGTACCTCACCTCTATATGCTTGGTTTTAGAGTGGAGAACTGGATTCTTTGCTACACTTATGGCACTGGTGCTGTCACAAAAGAGTGAGACATGGGAACACTCCTCACCCAAGTTGCTCATAGTGTAGGTAATCCACAGGAGCTGGGAGCAACAAGTGGCTACAGCAACATACTCGGCCTCTGTAGTGGACTGGGCTACACTCGACTGCTTGCAGGGTGACCAAGAAACCAAAGAAGACCCAAGAAACTGACACCCACCAGAAGTAGACTTACGATCCGAATGACACCTAGCGAAGTCAGCATCCGCAAACCCGTGAAGGTTGAGTGTCGAGGCCGCAGAATACCAAAGACCAAACTCAGGGGTGTAGTTCAAGTACCTAAAAATCCTCTTGACGGCCTGCCGATGTGAAGTCCTCGGTGAAGCCTGAAAACGAGCGCACAGACACACACTGAACTGTATGTCCGGCTTCGTCGCCATCAAGTAGAGGAGGGAGCCGATCATGCTCCGTTACTCCTTCTGGTCCACAGGCTCGCCATCAACATCCGCATCCAAATCTGTAGTTGTACTCATTGGCGTAGCCATCGGCTTCGAGTCATCCATCTTGAATTTCTTCACTATGTCCTTTGTGTACTTGGCTTGATGCATAAACGTCCCGTCCTTGCACTGCTAGATCTGAAGCCTGAGAAAGAACTGCAACTCACCCATCATGGACATCTCGAATTCCCTACTCATGTCATCTGCAAACCTGGCAACCAAAGTGTGAGAAGAGCCACCAAAGATTATATCATCCATGTATATTTGCACGATCAGAATGTCAACACCCTGCCTGAGGAGAAAGAGAGTCTGATCCACCTTCCCCATCACAAACCCCTTACTAAACAAGAACCCTCTCAACCTACCATACCACGGCCTGGGAGCTTGTTTAAGGCCATGTAGTGCTTTTCTGAGTTTGTATACCCGATGGGAAAATCTCTCACCCTCAAAGCCCAGGGGTTGTCTCACATACACTTCTTCCTCTAAATATCCATTTAGGAATGCACTCTTCACATCCATTTGGTACAACTTGAACCCTTTAGCAACTGAAAATGCTAGAAGGATCCTAATTGCCTCCAAACGGGCCACAGGAGCAAATGTCTCCTCATAGTCTATCCCCTCTTTCTAGCTATACACCTGAGCAACCAACCTCGACTTGTTCCTCCCAATCTCCCAATTTTCTCCCTCTTTGTTTTTCGACACCATTTTGTCCCGATAGGTTTGCAATTTGGTGGAGGCTCAACCAACTCCCACACCTGATTCCTCTCAAAATTCTCAAGCTCCTCATGCATTGCGTTTACCCAATCTGGATCAGAAATTGTGTGTCTAATATCTTTGGGCTCAAAAGAAGTGACAAATGCAGAATGAGCAAAGTGAGAATGCCTTTGTGACCTAGACCGTGTAGTACGTTCATGAATTTCACCTATGATCGACGAAGGTGGGTGATCCACCTGAACACGCTGGGGAGCCTCACGTCTGGAGACCACCTCCCCCTCAGCAGCAGCAACCTCTCGAACAGCCTCAGTCGTCGTCAGTGTAGGTGAAGGACCATCCTCGATCGTCGTCGTAGTCGTGGAAGTAGTAGGTACACGGTCAGCTGCGGGAGCACCACCACCATCTTCTTCTTCACCATCTTCCTGCACCTCCTCCTCAAAAATCTCCTGGCCAAACTCCTCATCACCTGCACAATCAAAGACCAAAGAGCTACGCGGCTGTGTCTCGTCGAAGGTAACCTCGCAAGTCTCCACGATTTGGTTAGTTTCCAAGTTGAGCACACGAAATGCTCTAGAATGAGTAGCATAACCAAAGAAAATACCATCAACCGACCTAGCCTCAAATTTGTCCAACTTTCTGCCCTTCTTAAGAATGAAACACTTGCAACCAAAGACATGTAAGTGACTCACCTTGGGTACTCACCCATGCATCAGCTCATAGCACGTTTTCTTCTTGAAAGCTCGGAGGAGGATCCGGTTTGACACATAGCACACGGTATTCACCGCCTCAGCCCAATACCTCCTAGGAGTCCTGTGCTCATCGAGCATCGTCCTAGCCATCTCACACAGGGTCCGATTCTTCCTTTCCACAACACCATTCTGAGGAGGGGTGTACGGAGTCGAAAAATGATGCTCAAGACCAAGATCACGACAGAAGGTCTCAAAACGGGACTTCTTCAATTCCGTGCCATTGTCAGTGTGTATCGCTCTAATGGCATCCCCATGTCTCTCGTTCTTCAACCTCAAGATCAGGTCTCGAACAAAACCAAAAGTCTCACCCTTCTCCTCTAAGAAAAACACCCAGGCATAGCGAGAGTAATCGTCCACCACCACTAGGACATACCACTTCCCACCCACCGAGCGAACTCGAGCTGGCCCAACAAGTTCCATATGCAATAGCTCTGTCAGACGCTCTGTCATGACAGCAGTCAGGGGTGGATGGGGAGTGGCTACCATCTTGCCATGCCTACAAGGCGCACAAACCAAATCTTTCTCAAAATGCAACCTGGGCAATCCTCAGACAAGATCGAGCGCACTCAAATGGGAAAAAAGCTCAAAGCTCAAGTGCCCCAACCTCCAATGCCACCTACACAATAGAAGAAGGACCAGCAACCAAACACCTCGGGGGACCAAAAGACTGAGAAAAATTAGTGCGAAAGATCTGTCCCTCGGGCACGATCGTACAAACAAGATCGCCTCGAGAGTCAAAAACACGAGAAGCCCCCAACTTAAAACGCACCTCATAAACCTCGTCCAGCAACTAAGATACTGACAATAGGTTATACCCAAGTGACTTGACCAGAGCCACACGCTTTAGGGTCATCAATTTGCGCACCTTAACCTCACCTTCTGAAATCACCCGTCCTCGTCCATTATCCCCAAAAGTGATGTACACCTTTGACACCACCGGGGTGAGGCTGGAGAACCACCCCTTGTCTCCGGTCATGTGTCGCGAACAACCGGAGTCAATCAACCAAACATTCTCCATGCCTCCCACCTGCAAATCAAAAACGAAAATGAGAGTGAGCAAGCGACTCAACACTAGGGTTAGCACAAAAGGAATCAAACCAGTGTCGAGCCATTTGCTCAAAAGTGGGGTTAGCAACATCCATCCTATCACATCCAAAGCTACGACCACCATGCTGAACCACCTCATGCCTCGCTGGAGGAGAACGTCTAACACGAAAGGGAAAGCGTGGCTCGTAGCTCCTCTGAAACCCAAAGTTGAGACGATCTCTACCACCCTCATATCGATCACGAGGAGGAGAACCTCCAGCAAACACACCACCACCAGAAACAAACCCTCTACTCCCTGTACCACGACCATAGGAACCACCACGATCAATATCACGACCATGGGCATCAACACACCTTGCTCCCAGCTGGGACGCGGTCAGACTGCCTGCCAAGGCCGGTCTGACCGCCCCCCTGGGTAGCAGCACGCGAACCACCTCGGGTGGGAACTCCTCTCGTTCCCCAACCCAGAACTATATGCACCTCCACCTGATTCCTAGGCAGTGGCATACGAGGCTCAGCCACACCATGAGAGGGGTGGTACCTGTCCTTGTTCACCCACTCCTTTGCCATCCTCTCATCCCTCTTCTTCTTGTAGCAAAACTCTCCAAGGTGACCGTCCCTCCCACAATACTCACAATGGAAGCGAACTGGTTTAGGCTTTGGCTGTGGAGTTTCTCTCGGTTTCTCTACCTCTTTTTCTCCTGATTTCCCCTCAAAGACATTCCCAAGGGTGCTCACAAACTTCACCGGTTTCTGGAAGTTATCGGTTTTGTGGGGAAACACTGGTGGATCGGGAGTGGTGTCTAGCTTGTTTCTTAGGTGGTTGGGTTTTGGAGCAAATTTGTTCATGGGTGTAGTTTGTGGTGGGATGGGAATCTCTCCAATTTTCTCTCCCTCACCACTGCTCTCACCAATTTTGTCAGAACCCAACGCCTGACCATCAAACCTCTTAAACTCAGCCATCATCAAACTCAATTGTGGCTCATGCCCAGACAACCAACTCATTAACTTTCTCAGCTCATCATTCTCATCCTACAATCTATCCACATAGTGTGCTAGTTCCACGTTCTTAACAGAATGTAATTCACATATAGAGCATGATGTAGGAATAAGAATTTTCAAAGCAGCCTCCAAAGAAACGATCCTATCATGAGATTCATCTAGTCTGGCATGCAACACAGGACAGGAAGTGCAAGCACCTAGTAAAGCAGATCTAGATTTCAACTCATCAATCTCAGCCCTAAGCAAGTCTAGTTCCTCTAACTTTGAGGCATGCTTTTCCTTAAGCAAAGTCAAATCAGCCAAGAAAGCATTGCAGTCATCACAATCAGGAGCATCAACAACAACATGAACAATCTTAAGGGAATAAATCTCAAGTCTAGCATCAAGATTCACATATTCTAGCTTAGCAATTTTCTCCCTAGCTTCTTCTAGTGAGGCTCTAAGTTCTTTCCTAAGTTTCTTAGCCTCTCTAAGCATGGTATCACGGTTGTCAAGCAAAGCAACCAACTCAGCATTCTCCTGGTGCAAATAAGAGAGCTCATCACATACCTCATCCTCGGATTCTGATCCCAACTCATCCTTCTGGCTTTTCTTGCTGCCGGAGCTGTGGGCCATGACGCAGAAGCCATCCTCTCATGCGAAGCAACTCAGGCCACTCAGGTAATTGGAACCGTGCTTCTTGTTCTTGCGCTTGCTGTCGTCGTCGCTGCCATTGGAACTCGATGAGGTGTAACAGGAACTGGAGTCGACGTCGCTCGCTCCCACCATCGCCCGAGCCTTCTTCTTCTTGTCGTAGCCGCCGCCCTTCCTCGACCTCCGCTCGTCCTTGTCCTTGTACTTGCTCTTGTGCTCACACCTCGAGCGATACTTGTTCAAGATCCTTAGGCGGTGCTTGTACTCATTCTTGGGCTCGATCTACTGCGGGCACTCGACGATGAAGTGTCCCTGCTTGCCACATCTGTAGCACGTATGCATGGTCCTTCTCATGTTCACGCGGTTCCCGTGCAACCACTCGAACTTCCTGGTCAGCAGGGGCAGCTCGTCCTCTCCAAGCTCGTCGAACTCCTCATCTAGCAAGGACACAAAGGAAGACAGAGAGAACATCCTCAAAGAGGAGTTAGTGTTAGTCCTTCCACCAGATCCGGACACAAGAGCGAGACTATGGGACTCAGTCGGGCTCCCAGTCTTGGCTCTCAAGCCACGATCAACCTCCGAGGACCAGAGCTTAGAGAACAGCTCATCCAGCAACAAAGTGTCATACACACTCGATTCCTCAATGGCCTCGACCTTGGCACTCCACACAAATCTATCCAGAACATGCAAAAGCTTGATAGCTTGATCATGATCCGTGTATGGGAGTACTGTCACATTGGCCCTCATGTTGTTGACTATGCTAGTGAAGTGCTGAAACATCGCATCAGTCGACTCACTGGTGAGATGAGTGAAGTTCTCGTACTCTCTCCGGTAAGTGGAAAACAAACGAGTTTGCACTTGGGTATTGCCAACATGAGCATTCCTGAGCTTAAGCCATATCTTTCTGGCCACATTCTCTCCGTAAACTCGCTCAAACTGCGAGGCACAGAGAGCACGAAACAAGTAATCAACGACCTTGCTGTTGGCCTTACACATGTCCCGTGATCCTAGAAGAAGGAAACTGTCAGGAATGACATAGTTAGGATTTTGAGTCACATCCCAGATCAGAGTCCCCTTACCACGCAAAAATGCGCCTATGCACCTCTCCCACATCTGGTAGTGCTTCCCATCGAAGTGCGGAGGACCCGACCCCTTTCCGTAGTCACCTATCTTTGGATCTTAGACTGGTTAGAATCAAAAGATCCGTAACAGGCTCTGATACCAATTGAAGTACCGGATTGGGCGACCAAAGAGGGGAGGAGTGAATGGGAGCCGATAAAAATTCTTTCTCAAGGGAGATAGCTCCTCCAACGAGATGAACATGGCCTCGATCCCGATATCACTTTCACCACTCTATCTGCACATTTGCCAAGACCACGTAGCCACTGGAGTGCCACTGATCCTAGGAGCCAACCTCCCCAGCGAGCAACAAAACTACGCACACACAACAGCGGAAACCACACACGGGAAATTTCCTGCCAGGGGCAGTCAGACCGCATGGACAGGGCGGTCAGACCGCATAGGCCAGGAAATTCCCCAAAACCACAACTCGAAGCTCACGACACCAAATCGACCCAAGATTTTGCCTGGAAACTCCTTTGATCAAGGCAAACAAGCTCTCAGAGAAAATCCCCAGAAAACCAACACTTTCCTCGTGAAACCCCCAGGGCGGTCAGACCATGTGCCCTGGGTGGTCAGACCGCCTCCTCTCCAGAATCTGGCCGCGGGTCAACCGTCAACTTCCCTTCACCCGATCTCCCGATTCACTCCACGGATTGCAACGAAACTTCGGGGATAGCTGGGTCACCTCATCAATGACCTATCCACCAAAGGATATCCACCGAAACCCATCCAATCACGAGGAATCGTGAATCGAAGGTCTCTAGGTCATGAACTCCAAGAACTCTGAAATCCACCCAAATCGAAGGATTTCCCAAAGGATTTCTGGGGCAAAATCACCAAGAAAAGAGGCACGAAGACCTCATGTGTGATACCCAACAAGAATCCCTCCAAGAAACCCCTCAATCAAGCCACCACAAAAATCCAAAGAGCTCTGAAAATCACCAAAAGGGGAAACGCCGGGAGATAAAGAGAGACTAGATGAACCATGCCGAAGCTTCTATACATACCATGAAAGGTTCATACAAGGTCTAGCAAGCCGCCCGAACATCCAACACTCTCACAAGATCTCTCATGACGCTCTCAAGCTAGGCCTAAGGAAAACAAAGGACGAAAGCAAATGAACTAGGGTTCCAAGAGGTGGCTGCCATCTCCTCTCAATTGAGTTTAAATGGAGGGCAACCAATGACCAAACTACCCCTACTTACTTAACTTAAGATACAAGCCCACCGAGGGCACTTTGGGAACTTCGCTCGTATTCTCCATTGGACGGACGCCCACTGGCCGCAATCCGCTTCATCTCCACGCAAGCCTCATGATCGCGCCACGCGTCCTCTGCTTTGAAGCTTCTCGACGTGCTGCGAGCCAGACGGTCAGACCGCCCCCCTAGGCGGTCAGACCGGCCTCCCCGATTTCTTCTGGCCGGGCGGTCAGACCGCCCCTCCTGGGCGGTCAGACCAGCCTGTGCAGGCTGGTCGCCCTGTCGAGCCTTCGGCCTTGGCTTTGTGGCTCAGCGAAGTAACCCAGTGGTTTTGTGGCCAAACCACTGCAAACCCCGCGTGCAAGCTTCAGTTGTTAGATGCTACCTTGCATCGGCTCCATCCCTCTCGACGTCGTCTTGCTCTTCTTGCCAGCGTACGGTCCACACTTGATCCCGTCGGCCATCGGGTACCTCCATCGAAGCCTACTTGTCTCTCCGCTCCTGGGAGGTCACACAGACATAGACCTTTCGCACTTGATCTTCACCTACACCACACGAATCAAGCCGCAACCTGTACCTGCAATACTAGGCCAAGAGTCAGTCCACACAACGTTGTCAATCACTCATCACTAAGGAGCGACCATCCACCGGTCCTCGAACCACACAAGTCCTCAAAATTGTACCATGTTGATATGTGATGATCGTTGCCGCTTTGCTCGATCTTATGCTTGATTTATGCATGTTTAAGCTAGTGCTCTCTTTTAATATGAATCTGAAATTTAATTAAATGCTAGCCTAATCTTGTGTGGAGGTTATGATAACTTAAGTCTCATAGTTCTTTTTTGTTGCTCTCAATTTTGAATGAATCAAAGAACCTTTATATTCCCAAAAAGTTATGCTAACCTTGTCACAAGGACCGCTTGCATTTTGCTCTACCTATCCAAAGCCTAAATTTACTTGAGTGCAAAACATTAGTATATACAATATTTTTGGGTGCATTAATTCAAGGCTTGATTTCTCTGGCCCGAGACTAAGAAGCTGGTCATTCCATTTTTGCTTATCGTTATGTATGCTAGCCTCTTCTATCCGTGCATTATGAGTTTCCACATTGGGAATTTCGCAAACCTCGCCGGATATCCAACCAAAACCCAAAAATATCTTTTTTGTGTTCACCTCCTTGACCACAACCCAATATATGAGTACGGATGAATACTTCGAGGAAGATTACAAGGAAGGTGCATCAAATAAGCAAGACTTTGGGAGACTTCCAAAAGGATCTCTAGAAGATTTTTCGAGTATCTCTCTCTAAGAAAATATGAGAGCTTCAATTTCTACCTTGGCATTTTTATCACCTCTTTTAGGACGAGCAAACGTCTAAGCATGGGGGGGTTGCCAAGGAAGTGCTAGTATAGTCTAGAGTTCAACAGGAGCAAATAAAAAAAGAGAAAAAGTATGATGAAAGAAAAAATGATGAAAAAATGATAAAGAAGAAAAAGTATGAAGAGAAAAAGAAAGCAAAATAATAATAATAATAAAGCTCCCCGGTTCTCTAAGCTATGTTTAGTGCTTTTTGAATTTTCAAGAGGATTCAAGATCAAGACCCATACTCATCTTTCCAACCATGTGCAATCCGATAACGAGGACTTCGTTTGTGCCTCGGGATCACTCTTTGCCATTTGCACATGTCCACCTATCTAAAAGTGTGTGTTCATCTCTCCCCCCTCCTTGATAACATTATTTTTCCAATGGCCTTTTTGACAAGTCTCGGTAAGACCATGAGAAGCTAGTCTTGTTTTAATAATATCTCGACTATAATATCTTGGTAGGGCTAAACTTTCCTATACCTCTATATAAAGCCTTCCACTATATACTTTGAGAGAGGAAAGGAGTAGAACAAGTAGGCTTGAGAGACATGACGAGATGAGAGTACATGAGCAAGGTGCAAGATGGTTATTTTTTATCTTGGTAAAGCAATTTTTCCCTTTATCTCATTCTTTATTTTCAAAATTTCTGAGATTTATTTAAAAGTTTGAGAGCATGATCAAGTACTTGTGGAAAGAGCTTGAATGATATCTACCCTCCATAAAGATAAAAGTTAGTACATTATGGAACTTTCACGAATATAAATCTAGAGAGCATTATGTTTTTTCATGTATGGTTAAGTGTAGGATATGAACATCGAAGGGCAACTCTGATATCCATTGAAGGCTTACTCGAGGATGAGCAAGGTTTAAGCATGGGGGGATGTTGGCGAACGATTTCCGTCAACCTAGCCATGAGTTTACCTTCAATGTTGGTATTAATTTGATATTCACACTAACGATCCTAACCCCCATTATATGTTAAGTTTGCACTCGCGCATGGTTTTTGGAGTTTATTGTTTACACAGGAATCAAGAGCCTAAATGAGGACTTCCGAGTAAAGTTCATCAAGGGTTTTACGAGAAGATCATGGAGCCCGGTACAAGTCAAAATACAAGATGAACATGACTCCAAATGAACCAACGACTAAAGCGTGAAGTCGAGAAGTGTCGAGGACCTAGACGGAAGATGCGGGAGTTCATACGCCAAGCACCCTTATCTAAACCACGAGAAAAATGATGTCAAGGACCCACATGCAACTTGGCAAAAACTCAGGAAGTCGCGAGAAGCTTCGGGAAGAAAATTGGAGGCGAACCGGGACGAGGAGGCCCTGGGCCGGTCGGCCCAGGCCGGCCGGCCTGGCCCTTTTTTGGGTCGGTTCGCCACCCCCTTTGACCTAGCACCCATTCGGGCTATTTATAGTCTGTGTGAAGTTTCAACAATCAAGCCATTCGTCATTCGCCACCGAGGAGTAGAGGAGCTTGAGGAACACCATCTCAGAGAGGAGGGTCGTGTGAGTCGTCTAGGGTTTACCTAGCCGGCGTGGGAACCTTGCAAGGAAGACCACGTCGGAGTTCCGGAGGCTTGAATGAAGATCACAGTAGGATCCCAGTTGGATCTTATTCATGTATACACTTACGATGGAGTTTTAATGGATCCGATTTCTAGCGATCGAGTACCTTTGTTTACGATTCTTGTTCTTGCTTGGGTGTTTTCTTCCTCAATCTATTCTCAAGATAGATTGCATGCGATGTTCTTGTAGCTGTGGTGGCTAGAGGTGCATACCTGATCTACCAAGTAGTTCAACGCACTCCTTGCGAGTGTGCTCTAAGATTTGACCGTGAAGAAAGGGGAACATCGTGACAGGACGTTGACACCGAGTACGGCGGGGCGACTTAGGGGGTTTGACCGAAGGTCAAGGTTTAAAGATGCTTTTAATGAGATTCGTTTTGCTCTCTCTTCTATCTTGCTCGGAATTACGACATAAACACGATCTAGACCCCTCTAGATCGGTACCTCTATGCTTTCTCTTGCTACCTCTCATGATCTTAGTAGATTAGATGCATTAGAAACTTCTTCAAGAAGCAAGTGTTTCTCGGTTATTAGATTGAGTCCTGCGTTACACATTGTTCCATGGATTCGATTCCTTGGGTGATACTCGAGGGAAAAAGGTACTACATGATCCGTAACCTTGCGGTGAACCTTGGCGCGTTATTGAACCGTCAACAACATCCGACTCCAAGATGGTCTCGAACTTGGCACTCCACACAGATCTGTTAAGTGAGTGCAAGAGCTTGATAGCTCTATCATGATCTGTGTATGGGAGCACTGTCACATTGGCCCTCATGTTGTTCACAATACAGGTGAAGCGCTGGAACATCGCATCAATCGACTCGCCGAAGAGATGAGTGAAATTCTTATACTCCCTCCGGTGAGTGGCAACCAATTGAGCCTGCACCTAAGCGTTCCAAGCATGAGCATTCCTCAACTTTACCCAAATCATGCCAACCACATCCTCTCCGTACACGCGATCGAACTCCGCAGCAAAAAGAGCACAAAATAAGTAATCCACGGCCTTGTTGTTAGCCTCAAACATGTCCCAAGAACCTGGAAGAAGGAAATTAACGGGAAGGACATAGTTTGCATTTTGCGTCACATCCCAAATCAATTGCCCCTTACCACGAAGAAATGCGCCCATGCGCCTCTCCCACATCTGGTAGTTCTTGCCATCGAAGTGCGGAGGACCCGACCCCTTTCTGTAGTCACACATCTTTGGATCTTAGACTGGTTAGAATCAAGAAGATCCGTAACCGGCTCTGATACCAATTGAAGGACCGGATTGGGTGACCAGAGAGGGCGGAGTGAATGGGAGTCGATAAAAATTCTTCTGGAGAGAGATGACTCGTCTAACGAGATGAACACGGCCTCGATCCCGAAATCATTTTCTCGACTCTATCCGCATGTTTGCCAAGATCACGTAGCCACTAGAGTGCTACTGATCCTGGGAGCAAACCACACCTACGAGCCACTCAAACACACACACACCATAGCAGAAACCACACATGGGAAAACTTCCTCCAAAGGGTCGGTCAGACCGCCTAGTCCTGGAAATTTCCCCAAACCTCCAAACGAAGCTCACGACTCCGAATCGACCCAAGATTTCCCTTGGAGACTCCTCTGATGAAGGAAAACAAGCTATCAGAGAAATCCCTTGGAAATCAAACTTTCCTCAGTGAAACACACAGGGCG